>CP142453.1:115360000-116650000 GCA_038049695.1 Cinnamomum chago | reverse complement strand
CCAGAAATGAGTGACTTGAACTCTGCTGCTTCCTCTTTATACTTCTTCTCATACTCTGCAAATTTAGCATTCCATTCAGCTTCAAGAGCAGCACCTTTAGGGACATGGCGACTCCAGTGGCTGAACAAGCAGCAGGAAAGACATTAACTTAATGCAAGAATAATTCAAATGAATTTGAAAATCAAAAGAGCATCTTCCAAGTTCACTAACCTCTTCACATCCTCAGGAACATGGAAAGGCTCGAATGGCCAACCAAGGTTCTGCCTCGTTGCTTCCACTTCCTTCGCACCCAAAGCACTACCATGTACACTGTATGAGTTTGCCTTGTTTGGTGAGCCATAACCAATAGTGGTAGTTACCTGCAACCAGACCAATTCATTAATAAAAAAAAAAATCTTCTATTGTTAAAAAAAAAAAAAAAAACAAGTGATATCCAAATTTCATATATCCGTGCTACCATGCAGTAACAGACCTTGATCAAAGTAGGTTTGTCTTTCACAGACTTTGCCTCCTCAATTGCAGCACGGATCTCATCATAACCAGTATTGCCATTCTTCACCCAAATGACATGCCACCCAAGACCCTCAAAACGGGTTTCAACACTCTCGGTGAATGCAATCTCTGTGTTACCATCAATGGAGATATGATTGTCATCATAGAAGGCAATCAGCTTTCCAAGGCCCCAATGAGCAGCAAGAGAACAAGCCTCATTTGCAATTCCCTCCATCTGACAGCCATCCCCAACTATAGCATACCTAAGGCAATTGAATGCCAACATATACTCTGAATAACTAAGTTCTGAAAATGTAATAAGAAACATAACAGCAAAAAATGAATAACATTAAGAGCATTTTACGTGTAATGGTCAACAATCTCCATATCAGGCTTATTGTAACGGGCAGCTAAGTGCTTCTCCGCGAGTGCCAATCCTACAGCATTAGCAATACCCTGACCTAGAGGACCTGAAGAGAAAGAGAGATATGCTCAGCTTTTGATCTATACATGAGGTATTGTCGTATAATGGTCAGTTGAAGATAAAAGCAAACCTGTAGTGACTTCAACACCGGGTGTCTCAAAATTCTCAGGATGGCCAGGAGTTTTGCTTCCCCACTGGCGGAAAGACTTCAGATCATCTTCCTATATATCAGATTTCAGACACAGGTCAGTTCACAAATCGATACATATTTATTAAAAAAAGAAAACACCTAAGGGCTTGACCGCCATTCTTGCAATGAATTCCTCAGGGTTCCAAGGAGATGGGATGCTGCGAATTGGGTGAAGTCTGAGTGAAGGATCAAAGGGTGGAGATCTACAACGACCATTCGAATATCCCAAACCTGATAGGAAACCATTGCCCACTCTTCACCCTATCAAATTAAATCCTAAAGAGTCAATGGTTCCCAATAGATCTATAGATCTCCACCTTCGAGCCTTCCATGAATTTATAAGAATTAGGCAAACACGTCTTAAATCAAATCTCGGTCGCACAATATTTTGAACAAGAAAAAGAATGATACATTACAGTAACTTGAAATCTATTCACCGACATGTTTTTTCAGAATCCCACCCTTCACTTCCCTTTTCTCTTCTTCATTTGGTGAAAATGCAACACCACAATTGATTATGCTAAAAAAGATTAGATAATTATTCTAATTAGAAAAAAAAAAAAAAAAAAACACACACACACACACAAGGAAAAGATCACAAAGTTGAATGGACAGATAGCCCAAAAATGCAATTTTTTTCACAAGTTCAGATCCAATTCAAAAGGTTCTAATTTTGAACACCAAGACCCAGAAAAACATATCGGTTCACTTGCTGCTCAAAAACCCACTAACTATATCCAATCAAGACAACATTTAATCACCTCAAAAACAACTCCTCCATCCATTTATCTGTTACAAACCCCCAAAGCAAAAAGTCCAAAACAGAAGAAGAAGAAGAAGAAGAAGAAGAAAAAAAAGAGGATATTATAATACAAGACCCAGAAACAAAACAGATAACCCCCCACTTTCATCAACATAAATCAATCAATCAATCAATCAATCAAAACAAAGTAATGAAGTTTGAATTCAAGCTGACCTTGACACTATCATATCCAGCAAGATGCATCAGCGCATACTGCAACATGCATCCGTGCCCGGCCGACAGCACGAATCGGTCCCGGTTAAACCAATACGGGTTCTTGGGGTTGTATCTCATCATCTCATCGTATAAAATATGGCCCATGGGCGCGCATCCCATCGGCAATCCGGGGTGCCCGGAGTTCGCCTTCTCGACGGCATCGATCGCCAGGAACCGGATAGTATTGACCGATTTCTCCACCATGGACGTCTCCGTCTTCTCCAGAGTCTCAACAGCGGCAGCGCGGACGGTGGCGCGTGGCAGAGCGCGGTGGATGGCAGGGCGCAGCCGGCGGGCCATGCGGAGGGAGGACGACTCGAGGGATCGTCCGGCGAGGTTGCTGAGGCGGAATCCGGGGAGGGCGGCAGCAGGGTCGGCCCGGTCGGCGGAGCCATGGTGGGAGATAGCTCGGCCTACTAGGGATTGGGAGATGGTTAGAGAAGAAGCGGCCATGGCGGAGAGGAACGAACGAAGCACAGGTGTTTGACTAAATGACTAGAAGAAGAAGGAAGGCAGATTTTAATAGCTTCCTGATTTCTTCAGTCTTCGTTATATGTTCTGATGTGTCTTGTGTGTTTTGGTGTTAGGTGGAGAGGGAGATGCAGAGGAGCCAATGGTGAGAGCGATCGAAAATCTGATACCGGTACGATCGAGGTGAGATTGTGATCTGATCGTCTGATTGGGGGTAGGTGGATCTTGACCGTTGAAAGAGGGTTGGAATTTGGAAATGACTGCTTTTGTTTTTTCAATCATTATTTTATTGGTTTGTTGTTTCCTTGTCAATTTAAGTTGATTTCTCCGCCAGTTCTCTGTGGCCAATTGGATGGGGTGTCTTATTTTTATCTTTTAGTCAGAGAAGCTATAAGGGCTTGATCTATTTTTAGGACTACTAGACGGCAGAGTTGAAAAGGCTTAATGATCAGGTTAGGGTTTGACAAAAGTTTAGACTTGATTCATACATATAATTTTAATTTAGTAGCATGGGTTTTTAGTGCTTTTGTAATAAATATACTAATATCTTTAGAGGTTATTTGTTTTGTATAGTTAAGACTTGTACATGTCCTTCGCCTCTCACCCATTTTAGTAATCTTTTCATGCTAACAAGGTCATTTAGAGTTGAAAATGAGCACCAAATTGAGTCTAGAAGAAGAGGCCATGTACTCATGTTGGAGAATTAAACAGCTAAGAGTATAGAGATATAAGTAGGGTTGTCAATTGAACCCTTATACGAAGGCTTATATGAGGGTGCCTCACTCAGCCCAATCCTCAAAAGGCCTATAAAATGAGGGATTTTGTTTGGCATGGGCTTGGACAAATTTTTTACAGGCCCACAAATTTGAGAGTCGAACTTGGACAATACTAGGCCCCGGCCCTCTTGTTTCTCTTCTATATTTGTCTGTTTGTGAATTTGTTTGAGCAAACATGTGAGTTAAGTGTGATACTTCTTTGATTCATGTGTGGGTTCTTATGTGATGCTTAGATTAGTTTCTTTTTATATGATCTGTTTCTTATGAGAATTTTATATAAATAAGCCATGCATGATTTTTATGTTTTTTTATTTTATATATATATATATATATGTGTGTGTGCGCGCGCGTGCGCAATGGCTTATTTACATACAGTTATTATATATGTTTGTTTATTTACTATTAAAAAAAATATGCAGATTTATTTATGCATATGTGTTGGTTTATTTGAGCAAGACACTCATGTGAGTTCTTATTAGCATGAGATCACTTCTTTTTAGTCGGTAGGTCTAATGTTAGCCTCATATTCATGTTTAACTCTAATGGCTCATCTCTTAGATGGCTATAACTTGGAAAAACGAAATGATACAAGATTTCTATGGCATTTATTATAGAGGCAATTACAAGATAAATATCTTTTTAATTTTTTTATCTTGGATATAATTTTTTTATATTTAATGCAAAGAATTCAATGCAATGCATTTTATAAACAAAAAGTCTACTTGGACAAACTTTTTGGCCAGAATTTTGGCCAACCCCCATGGTTTGCATTGAATATCATAGTGATATTCAATGCAAACCATGGGGGTTGGCCAAAATTCTGGCCAAAAAGTTTGTCCATGTAGCATTACTCTTTTATAAAAGGCTAAAATTGATGAGAGCCACCAATACCATTACATAGTCTTCTCTCAGATAAAAATAAAAAAAGAAAAGAATTGTGATTGCCTAGAAATCACCCTAAATTAATAAAAAATGAATTTCCATTGATCGCCCATTGCTTGTAGCATTGCATTAATGGTCTCAAACTCAGATAAAGAAGGGGGGTTAACGTTAGATTAACACTCTACCGTCGTAGAAAAAAAAATAAGAATTGATTTTTTTTTTCTCCTTAGTAACTGGGCACGGCCCTAGCCCTAGCCCTAGCCCGGAAGCGCCCTAGGTAGTGCAGGCCCGCTGAGGACTACAGCTGGCCCTGGATCATAATTGCATCTGATAAGAGGTTCGCCCAAGTGCTCTCCCGAGGTGTCGGGACAACAAATATGAACAAAGTGCAGGTTGCTCTTGAATTAGAATATTTGTGTCGCAAAGGAAGATAATTAAGTTTGGTGGAAGCACGACGCTCAACTGCAACCGAGACTACTTACCTACCACATGATATTAGAAAGCCTCGTGTAAACTGATTTTCTCAATACCAGAAGCAATAGGCACTATAGGTTGAACAATCGTATATAGTGGCCCCAGGAAGAACTTGCTGATTCTGCAATCTCAACCATCACTTGGTGCGCTTCAAATTGGAAACGAACTGGTCAATTTCGACCAATGAAGTCTTTTGCTATAAAGCAATTTGAAAGATCAGATTTACCTCTTTTTTCTTTTTTTTTTCTTTTTTTTTTTTTTTGTATATACCTTTTTGGGGTCTATGGTCAATGGTATCAGGTCAAATATTGCTTCCTTTATTAGTTTATTTCCCACTTTCATCTATCATGTATTAATATAATTGCCATTGCATTTTGCTTGCATTCATTCCTCTTTGGCTAGAGGAAAAAAAAATGGTCGGGGTTGGGTGCAGGATAGATACTAATAAATTTCCCAGCTCAAAAGTGTTGTACTGTCTTAGGATAGTTGCTCACTGCCTAAATCATGCAATTCACATGATGCTAACTATTAATATATAGCAAAAAAAATGGTAACTCTGATTATTTTTAAAAAGAAGCACCTCAATAGATCCAATCACCTGCTATCGTGCACCTTAGACACGTGAAATGGGCAGTTAACAACACATGGGATAGAAGAAATTTTTTTTTTTTCCGGGATCGATCCAATAATGCCATCAAAGCGAGCCCCAGACAAGCAGACCAAACCAATGTACAGTCCCGTGCACCGGATTCTTTTCTATCTGCCTTTTCAGAATTATATTTTGCGACTACCATTGCAGACTCACCTATGGGCAGAGCTGTCACATTACGATGGAACAGCGTGAGACATGCCGTAATGGGTCTACTCATAGTCACCTTGGGTGAAAACACTCACAAGATCTCGATTGATTAAGTACACATCATTCAACCCACCACGGATTAAGATCCATCACAAGGTGGGGGTTTTTGGGCACGCAACTGATGCAACCGACTGGCCCACTGTAATTGGTATGATGTTTTACTGGTTAGATGTAATATGATTTTTTTCTTTTTCTTTTTTATCAGTAATTAGATGTAATATGTGCTTGTGCGGAAGACTAAATTAAAGTTAAAAAGCCAATCACAATTTTATAAGCATTCCACCAGAGAAAATATTGGTCCACAGTGACAGTGCAGAAGATGTAGATCAAGTCATGATGAAAATTTTGAATTGCTAAATGTTGAACCTGCCATCAACGAATAAGAGCTACCAGGCATACACGCCCCCCAATGGAATTCATCTTGCACATGTATCGTAGTGGGGCATTTTCAGGATTGGCGTCATCAAGTAGAGATGAGATAATGACTTTTCAAGCACAACTTGGGAAAAGAATCTCAATGCTGATCGTTGGATGTATAAATTGCTGCTGCGCATTTTTTTTTTTCCTCAATGGAAATCGTTGCATTTGCCTCATCCATACACAATAAGACAAAGGAATGGAATATTTGTGCCCCTGAAGCCAGGGCGTTCACCGACTCCAAGGCGATAGATATGAGGGCAGCTACTACTCGAAAAAAGAGAACAATAAAACCAGCCTTCTCTGGTCTCATTACGATCAAAATCCAAACCCCTTCACATACCTACCTCTCATGAATGGACGGCCCCAATATTTGGTCAGCCTCAATTTAGGCCATTCACACCACATGCTGTACCTGTCATTCAATTGCATCAGATGGCCCCCCCACCAAACTGAAAGCAAGCCCTGATCTTTTACTCTAGACCTCAGAGAAACAATGAGATGAATAGGGAAGCTATGGAGACCTTGTATGACTAATGTTGCACATAACTTTATTAGGATAATTTCAGCAGATGATATCAGAATAGTTTCAAATTTTGTGTTGTAGAGAGATTATTTATTTATTTTTTTAATCTGCAATGAAGAATTAGATTAAGATAATGAGAGATGCTTACATGACAACAACAGTAAGACTACATGAACCATCTACCCCTAGCTTTGTAGAGAGATTATTGATTATATCGTTAAAATAAAATACAAATTTGAAAAAAAAAAATTATACAAATGAATGAATACCAAGAAAAAATAAATAGAAAATAAAGGAACATAAGAAGAGTCATTTTAATTAAAAAAAGAATAGCTTCATAAAATATTATAGGTACGAAAGCCTGCCATATATTAGTAAATAATAACATTACAAGAAAATAACTTTGATGATAAAATGAATTTGTTGTTATAATATCACCTCAAGATATTTTCATGAAATAATTACAATTCTAATGTCATAAATTCAAAATATCATCTATATTTGCAAGATGGTATATGCCAACACAGCTTCATATTTTCTGATCTCAAACTAAAGGTGGAGGATAACACCTGCGTAACTTCCAAGTAAAATATCAAACCCTCACAATTAGTTAAAGAGGGAAAGCAGTCTTAGCACTCTGGCACTACTATAACACTATGGAGGGCAGGGGAATAGGCATCGGTTGGAATCTGTGCAGTTTGGTCATACAACCTTTGGGTAGTCCTTAATGCCAGCAGGCCAGCAACTGGTACAGCAAATGTGTGTGTGTGTGTGTGTGTGTGTGAGAGAGAGAGAGAGAGAGAGAGAGAGAGAGAGAGAGAGAGAGAGCATACAATTTCATTTCTAAAATATAAATAAAAACTGTCCAAAGAACCAGGCCTTGAGACTAATGTTGATGTTGCCCTATGATTCTCCCATGTGACACTGATGCAGAATTTAGAAAAACTACTGGTGTCGAGTAAATACTAAATTCTATAATCGTTCAGTCTGGTGCATACATACACATGGCTACATACAAAAATTAAAAATACATGTGTGCTCATGTGGGCATTTTATCATCTGTACAAAAATCATGACTCTCAGAGCTGGGAATCTAGGTGCGTGCATGCATACAACTCAGATGATGGATCAGTCAGATTTTCACACATTAATAACAGAAACTGTTGGTCACAAAAGATCCAATACATTCAACAGTTGCAGGCAGCCCATGTAATTATACAACTGCTTATTATTACCCCCACAGGATTTCATTGTTGCAGTCCCAAGTCCCAACTCTACAAAATGCATCATTCAAGAATGGGTACTTTAATTAGCACTGCATCTGTAAATCACCAAGAATGTAGATGCTATAATTAGTGCTGCAACTGTAAATCATCAACAAGTTTCAATGATGGGTATTCTTCTTAATGCACAGAGGACTGAAATATAAGATGGTGTTTAGCTTCAATTGAAGCTACTCCATTTTCATTTATGACTGAGTACAAAGCTAAGAGCACTTACTTTCATAATGTTAGGTGTAATTTGAGGTGTAGGCATTAATGGTGTCACCTGAGAGATCGCTATGCTATCACTGATTCACAAATAGCTTTCCCACCTCCGTCCATTACAGACATCAATGATCATTTCTGAGAAGCAGCTTGAATGATGGATGTAAGTGATGGATGTATTCGGGCTCTTCTTAGGGAGCGAGCTTCACTTCTACCTTCGGCATATTCCTCCCCTAATGGCCATCTTGGTCTTAAATCAAACTGCACCATGACACAGAAGCAACATCATTTACTAAATTCTCTTGTTCTTCTTTTATCCCCCTTGTCTACGGCCATTGCTCGGCTGGCCAGGGACTTGTTCTTTTAGTAACAGCAAAATTCATTAACAGAAGAAGATAACAGAGAGAGCTGAGAAGGTATAAGAGAGATACCCTAATAAAACAGCAAAAGCAAAACAAAAATTACAACTTGGGATCTGTATACATGGTAAGACCTATCTACTCCCTGTTTAGCTAATGAATCTGCGTCACCAAAAATTACAATGTGGGATCATATACTATTACCCAGCAAATTCATTTTTTAATAGTTAATTAAAAATTATTAAGATTATATAATAATTGAGGAAGGCAGTACATGTGTAAGGTAGAGTTAATATGATATGCCATGAATGGACTTGTGGTCTTAACTCAATTTAATATTAATATGTTTTTACTAATTTTATATATATATATATATATAAACCATTGAAGAATTTATGAATTTATAATTGCAAATGAATCAGTTTTAAGCCAATCTTGTATGGTGAGTTGTGGCCCATATAATCAACACTCTACAGAATGGATCATAGGGCCCGCATGTACTAAATCACATGCCTTTGATAAAGTACACTTGTTCAAGAACCGATATTCTTCAATTTGCAATGACCAGGTTCCATACTTCATACAATATTACTCAATCTTGGGCAGAAGTGTAAAATGGGTAAAAATATATAAGAAAAAAAAATGATGGAATACAAGCTTCCAAGAGAGGTGACATGCACGTTGAGGGGGGGTTCATCTACACGATGCCTAAGAAACGAAAAGAAAAAAACAAAAAGGAATGAAGGGAAGAAAGAAAAAGAAGACCGCAGATGTTTTTAATAGAACTTTTGGGATAAATTGACTGAAATACATATTGTGCAGGAAGAACACCCTGCACCATGCCATGAGCAGTACTCATTTGCTATAAACACACTAATAAGGTTATTAGATCATTACATGATTCCTTTTCTTGTATATTGGAAAATCATTTCTTCATGTGACACCATGTGTTCAAATTCAAAACAAATCATGAAAAAACAAATAATTCATTAAAGGTCCCTTTGTTTGCATGGAATTGAGTACATAGGAATTCATGGTCAAATGGGCTCCAACAAAGGACTATTAAAGAGGTGAGAGGTGAAGGTTATAAGGAGGAGATGTAGATGGGACCTTGACTTTCCTAGGATTTGAATTACTAGGGCATCAGCAGGTATTCATTTCCCATCTCCCCTTAGCTCATTTTTCATTAGAGGGGAGAAAATTTGTTGGTTATTTTTGAAAATTCAACTTTGTTTCTTTAATTTTAACCACTTTTAGAAATACAAGTTCAACAATTCATTTGTATTCAATTACATGAAATAAACGTGCCCTAGAAAAACTATTTAGAGAAAATTGATTCACCACTTTTCTGTGAAAAAACAAAGACCATCTTATCTGATTTATCTCCATTTTGTTAAACATAAAGGTTAAGTTCCAACTATATGCATAAAGTAGATTCTAACTTTACAAAGTAGCATTAAGAAGGCACTCAATAGAATCTTCAAAAATATTTACTGATTAAGTGTATGCCACTAAAATGAAAACTGGAAGCAAATGCTGCTGGCATAAAACAATCATAAGCTGAAGTTGCTGAGACAAACCACAAAATTATCTCCTTCATCGGCAGGTGGTGGAGGATCAAACCTGCCCATACGAAAATGCTCAATCCCAGTCCAAGCAACCATCACACCTATTAAAAAGATAATCAATAATGTAACCTCTTAGAGGGAAAAATACTCATGCAGAAGCAAGATGTCATGGATTTCTTAGCCCTTCCACAAAGAAACAGGTATGGCAGTAGGTTTCTTGGGTTTGGGGCGGGTATAGGATTTTGACCCAAGTCGAATTCGGGGGTTGGTTCTCATGACCCACCCTGCCCCATTGATAATTAGATTGTACATTTTTCTGTGATACTATGGACAAAAATTATGTGGCACATGTGGTAGTATATGAGATGTAAGACTAGAAGGATGTCAGTTCAACACCCAACTCCTACACATCATTTTTTTTTAAGATTAATATCAGCAGCATCAAAACCATCCCAACCTATATCCGTTATGGGGCGGGTTTGACATCTCAGAACATAAACCTGTCGCAGGCCGAGTCTGCTATAGGCAGGTCATTTGCCTGCTGGGTTGGCTTGGGTTTTTGGCCGACCCGTCCGTCCCTAGCCATGAGGAAAGATTGAGAGACACTCCACAAAAGAATACTAATTGTCTAACAAGCAATACCTTAAAATGCAATATCTAATAAGCTCCCCTTGATCTCTAACTAATGCTACTGACTAGCAGTTAAGCTTCCATAAGAGGACAACCCCCCCCCCCCCCCCCCTCAGAGGCACAACCAAATAAGCTAGACAAGTCTCCTCTCCATCACAGAATCACCAACATCAAGGGAGTCACATCCCATCTATTTAAGGGCAACTTTGTGAGCTATGGGTTTTCCACTCGGCACTATTCTAAGTTAAGCTCTCTATGACTCCACATCCTAGCATATATTTTCCCATTACTTCATTCCAGGACTTTGCTGGTCTCTCCCTTCCCTAGTTCATTGCACTTGTAACCCTATTCAACATTATACCTCAATACTATAGTTCTAAGAAGCATCACCTGCCATAACTTCTTTTTGGAACAGTAAATATTTACCTACCGTTCAGGGAAAAACGTGCACACATATATCACCTACCATTGTCAGTACAAAGATTTGGAGGAGGACAAACAAGTTGTAGACCATTCATCATTACTACATTATCAAGACGGCTCCTGACATAGAGATTTGATGCAACGCCTCCTGAAACCACCTACAATAAGTTCAACACAAAATAAACAATGCATTTCTAGGTTCTACTCAAGTCAACAATTGTGAAACAGCGATATATGGCTCCAAAAGGGAGGAAACACAATTTTGCAATCTGAATTACCAAATGTTTAATAGAAGGTGCAATATTTAATGCCCATCCAATTGCACGCTGACACCTTTCCTCTAAATGTAAAACTGCAACTCGCTGCACAACATGTTCCCATGGATATCAAGAAGCAAGAAGTCTTTTGCCGGATAGAATTGAACCCTTGACATTTCCATACAACAAAACAAGTCTTACCTGGAAAGAGGCAGCAATATCTGCTCGTGATTTTCTGTCTTGACAATCTGCAGCAGAAATTGGATTGTCTGTGTTTCTGCATAGTACTTGTTGATATCAACGCTCAGCAATAGTACAAACATAAAAGGTGAACACAAGTTTCTTTTTTGAGTATGCAAAGGTGATTTGGGAGTTGGAAGTGTTCCAAAGCAAAGCACTTACACAAGTAAATACCATTTTTTTCACAAGTTCAACAATTTGCTGTGGAATCTTATATTTTAATGTTAAATCATTTTTTATCCAAATATCTTTCAGTTTGGATAGGTCAACATGTAGGAGAGGAGAATGAGTTAGGGCTTGACCATGGATAAATAATGCGCAGGTCCATACTGTGGTTATAGCAGTAACAACACTTTAAAATAAAAAAAAATTGGGGCATGGATATATAAATACTGTAGCTCTTAGAGCTACGTAAAAGCCCTAACAAAATGGAAGAAGTAACAGTGCCAAATGAGCAACGTATAGAGTGCTATGCTTTCAATGACCATTATGATATTTACTTACACATTTCTAGATTCAATGGCCATCCTAACTTGAGTCTTTAGACCAGCGTATGAGAAATTGCAATCCTTGTGCTGTTTCATTGGAATCTATTGAACAGCAAATGAAGCTTTTGAAGCACAGTGGAAAAAAATTGATAAAATAGTACCCAGGGATAAAAGGAGCAACAATAATGTTAACTAGAAATTTCCACACTGAAGAAAATGAAAACATTGCACCATATGCAGCAAAAGAAGACGATCAGGGTAATAACTTGAAGTCAATTGAGAACTCACCGAGAATTTGACAGACTCTGGATCGCCTTCCCGAGCAAGCTCTTCCAGAGCTGGGCCACCACCTTTTCCCATATCAAGGCCAAGCCATCTTGCGGTCTTATCATATGCCTCACCAATTGCATCATCTATTGTAGTCCCAAGTTGCAAGTAGTGGCCAAGATCATGTGCAAGAATAAGGAGATTGTGTCCTCCTGAATATCCAAAGGAAAGGTTAGAAAGCCAATCACAAAGGAGCCCAATACATACATACATACATACATACATACATACATATATACATATAGGGAAATTCTCAAAAACTCCCCTATCTAATAGACAATGATTTGTTAGTATTTTAAGAGATCCACCTTTGTAGGAGAATATTTAGGAGAGAATTGGATATGTCATATGAGTATCACTTATGACACGTGTCACTTTTATTGGCTAAAAAAAATGCCAGGGGAGTTACACACACACGGAGACGCTCACTATGGGAGATAAGGTGGGGACCCTCACATTTAAGTTGTTGGCATTGGATATGGATGTGAGGGCCCCCACCTTCTCTCTCATAGTAAAGTTGGAGCATCTCTCATAGGAGCATCTCTACACACACACGCACACGCACGCGCGCGCGCACACATATACATATCTATTACCCTTATATAAAAGGGAACAAATGTGCTGCTTGCCCAATTCTCTACACCACCATGGCCCACTTGCTTGTGGGGTCCACTGAATGCAAGTGTTTCATGTTTGTCAAGACATCTGCTCATGCGGCCAACTACCGACTTAAATGAAGGTACCTCCTCTTCATTCCTCCTTTTCGTTCTTCTCTGCACCGCCCTAAGAAAGGAACATATCCAAGCTCTCGACTGTTCGTTTATCCACTCGATTCTTCGTTTCTCCTTGGTAATGGAATGCAAGCTTGATCTCTTCATCGTCATTCCCATCACTAAGCGACTGGTACTCCTTGTGATGTCTCTTACAAATACCCTCTCCAGTATGAAACATATGGGCTGTGATTCAATTCTTAAACTAGAGAGTTTAAAGTAGTGCATTTATGCGAGTATAAGAAGAAATCTTTCATTGGTTGTGAGATTATAACAGTTGGGTATGATTCTTGGAGGGAGATTTGCGGACCCTTTTATGGGCTAACCCAATTGAAGATCCCCATTACAGCAAATGGGGTTCTGTATTGGGAGATGGGGAAGGAGTACTTTGTCTCTATGGATGTGGGTAATGAGATGTTTTGCAAAATTCCTTTCCCAAATTGCAGATTAGATAGCTATCATATGTTGGAATTGGGGGATAATGTCTTTGGCAAGTCATGTGCGTTGGACCAGATTGATATGTGTGAGTTGAAGGATTTTCATGAGGGAAAGTGGGTGAAACGGCTGAGCATTGGTGTGGAATGCTTAGCAAATTTGGGTTCACGGATCCCGTTTGCAGGGAGAGTTCCAGGCATGGAAGAGTCCCTTGATCAGGTCTTCCTTCTTGGGAATTTGAAAGATGGTGAAGTGATTCTCTGAGTACAATCCATGGAAACCACAATGATGCACCCAATCATGTTGCCACCTATGGATTCAATCCATCCTCTAACGCTAAAAGCCTGCTTCACACTGGCAAGTTCAGGTGTCTACACATTACCCATGTATTCATTGACTCTTCATTAAGTACTTTAATTTTTCTAATATCATGCCTTACTAAGAAAAATCATAAAGTTGTAAAATGTTGTAGATATTCAATCTCAGAAAAGTTTGAATGATTTATCTCCATGTTCTATCATCAAAATAGGGGGTCACTTATTCTTTTTTTTTTTTTTTTTTTTTTTATCTCAATTCAACTAAATTGTTCTCGAAACTGACCATGAGTTTGATAATTAAAATTTAGGACAGAAATACAAATTGTGCCTGAGTTTTCATTAAAATATTTGGAATAGACAGTTTTGATATTTGTTTGTGTGGTGGGATTCCCATGGAATTTTATTTGCTTACCATTTCTGATACAATGCTTGTTTATTAACTTATCCTCAGCTATGTATTTATTGTTGCTTGGAAATTGTTGGCAACTATCTCCAAATTGATGATTTTTTGCTATTGGTCATTGTACATATTTAGTTAATTTTTTTTGAAGTATGGCCTTCTCAAATGGTTTATATTTAGCTTTTTATTGTCTTGTTAGTTGGACTGATTTGACATTTCTTTCATCTATATTTTGACCTGATTGAGTTGGCGGTTGAAGGGATTTGTTAAAATTCTCTTGATTAATTTGGTTTGCATTCAATTGCTGATGAGAGGGTTTTTTGATGCCTTAATTGAATTAAAATTAGTGAACGGAAATGGCCATAGTAGTATGGCGGTGAAAGGATTGAGGTTCAATTCATATATAAATTAGCCCGGGTCTGAAATTTGAAGATATGGACTATCCAACGAGCTGGTCGAATAGCCAAATTTAGGGTCTAGATTAAAATGACCCTATAGCTTGAGAGGAGAAAGAAAAACACGTCTTCTAAATCAGTGGGTGCGTAAGACTAATGAAGCTGAAGTATTGGTGATTCTTGAAGCTTTGCAAATCTTTTCTAGTTCTTTTCAAGGGCAGCTCCATGGAGAGTAATTCTTTGAATGCTATCACCTGGGTGTCCAGCCTTGGCCCAAACCCTTGGAAGCTGCAGTTTGTTCTTAGCAAGATCAAGTTCCTGGATTCAAGTAGAGTTTCGTCATGTCCCTAAAACAGCTAACAGCCTAGCAGATGGTTTAGCAAAACCTGCGGTAGAAAAGCTTTCTTCCTGAGAGGGCTTTCTTTGTAACATGAGCCTGTGTATAATGCTCTCATACTCGGGTCCCAGTTTCTTTAATGGTTTCTTGTAGGCCTTTGGCTTGTTTTCTTTTAATAGATTTAAAAAAAAAAAACTGTGACCAGAAATTGTTCTTCAAAGGTAAGCATGTAAAAATCTCCTACAAAATAGAAATTATAAATAGTTAAGTGACATAACACAAGAAAAATGACACACTAGCAAAACATGACTTTCTTAATCAAATAAATCAATAAATAAATGTTGTTTGCCAAAAAATTTTAGAAAAAAAACTCAATTTTGCATCTCAGACCATTGTGCAAAGTACTAACCATGAGAACCTCTTTTAAGAATAATAAACTCAGAATAGGTGATGCAAAGCCAATAAGCCACAGCAATAAGACACATGGTCCACATGTGGGACCCAATAAAGTCTAAGGATTTTTTTTACTAATGAGTTGTAATTAGGATTAGCTTTTTAATTTCAGTAATATTTCTTTATTTAGTTTCTTAGTTTGGTTGTTATTTACTTTCCTAGTTTGATAATGAGTCTTAGACTCTAGGGTTTCTTTTCCTATTTACATGGCATTGTAGGAGATTGGAGACAGTTCAGAAGTTTTAATTAAAATTCCTTCCTGGAGTTATAGTTTGAGGTTCTTCCTCTTTCGTGTGAACCTCTTCAGACACCATGTTTTTTGTGCTTCAGTACTTTTCATCCAAACCCTTCTCTAGGGTTTGCATCAATAGGTCACCCAAAATATATGTATATATTATCAAGACTGAATCAAACTAGAAGTTTTACCAGACACCCATTCCAATTTAGAAGCCATAGCTATGAAAGAAACTACACATAACACAATCATATAGAAGAAATGGCACCTGATGTTTCTTACAAGAGAGCAAGCCATCCTTTAGAATTTTGAGGATCCAGCATGTATATGATATAGTATTAATGCTCTTTTAGTTTCAAGACCTTATATCTAGATGTTTCCAATGTCAATGATTAATCAAATGCAAAAAACTACCACTTCTATATATAGGGGACCCACGCTGGTTGGGCAGGGCAGGACAGATATTGACATTGCCCAAGCCCAGACTGAATTGCGTGTGGGTAGGCCCAAGCTCGACTGCAGAAGAAACCTGAATCGCCAAACCCAAGCTCGGACCCAGATCCAAAATCCAAGCATGATACCAAGACGGAGCCCAGACATGACACACAGCTCTTCACGACCAAAGGAGAGAATGATTTAATATTACACATCTAATGCCTACCCTGATCCAACCTGTTCATGTTACACACCCCTCCTTATATAGGTACTGGCCCAATTTCACTCCAACTGGAGTGATACCATTGGCTTTGCCATGTGTGATGTGTAACCAAACAAACCCAGCCCAAAATGCATTTTCAAGCAGGCCAGGACATGCGGGCTGCTACATCCCAAGTTGTACTCATACTTCTAAAAGATATACGTACAATACATAAAGATGAACTTAGGCAATAAATTGATCTTCACAGTGTATCTCAGTTACAATGAACATTCAAAAGCACTACAGTTAGGACAATACAAAATGAAAATGTAATGGGAAGATCAATCTAATGAATCAAGATCCAATTTCCATTCAAGGAATAACTTCTTTCTCCTTGAGACTATGCAATACTCTACACTACCCATTCCCTTTGTCATTAGTTCCTATACATTCTGATGGTTATCTTATTATTTCTGCCATTTCACTTTTATTTTTAATTTATATAATTAACTATTTCAGTTGATCGTCAAAGAGATTACACTTCATGCACCACGATTCACAAGCCAAGTTGAATGAATCATGAGAGTGAATGGACTCCCAGCAAGTGCCCATTCATTAATGGTCAACGTTGAAAAACAAGCCCTGGGTTTGATGCAGCCCGACAAAAGACTAAGACCCGCAGGTCCTAATGGACCATCTGATGGGGTCCACATGATCATCGATTTAATCAGAGATCCCTATCCTCATTTTAATTAGTAATGTTAATTGGTTTCTTAATAGGATTGCTTTCTAAATTCTATTTAGAGTAGGCTGAAGTAATTTCCTATTATTAGAATTCTAGTTCGTTTAGAAATATTGTCTTCTATATATATAGAAGAACCCTCTTGTTATTTCTTATGCTTTTACAATCAATAATAAATTTCTCTGCTGCTCACGTGAGTTTTCATTGATGATTTCGTTTGTGCCCTAGTGGCTGGAATCCATCCTAGGATTCGATCAATCCTTCGGGAGATTGATCTATACCCTATTGCTGCGTCAGGGTTCAAATAAGCTAATCAACAATAAAACATTACTAAAAGGAAAACTGCTCAAAACATTATGCTTGAACCATAGGCTAGACTATATGCATCCTGTCATGAAATTGCTAATCCATATAAACTAAAATCTTCATACAACACACAGCACCATAAAACAAAAAAAAATGACAATGCACCAGTGAAACTAAGGTTCTCACCAGAAATAAGCAAAGCCAAGAATGGAAATTGCAGCTCCTTGTCAATTAGCCTAGATACAAAACGGATCTAACATAAGCAACCGTGTAAATCAGCAAATGCCAATGGAGCATCATTGTGACTAGAAGCATTGTACACGTCATTTAACTATTTCTTCATTTATATTCATTGTAAATAAAAGCTTCAAGAGTGCAACCTTCTGATTAACTATTTCTTCATTTATATTCATTGTAACTTTCCCCTTTCTCCTCGGATTAGATATGGAACATGAAAATTTTCTGCCCATATGATCAATAAATTTTACGGTCTCAATCATAGTTAATCAAACCAACCTGACTCACCCTGACTTCCCCATCAATTTGACTCATTCACAAATTACAGACCAGTTAGAACTTAGAAACTACATAGACACAAGTTCTCATCACAGTTGGTTGACTCGCAACTCAAGGAAAAATCTTGGCCTAGTCGAGTCTTTTTGGTTGACTTGGTCGAGTTAAAACTTTGTGGCCTTATAAAAATAAAGCGCATATGATGCAATTTTGAAATATTTTACAAACCATAAGTAGAATAAATTAATCCCTTTTTAAATTGTAGATAAAATCCATTAGTATCATAAAAAATTGAAAAACCTTGCTTGGCCTTTCCTTTCCTCTCCTCTCTTCCTCTTCCGATTCCCTTCCCTCTCCGCTTATTCATTGGCATTTCTTTGCACTGAGTGTTGGTCCTCTCTACTTGAACAATACAAATAAGAAATATTTAAATATTTTAACTATACCTAGGTTTCATGTTTTAACTCAGTTAAAACTCAGTCAAGTCTTAGGAGTCACCTCAACCCGGTGGCCTATCAGGTCACCGAGTTTAGTTTTTGAATTGTGGTCACAACTAAAAAGGAAGGTTTTATTATTACTGATGTGTTATTGGTCAAAAGGGAAACAGTATTCTTTCTTCATCTTGTTAAAAGCCTTTGCCACGTAGAACCATTTGACATGCAAATGCAATGGAAGGTACTCTTCTGACAAAAATGCAAGACAGAGGCACCTGCATTGCCACATAAAACAAATTTGACAAGCAGCTCAACTAATTCAGACCGGATAAATTAAAGTTTTAAAAGCAGCCTTCTTATGTAACCTTCCACTTCATGTTTATAGCACCTCCCTACTCGTAAAATTACTCATTAACTAGTTTCCAAAAGGTTATCCACAGATTTCAAGGCCATATCAATAGAATAAATAAATAAATTTCAAGGTCTCAACTAAAAAGGTTGGTTCAGTTTATTTTTATGAGTGTTTCCTTAGTCGTCGTCATCGTCGTATTCATCATCATCATTTGGTTACATGGAAGATAACACTTTCCTTCATCTTGTCAAAAAGAGTCTTCCTCCATGCTCAAGATAGGACGAGATCTAGAGAAAACATTTTAACTATTAGTACAACTTTCCTGTCCCATTCTCATAAGTAGGCCATTTCATCTCACTTCAAAACAGAAGAATAGGGAACATATTTCTTTACTATTTTAGGCATAAGTCCCATTCTTAGTAGAATCAAGTGAACATGGAACATCTCCATAATGCAAAGGGAAAATAGTAGTAGTCATCATCATCATCCATCAAAGTTTAATCCAAACTTTACAAACTCAGTTTTATGAGTTCCACCTTTTTTATATCATTCCCATTTAGGCTTAAGTTGTTCAGTACTCAACATATCTTATTAACTTCTGATTATTTCATTCCAATTCCTAAGTGTAAGTGGTCAGCCCCCGTCCGCACTTCCTTTTTTTCTTCTAGTTCGTTGTAGTCCTGTACCTTCTTTCTTATGGTAAGCTTAGTCTGTAAAATAATTAGAAAGCAATATAACAAATGTTAGAATTAAAACAGGTCATTTTGACTCATGCCTGTATTTTGTTTTTAATATTATGCCTGTATTATTATAAATATTGTTTTTCCATTTTTAATTTTTCTACAGAACATGACAATAAGCAACCTAAAAGGCTAAAACAGCTACTTGGATGTGTTTGAAATTTGAACTTTCTAAAAATAAGTCACAATGTAAGGTGAAATGAGCACAAAACAAAATCATAAATGTAAGTACCATATAAAGTCAATAATAACGTAAGAGATACAAAAAAAAGTTCCTGAAA
The DNA here is from genome assembly GCA_038049695.1 of Cinnamomum chago. Taxonomy (NCBI): domain Eukaryota; kingdom Viridiplantae; phylum Streptophyta; class Magnoliopsida; order Laurales; family Lauraceae; genus Cinnamomum; species Cinnamomum chago. The sequence goes on along the minus strand of CP142453.1, from coordinate 116,630,345 downwards.
AAAAAGAAGATAAGAAATGGCTAAATCAACCATAACAATCTACATCAACGTAGGAATATTGGGGGTGAGGGGAGGGAGGAGGGATGGGGTTGATGATGGAGTGCTAATTTAAAAAAAAAAAAAATCTATTGTATAAATGTTCTCACAAAGAATGTGATTCAGATAAATATATCTACATACTATAAATACTTTAGAACTAAAAGTCTCTAAAGAAAGTATATATCTTCTACTAGCTGCACCAACATGGATGTCTCACATGGGTGTCATAAATCATAATCAAATACATCTGTACTCGAAAAGATGGAGTAAGCTTCTTCCATAGATCTCCACTCTTCCTTTCAATAACTTTGTTACCATCTCACTAGTAACAAATAGAACATTAATAATAATAATAATAATAATAGGTATTCTTCAAATTCCAATTACAATTCTGAGCCAATATCCCATCACTCAACAGTCTATGTAATTAGCCAATAATGGGACTCTCATATTATTCATGCTAAATAAATCATGCTATTCATGAAGTGTAATATTGAATTCTCCTCATGTGGATTCAAATTAAACAATGAGGTTTGAATCATAAGCTGAAGGGTTTGTAGACATGTAAAAATCCATTTCTTAGCATTTTGCTGTGGTTCATATGTGCCTCAATGGGACAATTGCTTCTGGAATATTTTGGGAATTGAAGTCTACATAGGTACTGCTAACAGAAATGAAAGATACAGTGATCCACAAGTTTTATACCTAGCAACCAATGCATGTGCTTCCATGTGATGGATTCCAATGATTGGCAGATTGAACTTCCCAGCTATTCTCCTAGCTTTCTGGACACCAACTGCACCATAATTCCATAAAGACATTCAGAATAATGTTTGTTTGATTACAGTCATATCTTGATCAGTATTCAGTAGTAATGTAGTAGAGATTAGAAACAATCTTAAAATTTTGAATTTAATTTGAAAAAAGTGTGAAAAAAGAAGAAGAAAATTTTGCAAATAAATGCCACTAAACCACTAGAACAGGCCATTTGCAAATTACTTGGCGGGGCTTCAGCAGCATCCTGCTCTAGACTGGCAGCATTAGTTCATGCCAGATTGCAAATAACTTAACTTCCAACATACTGTGTCGTTAAGCAACACTTTTTTGCCATTACGAATAGAGGCATGGAATTTGGAGCCTCAACTTTGCTCCATCTAGACTTTGCTTTCTTTTCTGATTGATTGCATCATCGAGTAATTGGTCCTCAAATTACGCAGTTTTCACTAATGATTTCATTTGTACTTATTTATGGTTAAAAAAAAAATCAAATGTTGGTATATTCCATCTTCTTTCAAACAGATTATAATAAAGATTTACTATACTTGCAAAAGGCTTCTTTTTTTTGTCAAAGAAATGAACAATATAATTTTATTCGGCCTTCAAGATTAATCCAGCAACCAAAAAACAAAAAGTAAGAAAAGAAGGTAGATATATGACTCTTTTAAAAAACCAAGACATATTTAAATCACCCAGATTACCACGCAGACAGAGACTTAAACCCGGACCAATTGTAACAGCAACTGCAGAGAGATCAACCTCGGTCAAATTTGCATTGTCAAGTGCCTGTTGAACAACCTGTGAGAATGAAGCATGATTACAGCCTGAATGAGTAACACATGAATAATGAAATAAAATCTAATAAATTAGATTTTAAGAATCTTAGCCTGTTAAATATAGAACCTGATCAATCACTTGCACATGTGCTTCTTCTGCCATTTTAGGCGCAACACCTCCATATCGTGAAAGTAAATCTGCCTTGATGAACCAAAAACATATATTCAACTAAATGCAGTAGTGTATTCATAATTGCAAAAGAAATTTTTATTTGGCAACATGAGAAACTTAAAAGATCATTCATTCGCATAAAAGGAACGACCTCGTAACTTCTAAATAGCCCAAGTAGAGACAAGAACATTGAAGAGATCGCACATGGGATCAACAATCAAGACACTAAAATCGTACCAATGTTTTTTCATCCCTTAACAAAATCAGCTTGTTAAAATCCTAAAAATTCCTTCATGCGTAATTAAAAAGAGAAAAGATTATAATGCTTCAATCCAGTTAATGTAACCGACAAAGCACCCTATGAAAAGAAATACTTCTGGTTTTAGAAAATCAAATTTCAAACAGTCATGAATATCTGACAAAACGCAGTAGCGTTCCTAATAAAAAAAATGGATAAATCAATTTAAGAAAATAGTGCTCATAAGTGAAAAGACAAAAAATGGATCTCAATTATCATGAATCACCACTGCAACCTTAGTTTTATTTTATTTGTTTTCTTCTAAAAAAAGGGAAAAGGATCATACCCTTCTCATTGGGTTGCATGTTTTCTATATGTTAAAGACAATATGTTAAGTAAATGCCACAGTACCCAATGTTACTTCAGAAGGATTGTCGCTAATAACAACTAGTTCGACTTAATTTAACATGGTGAGCATTCTGGCTTTTTTTTTTTTTTTTTTTCCTTTTTATGATGCTCCTAAATGGCTAGTGTCATATAGATTTAATCTGACCAGAAGGATTGAAGTAACAATACTCTACCAACTTTGAACTCTATAAATGGCTGAAAAAATGAGCCATTTAAGTTCACATCCTTGTTGCTTGACTGCTTCCATAAGCTCACCAAATGGGTCGAACTATTTTTTATATTTACTTTATTTCCCTTCTTGCAATACTAGATGAAATACTTCCTTTCCGAGCCCCAAACAAATGGCGACAATGCAATTTTCACATAGCATCAAAGCAGATATCCCTCTATCTTCAATTTATATATCTGTAGGCTCATTTTCATTAGACATTGGCACAATTGAAATTGAGAAGTCATCCTTTTCATGGAGGACTAACTAGTAGCCTTCTACCACCATGAGTGAAATCTTCATTGGCATACAATAACATAATTAAGCGACCCTTACAATTGTATTTCCCAATCCCTTCACATTCCACCCTTGGGGAAACCTATTGTCCAGTGACTCATACCACTGATGTGATCGAACCATTATGGAAAGAAAATGTCCTAAAAGTCTCCCAAATGGCAAGAGTGTAACCATCTCTGCTTAGGTCATTTTTTCTAAACCCTACTATCATTATATTCCTATATCCTAACCATCTATTGCAAGCAGTAACTGGAGATATTACACCAATCTGAAAGATTTATGGAAAGCCTCCCTCCAAATTGTTGACCCATCATATCAACTGTCTGGATCACCTATCAATAATTCATGGGTTTCCATGTTCATATTAAGGACATGCAGCAGACCTACAGTTTCTCTTCATCCTGCATAATTCAAATGCATTCTCATCCATCCCTATCATACTGCTAAACACAAAGGTACCAGTGTAATTTAAAGAGCCTCATCCTATCAAATCAACACAAACATGTAGTAAACCGGCACATGATTCAAGCTACTCGACTTCTTAAAATGCCATAAATTCAAAAACACGCTGAAACTACAGGGGATGCAAAATTGCAAAACAGTACAAAGTTCACATTCCTCGAAAGAGATGCATTAATCTACAACTTAGCATATCATTGCTGTTTGCGCATTACCTATATACAATTCATAGACAATGACGGGACAATCCAAAGCTTGGAAGTTGTTCTAGCTAGAAGATCGATCGATTACCCGAGAATAATAAGGCATATTGTATTCAAAAGATCATAATTTCATAAAATTCATAGACAATGATAAGACAATTCAATCTTGCGAGAGCTTGAACAATTACAAAAATGAGGAAAAAAAGACGGATCGGTTACCTGAGAAGACACAACTTGGCTGAGAATTTCACCGTCGCTTCTGACCTAAGAAACAAACGGAACATAAAATCAATACACATTACAAATTTCTTGAAGAGAGAGATGGATAATTAGAGCTTACAATTGCGGCAGCAGTGTCGTCGCAGCTGGTCTCGATGCCGAGAATAACCAGAGAGTCGTCTTCGGTTCGAGAACTGCACGCGTTGAGAGGATTCAAAGAAGAAGAAGAAGAGAAGGAGGAGGAAGTAGCGAAGAAGGGCTTGAAGGGAAGAGTTAGAAAGCGAGTAGGGTTTCGTAGTCTCGAAGAGATAGCGAAAGCCCTCACTCGGTATGGGAAGGAAGCTCGCAGAAGAAGATTAAAACTAGGAATCGTACAAGAGGAAATCACAAAGGACGATAACATCTTCTCCTTTCAGACCTTCTATCGTCTGAACACTAATATCGTCTGAACACTAGCACCTGTGTAGTGAAGTATGAAGATAGCAAGGGATACCAGTTCAGTTTTGGGCTTCTTTCCTTCTCTTTAAAAATTGATGGACCTCCGATTACCTGTTATCCTATGGCACGGCTAGGCCTACCTATGCCGAGGGATGTAAATGGGTCATCATTCTCCGAGAATACTCGGAGTTTCCGACCTGTTAAAAATAGGATATGAGTCTTTATTTAAGCTCCACTAAGTAAATGGGTCTGGATCCATTTTTTAGACCTGTGACCTAAACGGGTCCGGTTCGGTTCCACATTTGTTCGAACCATGGACTTGGGACCCAATATATTACCTTAATTTTCGAGAATCTCTCATTAAAATTATATTTTTTTCCCCATATTATTCTCTACCTAGACCTGGACCCGAACCTGTCACATATATCGTTCTGGTTTCGGGTCCGGTTCCACCTTCTATTTAACGGTTTCGGGTCTGAAACTAAGAAACTGATTCTGTACGGATCCACCATGGGCCCGGACCAAAAGCGACCCGTTTACATCCCTACCTAGGCCCCAACCCCCGCAACAACACCCAAAAAAATAAAAGCTATACTTTTGGGCTTTTTTGGTCTTTTTAAGATTTGAGCACCTATAAATATCCCCACCTTCATTGCCTCTCCCTCTATCTCTAATGCTGCCATGCTCTTAGGGCCTGTTTCTTTGCTGAAATTCTTGTCTGGAGAATTACTGAATACCCAGACATAATGGAATTCCTGAATGCTCCTTTGGGCTTGAGCATCCAGGAATTCCACCAAAATGCATAGGGAGTGGAATTCCTGGATTCTCAAAGGTCAAAAAAGACTTTCCATTTGGCTAAAATCCAAACGTACTACTAAAAAAACATGGAATTTAGAAATTTCGAGGGACAACCTGTCACATCATGTCCAGGAATTCCTGGACATGGTGAATTCCTGACAGGAATTCCACTAAATAAACAGGGCCTTAAGCTGTATCTCTAAGTTGATTTCAATTAGTTTTTCAAAGACTAAGATCAAATCAAGTTATCAAGGGTAAATGCACTCTCTCTTTCTCTCTAGGAACTTCTCAAAAGCGCTCTCTCTCTCAGTTATCTTCATTGTCAAGTTGACAATTAGCTTTAAAGTTGGAAATTGCATTTCAAAATTATTATCAAAGTCGTGAATCTTATTCAAGGTAGTTATTTTCATAAATTTCTCATTTCGAGTTTTCATTGATGGATCCGGATCCCCTGTTTGGTCCAAATAGTGAAACCCTGTTTGGACCAATGAGGGGGTGCCACATGGGATTTTTTTTTTAAGGAGATGATATTTTTTTAAGAGATGAGATGTGACATCTCAATTCATGTGGCACCCCTTGATTGGTCCAAACAGGGACCTGTTTCCTTCATTGATGGTTGTGATTTCATTTTTGTTTGTACTAAATTTAAATTTTCTTTGAAAAAAGATGCACGTGGGCCAGCCTGGCCATGCACGGCCCCCCACAGGGCGATTGGGGTCGTGGGTCGCGTTGCCGGTGTTGGGCCAAGCCCCTGCCAACCTGGGCGCAGCATGGCACAACCTGGCCCAGGTAAGCTAGTTTTAAAAGTGTAAAGTGTAAACAGTTGCACCAAATTAATAGCTGGGTCAACTTTTGGGTAGGCCCAATTAGGTCCTTGACTCAAAACCCAAGTGTGTAAATTTAATATATAGAAGAAATTAATAGCGTACATTATATAAAATTTTTGTAAGGAGTAATTACATAAGGTCATGTCAACCTACGAGAGCAAACCATGGTCCTTGGTCAATTGAGCCACCCCTTGAAATTACACACAATTAAAATAGAAGATAATTTTGTTTAATAAATCGACATTTCTCATACAATAAGGCCCACTTTTCACTAAACTACAGAATTCCATAAGATATATGGTTGGTTTTCTTCTATCACCATATCAGATTTTGCTTCAATAATTGGATGAATCAAATTGTGATTTTCTTTTTTACCGAAAGAAAAGGCTCAATTGAAAGTATTGTGTAATGAAGCAAAAGTTTGCGTGTCGGGAGGCACAATGGCGCAAGCATTTGGTAGATATTAGTGGGGAATTTGAGCGGCCCAGCTTGACCATTAATGTAGCCAGAGCTCAGCCCAAATTACATGTCGGTAAGCACAACCCAGATAAAACCTGAATTTCCTACTTCAAGATCAAGGCAGAATTCAAAATCTAGGCCCTGATTCAAGCCCAAGTTTATCATTGACGCATTCATTTTATATATATTTTCCCAGATCTCGTGCCACCTCTTCAAACATAATTGGGTTTAGAGCCGGATCTAAGTATTTATTTTAAATTTATGTATGAGTAGGTGTCATGAAACCTAGAGCCAAATCCAGCTTGGTTTGAGTATGAGTCCCATGAGTCATTCGGATCCAAGTCTAGATACACAAAGGGATGTAAACGGGTCAGTTTCGGTCCAGGTCCATGGTGGACCCGGACTTGTCTTGGGATGAGTTTCTTGGTTCTGAACCTGGAACTGTTAAGGAGAAGGTGAAACTGAACTCGGAACCCCAACCATATATAGGGCGGGTCTGAGTCTCGGTCTGGGTCCAAGCCTAGGCAGAGAATGATATGGGAAAAAACATCTAATTTTAAGGAGAGATTTAAAAAAAAAAATTGAGATAATGTATCAAGTCCCAGATCGACGGGTCCAAACCAAGGTAGAACTAGAACCGAACCCATTTAGGTCACATGTAAAAAAAAGAAAAAATGGACCTAGACCCATTTACTTAGCGACACATAAATAAGGACCCAAACCCGGTTTTTAACGAGTTGAAACCTCTAGATAATCAGAGAATCAATGACTCATTTACATCCCTAGATACACTTGGTCTCAAATAAAAAATTTGCCTATTTTCATTTGCACAAGAGTGCAACTTGGAAGCCACCTTTGCAGGGGCAGACCCAGCTTGGGGCTGAAGCCCCCACGTACATATGTGACATGTTTAAAATTTTTAAAACCCCCTTGGAAATCCTAAAAATCATTATATATTTTTCTTTTACATTTGACCCTTCTTCCAATATCTCTTTTACATGAAGCACCCCAAGTTGAATTTCTTGCCGTTGCGCCTTTGGTATTGGGTCAATCTAAGCTCGTCATGCTCCACAAGAAGTTCTTTTTTGCTTCAACTTTCAAGATTCAAGTCCAACGTCAAGCTCAAGTAGAAACAAGACTACTTGAAAATGTTCTTTCAAGTAGGTAAGAACGGGAATAGTATTTTGTCGGAGTGGTAAGAAGTAACAGTTCTCATCTGACTATCTAGGGTTTGAACCCTAGAAACGCTACCTATTTCCTATATGTGGGCATCCTTTCCACTTGTGTGTGCTTTCTTCCGACACTTGCGGGCTTTTTTTTTCTCTAAACTGGATTATCTTCCCACGTGCGTGCCTACAATCTCTTGGTCCAGCCCTGGGGTTAAAAAAATAGTAGGAAAGAAAAACGTTGTCCTCGTGATTCACAAAAAAAGTGAAGAGCTTATTCAGTTCCAAGAAGGCAATGGGTCATTCTACTATGAGAAAGTAACATTTTATTATAATCTTAGTTTAGTTTTAGATGATGGGACTTGATGCCAATTGGCAGCGACTCTTACCCTGCATTATAACCGGTCAATTGTGCTTCAAATAGAGATTTTTGATAATTGCAAATATATTCGTACCCATTCAAACACAGCATGATAACAAGAGTGTTTTTTCTTGTCATTTTATGAAGGGCATCAGCAATTCCTTTCGCATGGGAAGGGACAAAAATTGGAAGGCTTTGTGAATTGCTCTCTTCAATACACCACATTAATAAATCAAATTATACTATATTAAATTAGAGGGTTTTGAAGATAATTTTGGCTATAACTTTTAATTTTAACTGAGAGTTATAACTCTTCATTTTCAATATGTAATCACTCATCTTTACTTTTTAATGTGTAACCACTCATTTCCTCCACTTCATATAACCGCATTTTCTTCTCACTTTTCATTTTTCTACAAGAACTTAATTTCTATTCCTATCATAATAAAAGAATCATTGTCCTGAGTATTTCATGATTGATTTTGTATAATCTTAGTTTTTCTTCATAAATCAGTAAATATGCTTTTCAGTTATTGGTGAACATGCTCGTGCTAAGCAGGGGTGGTAGTGCTAGTTCCTAATTAAGTGAGAGCTCACCTTGTATTCTTTCGTATCCCCACCTTAAATTGACAGTAAGTAATTACTTTTAAAAGATCTAAATTTCTCATAAGGCTCACTTTTTATGGATCCAATTATTCCATAAGATGTGCGGTTGATTCATCAGCCAAAAAAATCTTGTTTCAAACAAGGTGATATTTACTGTTGAATTGGATATTTGTGATTTGATTGCTTTTTTCAAATGGCACCAATCAAATGGTCAATTTCTCATAAATAAACTGTGGCGTGTTCATCTAATGTACTCCATTTACATCCTTGTCTTATAAATGCAGAGAAGAGGAGAGATTGGCTGTCGAGAACTTCAGCAGCACCTGACATGGAGCCATGGGCCATGTCATGGGCCCAGATTAAACATAAGGGCTCAATAGACTCGGGAGTACTGTTTTTATGATGCCTAATTTCGCCGATTTGTCTGTCTTAATCTTAAACTATGATGCCTAATTTCGCTGATTTGTCTGTCTTATTCTTAATCTACCCTCCTAGTTTACCCTATCCAACGTTTGACCACCACCAAACTGAGTTTGATTCCTCCATGGCTTGGACTCTGAAGAGCTTCGAGGCTGTTTATAGGGGGCCCATTATCAAAAACCCCAAACCACTCAAAAAATGCTTCCCTTTCATATGAGCCTTAGTCAAATTTAACTTTGGTAGAAGTTGGGCTTACTGTTACATTGATCATATGATATAAATGCCAGTGATTCATCTAAGGCGAGTCAAACTTCTATTGGATATACATTTGGCAACGGCGCTATATGAAGGAAAGCGTTTAGATTTCAATAATTGGGCCTCGCTGAGGAGCCTCACGAATTTCCTGAGTGCCAACACTGAGTATCCGAACTCCTACAACCTATCACTCACACATGGATAATGGCTTGAGTATTGCATGTTGGTAAGCACTAACACACATCAAAACCTAAATTTACAAGCCCAAGCCTAACACGGAACTCATAACCCAGACCCGCCCCTAAGCTTGTTTATTAGAGACTCGATCCCTTAGTTGGTTGCACGTTGGGTTAAAACCCATGTAACATTGACAATGACCTTTGACTGTCTTAATTTTGATTTTGACCACCTCTTTCAATTTTGAACAATCTTATTAGATTTTTTAAATCGAAAAAAAAAAAAATCATTTTGCACAATGAGGGAATTGAACCTACAACCTATGTAAGAGAATATATTAATGCTGGCTATCACTCATGCTATAGATAGGGAATTCATTTTGCACTATCCTCCATTTGCCAAATAGTGCACTGCTGTCTATTTCATTGAACGGACCATGAAGCTGTGGGATCATCTACCATGAGTGTTTTTTTGGTAAAACATTCTGCCATGAGTTAGTAACATTTTATTATTTTCTTATGAAACATAAGAAAGTGTGTTCCTCTAACTCAACTTTCAAATGATGATGGGAACTTGATTCCAACTTGCCGACTTGACAAAGTGACATCACCCGGCATTATAGCTGGTGAATCGTGCATGAAAAAGAAAGTTTTGCCAATAGGACATATATGCTGCACTCATTCAAAGAGGATATCATGAATTTTATTGTAATTCTATGAAGGGCGTCATCATTTGATTACTTTTGAATTTCTAAGAATCCCAAGCAATACCTTCCACATGGATATTAGATTTCTAAGGATCCCAAACAATACATTTCACATGAATTTCTAAGAATCTTGTTGCTCAATTGGTTAGGCACACATGTATTGTTTATGAGTGTGTGCTTTCGGTCGCTTTTAAAGGAAAAAAAGAATGTAAAAAATGTTAATAACGTTTATTTGTATCAGAAGCAATCCAAAACTTTTGAGTTACGCTTCTTACTCCTTGCCAATGAGGGATAGTGGGACCCACAACTTACGTACCCCAAATAGTGATTCATCTGTGCAACCTTCCAGAAATCTTAGACTCAATTGTTTATGCCTAAAAAAAATATAAAAAAACGCATTTGTTGATTTCATTCTTCAAAGGACCTTTAAATATATTGTTACTAAAAAATGACAATGGCTGACGATGAGCATCTTTATATTTAATTAAGGCGAGAAGCAAATAGCGTTGGTTGATTAGAGGATGTTTGTGAAGCAAAAGAGAACTGTTGAGTACATTTAGGATAAGTAGAGATTGGGTAAGGATTTCCTTTTCTGCAGCTCTTGGAGTTGGATCTCCTAGTTCAATTTTTTTTTTTTTTTTGCTTTAAAGGGAATTTGTATTAAAAAAATGAGAAGCAAGAGAACAAGGACTCAAAGAATTTCCAGAGAAGAGAAAGCCCAAAGGAAATTACAAGAGAAGGGGGGAAAAATCAAAACTCCACCGTACATTTGTGGCAAAAGAAATTTCATATATTCCTAGCTAGAAATTGGTTTCCTAGCATTTGTAAAAACACTTTAACGTAATTCATGTTTTCTGTCATTGAAGAGGTGGAGCACAAACAAATCTTTAGACTAGAACTAGAATTTAATTTCTTTCTTCTGTCCTCGCCATCAGTATACGTATGATGATACAGGCCTCACAATATAAATCCATCTGTCTGAAAGCAAACAGGAGGAGTGTCGGACAACAACTATTGGAAGACAAAATTTGTCAATTCGATCGTAATCAATGGAAAGAGTGGTGAATTTATTGAACGAAGGCTAGGAATCAGTTTTTCCATTCGGCCGACTTAGGGGCGAGGCCGACTTAGGGGCGAGGCCCACCTCGTCAAAGTCCTAGATAATGTTCATGTATGTCATATCAAGATCTTTTATTATTGAATCCTATGGGCCACGTTTAGTACCTGAAGATTTTGAGTTTAAAACTGCACTATTGCACTAGGGCCACAAGGTAATTTTATTTGGCTTTCTTTCCGAAACCTGTAGGGATTATTTTCTCTCCTAAATCTATTGGGATTATCCTGATCCAATGGGATGGGAACCTGCGTTAAAAAATATATATATATCTTTTATTATTGGCACAACCACTTTGCTAGCCATTAATTTTCTCATTAGTGGCACAGTGCTTCCCAACTGTCATGGATTTATGCAGGACTCGCCCTACAAACGAACACAAGGCTCTGTAGGGTAATTCTGATTCTGAAGGGAGAATTGGGAGATAGTCTAGTTGTAAAAGGCATCCCAGCTCACCTGGCAGCACTTGGTTGGAACATATGTCCAATGATGGAGCATGTAGCGGTCAAGCAGAGCACCTGGTGGAAGTGGAGCACTCAGGGATGACCCCTCAGCCTTAGATTAGACTAATTTATGACTAGGATAATGATGAAAGCCGAAATGTACTATTTAGGCTCCTCAATAAGGACTTTGTTGCACCTTGAGATTGTAGTTTATGACTTTAATTGTTATAATTTCATATTTACAGCTGTTTTAGGTAAAGAAAATGAATTAAGAAGATAATTGGAGAAAATAAAGCAAAATCACAGCATGCATCGGAGCCTCTGCCACCAAGTGTCCGGACGTCAGGACCTGCGCCCAACACCATATGTTCTGTCGCTTGGCGTCCGAATGCCCAACCCGGGTGGAGTCTGCTTCTTTCCGCGTTTTTGAAGAAAAATTGATCCAAAAGCTATAAAAGTGAGTCAACCTCGTTTTTAGGTAGGAAAGATCTGAGGCTGATTTTGGAGCTTTGGGAATGAGCATTAATGGAGATTTCGTTACGAATTCTTCGTCAATCTCTATCCATGAGTAACTAAATCTCTATCTTAGGGTTGTGATGAAACCTTAGTTTTGTGTTTATAGTGATGTATAGGTTCTATGGTTTTACTTTGAACACTTTTGGTTATATGACATGAATGTTATCCATTGATTGAATTTTCTTTATTAATGCATTATCTTTCTTTAGTTTTTTAATCTTGTAGATTCGAATACTAGTCTTATAACGATTCTTGAATGAATGTGTTGTTAGATCTAAGATAATCTATACAATAAAGATAAGTTATGCCCCTATCTAAACATATTTCTCTTATTTATTGACTCTGTGAGTGTTTGTAAGAAGAACGAGTTCTTTTTAGTGTTGATAGTGAAACTCTATGTCCATATTCACCATTCTGCGAGGTTAAAGTGGATTCTTACCCTAACATCCTTTCTTTAATTGAATCAAATCTTGTCTTTACCTTGTTAATTTAGGAATCAAATCTATCAAATTAACACTTTATTTTCTAATATGATTAATTTATAAATTTAGAAACCAATACAATTTATCATTTTACAGCATTTAATTAACATCTTTATTCTCACCAGTAAAGATAATAGCTACATATAAATTATATCCTCTCATCATATAATAGCAAAAAAAAAAAAAAAAAACTCATGATACTTGAGGGGCTTCACTAGAATAATGACGTGTTATTGTTTTGAACGCTGTCTCTGCACTTTCAACTGATGACATAGTCCTTGAACCTCTTCCGTATCTGTTGCTCTAAAGATTCATAATTTTGGTATTGTCGTTGCTCTACAGATTCCTTTTTCATTTGAGAAAGGCCTTCGATGGATCCCATAAAATATCTGCCTACCAAACAAAAACACATTCAATAAATAAAATAGAATGCCACTACTGTGACTCCGACAGCTCATGTCTGTGATGGCAGATGGCTACACCGCACTTGGACCATGTCCCATTACCCAGGGACTGAAGCTAGGCCAAGGTAAGGACTAATGATTACTCCTATATGTCAGAAGAATGCATGGTTTATATTGCAACAGCCAACGAGACAAGAAGTGTCCTACCAAACAAATAAAAGGACAAGAAGTGTAGAGCTTTACTAGATATAAGTTAACCCTTTGTTTTTTACTTTGGGTGAAAGATTTTGCTTTTGGGATGCTAGAATTCTGCAGCACTTTAGAATTTTTTTTCCTGCTGCCCCCCCCTCTGAAACTACCTCCTCCAATAGGAACTGGATTTCTGCCTTGTGACAAAAATATTCATTGTTTTTTTTAATATGAAGAGATGCTACACTAAACAAACAAGAAAATTAAAGACGGTTTTGTACTGTTGAGGATTAATGTTTGATGTTGCACAAATAATAATAAAGATGAGCATGCACTGGCCCACCGAAGAAAGTGGAGAATTCTATGCCATTGTTTTCTATTCAGAAGTTGTACGGTTTGTGGGGATCATCGTCAAACTATTGTATCATTGTTTTCTAGTTTATGGGGTTCTTTTTATTGGTATAACAATTTGTGGGGTTCATAATCACACGCTTTTACTTTCTAATTGGCCAAAACAAATAGAAAGGACCGTTAATGCACTATAGTATCGTAAAACTGACGTAGGCACGTGTCATGGTAATCTTCAGGTTTTCGCTATTTCCCATTAGCTAATTGGAAACAGATCCCCCTATTTCGACGAATCAGGGCTGACACGTGCGGGGATCTGTTTCCCCCTTCTTTCCTCCGCCCCCCTTTCGCCCCGCACGTGTCAGCCCCTGATTCGTCCAAACAGGGCTCCCCTGTTTGGACGATCACCTGCCCTGTTTGGACGAAACAGGTGATCCGAATTCTAGCTAATTACATAGTGCACACATAGGATGTAAAACGGGTTTTTGCGGTTGAAGTTTGAAGTTGAATCCTATCTTCATCTCAAACCTAAAACTAAATAGTGTTTCTTTAACTCAAATCCAACTTCAAGCCAATCCATTGGTATGTAGCCCAAGCACCCCATGGTGGGCACTATCCACAGATATCATTGATCGATCTCTGGTATGTTGGATAGCGACTTAGGTCAAAGAAGGGTTCATATCACAAAATTTTGGGATATAATCTTTGTTCGAAAACACAGAAGATTTACGTGGTTCACTCAATGAGGGGTACATACACGGAGACGATATTCTTCTTTACTAAGTAAAGTAAAGGATTATAAAGACTCTTATTCTAGCAATGTCTCAACAATGCTCTCTTAGGGCTGGCAACACTTCCTCAAAGCATGTAAAATCTTATATCAAGAAATCCTAGATTGAAAAATAATAATTTATATAATCGGCTTGATTACGAAGAAATACCCGAAATAGCCTCATGACAAAGAAACTCAAGATTGACTTAGCCCATTTAACCTGGCCTGGAGAATTGCACAAAAAATTGGTCCAGGACGTTGCTCCGAGCCCTAAGAAGGATGATGCGTTGCCCTCGAACCCCTACCAAGCACAACGCAGAGCTCAACTCACGTTTAGGGGGGTGGAATTGATCGTGGACAATGGCAAGTGTCAAACTAAATGCGAGGCATCTGTACACAACTAGGGGTGAGTATTCGGTCGGTTTTGGTTGAATTTTGACCGAACCGAAATATTTCGGTCGAAATTATTTTAACTTAACCGACCGAATTATGAATTGTAACTGAATTCGATTGAACCGACCGAACCGAAAATATTTCGGTTAAATTTCGGTCAATCCAGTCGAAAGGCCATATGTTGGGCTTTGTTATGAGGCCCAAATTTGTTGGGAACATTTCTATAATAAAAAACCCAAATTATAGACAACTAGCAAATTCTAAATATCCAAAATAAAAAAGATATTAAAGCCAATGTTGAAACTAAATATCCAAAATAAAAAAGATATTAAAGCCAAGTATTCAACAGTTTATCAGCCTTAAGAGTTTAGACATCTATCAAGTTTACAACTGATTACATAGACAAAAATAACATTAATATTGGACTTCTCAGTTTCCATCTTCAAACTCTATGCTCCAAGTAATCATCCATATCTTCATGCTCACATAGCAAGACTTCCGTCTTAAACAATTGCATAAGAAAGAAAGTTATGTTATTTAAACTCAAAATCCGAGTAATCAACAAGGGAAACAAAAATGAAAAAACAAATGGTGGGCGTGGGTGGAAGAGCTGTGTTCATTTTGGTTCTTCTTTTTACTTTCTTAGCCTTTGCTACTGGTTACATGCTTTACATTAGTGAGTAGTCTTTTAAAATAGATTGCAAACAAAGTACAATGAGAGAGATACCTTATACATCATAGCAATCCGATTCCAATCCAAGCCTAGCCAAATCTGATATATAAGAAAATATGTACAAGTAAGATTAAAATAATGCAAAAAACAATGTAAGGAAAAAAAATAAAAAGGAAATGTTGCACATTACCATCATCCAACTTCTCAATTCCTTCTGAGTTCTCCTCAATGACATTGGAAATTGGTGAACCACAAAGCCAATCTTTAGCACAGATTTAGGCTTGCACCATCCTTGGAGTCAAAGAAGTCCTATATGTATCAAGCACACGTCCACCAGCACTAAAGGCATTTTCCGAAGCAACTGTAGATGCTGGAATGGCTAGCACATTACGAGCCATTTGTGATAGAATAGGGTACCTTGAAGAGCTAAGCTTCCACCATCCCAATAAATCAAAGCCCTCTTTATCTTCTTCAATTCCTTCAAAAAGATATTTGTCTAACTCAGTCTTAGCATTCTCATCTTGAACTGTAGATTTAAACTTTTTGAAACCAAAAATATAGACATCTGTGAAGCTTTCCCCTGTTTGTTCTACTTCTTCAGCTGTCAATGATTGAGCTTTGTCACTTGCTTGTCCACTTAAGGATGGCATCTTCCTTTTATAGTCATTGAACATGTCATAAGTAGCATTTCTCACTTCCAGTGCCATCTTCTCGCCTAATTTTCCTGGCTGCATTTTATTGATGACATAATCCACATACTCTAACTTATACCTAGGATCAAGTGCAACCGCAATGTATATTACCATATTCATCTTGCCAAATTCCCCATAATATTTATCAAATTTTACTTTCATTGCACTCCCCATAATGCTTAATTCAAGGTCACTACTTTTCTTCCATTGTTCTAAGAGACAATGCACAACACTAATGTAACGCCCCAATTCCGGATACCGATATACTCGTTCGATTACCCGAAATTGGCGCGCTACTCCCCGGAAAATCCGAGGACTTCCAAGATCGTAGGCCGCAGTGAGGTCCGATTTAAAACTTTTTGACCAAATAATGTTCAATGGTTAAAACTTGCGGAAGCATAACATTTGAAAAAGAGCGGAAGCAATGGTATCATATATAATAAAGAAAAGCAGAACAGTGGTCTAATTAAAATAAGTCAATGTAAATTTAAAGTTAATACATTTGATCTTTCTACCCTTCTCACAACAAGTTTCGCTCAAAACCCGAATAACAAAGTCACTCAATAACCCTCTATAAACTCGTCTCCGCCCTCCGGCTCGACGTCAGTGTCGGCCGGGCCCCATGCGTACTCTCCGGCTACAGGTGCCTCCACGAGGGCTAGAGCGTCGTCGGGAATATCTGGGTCAAGGCCTAAGCACCATAGAATGGGTCAGATCTAAACGATCTGGCAAGATACAGCATACTACTAACATAGCATATATATATCAAAGGAAATAAAGACGGGTACATAATTTAAATGAATAACAAGGAAAGAGAACTAGGCAATCGTGCATGTAAAGCATAAGGAATCAGTATAAAGAAATCATCTACACAACTATAACAAAGTGGCACATTCACACGAGCTGGAATACCGCGGGATATTATGCCGCGGCCCTCCCATACTGAACACAGTCGCGGTGGGGAATCTAACCAGGGAATAACTAATCCCGAATATCACTCATCATCTCATCATCTCATCATCTCAGATCGGCACGGTATGACACCTTGCCGTCTTAACCACACAGCTCATCATGATAGCTTCACAATACTCAACTAGCTCCTACCGGGGATGATCAGTCCACAGGCTGAGCTTAAATCAACCGAGTGAATGTTCATGCCGACTCGAGAATAACTCTAAGGTCTGTGTCTGTCTAGGCTTTGCCTTGCGTGAACAAGGTCCTAACAATATCTCTAAGAGGTCTACACATCTCAATACAGTCTCTGGATCTCATTCACGGTCCAGGCCCACTCGTTGGATCCATACCAAGGCCCATCAGTACATGGCCTGGTCTAAAACCGTCCAAACGAGGCAACTAATCCATCTACTACTGATAAACAGTTCCATTATAATCCATATAACTTAACAGTCCAATAGAAACTATCTCTTCAAGCTAAAGGGTTCACATCACCACACTTAGGCCCAATAAGGGCCCGCCTAGACACAGACACGGGTCAATGATCTCCGAAGTCACATCATCGGGTCACCTCTAGATACCCTAGGTTCAGGTCTTCCAATTATGATTAATTAACGGTAAACAGCTAAACTAAAGATCTAAGAATGACAGAGTAATAATAATGAAGTATAAACTTCAATCAGAGAATCAACGGGAAATCCAACGGTCCAATCCTAGGTAATGGGCCACTTCAGGTTCGGGTCTATCTCCGGTAATTCGATCTCTAAACGATGTCATTAATGCCGTAAAATATTGTATTTGGTGCTTAGTTAGTTGAATGGCATCTATGACAGCTTTTAGAGGTCGAATCATCTTAGATTATCAACCAAAACTCTAAACAGTGGTCCCCGCGAGTCAAGGTTGAGCCACACCGTTGACTCGGGCTTAAGACACTGACAAATACTCATTTGGATGGTCAATGGGCCCCACAACTGATCATATCTCCTAAGTGTTGAAAACTGGAACAATCAGGGTTTTCCAGGTGAACCTGATGTGTTGTGAGCTCGGTGGATTTCCTGGCCGGGAAGATCAACCGAGTGCACTAACTAATCTGAATCAGGCTTCCTGGACAACTTATATCGTTTCTAAAGGCTTACAGCGTGTCCGGTCAAACAACCAGGCCTAGGTGATTGACCGCATACTCTGAAAACCTTAGAAAGATTGATGATCCAGCTTTAAACACTTTCTAAAGTTAAATCCTAAGTATCAAGTCCATTTGGGTGTAAGGAGTCTGAGTTTTGATTGAAGAACCAACTTTCAGTCACTTCCTGCACAAACAGCGTGAATCGGGTCAACCGGTGCGAGACCAGGTCAACCCGACTATTTGAAATGAAATTTGTGCAAGAAATGGCTAAGGGCCAGTTTTTCCAAGAAATCTCAGTGTGGCCGGTTAACCGGCCTGCATAGTCCGGTTAACCGGCTGCACTGCAGCAAGCCCCTGCAGAAGAAAATAACTGGGAGCTGCCATTTCTGTAATTTCAGTGTGGCCGGTTAACCGGCCTGCAAAGCCCGGTTAACCGGCTACACTGCCGGTTAACCAACCGGTTAACCGGTTACACGAAACTGGGACAAAACCCAGTTTCTGCAGTCACTCTGTTTTGGCTCCATTTCCACCCAAACTACTTCCAATCTCTTCCAAACTTCCCCAAACCACTTCTAATCAATAAATAACTCCATAAACCATCCATTAACACCTTATGGCCCACTGATCTTCCAAATGGGGGGTGAAAACCCCCATCCATCAGTGACCTTTTAACCAAAATAGAAAACAAAGCTCAAGGTGGAAACTAAATCACAACAGAACATCTTATGAATTGAAAAACTACTGAATCACAAATAAAATACACATCCTAAGTTAGGAGTTTGATGCACTTGCCTTATGTGAAGTGGGTTGCAAAGAGAAATAGCTTGAAGAGGGAAAGAACCCAAAATTCCAGCAGAACAGAGCAAGAAGAAGAAGAAGATGGACCAGCTGAGCAGCAGCAGCTCTTAGAAATCGTTTTCCAGCCCAATATCAGTAGTTACAGCTCTTAGGAATAGATTCCAGCAGGGTAACAGGGTCTCAAGTGATGAAATGGGGAGGAAGAAGATGACCCAGCTGAAATGATGAAGAGGGAGATGACAGCAGCAGCAACAGGGGGAATTTCAGCAGTAGTAGGTGGTTCCAGCAGTGGTGACAGCAAGAGAAATAAAGAAGATGAAGTGGGGTGGCTGCTGTAGTGGCTTCAAGATGAATTCCAGCTGAGATGAAGTGGTTGCAGCACAGCCCAGGTGGGTTTCTTCTGGCACAGAACCACCACAGCAACTTGGAAGATGAAATGAGAAGGAAAGGTGGGTGATATCAGTAGTTCCTGGAAAAATTCCAGCAGAGTAACGGTAGGGAGAAGAAGAGGAAATCCAGCAGAAACTCTTGTGATGGATTCCAGCAGTTCAAGCAAGATGAATGAAGAAGATGATGAACACCACAGTTGCTGTTGAGATGAATTCCAGCAACAGTTCCAGCCCAGCAAGAGAATAAGAAGATGAAGTGAAGACGGCTACAGCAGCTATGTGGAAATGAGATAGGAAGGAAGGTGACAGCAGTAGCAACAGAGCTCTCAATGGGATTCTTTGCTCAACGTGGGAGAGAAAATGAGGGAGGAAGAGAGGAAATGGAGAGGTAGTTGGGTGGTTTTTTTCTTGGGAAGAGAGCTGGAAGGTTTCTTGGGATGGGGGCTGGGATTAGGGTTTTGAAATGAGTTGCAAAAGTTTAAGAGATATTATATAGGATTAGTAAAGTAGTTAGGGACCATAATACCCTTAGGGTTTAGGGGAATTAGGATTAGGGTTTAGGGGTGATTGGGTCATTTGGGTTGGGAATCTTCTAGAGGAAAGGCACCTTAGCTAACTCTAACCCTCTTGATTAGCTCAATTAATCTAACTAACTAAGAGCCTAACTAACACTAAAGCCTAAGATTAACCCAACACCCAATTAATTAAAAATACTAACCCAAGCTAACCTAGTCTAACCAAAAACTTAGGAAAACTAACTAGTCACTCTACTAAGCCCCTAATTAGCCCAAACAAATAAGTAATTAACCAAGATTAGCAATAATTAGTAGTAATTAGAAGTAATTAGCAAAGATTAGTGAAGATTAACAAAGATTAACATAATTAAGCAATAATTAGTATAAATTAGGATTAATTAGACTATAAAATAGCCCTTAGAGGGCCCACCAAGGGTGGGACCTCACAACTAATGTCATTAAACATATAGCTTGACGTCACATATGAAGTTCCAGAAATTCGCAAAGTAAGATCATAAAAATGCTTCAGAAAAATGACAAGCTTCTTGACCTTTTCCCAATCACAACCATCTGGAATTCCTTTTCCTCATTGTAAGTCAATTTTATACATGTGATCCAAGTCCTCAAACCTCTCAAAAGCCGGTATAAATCTTTGAGCTGCATCCAACATCAAATATGTGGAATTCCAACTAGTGCTTACATCAAGGTACAAAAATTTCTTGCTTTGTATCTTCTCCATTTGGATACACTCCTTAAATTTTGCAATCCTAGATGGTGATTGTCTCACATATTTAACAACCCCTCGAACCCGATCTACAGAGTTACCCATATCCTTTAACCCATCTTGCACAATCAAGTTGACAATATGTGCCATACACCTCATGTGAAGGTGCTTAGCTTTCAAGATACTTCTATCTTTACTTCCGAATCTCTTCTCTAAGATTTTCATTGCTTGATCATTAGAAGTTGCATTATCCACCGTAGTGGTGAACACATTAGATATCCCCCACTCCACCAAGCACTTTTCAATTGCCCTAGATATGGAATCACCTTTATGACTATCGATTGGACGAAAATTTAATATTTTCTTATGCAATCTCCAATCATTGTTGATAAAATGCGTCGTGAGACACATGTAGTTTATCCTTTGCAATGATGTCCAAGTATCGGTAGTCAATGAAATCCTCCCACATGAATCTTTCAAAAACGTCTTCAACTTAGTCTTCTCTTCCATGTAAAGATTGTAACAATCTTTAGCTATGGTCCACCGGGAAATCATTCGAAACTTAGGTTGCAAGCTAACAACAAATTCCCTAAACCCTTCATTTTCAACATATTTAAAAGGCAATTCATCAATGATGCTCAATTTTGCCAACATTTTCCTACTAAACTCATTGTCAAACTTCCAGTTAGCTAAAGTACCCATCTTCTCACTTTCTCCTTCTTGATGTGAAGCCTCACCCCTTTGCGGGCCCTCAATTTGATTTGAATACTATTTATTGCTAATTATTAGCTAATTATGTTAATTAGGGGTTAATCAGGGTAGTTAGGTATTAATCTCCTAAGTTTGTGTTAGACTAGTTTAGTTGTATTAGTATTAGGGTTTTATGGAGTCTTTTGCAATTTCTAGGGTTAGTAGGTTAGTGGAAGCCCTAGTTAGGAATTAGAGTTAACCATAGAGGGTTATTCACAAAAAGCACCATTCTAGAATCTTCCCCACCTAATGACCCATTTGCCCCCAACCCTAACCCTAATTCTATGCAACCCTAAAAGACATTCTAATCTTTAGCCACCCCCAAATCCTATAAATATAGCACTATTCCCAAGAAAAACCCTAGCAACTATTCACTCTCTCATTTCCCTCTTCTTCCTCCCTCTCATTTCTCCCCTATAGAGCTGAGTGCTGGACTCATTACTGTTCTGGAGGAAAACCCTAGGAGCTGCAACTTCATCACCTTCATCTTCTTAGCTTGGATTGGGTCTTTTTCTTCTCTATCTCTCTCTACAACTTCTCACACATCAAAGGCAAGTACAATATACTTACTTAACATAGGATGTATGTTCTGTTTATTTGATTTTGTATTTCTCAATTCAGTCAATAACTTGTGCTAGTTCTATCTTGAGCTTAGTATAGATAGATGGTTGGCATTGATGGATGAGTTTCACCCCATTTGGAAGATCAATGGGCATATTTTGTGTTGAATGGAGGTGCATTAGAGTATTTCTGTGTTTTATGTTGGTTTAGTGATGTTTGAGAAAGATTAGAAGTGATTTGATGGAAAAACAGATTGAAAAGGAGAAAACCCTGAAAACTGGGTTTTCCCCAGTTCCACGTGTACCCGGTCGACCGGCCTACAGGCAGGTTGACTGAGCACACTGAATTTTGGGGAAAAACAGGTCTCAGTTAAATTTTTTCCTGCAGAGATACAGTTCAGTGTACCAGGTCGACCCGGCCTTGCCCAGGTCGACCTAGCAAACTAAAACCTGCAGAAAACAGGTATCAGTTAAATAATTTCTGCAGGACTGACATTTCAGTGTACCAGGTCGACCGGGCCCTGCCCAGGTCGACCGGGCACACTGATTTTTGCAGGAAATGACTGAGAGATGGTTTTCTCCTGAAACCCAGATACCCTGTGTGCCAGGTCGACCGAGCCCTGCTCCAGGTCGACCGAGCACACAGGAAATGCAGTGAAATATGTCTGAAAGCTGGGACATCACTCTTTCTAGGGTTTTTGGTGTATGCGGTCGACCACCCAGGCCAGGAGGTCGACCGGACACACTAGAAACCATTGGAAACAAATTAAGTCTTCCAGGAGGCCTGACATAGTTTTTCCAGTGCACTCGGTCAACCCACCAGGCCAGGAGGTCGATCGAGCACACTGCACACCAGGTCGACCTGGGGGGTCAACCCCCACTGTGCCAGGTCGACCGAGCCTGTGCCAGGTCGACCGAGCACACTGGGAAATCCTGATTTTCCAGTTTTTAGTCAATTGAAGTTGTGATCATCTATGGGGCCCATTGACCATTCAAATGGACATTTATCAATGTACTAAGCCCGAGTCAACGGTATGGCTTAACCTTGACTCGTGGGGACCACTAAGTAGGGTTTTGGTCGTTTAATCTAAGATGATTCGATCCATAAACGTCGTCGATGATGCCCGTAACATCAGGAGCACCAAACACAGTATCCCTTGGTATCTGAGACTTCATTTAGGGATCAAATTACCTGAGATGGGCCTGGACCTAAATGTAGTCCATTACCTAGGATTGGACTGTTGTTATTCCCTGTTGATTCTCTTACTGAAGTTTATACTTCACCTTTCTTATTTACTGTCACTCTTATATCCTTAGTGTAGCTTTTAACTGTTAATTAAATGGAAATTGAAGACCTGAACCTAGGATATCTTAGAGGTGATCCGATAGTGTGATTGGGAGAACATTGACCCGTGTCTGTGGCTAGGCGGAACCTTATTGGGCCTAAGTATGGATATGTGTACCCTTAGATTGGAGAGGTAGTTTATATTGGGATTATAACTCATGATGGTTGAGAATGAGTTGTTTATCAGTAGAAATGGATATGATGCCTCATTTGGACTGATTTAGACCAGGTCATATGTTGATAGGCCTTGGTATGGATCCAACGAGTGGACTTGGACTTGAATTATAATCCATTGACTAGTTGATATATAGACCTCTTAGAGACTTGGTTAGGACCTTGTTCACGCAAGGCAAGGCCTAGATAGACACAGACCCCTTAGAGTTTCTTGAGTCGGTATAGACATTCACTCGGTTGATTTAAGCTCAGCATGTGGACTGATCATCCCCGGTAGGAGCTATTATGAGTGTTGAGGAGCTATCATGATGAGTTATGTGGTTTAGACGGACGGTGTGATGCCGAGTCCGGTCTTGAGTGATGAGTGTGATGAGATTGATAAGTGATTTGCGGGATTAGTAATTTCCAGCACTGGTGAGATTCCCCGCCGCAACTGTGTTCAATATGGGAGGGTCGCGGCATAATATCCCGCGGTATTCCAGCTAGTGTGAATGTGCCATTTTGTAGTAGATTAGATGTTGTACATTTATCCTGATTCTTTATGTTTATCTTGCTCAACTGCCTAGATCGTTTAGCTTGTTATTCTTTAATTTATATACATGTCTCTACTCTTTTGATATATATGTCCGATGCTACTTGTATACTGTGACTTTCCAGATCTTTAGATCTAACCCATCTTTGGTGCTTAGGCCTTGACCCAGAGTTTGCGGAGGACGCGCTCGCGCTCGTAGAGGCACCTGTCGTCGGAGATTACAGATGGGGCCCGGCCGACCCCGATGTCGAACCGGACGGTGGAGAGCCGTTACCAGGGCCTTGAGCGTTATTTTGTTTGGGCTTTTGAGTGAAATTTTGTAGTGAGCCGGGTAGTTAATATAAATGTAATTAACTTTTGTTCTTAACAATTAAAACCTTTGAACTAGTCTATGATTTTGTTCACATTTGATATACATATGGATACCTAATGCTTCCGCTTTATTTCTTGTGCTTCCGCAATTTAACCATTGATAGTATATGATTCAAAAGTTTTAAATTGGACCTCACTGCGGACCTACGATCTTGGAAGTTCTCGGAGTTTCCGGGAAGTAGCGCGCCAACTTCGGGTATTCCGACGGCTCTCTCGGTATCCGGAATTGGGGCGTTACATTGACTACTTGCTACTTGAAATGACAATTGTGATTGTTGTTTCTCAGCAATTCCCAAGTACTTCTTACACTTAGTCAAGTGATAATTTAAAGAACTAGTACGATTTGACTTACTATTGCAATGAAATCGCCTCCCACAATAATTACAATTAGCCCTCAAGTTACCATTTTCATCTTTTATTCTTTTGAAGTGTTTCCATGCTTCTGCACGTAGTTCCATTGCCTTCCTTTTCCCTTTGCCATCGCCAGTTGCTGGATTTTCAGTTGGTGGATCTTTCGTTTGGGCACCAATTGGTGGATTTTCTGTTCGGGCATGTACAATTGAAGCTGATGGCTCTTTAGTTGTATTGAGATTATTTCCTTCTTGTGCCATCTATTCAAGACTCAAACACAGTACAAAATGAGCATTAGTATAAAGAAAATATGTCCAAAATTCCCGTAGCATCCATACACAGAGAATAAATTCAATTGAACACGCATCCAAAATCCAAAAGGCATACCATAAAATCTGTCCAAGACCCACATGGTCCCCTACTATAAATTTTTAACATGGGTACTTATTTTTAGGTTGTAAAAGTCAAAGAAAAATTACATCTCCACAAAAGAACAAGAATAGTATAGTCTGTCTGGGACCACATCCAACTAAACAACAAAAGCACACAATACACTAGTAGTTTGTCAACATTAAACAAGTAAAAACGTCAACCAAATGTCCATGAATGTCAAAGAAACCCACCGTTGGTAAAGATTTGTTGGTTGTCAACGAAGATCTAAGAGAAAGGGTTAATTACTTGAGCTGCTTCAGCCTCTAAGTTGACTCTTGGGTCTTGGCTTGGTTAGTGTTAGGTGCCGCCGCCCGCCGTCCAGGAGAGGAAAAGAAGAAAGAAGATGGAAAGTTAGTTTACCTTTTTAGGGTTTTTACTTTTTAGCGCTGTGGAGAGGAAAAGAAGAGCCAAGAGAAGATGAAAAGTTAGTTTACCTTTTTAGTGTTTTTACTTTTTTGGGTTGTGTGACTTGTGTCTTCACTATTTTGTTTCAATTTTAAATTTCTAATTTTCATAAAATGAAATTATAATTACAACAAATGATGTCATGTACTCATTTTATTTATATATACAATATATTTTATATATCTAAAATACAAATTTTTATATGTATATTAATAAATCCGGTTAATTTGGTTAATTTGGTAAAAAAAATTCAAAACCGAACCGAACTATATTATCCAAATTTCCTGTAAATCTTAACCGAACCTAACCAATTTAACCGTTTAATCGAACCAAATAAAAAATTTCGATTCGGTTCGAAACTCCGGTTCGTTAGACAGACGCTCACCCCTATACACAACAGTCCTTTGGATAAGAGAATTGAGAGGAAAGTAACTTTTCCAGCTGTGCAACAAAGCAAGATACTCTCAAGTGTCAGTTTGTGAACATAAGCCCTAGTTAATTTGATGATGAAAATCATAAAAACTTTGATTTAGTGATCCAATTGCCTGGCCAACCTGTTTACTAAAAGACAATATAGCTCACGTCTCCAAACCTTGACTTTGATAGCACCCAAATTAACAATGAAAAGGGCATCCATAAACAATCGCATTAAGTTCATAAAATTATTGGAAGGCAAAGAAGTTCCAACTTTAGTTCAGTGGTCGAAATCAAATACCGTGGACAGTTTGATTGCATTTCGAATATGCTGGATTCAGTGATTCTAACGCTGATGCATGAAGATTCATACGTTGGAAAGCAAGGAATCAAGATTCTTGGACCCCTCTTGCTCATGGAAGTATCCTCCAAAATTGCCAAGCAGCTCGGGTCCCATGATAACCACACCAGTACGCAACTTTTTTAACAAGTCCTGATGCTTTGCAGAGGGAGAGTGACAACAGCGAGGGCCATGTACGAATACATTTAGTGGCCAAACACTACTTAACTTAGTTTGCTTTTAAACCCACAGCGATGTAATTGCCAAACCACTGATTATCTAGTAGGCACATCCATATATCACCAAGAAGACATTAGAGATCAATTGGTGGTCCTGATCATGTTAAGACTTAGGAGTATCACTTTCTTACCACTGTTTCAACCTCCCAAAGAAAAAAAAAAAGTTCACAGCTATGTAATTGAAATGATCTTTTAGTTAAGATTCTATACAAGTATAAGAGTTTTATAAGAGGACTTATTTTTGAAAGAGAATAAATATTATTTAACACTTTTATTGGAAAAAGGGAAGCCCTAGGAAATCCTTATTTTTTATTGTTTAACTCTTCAATTAAGGTTTCTACCAAAAAAAAAAAAAACAACTCTTCAATTAAGGCGCGCGTCCTATGTTTAGATTGTCTAGAGTAAACTAGTAAGGATTTATCTCTCATAAACAATACCCAATAACCATAATAGTTACTTTATGTTACTTAATTTGTAACTTGGTCCTCTTTTTTTGATGTGGCCTCATTACACTCAATATAAAAGCTCCAAAATGCCTAATTATTGTGATTTCAATAGTGAAACTGAACTTATATATATATATATATATGTTAATTTGATGTTTTGTGTTGGTACTTTCTATAATTTCTTAGACTAGGGTATTAAAGTTTCTCAAACAATAGGGTATGATTTTGCCGAGTTTTATATTTAAAAGAACATAAATGGCCACAATCACCACTTATGGAAGTTGTTGCGAACCAATGGATAGCATCGTAGATGTTCATGCCGTCAAGAAGAGATCATGCAACGAAGAAAATGTATTCCATGTGAGAAGAAGAAAAATACAAAATTAGTACAAAAGGTTGGAAGTCACATTTTATAGTAACTTTTGATTCTTAGGGCCTGTTTCTTAATGTAATTGAATATCTAAGAATTCTAGACTTCATATTTCCATAAGTAGATAAAAATTAAGAATCAAAGGTCAATAGAATGATTATTAAATAACCTCCCATTTAATGTAGATTAAATGAATGGAAGATGGGAACATGGTAGCCAAACCCTCAAGGTTTTGGAGAAATTGGATAGCTTAGAAAATTAAAAAGTGTCATCTACATCCTTTACCCCTCACATCTTGTTCTTTACTCGTCAAATTCAATAATTCTTGAAGTTCATTTGATGAATTCCTCTGTATTTGAGGGAAACAACAGGCTTTGCTGATCATTTCGACATGCATGGGGTAGAAATGAAGTAAAACCACTGAACTCAAGTATTTCTCTTGTTTAAATGAATGTTCATCTGCTTTCCTTACTGTAGTGTTTAAAATGCTTACAAATACCCATCTTTCTCTTCATGCTTCTCAATCTAAGCATAAACGTTTCTTACTTCAGTGTTTAAAATGCTTATAAATACCCATCTTGCTCCTCATGTTTCTCATGAGTCTAACAAAAACACGACTACACCTGTAATTAATATACATATATATATATATATATATACACCCACCGATCGATTCCTTACTGCAGCAGCTCTCTGATTCCCCTAACAATTACAACTTTGGTCTTTCATTACTGTGAAGGATAGAAACTAGCCACTGTTAAATTCTTGTCAATTCTTTACCAAACCAAAAGCCTTGTGCAGGCATGTGGAATCAAGAACAGAGTATGGATTCTATATGGAATCATGGAAACAAGAATATAGCGTTTGCAGGCGTCATCAAAAGTGAAACGACCGAATGGACGAGATTGACGGGGAATTATTTTAGTGACGTAGAAAGCGATGCAGACACATACCCACTAGTAGAATATTGTGGCAGCTTTAGTTAGCAGTGTGGGGCTCATACCTTTTACTTCGCTGGAATCTTTCCAGATTCCTTTTTAGCAACAAGACAAGAAAGGTTCTCGAGCCATAACTGGGGAAAGATACTGACCTAAATGGGATTTTCCACAGTACTCTCCAGTGGTGAGCTAGCATGCATGGCTCTGTTTCGGAGAATAAAGGGCCTTGATTTTCAGGGTTTTTTATTATTATTATTTAGTAAGGCTTGATTTAAAGTCGAGATCCAAGCACGTTTGTGTAGTTGAGTTTCGCAGAAAGTGAAATTCTTTTTTTTTTTAATGTTGTTTTCAAAAACAGAAAAACATAAAAATAAGCTCAATTGTCTATGATACGATAGAAAGGCATTTATTATTGGGGGTAGTTAAAATAAGTTTTTCATGAAAAAGTGAAAATTTGTGAAATCAGGTTTGTAAGTGCCTAAAAATTACGGACTTGGTTAGGAGAGAGTTAAGCTCTCGGTGCGATGATCTGAGGATGATCAGGGGAGAGGATCGGGCCTCCGATGACCTGAAAAAGGAAGACAAAGGTCAGAGCCCCTGGCTGTAGGCAGCCGAAGGCACTCCGATGCCTGAGTTAGTTTGGTAACCGAGGGAAAACGAAAGGGGAGAAGTTTGGGAGACGAACTAGTTGCATACCTCTTACAGTTCCTCTCATGCATTATATAGACGTGAGAGTCATCATTGGACTGGACCCCTCAAGGAGAGATGGAAGTCCCATCAGCTTGTACCTTTCTCTCCTGAGTGGGGGTAGGTAAAAAGGGGACGTCCCATCAGACCATCCTCCTATACCTATGGACGTGTCCCTGAGATAAAGCGTGCCACTTATCTAGGTCCGGCGCCCACTCTATTTGTTAGTTTGCCGTCCCCGTCAAGGCAGCGCATTTATAGCTGAGTGACAGGAGGTCGAGATCGAGCTCAAGGCCGAGACCGAGGTGGACACCTGCGATCGTGGCTATTGAGATGGGCTCCGTGCTTCCCCGAGATGGCGCTACTGCCGAGTTGGACAACACCGAGACTAAGGATAGTCCCGAAATTGGGGAGCGGCCACACATAAATCCGTGATTACCAAATGACCCCACACAATTGCCCCTAGCTCTCGACCTCTAAGTTCTCTTCCAGGTCGGGAGCTAAGATTGAATGGATGGGCTGACTCTCTCTTATCGTATCTTGCTGACGTGTGATCCTCATCATGAAGTCTTTCCATTTGCCATAGGCAATAAATACGGTATCATAATTGCTTCGCCAAGGTAGGCACGCGGGCGTCGTTCTGTATGCCCGAATTGATAAATATCGTACCAGAGGCATGGTGGGAGATAGACCGTCGCTGCCACGCGTAACCCTTCGTCTGGTTGTTCACTAGGATCGAAGCGACGCGTGGCGAGTCCGAAGCGTTGCTTCGCGTGCGCGACAATCAAGAGGGGCGTCCCCACCCTTTCTTCTCTTATCTTTGCTTTCGTCTGAAGGAGACTTTGCTGAAGAAGATAGCCTGCTGAGAACAGAACCCTAGAGACTTCCTACTTTCTGCTTTTTTACTCCCCGCTTCTTGCTCTTCGCAATTCGTCACATTCTCTCTGTGAGTTCTCTTCTCCGTTTCTTTCTTCCTCTTTTTCCTTTCGTCCAGAGGGTTTCTGTCCCCCAGGTTTTTCTAGATCCTGTTCCTTCTTCTTTGCTCTCCGCCCTTCCTTTAGCTTTTTTGGAAAATGGGAATCTACAACCACTGGCTAGAAGGCCCCTAAGCCCTGGAGGGACTTAGGGTGGCGTTTAAGATTCTGGCTGACGTTCTGGTGAGGCCAGACGACCGCCAAGGCCTCTATGATGGCCTCACCAGATTCAAAGACTGGATGCCCTTCCCCTTGGTGTCGGTAGTAGAAGGCGGGGTTAGGTTTCCCATTCACCCGCTCCTCCGGTCCTGCCTTAGCTCGTGGAGGATCTACCCTTACCAATTGATGCCTAATGGGTTTAAGATAACAATGGGCGTGGCGGAGCTGAATCGGATCCTCGACATCAACCTCGGCGTGCATGACATAGAGGATGTCTACGACATCTGTAAGACCGCGGGGGGCGAGGATTCGTATTATCTTCGGGCGAAGGCTAGACGTCGGCCTTTGATCAATGCCCTGGAAGATTCGAACAAGTACGCCGGGGATGAACGTCTACTGGTCTCGGGGAATTGGGAGTTCGGGTCGGCCGAGACCGAGGAAGAGCGGAGAATTCAGGTTCCACGGAAACCTGGGACCCCTTCGAGTAAACACCCGTTTCTCTGGGTTTATTGGTGTTGTTTTTCCGTCGATTTGCCGAGCTGATGTCCTTTGTTTTCCGCGCAGGTGTTCAACGAAGGAGGAGAGAGGCCGGCCTTGATCGTTGGAAGAGGAACGGCGAGTGGCTAGAGAAGATCTAACGCTACCACGGTCACCACGATCGGGTTGTCTTCTCGCTGCTCGGGTACAAGCCGCGGTACCAGTCTTACACCAAAAAGATTGCCGAGACCCCCCTTCAACCGATAAGGGAGATCGTGCTCGCGTTTGCCTAAATCAGCAGCCAAACCCTGGAGCCGCAGGCCCCAATCCTAGTTGCAGACATCTCCCCCGACCGAGACCAAGCAGAAGAGGAGATGGACGGGCCGCGCCCTCCTCTGAAGAACTTGGGAGCCATGGTTCTCGGGGGTCGAGTTTCCCCCACCCCGAAGCGTGCCCCTAGCGGGCCAAGTGCTGTCCAGGGCTCTTCAGCCAGAGCCCCCTCCGGTCCCTTGGGCGCAGCAAGGACCTCCTCCTCCGCGAAAGGCAAGAGCGCGCGAGGCCCTCCGCAGGAGAAGAGAGGGAGGTCGGAGGAGCCTCCCAAGGATGCCCGGCCGCCCAAAGACTCTCCGCCGCCAAAGGAGACTCGGCCACGGGCTGCGGAAGCGGAGAAGGAGGGTGAGGGGCCCCCACCTGAAAAGAGGCCCCGCGAGGGGGGCGATGAGGAACGGGTCCAGGAAGCGGATCCACAGACTCGGCCTCACAAGCCGATGCCCTGGAGGCCCAACTTCGACCTCAACCCCTGCGAGCCTATGACCGTGGAGGACTGGATGGGGACCTCCACCAGGACGATCTCGGCAGTTGCCCGGGGATGTGCTCTCCCTTTGGACATGGAGAGGCATAATAAATCCGGAACAATGAGCCTGCTCTACTCGACGATGAAGGCGTCGCTCGAGGTGATTCCCTCTTCTTTTGCTTTTGAACTTTATGCCTTGGTCGTTCGTTCTGACCTCCTGCCCCTTTTGTCTCCTTGCAGAATGTACAGAGGCTCCAAATAATATTGGAGAGGACGGAGAATACAGCCACTTGGGTTATCGAGATGGATAAAGAAGATGGGGGATGCCCTGGAAGCCAGCGCGGCAGAAATAAAGAAGGCGGAGGAGATGATCGCCGAGTTCAAAACGGAACAACAAGCGGCGAAGGCCGAAATCATCAAGTTGCGATGCAAAAATAAGCACCTAAGAGGCGCAGCCGAGGACAAGGCGAAGAGGGTGCACCAACTAGAGGCCGAGCTCGCCAAGAAGGAAACCGAATTGGTTGGGAATGAAGCCGAGCTCGAGTCCTCTAGGAAGGAGCGGGCCGACGTCGAGTCCACTCTGCGTGCTCAGGCCGCAAAGGCATATCAAGAAGGAGTGGATTGGGCGTCGGAAGAGTACGTGGCTCAAATAAAAAATCTGAGCCCAGTTTTGTACGAGATAGGATGCCGGGAAGCGCTTCGTGAGTACGGGGTCTCTGAGGATGACTCCTTATTCACGAATCTTCCTCAATTCCAGTCTGTCTTATCGAGCCCAGTGTCAGAGCTCGACTCCAACCCTCCGGAAGCCCCTCCTGAAGTCCCAGGCCCTCCTCCTCCGCCCCCGACTCCTACTGAGGGCAACCAGATCCAGGCTTCCTCCGTGGCTCCTCCACCTAAGGCTTCAGGCGCTCCAGCTCCATCCGTCCCTCCAGAGCCAGAGAATAAAGCCGCGGCGCGTCCGGAAAGTAGAGCGATAGATACCTGTATTTTTTTTTATTTTTGATGTATTTTTCTTTTTCTTCTGAGTGTACAGAATCTTGTAAATACTCTCTTCATTAATGAAAACCAATTTTCTTTCATTGATCTCTTTCTCTTGGTAATAGCGCATGGATGCTTGTTCTTATAACTTCGAACAGAAAATATTGCCACATGTTCTTTCTACTTTCGTGAATTCACCTGTCCACTTCTGTAAATCCTTAAGTTTCTGAGATCGACTAACTTACCAGACCGAGGCTCAACGGCTTCCGACTACATACCCAACAACATGCGCTCATTCAGCCTTCTAACCTTAAGATATTAAATCAGAATGAGGCCCCCTGTCCCCTGGCCAATTCCCCCGACTTCCAAGTGGGTGAGGTTGATCAACATCTGGCCCTGTGGCCGAGGCATGCACCCGGGCGAAACGCCCTATATATAAAGAAACTTGCGTTTAGCTTAGATTCACACCTTGGGGTGCGACTTCGATGCTGGAGAGCCGAGGTCGTGCCGAATTCCGTAACTTCAGAATGAAATTCAGACAGTCGATTTTGCTCTTGTCCCAAGGGGGATGGCCTGACATCCGAACTCAACGAGGCTGTAGCGAGGAACAAAGTCCTGGCGCTGTGGCCGATCTCAAGGAGGCTGGCGCGATGATCGATCCTTGGGAGCGGGTCCTATGACCAAGATCGAGGAGGCTGGCGCGAGGACCGAACCTTTGGAGCTGGTCCTATGACCGAGCTCAAGAAGGCTGGTGCGAGGACTGAACCTTGGGAGCTGGTCTTATGACCGACCTCAAGGAGGCTGGTGCGAGGACCAGAGCCTTGGGAGCTGGTCCTATGACCGAACTCAAGGAGGCTGGTGCAAGGACCGGAGCCTTGGGAGCTGGTCCTATGACCGAACTCAAGGAGGCTGGTGCAAGGACCGGAGCCTTGGGAGCTGGTCCAGTGACCGAACTCAAGGAGGCTGGTGCGAGGACTGAAGCCTTGATTCACAACTTTGAAGGATACAAAGCCACACTTTCTCCAAAAGATCCCACTTTCATTGATTTATCATTTGAGTACATTTAGAAGTAGTACTTCTTGAGATGCGCGGCATTCCATGGTCATGGCAATTATCTGTCGTCCATGCGCTCGAGCCTATAAGCCGATCTCCAGGATACCGAGACCACTTTAAAAGGTCCGAGCCAGTTTGGTGCGAGTTTGCCTTCGTTGGGATCTTTGTCTGCTGGAAGTGCTTTCTTCAAGACCAGTTCCCAGATGGAGAACATCCTTTCTTTGACTTTCTGATTGTATCCCCTGGATAGCCGTTGCTGGTAGGAGGCCAGGCGCACGGATGCTGTCTCTCTTCGTTCCTTGGCTAAGTCGAGCTCTTTGCCCAGATTCACTTCATTCTGTCCCTGTTCGAAGAGATCCGACCTCAAGGTCGGGAGGCCGACCTCAAGAGGGATCATAGCTTCCATTCCGTATGCCAAGGAAAAAGGGGTTGCTGAAGTAGATTGTCTTGGGGTAGTCCGGTACGCCCAAAGGACACTTGGTAGTTCCTCTACCCATCTGCCTTTAGCTCTGTCGAGTCTTTTTCTAAGTCCGTCCAATACCAACTTGTTCGAGATCTCTGCTTGCTCGTTGCTCTGTGGGTAGGCCGGGGTCGCGTAGAGGTTCCTGGTACTGCATTGCACACATGTATTTGCCTGTAAATATTTAGTATTTTTTTTTAATTTCTCCAAAAAAAAAAAAAAAAAAAACAAAAAAAAAAAAAAAGAAGAAAGAAAATTCCATGGGATTTTAGCTTGTTAATAAGTTTCGAAATCTTAGTTTACCATACTATCCAAATCCTAAAATGAATGTCTCAAAATCAAGTCTTGGAAAAATTCTTGCACATTTAGCCACATGAGTGTAGTCCAAGTGAAGAGTGAGCACATATGAGTGACCCTGACAAATCACTAGTGGAGACTAAACCAATTGAGTGTAGAGCCTTTCTATTCCTTCAAGGTAAGGACTCTTCTGCGCTAATTCCGAGTAGAATGAAGAGCTACTCATACTCGTAGTTTTCGGCACATTTCTTTTTATCTCATTAGTGCCTATTTCTTTCCAACCATTGAGGGTGTCATCAAAATTGCGAACTAACCTTGACTTGTAGCTTGTGAGCACCTTTCTAGACCTGGTAAAGTGATGATAGGCAATCTAAAATTAAAACCTCATGGCCATTAAAAACCTACCTATAAAAACATTTCCATAGTAACCCCTTTTGAGCCATTATCCTTTATACATTTTTCTTTAAAAATTCCCAAAGCCTCTCCACCCAAATAAAAAGCCTTCAACCGATTGTTTTTTAGAAGAGGAAGGAAAAGATAAAGAAAGAAGGAAGTGTGCATTGTTGATACTTCACATGATCTATCCAAGAAAAAAAAAATCTTCTCGAAAAAAAAATAAAAATAAAATAAAATAAAATAAAAATGGCCTATCTTTGTCATTTCTTCATCCAATTGTCTTCCAAACTTAGCCTTACTCTCTTTAACTCTTGAATCTCAACTTTAATCTTCAAATTAATCTTCAATTAACACCTACAAAGAGAAATTAACATAATTGAGAGTATTTTTTAACATATTTTGTATGGAGGACATTGGAACTCATAAAAATGCATAAAAATGGCTATCTATAATGGAAAGATATGAGCAAAGCATGATGAGGAGGAAATTTATTATTTTTATACTAAAAATAGTGTTTTGAGTTCTTTTATCTTTGAAACCTCATAAAATAATGCTATGAAAGTGTATTTTTTGTGAACTCATCAGTTCCTAATACCGAGCTCCTGGCAGAAGTTTTTAAAGAAGTTTGAGTCAAACTGGGTCCCGTTGTCCGAGACCAGAGCTCGGGGGATCCCGAACCTCGTGACAATGTTCTTCCATACAAAATTCTTTGTGTCCTGTTCGGTGATGGAGGATGAGGCCTCTGCCTCTATCCATTTGGTGAAGTAATCAGTGCCCACTATCAGCCACCTTTTGTTTCCTGGAGTTCGGTGAAGAGGTCCCATGATGTCTAGCCCCCACTAAGCGAAGGGCCGTGAACTGGAGAGAGGACTCAGGTCCTGTGCTGGTTGGTGCAAGGAGTGGGAGAACTTCTGACATTTTTCATACTTTCTTGCGTAGAGCTGGGCATCCTTCTGCATGTAGGGCCACCAATAGCCCTGGCTGATGGCTCTGTACGCCAGTGATCTTCCTCCGATGTGGCTTCCGTAGATTTCCTCGTGAATTTCGAAAAGGAAGTCATCCACATTGCTCAGGTGAACGCATTGGAGATATGGTCCTATGAAGGACTTTCTATATAGTTTCTCTTCTGGGGATATCAAAAAATGAGCTGATTTCATTCTGACCTTGTGGGCTTCATTCCTGTCTTCAGGGAGTCTATCTTCTTTGAGGAATGCTATGATCGGATCCATCCAGCTTGGACCAAGATCAACGCACAGGATTTGGCGAGCTGGAAGGAGTTCTATGCTAGGTTTTTTCAACATCCCCACATCAATTGTCCTTCTCTTTCCTGCTTCTACGGCCGAGGCCAAGTTGGCTAGGGCGTCTACATGACAGTTGGACTCTCTGCCTATTTGTTTAACTTCTGCTTTTTTGAATTGGGAGAGGAGCTGTTTCGTGTGGGCCAAGTAGGCTGCCATCCTTTCGTCTCGGGCTTGATAGTCTCCGCTTAGTTGGTTCGTCACCAACTGGGAGTCGCTGAAGACTACTAGCTGGTGTGCCCTCAGTATTCTTGCGCTACCGAGACCCGCAATCAACGCTTCGTACTCCGCTTCATTGTTGGAGGCTTTGAAGTCAAGGGTTAGTGCTTGTTCGACGACTAACCCCTCCGGGGATTGGAGGACTATGCCGGCGCCAGCTCTTCTAGATGTCGAAGATCCGTCAACGAAGACCTTCCACGCTGACCCAAGGAACTGTTTCCAAGATCGGTCTTGCTCGGTCTCGGCTGTCTCATTGTCCCTGTTGCCCCCCAGTTCGGTATCGAGTAAGGTCGGTGCCGAACTAGGAGAAGTGAATTCGACGATGAAATCTACCAGAATTTGTGCTTTGATCGCCGTTCTGGGTTGATATTAGATATCGAATTGCCCTAGTTCGACGGCCCACTTGGAGATTCTGCCGGAAAAGTCCGCCTTCCGAAAAAGGGATTTGAGCGGGTACTCCGTTACAACCACCACCGTGTATGTCTAGAAGTAGTGGGAGAATTTGTGAGAGGCGCTGATGAGTGCCAGTGCCAGCTTCTCGAGTGGCAGGTACCCGGTCTCGGCGTCGAGCAGGATCTTGCTGGTGTAGTAGATGGGTTGTTGCTGCTTGCCGTCTTCTCGGACTAGCACTGAGCTCACTACGTGGTCCGAGACCGCCAAATAGAGATAAAGGTGGTCGCCTTGTGATGGAGTAGACAACAAGGGTGGTGAGGAAAGGTATTCCTTGAGTTTCCCCAGTGCTTGATCACATTCAGGGGTCCACTGAAATTTGGAGCTTTTCTTCAGAAGTTGGAAGAAATGGTGACATTTATCCGAAGCTCGGCGGATGAAGCGATTGAACGCAGCGGCCATCCCTGTGAGTCGTTGGACCTGCTTGGGCGAGGTCGGGCTCTGAATCGCCTGGAATGCTGCAATCTGTTCTAGATTAGCCTCGATTCCTCTCCAGGTCACCAGGCTCCTTAAGAACTTGCTAGAGCCGATGCCAAACGCACACTTGGAGGCATTTAGTTTAAGCTAGAATCGTCTGAGGACGACGAATGTTTGGCACAAGTCCGCCAGATGGTCCTGCGACTTCTTGGACTTGACCACTATATCATCGATGTAGACCTCCACTGTCTTCCCAAGCTGGGCTTGGAACATCTTCGTGACCAGTCTTTGGTACATTGCCCCGACGTTTTTTAACCCAAAGGGCATCACTTTGTAACAGTAGATGCTTCGAGGTGTTATGAACGCAGTTTTCTCCTCATCAGGCCCATGCATGGGGATCTGGTGGTAACCTTGTTAGGCATCGAGGAAGCTCATTCTGCCATGTCCCGAGGTGGCGTTGATCATCTGGTAGATTTTTGGGAGGGGGAAACTGTCCTTGGGACAAGCTTTATTGAGATCAGTGAAGTCCACACAGACTCTCCATTTGTCGATTTTCTTCTTAACCACCACAGTGTTGGCCAACCATTTTGGATAATGCACTTCACGGATTGCCCCGACCTCAAGGTGCTTGTCTACTTCTTTGATGACAGCTTCTGTCTGCGGGATCTCTGTTCTGCGGGCCTTTTGGACTATGGGCTTGTGCCCGGGGTCCACGTTTAGCTTGTGACACATGACTTCGGGGTCGCCCCCGGGCATCTCATATGGAGTCCAGGCGAAGACGTCCTTATTCTGCAATAGGAAGTCAAGCAACTCGGTTATCTCATTGTCGGCGAGCTGGCTCCCCAACAGGAAATGCCGCTCTGGGTCATTGGGATTGATCCTGACCTCGGTGAGCTCCTCTACACTTTTCTGCTCTGCTGGGCGACCGACATCCTCGAGCTCGGCCATATGCACTTGCTAGGGCTCCGTCTCGCCAGGTATTACGGCCGTGAGGCACTGTCTGGCCATCTGCTGATCTCCCTGCACGGTCACTATCTCAATCACGCCTTCGGCCTTCTCTAATGGAAACTTGAGTTTCTGATGAAAGGTGGAAGGGACTGCTTCCATGGTATGCAGCCAACTCCGCCCCATTATCATATTGTAAGGAGACGGTGTGACCACCATCATAAAGTCCGCAATCTTCGTGGCGCCCCCTATTCGGACTTCAAGCGAGATTCTCCCTTTCGGGTACACAGGCTTGGCGCTGAAGCCTATTAAGGGGACGCGGGCTTCTTGTAGGTCGGACTTTGTCAGGCCGAGCTGCTTGAAACAACTGTAGTAGAGGATCTCGGACGAACTCCCCGGATCTATGAGGACGCGTTTCATGGTGTAATTGTTCAGCCTCAAGGTGAGGGTGAGCGCATCGTTATGGGGGAGCTGGACCCCTACTAGGTCCTCGTCCGACATCACTTGTTTGCCATGGGCAGCTCTCCTGGCCTTTGACCGAGCTTGGGTACTTCCTCTTTTTGGGAACAAGGGCCAGGTGAATGACGTTGATGATTCCTGCCGGTTCGTCGCTGTCTTGATCATCGCTGGGTGAGGCGTGCTGCTGGGCTCGGTTGATCCTCTCTCCCTCCTTGACGTATTCCCGGAGGTGCCCTCCCTTGACGAGCCTCTTGAGGTGAGACTTCAGAGCCATGCAGTCTTCAGTCATGTGTCCGTGCTGCTTGTGATAGTAGCAGTTCTTGCATCGGTCTCGGGTGGATGGGTCGCCCTTCATCGGCTGCGGCCACTGGAAGTAGGGCTCTGCCTTGATTTTGTTCAGGAGTCTGTAAATGGGCTCCTTGAAGACAACATTGACGGCCCTGTAGGGATCTCCGACCAACTTGATATGTTTGAACTTTAGTCTCTTGCTGCTACCCGAGGTAGGGGTTGAGAAGGTTGCCGAACTGGAGGCTGTCCTCTTCTTGTGTGGCTTTTGTTTGGGGAACATCCCCTCTCCTCTGGGGGTCTGGCCTCTCTGCTGGAGGCCAAACCGCTCGTTGCCTCAAGCCTCGTCTTCTTCCTACTCGATGTATTGATTCACCCTTGCCATCAGCGCCTTTATTGTGGTTACGGGAGTCCGGACCAGGTCTTTCCGGAGCTCATTGCCGAAGAGTAAAGCCTGCCGGAAGCACATGATGGCGACGTCATCATTGGCATCCGTGATTTGGCTATATATCTTCCAGAATCTCCTGGCGAATGCAGTGATACTTTCACCATCTTTCATCCGGATTGCCATGAGGTTGCCACCTGTCTTCGGGATGACACGGTGCGCCTGAAACTTCTCGATAAAGGAGCTTCGAAGCTGCCGCCAGTTCGTGACTGACCCAGAAGGGATCGCGCAGAACCATCGGAGCGGGAGGTCGCCTAGGCTGGAGGAGAAGACCCTGCAATTCAGGTGGCCGACATCCGCTGAGTGAAATGTCGTAGGTGCGCTTTTGGGTCCGAGGTCCCGTCATAGAGGACGAATCTCGGGACGCTGAATCTCTCGGGCAGAGAGAAGTCCTTTATTTCCTGGGAGAAGGGGGACATGCCCTGGTCCTCTTCATCGCAGGTCTGTACTTGATCTCGGGCGAAACCGATCTTGGCCAATCGGGCCTGGATCTCCTGCTTGACGTAATGGTCGAGCAGTTCTTTTAGGCCCGAGATGTTCTCCGGCCTCAGGGATTCTGGCTCGTGACGCGATCCCCAGAGGTTGCTAGGTCGGTGGCTGCTGCTCGAGCCTTCTTCTTCGCAGCGATTTCTCCATCTGTCGTTGAGGACCCGCCTCAGGTCTTGGCTGCACTGACGATTTTGCTGTCGCCTAGGAGGTGGAATACGGGACCACCTCCTTTCATTCGCCTTGAGCTGCTCCTAGAGATGACGAATCAACTCCTCCTTTTCGTGGAGGACCTGATTCTGGGTCTCGAGCTCTTCAAATAGGGCATCATCTTCTTCTTCACGGGCTCGACGAAAGGATCGATCGTCGTTGTGAGTGCGATGATGGGATTTCCCTCTAACAGGGGTTTTGCCTTGTTGTCAAAGATCCGACTGGGAGGCGTTTTGCTGTGGATCCCTGGGCGGCTGATCATCGAGGGGGTAAGGAGCCTCATGGCGGTCGTTATGCTAGGGGAGTGTCGCCACAGGTCGGGATGAGGAGTTCGACTGGACAACACCCTTCGCGTACACGGGACCGGACTTCCCTTCAGACTTTCTCTGGCGGGGAATCCCTGATAGCCCCTGCGAGACGGGAGGAGCCTCCGCTAGCCCCGGAGGGGGAAGAAGAGCAGAGCGAACGCCAGTGGGGGGTTCTAGAGGTGCCGACTGGAGCGGCCGAGGCTGTGAAAATGGTGGAAATGAGGGTTGTTCCGGCGGAGGAAAGGATGACGCTCTTCGGGACTTTGACGACCCTTCGCCGCCATATCTGATTTTTGGAAGCATGGCCTTTGCAGAGGCTTTGGTTAAGATCCTGTTCCCACAGACGGCGCCAACTGTAAGTGCCTAAAAATTACGGACTTGGTTATGAGAGAGTTAAGCTCTCGGTGAGATGATCTAAGGATGATCAGGGGAGAGGATCGGGCCTCCGATGACCTGAAAAAGGAAGACAAAGGTCAGAGCCCCTGGCTGTAGGCAGCCGAAGGCACTCCGATGCCTGAGTTAGTTTGGTAACTGAGGGAAAATGAAAGGGGAGAAGTTTGGGAGACGAACTAGTTGCGTACCTCTTACAGTTCATCTCATGCATTATATAGACGTGAGAGTCATCATTGGACTGGACCCCTCAAGGAGAGATGGAAGTCCCATCAGCTTGTACCTTTCTCTCCTGAGTGGGGGTAGGTAAAAAGGGGACGTCACATCAGACCATCCTCCTATACCTATGGACGTGACCCTGAGATAAGGCGTGTCACTTATCTAGGTCCGGCGCCCACTCTATTTATCAGTTTGCCGTTCCCGTCAAGATAGCGCATTTACGGCTGAGTGACAGGAAGCCGAGATCGAGCTCAAGGCCGAGACCGAGGTGGACACCCGCGATCGTGGCTATCGAGATGGGCTCCGTGCTTCCCCGAGATGGCGCTACTGCCGAGCTGGACAACACCGAGACTAAGGATAGTCCCGAAATCGGGGAGCGGCCCCACATAAATCCGTGATTACCAAATGACCCCACACAAGGTTCTAATGACGCTACACAAACCTTGGGCATGTTTGTGTAGCTCTACTGAATCCTAATTTTGCAAAAGATTTTCTGCATTCTGAAGAAAACACCAAGTCTAATCCGTCCCATTCAACGGAACCTTTTTTCGTTGGAATCATGGAAAACTCAGTTTATTTTTCCGCAAAGTGGCTACACTAAGCATGAAATTTACTATAGTGAGAAAAATATTTTTCTCAAAAAATCATATATGCAAACGTGCCGTAATACAACATATTTATGTACATCCATAGAAAACTAGTTCCATGAAACTTTGCTTGCCTTGAGAAAATAGAAATTTCCAACTATCGCCTCTAAAGTAAAAGTTTTTCTATGGAATAGCTGAAAATTTAGCTTATTATTATTTTTTTCCTCACTGAAAAGTGGTTACACCCAACATTAACTATAGTACAAAAAAGTGTTTACACAATGCTCACTTTTTCCATGAAGAATTGGCCACACAATTCCTCTTAGGGGCGTGGGGGAAGGCTTTTTCTAAGGAATCATGAAAGTTTTAGCTTATTTCTGTGTTTTTTTGGAGTGAAAAAGGCCCCACTAAACATGGATTTTACTATAACGAAGAAAAGCTTTTTCGCTTTGTGCAGTTTTTCTGCTCCTTGTGTAACCATTTATATTCTATAGAAAAAAAAAGTAAAGCTTTTCCTTGGGCCTGGACAAAATAAAATCTAGAGGATCCCCCTTTTCTGCGTACACACACAAAAAAAAAAAAAAAGGCGACTTCTATTTTTTCAAAAAATTTGACCCCTATATATAAATATGCCCCCGGCCCTTTCCTCATATGCTTCTCTAAATGGGCTTAGAAGAAGGGAAAAAAAAAAAAAAAAAACCACCTGCTCTGGTGAAAAAAACTCTCTTTATCTTTCTCATCCATCGCTAATTCTATTTCTTTTGCGACCAAACCTTAGAAAACTATTGCCAACCAGAACCCTAGAATCGGACTATCCTCTTCCTCCTCTCTTCTCCTACACCACAACCATTTCCTCCATCATGAAGCTTTGAAAACCACAGAACTTGAAATCCCTAGAATTCAAAAACCCTAGAATACGGTGATCTCTCCTTTGTCATGAAGCCCAAGCTTAAGAAATTCGTGACCTCGCCTTTTGCAATGAGGCTGCTATTGTTTTCATTCTCAAGTAATTTGTATTGTTGTTGTTAATTTTGTTGATTATATTGGATTGGGTTTTTCTACAACTTGATGACAATGTTAATTATGTTGGATTACGTAGTGATTATGTTATGGGGCCCTTTTCAAGTTAATGGGAAAAACACATAAATGAACTTTTTGATATTTATTCTTATGTTTTTCAAATGCTCAAACCGATGGTAGGACTAACTCCTATTAGCGTAAAGTTTGGTTACATCTCATGCAAGAAATGGACATTTATTTTGGGCTTTTTTTGAGTACTGTCAATAAAACACATACATAGCCTTTTTTAGCCTCCTATATGAATCAAATGTTTCATTCATCCGGAAAAAGTCTGCAGTTGTCATTTGATCCAATAGGGTTCCGTTAGATAGAAATAAATTTGATAATTACTGATAACTATCAGATGGAGTATTAGAATAGAAATATCCATTAAATAATGAACTATATATTGGTTCTAAGCCATCTTTGGCAATGAATCAACAATTCGAAAGCGATCGTGGACTTATTTGTATACCAATGAAGAATAATGGCAAAGACAATTCATTTCGTGCCCGCTTTGATTTCGTGCAAATATTCCTTCCTATTACTTGGTGAGATTGCGTGTTTAAAATCTGTTTAGGTTCCACAATGCTTTCTTTAATGGTGTTGTCATGGCTTATTTCAAGATGTGGCATGGAGGCAGGCCAATCGATTCAAATATGTAGAAGAAAATTAGATGGTTAATTAATTACTATAAAACAAGATCTCTTTCAACGTATGGCATGTAGGCGGGCCAACCTAGCTAACAAAACTTGTAACAAAAGATTAGTTGGTTAGTTTTATATAAAAGAAATGTAGTTGCAGGTCAGCTTGTTAACTGTTTAATGGAAAGCATGCAAACACAACAGAGGTGGCATGGAGGGTCACTGTCATGACAGAATCGACTTCTCTTGGGCAAATATCATTTAATTTGATGGCCTAAAAGACCACAAACTTTGAAATGGATTTACAAATTTTCACATCGATAGGAAATGGGTTCATGGTCAAATTGATTCGGTCTAAAATATGTGAGGTTGTTCTTTTTTGTCTAATGTAGTTTTATAAAGAGAATTTTACAAAAAAAAAAAAAAAAGAAAGAAAAGAAAAAATCCCCTAAGACCTAGTGAAGACAAAAGAAGCCTTGAAATTTTAATATAGACTAAAAAGGCCATGAGCGGGGATATTGCCACTTGTTTCTTTAATTCTATTTTATTTTATTTTATAGTTTACTGAACAACAACATAGCAACTCATGAAAGGGTTAACATAAGAAAATGAATGGCGATATCCCCACTTAGGACCTTTTTGGCCAATATTGAAATTTAAGGGCCTTTTTTAGTCTCCATTCAGTTTAAAGATTTTGTGTTTTTTTTTTTTTTTGGTAAAATCCTCTTTTATAAACTATTTCAATGCCACCAATTTTGAAATAGGCTTAACTTCTATTGAAGTGAAATTTGTTATTAATAATATACATGAAGAAGATTATTTTGGACAGTTTTGCTCGTTATGTTTCTTTTGCTTTACTCATGACTGAAGTCATTGATGAATTCACATGTATGGACATAGAATGTATGGACATAGTGAAAATCTAAACGGCCCGACTAGGGGGACCGATTCCGGGCCCGGCCCCGCTCGCTAGGATCCAACGGCCCTCCAAGAGGGCCGAGTCCGGAATCGGTCCCCTAGCCGGGCCGTGTAGCAGGACTCATGGACATAAGACTTTTTTGTGATATAGGACCTACAAGAAGAGATTAATCACGCACAAGAGAACACAAAGATTTACGTGGTTCGGCTTTTGATCTATGTCCACGGGAAGAAAGGATAATTCACTATGCAATTAGAAGAGATGTGTACATCCTAGAGACTCTTAGTCTCTATTTATAATATCAGCCCCAAAACCCTGTTACACCCAAACACTGTAGACCTATAACAAGTCTACTTCTAATCACAGTACAAATTGGGCAATCCAGGAGCCCAGTTAACCAAGATTAATTAATTTTTATTGAGCCATACAAATTAACAGACTTCTATAATTTGTTGGTATTAGCTGTTCCAACTCTATTTATTTATTTAAATCTCATTTTTCGCTTTGACTCCTTGTGCATGCACGTTATCCATGTCCCTACTCAATACAATTACAATTAGATGGGATCGTTTTTTTTTTCCCCTTCTTGTTTGTTTTTTCTTCCCCATAGCACTTTGCGCAGGAGAAACTTCCCAGCTAGATATTGAGACTGCTGCTGGTATTTCTGAAGAGAAATGCCACCCACCTGCCAATGGATTGGCCCAAACTCCATTCACTCATATGACATCACTGTGATTTATTTTATTCAGTTTGTGTTATTCAATGTAACCTGTTAAATAATGGGCAACAACAGAATCTATAACTT
Organism: Cinnamomum chago; assembly: GCA_038049695.1. NCBI lineage: Eukaryota > Viridiplantae > Streptophyta > Magnoliopsida > Laurales > Lauraceae > Cinnamomum > Cinnamomum chago. The sequence goes on along the minus strand of CP142453.1, from coordinate 116,585,720 downwards.
GTTAAACTATGGTCAATGATGTAAGATGACCTGACCTGATGCAATGTATTGTCAAGGAAAGTACCAAGAATCATGGATCTACCATGATACTAAAACCAAAATCTTATTATATGATTCTGGTCATCCAATTTATACTTTTAAATCCAAAGTAACATGTTACTTGGGCCAACGTCCAATCGAATGCCTGTCGTAGAGGCATATTAGATCGAATTTGGCTATCTATGAAGCTAAATGCCCTTATTGGCTATCCATGAGGCAATTTCATGGATGGGTATTGAATAACCTTGCCATTTTAATCATTGTGTTGCAAGCTAGAACATGGGCACATATAGGGTTGTATAGGACCTGGATGCGTCCGCCTTGGTCATACTGGTCCAAACTCTATCCTCAACATACCTAGGTTGGGACCAGGACGAGCCAAAGTCCTCAGAGGGCTTGCACAACTTGGGCACTCACTAATGGGTTCTATGTGAGACTGGTTTGTTAAACTTATGAATTGAACTAGAAATTGTTTGAAATAAACTATTTTTAGTTTTTAAAGACTTATGAACAACCTTGGCTCTTTACATTTACTTTAATTCATTTTGTGTGAGTTGGTGGAGAGATATAAAATGTGGATTTGCTATTTGTTTGAAATTCGTTTAAAATTTATTAATGTGCATTTGTGTGGGTTTTAACAGACTCTACCCCGAAAATAATCACGTTATGTCAAAGACGTCACCCGCCCGGGGGGGGTGGGGGGGTCGGTTTTAACGCTTGATAGGTCCCAGCTGACTTGATAGCCTAGGCTTACTAGTCGTATGAAAAAGACATTCTATGGGCATTATATGCTCATAGACTTAGGTATATAGTTTGTTTCTTGTCAGTGAGTACCACACTCCCACTACGCCCCTCACCTAGTCACCCCATACTAAATACAAGACAGTTGAGGGTTAGTCATCTACCAACATTGCAAACCAGATGGGACATGGTGATAACGGCTCTTTACTTGGGAGGTTCTAGCTTGGAACCTTGCTATAACTTTACGTGTGTGAGTTTTTACTTGGGAGGTTCTAGCTTGGAACCTTGCTATATAACTTTACATATGTGAGTTGTATCCTTGTAAGTATAAATTTTTATCACATCACATGTGCGAGTCTCAAAAGTCCTAATTCGTTAGCTGAGATGAAATTACATGTGTGAGTTGTATCATTGTAAGTATAAATTTTCATCACCTCGCATGTGCGAGTCTCAAAAGTCCTAGTTCCTTAGCTGAGATGAAAAAAAAAAAATCCATAATCCAACTTTTAATTTGGCAATTGGATTTCAAAACACTGAATCAGATCACGATTGCATCCTAGGGTCTTTCTCTACTTCCAAATGCGAGTTTCATCTCCTCACATGTATGAGTCTTTTCTCTCTACTTGTTTGAGTGTCCACTCCTCATATGTACGAGTGGCCCATTCCATGTGCGGCTCCCACCGCATGTGTGGTTGCTCACATGGGTGTGTTGGGTTTTTCTCTACTTCCAAATGCAAGTTTCATCTCCTCACATGTATGAGTCTTTTCTCTCTACTTGTTTGAGTGTCCACTCCTCATATGTGCGAGTGGTCCATTCCATGTGCTGCTCCCACCGCATGTGTGGTTGCTCACATGGGTGTGTTGGGTATTTCTCTACTTCCAAATGCAAGTTTCATCTCCTCACATGTATGAGTCTATTCTCTCTACTTGTTTGAGTGTCCACTCCTCATATGTGCGAGTGGCCCATTCCATGTGCGGCTCCACCGCATGTGTGGTTGCTCACATGGCTGTGTTGGGTATTTCTCTACTTCCAAATGCAAGTTTCATCTCCTCACATGTATGAGTCATTTCTCTCTACTTGTTTGAGTGTCCACTCCTCATATGTGCGAGTGGCCCATTCCATGTGCGGCTCCCACCGCATGTGTGGTTTCTCACATGGGTGTGTTGGGTAGAAGATTGAATCTGATGGTAAAATATGTTCCATCATCAAGGTTACTTGTTGGCGTACCCCCTTCTTATTGGGTGGGGCCAGTAGATCCACCGACATGTCATGCATGATGCATTACCGTCCTTGATTGTCGATTGCAGGAAACTGATGGGAGAGCTGACGGTCCTCCAATTTCCCAATTTTTAACATTTCATTGAAGGATGAAATCCATCAACAGAGTGGGACATGGATCATCAAAAACATTTATTATAGAGTTAGGCCCAGTAGAAACCTGTCTTTTTTTTTTCCTACTCAGCAGGACTGCGACAGCAGCGGAGCACTCCATGTTAAAACGCATGGCCTACAATTTGCCACCGATTGTTTGATTCCATCTTTGAATATTCGGAATCCAATAATTCCAATGCTGATGTAGGAAGAATCGTATGATGAAGTTCTAAAGATTCCATGCTCTTATGGGATTAAAAATTAAAAGAGGAAGGAACAAGCAAAGTTTGTATCCCCCAAAGTTGGGGCATCTTTATTATCTCTGACCTTTTCTGAGAATATGACATGCAAGCTTCGTCACGCTCATTATATTCATTATTGAAAATTTTCCTGCTGTGTGCAGTGCTTTGCGAAATGAACTGCAAAGCTCATGAGAGAAAATACAGTCTTTCATTAATCTAGTAAGTTTGACATATAAATTTAGCTGATGCAATAAGATTCCATCTGTCCATCTGTCTTATATGGGCTCTGGTCGCAAAACACAGGATGTGAGAACACTGAATCATTGAACTAAGGAGGGGATCCTGCTTTATGGTGGGTCGAGATGAGAATTCCTGCATCCTATTGATCTTAGGAGAAGACTCTTCTTTATCTATAATTTCGGTCTAGTATGGACCTAGGGATGGCAATTGGGTGGGCATGGCAAATGATTGAGGTAAACTTGAATCCACTCTGTTTTGGGACAAGTTACTAATCTGTGATACTTAACTGGTTCCATGATGTACTTGAGTGACGTCTAGTATCTGATTTTGGCCAATAGCTAGTTATTATTGTTGGTCAGTTAAATTGCTTTCTCTATTATACTTGAGTACTTTATGTATAAATTAATGACAAATAGGGTGGGTGGGCCAAGGCATCCAAAACCCAAAATGACACTCCATCAGATCCAGGTTTCATTACACACGTCTCCGGCAGGAATAATAATAAAAAAAATTGTCAATTTCCCTACACGTAGCCATCTCTATGTATAATTATTGTAAAATAAAGCACGAGGAGAGAGAGTAAGAGGGAGCCAATGGAGATACTTTTATTATTTATACGTACAAATATAAGGGAGGAGGCCTATTTATAGGTAAAGTAACATTTTCATTTGAGGAATTCTAATTACAATAGTATTTTAATCTTAATTCATCTCATGTGGCACCCACCCATGATACATATTTTATAATAATAATCAGTTTTTTTTTTAATAAATGCATCCCTGTATAATCTAGTTGAAACAAGTTTGTTCCTAGCTCAGCTGGCCCTGGATCAATTGATTTCGTTTTGACTGGCTTGGCCGAGACAGGTTCACTGAATCAAAGTCAAAATAATAAGTTAAAAGATAGAAAAACTTCATTCACCTATATGTTAAACCTGACCTGTCAGCATTTCACTTTTTAGCTGGTTTCCATCCGGAACAGCTTTTCATCCTCTGTCATATTTTGCAAGCAAATAGAAGGAACTATCTCCTTTTCTCTTCTTTATTTTCATTTTTTCCAGTTTTTTGTTTTAATTTCTGAAAACTAATATGCCTATGAAGATGCACTCTTTTTATGATTTTCCTTTTTTTTTTTTTCCTCCCTTCCACTTCAGTTTCAAACTTAATGCGGAAATTTTGATTTCTCTCTAATTTAGTCCAAACATAGAATTTCTTTATTATTTCTTTTTCTATTTTTTAAGAGAACCATCAATATTAATTTTGAGTGCTCACTGTCATCACTTGTTTCTCACTTGTGCTCTTCTTCAAACGCCACCAGCTACCCACATTTATAGTTGCTAGGGGAACAAAGTTGGTGGAGGCTTGTGGCTCTCAAGTGTGACGAGCGGCGCGATGCATTTCCATGCACTATGTTTCTTTTTGTAATGCAGCGAACGGGGCTGAGAGGTTGGAATTCTAGTGAGAGCCCCCACACACACGAGAAGATAGTCTGCTCAAGTGGAAAAAGAACTCGTCAGCACATGTGGAAAGAAAGCTCACACAAAGGGGAAGGAAAGTCTACACACGTGGGAAGAGGTGACGTACCCAGAGTTCAAACCTTGGACAGCCGGCGCGAGAACTGCATAGTGAGCGGTGAGAGGGCTTTCTTTTTTACCTTTTTGCTCCAGCCAAAGGGGGTGATACCCTAGGGAAAGTGTGTAAGAAGGCAAATCACTTGATCAAGTGGAAAAATATCAGCCACATGCAAGAAGGAAGCCCACACATCTGGGAAGAAAACATGCACACATTGGAAGTGCGGGCATACCTAGGGTTTAAACACTAAATAACTGGGTCAGAACTGTCGCTCATTGCCTGTTCACAAGAGGGATGTTGAGTGATGCTTCTAGAGAATAGTGGAAGGTAGGTGAGAGAATGATGTATACTGAGAGTTGGACAAAATAAATTTTCATTATTTCTTAATTCTATGTGTAAGTTTATATCTTACCATTACTTGTTTAATTATGGAAACTTGACATACATGAGATTATAAGTTTAGAGATTTTTACAAAAAAAAAAAAAAAGGTCTCCTAAACTCATCTTCCATCAACTAATGACAAGATATTAAATACTGACACTCAAGTATTTGAATTGAGTTTTCTTTTTTAGTTGACAAAATTACCCCTTAATACATGATCTAGTGAGATCAAGCGTAATATGACGATGAACTCCAGTTCAATAAAGTACACTGTTAATGGGTCTGCATTTAGCGAGTCGAATCTTTTTGAAATAGACTTGTTTGAAGCAGATGTGTTCGAGATAGATCTGTTACAAATAGAACCTTTTACAAATAAATTGTTTGGTAAAACACATAGTATATTTGAAGCAAATAGATCTATTTGAAAATTTTTGTTTGATAAACATAAAAATAAAAGCTTATTATAATGGCATTTTTGTCTTTTATGAAAAAAGATAATTTATTATAGAACTATACAAAATAAACCAAATTATTCCCTTTTGCTTGCTCCCTTTCAATGTCGCGTGATCATGGAGACCATTCATCAGTTGGCTCATTCAAGATGGGCGGCAACAAACAAAAGAATCCTACCAGCTTAAGGTTTGTTTCATCCATTCTATTTAAAGAATTGGTGTTGGAAACAACAACCAAACATTGTTGCTAAAACACAGAATACATGAAGGGTATATAAAAGTTGAAATTGATTTGGGCAGAAAAATCCAGCGTACATGGCTGACCTAGGAGTTACCTGACGAGTAGTCTAGATTAATTACTTAAGTCATTTGAAACTTTACATTCTAATTACTCGAGGAGCATAAAATGAGTCTTGATGCTTAATTGAAACTGGGGTTATATATTGTTTTATAATTTCTAGTATAGCTCACCCTCAAATGGAGCAAGTGTTGTTAATATAAATTCAACTTGCGCCCTAAATCCCAAATCCACAAGCCCCACTTGCTTGTAACAGCAAACCCTGCTACAATACCTTTGTTGGGTGGGCATCAATGCCTCTAGCATGAGTATAGTTGCAAGTGGTCCCATTGTAAAAAGGGGTAAATGCTCTGCTATGGTCAGAAATGGAAGTGGGCAACAATAAATGCTATGCGTTTCATTATGTTTTCCTTTATTCTCTACTTGGGCCATGACTTGTGCCATCAGGTAGAAAGATAGATTAAGAGTTGAAAAGGGCAAGTGCTATGGAGAGAAATGACAGATGCATACTTCGGAAAGAGATGAAAGGGGCCGGCTCTCTGCTATTGTTTGGAGAGAAGCATGAAATAAGCTATTGCTCTGCTAGGGTTTTGAGAGAGAGAGAACAACTATCGAAACAGGGGAAAGGGTCTCATATACTCGGGGGCAAACTTGTCATATTTAAAATATCAGGGGTGCAAACTTGTCCCAAAATAATATACGAAAGTCTATCTATGATGTTTGTATGAAATGACGCCCATTTCCCTGCCTTTCGAAATAGACATTTTAGGTCTATAATCTGATTGTAACAGATAACCTAAAAAAGGTAACCAAACAAGTTAAATTGCAAAAATGTCTATGTAAAAAATGTTTTAAAAAAAGTAGACTTTTGAAATAGACATGCCAAACAGCACCGCAGTCTTTTACCTAAGGAAAACTCTACTAATTTAGTCAAGTAAAGTAAAGCCGTAATTTTTATAAAAGAAAATTACATCAAACGCACTTTAATTTAAATTTCTCGTCATATTTTAAAAAAAATATTTTAAAAAATAACCTCCTTTCTGCACTAAAAGACAAAAATAAAAAACTATATTTTTCTATACAAAACGTTAAAAAAATTCAAAACGAAATAATTAAAAATAAAATATCATCATAATTAATTTATATTTTATTCTTTTTTTAAAATAATCTTTACTTTACTCAACTCCATTAATAAAACGCCCAAACATTCCCTTAATAGCGAAACAACTTTAACATATACGCGCTTAAGCCAAGTCTAAAATCAGTGGTTCACATGCAATACTCTCCTCCATGAATGAAAAAAAAAAAAAAAAATCATCTTCCGCATGTAGCACCCTGATTGGTCCAACCAAACAGAGGATCTCGATCCCGATCCCAATTTGAAATATTTGGGATCTTGTTCCATGGTGATAGTTGTCAACAATTGATCACTCAAACGTGATTAAAAATAGCAAACTGTTCCTCACCTGTCGTCTCACAGTCAAAGATGTCACCCACCAAAATGCATCATCGTTGAAATAATTGGTATTTGGCCACCTGTGTGTGGCACGACCTGCTGTGCGTATAAGTTTATTACGTGTGTATATTTATCTTAACTAAGTCCTATGTTTTTTTTTTTTTTTGGTAAAATACCCTTTCATTAGGAAAAAAAAAAAGAAAAAGAAAAAAGAAAAACCAAGCAACAATAAGAAACAAACAAAAATCATGGAAAGCTACAAACACTATGCTCCCCTCTCATTCCCACAAAACATCCCTCGGCCTATATGAGTTCTTGCTAAATTGATGAGTAAAATGATTAAGCCTTCTAGTAATATGGGAAAATGAAATGTCTTCAAACTTGGAGATCAAATCATTGATATCCAGTAAAATAGGATGGATAGTCGAATCCATCAATCCGTTGATGGATCTAATCACTTCAGTGGGCTTCTTACAAAAGATGAATCTTGTGAAATCTCCACAACCTAGCCTCTTTCAATGCGCAAAAGATAGCCCTTACCTTAGCTTCTTTTGAAGAATAAACCTTTGGTCAATCCTGCATGAACACAAGAACCATCAAACAAAATAACAAAGCCAAATTTGATGCATATGAAAACACTTGAACCGTGCCTCTAGGGCTCCTCGTACTAATATCACGGGGATTGTATGGAGGTCCTTTGAAAGCCTTTTCATTCTTGGTCATTGAGTCAAGAATCATTCTTGTAGCACATATGATTGTGGTAATGGGCTCAATTTTTATGCCCCTAAATATAAAATCATTCATACTTCTCCACATGGCCCACCAAAAAGCCAAAACATAGAATTTTGCTTGAGGATTAATTGCTGGACTTATCTTGCCACAAAGATCTCCAAAGGAGTCCCACCAATCTCTAACCAAGTCCTGGGGACTTGGTTAACACACAAATGGGGCAGAGAATATAGAGTAATGGTCGGAACCAGTTACTGTGGATGATAATGTGCAATTAGAATTATTGTTGATGACAGACACATGTGAAGCCGGGTCTTCTCTCTCAAGTGAGGCCGGAGTGAACTGCCTTAGAATTTGGAAACTTATTGCTAGAGTTCCCAAAAAAAAAAAAAACACATTATATCGTGAATTTGCAATCGTTTGAAAGGAAATGGGATAGCAGAAAACGTACAGTGAGTCTCTAACCGGTCAGGATAAGTATTCTTGATTATTAGGTGATTTGAATTTAAAGAGTCTAGATAATTTGGAGAAGAATGAGAAGAAATCGGAATGGAATGAGTAATTGGGCAGCGTGATTTGTCTAGTAAAATTCATGATTTGAAATGCCTTGGTAGATTTTTACTTACAGCATGTCTTTATTAGTAGGAGAGGTTTTAAGAGAATTAAAAGAAAGGGAATAAAGATAGATTTATTATGATTTGAATGACTTATAGCGTGATTTGCCGCATAAATTTTTTGATTTGAAATGCCTAGATTGTTTTTCAGTTTCGGTAGATTTTATCAGTAGAAGAGATTTTAGGAGAGTTAAAAAGGATGTAATAAAGAGAAATTTATTATGATTTGAGTGACATACTTACATTCCTAGTTTGTCCCACAAAAACGGCTATTTTGTCTTGGCAATGCCCTTAAATTTTGTTAGAAAATAAAAATCAATATTTTTTTTAGATTTTATGTGGCATCAATTATGATTACACCCTATTGCTTTATTATAAATATATATATAAATATATATATAATTTATCTAGATTTCATCTAAAAAATACCTTGGATTTACTGAAGTTGTACCAAATAATTTTTATTTTTTTCTTACTTTCGCCCTTTAAGCCAGATTGTCAAAGATCCAGTACAAGTGGGCCTCACAGACACTACCGCCTTTTCCTATCTTGCTTTTTGAAGAGCGGCAGTGAGGTTCTGTTGTCGAAGCTGCACAGGTATCTATGATTCGGAAAAGGATCCCAAATTATAATTATAGATCCCAAAGTATCTTTTAATCCCTATTAATTGCAAACAAATGGATCCCCTGTTACGTCCAAATAGAAAACTCCTTTTTTTGAACAAATCAGTGGGGCCCACTCCCTCCTCCGTGGCAGCCCCTGATTCGTCCGATACAAAACAGGGGATCGGATCCATAAAAATAAAATAAAAAGAATCTTTCTAGATTCCCAGACCATCCATGCGAACCACACACTCCTCACTCTCATTTCGTGACCTTTTAAAGACTGCAACTTCCCTTCTTTCCCAAACATAGAGAGAGAGAGAGAGAGAAAGAGAAAGAGAAAGAGAAATAATGGAGTTTGCTTCGTTCCAACGCCTCTGCTATCTTCTCTTGATTGGCCTTGTCATCTTAGTTTCCATACGCTCTTGGTTCCTCCACGTCGAAGAAACCGATTTCATTGATTGCTCCATATACTCTCCTTGGTGCACCTTCAAGAACCGTTTCCAAGCCACTTCCAATCTCTTCCTAGACGCCCAAAGACCCACTTATCGAGACCACCAATCCGACCACCCTCACCACCCTCTAGACCCACTCACCATCCAAGAAATCAACAAGGCCCTCTCCATCCTCCAATCCCACCCACCCTTCATCTCCTCCTTCCCAGCCATCCATTCCCTAGTCCTAGAAGAACCCCACAAACCCCAAGTCCTGAATTGGAAGAAAGGCGACCCACTCCCACCCAGAGCCGCATCTGTCATAGCATTCTCTCAAGGGCACTCTCACATCCTCTCGGTCGATTTGAACACTGCCCAAGTCACTCTACATGAGATCAACGAGGGCTCTGGGTACCCAATCCTGACCAGTGACGACGTGGCCGTGGCACTATCTACACCTTTTGCTGATGCAGAATTCAATCGGACGATCCTTGCTCGAGGAGTCGAGCTATCCGATTTGATCTGCGTGCCTCTAGCACCCGGATGGTATGGCGCAAAAGAAGATGGCCGACGCCTAGTGAAAGTGCAGTGCTTCTCTAACAAAGGCACGGCCAATTACTACATGAGGCCCATCGAGGGTCTTACGGTCACTGTAGACGTCGATCAGAAAAAAGTTGTGCACTTATCGAATACGGGTTCGGATATACCGATCCCCAAGGCCCAGAATACTGACTATCGACAAGTGGCCCAAAACGACCCGCTCCAGATGCTGCCCATCAACCCGATTTCCATGGAGCAGCCCAAGGGGCCCAGTTTTCGGGTGGAGAACGGGCATCTGATCAAGTGGGCCAACTGGGAGTTCCATCTTAAGCCCGACCCGAGAGCTGGGGTGGTGGTTTCTCGGGCTATGGTTCGAGATGCGGAAACGGGTAGGATGAGGAGTGTGATGTATAAAGGGATGGCTTCGGAGCTGTTTGTACCGTATATGGATCCGACAGAGGGGTGGTATTTCAAGACGTATTTGGATGCGGGCGAGTACGGGATGGGATTGACGGCTCTGCCGTTGGATCCGCTTAATGATTGCCCGCGTTACTCTTATTATATGGATGGAGTGTTTGCTGCTGCGGATGGGAGGCCCTATGTGAGGCCCAACATGGTTTGTGTTTTCGAGCGCTACGCTGGAGAGATCGGTTGGAGGCATGCTGAGAGCCCCATCTGGGGTAAAAAGGTAATATTACATGGGTTCATGGCCCACTAATGGATGGATGATCCGCGGTCCACTAGAATCTTCCTGTTGGATTCATCTTAAAACTTCATATATTTTTTTAAACCGTAACAAATACTTTCTTAAAAAAAAAACAAGAGAATACAAAAAATGAGTATCTTAAAAACTTCAAAAGATTGTATTTGCTAAAAATTTAAATTGTTCAAAATAAATATGTGGGGGGTCACTGTGATTTCAAGGCGTCAAAGCATCACGTGATCTCGATTGGATTACGCGACTACACATGGGGAGGCAACGTTTTGACAGGCACCACTTGATGGAGACATCCAACCAAAAAACTTCGACTTACTGTGTTACGTCGTCCCATCTATCCATTCAAACAATCCTGTCCAACTACTTTGGGGTGCCTGGGGATAAAAATGGGGGAAAAAAAAAAAAAAAAAACCCATTCAAGCTCATGGGTCTGGAGATGGGCTCCTTAATTGATTCTTCCCAATGCGTGGGATCTCCATTTTCAGTAGTAGCAGGCTTTCTTTTTATGTGTGCGGACTCCTTTTCCATATGAATAGGCTGTCCTAATGAGTATATGGGTTTTCTCATGCATGCATGCCCAGCTGACTGGGGTAAAAAGAAAAACCTCATGGGTCACTTTCTTCCGCATGTTAAGGAGTCGGCTACTACATGTTGGGTGAGAATATGTAGATCCACAAAGATCAATGGATGGGATTGTGAACACGCGAACTCCCTCTCCTACGCCCATGTCCTACCGCCTGAGTTATAGCTTGGGATCGGTTATCCATCGTCACTAGGGTATATACATATATATTGTATATAATTGGTTTTACATAGGTTTTAGGTGGATACAGTAGATCCGATGTAGATGATTGGGACAGTTGGGGTGGTTGGATGGGTGCGGTTCCCTTTTATAGATGAGCGGTGCTATGCACCCCGGGATCCAGACCCCGGACGGACCCCGGGGTGCCTGGGATCCAAGACGCTCGCTTTGGGATCCAACGGATTCCAAGCACCCCGGAGTCCGTCCGGGGTCTGGATCCCGGGGTGCATAGAGTTTTTGTTTATAGATAGGTGGTGGCAAATCTGGTGGTTTATGAAGCAGATCTTTTAGATGCTAAAAAACAGATGAGATGATTGACTGGCGGTGTGGGTATGTATCCTTTGTTTGATTGGTTGTTGGAATTCTGATATTTCTACTGAACTCTTCACAAGACCCCACTAACATTGTAGTAAACTCTCCTCAGGAGAAAAGATCACCCGCACATGCAAGGGAGCCGACTGCCTGCACGTGCAAGGCAGAGGGCCCATGGGTCAAACTTGGGCGGTTGGGTGTCAGTAGGCTAGCTATCACATTATTCTCGATGATGCACCTTCTTCTGCTTACTTATTAAATAAATAAATAGCCTCCTCTCGTATGAGATCTCTATAAACACTTAAATAAAATATTTATAAGACTTATATGGTAAATTCTCAAATATAGCCTTAAGTTTTTGTCTTATTTCAAAAAGGAACATAAGTTTTGAAACTTTTGAAATTAGTCCCTAAGCTTTCCAATAAATTTTCAATTAAGGACATCCGACTATTTAAAAGTATTTTATGGTGATCTTTTCCCTCAATATTTTAAAAATATCCAAATTACCCTTCATTTTAAAACCATGACATGGTTTTGGCAGCCAATCGCTGTACAAATACTGGGCGTCCTTGATTATTGTGAGGACACCGGCGAAGGGAAATGATGAGAATATAGAGGAAGTGAATGAGAGTTTTATTACAATGAAAGGGTAATTTGGGTATTAAAAAAATAGGAAAAAAGTTGCAGAAATAAAACTTTAAATAGATGGATGCCCTTAATTGAAAACTTCCTGAAAAAGTTAGGGACTAATTTAAAAAGTTTTGAAACTTTTACCATTTTTTAAAATAAAGCTGAAACTTAAGGACTTTTTTGAAATTCTCCCAAATTATATATATATAATAATTTTAATGTATAAAGTTACGCCAGAGCCCATACAAGGAGTCATTTATTTTTGCACGTTTCAGGTTTGGGAAGTAAACTTCACTGAAGAGCCTCTAATTCTTGGAATCAATCAAAGGATTGAGGCTAATTTGTTATGGCATGAGAGCATCTCTAAATTTTTACTTTGATATATCCTCTCGTGGGAGCTTTGCTAGGTCTAACCATGTTCTCAAGAAGATGGCCTAAAAATCATCAGTGAGCCCCTTATTTTATTTTATTTTATTTTATTTTATTGAGTATCAACTAAAATTTAATTAATAAAAAGAAGATTACAAAAAGAAAAAAAAAAGGGAGAGACAATAAAGAACAGGAAAGAAAGAGGAAACACACAACTAGGTACATGAGCATTGTACCCCCAATAAAAGCAAACTACATGATAATACCATTCCAATGAGGCATCTCTCAGCCCCCTTTAAATTTTAGCAACAGTGAAAAAGTTGGCTGATCACAAAACAACTATTTGGTTTTTTTAGTTGGAAAATTTTCACTTTGGTTCAGATTTTGTAGGTAGACCCCATGGAATGGGCTGATGGATTTCTCTTTGGCTGGGGTTATAAAAAAAAAGGAAAAAAGAAAAAAAGAAAAAGTGGAAGAACATATAACTGTGACCGTGGCCATCAAGAAGCTTCATAGCCAAATTGAAATACTGCTTTTATTTGTATTAAGTGCCTACAATTATTTCTGTGTTGCATTGAATCCTTTGATGATCGACCGTCAACTTGTCGCCTAAATTTAGAAAGTGTTTTCTTGACAGATTCGAGAAGTGAGGCCAAAGGTGACGCTGGTGGTTCGTATGGCTGCATCGGTTGGCAACTACGACTACATCATCGACTGGGAGTTCCAAACGGACGGTCTCATCCGCATCAAGGTTTATTTTCAAACCACATCTCCCTCTTTCTACCAAAAGCCATATCCTTCTCTCTTTTTTCCCTTTCTAGTTACCACTTCCATTTTATCATGTAAATGTTGGGAATTATATCTGCCGCCTCCCCGAAGGCTTCAAAATTTTGATAGGAATGGTTAGCTTTGAAAACTTAATATAAAAAAATAAAAAAAAAAGAATTTTTTTTTGGTTCTGAGCACTTTGTGGACCTGATCTGAACCTGACCTGTTTTCATCCCTTCAGCTTGTTACACGATTAGTCATGTTGTGAGGATATCAATGGATATTTAATTGTCAGGATGTTTTAAGTTTGAGGAACAAAAGAATTTTGGGACTCATTTTCGGATTCGGAAGAGAGTTGGATCCAAAGTTGATCCTATGCCATGCTATATAGGATTCAAAAAATCAGATTCGGATCTAGAATTATCTGTGTTTGAACTCACCTGATTCGGATTGACAACTAACAATATTAGTCATGTATTAAAATATGTATGTATTAATGTATAACTAATCTATGGTTGCAGTACCACTAGTGATTAAACTAATGAAAGTAACAGGTTGGGCTGAGTGGGATGCTGCTGGTGAAAGGAACCCCTTACAAGAACATGAACCAAGTGCCTAAAGAAGAAGACATGTATGGAACTTTGGTTTCTGAGAACGTCATCGGCGTCATCCACGATCACTTCATCAACTTCTACCTAGATATGGACATCGATGACTCTGATAACTCATTTGTCAAGGTCCATCTCACCAAGGTGGACACATCCCCTGGAGAGTCCCCCAGAAAAAGCTACATGAGTGCCAAACGACAAGTCGTGAAGACTGAAAAGGATGCCCAGATCAAGCTCAAGCTCTATGATCCCTCAGAGTTCCATGTCATCAACCCCTCAAGGAGATCTATTGTGGGTAACCCATCTGGGTACAAGGTTGTACCTGGTGGCACCGCGGCTAGCTTACTTGATCACAATGATCCACCACAACTGCGAAGCGCCTTCACAAATAATCAGGTAACATTTTGAGAGGCATTTTTCTGTGCTCTGCAAATCCTATGCTGCTGTGAGCTAACTCTCTGTTTTTTTTTTTTTTTTTTTTTTTCTTTTTTTTGTGCTAATGTTAGATATGGGTGACTCCATACAACCGGAGTGAGGAGTGGGCTGGTGGGTTTTTTGCATTTCAGAGCAAAGGAGAAGATACACTTGGTGTCTGGTCTGACAGGTAGGCCTTAAAATTTTCTTCTCTTCTAGTATTCAAGCCAAGGCTGCCAAAGAAACTTGGATTATGGGGTTACTCCAAGCCCCAAGGACGCAACTCCAAACCCAATCAATTTGAATATGGCCCATTTTTGGAACTAAGTAATAATGTTGTTCAGGTCCAGTCGTCCATACTTAAATATTGTTTACAGGCGCCAATAAAACAGGTGTGCACATTAAATCAGAGAAACAATTTGTTGGGTTGGATCTAGACAAACCATGGACCACACCTTTTTACGCCCTTGATTTTAGGTAGGACGATGACATACATTGTGTTGGTAAATGGAAAATGTAGCTTATAGTGTTCAATCGAAGAGTCCAGATCCTTGTGGACCATGTGAATTCTTAGAGGTTAGCTCCCTAAACCTATCAGTGGACCTCCTTATTAAATCCAAACAGCTCAAAATCATGGCTTAAAACTTGGAATGCAGCCTACTGTTATATTAATTACGCGTAAAACATGTGATTAAAATAAAATAAAAATCAAAGAGAGTGAATCACACATCTGATTCTAATTAAGTGGGGTATCTTATCAAACGGTTGTGGTTTTGTGCTGCAGGGATCGACCCATTGAGAACAAAGACATTGTGCTGTGGTATACTATGGGATTCCACCATGTACCATGCCAGGAGGATTTCCCAATCATGCCCACTGTGATTTCCAGCTTCGATCTGAAGCCTGTGAATTTCTTTGAGAGAAACCCCATCCTTCGGGCATCTCCCAACGTCGAGAAGGATTTACCCATTTGCAGGCCAGCTTCCGCAGCTTAAATCAATGATGATATAGTGAATAGATGGTTCACTGTATCAATTGTTCATACTTCGTGTACACAATTCATCTATGCATCAAATATTTATATGCACATGCTGTTTGTAAATAAGAACTATGGGTATTTATGTCCATACATAGAGGTCATCTTGAATGACTATGGGTATGTATGGATCCTTTCCAAAGGGGAATGCATTGTATACATCTACAAGATCACTAGGGGCATCTGTCCAGACGTGGAGGTCATCTTGAATGACTATATAGCTTTGTATGGATCCTGTGCAAAGGGGAGTATATTGTTTGGCATGTAATTATTCTCTATTGATTGATGCCTCTCGGTGGGCAGACACCGAATTCTATTGATCTTGAGTCTCAAAATTTGCAGTTTGCATTAGTCTTGAGTGCCCAGGGAAAAGCAGATGTCATGGCCAACGTTGCAAATCTCGTTTTCAGAAAATAACAGGGGAGATAATGGAAAACGTTTTAAATTTTGTGTTTTTTACCTGAATATTATTTGGATAGCTATTGTTAAAATTAAATTAAATTTTAAGCCAAAAAACAGAAACATCGCAGAAAGAAGTTTCGAAAAAGAGAAGCAGCAGCAGCTAGGAGATCACATGAAGATATCATGATGGTATCACAATAAAACTAGACGATGATCAATTGAATTCGTTGCAATAATATCGCAATTGAGATATTTGCAAAATCAAATATTGTGATGCTATTGTGATAAGTTCAAGATTTCAGCAATGCTAGGCGGATATTTTTGACATTTGGTGCTAGTTTCTTTAATGGAATTCATGGAATTCCTGTTAGGAAAATTTCATAGTAGAATTTGTGAATGCTCCCCTGTGGTGAGCGTCTAGAAATTCCATCAAAAAGCAAAATCCCAAAGGGTTTTAGAACTTTAGAAATGTCGAAAGTCATTTGATACCTTTTAGGTAGCTACAATTTTGGAATTTTCTCCAAGAAAATGGCATTTGCAAATGGAGTGGATAACTAGATGTCACGTCAAGTCAAAACAACCACAACATCACAAGTACTTATAGAAGTTCTAATAAAAAAAACAGGCCCCATGTCTATGGAATCTCTTATTTGCTTGGTGGATTGTAAAAACCTAGCTTTTGAAATGACACTTCATTATGAGTAAATTGAGCATCCTAGATGCTGTGCTGCCCAGGAGAATTTGGAGGGGACAACATATGAACAATCCTTTCAGCAATTCTCTGGATTTTAAAAACAAAATTCCCCTTCAGAATAGTGCAGGGGCAGGAACTAGATCACTCTAAACAATTTGACCTATTTTAAAAGTACTCTTGATTTGAAAAAAGTCGCTAATTACCAGCCAATTTACCATTTTGAGAGTTTAGGAGATGAGAATGATGAGAGTAGCTAAACTGAGAAATGTAAAGATTATATGAAATGACAAGAACAACAAGCAGGGGCGGGAAAAAAAAAAAGTGACCAAAAAGGGCTAGAGCTAGCCGTTGCAAAAAACAATAGTCCCATTAGAGAGATACAAGTGAAAATGCAATGGGACAATCTACAGAACAACTGGGGCACATCAGATTTTCATGTTCCCTGCCTGTTTCACAAAGACATACAAAATAACAAGAAGTGGCAATCGTTACCAAAGAAACTGTATTATTATTATTATTATTATTATTTTAATATTCCATTCATTTATATAACATAGTTCTCAAGAACTCAATACAAACCAAAGAGGCAGGGTGGGGTGCTAAAGGAATACTATGGTGACACGCACACACACACAGAGTTGATAATTCAATGGACAACATATCATCTTCTATCAAAGGAAGGCTGACTTGTAATGAGAAATACATGAACTCAAGCCATAGATATGTGTATGATTATTCCATTACCATGACAAGTCAATTCCTAAAAACATAATTCTGGGTTGGATAATCTTGGTGTGGGAATGGCAAGCAATGGCTCTGCTTGCTTCAGAACAACCCCAAAATTCTCCTCAAGATTAAGTGTCGTCTTTTCAGGCAAATGCCATTCAAATGAATGTATGAAGGTAGCTAACGCATACATTAGCATCTTCTCTGCAATGGGCAATCCTGCACATAGCCTCCTACCAGACCCAAAAGGAAATAATCGTTGCCCTTATAATCACATTTGCCAGCTTCCTCCAAGAATCTCTCTGGCCTGAACTCCAACGGGTCTTCCCAAGAATCAGGGTCTCTATGTATTGCCCACGTATTGATCCAGATACTAGTTCCCATGGGAACCATATACCCACCAATGGTGCATGTGCGGCTGGGGCTTCTAGGAAGCATGACTGGGAGCACAGGGTGGAGACGCATGACTTCTTTTACCACTGCATCCAAATATTTCAGTTTAGGCAGATGTGATTCCTCAACTGTGCTGTTCATCCCAACCACTTGCTCTAGTTCTTCTTGGGCTCGACTCATTACCGCGGGATGCTGCATTATCTCTGCCATTGCCCATTCTGATGTGGGCCACGTCGTGTCCGTCCCAGCCACGGTGAGGTCCTGTTACTAAGTTTCAATTACTAATCTGGC
This sequence comes from Cinnamomum chago, assembly GCA_038049695.1. Taxonomy (NCBI): domain Eukaryota; kingdom Viridiplantae; phylum Streptophyta; class Magnoliopsida; order Laurales; family Lauraceae; genus Cinnamomum; species Cinnamomum chago. Next base: position 116,567,845 of record CP142453.1, on the reverse strand, counting down.
CAAAGAAATACATGTTCAAATTTTTAAAGAAAAGTCTCTGTGGCCCGAATATGGGGACCGGGCCTGGGGAATAATACAAATCCAAGTGTCTTCCTTTACAATAAACAGACTCACCAGGCAAATTTCATAGGTATGTAGTACGTTTGCTTGCAATTGTCTCCCCTCTAATCATTTATCTCAGCGCCTGTGAATCTATCGTGTTAATTGCGAAGGGTCAATTTATCAAAGGGGAGATCTAGAAAGGGGATGGATCATCAGAATATCCCCCACTTTGTAGAAAATTATATCTCACCCTCTAACCAAAAAAAAAAAAAAAAATTGAATCCTAGGAATATCATGAATTCATGATCAACTGTCGATCTTCCCCCTTCTCAATCGCTCTTCAGTCTTCAACCATATCATAAAAGACCGAAAGACTTTCAAGGATTTAGCATAAGCTTCAAAAGTGTTAAAAAAAAAGGAAAAAAAAAAAACCTAATTTGGAAAGTTAATTACCAGGAACAAGGCCTTGATATGAGTTGTTGTCAATGGAATTTTAGGGTCTCCCTGGTCCCTGAGCCGCAAAAGATATTGTAAGAAATCTTTGCTTTCCTTGCTGCTTCCCTGTTTCTTATTGCGATCTATGATTGCATCGAGGATTTGATCAACCAACAACATGCATCTTTTCATCTGCCGCGCCAGGCCTTGTATATCAAACCTGGCTAGAATAGGAAACAAATCCAAAACATTTGGTTTCCTAAAGATCTCAACCATTTCATCAATCACACACCGAAATTTGGCACCAGTGCAACTGAACTCCTCCCCTTTGACCGTATCTCCCCATAACATGCCTGTAATGACGTTGAGAATTGCTGCATATATTTGCTCTCCTATGTTTATTGTTTCACCGGTCTTAGCATGGATGTCGGCCACCATCTTGCGCACCTCTCGTCGCCGGAGTGCTGAGCAAGCATCAAGACTATTGTTATTCATCAATTGGTGGATACACACCTTGCGCAGCATCCGCCACTGCGATCCACAAGGAGCCCAAACTATGTCCATGCCACCGTAGGAAGCAGCTAGTGCAGCCACACCAGGATCGTGGTTAGCGAAGGTTATGTCATGGTCCTTGAGGACTTCCTTGGCTGCTGAAGATGAACCCAGCACAATACAAATCTTGCTGCCCAGTCGAATCTTCATGATGGGGCCATAGACCTTGGACAATTCAGCAAACTGACGGTGGAGATCGTGCTTGAGGAACGGGAGGCTACCGATCAACGGTAGGCCTCGAGGTTAAAGCCACACCCACCCACCCCCCCAAAAAAAACCCCACCCACCCACCCACCCCCAAAAAAAAAAAAAAAAAACCCCCCCAAGGCCAGGGGGCGCTCATGGTGTTAGACTAATGCTTCTTATATAATTTATTGCATGTGCAATTGTAAATGTAGGAAACACCTGATAAACTTTAATAGAGAAAAAAGATAAAAAGAAATAAAAATGATGAGATGAACTTTGGAGATACCCTGCACTTTGAGTCAAAATTTGATTTTTTTTGAAGTGGGGTATCTTGTCACATGGTTGTGGTTTTGAGCTGCAGGGGTTGACTAATCGAGAACAAAGACATTGTGCCGTTTGCGATTGGGTTCCACCACTTACCATGCAGGAAGATTTCTCAATCATGCCCATTGTAGTTTTCAGCTTCGATTTTAAGCCCGTGAATCTCTCTGAGAGAAACCCCATCCTTGGGGCATCCCCCAAAATGCAGGACTCACCCATTTGCAGGCCAGATTCTGCAGCTTAAATCAATGATGATACAGTGAATAGATGGTCCACTATATAAATTATTCATACTTGTGTACACAATTCATCTATGCATCAAATAATTTATATGTAACATGATGTATGTAATCTTGAAGAACCATGAGTATCTGCCCATACATAGAGGTCATCTTGAATGACTATGGGTATGTATGGATCCTGTGAGTCCTACTATGACCTGCTGAGTTTTTAACATAAGTGGCACTGCCCTCTACACTATTAAAACTGCGAGTCCTACTATGACCTGCTGAGTTTAGCTTTGGGATTACTTGTATAACGAGTGTGTCCACATTTCATTAACAAATTACTCTCTCCACTAGTTGTGGTTTGTCATCAAAATACAGCCTCCTAAAAGTACCTGGACTTGAAATAACAGGACTCTGTTTTAGGTCTATGGATAAATAGTAAAATTGATGCTTCGATTCAGATAGACTACAAATTCTTTTGGATTATTTTAGGTAATTAACAATATCCATTAGAGGAATTCAACCCTAAAATCACAAGAGAAATCTGTCCAAAGGAATGATAATTGGGTAAGAATCAGATCCTCATGAAAGCAACCAAACCGATACTAAAACCAAGAACGTAATGGAAGTGTTAAAAAATAAGTATAATTAACATAAAGAAAGAGTAAACGTCAAACAAAGATAGATGAAACTACATCTCTAACCACCATAGGAGAGAGATGAAGGATGCGAGAAATACAAGTACAGACATGGGGGATATGGAATGGAAGTAGAGATGTACTAAGGAAAATGGAAGGATTGATAAAGATGGTGCCCAATGCTCTTTTTCTTTTTTATTCATGAGGGCTCTTTTGCTAGGTCGCAGAGGTTCCATTATTTTATACCGATGTCATTCTGAGTTAACCTCAATGGGTAGCTCAGTTGGTCTAGAAACACGGTTTGCACCCGCGTGGTAAATTTGAGCAAGACCTTGAGATGAGTCATGGTAAATATCTGATTGAACCACATCAGGGGAACCTTATTCTGACTCACCAACCCCTGCAAATCTAAACAGGCCAGACCCGGGAAGAATTCATTATTTGATTGGTGGAGTTCTAGAAACCTAAGTCTTGAATGACACATTTTGGTATTTTAAATTCTACAAATTGAGCATCCTTTATGCTGGGCTGCACATGAGAATTTGGAGGGGACAACATTTGAACTATTACAAATTCTCCCTAACAGCATTTCTTTGAATTCTAACAACAAAATGTCCCCTTTAATAGTGCAAGGGCAGGAACTAGAGCACTCGAGAAAATTTTCCCCATTTTAAAAGTGCTCTTGATTTCGAAAAAAGACACTAATTATTGGCCTATTTACCATTTTGAGAGGCTGTGAGGGCTAGAAAAATGAGACTACCTATATTTTAAACTTGAAAAATATAAAGATCATTTCCAAATGACAAGAACAAGAATCACTGTTAAAGAAAAAAGGTAAAAAGAAAAAAAAAGGCAGAGGCAGAGCTAAGCAGTTGCATAAAACAATAGTCCCATCAGAGAGATTCGAGAGAAACTGCAATGGGATAGTCTATAGATCAACTGTATTTTTGTTTCTTTTACTTATATTTCATTCATTTACATAACTTCATTATCAAGAACTCAATACAACGACCAGCGCCAAGGATGCTAACAGGTGGCCGGTGCTGAAGCAATACTATGGCGACACACTAAACCACTTATTATTAAGGAACATGATTAGCAGATAATTCAATTGATGCCATATCATCTTCCATCAAAGTAAGACTTATTTGTAATGAGAAACTACATAAACTAAAGCCAGAGATCTGTGTATCATTATTCCATTACTATGATCAGTCCATTCCTAAGTATATAATACTGTGTTGGATAATCTTGGTGTGGGGATGCCAAGCAGTGGCTCTGCTTTCTTCAGAACAATCCCAAATTTCCCCTCCAGATTAAGCTTCGTATTTTTGGGCAAATTCCATTCAAATGAATGTAAGAAGGTAGCCAGCACATACATTAGCATCCTCTCTGCAATGGGCAATCCTGCACACAGCCTCCTACCAGACCCAAATGGAATATATCGATAATCATTGCCCTTATAATCATGTTTGCCAGTTTCCTCCAAGAACCTCTCAGGCCTGAACTCTGAAGGGTTTTCCCAAGAATCAGGGTCTCTCTGTACTGCCCACACATTGATAAAGATCCTAGTTCCCTTGGGAACCATATACCCACCAACAGTGCATGACTGACTGGGGCTTCTGGGAAGCATGAGTGGGGTCACAGGGTGCAAACGTAGGACTTCTTTTACAACTGCATCCAAGTACTTCAGTTTAGGCAGATGTGATTCCTCAACTGTGTTGTTCATCCCAACCACTTGCTCTAGTTCTTCTTGGGCTTTTCTCATTACAGCGGGATGCTGCATCATCTCGGCCATTGCCCATTCTGATGTGGTCCACGTTGTGTCTGTCCCCGCTAAGATGAGGTCCTGTTACTAAGGTTCAATTACTAATATGGAGAAAGAAATACATGTTCGAATTTCATAGAAGCCCACTACATTGTTAGTGCATATTAGAATGAGTTTGTTTCATTTATGATCACTATATTGGTTTTCTGCATTATAATGCAACAGCTCGCATAAACTGCCTAACTGGTTGGGTTGAGTTAAATATTTTGACAAAATCAAGCATGTTTAACCAGTCAAAGAAATTGTGCTAGATGAAGACTTCTGTACTGGACTCCTGGACCATATAAAGTTGATGTAAGTGAATTAATGGGATGTCAATGGATCAGGGACTTCTGTTTCTACGAACTTCAAGTGCAGGTGATTTTTTAAAGGAACTAATCAAGAAAATAATGCCGATAATCACTCTAGGACCAGTAGCCCAATATAGCAAAGAAAAAAAAATAATGACAATAAGGATGCCTTAGAGCAATGGTCAACCTCTGCAAATTTATCTTCATTTCAAGGCTCCAAAATGGCAAGATCGTCACATGCAACATTGAGTACACCACATGCTCTATAACAAAAGGACAGATCCAATAATCATGCAAATCATCATTTCCACCAACTCAAAGGCTCAATGAATATGCATCTAGAATGCCCAATTAACTGTCTTATTCTTCAATGGAGAATGCCTAATTAACAGTCTTATTCTTCAATGGAGTTTAGATTTTACTGAAAGGTTGATCTTAGATAAGGATTAGTTTGGTTGTTAGAGACTTTAGGTAGTTTGAATTTTGAATCATGGTTGATTAGGGTTGCTCTTCACTACATAAATTGAGATCATTTCTCAATTAAATGTTAGGGTGATATTATGGGAATGTCTTGATTATTGAAAGTTTATATAGTATCAAAGCGAACTTGGGGCCTGCTGTTGCAATCATCACTGTCAATTTTTCTATTTCGATAAAAAGAAATCAACATCATCTCTCATCCATCCATCAACCAACGATCTCGCCACCTTCGTCAAATCTTCATCTTCTCCTTCAATTTGCACGATCAAAACTTTTGGAAGAGATCATGTCAGATCCAATAGGAGCGGGTAGCGTCGGTGATGGATCTAAGACGAACGGCGATCTCAAAAAGAAGATATGATCGTTTTTGCAAAATATCTATCATTTATATTTCTATTTTTAATGTCAACCATCACAGATCATGTGATTGAGGGAATGTTAAATATTAGAATCTTAGATAAGAATTAGTATGGTTGTTAAAAATTTTAGGTAGTTTGAATTTTGAATAATTGTGGATTAGGGTTGCTCTTCACTGTATAAATTGAGATCATTTCTCAATGGATTGTTATGGTGATTTTAGGGAATGTCTTGATTATTGAAAGTTTATACTGAGTGCTTGACTTTTGATGGAACAAACGTCCCAATATCTTGCTCACGGTGCAAGAACAACCTTAGACTCAACTCACGGTGTTGAGAAGACCTATATTTCTCTGCTGGAAGATTCTCTGCCTTTATTATGCTCTTAGGCCATTTAAATAGAAAACAAAGTAAGGAATTAAGGAACAAACGTGAAAGGAAATAACAGCAAGGAACCAATCAAAGCAAATCCCCTAAATTAAGGACGACAACAAAGGAAATAAATAATTAAGGAAACTAATCCGCATAACGACTTGGCTTGGTGATTGTGCGAGAACTCCGCCTGTGACCAATCTCCAAGTTCCCATCTTGCCCATTAACTGTTTGGAAACCTTACCTACTTAGGGCCTGTTTGATTCATGTTTAATATCTAGGATTGTAATTCTGCAAGTGATTGAAAATGAAAAACCAAAGCTGAATATGCAAAAACAACCATCAAATAACCTCTTCTTTAATGGAACTAGAATCCAAGGGAGATTGAAAATGAATACCCAACCATCACCCTAGTAATTCAATACCTAGGAAAGTCAAGATCCTATCTACGTTTTCCCCTTATATCCATTACCTCTCACATCTTTAATAATCATTCAATGGAGCTCTCAAAATTCCTATGTATTTTATTCAAACAAACCGGCCCTTATTTTTTTACAGTACAATGATGTCAATTGCTGTAGCCATAAGCCATGGGCTTAGGGACCGTACAAGCAGCAGATTGCTGATTGTATGCAAGCAATCGGACTATGATTCAAGCAACCAATTTCGTCTTTGGTCTTTATGGTTGTCTCCATGAAAATAGTCTGAAAGATCAAATTAAGGATGAGTATTGGTACACTCATCTCAGTAATATTCACCATTGGGTCACATATATTCTTCACATAGCAAAGAAACTCCTTCAATCTAATGGCCTATATCAGTCGAGGTTGACTACAATTCATTGGGGCATAGTATAATCCAAACATCTACCTTTGACAATAAATAGACCTCACCACGCAAATTTCATAGGTATGTGTGTATGGTGCTTACATTTCTCTCCAGTAATCTCTCATCTCAACAGCTGTTCGAATATGTCTTGTTAAGTAGTTGTTTGTGTAATTATCTATCACCAATTGATTTTGGAATTACTGGCTAGCAACTTTGTCATGGTATCAGAGCCAACATGTCCCGGATTTGAAATCACAAAGGGCAAAAATGCTCCCATTAGAGGGGGTATTAACTAATTGTTTGTGTAGTTTTTTTTTTTTTTTTATCACCAATTGGTTTTGGGAGATTTCCAAGGGTCCAAAGTGGAGATCTACAAGGTCCCTGACTTACTGGGATTTAGCATAGTCTTCGAATCCATAAAAAAAAGATAATAACTTGGAAAGTTAATTACCATGAACAAGGCCTTGATATGAGTTGTTGTCAATGGTGTTTTAGGATCGCCCTGTTCAACGATTTGCAAAAGGAATTGTAAGAAGTCCTTGCTTTCCTTGTTGCTTCCCTCTCTCTGCTTTTGATCTATGATGGCATCAAGAATCCGATCAACCCACAACACCAATCTCTTCATCCGTCGCGCCAGGCCTTGTATATCAAACCTGGCTAGAATAGGAAACAAATCTGAAACATCTGGTTTCCCATAGATCTCAACCATTTCTTCTAGCACATGTCCAAATTCGACACTGGTGCAAGTGAACTCCTCTCCTTCGACTGTATTCCCCCACAACATACTCGCAATCACATTGAAAATGGTTGCATATATCTGCTCCCCTATGTTAATGGTTTCTCCGATCTTAGCATGGATATTGGCCACCATCTTGCGCACCTCTCGTCGCCGGAGAGGCAAGCAAGCCTCAAGGCCATTGTTACTCATCAATTGGTTGACACATACCTTGCGCAGCATCCGCCACTGCAGTCCATAAGGAGCCCAGACTAGGTCCATGCCACCATGGGATGCAGCTAGTGCAACCACTGGAGGATCACGGTTTGCGAAAGTTATGTCATGGTCCCTGAGCACTTCCTTGGCTGCTGAGGATGAACCCAACACAATACAAAGCTTTCTGCCCAACCTAATCTTCATGATCGGGCCATAGACATTCGACAATTCTGCAAAGTAGCGGGGTAGATCGCGCTTTAGGAACGGAAGGCTACCGATTATTGGTAGGCCTCGAGGTCCCGGCGGCAGTGGGGACGACCCAAGTCTTGATCTCTTGGTCACCGTTAATAGTAACCAAGAAATGGAAAGTGTTACTGCAGACAATATGAGGACTACTTTCCCCAGTTCTTCCATTGCCATGCAGCTCAAGAAATCCTATCTTTCACCGGGAGGAGAAATTACAGTACAAATACATGGGAGACCATTCTGATATAACTAGTACCAGGACAAGACCGGGCCTCATGATGTTAGATTGATGCTTCTTTCTTTTATAATTTATTGCCTATGCATTTGTAAATGCTGGAGAAAGTACTTGTTCAATAAAGAAAAATAATAGTAAGAAACACAGTTGAGGAGATGAACTTGGGAGTAGTTACTCTCCACCTTATATTGAGTCATAAGTTGCATTCTTTACAGTGAAATCAATTTATAGATTTTTCAATTAAATAAGATGAGCTCTAAATGAATCATCTTATCCCCACTAAATCTTGTCACATTAATTAAGAACTTATGAAAAGAAAAAAACAGCACTATCTTATTTATTAAGATAAGATTACCACCCTCTATCTTCAGCTATGCCGAAACTTAAATTTATACATGATACATAGATAATTAAATTTTAAATTATCATTGATTCTCAATGCTGGCTTTTTTTTTTCTTGGTCATGCCAAGTTGTCTACGAAACGAGTCAAATTTTAATTGGTACTATTTCATTCATAAAAGTGCCAGCAATTTGTTTATTACTCGATATCGGCAATAATCACATAAGATTTTCTTTTAATGAAGTGATGATACACCTCCATATGTTTAATCCTTGCATGGGACATCGAATTATCTGTGTCCCAAGTCGCACTTTTGTTGTCACACAATTTACTTCTTACCCAATAGTAACCATGTGCATACTTGAACTGCCATTGCTGCAGGACTATGCTCGGTTCAATTGTAGCTAATGGGACCGGTGAATGCCGCTTTCTCCTCCATTAGATGGCTCCTGATTTAGTACTGAAGATGTAATCCCCACCGTTGATTTGTGGGTAAATTGATCATTTGCAGAACTAAGCATCACAACAATCATATATCAGAACAGACAGTTAAAAGGACTACAAGTGGTTGCTCCATTGGTTGACAACCCAGCATGTCACCAGGCCACTTTTCCCACACATGTGGGCTCTACTTCCCACCACGTGCGCTACTTCTTTTTGCTTGTGTAGGCTAGCTTTCTTGCATCTAACACCCAAGAGTTTAATTTCACATGTGATAAATTTTACGATATAACCAATACAATGGTTGGAAAACTCTTCGAATTGACTCTAGACTATCCCGAGTCATCTTGTTTTCAAGAAGGACCGAGTCAAATATAGTGGAGACTCAGCTAAGTCACCTCAGTTTAGTAATTCATTTACTTTTGAACCATTTGATAGGTAGATCTGATTTTAAACAATTGATATTTATTTTTAAGTAACCACTCATGAGCCAGCAATTTAAAAATGATGATTGGAATGTAATTTGAAACTTATATATGATATTTTACATTCGATATTTGGACTAACAAATTATGTAATATGCGATCTTTTTCATTTATTTTCTTATTATAATATTTTTCCTATATATATATAATTTTTTTAATTTTAATTTATTATCATGGTTGCATGTAAACAAATGTATAATTGTATTTTATAATTATATGATTTATTTGTAAAATAGTTTTAAAAAGACATGACTTTATCGAGTCACCGCGTTGACTCTGTCCGAGTCACGAATCTTGTATTGGATGAATCGAGTCCAAGTCCCGAGCTATCCAACTTTGACCAATACATTGATAGCTCATTGGTTAGACATCTCTCTCGCATCAACCACTAAATCAATTCTCAGTTGCATTGCGACGGACTTAGATAGTGTGCCTGGATACAACTGACGGTATTTCAATTACATCGAACTATAATGTTACAAATGGTGAAAATACTATCCCACCATGTTTTAGCTCTAAGGAGGTATTTGAATAATTTAGAAAGTTTTTTCTTTTGCAATATCTCACTTTCTTTCAAAAACCTTCATATATATAGATTATTCAAAGATATGTTGTATAAAATGAACTTTTGTTAAAATAATCTTTTCTAATATGAATGGAGAGTTTTAATAAAAACTATTGGAGAGTTCGTGAGCAACTATTAATCATAGTGGCCGACTATAAGTTTTAACATCCATAATTCTTATAGGAGTGCAATTATGTCTCCCAATATTAATAGATTGGCCCCACAATATTTACAAATTTAATGTGTGGTCCTCTAGCCATATCACGATTACATAGCCCTTGTTAATTATCAATATTAGGTTAGTCCGGCTTACAAATGTCATACTAAGGGCTTTCATTGTAATTACCGATATTAGGTGGGTCCCATAGTAGCAAAATCAAACGGGTCTCAAACCGAATGCCAAGATTAAATTGTGTGATTGCAACTATCAATTTGTCATTATTAAATGGGTCTCACTCTTTGATAGCTCTCTAGTGTTAATATGACTACCAACATCAAATGAGTCCCACAATGATTTCTTATAGATGAATTAACCAATGATGCCTGACATTTGATAAGATTTTACAAAAAAACTAAAAAAAAATAAATAGATAGGGTCGTTTGTGAGAATCACTATTAGATGTATTATACTATGATTACCAATATTTGGTAGACCCACCTTAATTAAAACAACATTGCTTGGATCTCATGGTGTTAACATTTAATCATGTAATTTTTAACAATAGATGGGTCCTACCATGATTATTAATACTTGTGATGACTAAAAACTAGGTCATGCATTGGGTCAATTTATTACTTTCTTTCTATTTCTTGTTCAGTATATCATCGTGTAATATATATATATATATATATATATATATATATATATATATTACCAAACACTTAAAAGACATATTGAGATTTGTAAAAATTACCAAACACCATAAGTGATACAAGATAATAATTTGATACTATCTTATTCTATAATAATAAAATCTTACAATATTTAAATTTATTAATATTATATTATGTATTTATCCAAGCACACCTTCAAAAAAAATCTCATTATCATCCAAATTATTTCCACAGTTACATTCCGTGTTTTCTGCAAATCTAAAAGTCGTGTAAAATTTCATTATCATCTAGGGCCCTCTATTTTGTCGCTATTTTCTACACCTTACTAATTCTCTGCACCAGACGTGGAATCCCACTCATAGACCTTTTTGGATAGTGCGCAAAGAATATTGATCAACTCACGAGTAAAAATAAAATGCTAGCCGCCCTTTCTTAGTAATTGGAAGTCTTTGTAGGAGTGGGGTCAATGTTGACATCAAAAGCCGTCGACGCATGGGATAAAATAAAATGCTGGCCGCCCTTTCTTAGTAATTGGAAGTCTTTGTAGGAGTGGGGTCAATGTTGACATCAAAAGCCGTCGACGCATGAGATAACTTCATATACATTTATAAAATTGCTACTTATTAAGGTGGTTATATTTACAAGGGGCTCACCCTCTCCTGAGCACACCCTCCCTTGACACCTCTTTGTAATTGTGTTGTGACCCATTTGGGACATATCAAATTATCAATCACACCTCATGGATTCATGGTAGTTCTTTGATCTATGGAACTTTCTTTTATTTTTCTTGGATTTTAATCCAAAAGTGAGTATGGTTGGACTAGTGTCATATTGAGGCTTGTGTCAATCATTGGGAACAACGAGTGTGAGGAAGTTGATTTGATTACAAGAGGGCTCCAGCGTGCTACAAGATATCCAAAATGACTCGCTTTTTGGTTGGATTGAAGCCCATTTGACAATTTACTATTAAAGTAAAAGTGATATAAAACATTTAATTAAGAGAGAATAAAATATAAGAGGATTATAATTGTATTTTGTCTTTAAAGAATTGGTAGGACATCTTTTTGACTTCTTGCATAAAAAGTTGGTGCTTTTCTATAATTTAGTGGAGAAAGTAAGATGCCTTTTTACTTTTATTTTTCAAAATGATGACAAGATCTTCAAGATGTGTACTCACTATAAGAAATTGCACTTTTAGCTACGTTTTTTTAAATTCGTCGGTAAATAATATTTTTTACCGAAGCATTTTTTTTTCGTCGGTAAATATTAAAATTTACTGACGTTTTTCTTAATGACGTCGGTAAAAAACATTTTTACCGACGAATTTTTAAAAACGTCGCTAAAAGTTATTCTTTACCGACGTTTTTTTGTGAGAAACGTAGGTAAAAGGCCCTTTTTAAAAGTAAAAAAATTTGTATAAAAAATAAAAAATAAATTTTTACCAACGTTTTGTAGATGTTGGTAAATTTAATTTTGCCGACATTTTTTATTAAGCGTGGCTGAAATTCTATATTTTACCGACATTTTTAGTTAAAACGTCGGCGAAAGGCCAATTTTAAAATAAAATTTTAAATTTATTAAAAATAAGGGAAATACTTTTGCCGACGTTTTGAAACCGTCGGCAAAGGGCAATTTTACCGACGTTGTTATTAAAAACGTCGGTAAAGGGCTTTTTCCCCCTCTCTGTTTCCCCTCTCCCGCTGTTTCCCCTCTCCCGCCTTTTATCCTCTCTCTCTCGGCCAGTTCACCCCTTTTCTCCTCTCTCTCTGCTCTCTCTATCTCGCTCGCTGGATCTCTCGCTCTCCTGCTCTCTCTCTTACCCTCTCTGATCTCTCCTGCTCTCTCTCGCCCTCTCTTGCTCTGCTCTCTCTCTTACCCTCTCTGGTCTCTCTTGCTCTCTCTCGTTCTCTCTTGCTCTGCTCTCTCTCTTACCCTCTCTGATCTCTCCGATTTCTCGCTCTCTCCATCTTCTCTCTTGCTCTGCTCTCTCTCTCTCTCTTACCCTCTCTGATCTCTCCTATTTCTCGCTCTCTCCAATCTGTCGGACCCTCTCTGCCCTCTCGCTCTCTATCGCTCTCTCCATCTCCCTTTCCATCTCTGCCTCCCTCTCCAGACCTCTCCCAGGCGCACGACGACCACAGCAGCCGCCCCCGGACGCCTGCAGAGCCTTCATCTTCCTCCTCGCGCCGCAGGACGCCTCCCCTACGCCAGGTACACCCCTCCCTCTTCCTGCACTCCGCACACACCGCGCACCATTTCCCCTCTCCTCTCTTTTTTCTCTGTTCTCTCTCTCCCTCGTTCCCCAGCGCTCTGCTTCCTCTGTGTCTGCTAAATGTGTATACTGTTGTAGTGTGTTTTTAATTATTTTGGATTATATCAGATTATGTTGGATTGGATTATAGAATTCCCCTCCGAAGGTTTTTGCGTTTTTAGATCTGTTTGTTGCAGAAGGATTCTGTGATTTCATGGCTGAACTGATTCAAATGTCAAATAAAATGATGCATTCTTAAAAGACTAAATTTAAGGGCTATAGATCAAAGGGATAAAATAACCTAATCAGTTTGATATTTGAAATGCCCTTAGGTCTCATTCGATTCATCACCTCTATACTAGAATGTTGTTAAGCATGTAGCCAATTAAGATGAGAACCATTAGGAAAAGAGAATGACCAATGTATCAGAACTAGGAAAAATGAAGAACATGTGGATGGGAAATTATGCAAACCATAGGCGGACAACCACTGATCAAGTCAGTCTATGACACGGGTCAATAGATCTGGGTTCCCACCCCCTCAATAGCCTGCATTTAAATTTGAACTTGAAATAATGTATCAAGAATATATCATGATTAAAAAAAAAATTGGAAGGCAAGAAGACAAGAAGACATTTAAATTGGTAATGTAAGAGGAAGTGATCTTACTAAAAGTGGTAAATAGATTGGTCTTCTTATAAGCAAACTCGTCAATGTTGGGCAAATCACAAAGCCAGTATAATTCCATCTGGTAACTTCTTACTCTTTTTTTTTCCCCTCAACAGAAAGTGATATGGTTTTGGAAGAAAGTAAAACATCAAATAAGGAAATCTTTTCTTTTAAGTTGGTTACAACTATAGGAGGATGGTTTTCTTATGTCAACTCAAGAAATATTTTTTTTTTGGCTCTCTGTGTGTCATCTCTCTCTTGTTTTCCTATTTTGTTGCTATTTCTTTCTTTATTACTCTTAATTGACTGAGGAGGTGTTTGAAGATGAAGGTTGACTTTCATTTTTGGTATGGTATGCTAAGTATAAATGGGAATGCTTCTTTGTTTTTCATTCTCCTTTTCTCATAAGGCAGTGTTCAGCAACAACATCAGGATGGCTGAAGATCTTCTCAGCATTGAATCCTTGAAAATTGCTTGAGGACTACCCAAGGCATTAGAGAAAGGAAGAGAAAAAAAAAGAGGCAAAACCATAGTACATGAGCAGTAGCCCAATGAGATCTTGGACAAGTATGGCCATACAAAATCATATAATGCTAAATGTGGATGGAATTGCATACTTCCTGAATGAGCCCTTCCTACTCCTGCTCCAGCTAATTAACATATCACTTCTTGGATGGACTCTAAGTATGCTTGTATTTTTTAGTCTTGCTGCCACGAAGTAGAATCTTCATGTTCATTTGCTTTTCATTCTGCCTGCATGAGAGCAGGACTAAATCCCCCCTTATGCACAATGAGGACTGAAGAATGCCCCTAGAAATATTTTAGCCCCTCTTATAACAGCCAAGTTCTTGTTCTATTCAACTCGCACTTCCTCAGACCTAGGGCTATCAATGGGTCCAGCCTAAGTCGTTTCAAGCCCAGATTTTGCACTGGTTGGATAGGGACTGACGGGCTGGGCGCATTCAAATATTCATTTATCTTATGCCTGGATCCAGCCCATTGAGGGCCCTACATGGACCTGAGAAAGCTAGAGTCACATTTTTTTTATAGTGACCCCCTTCTTGGATGGTTCTGATTCCCAAATGTACTCCCATCTGTATTAAGTTTCAACCAACCTGGAGGTGATGGCTGCCAGTTCATTATTTTATTTAGACGAACGCATCTTAATTTAAAATGTTGAAAAACATGCTCTTGTTCTTAAAGGAATCATATTGCAGGGTTCGACATGTGCATTTTCTGAGGCAATTTTACGGGAATGTGGCTTTCGAACTGGACTCTTCACTTCTCCACACCGAATTGATGTAAGGGAAAGATATCGCATTGATGGGTCAGTATTCAAAAGCTTAGTATTTACTGCCAAACATGAATGCCCTACTTTGATGTTACATGAATCTGTCCTCTCTAATAGACATACTGGGCCAACCCACCCAAATGTACTCAATAAAATTACAAAAAGAAATAAGAAACTGTTGTGATAGAGATATATGTTAAAATTTGATGTTTTATCAGCTTCGTTCAGTTTTCTCCTTCCCCCTTCCAAATTTATACAAGTGTCATTGAACAGATGCTCCTTTCCACCAACGAATTAAAGGGACTGTTAATGACTGTGATTACCTTTGCTGGATCATTATTCAAAGTTTTCAACAACAGTTGATTGAGATCCAAAGTGATTCAACCTACCCTGGGTTAGACCGACTTGATCTGTTTCTTATGTCAGAAGAGCACAATTTACTAGATTTTCAAAGTTCGATTAGTTACGATATGTTTAAATTATTATTACAGTTCCTCTCTGTTGGATCTTATTCAGTGAATTTCCAACAGCCTATACTGCAGCTGCGGCAAGTGTTGAAACATAAAAAGTGTTGAAACATAAACATAAAAAGTGTTGGATCTTATTACGGTTTGTTTTTCTGATGATTTCTTCATCTGGGGTTTTTCATTTTGTAGATAATCTTGACAGAGGATGTCCCAGAGTATGGAAAGGCCGGGAAGCCACTAGGGAAGAAGGGGCAGCTGCTTGAGGTGAAACCTGGGTTCTTTAGGAACTATCTTTATCCTTTTGGAAAGGCTCAGTCTGTCACAGCCCTTTTACTCAAGTGAGTTTTTGTTAAAATGGGTTTTTATATCTGCTCTATTTTGTGCTGGAAACAAGAATGAGAATGAAAATGAAGAAGAAAAGAAAATAAGAATGGGTGTTTTGAATGTTACTATTCTGTTAATTTGCAATTTTATGATCTGGGTAATGGGCATTGTGGCGGATTTATATTTGGGTAGTTATTGTCTCAGGATTATGATGGGATAAGGATAGGATGGTGGCGGTGATGATGATAGGATGGTTGTGGTGATGATGATTGTCTTAGGATAATATCACAATAATTTGGCCTAAGAGAATAGAAGAATAAATTTAAAAAAGATCTTAATCAGTGAGTCAACAAATCTTCATCTTCATCTTCATCATTTTAGGCCTATCATTTAGGTTTAATGACTTCTACTAATACTAATAAACTATAAAATAAGATATGCCATCTTATAACCTAACTTTATAATCGGGTTGCATGAGAATGAGCTCTCTGTTGTGTGTGCGCGCTTGCTTGTGCCTGTGTATGTGCGCATGATCACAATCACCATATCGCAGATGTATGTTGTTGTCTTACTCTATTCATTCATCATTGAAGTCTTACCCTACCTATTTCATGTCAACCCTGTGAGCTCTATTTTGAACCCATAGATGTCTTTGTCGGTCTGTCTTTTTGTTGTTCTAGTACTTGCAAATACTTGAGTAGGCTGTTTCCAGTCTTCCACATGCATTGCTCAAACAATCTCAAACATAATTTTCTCGTCTCTTTGAGCTGCTTGTCTCCACTTCACCCACTGCACTGATTCTATTTACAGATTCCCCTTTTGAGCTTTGTTTTGTTCAATAATTTCTCTCAAATGTTGGAAAAACATATCACATTACGGCACTGAGGCTCTTTCGGATGCATGAAACCCTGTTGGCAGCAAACAGAGGTTATTAACTCTTTTGGCAGATGGGAGGATTCCTCAAAAACTATGGACATGACCGACTCCATTAGGAATTATTTTAGGATTTAATCAGACACCAATGTTGGAATCTCTTGTAATCCTCACTTTCATGGGTTCCAAGGTAGGATCCCATGTATCCAAACTAGCCCTAACTATTTCTTTGACCTGATTATCCTCCATACCTTAGAACAACCACACCACCAATTCATATATTTAGTCTTCCATCCATTAATTTGCACAATTGTTCTCCACTAAACTTTTGAAGTACAATATAGTGCTTAATGTGTAAACTTTGTTATACATGATCCTTTATAAATATTGTGAGCTTTTTTTTTTGTCCATTTTAAATTTTGTACTTCACTTGATAGAATTGAGCATTATGCATCAGGGTGCATTAAACTGCAAGCAAAAAAGTACATGAATGTCATGGTAAATAAGGTTTTTGGTACAACCCTTCAAGTGCATATCATTGCAGAAATAATCTCCCCATCACTTGTATGACTAAGGTAATTATATTCTCATGCATCTGTCTTTTCCAGGGAAATGCAGATGGAAGAAGAGCGAATTGAGGCCGAGAAAAGACGGGTATGCAAGTACTTTTATGGGCCTATTTTTCCCCTATTAGATTATGAAGTTATCCTTTTCCCACTTAGATTTTATTATCAGTTTCATCATTGTAAATGAAAGCACTTAAATACTCTGTACGCATATAGAAGAAACTGAGAAGAATTTGGAAGAAAGTTTTAAATGGTTGAAACAATATGGTGTTATAATGACTACAATTAACAAAAATTCTTTACAACTTTTAAGTTGGCATCAATAAAGATGAGATGTTTAACTTCCTTCTGATCCATAAGATGATGGTTTGTGTAGTCTTGTGTTTAAGACATCATAGCTTGATTAAGACAGACTTTGATGTCACCTGCCAAAAATTCTCTTGCACAAAATGATAATAAAACCAATGTCCTTGGTGTATGGAGCCTCCAATGTCCCCTTTTCTCACAACGTGATCAATTATTGCACTTTTGGTTTCCATTTCTATGTTCCATGCCAAAGCTTGCAAAAAGTTAGCTTTTTGCGATAATTGTTTTTTTTTTTTTTAGATTTTAAAAAAATTGCGAAAACAAATGTTCAGTATACTTTGAAAAGTTGCATTTTGGCCAATCGTAGTCAGATGGGATATAATTCTTGGAATTCCTATTGGCTACCTCATTAAAGGAGGCGGATTGCCAATGTCCCTAACGTTATGTTTGGGAATCAAATCCTCAAGATTCCTCACTGATTTTCTCCAATGATTTGGAAAATCCATGTTTGGCAATTTAAATCTCAAAGATTTGGGCCAATGGAATTCCTCATTTTTTAGGATGTTCAAGTTTGATATCCCCCCATGGAATCAGATGCGAGCCCATTCTTGAATTGTTGATCGTCGTTGTAGCCTTATCCCATCATATGATTCTGTGTAAATAAGGACTTGTGTACTTTCAGAGCATAAGAATCGGTTTTTTTTGTCTCTACAGGTATTTGTCCTATGAACATTTCTATGTTATATATTGCAAGGTTTGGGAGCTGGATACAGATCATGCCTTCTCGGAATTGAAGCACAATAGTAGTAGTTTATGTGAATGAAGGATTATTCGAGGGTGTTTTTGATCTTTTGGATACTTCAATATTTAGATGCTTGAGTTGAATGGTCCGATACCTCTGGACTAATTCAATTAATATTAGTGTTTGAATGAAGTGAAGTGGTATCTCATTAGATCAGTTGCATAATAAGAATGTTTTACGCATTTAAAAAATCAGATTAAATGCAGAACTTGGACTTTCTTTTCATGTGGGCAGTAGTGTGTGAATAAGAAGCAATGTGGGGCTAAACTCACACACATTATATCTTCATGATGGAGGGTATTCATCCAAATGGGCCCTGCCAAGGTGGGACATAGTGCAGAAATTTCTTTGGTTGGGTGGTCCTAAGCATATGTTGGATTGGTTGCCTTGTGGTTCATTCAAAGGTCATCTCTTAAGCCTCTCATGATCCCCATAGGTGGTACAACTGCATGAGATTGTTGCAGGTCAGGCCCCAACAAAAGGCCTATGATGGTGTTGTGTTCCTCATGAGTCATTGAACTTCTGCAAACACATGAGAATGCTTGCTACAAACCTGCAAAATGATTTCAAGATTATGAGATTGCTAACGGTACTAGTTATCACTTGGAATTTTCCCCATAAACACAATTCAGATACTCTTGTCAAGTGATTAACAAAAGGTTTCTCAATGCCAAAATAACTTGTAGTGAATCGTACTTAGGAAAAGATTTATATATACATGTTTATCTTTCATTTATAATTTAATTCATTGAAAAGATACTAATGTTGTTTTTTCTCATTGCAGATTGATTGACGCTTTCGGGTCGGTTGCAGACTTGGGGGTGTTTTATTCTTTTTTCTTTATTTGTTTATGTATATTGGACATTTATATGGGACCCTATCATTATTGATTGTAATATTTGGTTAATGAGATGAATTATTTGATGAAAAATGGTGATGGTTGTTTGTTAATTTAACAACTTAACTTTTGTTTAGATGCATTTTTTATATTGAATATAGGTACATGAATATGCTTATTTTTTATACAGGTGTATAAATAGGAAAAAATATAATATTAAAAAAAAATAAAAGTCAATTTATTATTATTATTATTTTTTTTTTTTACTTTTACCGACGAAAAAAATCGTCGGTAAAAGTCAATTTATTTTTCTTTTTACTTTTACCAACGAAAAAAATTGTCGGTAAAAGTCAATTTATTTTTTATTTATTTTTTTACTTTTACCGACGAAACAAATCGTCGGTAAAATCCAATTTATTTATTATTTATTTTTCTTTGTACTTTTACCGAAGAAAACAAGCGTCGGTAAAAGTCATTTTATTTTTTTATTTTTTTTTTTTACTTTTACTGACGAAAAAAAGCGTCGACAAAAGCCATTTTATTTTTATTTATTTTTATTTTACTTTTACCGACGAAAAAAAACGTCGGTAAAATTATTTTGATTTTTATTTCTTTTTTCTTTTTTACTTGACCGATGAAATAAAACGTCGGTAAATTTATTTTGATTTTTTATTTCTTTTTTCTTTTTTATTTTACCGACAAAAAAAACGTCGGTAAAGTAAAAATAATCGTCGGTAAATTAAAATATTTTTCGTTCACCTTATGCTGCCGACGAAAATATTTTCGTCGGTAAAAATTTTACCGACGATTTTATGACTTTTAGCGACGAAAAGTTTCGTCGCTGAAAGTACAGTTTGTTTTAGTGACTTTTGATGTGACCTATTTTCTTAAAAATTGAGGCTTTACAACGGTCGTGAAATCAAAACTTCTACAAAGTGTCTTATAGGCTTCTTTCGTTTTTAAATATAGACAAGTATCAAGTTACTTTTATTTAAAATATAAGAGGTTGTGGTGGAAACAAGATCTTTGAGAAGAACTTATCATTTTATTTACTACTGTTAGGAAAACATATATCCACCGAAAAATTAGGTGTTTGGCTTGTTTAAAATGTATTAGCTAATATGCTAGTTTCTTCCAAAAACCTTAATATTGTGGTATTTAATGGTATAAAATATTTAAAGGAATCTTTGATATAAGAATCTATTAAACATGAGCAATGCTTTCCTAAGCTCAAACTTAAGATAAAATATCGTAAACTAATATTTATGGGGCCAACCTTCGGTCCATCTAAATGGACTAAACACATGACCCCTCTAAATTGCACGTGTCTACCAACTTTCGGTCAGATCCAAATTTACTGGACCATTGAATCGATTATGTATCGATTCGAATGGACTATTGACCATTAAACTTTTAGGCCCATATGGAGATGATAAAAATCACGGTTGGAGCTGATTTTTTACAGAGAGGAAGATTCCAGGGAGTCCTTAAAATCCCCCCACCCCCATCCCCATATGGGTTCTTAAGTGGGCCCCACCACACACTTGACCTTACCTTATCCTAAACTTGAGCTTAGGAGAGCTGGACCCATTAAACATATCTCGAAAGCTTTTAGCAAAATATAAGTTTAAAAGCAAACATTTTATGCATGATTTCCAGAATAGGATGGGTCTTATGATGATATGATGATAAGAAAAATAAGATCCGTCCTTATACTGGTTACCAACATTTTAGTAGGACTATCATTATTACCAAATGTTACACCGGCAGTGTTGTTATTTGCACTCACCCTATGAAGGGTGGGTGCACGGCATTTTTACACCTACCCTATCCCTATGCCTATGCCTAACTCATCTCACCCACCACGTCATCATTATTCTCTCTCTTATCCCACACATGTCACCATCATTCTCTTCCTCACACACGCCACCTCCATCCTCTCTTCTTCTCATCACAGAGCTTAGTTCTGTAATGGAGTCTAGCGTCTCAGCCTTTGTGCAATTTCGGATAGTGGCCCACTGATCAAAAGCCATGATCAGCCTTCATCAAGATGGTCGCCCAGGTCCCCTCTACAAGATGTATGGTTCAAATTGCCATTTGTGACCCACCTGGGCCCCCCTATCTCCAACAATGGAATTATCCCCTTTTCTTCTTCACTACCGTCATGCCCCCTTTGGGTCTTTGGATGGTGGACCAAATAGAGCCCACTTCACACGGGTCCACATCCTTAACGTCGCCCCACCATGCCCGCTCCGATGGACGGACCAGATTTGTGATCGGATCAACCAGTGGGTCCCACAACCGCCTGATGTCCAAAACTAATTATTTTCCCCTCAATCACACCTTCTCTTATCAAACTAATGGATGGTGGGCCAATCGCCAGTGAACCTCACACTTGGATGGTCAGCATCGCATTGTTCTTTGCCACGTGTATGGCGGATCCAAGCATCCACACTCCTGCCAAAGCATCATCATAAATCCCAATCGATCTTGATGTGATTTTCATCCATTCGTTCCACCTCCTCCTCCTCCTCCTCCTCCTTCATTTGGACGCCTCTCTCTCTCTGCCTTCTGCATCTTCTCCAGATATGTGGAATCAGTAGCACAAGACGTAAATCTCGTCCGTTGCCAGAGTTCTGATCTTCGATCTTCTGCGATTGGGTTAGGGTTAGGGTTGGGTTTTTGGGGAGGGAATGCCCGAATCGAATTTGAATACACAGCCGTTGAATTCCCGACCGCCCATGTATGTGGATGAAGACGGACACGTGCGACACGTGCATAGACCGAGGCAAATAAAGTAGAGTGGGTATATGAATAGGGTGCACGCCATACATGAGGAAGGAAAATGTCTTTTCCTACTGTCTTCTCCGGTGCACTAACCGAAGATGCCATATAGGGTAAAGTGGGTAGATTGGGTTTATGTAGTAAATAGTGTGGGTGTATTTAAAATGACTTGTGACCAGACTTACTATATATCTTACCATCATTAAGGAGTCACATCATGAGAATCAATATTTGTTGTGTCCCACCATATACAGAATGAGATGGCTTCCTTGCTGTTACTAATTTGACGTTTGGTGTGATCACCAACATCAAATGGGCCCCATGCTATTTTAACATTGATTGTCCCCTTTGTAAAATTCAACTTCATATGGGGGCCATCATAATCACCATTAGATGTTTAAAATTGTGTTTAACCAACATTTGGTATAGCCTACTGTGATTAAATCTTATAATTTTTAGCATGAGATGGTGAGATAATTTTTTGACACTAAAAGGGTCCCACTATGACTGTGCAAGACATGAGATGGGCTCCACCATGATAAGAACCCATGTTATCATGATTTCAAGTACTAATTAGAGGCTATATATATATATCCTGCTCAGGATTTTAGGATATGCAAATTAAAATAGGCTCATGTGGTTTTATTATTTGTAAATAGGCCATACCTTTTCATTTTAATACCTTCTATATCCCCAAAATTAGTAGTCTTCCGACCATTATATGTTTTTACAGTGAAATGCCACTTTTACCCATCTCTCTATTATCCCTATATGCATAATTTCAAATGCTTGGACTTTTTTTTTCTAAAGCTTGTAACATTAATAGTACTATCATATATTTAGTGGCAGAGAATAATCTTGCATAGATTCCATTTTTATTAATACAAGGCTCATTTAATTAAACCCACATGAGCCTTCCCCATGTTATTGTGGTAGTAATGATTGTCCTTGGATGAGTCATATTGGAATTGCCATCATATTATAATTTTTCAACATTAGAGGGGTTGATGTGAATTTAATTTCAATCTTTTAATATTGCAAGTGCACAGTTGTCTTTTTAAGACAGTGGCAAGTACAGGTCGAATCCCATAGGGAGCACTACTAAGTTAAAATTTAAAATCTAATTAAATTTTTTTTTATAATGATCAATCAAGATTTGAATGAGAGATAAGGCTACTATGCAAGATGAACAGATAACAATAATGATAAAGGTAGATCAGAGCAACAAATAATCCATTAATTAATTTTAATTCTCAAACCACATACTTGAATTTTGTCTTTTACCTTGGAAATAACTCAGATCAGAAACAACTCAATGTTTCTGATCCGGAATATATTCTTTTAAAAAAAATCAATTCTTAAGCAGAAGAACCCAAGATCTCCATCACCTCATAAAAATATAAATTACTTTGAGCGTCAGTTAACAAATTAAACATAAAATGTCAAAAGTATAAAAACCTAAGTATATCCTATCAAAAAAAGATTAACTGATAAAAAAGAAATTTATTTAAAAATATAAAGTGGAGGTTTGCCTGTGGCACAAAGGCAAATCTATTATTCTATTAAATAATGCATCTAGGGACAGAAGAATTAAATTAAAGACATAGAACGAAAATAAAATTACTTAACTTCGCTTTGTGCTCCGGTCTAAAAGAATTTACTCCTCCATTGCAAAAGATATGATTTTCATTGAATACTTCATGGCAATTACAACTTCTCTTTCACAAAGATTCTCCTTCAAAATAAATCCTTGGACATGGCCCAAGGCTACCAAAAGAATAAAAAAAAAAAAAAAAACTAGCTAATGGAAAAGAAGAAAGAAAGAAGGGAATATATGAGAGAGAGAGAGAGAGTGTTCCGCGTGAGAAAGTTTTTGGAGAAAGGGTTCCTCCTTTTGGACGTCCAAAGCCTTCTTGAAATAGGGCATGAGCTCCCTATTCTTTCTCTCTTGATCCTCTTTTTTAGCAAAAGAATATCCCTTCTTTTGTAATTCTTCGTTTTGCTTTCCAAGTTAAGGTGAGTTTCTTAGTAACTTTTGGAGAGATTTTAGCTTTCTGGACAAGACTTGCTTAGTTGGATTCCCTAGCCAACAAGGACTTCCTCTTAAATTCTCTTCACTTGGGCCCACATTCTCTTTAATAAAAATCTTAAATTTGAAACTTGGATTTTCTCTTCAATCATGAAACACATGTGGGTCCCACTAGATATGTGCAACCTTGAAACATCCCAACTTGGGCGTGTCACTACTAGAAAAAAGGGTTTTTATATCGGTTACAAAAACTGCCCTATATTGGTTTTTCATATAACCGATATAATATCTTCAATCAAGGTTTATATCGGTTAATATTTTTTTATATCGGTCAATTTTTTTTATATCGGTTACACAGGAACCAACATAATAATCTCTATATATAATATCGGTTAGAAAATATATGATATTAATTTCTATATTTTATATCGGTTATTATGAAACTGATATTATATGCACAATGATTTTATATCGGTTTTAAAATCCCTTAATATGCTGCATTCCCTGCGCGGGCTCACTCCTTCTTTCCCTCCTTTTTTTTCCTTCCCTCCCTTCTCTTTCTTTCTCCATTAATCGTGCCATCTCTGTTTGGGGTTTCTCTTTTGTGCACTATTTTGGGATCACTCTTCTCATTTTTCTTTTGATTTGATGCTCAGAAAGGTTTACACTCTTTGGCTTTTCTCATCTGTAGGTCTTTATACACTCTTTGGCTTTTCCCCTAGCAGTCAGGTTCCTTCAGTTTGTGGTTGCAAGGCGGTTTTCGGAATGCAGGGCTGGTGTGGATTTTGCATCTTGGTTCTGCTCCTTCTTGCTTGGTTTGGTCTGCAGGGCTTTCTGAGCAGTTGAAATCTTCAGTTCTTCTCCCCCCCTGGTTGCCCAGTTATTTTCCTGCAGAAAAGTTCCTTTCTCTTTTGGTTGCAGGGTGGTTTTTTGGTCTGAAGGGGTGAATTATCAGCTGGATTGTAGCTGCAGCAGGTTTCGGCACCTGCCTTCCTTGGTCTGTTTTGAAGGGCTCTATGAGTAGTTCAAGTCATGGGTTTTTGCAATTTCGATTAGAAGGAGCTTCTCCTGCTGCCTGCTCCATCTCAGTCTTTCATTCTTTGCTTGCTGGATAGCTCGCGGGTTGTAGGGATGACTCTGTTTCTGTAGCAGGTTTTTCTTTCAATTACTTTGGTCTCCTTTTGCTTGGCTTTCTGAGTTGAAGATGTCTTTTGCCCGATCCCTGTCTAAGTGCTTTCATATTCTTCATCACAATCAAGATCTCTAAAACCTTCAAAACCCCAAAACCCAATGTACATCACAATCTAGGGGTGTTTGTTTGTTTGGTGTTTTGCTTGGGTTTGCAGGGCCTGAGAGGTAGACGTCGTGGATGGGGTGTGTTGGTGTTTTGTTTATTTCGGTTTTCTAGTTTTGGTTGGTGCTGGTGTTTGTTTTGTTGGGTTTTGTTTGTTTTGGTTTGGGAAGATGGGTTTCGTTTGGGCGTTTGGTTATTTGGGTTTTATGGTATGAGATTTTGGTTGGTACTTTAGGTGTTTAATGCATGCAATCGCCAAAATCATTGGCCAACATTTACAGGTTGGTTGGCACCATGATTATGAAACATCTCTCGTGATTCACAATCCAATAAAATAAATCCCCAATCCATTTCGGGCCCTACCGATTCAACATCCTTGATCGGCACAATCCTGGCCCCACATATGAGCCGGCCGCATACACGAATCGCACTAACACCATACCCCACAATCCTAACCGTCCACTCCAATTCCAATACCAAACTGCTGGATGGGATATCCAAAATAGATGCCGTCCAAGGGGTGGGCCCCACCCGACCACGAATCCCACCTGTCTCAATCTCAACGTATGGCTGCAAACCTCTATCTCCCACTTCTCTTATCTTATCCCTCGCACACGTAATGCGGCGGACTCAAAAACCTCTTTTTTCTGAGCTCGTTTGAGATGAGGCTTTGAGATCCGTCGATCAATCCAGTCCGTCCATTCCTTCATATATGCTCCGTAAGAGAAAGCAGTAGGGTTTGGAATAAAAAAGAAGGAAGAAGATCCTCATGAAAGCAACCAAACCGATACTAAAACCAAGAATGTAATGAAAGTGTTAAAAAATAAGTATAATTAACATAAAGAAAGAGTAAACGTCAAACAAAGATAGATGAAACTACATCTCTAACCACCATAGGAGAGAGATGAAGGATGCGAGAAATACAAGTACAGACGTGGGGGATATGGAATGGAAGTAGAGATGTACTAAGGAAAATGGAAGGATTGATAAAGATGGTGTCCAATGCTCTTTTTCATTTTTATTCATGAGGGTTCTTCTGCTAGGTCGCAAAGGCTCCATTATTTTATACCAATGTCATTCCGAGTTAACCGTAAGGGGTAGTACAAGTTAACCGTAAGGTGTAGTTCAGTCAGTCTAGGACCACGGTTTATATCCGGAGATTGTAGGTTCGAAATTACACTATCACATTGAGGCTACATGGGATTTTACCCGGCTTCCCTCTTGGCCTGATAGCAAAAAAAAAAGTCACTCCGAGTTGGATTTACTGTTTGATGAAAAAACGCGAAATTGACAATGCATACAATTGTGCTAATTGTATTGTTATCAAAGTAAAATTTGAGAATACCCTTTATACTTGGAGGGCATTTATTTTTAACTGATTTGGATATCAATGAGTAGGCCCCGCTGCATAGTTCCACTCCTTTTAACCCATGGATTTCTTTAGATTGAGCGACAAAGGATCCGGACTCGTGTAGAAATGAGGTTTTCTTTTCCAGCGATGAAGGTGGACTTGGTAAATAACTATCTAATTCAATCAAGGAGGAAAAAAGAAAGTTTACTATGAACCGCATTGTAAATTTGAGCAAGACCTTGAGATGAGTCATGGTAAATATCTGATTGAACCACATCAGGGGACCCTTATTCTGACTCACCAACCCCTGAAAATCTAAACAGGCCAGACCCGGGAAGAATTCATTATTTGATTGGTGGAGTTCTAGAAACCTAGGTCTTGAATGGCACATTTTGGTATTTTAAATTCTACAAATTGAGCATCCTTTATGCTGGGCTGCACATGAGAATTTGGAGGGGACAACATTTCAACTATTACAAATTCTCCCTAACAGCATTTCTTTGAATTCTAACAACAAAATGTCCCCTTTAATAGTGCAAGGGCAGGAACTAGAGCACTCGAGACAATTTTCCCCATTTTAAAAGTGCTCTTGATTTCGAAAAAAAGACACTAATTATTGGCCTATTTACCATTTTGAGAGGCTGTGAGGGCTAGAAAAATGAGACTACCTATATTTTAAACTTGAAAAATATAAAGATCATTTCCAAATGACAAGAACAAGAAGCACTGTTAAAGAAAAAAGGTAAAAAGAAAAAAAAAAAGGCAGAGGCAGAGCTAAGCAGTTGCATAAAACAATAGTCCCATCAGAGAGATTCGAGATAAACTGCAATGGGATAGTCTATAGATCAACTGTATTTTTGTTTCTTTTACTTATATTTCATTCATTTACATAACTTCATTATCAAGAACTCAATACAACGACCAGCGCCAAGGATGCTAACAGGTGGTGCTGAAGCAATACTATGGCGACACACTAAACCACTTATTATTAAGGAACATGATTAGCAGATAATTCAATTGATGCCATATCATCTTCCATCAAAGTAAGACTTATTTGTAATGAGAAACTGCATAAACTAAAGCCAGAGATCTGTGTATCATTATTCCATTACTATGATCAGTCCATTCCTAAGTATATAATACTGTGTTGGATAATCTTGGTGTGGGGATGCCAAGCAGTGGCTCTGCTTTCTTCAGAACAATCCCAAATTTCCCCTCCAGATTAAGCTTCGTATTTTTGGGCAAATTCCATTCAAATGAATGTAAGAAGGTAGCCAGCACATACATTAGCATCCTCTCTGCAATGGGCAATCCTGCACACAGCCTCCTACCAGACCCAAATGGAATATATCGATAATCATTGCCCTTATAATCATGTTTGCCAGTTTCCTCCAAGAACCTCTCAGGCCTGAACTCTGAAGGGTTTTCCCAAGAATCAGGGTCTCTCTGTACTGCCCACACATTGATAAAGATCCTAGTTCCCTTGGGAACCATATACCCACCAACAGTGCATGACTGACTGGGGCTTCTGGGAAGCATGAGTGGGGTCACAGGGTGCAAACGTAGGACTTCTTTTACAACTGCATCCAAATACTTCAGTTTAGGCAGATGTGATTCCTCAACTGTGTTGTTCATCCCAACCACTTGCTCTAGTTCTTCTTGGGCTTTTCTCATTACAGCAGGATGCCGCATCATCTCAGCCATTGCCCATTCTGATGTGGTCCACGTTGTGTTTGTCCCCGCTAAGATGAGGTCCTGTTACTAAGGTTCAATTTCTAATATGGAGAAAGAAATACATGTTCGAATTTCAAAGAAGCCCACTACATTGTTAGTGCATATTAGAATGAGTTTGTTTCATTTATGATCACTATATTGGTTTTCTGCATTATAATGCAGCAGCTCGCATAAACTGCCTAACTGGTTGGGTTGAGTTAAATATTTTGACAAAATCAAGCATGTTTAACCAGTCAAAGAAATTGTGCTAGATGAAGACTTCTGTACTGGACTCCTAGACCATATAAAGTTGATGTAAGTGAATTAATGGGATGATCGACTTCTGTTTCTACGAACTTCAAGTGCAGGTTATTTTTTAAAGGAACTAATCAAGAAAATAGTGTCGATAATCACTCTAGGACCAGTAGCCCAATATAGCAAAGAAAAAAAAATAATGACAATACGGATGCCTTAGAGCAATGGTCAACCTCTGCAAAGTTATCTTCATTTCAAGGCTCCAAAATGGCAAGATCGTCAAATGCAACATTGAGTACACCACATGCTCTACAACAAAAGGACAGATCCAATAATCATGCAAATCATCATTTCCACCAACTCAAAGGCTCAATGAATGCATCTAGAATGCCCAATTAACAGTCTTATTCTTCAATGGAGAATGCCTAATTAACAGTCTTATTCTTCAATGGAGTTTAGATTTTACTGAAAGGTTGATCTTAGAGAAGGATTAGTTTGGTTGTTAGAGACTTTAGGTAGTTTGAATTTTGAATCATTGTTGATTAGGGTTGCTCTTCACTACATAAATTGAGATCATTTCTCAATTGAATGTTAGGGTGATTTTATGGGAATGTCTTGATTATTGAAAGTTTATATAGTATCAGAGCGAGCTTGGGGCCTGCTTTTGCAATCATCACTGTCAATTTCTCTATTTCGATAAAAAGAAATCAACATCAATCCTCTCTCATCCATCCATCAACCAACGATCTCGTCACCTTCGTCAAATCTTCATCTTCTCCATCAATTTGCACGATCAAAACTTTTGGAAGAGATCATGTCAAATTCAATAGGAGCGGGTTGCGACAGTGATGGATCTAAGACAGACGGTGATCTCAAAAAGAAGATATGATCGTTTTTACAAAATATCTATCATTTATATTTCAATTTTTAATGTCAACCATCACAGATCATGTGATTGAGGGAATGTTAGTTATTAGAATCTTAGATAAGGATTAGTATGGTTGTTAAAAAATTTAGGTAGTTTGAATTTTGAATAAATGTGGATTAGGGTTGCTCTTCACTGTATAAATTGAGATCATTTCTCAATGGATTGTTATGGTGATTTGTAGGGAATGTCTTGATTATTGAAAGTTTATACTGAGTGCTTGACTTTTTGGAAACCTTACCTACTTAGGGCATGTTTGATTCATCTTTAATTTCTAGGATTGTAATTCTGCAAGTGATTGAAAATGAAGAACCAAAGGTGAATATGCAAAAAACAACCATCAAATAACCTCTTCTTTAATGGAATTAGAATCCAAGGGAGATTGGAAATGAATACTCAACTATCACCCTAGTAATTCAATACCTAGGAAAGTCAAGGTCTTATCTATGTTTTCCCCTTATATCCATAACCTCTCACATCTTTAATAATCATTCAGTGGAGCTCTCAAATTCCTATGTATTTTATTCAAACAAACCGGCCCTTATTTTTTACAGTACAATGATGTCAATCGCTGTAGCCATAAGCCATCGGCTTAGGGACCGTACAAGCAGCAAATTGCTGATTATATGCAGGCAATCGGACTGTGATTCAAACAACCAATTTCGTCTTTGGTCTTTATGGTTGTCTCCATGAAAATAGTCTGAAAGATCAAAGGATGAGTATTGGTATACTCATCTCAGTAATATTCACCATTGGGCCACATATATTTTCACATAGCATGATAGCAAAGAAACTCCTTCAATCTAATGGCCTATATCAGTAGAGGTTGACTACAATTCATTGGGGCATAGTATAATCCAAACATCTACCTTTGATAATAAATAGACCTCACCACGCAAATTTCATAGGTTTGTGTGTATGTTACTTACATTTCTCTCTAGTAGGTCTTGTTAAGTAGTTGTTTGTGTAATTTTCTATCATCAATTGATTTTGGAATTACTAGATAGTAACTTTGTCATGGTATTAGAGCTAACATGTCCTGGATTTGAAACCACGAAGGGCAAAAATGCTCCCATTAGAGGGGGGTGCTAACTAATTATTTGTGTAGTTTTATATCACCAATTGGTTTTGGGAGATATCCAAGGATCAAAAGTGGAGATCTACAAGGTCGACCCTGACTTACAAGGATTTAGCATAGTCTTCGAAGCCATAAAAAAGGATAATAACTTGGAAAGTAAATTACCATGAACAAGGCTTTGATATGAGTTGTTGTCAATGGTGTTTTAGGATCGCCCTTTTCAACGATGTGCAAAAGGAATTGTACGAAGTCCTTGCTCTCCTTCACTACACCAAAAATCGAAAATTGGAACGGAAAAGCGTTCCTAATCCTCCCGTTCCTAATTCGTTAAACCGTTCCAATTTCCGTTCCAATTTGGTACCAACCGTTCCTAATCCAAATTGGAACGGAAATTGGAACGGTTTAACGGATTAGGAACGGGAGGATTAGGAACGCTTTTCCGTTCCAATTTCCGATTTTTGGTGTAGTGCTTGTTGCTTCCCTCTCTCTGCTTTTGATCTATAATGGCATCAAGAATCTGATCAACCCACAACACCAATCTCTTCATCCGTCGTGCCAGGCCTTGTATATCAAACCTAGCTAGAATAGGAAACAAATCTGAAACATCTGGTTTCCCATAGATCTCAGCCATTTCTTCTAGCACATGTCGAAATTCGACACTGGTGCAAGTGAACTCCTCTCCTTTGACTGTATTCCCCCACAACATACTCGCAATCACATTGAAAATGGTTGCATATATCTGCTCCCTTATGTTAATGGTTTCTCCGGTCTTTGCATGGATATTGGCCACCATCTTGCGCACCTCTCGTCGCCGGAGAGGCAAGCAAGCCTCAAGGGCATTGTTACTCATCAATTGGTGGACACATACCTTGCGCAGCATCCGCCACTGCAGTCCATAAGGAGCCCACATTAGGTCCATGCCACCATGGGATGCAGCTAGTGCAACCACTGAAGGATCACGGTTTGCGAAGGTTATGTCATGGTCCCTGAGGACTTCCTTGGCTGCTGAAGATGAACCCAACACAATACAAAGCTTTCTGCCCAACCTAATCTTCATGATCGGGCCATAGACATTCGACAATTCTGCAAAGTAGCGGGGTAGATCGCGCTTTAGGAACGGAAGGCTACCGATTATTGGTAGGCCTCGAGGTCCCGGCGGCAGTGGGGACGACCCAAGTCTTGATCTCTTGGTCACCGTTAATAGTAACCAAGAAATGGAAAGTGTTACTGCAGACAATATGAGGACTACTTTCCCCAGTTCTTCCATTGCTATGCAGCTCAAGAAATCCTATCTTTCACCGGGAGAAAGAAATTACAGTACAAAAACATGGGAGACCATTCTGATATAACTAGTACCAGGACAAGACCGGGCCTCATGAATCATGATGTTAGATTGATGCTTCTTTTATAATTTATTGCCTATGCAATTGTAAATGCTGGAAAAAGCTGTTCAATGAAGAAAAATAATAGTAAGAAACATAGTTGAGGAGATGAACTTGGGAGTAGCTACTCTCCACCTTATATTGAGTCATAAGTTGCATTCTTTACAGTGAAATCAATTTATAGATTTTTCAATTAAATAAGATGAGCTCTAAATGAATAATCTTATCCCCACTAAATCTTGTCACATTAATTAAGAACTTATCAAAAGAAAAAACAGCACTATCTTAATTTATTAAGACAAGATTACCACCCTCTATCTTCAGCTATGCCGAAACTTAAATTTATACATGATACATAGATAATTAAATTTTAAATTATCATTGATTCTCAATGCTGGCTTCTTTTTTTTCTTGGTCATGCCAAGTTGTCTACGAAACGAGGCAAAATTTTAATTGGTACTATTTCATTCATAAAAGTGTCAGCAATTTGTTTATTACTCGGTATCGGCAATAACCACATAAGATTTTCTTTTAATGAAGTGATGATACACCTCCATATGTTTAATCCTTGCATGGGACATCGAATTATCTGTGTCCCAAGTCGCACTTTTGTTGTCACACAATTTACTTCTTACCCAATAGTAACCATGTGCATACTTGAACTGCCATTGCTGCAGCACTACGCTCGGTTCAATTGTAGCTAATGGGACCGGTGAATGCCGCTTTCTCCTCCATTAGATGGCTCCTGATTTAGTACTGAAGATGTAATCCCCACCGTTGATTTGTGGGTAAATTGATCATTTGCAGAACTAAGCATCACAACAATCATATATCAGAACAGACAGTTAAAAGGACTACAAGTGGTTGCTCCATTGGTTGACAATCCAGCATGTCACCGGGCCACTTTTCCCACACATGTGAGCTCTACTTCCCACCACGTGGGCTTCTTCTTCCGGCTTGTGTGGGCCAGCTTTCTTGCGTCTCACACCCAAGAGTTTAATTTAACATGTGATAAATTTTACGATATAACCAATACAATGGCCGGAAAACTCTCCGAGTTGACTCTAGACTCTCCCGAGTCATCTTGTTTTCATGAAGGACCGAGTCAAATATAGTGGAGACTCAGCCGAGTCACCTCAGTTTAGTAATTCATTTACATTTGAATCATTTGATAGGTAGATTTGATTTTAAACGGTTGATATTTATTTTTAAGTAACTACTCATGAGCCAGCAATTTAAAAATGATGATTGGAATATAATTTGAAACTTATATATGATATTTTACATTCGATATTTGGACTGACAAATTATGTAATATGCGATCTTTTTCATTTATTTTCTTATTATAATATTTTTCTTGTATATATAATTTTTTTAATTTGAATTTATTATCATGGTTGCATGTAACCAAATGTATAATTGTATTTTATAATTATATGATTTATTTGTAAAATAATTTTAATAAGACATGACTCTATCGAGTCACTGCATTGACTCTGTCCGAGTCAAGAATCTCGTATTGGATGAATCGAGTCTGAGTCCCGAGCTATTCAACCTTGACCAATACATTGATAGCTCATTGGTTAGACATCTCTCTCACATAAACAACCATTAAATCAATTATCTGTTGCATTGCGACGAACTTAGATAGTGTGCCTAGATACAACTGACTGTATTTCAATTACATTGAACTATAATGTTACAAATGGTGAAAATACTATCCCATCATGTTTTAGCTCTAAGGAGGTATTTGAATAACTTAGAAATTTTTTTTTATAATTTTACAATATCTCACTTTCTTTCAAAAACCTTCATGTAGATTACTCAAAGATATGTTGTATAAAATGAGCTTTCATTAAAATAATCTTTTCTAATATATATGAATGGAGAGTTTTAGTAAAAAAACCATTGGAGAGTTCGCGAGCAACTATTAATCATAGTGGCCGACTATAAGTTTTAACATCCTAGGAGTGCAATTATGTCTCCCAATATTATATTGGCCCCATAATACTTATAAATTTAATATGGGGTCCTATAGTCATATCACTATTACATAGCCCTTGTTAATTATCAATATTAGGTTAGTCCGGCTTACAAATGTCATACTAAGGGCTTTCATTGTGATTACCGATATTAGGTGGGTCCCATAGTAGCAAAATCAGACGGGTCTCAAACCGAATGCCAAGATTGAATTGTGTGATTGCAATTATCAGTTTGTCATTATTAAATGGGTCCCACTCTTTGACAGCTCTCTAGTGTTAATATAACTACCAACATCAAATGAGTCCTACAATGATTTCTTATAGATGGATTAACCAATGATGCTTAACATTTGATAAGATTTTACAAAAAAAACTGAAAAAAATAGATAGGGTCGTTTGTGCGAATCATTATTAGATGTACTATATAATATGATTACCAACATTTGGAAGACCCACCTTAATTAAAACAACATTGCTTAGATTTCATGGTGTTAACATTTAATCATATAATTTTTTAACAAAAGATTGGTCTTACCATGATTATTAATACTTGTGACGACTAAAAACTTAGTCATGCATTGGGTCAATTTATTACTTTCTCTCTATTTCTTGTTCAATATATCATCGTGTAAATTTTTTTATATATATTACCAAACACTTAAAAAGCATATTGAGATTTGTAAAAATTACCAAACACCATAAGTGACACAAGATAATAATTTGATACTATCTTATTATATAATAATAAAATCTTACAATATTTAAATGTATTAATATTATATTATTCGTTTATCCAAACACACCCTCAAAAAAAATCTCATTATCATCGTGTAAAATTTCACTATCATCTAGGGCCCTCTATTTTGTGGCTATTTTCTACACCTAACAAATTCTCTGCGCCCACACGTGGAATCCCACTCATAGACTTTTTTGGATGGTGCGCAAAAATTTTGATCAACTCACGAGTAAAAATAAAATGCTAGCCGCCCGTTCTTAGTAATTGGAAGTCTTTGTAGGAGTGGGGTCAATGTTGACATCACAAGCCGACGCATGAGATAACTTCATATACATTTGTAAAATTGCTACTTATTAAGGTGGTTCCTCTGGTCTGGGAATGCTCCCAACAACAAGATCAACTATATAAGTTGGGCCACAGTCACTCTCCCAAAGGAAGAAGGTGGTCTAGGCATTAGGAAAATCGCAGATGTTAACTCTGCTTCTTTTATTAAGCTTGGATGGCAAGCTATTTCCTCTCACTCCCTCTGGTCACAATGGTTTAAGAATCGCTACTTCAAATACCGACCCATTTGGAGCTCAGAGAACTCTTGTTATGGTTCTTGCATCTGGAAGAAAATCCGAAGAATAGCTCCTATAATTCACCAAGGAAGCTCATGGAATTTCGGCAATGCCCAGAGTATTAATGTCTGGCACGACTCCTGGACCGACAGTGCTCCTATATCCTCTAGCTTCCCTGATCATCCTTTTCCATCAGACCATCGGCTCTCTTCTCTCTACCAATCAGGGACCTGGGTCGCTCCAGCTAACCTGCCTTCCCAAATTCACAATCACCTTCTTCAGCTCCTCAAGGATCTCTCTCCAAACCCAGCCATCAATGACACCCTTA
Source organism: Cinnamomum chago (assembly GCA_038049695.1). NCBI lineage: Eukaryota > Viridiplantae > Streptophyta > Magnoliopsida > Laurales > Lauraceae > Cinnamomum > Cinnamomum chago. The sequence continues at coordinate 116,532,408 of CP142453.1, read as the reverse complement.
GCTGGAGAGACACCTCTGATGGTAAGATCTCCTTAAGCTCTGTGTGGCAGAGAATCAGGCACAGAGCTCCTCCTCTTCCCTGGACAAAGCTAATTTGGAACTCCTTCTCCCCCCTCAGAGTCAACTGCTTCGGCTGGCGTCTGATGCACAATAGGCTTCCCTCTGATTCCTGGTTGAAGCGGCTGGGCTTCTCCCTTGCCTCCAGGTGCTCTCTCTGCAGAGCTGCTGAAGACTCAGTGGATCACCTCTTTTTCAATTGTGAGCTAGCAAAAGCAACTTGGTTCTGGCTTCTTCATGCGGTAGGGGCTTCTCCTCCTTTAAGCTTCTCAGCTTCCTCTCTCTGGTCGGTCCTCTCCAAAGATTCAGACGCCAAAGGTTTCAAATTCATGGCTGCCATCTTCATCACTGTTCTATTCCATCTATGGAAGTCCCGAAATGAAGTTGTCTTCAATTCCTGCAGACCTTCTTTCCACTACATCCAAGTTCATCTAACTGAAGCCATTTCCTTCTCCCTTAAGCAGATGGCTTCTCCTTTTGTGAGCCAGTACCTCAGTGCCCTCTTCGTCTCCCTGAGAATCAACTCTGAAGCTCTCTAGCTGAGTAGTTGGTGTGCTCGATCTCAATGGCTATATTGTTTCTTTTTCTGTTTCTGCTCTTTGTTTTTTGGAGGTCTCCTTTGAGTCCTTGTATTCTTTTTTCTCCTCCCCCCCCCCCCCCCCCCCCCTTCTTTTTCAATACAATTTACCCTTACAGCAAAAAAAAAAAAAAGGTGGTTATATTTACAGGGGGCTCACCCTCTCCGGAGCACAACTCCCTTGACACCTCTTTGTAAATGTGTTGTGACCCATTTGGGACATATCAAATTATCAATCACACCTCATGGATTCATGGCAGTTCTTTGATCTATGGAACTTTCTTTTTCTTTTTCTTTTTCTTGGATTTTAATCCAAGAGTGAGTATGGTTGGACTAGTGACATATTCAGGCTTGTGTCAATAATTGGGAATAACGAGTGTGAGGAAATTGATTTGGTTACAAGAGGGCTCCCACATATTACAAAATATCCAAAACGACTCTCTTTTGGGTTGTATCGAAGCCCATTTGACAATTTACTATTAAAGTAAAAGTGATATAAAGCATTTAAATAAGACAGAATAAAATATAAGAGGGTTATGATTATATTTTGTCTTTAAAGAATTGATAGGAGATCTTTTTGACTTTCTATGTAAAAAGTTGGTATTTTTCTATAATTTAGTAGAGAAAGTAAGTTGCTTTTTTACATTTATTTTTAAAAAAGATGTAAGATCTTCAAGATGTGTACTTTTAATGTGATTCATTTTATGAAAAATTGAAGCTTTACAACGGACATGAAATCAAAAGTTCTACTAAGTGTCTTTATAGGCTTCTTTCGTTTTTAAATATAGACAAGTATCAAGTTACTTTCTATTTAAAATAGAAGAGGTTTCTTTTAGAAGAACTTATCATATTATTTACTACTGTCAGGAAAACATATATCCACCTAAAAATTAGGTGTTCGGCTAGTTTAAAATGTATTAGGTAATATGCCAGTTTCTTCCAAAAACCTTAATATTGTGATATTTAATGGTATAAAATGTATAAAGGAATCTTTGATATAAGAATCTATTAAACATAGCTCGAAAGCTTTTAATTAGCAAAATATAAGTTTATGAGGAAACATTTATTGTATGATTTCCAGAATAGGATGGGTCTTATGATGATATGATGATAAGAACAATAAGATTCGCCCTTATAATGGTTACCAACATTTTGGTGAGGACTATCATGATTACCAAACGTTATACTGGCCAAGCCTCCAGTAATTATAGTAATAATTAGGTGAGTTTCACCTTGATTTGATAAAATAAGTGGGTCCAATGGTGGTTGCCAACATTTGAATTTGTGACCAAAATTACTATCTTACCATCATTAATGAGTCACATCTCATGAGAATCAACATTTGTTGTGTCCCACACCATATACAGCATGAGATGGCTCCCTTGCTGTTACTAATTTGACGTTTGGTGTGATCACCAACATCAAATGGGCCCCATGGTATTTTAACATTGATTGTCCCCTTTGTAAAATTCAACTTCATTGTGGGGGGGGGGGCGCATCATAATCACCATTAGATGTTTAAAATTGTGTTTAACCAACATTTGGTATAGCCTACTGTGATTAAATCTTATAATTTTTAGCTTGAGATGGTGAGCTAAGTTTTTTGACACTAAAAGGGTCCCACTATGACTATGCAAGACATGAGATGGGCTCCACCATGATAAGAACCCATGTTATCATGATTTCAAGTACTGATTAAAGGTTATATATATATATGAGGAATGTTCATATGCATCCATCCCTCACCATAGGGTGAGTGATGCTTCCATAAATTGGGAGTTTTAAGTACACCCTATGTACTTGAAACCCCCGTTTTGTACTTGAATCCCCCATTTATGGAAACATTCCTCACCCTATGGTGAGGGATGGATGCATATGAACATTTCCCTATATATATATATATATATATCCTGCTCAGGTTTTAGGATATGCAAATTAAAATAGGCTCATGTGGTTTTATTATTTGTAAATAGGCCATACCTTTTCATTTTAATACCTTCTATTCCCCAAACTTAGTCGTCTTCCGACCATTATATGTTTTTACAATGAAATGCCACATTTACCCATCTCTCTATTATCCCTATATGCATAATTTCAAATGCTTGGACTTTTTTTTTCTAAAGCTTGTAACATTAATAGTTACTATCATATATTTAGTGGCAGAGAATAATCTTGCATAGATTCCATTTTTATTTATACAAAGCTCATTTAATTAAACCCAAATTCATCATAATGACAATCAACACTTTTTACTTATAATTGGTTATAATTGATCTAGTCCATCCACGACCCATCGTTGGATTTATGAAAGTCTTAAAATAATGATTAGGTTTCCTGTGTATGAGAAAGTTATTGAGAAAGAGGCCACTGGGAATCGGGATAAAATAATGTTATTTTTTAAAAATAATATATTCATTTTTGTGGATGTAAGGTCCAAGCTATCATTTTTATAAAAATTCAACACAAACTTCATGGTAGTTGGCTATTCTCATTAGGATAACTGATGTTGGAAACATGAAAGGTATTAAAATGAAAAGTCAGGGGGCAATTTACAAATTCTAGAAACCTTTGGGGGTATATGAGAAATACTCTACTAATTAAATAATACCACAATGACAATGTAGGATGGGCCCTTCATTATAATATATTAAAGCCGAAGATTTTGGATTCAGTTTTGACCTTTTTTTTTTTAACTAAGCCTTGGTTAAAAATTAAAAGAATATAAAAAACTAAGAGATAAGAGATTTGAACTAATGACCTATGGTCATTTAAATGAAACTAATCTAACCAGGCAACTATTATATGTAATTATTTATCAAAAGAATCTCAAAATTATCTAGGTGGAGCAAGGGGCCTAGCCACATGAGCCTTCGCCGTGTTATTGTGGTAGTAATGGTTGTCCTTGGATGAGTCATATTGGAATTGCCATCATATTATTATTTTTCAACATTAGAGGGGTCACATTTTAGCTACTAGCATTAGATGGCTCTACTTTATTACTAATTAGGTCAATCATCTCTAGCTACTAGCATTAGATGGCTCTACTTTATTTCTAATTAGGTCAATCATTTCTAACCACGTGTTATTGGGAAGAGGATCCCCTGTTTGGACCACCCAGGGGGTGCCACATATGGGGGAGATGTCATATCAATGACATCTCCTCTCCTCCAACTTAAAAAAAAAAAATTTGCTTGTAATGTGGCTCCCCTTCATTGGTCCAAACAGGGTTTCCTGATCCGTGTTATTGGAGTAGTAATGATTGTCGTTGGATGAGTCATATTGGAATTGCCATCATACTAGCATTAGGTGGCTATACTTTATTACTAATTAGGTCAATCATTTCTAGCTACTAGCATTAGATGGCTCTACTTTATTACTAATTAGGTCAATCATTTCTAACCCCGTGTTATTGGAGTAGTAATGATTGTCCTTGGATGAGTCATATTGGAATTGCCATCATACTAGCATTAGATGGCTCTACTTTATTACTAATTAGGTCAATCATTTCTAGCTACTAGCATTAGATGGCTCTAATTTATTACTAATTAGGTCAATCATTTCCAATTTTTGAAAAAGTCCCTTTTGGGGGGGGGGGGGGGGGGGGGGGGGGGGGTGGGTATAGAATTGTCAAGATTTTCATTAACTATAAGGGGGATTTTGAGATTTTAGGGGGCTCGGCCAGCCGAGGCCCGTCCTAGTTCCGCCACCCCTACCTAGCTACAATATGATTCTTTTTTTCCAAGAAGAAGAAATCTGACAATATTTATATAAGGTGATATTATGTTATGCATTCATCTAAATAACCCCTAGATTATATATTATATAGTAGGATCAAATATCGTAACTTTATATTTTCACACCATTTGTAAATCTCTCTATTCTTCTGCTTATCTTTACAAAAAAATAAATAAATAACTGTCTTGGCCCAATTTAAGTTAGACTTAGAGAAACAGGGCCCACGCCCAATGCAGGCTGAAATAAAAAATGACAATCAGCATTCATAGGATGACAATGGGGGAGAGGCCGTTCATAAATTAGGTTAGATTAAATAGTTGTTTTAAAAAGGAAAAATAATATAACCAATGAAAGAAAGTAATACACACAAACCTTAGGCCAATTAAGTGAGAAAATGATGTTGTAGGATGTGAATTTGAATCTGATTAGGGCCCACTCAATAACCTACTTGCATTTACTCGTTGACTTGTAACCTATACTAGGTCTCATGTGGGTTATATGTCCGGTTGTGCCCAGCCATGGACATTTTTTAGAAAGCTACTACCATGGAAATTACTGCACCCGAATTGGCCAGTTTGGCAACTCTACTAATAGAGTCAAGTGAAATAAAGTTAATTTTGAAGAAATAATAAAATATAAGTGGATTATGATGGTATTTATTTTTTAGTTGTTTGTTATGGAATCTTTTTGCCCTTTTGTATCGGAAAATGAAGTTTTTTTGTATTTTTGCGGATAAAGATTGTTACATTTTGACTTTTTTAAAAAAATATGGAGGGAGTTTTGAATTAAAGTGTTATTAATGTAACATCTTATCTAAAATAATAAGACTTTACTTGACTTTTACTATATTAGTAAAATACCAAACTACTCCTGAACATATGATAGGGTCAAACTATTTGGCTCAGTGGCTTAGTGGTCTCTAGACTCTAGACCAACTGCATAGTTTTACAAGGCCAAGCAAAATCAAAACAACTATTAAGTGGGCCGACCAGTGAAGGCCCTTCCTTTTAGTGAGGTGAAGCTCATATGGGTTCTAACCGTTGCAAATGAAGGCAGGGTAATCCAGTTAATATATAGTAGTATGAAAAATGGGGATTCTGTAAGACATGTCTCATGCCCAATATTGCCACTAACCCATTAAGCTCATTAATAGTTATGGAACTTCCCTAACCTATCTGCAGTTATCAAGTTAAGTAATAATGGAAATAACTACCAATTTTCTTTGTTACTGTAATTTTCTCTTTGATGGAAAGAGAGTGTTAGCAATCTTCTTGGGAGGGTCCCTAATCTAGCAAGGAAGAAGGCTTATGATTCCATATATTAGAAGAAGTCCTGCATATATTAGAAGGCTGGGCTTTTCTCTTCCAACAAAGTTGAAACCTTCATTGATCTTGAAATGACTAGAAAATGAAATAATCTAATCACCATGGCAGAAGGTAAGTTCATCGTTTTCCGCAATAAATACTGATAATGAATGACAACGTATTCATGTTAGAGAAATCACCTATTCTATCTTCGTACACCACAAACAAGGTCTCAGTAGTGGTTACAAACCATGACTAGAAATTTCTTTCATCAAAGTAACATCTACCTTTCTATGAAAAGATATTAATCGATATTAATATGAATATATATTATAAAGATTAAATAAGTAGGAAAATGCAAATCAAAGAAATGATAAGATTTCCGTGACATATTAATATTACATAAATGCCTTAATATTTATGAATTGTGAGCCAAATTGAAGATAAATCAAGATCAAGCTGAATGTGTCTCAATCAAGGACGGACCCAAGTGTTGTTGAAACCCCTTATATATAAATAGTAACTTTAAAATTTTAACTTTATTATTTAATATCTACGTTTGACTATATACCACACCACCCAAACGAAAATCCTAGTCCGTCATTGGACTCAGTGTCTCAAGTAAACAGTAATAACAGATATTACGTGCATAGAGACAATTGTACCTGGCACGCGATGACTTAGAGGGCATCTCGTGGGCCATGGATCATGGGCACCTAACAACTATAATAACCCAAGGTGGCAGATCATTGTAAGGTCCTATCTCATACATTAAAGCTATATATCATGCACAATAAATATACAGTTTATAATTAAAAAGAAATGGGTTAATTAGTAATCAACCACCACAATCAATACCATAGTTTAAAATCATGGTCGCAGCAGACCCAAAAAACCGTTATGATGCGGCATCGCATCCCAGTTCATAATCATTGCGGTATATCTCAAAGCGAAGTTTTATTTTACTCCAAAAAGTCCAATAAAATATATGGAAAATCCATAATATTATAAAATAATATTTTTTCTATTAGTAAATACTTTAAAGCAAAATATTAGTCCTCATAAGTCATAACATCCTATATCACTATCTTATATGAAACTCATAAAGTTTGTTGTGAATTATATGTGTGTGTGTGTTAAAATAAGTTTAAATTCACAAATTTTATAGTTTCATGTATTGCAACCTTAATTTTGAATTATCTATTAGTATTAAACATGAAGTCAAAAAAATAGTAGTAGTGCAGTACTGAATTACTCAATGAGCAAATTTAGAGTGAATTTCAACTTTAAGTAACATTTACTAATGTATCAAGCTGAACTAGAGGAAAGAAACCTTCATATGAAAATCCACCAAAACCATGTGAATCAGTTGAGTTTTGGTTAAAAAAAAAAGAAAAAAGGCTTCAAAAGTTATAGCTTAAGAAGCTCCATAGATGGTTTGGGAAAGAAAAGAGGAAAAAACTTAAAATATTTTATTTTCACCTTTTTTTTTTAGACCGCGGCCGTTATGAAACGGTAACACCCGTTTCTTAAACCATGATCAATACCCATTAACCAAGTAAGCAATCCAAAACCTTGCCGAGGAAAAAAAAATTGGAGAGAGAGAGAGAAGTCACTTATCATGTAGTTATTGTGCCTGCAGAGAAGAATGACACAGAACAACACGTAAAACTTCCCATCCCGATTGGAGGCCATGGCCAGAGGTATAACTCCTTTGTGCATTGGAGGCCATATGCAAAGGAATTGTCTATATATATATATAGAGAGAGAGAGAGAGAGAGAGAGCGAGAGAGAGAGAGAGCGAGAGAGAGAGAAATGCATCATTGTCTTGTCTTTAACTTGGACCTAAAACGGATATCCATTCATGGTCCAGCTGGGCCTAAAAAATAGAACAGAGTCATGCATATATCAGGTGTGTCACAGAAAAATGAGTATAGTTATTGGCCACTTCAAATAATACATTTCACAAAATTCCAAAGGGTTTCAATTCCACACTACAAAGGGGTCCTATTGTTAGATTGTGTGGTCTCAATCCATCAGTTGATATAATAAATTAATTAAATTTTTTATTTATCAATAAAATCATACTTTCCTTTCATGAGATGAATGGTGATTTATTACTTAATGCACATGACCAATACATATGACATAATGGTTCATGAGATGAACTGGGTCTCATTAGTGTATTAGATGTGATATATGTATATGGATGAAATCCACATACGGGAGATATGTGTCGCAAATCTTATACTTAAAAATATCTTCACAACCATTGATGAGATTGGGCATCTTATCTGATAAGGTTGCAGCACTTTAATCACTATGAGATAGTGTGATTTGTCTCGATCATCAGAATGTAAGATTCTGGATCATAGTGTTGGTGCATTGGATGTATTGAAGGACCATGAGAAGCACCTTATGAAATACTGTCTCGATTTAAGGATTGCTCTCATAATTCTCTAGCAATAGGCTCTCGATCCTGAGACATTGATAAACTCAAGTTTCTGTCTATTCATTTGCTTTGAGTCACCAATGAGTGAGGCCAATTGTAGGTCAACACCGCGGTGTTTTGGGTACGTGGTAGTAGGACTGTGGGAACATCCAATGGTCAAGATGGAATCTATCTATTCCATCTATATTATCCCCTTGTGTCAATTAATGGATTTATCATTAGTAAGTGCGCACCTATCTTGATTAAGAGTTAATTGGATGCTATTGAGGATCACTGTGATTCATTGGGGCTCAAGGATAATAAGATGTGGATCTAGGATTGGATATGACAGATTTATTTCAATTGATCCATAGATATTGATAGAGGAGTCTACTTGTGGTAATTGAGAAGTTTAGGGTCTTCATTGTAATTTATTCCTAAGACTGGAGTGCAATTGCATTTATATAGTGGTATTATTTGCAATTAACTGTGGGCCCGGATTGCACATGAGATATGGGGTCGCGTGTCCCAGTTGGAGCCAACTTTCTAAGAAATCCCTAGTAGTCCCCACGCTAGCCCAAGATATTAGAAAGATTCTATTCTTATTTGAACTCTAAAAAGGAAGGAATTAGAAAGTTACTATTTCTATTTGAAGTGGGAATAGTGGGAATAGTAAGCTACTAATTTGTGTGGAAGTGTGACTTTTAATGCAATTAATAAGAGAGTCTTAAGAGGAGATTTGAGGGCTATAAATAAGGGCCCGTTTGGTAATTTATTTTTAAAATAAAGTGGAGTGAAGTGAAATGAAAAGAATGAATAAAATATAAGTAAGTTATGATGATATTTTGTTTTTAGTTGTTTGGAATGGAATATTTTTGACTTTTTGTATGGGGAAATGTAGATTTTTTGTCTTTTAGTGAGTAAATGTAGTTGCTTTTTGACTTTTTTTGGAAAAGATGGAGAGAAGTTTTGTAAAAAGTGTTTTTGATGGGATGTTTAACTTAACTTGACTTTATTAGTAAATTTATCAAACGGGCCCTAAGGGAAGAAACCCCTTGGACGTCCAACATAAATCCCCACCTAGGGATTCACGCCTAACCTTTGTTTTGTGCAAGTGTTGCACATCTCTTCCTTCTCCTCTCTCTCTTCTAGTTCCTTGGAGTTTCAAGTAGGGTTTTCTTTTGGAGATCTCACCCATCTTCTTGAGAAAAGAGATCTAATAGAGGGTCATAACGTGGAAGACAACAAGGTCTTGGAGATCTCTAATTGCTTCAAGAAGAGTTCTTGCTCAAGTTGATTGTCTTCTCCTCCATTAGAGTACTACCAGGCTCCAAAGGTATAATCTACTTCTCTATTTATTGTGGATTGTTTTGGATGCATGTAGTTGCTGATTTCTATCTTTTAGATAGGTTTTATTGCTGTACTTGATTGATGAGAATGAGGGATTGCATCTTGAATTGAGTTTCGTAGCCTTATGAATAGTTGATCCATGAGTCAAGTGGGTCAAAAGTTTTAAAAATCAATTCACGAGGCCCACCTACTTCCAACACCTATATGAAATGCTTGATAATATCCGATGCATTTGATATATGGTTACATAGATGATCAAATCCTTTTATAAGGTCTTGGTGCGGCCATTAAGTTCTCAAATCTCAGGAACTGATACCTTGGTCCCAATGCCTGCCTATTTCATTTATTGTAGCCACGGGATAGAAGTAATCCATCAACTAAGTGGCCCATGACTTAGACGACCTGGATTGATTGGTTAAACCCACAAAATCAAGGTTTCTAGTTTTAGCCTGGATTGATTGGTTAAACCCACAAAATCAAGGTTTCTAGTTTTAGCCATTCACTAAAAACTCAAAAGGAGAGGGAAAGCAATGATGGCAGTGAGCTGCAGGAGTTAAAAAAATATTAAAAAAAAAAACTTTGGAAGCTCCAAATCTCAGCCATTCAATACAATTAAGAAATTAAAATCCCCAATCATTAGAAATCTCAAAGAAAACATTCAAACATTTATATATATATATATATATATATCATCGTTGCAGAGAAAGAAATAAAAAGAAAAGAAAAGAAGAAAACATGATAACGTACAATAATTGTTTCTTTAGATTTATAATGAATGAACGGAAAAAAGAATTAAAAAATCATTAAAATAAACAAACAGGGGAAAGTGAAAGAGTTGAATGCTTTGAGAGAGATCTAGAGAGTGTATAGAGAGTGAAAGAGTTAAATGCTTTAGTGAGAAATAAGAATGGGAGGGTTAGACCATTTATAGACTTTGTAAATTTTAAAAAGACACAAAATACACCTTCTATGACTAATTTACAGCTGTTAATTGTTTTATAGCTGTTTGGGAGGGGGTGGGGTTTTAAAATGGACAAAATGTATTAAAATAGTTGTGGGGGCGGGCCGGGCAACGTGCTTGGTGGGCGGGCCTTGCCTGGCGTGCCAACCCTTATGGATAGGTCAGCCAACAATGGATCATGTCGAAACGGGCCAGCCGTGCCCGTGCCCGTTCCCTCGGGCCATGGCACAGGCGGGACCTCTCTACATGTAGTATACAGGCATGGATCGAAGTGAAAAACTGACACAGAAACTGGGAACACGGGCATGACAAAACTCAATGGAAAGATGATAAGATAAGACTACAGTATACATCCCTCAGTGGGGCTTACTTCTGAAATCTACACCGCTTCAAGTAAATATCCTGTAGTGTATTAAAGCAAACTAAATTTGATTCTATTTATTGTTAGGTCCGCTATCAAATTGATCGTAATGTACTTTCACTTTTTTTTCATCTTTGTATTGTAATTTTCTTTAAATGTGATCAATCCGATACTAAGATCAATACAGATTGGAATGAAATTCTGTTACACAAACAAATATAGACATTGGACTCTTTCTTTCGATTTCTTAAGTGGAACCCATATACATGACATATAGAGAGAGATGTCACTATCAGTAAAGATCCGGGTTTGATAATCTGGGTGTGGGGATGGCAATCAACGGTTCAGCTTTCTTCAGGACGATGCCAAACTTCTCGGAAAGATCGAGCTTAGTCCCCTCTGGCAAACTCCAGTCAAAAGAGTGCACGAGCGACGCGATCGAGTACATCACCATCCTCTCGGCCATGGCAATTCCTGCACAAATCCTCCTACCCGACCCGAATGGGAAGTAATTGAAATCATTGCCTGTGAAATCCCATTTCTGATCAGCATTCAAGAACCTATCCGGATCGAAATCTGATGGGTTGGGCCAGATGGATGGGTCCCTGTGAATGGCCCACACGTTGATGAAGACCCGGGCCCCCTGTGGAATGGTGTAATCGCCCACGGCGCACGTTAGGCTGGGGCAGTGTGGGACCAAGAGGGGAAGGGCTGGGTGCAGACGTAGCACCTCTTTGACCACAGCTGATAGATAGTGCAGTTTAGGGAGATGGGATTCCTCCACCACATTGTCTTTGCCAACCACTGCGTCTACTTCTTCTTGGGCTTTCTTAAGTGTTTCTGGCTTCTTCATCATCTCGGCTATGGCCCACTCCACTGTGTTTGATGTCGTGTCGGTCCCACCCACAACCATATCCTGTCGAGTAGAACAAAAACAAAAACAATGCCCTACAATAATGATCTCACAATCACTTTGGAATTCGCTACTAATGCGCTAATAGATTATTAGATCTTTAAATGTGTGCACATGGCATGTATGTGAGGCCCACTGATTATATACCATGTAAAGAAGATTGGTACGCACAATCCATATAGGTGCCATATTGGGTTTAATTACTAGCAACTCGGTGACGGGCAGTGCATGAGTGTGGGTGTGGATCGAGTGGGGCCCTCGAGTGGACCCTTAAAGGTTTTGCACCATTAGCAATGTCACACACGAGTCCAAATCCTTTTAGACTTCGAGTAAACCTCAGTAGGTGAAGGAGTGAAACTCTACACTGGAGTTCATCTATTAAAAATTGAAGTCACTCAAAATAAACTTCCTCCTAATATGTAAGTTTCCTTGAATTTTACGCTAACAAGAGTTGGTCACATTGTAAGATTGACATTTTGATTAAAAAAATGTGATGAATAAATATGTATTAGAATAAAATTGTGCTATTAACATTTTTAATCTAATGGTCAATCAATCTTCATGTGGGATAAAATCTTATTTGGATAGATTTTGGGATACCTATGTATACAAAGAGGGAGTTTAGTTTGAGTAGCTTGGATTTACAGCCTTAATTACCTTTGACACTATACATAGTCTACCTCGGTGGGAGAAGATATTTTTCATTTTGGGGCTCCGCTTGGCCCAGCAAGAGATGGCGTTCAGCTCCACTAAGCAGAACTCATATTCTCTGATTTTGACAGTTTGTGTCGTTCGGTCCAGTACAGAGAAAAGGGTCGAATGGACGGACAAATCAATGGGTATGTGTAGACTGTACAAGACTCGGGATTTATTTTACAATATCTTCACCTACAGAAAAACAAATCGTGAAACTCCACAGCAGAGTCCACCAACAGTTCAAAGGAAAACGCCCCTAGGATGGACATAAAATATGAGCTTCTCATATATCAATAGGTGGGCCCATAAGCATAGTGTCCGAGGTTGTTAATACCTTGGATTTCTACATCACAAAGAAGAAAGACATACCATGAGCAAGGCCTTGAGATGAGTCATGGTAAACGGCGTTTTAGAGTCCCCTTCATCTTTAAGCTTCAGCATAAACTGCAAAAAGTCCTTACTCCCTTTCTCCCCACTCTTCCCTTCTGCTTCCTCCTCTCTATCCATTTTCAACCGCTGCTCAATAATCATCTCAAATATCCGGTCGAACCGCACCAGCGGCCCCTTAATCTGACTCCCCAACCCCTGCAGATCGAACCTCGCCAGACCAGGAAAGAAATCCGAGATGTTGGGCTTGCCCAAAATCTCAGTAATCTCACTCACCACCTCCCGGAACTCGGACCCGAGACTCGTCCTCTCTTCCCCCTTGAGCGTCCCACCCCAAAGCATGCTCGTGATCACATTAAGAACGGTCAAAAACATCTGCTCCCCAACATTGATGGCCATGCCCGACGATCTGCCGTACACGTGGCCAATCGTGGCCCGCATCTCCTGTCGCCGCAGCTCGTAGACGGCTTCGAGGCTCGCGTGGCCCAGCATCTCTCGTACGCAGACCTTGCGCAGCATCCTCCACTCGGGCCCGTTTGGAGTCCACACGATGTCCTTGCCCCCGTACGCGATGACGCGAGCCACCGCGGGCACGTCGCGGTTTGCGAACGTGTTGTCATGGTCCTTGAGCACGGCCCTGGCCATGGAAGGGGAGGTGATGATGATGCCCAGCTTGTTGCCGAGCCAGATCTTGGCGATCGGGCCGTAGACCCGAGCCAGATCCGCGAAGTAGACGTGGAGCTCTGGGTCTAGGAAGGGGAGGCTCCCGACTAAGGGGAGGCCTCGCGGGCCTGGTGGGAGTGGTGGCTCGCCCTTTTTCTTTGGCTTGGCGAGCAACCAACGGTACCATGCGAGCATGAAGAGAGCCACGGAAAGCGTGAGCAGCCATCTTGCGATGTTGTCCCTCTGATTGCTTCCCTCCCACCACCATGACCAGAGCTCTGAGAATCTGATGGGAATTGCCATTCTGCTGCCGTCTCAAATGCACAAGAGATGCTCATGTTTATAAAGCAGGCACTCGTATTTGACTTTATATAGAATAAGGGATAATGATAATAAATTAGGAAATTAGGAAATGATTGTGTGTCCCGAACAGCACCTTTGTTGTGAGGTCGAGATCGGATAATGATAATTGTAAGTGCTTAAAATCTACGGACTTGGTTAAAAGAGGATTAAACTCTTGATTTGATGATTTTGTGAAAAGATCGGCCTCCGGGAATCTGAAATGAAAAAAACAAAGGTCAGAGCCCCTGGCTGTAGGCAGCCGAAGGCACTCTAATGCCTGAGTTAGTTTGGTAACTGAGGAAAATAAGGAAGAAAGAGTATGGAGGGTAGATTTGTTGCATACCTCCTGTAATTTTTCTTCATGTATTATATAGACGTGAGAGTCATCATCGGACTGGGCCCCTCAGGGGGAGATGGAAGTCCCATCAGCATGTGCTTTCTCTCCTGAGTGGGGGTAGGTAAAAAGGGAACTTCCCATCAGGCCATTCCCCTATATTTGCGGATGTGACCCATAACAGCGCATTTATGGTCGCATTTATGGTCGAATGACAGGAGGGCCGAGATCAAGCTAAGGCGAGACCGAGGTGTGCACCTGCAGACGTGGTCACCGAGATGGGCTCTGGGCTTTCCCGACCTGGCGTTTCTACCGAGCTGGGTGACACCGAGGCCAAGAACTATCCCGTCATTGGGGAATGGCCCCACACAAATCTGTCATTAGGAAGTGTCCCCACACAATTGCCCCTTCGCTCTCGGCCTCTTAGAACTCTCTTTGAGGTCGGGAGCTAAGATTGAAAGGATGTGATGGCGCCTGTCTTGACGCCCCTTGCTGACGTGTGATCCTCATTATGATGCCGTTTCGTTTGCCCTAGGCAATAAATATGGTATCATAATTATTTCACCAAGGTGGGCACGCGGACGTCGTTTCATATGCCTGAGGTGATAAATAATGTACCAGAGTTTGGTGGGAGATGAACTGGAGGTGCCACGTGTCACCTTCCGTCTGGTTGTTCATTGGGATCGAAGCGACGCGTGGAGAGTCCGAAGCATTGCCTCGCACGCTTGACATTCAAGTGGTGCGTCCCTCTATAAAATAGGGATGCCCTCTTTCCTTTCTTCCCTTATCTTTGCTCTCACTTGGAAAAAGACTTTGCTGAAGAAGACACTCTGCTGAAATCAGAACCTCAACAAACCCGGAGACTTTCACTCTCGAAAACCTTTACATTCCCTCTGTGAGTTCTCTTCTTCCTTATCCTCCTCTCACCTCTTCTGCCTTTTGTGTAGAGGGTTTCTGTCCCCTAGGGTTTCTAGGTCTTGTCCCTTCTTCCTTGCTCTCTACTCCTCTCTAGCCTTTAGGAAATGGAAATTTACAGCCACTGGTTAGAGAGCCCCCAAGCTCTGGAGGGACTCAGGAGGGCGTATGAGATACCAGATGACGTTCTGGTGAAGCCCGACGACCTCCAGGGCCTTTCTGACGGCCTCACCCAATTCAAAAAATGGATGCCCTTTCCTCTGGTGTCAATAATCGAAGGCGGGGTCAGGTTCCCTGTTCATCCTCTTCTCTGATCCTGCCTTAGCTCGTGGCGGCTCTGCCCCTTCCAACTAATGCCAAATGGGTTCAAAATAATTATGGGTATGGAGGAGTTGAACCGAATCCTCGACATTAACCTCGGCGTGCACTATATAGAGGATGTCTATGACATCTGTAAATCCACGGGGGGCGAGGATTCGTATTATCTTCGGGTGAAAGCGAGACGCCGGCCCCTGATTAACGCCCTGGAGGACTCGAGCAAGTATGCCGGGGAGGACCGCCTGCTAGTCTTGGGGAACTCAGAGTTCGGGGCGACCGAGACCGAGGTGGAACGGAGAATCCAGGTTCCACGGAGACCTGGGACCCCTCCGAGTAAATACTCGTTTTCCCCGGGCTATTTGTGTTGTTTTACTGCTGATTCGCCAAGCTGATGTCTTCTGTCTTTTGTGTAGGTGTTCAGCGAAGGAAGAAGGACGCCGACCTCGATCGTTGGAAGAGGAATGACGCTTGGCTCGAGAAAATCTACCACTACCACGGCCACAACAATCGGGCCGCCTTCTTGCTGCTCCAATACAAACCTCGGTACCAGTCTTATACCAAGAAGATTGTCGAGATCCCCATTGAGCCGATAGGGCAGATCGTGCTCGCTCTTGCGGAGACCGGTGGTCAAGCCTCGGAGCCCTCCAGTCCGATTCGGGTTGGTGAAGATAACCCCTCCGCCCAAGACCCGGAAGAAGAAATGGACGGGCAACGTCCCCCCTTGAAAGACCTGGGAGCCTTGGTCCTTAAAGGTCGAGCTCCTCCCGCTCCAAGGCGTACCCCCAGCGGATCTGGTGCCGCCCAAGGCTCTTCGGCCAGCGCCACCTCCGGTCCCTCAGGCACAGCAAGGGCCTCCTCTTCCGTGAAAGACAAAGGCGCGCGAGGCCCTCAGCAGGAGAAGAGAGGGAGGTCGGAGGAGCCACCCAAGGAAACTCGGCCATAGGTCTCCGAGGCCGATAAGGAGGGTGAGAGGCCCCCTCCCAAAAAGAGGCTTCGCGTGGGGGGGCGAAAAGGAGCAAACTTCTGGAGCGGCTCAGCTCCGGCTTATCAAACCGCTCCCCTTCAAGCCCGACCTCGAGGTCAACCCCGGCCAACCCCTGAACGTGGAGGACCGGATGGGGGCCACTGCTGCGATCATCTCGGCAGTTGCCAGGGCCTGCGCTCTCCCCAAGGACATGGAGAAGCACAATAAAGCCGGGCTGCTGAGCCTGATTTACTCAACGATGAGGGCGTCGCTTGAGGTGATTCTCAGTTTTCTCCCTCTCTTTAAACATTATGCCTTGGTTGCTTGTTCTGACCCCCACCCCCCACCCCTTTTCTTTGCAGAACGTGTAGAAGCTTCAAATAATTCTGGAGAGGACAGAGAAGACAGCTTCACGGGTCATCGAGATGGATGCCGAAAAGAAGAAGATGGGAGATGATGTCCTGGAAGCCAGTGCGGGAGAGCTAAAGAAGGCGAAGGAGAAGATCGTCGAGCTCGCCACGGAGCAACAAACGGCGAAGGCCGAGATCATCAAGTTGCGAGCTGAAAATAAGCACTTGAAAGGCGCGGCTGAGCTTAAGGCAAAGAGGGTGCGCGAACTAAAGACCGAGCTCGCAAAGAAAGAGACTGACCTGGCTGGAAAAGAAGCCGAGCTCGAGTCTTCTACGAAGGAGCGGATCGAGGCTGAATCCACTCTGCGAGCCCAGGCCGCTAGTGCTTATAAAGAAGGAGTGGATTGGGCGTCGGAGGAGTACGTGGCTCAAATCAAGGACTTAAGCCCTGTTCTGTATGAGATGGGATACAGGGAAGCGCTTCGGGAGTATGGGGTCCCCGAGGATGACCCCATATTTGCGAACCTTCCCCAATTCCAATCTGTCATACCCAGTCCAGAGTCAGAGCCCGACTCCAGCCCTCCGAAAGCCCCTCCTGAAGCCTCGGGCCCCACTCCTCCGCCCCCGACTCCTGCCAAAGGAGACCAGGCCCAAGCCTCCTCCGCTCGAGACCCCAGGCGCTCCTGACCCTGCTTCATCCGTCCCTCCTATGGATAAAGTCGCGGTGCCCGAAAAATAATGTAGAGAAATAATGTATTTTTCTCTTTTTTTCTAAGTGTACAGAACTATATAATTATTTTCCTCCATTAATGAAAAATAATTTTCTTTTACTTCTTCAATTGTCTTTCCATTTTTTCTAGCAATGGCGTGTGCATAAACAAATCTTTTAATCCCGAGAAAGATATTGAACGAAATTCAGGCCCCCTGTCACTGATCAATTCTCCAAATCTTTAAGTGGCTGAGATCGGCGAATCCATAAGACTGGGGCTTAATCTTCTAACCCCGAGAATGACATTGCACGAAATTAAGGCCCCCTGTCTCTGACCAGTTCTCCAAATCTTTTTAAGTGGCTGAGATCGGTGAACGTCTGGATATATGACCGGGACTTAACAATATGCTTCCGAGGGAACCGTTTCATTAAAAGACCTTGTAGTTAGCTCGGACTCATACCCTGGGGTGCGACCTTGCTGCTGGAGGTAAGTCTCCATAATCGAATTGGGGCTGTATTGCCAATTTTGATAAGTCGGGGGGTTCGGCCGAGCCTAAAGGTAGACCGAGTTCCGCGACTTGTGAACAAAATAAAACAGCTGATTCTGTTCTTGACCCAAGGTGGGCCAGGGAGTTGGTCCAACGACCGAACTCGAGGAGGCCGGTCCTATGACCGAAACCTTGGGAGTTGGCCCAACGACCAAACTCGAGGAGGCTAGTCCTGTGACCGGAGCTTCGAGAGTTGGTCCAACGACCGAACTCGAGGAGGCTGGTCCTGTGATCGGAGCCTTGCGAGTTGGTCCAACGACCGAACTCGAGGAGCCTGGTCCTATGACCGGAGCCTTGGGAGTTGATCCAACGACCGAACTCGAGGAGGCTGGTCCTGTGACTGGAGCTTCGAGAGTTGGTCCAACGACCGAACTCGAGGAGGCTGGTCCTGTAACCGAAGCCTTAGGAGTTGATCCAACGACCGAACTCGAGGAGGCTGGTCCTGTGACCGGAGCCTTGATTCACAACTTGAAAGAGACAAGACACGCGTCTTCCACAAGATCCTTCTTTTATTTACTTATCATTTGGGTACATTTAGAAATAGTATTTCTTGAGGTGCGCGGCATTCCACGGTCGTGGCAATTCTTTACCGTCCATGCTCTCGAGTTTATAAGCCGCTCTCCCGGATGTCGAGACCACCTTAAAAGGCCCGAGCCAGTTTGGTGCGAGTTTGCCTTCGTTAGGATCTTTGTCTGCTGGAAGTGCTCTCTTTAAGACCAGTTCCCCGATTGAGAACTTTCTTTCTTTAACCCTCTGATTGTATCCCCTAGATAACTGTCGCTGGTAGGAAGTCAGGCGGATAGATGCTGCTTCCCTCCGCTCCTTGGCCAAGTCGAGTTCTTTGGCCAGATTTACTTCATTTTGCCCCTGGTCGAAGAGATCCAATCTCAAGGTCGGAAGGCCGACCTCAAGAGGGATCACAGCTTCCATCCCGTAAGCTAGGGAGAAAGGGGTTGCCGAAGTGGATCGTCTCGGGGTGGTCCTGTACGCCCAAAGGACACTTGGTAATTCTTCTACCCATCTGCCTTTAGCTCTGTCGAGTCTCTTCTTGAGTCCGTCCAGAACCACCATATTTGAGATCTCTGCTTGTCCGTTGTTCTGTGGATAGGCCGGGGTTGCATAGAGGTTCCTAAAACCGAGCTTTTGGCAGAAGTTTTTAAAGAAGTTAGAATCGAATTAGGTCCCGTTGTCCGAGACCAGAGCTTTGGGGACTCCAAACCTTGTGACAATGTTCTTCTATACAAAATTCTTTGTATCCCGCTCAGTGATGGAGGATAAAGCTTCTGCCTCTATCCATTTGGTGAAATAATCAGTGGTCACTATCAGCCACCTCTTGTTTCCTGGAGTCCGGTGAAGAGGTCCCACGATGTCTAGCCCCCACTGAGCGAAGGGCCATGGGCTAGAGAGAGGACTCAAGTCCTGCGCCGGTTGGTGCAGAGAGTGGGAGAACTTCTAACATTTTTCACATTTCCTGGCGTAGAGCTGGGCATCCTTCTGCATGTAAAGTTACCAGCAGCCTTGACTGATGGCTCTGTATGCCAATGATCTCCCTCCGATGTGGCTTCCGCAGATTCCGTCATATATTAAAAAAAGGAAGTCTTCAACCTTGCTTGGGTGGACACATTGGAGATATGGTCCCGTGAAGGGCTTTCTATAGAGCTTTCCGTCTAGGGACAGCAAAAAACGAGCTGCTTTCACTCTGACCTTGTGGGCTTCGTTTTTGTCTTTAGGGAGTTTATCTTCTTTTAAGAATGCTATGAACGGATCCATCCAACTTGGACAGAGACCGACGCACAGGACTTGCCGAGGTGGAAGGAGCTCTATACTTGGTTTTTTTAACATCCCCACGTTAACTGTCCTTCTTTTTCCTGCTTCTACGGCAGAGGCTAAGTTGGTGAGGGCATCTGCATGGCAGTTGGACTCTTTGTCGATTTGCTTGACTTCTGCTTTCTCAAACTGGGAGATGAGCTGTTTTGTGTGGGCTAAGTAAGCTGTCATCCTTTCGTCACGGGCTTGATAGTCTCCGCTTAGCTGGTTCGTCACCAACTGGGAGTCGCTAAAGACTACTGATGTCTTCTGTCTTTTGTGTAGGTGTTCAGCGAAGGAGGAAGGACGCCGGCCTCGATCATTGGAAGAGGAATGACGCTTGGCTCGAGAAAATCTACCACTACCACGGCCACAACGATCGGGCCGCCTTCTCGCTGCTCCGGTACAAACCTCGGTACCAGTCTTATACCAAGAAGACTGCCGAGATCCCCCTTGAGCCGATAGGGCAGATCGTGCTCGCCCTTGCGGAGACCGGTGGTCAAGCCTCGGAGCCCTCCAGTCCGACTCGGGTTGGTGAAGATAACCCCTCCGCCCAAGACCCGGAAGAAGAAATGGATGGGCAACGTCCCCCTTTGAAAGACCTGGGAGCCTTGGTCCTTAAAGGCCGAGCTCCTCCCGCTCCAAGGCATGCCCCCAGCGGGTCTGGTGCCGCCCAGGGCTCTTCGACCAGCGCCCCCTCCGGTCCCTCAGCAGGGGCATCCTCTTCTACGAAAGACAAAGGTGCGCGAGGCCCTCAGCAGGAGAGGAGAGGGAGGTCGGAGGAGCCGCCCAAGAAAACTCGGCCACGGGTCGCCGAGGCAGAGAAGGGGGTGGGTGTGGGGGTTTATTGGGTGGCTATAAGGGGGGTGGTTATTGGGTGGCTATAATTTGGATCTTTTTATTTTCTCATTCACGCTGTAGATTGGGTGGTTATAATTTGGATACGTTTGAGTGTTTTAAAAATTTTACCTGGGCCGAGCTCTGGTTATGCACATGGCCGAAGAGCTCTGGTTCCGCCCATTGTCAACATCCTCTTATTTTCTGACTCACCCTATATATTGGGTGGTTATAATTATGTTTGAGTGTTTTGAATTTTATCTATGGGGTCGAAATCCTCTTATTTTCTGATTCACGCTATATATTGGGTGGTTATAATTATGTTTGAGTTTTTTGAATTTTATCTATGGGGACGCTTATTTGTATTAAAATACATGAAAATTGAATTCATATGATTCATATTATTAGTAGTTAAAAATAAAGTATAAAGATTATTTTTTAAAAATTGAGCATGAAATAATGAACTACTATATTGATGGGTGATTTATTCATTTCCCATCTCTTACCTCCCAAAGTGGAAAGGTTATTTGATGCTAATTTTTAAAGTTTTATATTTTATATTTATTTTTACCCACTTTTGATAGAAGTTTTTTTGTTTTTCATTGATAACACAAATCATCGTTATTAAAAAAGAAGAAGAAATACGAAGGCGGAAAAAGAGGGATTGGAAAACCACTTTTGATATGAAATATATGTATTAAACTTTATATTTTATAATGCAAACAAACGGACTCCACTGAAATTCCTTGTCACACCATGCAAGAGAGAGTTTGGACTTTGGAGAGAGAGTTTGGAAGTATCTAGGGGAGAATCGTTTGAAGCTGCAGACGCATCTTGTTTAGAGGGAAGAGGAGAACGTGTCTTGATTGTCTCTTCATTTGGCCTGTTTGGATGATATTTATTAATAATATTTTTTTGTATGGGAAGGGTACCAAGGATTTATTTTTTTTCTATTTTCTATTAGATTGTGATGTCTATTTCATTTTTATCTATTATATATGTGGGTAGTGGACCTAGTGGCAGGCAGATTCTTGTTGGGAGCGGAGCGGCATTATTGGGAAGAGGAGCACTAGATAAAATCCACGTTGGGAGCATAATGAAAAATTTGCTCTCTCTGATCTCTCACCTTATCACAAAAAATACTTCAAAAATTGCTCGATGAGGTTAACTAAAGAATCTGCACGACCGACAACATGTGAACATCATTTGGATCTTTTTTAAACGTCTGTGAGAAATCCTCTTAACATTCTCAAATGCCAAAAATCAAATGTTCTCAAATTCTAGCAATTATCCAGGTAGGCCCAAAGTGCAGAAATTCCTGTGGTTTGCACTCCGAAGTCCGAAGTCCTCAAACATCATTCTAAACAAGGGCCTTGAAGTTTACAACGATATGAGAATGATACTCGCATATGAATGCCTTCATAATGGATGCGACTAAATTCCAAAAAATTCCATATTTTGGAATTTATAAGCTTTTAATCAATACTAGTAACAACGCCCCGTGCTTAACCTGGGGCAAAAAGTAAGATATTACATTTTGAATTTATGAGATATCAAAATTAATTACAAACATATAATCATATATTCATGCATATTTATATAAAAACAGTTAACACATCTCCAATCACAAATACAAGTAATCAACATCAATAATAAATTATTACAAAGATAAAGCTAAAAAAATCCATTTAACAACAACATAAAAATAATAATAACAGCAATAATTACTAAAAAAGATATAGAAAAGTGGATTTTGTTAATATATATAATATTACTAATAAGAAATGCATTCAAGTTTTTGTTATCCATTGATAATGTCAAAGCCCAATAAAATAAAGCTACCCCATTTGGACTTGTTTGTGCAACAAGAGGATTCTAATTTATGCAGATTTTTATTTCCTCATGAGAATGGAATTTTGTGTTTTCTAAAAAAACAATCCATTCAGATCGATACACAGTCGATCCAACGGTCCAGTAAATTTTGGATTTGACTAAAAGTTAAAACCCTTATACAATTAGTTCTAACAACAACGCTCCATGCTTATCCCCACAAATCTTTATTTTTCTTCAGCACAGAGAAATAGTATACATGAGTCTCCATCATGGATTCATTTAACAAAAGTAAGAGAAAGTACATGGTGATTTCTGTATATAAATGCGTCCGTGATTGATAAATGTAGTTTTTTATAAATATAAAAAAGCAAGTGTTTTATCTTCAAACATCAGGAGTCATTTATAAATTTCAAAGGGGGGGGGGGGGGGGGGGGGAGCAACACTTGAGATTTGATATGATATGGTGATAATCTAAATGAGAGATTTTTTAGGGAAGATAGGAGGGGATGGAGATATTTTAGGAGATTTGAGGAGATTGAGAATAAGAGATTGAGAAGGCCCACTTGAAAGGCAAAGGCTCCCTCCCTTTTTTGTCTTTTGTATTTTTCTGAAAGTAGAATGATTGTGTGCTGAGGTGGCAACAAAGGCCCGTGCTAAGCCCGAGCCCAAAATGAAAAATACATGAAAAAAATAAGATTCGTTTAAATGTTATTAAGAAAAGAGGGTGATGACTATAATTGAGGTGTGATTGTTTTGTGAGATAATTTTAGTAACTGCTATTTGATGAGAAACCATGTAAGATTCAATGAGAGATTATAGGGATAAAAAATGATGCCATATGGCATCCGTGAGCGCACTGATCATCACGGCCCGTGTAGGGTGATAGAGGCTCCAATCATCATTGCCCACTTGATCCATGGCCCACAAATTTTTACCCATAAAAAATGGGTGTACACTCAACCCAACAGCCTAGTTCATTTGGATGGGTAGCAAAACCCTGGGACCCATAACCCGAGAGAGGGAGAGGGGGTGCACCGTTTTCTCCAGAGCACTAAGCATTGCTTAGCCGAGGGATTCCCCTAGAAATGTAGCACAGAAAATCTTCTACCAAAAAAAAAAAGCACAAAAATTCATGGCACATAAAAAAAACACTTCTAAGAGTATTTCTAACACGATACGTACAACTTTCATATTAGAAGCCCAAATTCGAACTCTCCTGTATTCACCCAAACATGAATGATTCCCTTGCATATGGTTGGGCCGATAAATGCAGTTTTGGGGTTTGATCCAACCCAAGATGCACTCATAGTTTTGATTTAGACTATGCCCAACGCAACCCAAAAACACAATAGATCAAGAGTCCAATGGTCTTGATTAACACAAGCAGGTTCCCAATTCCCAATTCCCACTTTTAAACTCTATTCATCAGGGAATTTCAAAATCCACGTGCACAATATGCTATTTCCTAATCCAACACCATTTTTCTTCTTTTTTTCACTTGGAGAGGTCTTTCTCATCTCTTTTGTTTTGTTTTTTTTTTTTTTTTTTTTTTTCTTATTTCATAGTAGAAACGGTAATGGATCTTTGATTTTTTTTTTTTTTTTTTAACTAAAGCAACCCAACTCATGTTTTCCTTAGCCTATTTGTTTTGTTTCTTGTTGACTTGCTTTAGAGTTTTAGGTTTTTTAACCTCTAGATTTTAGGAATTCAAAGAGATAATTTATAGAATTGAATTTCGACATTATAGGTGTCATTGAGAAATTTAGGATAGGAAGAGTCCATTAAGATAGCTAATTGGAGAGAATCTAGGAAAATTTTAATTTTAATTGACTCTATATGATAGAGATAGATATTAGAAATAGGAGACATGACACGTGGCGTTTGTGTAGTGGTATGTGATGACATGGCTCCTTAAATCACTCGCAGTTTTTTCTGTATATTTATTTAAAAGGAGAACTCTTTCGATGCTGAGGTGGCACCCCCCACACCCCACCTCTCCCTTTGCTTTAATATATATAATTGTCCCAAAACTGTTTATTCTATGTTTGTAGGATATCTCCTGGTGTGATATTCTACAGATGTAGGATATCGCATAAATCCAGAAATTTTCGCAGAGTCCTGCAGCTTTCCGATTAACAAAGGCAAGCGAATGCGGTAAAACCCCTTTCACCTCCACTTCATCTTCTTCGATTCTCCTTGGGTTTCCCTCCATTTTCATCTTACCATCTTGCTTCCAATTTAACAGGAATACATCATTCCACTCCATTCTCCCTCTTCATTGTTTCCAGCTTCTTTGATCTCCAATGGCTTAGGATTTATATGCATTAAAAATGAGATAGGACCCACATACTTGTTGTGATGACTGAAATGGATAAATTCTAGATGATAGAAAGTGGAAGAGTAAGAGCCCTTAGGAATCCGCAACAAGTAGAAACGAAGAAGATAAAATAGGGTTTTGAGTTCCTAGTGAAAATGTGCTCTGGATTTGGGTAGGAAGGAGTACATCCCTAGTGAAAATGTGCTCTGGATTTGGGTAGGAAGGAATACATCCCTATAATGTTGCACCATAAGATATCGCAAGATTAAGGGTAAAATCATCACTTTCAAAGCATCATTTCATGTACGAATAACTCTATAGGAATTACGAATTTCTCAACAGTTTTGAGGCAATTATCAGATATAAGGGTTGTCGTACGATCATTAATATCCTAAGGTAATATGGAAAGGACAGTGTACTAATACCTACGCTCACTCATTATTGTATAATAGCATAAAGCATAGGTTAGCAGTACATAGGGTAAGTCTCATATAAATTAAATCATCATCATCATCAAAAGATTCATCCCAACTATGGTGAGGTTGGCTTATATAAATTGAATAATAATGCGAATTACGTATTAACTAATTTTCAATTCTTCCCGCTTAAACTACATGATATGTAGAGGGTATTTAGTAACTCTAAAATTAAGCTTTTATTTTATGATTTGAAGCATGTTTATCTATTAGAGTGTTAGCTTCTAATTCTATTTTTTAACTTTAGCGCTTATTTACAAATGATAGTGTTGAGGTCAACGTCCACCCTCGCTCCTGAGCGGTCATAATTGTGGTCGAGCCCTCGCCCTCACCATAAAACTATTGTTGTGCCGTTTCCTATCACCAATTGGTTTTGGAATAAGTGGTAGCTCAATAGGGTGTAAGATTCTACAAGTGGTATCAGAGCCTGGTAGGTCGGGTGTTCGAGTCACGGGACACGCGTTTTGCGAGTTCGCAGCAGGAGTCGCGACGAGTGTGCCGTTGAGGGAGGGATTGTTGAGGTCAACGTCCACCCGAGCCCTCGCCCTCACCATAAAACTATTGTTGTGCCGTTTTCTATCACCAATTGGTTTTGAGATAAGTGGTAGCTCAATAGGGTGTAAGATCCTACAGATAGCTTTTGCCTCTGAAAAAATAAACTAAGGGAGGGGAGCTGCTTCTTTTTCTAGAGCTTTTTAAGTAAAGTGGGTGGAGATTTACGATTCATAATTTACAAGCCTTTTGGATGAAAACAACTACATAAAATTTCCAAAACAACGCAAACGGAGCACGGTTCTACATTGAAATTTATAAAAGGTGAACCCAAATACCTCATTAAATAAGATATGTTTTTCATAATTTTATCAAAAAGACTAACTATAAATTAGAACTTAAAAATTAGATCTTTTATGATAAATCTTGATCTAATAATAAGCTCTTATTAATTAGATTAGAATTTTCAAACCGCTTTTGAGAAAGGGGGAATTCTCAAATGAGCTCCATATCGTAAGCTCCTTTCATGAGCCCCTATTTTTACTAGCTCATTGAGAGTTACTACAAGTAAGATTCGGGTTATATAATCCCAACAAGTAAAGATCCGGGTTTGATAATATGGGTGTGGGGATGGCAATCAACGGTTCAGCTTTCTTCAAGACGATGCCAAACTTCTCGGAAAGATCGAGCTTAGTCCCCTCGGGCAAATGCCAGTCAAAATAGTGCACGAGGGACGCGACCGAGTACATCACCATCCTCTCGGCCATGGCAATTCCTGCACAAATCCTCCTACCCGACCCGAATGGGAAGTAATTGAAATCATTGCCTGTGAAATCCCATTTCTGATCAGCATTCAAGAACCTATCCGGATTGAAATCTGATGGGTTGGGCCAGATGGATGGGTCCCTGTGAATGGCCCATACGTTGACGAAGACCCGGGCCCCCTCGGGGATGGTGTAATCGCCCACGGCGCACGTTAGGCTGGGGCAGTGTGGGACCAAGAGGGGAAGGGCTGGGTGCAGACGTAGCACCTCTTTGACCACAGCTGATAGATAGTGCAGTTTAGGGAGATGGGATTCCTCCACCACATTGTCTTTGCCAACCACTGCGTCTACTTCTTCTTGGGCTTTCTTAAGTGTTTCTGGCTTCTTCATCATCTCGGCTATGGCCCAGTCCACTGTGATTGATGTCGTGTCGGTCCCACCCACAACCATATCCTATGAAGTATCAATTCCAAAAAAAAAAAAAAAAAACAAGTGTACACACAATTAACCTGAGATTTCAGTTCAATAATAAGGGATTTAAGAGTGGATTCATTCATCTGATCGAGCATCACATCAACAATGATGCCACATCAGCGCCCAGTAAGGTTTTCGATCCTATAGTGGGCCTATTCTTATTAAAGTGAAATATAAGGCATTGTCACTGTTAGTAAAGGGATTCATCTAGCCCCATGCTAGAGTTCCCAACATGTGTTACAAGGCTCTCCCCTGTAATAGCTACTACAGGGGATCCAAATTCCAGCTCTACTTAGCAGAATGATCAAGAATCTTTGATTAGAGGGTTTGTAATGTTCGGTCTAGTACACAAAATAAAGGTAGAACAATAATATATAGGTTAATCGATGGGTATAATAAGCAGAAAAACCCGGATCAAGTTTACATCGAAAGGTCAATCGAGCAATGGGAAAAACCCGGATTGACATAAAATTTGATGATTGAAAATGGGTAAGATATTTTGACCTGATCAAAAATTAATAGGTGGAAGTGGAACCCACTGTGTAGTTCCACTCCTTTTTGCACTTATTTGTAGGAATGTGTTTTCTGTTCCAACTATGAAGTTCAATCAAAATAAAATGATTAGGAAAGAGTAAGAGATACCATGAGCAAGGCCTTGAGATGAGTCATGGTAAACGGCGTTTTAGAGTCCCCTTCATCTTTAAGCTTCAACATAAGCTGCAAAAAGTCCTTACTCCCTTTCTCCCCACTCTTCCCTTCTGCTTTCGAGTGTATTGAATTTTGTAAGACGAACTCCCAATGTGACACGATTTAGAAGAGAGTTTGGCAGGCTATTATCACTGGAGAAACGTTTGAAGCTGCGGACGCATCTTAGTTTTAAAGTGAAGAGGGGAAAGGGGATCTTAGATGTGTTTGGATGACATTTATTAATAATATATCTTTCATATCATAGGGTATCGAGGATTTTCTTCTACTTTTAATTAGGTCGTGATGTTAATTACCTTTCTTTTCTAATTATTGTTATGTGTCGGCAATGACAGTGGTTATGTAGTTGTCAATTTTGTTTCCGACTTTATTTTGGTCTAGCCTCTAAAATAAGCTCCTGGTTCAAAATTTTGGGAAAACTTTCTGAAATTATGTTTTGCAAAAATATAAAAATAAAAAATATATATGTAGATAAAAACATAAATTTTAAATTATTAATTATGAATTTAATTCGTTCTACTACATTAAAAAAAATATTATAACATACAAGAATAACATTTAAACACATTCATTAACAATGACACAATAACATCTACTTCAATTTTTTAAAAATAATCTCAAAGACTGTTTCAGCCAAGATTTTGCATTTCGGGCGTTTCAATATTCTTAATTTCGGTTGAAACAGGCCTGGATTGAGATATTTATGCATCATATTGTTTCGGCTGCATGACTGAAATGAAAATATTCGGCATTTCCGGACGAAACGAAATGAAATTTATAACACTGAGTGGATAACATGTTTTTATCAAGAGTGGAGTTGCATTAATGATATGTCTTAGAAGAGAGCACTAAATTAAATGCCGCGTGAGGAGCATGTAAAAAATGATCTCTGCTTAACATAGTAAGGTTGATTGAATCTGGTACCTCTGTTGAAGTTGGTATAGGCTCAGAGTGGACCACTCACAGTGCGCCACATTACCGAAAACATCATGTGCAGTTGCACGTGGTTTTTGAATGGGAGCAACTGCACATGTTTTGTGCAGACGTGACTCACTATGAGTGGTCTCACTCACGATGAGCATATACCAACTGCGATAGACTATCCAAACTCTGGTTAACTGATTTACATATGCACTTTCTTTCGACATAATAGCTGAGTGGTGTTAGCACCTTAGTATCACACACATGCTTGGAGAATGATCTTGGGTCCTCACACTAAAGTGTGTGAGTACTTACCATATAAAAAGGACATCATTCCAAATATCCAACATCCAACAACATGAATTTAAGAAATTCTTACAGAGAAAAAGGCCCCAAATGTCAATTCTATGCCGAGCGAAACAGTTTAGCAAGCTAAATTGTAATACATAAGCCTTCTATTAAAAATGCTAAGAGAGCAGTGGAGTTTGTTAGCTGCCATCCCACTCTTGATTATTGTCAGAAATATTAAACTGTTCAAAACAAATGCCCCCACCCCCCCCCCCCCCCCCCCCCCCCCCCCCCCCCCCCCCCCTATATATATATCAAATTTTATTTTAATATAAGTTTAGTTCCCTATTAAATTGATCATTTCTAAATATGGGGAAAACTATTACTAAAGGCCTAATATGTTTGCATTGAATTGAGTTCCTAAAATTCATGAACAAATAGATTTTGAACAAAGGAACATTACAGAGGTTAAGGAAATAAGGTGGAAATATAAATTAGATCTGCACTTTCCAAGGATTGAGTGATAAGGTGTTGGTTGCGAGTTCCTTTCCCATCTCCACTTCCACTTTTTGATCTACGTTCGTGTGACAAGAGGATTTTGCGATCAAGAGGAATATTATTCTGATTTTCAAAATGTTTGTTATTTGGTTCGACTAATTTTCTCTCTAAAAGAAGAAACAAGTCCACTAATTTTTTACGATATAGAGGATTTCGATTCTTTATGGGAGGGATGGAACTTATAGGGAAACATGTTTCCTCTCCTTCGTGAAAACAAAAATCCACAAATCACGGAATCCGCTCGTTACACAAGCAGTTCCTTTATCCAATTTCCATTTAAGGGAAGATTACTTAATGGTTGTTTTTGGATCTTTACCTTAGTTTCTTCAATTTTATATCACCTTTTAGAAATTGAATTATAGGAAACAATACAACCTTAAAATCCAAGTGTCTCAGAATGGTCAACTCAACCTCTATTAGATTGAAACTTCGTGACCAAACCTCATTGGAAAATATTCTCTTGCACATATGGTTTGCATGTGAACTGTGCACAACAGCTATTGTGGTGAATACCTATGGGTGGGTCCTGCCTCTCTCATAATTCTGATTCACAGTTCGCCTGCGTACCATGCACAGGAAACCTTTCTCCTCAAAGTAAGGTGTTTATTTGAGTGATTTGACAGAATGAAGTATAAGCCTCAGTGTACAAAATGCATTTGTAAAAGTAATTCATATGAATTTAATTACATGAAACAAATGGTAAACAAACCTTTCATAAAAAACTTATGAATTGCATTTTGAATTCAATTTTATCTCACTTTTAGAAATACATTTGAATTCATAGGAATTCAATTACAGGACACAAACCAATCTTAAAAACTCAAGTGTTTCATAATGATAAATTCAGTGCTCAACTCAATTTCTATTAGATTAAAACTTCGTGGCCCAATATGTGATTAAGAAGATCTAACGTATAAGCCCCCGTTTCGAAAATGCTAAATATCATAATTTCTTTGTGATATAACAATCACTTCAATTAAGACACTGGCTTTTCTTAATTTCTCAAAAAAAAAAAAAAACTAAAATACAAGCAGTGGCAGCCAGCAACGGGCAATGGGCCCTGACTTCGAAGAAGAATAGTAGTCCCAGGCAGAGGAAAACAGTAAATGGGTATGGGTTCTGGAATAAGTTGCGTTGGGAATTTGCCATACGAGAACAGATTTCTTCACACTGGAGAGGGTTCTTTACCCAGGTCAGTTTCTCCATGTTACCACCATGGCTCATCGCGGAGGGGTTTTAAAGCTGGACCCTTTGTCTTTGTCTCTCCCAGAAGTGGAAATGATACGTCTATTAGAAGTTCAAGCAGTTCAAAATGAATTCTCTCACGTATGGGAATATCATTTACTTTTACGCCAACAGGAGTTGGTCTAACTCTAAGATTGAGCTCGCTGCCCATCACACAAAAGTGGGCAGTTTATTTTGATTGGATGTTACAAAGGGAGAAAAAAATAAAGTCTTTTTAGAAAATTTCTCTAGAGGGGTGATGACACATTAAAACAAAACAGAGACAGAGGAACTGTAACTTTATTAAGGCATTGCAAATCAGGAACTGTGAAAGTTCCTCGACCCCTTTCCAGAACCAAAAACAGAGCCTTAGTGCCTGAAACTTTCTTGCTAGACCTTAACGAGGAGCTTATTATTAAGGCATTTTAATCCAGCCAACCGTAATAGTTACTCATCCCAGTTCCAGTTTCATCAATGCCATTAATTAAATACCAGTAGCTCATGTCTCCAACATGGTTTACTTCTACATAAGGTCTTTCTTTTTGAAATGCTGAACCCTTAAGCTAGATAGGCTAGTAATTTGAGTCTAGTCCAACTGCCTTGTGTGAGCAAGTGTCTTTCTTGGTAGAGTATGATGGGGTTCACTCCCACACCGAGTGTCTCTCAAGGGTCCAGCCACCTAGGCTGGCACTGAGGAAAAAAAAAAAAAAAAAAAATCTCTTTGCTGAAAGCCCCAACCAAGTAGACGGTTTAAACCATCATAACTTTAGCCCAGCAACTGAGGGTTTTTTATCATGTAATTTTATTTGGGTTTGCAAACACTGGACCTTCCCTTCCAACACTGAAAAATGGGCTCTATATGCATGTTACTGCTAGCTCATAGCGAGGATTAAAATGCATAGAATTCCTCTACTTTAATCAGGTAACTCATCTTCAAATGATCTTAAATGATATGCCTTCTAAGTTCATTGCAGATTGTAACAGTCCAAATCCCTAAACTCCATTAAAACTATTTATAAGGTCTTTTATATAACCTCCGGAATCCCCTAAATACCATTGAAAATATAAGTTTTAGTTTAAAACACTAGTGGCCTGTTTCTTGGTGCAGATTACATAGGAATTCATGTCATAAGCAGTTAAAAATGATGATCCAAAGTGAACATACAGAAATGACAATTAAATAACCACTCTTTTAATGCAAAGTGAATAACAAATCCTACGAAAGTAAAGATCTCATCTACATTCCTACCTTGTATCCTTCACCCCTCACCTTTTATCATTCACACTTCACCTCTTGAATAATCTTTCAGTGAAGCACATTTGACCATGAAATCCTACAAAGCTCCATATATTCAATTTTGTGTGACCCCGTTGTTAAGATATGATACATTGGAACTCAAGGTCAAATCCATAGGATTATTAACGAGTTGAGGGCTGGAGATCAGAGGTGTGGGGCTTGATGTAAGGTACCAATGTAGATGCTACCCTCACTTTCCTAGGATTTGAATTACAAGGGTGGTGGCAATGTATATGCAACCCCCTCACTTTTCGGGTATTAATTTCTCGCATCTCCTTGATTCATTTTCTATTAGAGGTAGTGAACTTGATGGTAAATTTTGAAATTCACATTTGTTTAGTCAAGTTTAACCAGTTTTTGGAATAAATTCTGATAACCAGTTTTGGAAGGATATCTGATGGTGTGGACTCAGATAACAGTAGGAAAATTCTGATCCTGGCCATTCAGGATCCAGAACCCAGTTTTATATCCGTGGACATCATTGTTAAAAGGTTAGATAAAATCATGTTAAAGAGCATCCCCATAATAGATGTACCACGACAGGACAAGAAACATACATGATAAGCTTGAAAAATGGAGATTAGCAAGAGATTAAGTCATAAAACATATAGATAAATCCTATCTAATCTAAGATGTTTATGAGCGCATCTTTCCTATAAAAATCATATCATCTCCTAACCTCAGATGAATTATCATGTCCTGGCTTTACCAAAAAATAAATAAATTATCATGTCCTGCCAAAAGACTCTGGAGGCTGCACATTTCCTAGTCCCCAACAGTAATCCATCTAGTTTCTAATAAATATACCACATGGCAATCTTCATTAAACACTAATCTTCATCCCATGTGGTGCCCCACATCCAATCGGCATATAAAGCAGGACATGTAAATAATCCAGTCCTACATAATCAGAAAGATACTCCTCAGGCATGCCCCACAATGTCATGAAAACATTCTGCAAATTTCTGGTGAACTTCCAATGCAGGCATCGTTTCTACAACCTTGACACCCATATGAATCCATTGAACTTGATTACTCTGTAACCCACTTTATCTACAACTGTAACTACTTGCAACTGTGATTACCTGTACTCGGTTGCTGCTTTGGTTTAAAGAAACATAAAACATGATAGGTCCTTTAGTACCTTCTTTCGTGTATAGGGTTAATCTTATTTTACATGTAAATGGAAGTCAGTGAATTTGAAATCACCGTAGTTGATGTGTTTTTACCATGAAAATCAACAAGTAATCTGAGTGTAGGGCAATTAACTTCGAAACGATCTGAAAGGGCCTAGGAAAGGCATGAACCTGTCAGACTTTAGTCGTTACAATGGTAAGAACATGTTATAAAATTTTACCCTTGGAGAAGGATCAGATAACAAATTTTTTACCACTGAAAATGGAAGAATGAAAATGGTAAGAACAGAAAACATGTTAGAGAAACGAGCACTATGGCTTGTGATTAACGGAGAGAGTAACTACAAATACAAGCAAAAACATGTCACTGTTCAGATAAATTAAATAGAGAGACATTCATGTGTGGGACTTTGGCAATCTGATCCTCAAGAAGAAAATAATAAGCTCCAGTGGCCATAGGCCAGGAAATGGACAGAGCAACATCCCATTCCTAGACCATCATAGATGCCCACAAAAGAAGCAAACCAGTCAAACCAGACATTCCAATCCAAGCCACTCTGTAGCTTCCAGAAGTGCCTGCCAAATTAATATGACTATTAGG
Organism: Cinnamomum chago; assembly: GCA_038049695.1. Taxonomy (NCBI): domain Eukaryota; kingdom Viridiplantae; phylum Streptophyta; class Magnoliopsida; order Laurales; family Lauraceae; genus Cinnamomum; species Cinnamomum chago. Next base: position 116,498,764 of record CP142453.1, on the reverse strand, counting down.
ATAAACGACTACATGTTTTCAGTCAAACATGAAATAGTTAAAGAATGTGTATTGCATATGGACCCACTCAGTTAAGGCTACATCTTGCAATAACCTCATGGGGAAGTACCAAAAATAACCCTTTGTGACATTGATTAAAAGCACATTTCCTAGGAATTTCATATGGAAGGGCGAAATGAGGCATTAATGAAAGATACAACATGTGCATGCATGCATTAACCATCTCCTGTATATGCACAAATTTATAAATTGACAATCAAAACTAAAATATTCTTTTTTCTCAAATGAAGATCTAATATTAATCTTTGCTGCTGTTTTACTCAAATGAAGATCTAAAATTAACCACTGCTGTTTTACTTGTTTTACTCAAATGAACATTTAAACTTAATGACTACTGTTATGAGAAAATTATAAATAGAACTGATGAGGTTAAAACCTATGATGCCCAGATATGTAATTGATATGGCAGTGATGCAATTTTATGCATAACAAAGTGAAATATCAAATGTGATACAACATGATACATTGCCTTGCATGAAGTATATGGGCATCATAGGTTAAAACTATTCTTGAATGTAAAAGGAAGCAACACTTTCACAGGTGGCTAACATCCTTTGAACCTTCACTTTTACCCCCTTCAGCAGAGACCCATTTCCTAGGAAATGTTACGATTTTCCAGGAGCTAAGCAAGTGAGTCCTTAACAGTAATTGCAAATGTCGAGGGTGTTTGGATATCGTAAAAGCTAAGATTTCCTACTTGAACACAAAAGAAGATGGAGTTCCTAAGGTACAAAGCTCCTCAGTTCTCAAGAAACACACCTCTTTGGTATTTTGTCAAAGAAAATTGTATAATGAAAATCTGTGCTTCCTCTACACCTAAACTAGGTTTATATTTTCCTTACCAATTGGGAAAAACTCCACCAACTGGTCCTCTTTCATTCAAAGAATGGAACCAAACAAGAGCCATCATGTCTAATGTTACAGATCAAAATATAAAAGCCCCACATGAACAACACTTGGAATAGAGTATGAGGACGTTATTGAGTTTATGCGGCGTTGTAGTTCCTATATTTTTTATATTTTCGTTCAACTAGCAAGATAGATCAATGAAAGTCACAAACCAACAATTTAGTCAAAGGGGTAACAAGTGAAACGTTTGGTTGTCCTGCTGAACAAAGAAAGATATGTAAATCTTCTACCAAAATGCAGCTCCTTCACACATGACAAGCAAAATTTTCTCTTGTGGTCGTTCTGATTAGACAGTCCAATGAGAGTCTCTAATCAAAAGCAGTGGTTGGGACAGCTTTCCATTAAGCCCTTACTTGGGCTTAGCAAGAATAGATGGAGCCGGAATTTCTTAAGATACCTAAATCCTTGTAGTCACAGGGTCATGGGTTTCCCTATTATTGGCTCAACTACCCAATTAAAAATGATAAAATAGATCAGGTCAGACATGTTATCTGACCAAGATTACTTAAAAATTGGGTCCAAGTTGAAAAAAATGGCCGGGTCCAATTTGACAGGCAAAAATGACAAACCTAAACAAAAACTTGTTATAGTATATATAGTTTCCCAATTTTTATATATTATTTAGATTATAATATAGAACTTTCAGGTGATGACCTGTTTCAAACTTAACATTTCAAAATCATCTAATAATCCACATAAATGCATGTAAATCACCAAGACAAGGAAAGATCAGAAGCTCTTAATATAAAAAGACTAGCATTCATGATCAGATGAACTTAATCATCCATTCAAGCATCCTAAAAGATCATTTACCCAAAAAGAAAAAAGAAGCATTCTAAAAGATCAATATATTCACTAACAAAACCATTAAACTTTGTGGTCCTTAATCAATGGAAAGAATAATTAGATCATGCCCAATTAGTACTAATCTTAGTCCGTTTTCAGACATGAATCTAACTGGGCTCATCCAACATTAATTTTGAGGCAGTACTTTCTCACATCAGAACATTCCGCCCTAACTGCAATACTTCCAAACCCCTACGATAGCAAGGCCACAATTAGATGATCCAGTCCGTCAATCAAATGATGCAGCCCATTTCGGGCCGGCGGGACCGATGGCTAGATGATCGAGACTGTTAATCCGAGTAAGAAAAACACTACAAGAAATGGCCAGACAATAACATCCAGAATACAAGATCTTAGCCATATAAGGTATCAACTACCTGATGACAATCTAAATCGTATAAAGGGATGAGACCCCTCAGATCAACGGTCTATATCACAACGCAGACATGAGCTATATCATTCAGAAATTACACAAAACATGCTGTAATATGAGAGAGAGGGAGAGAGAAAGAGAGACCGACCTGATGTTCGTGTTCCACCAGGAGTAGGAGGTGGAGCTGCAAAAAAAAAAAAAAAACACATCAGCGATGAAGAAAGAAAACAGAGACCAAACTCCATAAAGAAACAAAACAGCAGAAACTGAACTGATTCGAAGAAAACAAGAAAGGGGAGGAAAGGGGTGGTGGAGATTTTGGTATGTTACCATATATATATATATATATATATATATATATATATATATATATATATATATATATATATATACATACCTGTGTTACATGCGTTGAGGCCAGAGTTAGTGATGCCGCAGAGCTTGGGGAGGCCGATGGCTTGAGTCATGTTGATTTTAAAAGCACTGAAGAGGCTTGGGTTGGCGTAGAGATTGCAGAGGCACTGTAGATCGTTGGTGATTGCATCCTGGAGCGGGCCACAGCAGCTCTCTGGGGGCTTCGTCGTGGCGTTTAGATACGTCGCGCACGGCACCAAGTTTGCTGCGCACGACGGCTGTCCCAGCACGCCCTTCGCCCCACACGATGCCAACACCACCACCACTGTAAACAACACAAACCCAACGCCAAACGACGAACCCTTGCTCATCTCTCTCTCTCTCTCTCTCTCTCTCTCTCTCTCTCAAACCCAAAGGACTCTTTATTTCCACTTTCCCTTCTATCTCTCTCAACTTCTTTTCACTTTCCCTTTTATCTCTCTCAAGTTCCTTTATGGCAAAATTTCTGCCCGCCTCTGTAACCTCCATTGGCCCTTTCTGTCTTGTGTTCTGACCTTTCAACCATGCATGTGGACCGAGGGGTCCATTTGTAGAAGATGAATCGGTCAAAGATAATATTGACCATTTGCACACTGAGATCAATTTTTGACTATTTTTTGTGTCTGAATATCGTGTTGCTGATTTTTTTTTTTTTTTTTATTCTTGACAGATCATGGCACGTGTTGAATGTAATACGTGAAATATTCATATGCATCTATCCCTCCCCATAGGATGAGGGATACTTTTATAAATGAGGAGTTTCAAGTATAAAAGAGGGATTTCAAGTACATAGAGTGTACTTGAAACCCCTCATGGAAGCATCTCTCACTTTATGGTAAGGGATAGATGCATATGAATATTTTCCGTGTAATATATTTATATATATAAGAGATAATATATGTATAGCTAGCAAATTTTCTAGTTTCGAATGCCAGGCCGAATTGCTTTTTTGTGGATTCGGCATCACGAGATTTGTTACTATTTCAGATCGGCAAGAACAGTACTTTGATACGACTCTCCAACTAGACCATTGGTGCGAAGTGACCTTTGAAAATTTTCTTCAACATTTGGTAGATCGACGAGGCCCACTCAAGGGGACCTTTGGTTGGTATAGATATGAGGCCTATTTGAATTGTCCATCATTGAATTGAATCTGAAAAATAATATAAAAAAGAATAAAAAAAAATGTAGGATTAAGACCGTTAATTTAAAGAATTTAAGGATAGGGACAATCTCAAGCTTCTAATTTCAAATTAAAGGGAAAAAAAAAGAAGAAGAATTCTCAATGCACACGGTTGTGCAAGTAGATATAAAACATGGGGCTCCTCAGATGCCTTCTTGTTAGATTGGGTGAGGCACGGTTTTCAATGGCTTCATCAATTAAATATTAATGTAGTGCACATCACTCCGTACATCAATCCTAGTATCAATCAAATGCTTTTAAATGCTTTCATATATGATTATTATTACATCGTCATTAACGCTCTCGCTCTATATAAAATAATTGCCCCACTCAATTTTCTTAATTCCTCCAGCTTGATCAGAGTCGCTCACTTCACTCAAAATGCTTACAAATGGAGAGTGGTGCTTCTTCAATTGAGTTGGTTTTTTTCATTTTTCTTTTCTTCTGTAAAGAAAGAGCCTTTTCTTTTGAGTTGGGCCCCTTCTTGCAAGGTTGTTGAAATTGACTCCACCATCAAAGGCCAAGGTGCATTTTTTTCCTCAGCGGATGTGTGAATCCCTATGTTAGTCCTTTTCTGACAAAAATTGCTTTCACACCTAGAAAATTCAATGGGGCCTCTTTTAAGACTGTGTACCGTTTCAAAGGCTGTTTATTATACATTATAGAATAGGAAGCTGTTCTCAATGTGCTTCAATGCTCTACACCCGATGAACAGCGCCGGTCATCGTAGGGAGATGGTGGTGTTATATCGTTATTAACATCAATTTGAGATCGTGAACATGATGATAATCACATGTAATATTTAATTTTAAATAAGATGAAGAGTTCCTCCAGACATTTTGATGCAGAGAGCTGTCTGGTGTTGTTGCTGAGATCTGTCGAAGAAGAGGCTGGGTGAATGGTTTCGGTTTCTCTCTCCTTGCCTATAAACCTTAATATGTTGAGTTTTTGTGTGGAGCCTTTGTGATGGACGAAAGGCTTTATTTTATAGGTGGAGAGAGGACCGAAATCATAATTAGGTTTTCCTTAGATTTAATCTCAATCGTCCATCAAGGTAGAGAATATTATGGAACATATCTCATTAAGAAACTGTTTTTGAGTAATTAATAGCATATATCATTTGAAAACGAAATTCCTATAATAACCACACTTCTAGAAAAGTAAGGACTTGTGGTCTAAGTAATGGGCGTAAAAGTAATTTCCTTACAAATGGAGTGTAAGTCAGAGGGAAACCTTTTAAAGACTTCAAATCTGCGCTCCTACATAGCATTGCATGCAAGAGAATGTTTTCCATTGATTAGAACGGGCTAGAGTAGATAATCACATGTGGGCACAAATTTTATTATCGCTAGTGGGTAAGTGCCTAAATGGATCAAAAATCAAATAGATCTCTTTGTTATCATCTACCACGCTTAGTGCAGGATATTTCATCGACACCGGTGATATCATCGTTGTGTGCATGACTAGACAGTGTCGTGTACTCCTTCGGAGTAGGGAGTGCAAAACATCCACCAGGCTTAAAAACAAAATGTGCTAGCTGTTGTTGATGTTTTTTTTTTTCCTGTCTGGTTCGGTTCTGTCCACGTTGGCTGGGGCCTATTCCTGGTGAGAATCCAAAAAAGATTATTTGTATTTGCTTTTGGGCAAAGTTGCCAGGGCCCTTTCCGCCCTCACCCCGTGACCCGGTCTTGAGTGCAGAGAGTCGTGAGACGAGGGTATTGTTTTTTCGTGTGCAGACGTTCAATGCACATGGCTGCTGGTTTGACAATTGAATTCGGATTGTTCAACAAATGAGCCTAAACAAAGATTTAAGTATGAAACCTTTTTGTTTTTATTTATTACTTTCGGCCTTGCTTGGACTTTAGGCTTTGAACGCAAATCTTGATAGTGGTAAGATATGTTGGAAAAAATAAGCACCATCCAAACTTAATTCACGGTCGTCATTCATCTAGGTGGCTATGTAAAGTCTTCTCACTACTCTCTCTGTCTTGAGATCCTCTCTTTTCCGCACCCGGAAATCGGATAGTAGCACTCCTAACACTAGTCCCTAATCAATGATCGACGGCCGGGTAATCTTGAGAACCAAGAATTGTTTTGTTGGTAAGCAATTCTAACTCTCACACGGCTGTCCAGCGGTCGGCCTTGGGCATGCTACCTTCCTTTCGCTCATGTGAGCTCCCTTTACATGTTTGTGGGCTCTCTTCCTATTTATGCGGCTGCTCTTTTGATCCCAACTCCCTTTGGTTAAATAAGAAACGGTTGAAAACATCTCGCTGGATGATTTTCAATGTATATGTTCTTGAATATATTCAGATGAGAAGTACCCGTATGATTCTTTCTTGTAGTCTACCCTATTTTTAGATTAGCCAAGGGTGGCTCGACCATTGAGCAAAAAAAACCATTGCTTTAGGCTCCTAAAAAATAAGGCCCAAAAAAAATTATTTTTTCAAATTCTAAAAAAGCATTCAAGCAACTGTCATAATTTTTGTTTTTCTCTCTAGGCCCCATACTAGTAATTGATATCACAATCTCATTAAAGCCATCTTTTCACATTTAACCAAAGCGTTAAAGCAAGTATCATCCTTCTTTTTCTCTACAAAGTGTCTTTTTAAATCCCAACAAATCTCAACCCAACCTCATTGCCTTCTCACCAGTGAGGTTTTTTAAATGGGCGTTTCTCCATCAACGCTTTTCCATCTCACGTATTTTTTACTCTCTCACCCTCTATCTCTCTCATAGATTGCCTTTCTCTATAATTGCTTTTTTTATTCTAAAGTAATATTCTTTAAAAATTTATTGATCTGATTTTGTCTTCTTTTTAATAATATATGTTAATCATAACCCACTAACTCAAATATAATCCATTTTTTTCATAATGAAAAAGTTGGATCAAATTCGAAATTCATCTACATCTACAATCTTTATGAGCAATAATGATAAATCACTAAATCAAGTTCTATTGTTTTATGATTTTAAGATTTTTTTTTTTAATTTCATGCTCATATTGTATGTTTAGTATAGTTAGTGTTCATTTTATTTATAAATATTATTAGTTATAATTTATAAATGATAAATGTATCTATTAGAAAATACGAATCCAGATACTCGAAACTTAAAAAAAGAAAAAAAGAATAGATAATTTGAGGCGTCATTTAGGATTGTCGCTTTAGGCCTCAAATTGTCTCGAGCTGGGCCTGGGACTAGCTTGCTTACTTACAATTAATTTTCCCCTTTGTACTCATAACTCATGTGAGTTGCACAAACTTAAGTTTGATACTTATCATTAGATGAAATTAATAAAAATAATATCTTTTAAAATCATTAAACTTGAGGGTAATAAATATCAAATGGTTAGGAAGACCTAAGCAAGGGTGGAATTAGGGCGGGGGACACACATGTGTACTCATTTCTATGTATGATCATGATCTCCCGACTCAGTAGTGATATCACCAATGCAGATCACATTTGAGAGGATGTGCGGCCACCATGGGTTGGGAATAGTATTGTTTTTTTTTCTCCCCGCACACAAATGCAAAGATAAGCCCATGAAGTGGGAAAAGTGGCATTCCAAGGCATTGATACATACGCGGCAGGGTAACATGCATGGCTGCCAACAAACTGAGTAACCCCTTGTTGGTTGGTGTGGATTTAAATAATGGAAAATGTGAATTTTTAAATCTAATAGTTTTGAGTCTGGATCTCCTGTTTCGTTGAAACAGATAAATATTGTTTCATTCAATTAAGATTTGCCAACTATATAAAATATCATGCCAGCTAATGTACCCTCTCAATTGATTCTTTGAATAAAAAAAAAAAGATGAGATTTTATACAATTGGAAAATTTTGATTGGATGAAACAATATCTTGTTGAAATAGGGGATCCGGACTCAATAGATTTATCATGATTGGGACATTGAGTCATGAAAAGTTAAATGTCAAAAACTACTAATCTTGGAATCCTATATTTATATATTTACGAAAATAAGTTCACATCTAGAATAGTTTAAGAAGAACACTTTGATTAGAAATAGCATGAAAAATATGGTCAGCTTTGAAGTCAAGCTGCTCAAAATCACTAATCAGTAAAAGGGAAAATCTTACTCTTATCGCTTCATTCCCACTGATGGTTCTATCGTATTTGAAACGTGTGTTGACTCTATTTTGTTAGTTAATCACATATTCTAGACATGATTAACCTAAAGTAGAAATAGCTTTTGCTTAGATTGAAATTTTGATAATGATTAGAAAAGGTGAGATAATGAATTGAGTGGTCTAGATTTCTTGAGTGGTCACGTTGATGAATTTATAGTAATTTTGTAAGGTCCGCGACCTTACTGGGTCAATTGGGCCCAATAGCAGGCCGTTGACCCGTTTATTTTACTATTATTATAATTAATTGTATTATTCTATATTTAAGTGGGTTTAGGCCTTGAGTGAGTTCCTTTTAGTGTTAGAATAATGTATGCGAAGTTTCGTGCGATCCCGAGTGCGTTTGACCCTAATGAGGGGGTAGTTTGCAATTTAGGAAAAATTGAGTGTTTTTCTGGAAAAATTCCTATCAACGAGGTTTTGGGTTCGTTGGAAAGGTCTCGTCGCGCTGATCATTTTTTTCTCCTGATTCGTCGCGATCCAACGATCAGAAACCCTTCAAGTGATCCATTCTTTCACCGGACCCATTTAAGGGCAAATCAGTCTTTTTCCCTTCCCTCTCTTCTTAATTAGGGATTAGCCCTAATCTCTTATTCATCTCTGCAATGAACGAGAGTTACAGCAACCTATCTTCTCCCTCTTCATCTTCTCAAGCCCAGATCTCTCTCCAGGAGAGATCACCTCTACGATTCTGACCGCACATCTTCTTCCTCTTAATCTTCTCTCTCCATTGATTCTAGTTGGTAAGCTTTTTTCCATCATCAACTTTTCCATTCGTTTTCTCTTTTGCTTAGAGTAGGTAGAATCTTGATCTTTTTCCTTTCTTTCTTCTTCTCGGTATTCTAGATTACTTTTGAGCAGGGTAGATTGTGGTTTTCGTGGTAGAAAACTCCTCCTCAAGCTTTTCAAATTTCTAATCATCTTCTTGGTTGAGGCAAGTAGATATGCATTTTATATTTAATCATGTGTGTATGTTTTCTCCATTGATTGTAATGATTTCCTTACTAGATTTCCCTAAAACCAAGCCTGGTATTGATAGTGATTTTGGATTACATGTTAGGTTAGATTTGTGGTATGGATTGGATTAATTGTTAAATTGGTACCCCTTTTGATGTTTCTAATTTGTTAGAATGGATGTAAAATTGATGAGAATGGATTTTTGGGAGAGCAGGAGCTCAATTTCGTGCAGGTTATAGTGCTTGTGAAGGCTAGTTGAAGAAACAAGGTAAATTCGGACGTTTGGGGAGGGTTTCTGCCTCTGAGCGTACGGACGCTAGAAGGAAGAAGCCCAGGGCGCCCTTACTGGTTCCGGGCGTCCGGACGCCGGGAACCCGTAGAAGCATATCAATAGACCATTTTGGAACGTTCATAACTTTTAATTCGCCAGTCGAATTTCGACGTGTAGTATACCATTGGAAAGCTCTTGAAATGTAGAATCCGATGGTTTTGGTTTCATAACGATCGGAGGTCAAGAAGTAATATAAAAACTCAGATTATTAACCGAGCCTATATTTTATTAGAAATGAGACTAGTAACTTAGGTTTGGGCCTTAGATGTTGGAAACCTTGAACCTACTATCAGTTGACCATTAATGGGGATTAAATCGTAGCACGTGGCTTGGTGTGCTTTGATTTGGTGTCTAGGTATTCGTGCATTAAACATGTGGTAACCGAATGCGTATGGAACTGAATTAATGGATACTTAACATGATTGTACACCAAGGGATTTTCTTAGAAGCATCGTTGATTCAATTCCACACGTACTCTGTTAGAACATGTAGGACACATAGATGACACCACTTGCCTAGGTTTGGATCGTAATTCCTCCTTGACTTATTTAATCGTATCTGTTGTTATAATTCCTTGTACACTCTCTCTTTGCATAACACACCTAATTAATTATGAAACATAATCCCTTGTAAAATTAGGACTTGGACCTGACTTAGAGTGTACCTTAGAACCCCGTGTTATGTAATTGATAAACATGACTGACTAGACTGGAGGGATTATAATGTGATTGGATTTGTCTTGTATTGACTTGAATAAGAGAACCCCTATGAATATGTCTTGTATATTGAGCTAGCCAGATTTGTTTGTCTTGGTCTATTTTCGTGTCAACACCACTTTATTATTATTTGCATGTCATAGCCATCTGCAGTTTGGGGTATTATTAATGGGCCGGTTACTCGGACATCGGGGTGGGCAGTCGGCTTGGACAGCGTCCATGGCGTTGAATAGTTGGGAGCGGGCTTGGACTGTGCTACTATTCCCCGGACCGGGAGCTTGGATCCCCCTGGAGCCGGACTTTGGTATCAATAGTTCGGGTAGGATTGTTACTGGTACCCCGGGAGGTGGCGTGGACATTCTCGGAGTCTCCCTCTTGATTCTTGCATTGCATTGTTTGGACAGTGGTTATTGTTAGTATATTAGGATTTCTTGTCATTGTTTCTGGTTATTTATTCATGCTTTATGCCTAGCTTCGATTCCTTGTATTTTCTTGATTATTATGCCTGTCATTACTCTTATACTTGATGCATGTCATGATTACTTACATCTTGCATATCTATTGCTCAACATGTCGTTGACTCTATTCCTTGGTGTGCAGACTTCTCAGGTGAGTACTACTACGAGGAGCAAGCAGGTGAGGAGATCCCAGAGGATCTCCAACCGGCTGAGGAGGAACGAAGTGGCGTGCCGATAACGTAGAGTAAAGTCATTGATCCTGGCACGGGAGAGATTCATTGGGCCTTTATTAGATTCTTTATTCTTTATTTATCTCTCGTTGAAACTTTCATATCATTGACATCACTATTGTTTTAAATGGCCTTGATTATTGGGATGACCATTGTAATAAATTAATTTCTTGTTTAAGTTTTATTTTATTCTTTGTTCAACTTTAATATATATTGAGATTCATTATTCCTTGTTGATATCCAAATATGCTTAGAATTATATAAGTTCTGCAAAATTTTATTTTATTTGAGGCTTGAAATATTATATCCTCACAGCGGACTTACGATCCTTGGGCCTAAAGGATAAATTTTTTAATTAGTTCTAAATTTCACTCTCCGGATCCAGTTTATTCTCTAATTGGGTTTGGGGGACGTGACAAATTTGGACTTAGAAAACCTCTAATCAATCCAAATTTGAACTACCATATCTCGATGGGTCCAAATACTCTTAGACTCAAAACTCATGAGCGATTTGTGAAGCACATTAATGAACACACTTATTGAATTTCTATTGATTTAAAATGAATACTCACTTCTGTGGACACACAAATTTGATAAAAAAAAAAGCAGGAAAAAGAATCTCAAACAAGTATGGAAAATACATTTCCATTAAAAACTAAAGATTCCATGAAAAATGAAGAATCGAGAAAAATGACTTTCTCAAGTCAAAAGATTATAAAAAAAACAAGTCAAGGGCTCTAAAATGAAGAAAATGACATAAGTTGCATCAAGATCATAGAATAAAAGACTAGGACGGGCAGAAAAAAAACACCGCAATCTAATGGGGGTACGACGCTCTAGGTCAAAATAAATTAAAAATCACAAAAATGGTAAAACAAATGTTGAGTTGGGGTTGGGAATGCACCCCCACATCCCAAAAACCCTAAAATCTACACTATGGAACCTTTTTTCGGTGCACAACATAGCTTACCCCTTAAAAAAGTTGACCATTAAACTTTTAGGGCTCACATCTCTTTCAATATAGGTTGAATTGGGGTGATCTTGGAGCCTACGAATATACACTCTGAAACCCCTTTCCAACGACATATTGAAGTTGACAATCTTACATGACGGATCAAAATCATGCCCGATCAAAGTTTTTATAGATATGCGGAAGGATGGAAAATGGGACCCAAATAGGGGGTTCCCCTCATTACCAAAAATAAGCATTTAGGATATTTTCTGAAAACTCTTTTAACTTTTGGAAAATATTATGATTTTTTACATATGGCCCTCCGAAGATTTCAAAAATCTCTTATATATTTTGAAAATTACACGCATTCATTATATGTGCCCTCTAAGAAATTCCTTTCTACATAGTGGCCCCACAAGGAAGAATTCCTTGGTTTGCACCTGCTTGTTTAGTTGAAAAAGGTGAAGTGGAAAAGTAATCTCATGATGTGAATCTCTAACGAAATAAAATCATCATATGTTACTTGTTTTTAACTTCAAAACTGTATGAATTTAAATGAATATTTAAAAAATGCTTTTTAAATACACACACAGACGCGCTCTCTCTCTCTCTCTCATCCTCACCTTTACTTTGCCTCACATAATCCAAACAAATATTTTACTACACATCTACTTTTACTTCATTATACTTTACATTTATCTTTTACATGATGTGACATCCACTTTACCTTTATTATATCGCACAATAAAAATGTAGGGTTTTGAAGTAGTAAAAGATTAGTGGGGTCACATCATAAGTTCACATTTTCACTTTGTGTTTTTTTTTTTCATCCAAATATAGTAAAGTGAAAAAAATGATATAACACATTCCTACTTTAACTCCACATTTACTACTCTTTGTGCCAGACAAATGCCCGAGTGACTAAAAAGTAAAACTCTATCTAAATTCTATATAGGTGCTACAGCCTTCACTTGCTGCTGTGATTTAATTAAAAAATAGCTTTGAACGTGAGCCATTGTTTAGAAATATTTTTTTAATAGGAACTTAGAGGTTGTTTGTTTACGATCTTTTACATATGCATACATAATGGTTATGCATGTTTGGACATATCTACATATGTAATGTATAAATGAGTTGTAAAAATAGCATGTAAATGATATTATTTTTGCATGAAGATTTATACACCCTAAGTTAATAATGTGATTTATGCATGGTATTATATGAAAAAGCAAGTACACATGGTGATATTTAATTAGCTTACCCTGATTTGAGTCCTACGCGAAAAAAATTCTTGTGTTAGCTTTTTTTGGATTTTGAGAAATTTGTGAAACACATCCCATAAATCATGTATAAAGTTTATTTATGTATCTCCATGAGCTCCTAAATCAAGATTTGAAATGACGTTGCTAAAAATACGTCGGAAGCAAAACTTCTTATCTTAATTTTTTTTATGAGATTTGAGAAATTTGTAAAGAAAAACCAACGTTACACTTAACACTCTTAGATATATTCTTTGACACATGAAAATAATTATATTTTCAAACATAGTAATGGGTTAGACATGTGTAACAGTTACATATGTAAAAAAATTTCCAATCATATGGGTAAAGGGTAAAAATAACCCCTTACAAACAAACGGAAATGAAGGGGTTTCTTTGTAAATCCCCCCTGAATAAATCCAAACAGTTGGTGGAATTAAACGGATAGCATCTTATCGAAAACATTTTGAGAGAGAGAGAGAGAGCTTCCAGTTTCCACAGCGGAGTTGGGAGGACAGACTGTTGAGTCTAAGGAGCGATGGCCTCTCTCAGCATGGGGATCCCGTGCGGAAGATCAATAGGTCGCACTAGGAGATCCACAAGTAGCTTCCCCTCAACCCCCAGAATCTCCTGTATTGGATGGGTACGTATTAACTTCATTTCTAATTAAAACTCCCCCCTCTCTATAGATATATATGTGTACATATCTGCAAGCAAAGTTCAGATTTCATATTCATTGGTATGAATTCAATTCAAGTGCATATTTCTTGTTGTCTTGACTTGTCTTTGTGCAAAGGAAGGATCCAGAAGGCATATTAGGGCCCCCTCAAACTGGCCACATTGCTCGCAGAGAGTTCCAAAGGCGCCTTGAGAAGGACGCTGATGCCAGGGAAGCCTTTGCTCGCCAAGTACGAGAGGAAAAAGAGCGTCGCCGTGCTCTTCGTCAGGCAATTCCGCGCAATTCATTCCCCCCACTCTCTTTCTTCTTCTTCTTTTTTCTTCTGCTAATGTCTAGTTCTTGTGTTACAGTCGCGGGTCGTGCCGGATACATGTGCAGGTTTGATTGAGTATTTTCTTGATACAGAAGCTCAAGAGCTTGAGTATGAGATCTCAAGGTTGAGGCCCAGGTATTTTTCTCATTACTTTTCTTCTTCTTCTTTTGAATTTCATGCTCCTGATACTTGACTTGCACATTTCTACAAGCAATCCTCATGTGAACCTGAATGCAATTTGGGTCGTTATTAGGTGAAGTCATTGGTCCATTAGGTTGTCCCAAGAGAGGGGCATTATGATAATGTTGTTCTCTATGCATATATGCTATAAAACAATCTGAAAGTTAAAATATAACATGACATGGTTTTTAATAATTGTGTGCTAGTACTCTTATTATAGCTGATCCCAGACAAAAGGGTTAGAAGGCTAAGTTACTCTTATTATAGCTGATCCCGGACAAAAGGGTTAAAGGCTAAGTTGATGATAATGATGATCCTGTAAACATTTAAAGGAGTGGTGGGTTAATGGGCCATTTTTTTTTTTATTGCCTTTATTTCAAAGAATTGCTAGTCTCAAATTTATGTTGACCAAATGTTTCTTCTTTTTCAAGCATTGCTAGACTTTACCTTCTTGCCTACTACAACTGGTATTATGACTTGCCTAAAAGATTTTGGATGAAACAATTAATCTAGCAGCTTAGTGGGTTTACTAGCCTAATATTTGATCATAAATGCTTCCCGTTCGGTTGTTCGAGTGCTTGGAATCTTCCCATCACTGACATCTTAAATTTTGATCAGTGTAATCTCTGTCTTCTTTCCCATTTGAATAGCTTATTTTTGGACTTACCAATGCATTTTCTTGGTATCACCCTACGGAGTGCTGTCGTGACAAAAGAACAGAGTTTTAGCATGCAACCCATGAGGACGCTTCTTGCTTCAAAGAAATGATAGATTTGTGTCATGAGTTCCATCTTTCTTAATAAATTGGAATTAGAAGCTGGAAAAAATCAATAATTTAATTTTTGCATTTAGATATTACTCTTTATGAAGCTTCTTTTGTGTCATAAACCTTCTTATAAGCATTGGTTGACATAAATCTACTTTGTTGGGTTCAGAACATGAGAAGGAATATCTTGCTTTGCAATCTAATCATCCTTGATGGCCAACAAAGTGGTTAGGTTAGAAGGATCATATGCTTTAAACAATGGACCTATGTGGAAATTTTTGCAACATCGGATAGAAACAGTTGACTTTTCCTTCTTAATTGCTTTGCCCAAATGTAGCAGTTATATGTGAAGAAAAATGCATTGCCATTTTAACAGAGGATTCTAGGCACAATTCATGAATCATGATTCATGATAGACATCTTCATAGCCTCAACTCTGCAAATTGAATGTGTTATTGAGACTTCTACCTGTTACTTTAATATGTTTCAGATTAAATGAGGAGTTTTTCACTCACCTACAGAACGAACTGGGACAACTTAGATTTTCTGTTTCAAGGACAGAGGTACGGTTCTTATATTTTATTTTCTGTTCCTGGGAACAGGACACCTGATCTGTGTCCTGCAGATGGTAGAGTAGAACCATGGTTTGTGACTGTTTCTGATGATTTTTCAGGATATGGAAGACAGATTGATCGAGCTGGAAGCAATGCAAAAGGTGCTGCTGGAAGGAACAGGTTTGTTGCCTTTCGAAAAGAATCAAAGATGATGCCAAATAGTATTTATTCTCCTCTGAAAAAACAAAAGGATGGCGGCAGTAATTCCATCTTTCTTGCAGAAGCATATGATAAATTGCAAAATAACCTTATTCTAGCAAAGCAAAGGCTGGCAAAAATATTGCAATCGAAGGATAAGAAAGCAACTGTAAGTAAAGTTACAACTAGACTGCTCCTTGATATAAGTCTTTGTTGATATTATGCGATTCTTACCTCATGGATATCTGAGACATTTTGAACATGTGGAGCTCATGTTTGACAATCCAGACGTTTGATCTGATGGGACCCCACTATAGATGTGCCATTCCACAAAATTTATCCATTTCAAACAATCCTAACACTTAAATGGAGGACCATAAGAGTATATGCATAAGAATGAAATGCATCAAGGTTCTGTAAGATTCCACACATCTTTGGGTGGTTACAGAGGCGGAACCATATTGAGGCCTGGGGGGGCCAGGCAACCTTTGAAAATTCCTTTTAAAACACAAAAATGGGCCCCCCCAGGTTTTTGGAATTTTTTTTTCTAAAACCCATCCAGCCCTGGCAAAGGTGTGGGAAAAGGTATATAGGAACATAAGGAGGGGGAAAGGAAGGAGAGAAAAGGCAGGAATGTTCGAGAGTGCTCCTGCCTTGTGTATTGGATTCTGGTGCACCATGTCAGTCAACTAGAAGAGTTTAGAGTCCATGTGTTGGGCATGTGAGTGACTGAGCCACACCCACACCACAGTGACCACACATCTGGAAATGGTGCATCTTACATACCATCAGGTGAGGACTGAGGACTTAGAAAGTTTGTGGAAGGATGGTTGTGGACATTGAGAAGTGGGAGGGAGGTTTTACTAGGGGCAGCGGAAATACTTTTCAATGTTCTCCTCAGGTGGAGTCCACTTCTCGACAGTGGAAACGTATGGTTGAAGCCACCTGGACTTGATGGCCCATTGTCAAACTGGCCATGTGAAGGCACACGTACTCATGGGTATGCAAGTTAAAATTTATCACTCCCTAGTCCAACATTAGGTGGGGAAGAGAGAGACTGATTAATTTTTGTCATCTTGGGACAGAGATGCTTCACTGAGGATATCTGTAGATGAGGATCTCATATTGAGATCCTCAGTTGCACTGGTTCTTATGGAGCCCACTTGAGGATGGGATTGAGGGAATTGAAAGATCTCACCCACACAGGATAAAGGCTCATATCATCATCATAACTACTTAAGCAACGGCCCATAAGTTTTCATCATTCAAATGAGTGCACTATCAATCCAATGGTCTAGTGTGCCAAACTTGGGATAAGTGATTATCAAGGGGGAGTGTAGGCAGGGTGTTTCTCTAATTTATGATTGAATAGATATTGGTTTCAATTTTCATGTAAAATTTAGTCTTGAATCGTAATATATTTTTCATGCTTGAACTTACAACTATGTCCAAATAGATACTGGTTTCAATTTTCATGTAAAATTTGGTCTTGAATCGTAATATAATTTTCATGGTTGAACTTACAACTATGTCAAAAGAAAACTTTAAAATATGATAGTTATAATAATTGGTGAAATAAAATTTTATTCAAGTTTTGGCCCCCCCCAAGATGAAATCCTGGCTCCGCCCCTGGGTGGTTACATACCTCCAACAAATGCACAGTTTCTGTCTGGGTTTTTAAAACATGCTTGGGTTATAAGGATGAACAAACCGAAGGATGTGGCTAAGATACGAGCAAAAATTTAGATTTGATGACCCGTAGAAATGGATGGATGCTATGGTGGGTGAATTTATCATGAAGACTGTGATCTAGTAGATCTGCCAAAAAGGATGTGAAGCTTAAATAGGTCTTAAAGAAAGACCAAACCAGGCATGAAAGGAATGGTTGAAAGCAGAAGGCAAGGCTAGTGGATGAAAGTTTCACATAGAGAGAGGAGATAGACTCTAAATAAACCTCTTTAACAATTCTCAAGGGCAAATAATTATGGCACTCATTGCTTTCCTAAATGGCGAGTTGGAGTGTATATGGTTTGTCTGAAAGGTTATGAGAATGAGTCTCATAAGAAAGTCAAGGATTTCATATGTATGGTTTCAAGTAGGCATATAACAGTAAAGTCTACCAGTGTATATACCACAAGGTTAGTGGTAGGGATTCTTTCATGTGTGATTTAGAATCAACATTCATTGATGTCAGTGGTGGACTCAGAATTTTCATTTGGGTGGGGCGGACGATGACCAGTTGAAAAGGTCAAAATCAATGCCCACTACCAATAATCCCCGCTTATTGCATGGTTTAAAGACATGATCTTTATTTTTTTGGCAAATTAAGTATAAAGAACTCATATCCTGATACTAACACTCAATTCTTACATAAGCCTTTTAAATACAACATCCATTTCCTCAATAAATTAGCCTTTATTCAAATCAATGGGATGGAAATTAAATTAGCAATCACACTACAACACTAATAAAGAAACTATAGAGAACTCCAAAGAAGTAAAATAATTATCATACAAAAATAATACCTCTTTGATTGTTTCCTTAAGCTCCTAAGAGTTTCTCTATCATTTGAAACCAAATGAGACCAACATAATTATAAACATCATATTGTGATTAAAGAAAAAAATCAATTCAAGAAAATCTAATAAAAAATAAAAGAGAAAGTTGCTAAAACTCAAGACCAAGGAAGAAATCAAACAAAATCCAAAGTAGGATGTTTTGGGGAAAAATTGGAGTACTTTTTGAATCCATTTGCAAGAAGGCATTTGGCCAATATCTATTTGATTCAAAGGTAGAAACCTCATCACTGCCCCTTATTTGTGTGTGTGTGTGTATAGAGAGAGAGAGAGAGAGAGAGAGAGAGAGAGAGAGAGAGAGAGAGAGAGAGAGAGAGAGAATGGTGGTGTTGGTGAATCTAGGTGAGCAAGAAGAAAGAGGAGAGAATCATAGAAGAAAGAAGGGATTGAGAGAGAAAGAGGATGGACCTTTATGCTATGCTATTGTGTAAAAGCTGAATTGTCTGAGCTTGAAGTGGAAAAAGGAGAACGATTGAGCTAATGGTTCCAAGTTTTTTTTTTTAGACCGAAAGCAGGAAACTATTATGATTTTTCGAGACCTGGGGTGGGGCAATAACTTTACCAGATGGTCCATGCAACTTTTAAGACCGGATGGTCCATGCAACTTTTAAGACCTTTTGGATCACACCTAGGGTGACCACCCAGGTCCGCATAAATTAGGTCCACCCCTGATTGATATAGGTTGTGATGACTGCTTGGACTTTCTTAGAAAGTTCGATGAAGGTTCTTCACATTAATTCTGCTCCAGGCTTTGCCCCAATTCTTTGAGGTGATAAGTTGCCCATAATTCTTGAAAAGTGAGGTTGAACAACTAGATGTTAGTTCTGCCATGGGCTCACTTGGAAGGTATCAGAGTGATTCAGACATGGATCAGTGGAACGTTTCAGAGAAAGCACTGAGACATGCAAGGTTGGAGGAATTTGTGGTCACATGTAGGAGATCTGATCATCTAGAGATGGTTGAGTACATAAGTGACTTCACAATACATTTTCATGAAGATAGGTAGTGCTGTGGCGAATTGTGAAATTAGACTGTTACTGTAAAGGTAGAGCTTGCGGCATGCTATAAAGTGGGCATCATACATTATGGTTGTAGAATTTTGTCTTAAGTCTTCAAGTTATAGGTAGGATATTTGCACGTGCATGCGTGTGTTTGAGAGAGAGGGAGATAGATTTGGTTTTTAGTTTTTTCCCACTACTCCTTTATTGTTCTGTAGGATATTAAAGGACTAGAAAGGGAAAGATATAGAGTTGCATGAGTAAGGTTACTCTTCCCATAAAGGTTATAGGAAATAGAAATGGGGGTGCTTTGACAAAAATAAGTTAGTAGGCGAGGAGACCATGGCCAACAAGTTTTCTAACAGAGATAAATCGCTCGCATTTTGCGAAAAGGGTCTGTTGAATCCTTGAAAGTCATTTTTGATAACAGAATTGTCTTCTCAAATAAAATCTTATTTCAAATCTTAACCTAAGGAATGCTTATTTGGAACAAGTGGGAGAATCTAAGACATTGCACTGCTTTGCCCTCCCACATTTCCAATGCATACAGTTTCTTTCATTGAGAGTTTTGGAATGCTGCTTGGAATCCAAGGGTTGCTTTCTTGCTGACAGGAGGAGGATTTCTAAAATTGGCATAAAGAGAAGGATTCTGTTGGTGGATAAGGAATCACTTGAAGCAAATAATAAATAGATTAGGTGGTCCGTCCTTCGCCTTATGCATGACCATACTTTTGGACCATAGACAAATGTCAATTCAATAAAGTGCTCCTCATTGCCTATAGCACAGGTGTGGACTTTGATTCAATTTATTTTTGTGTAGTGTTCCCATGTTTATGCTTTTAAGATCCCATAGTAGTAGGGGGAAAACCAGAATATTTTATAGGTTCACATTCACTTGAAAAGGAAGCCAAATTATGTATAGCTGACATCTTCAGCTAGATTTTTTTAGGTTATAGCCTATCTGTAGGGCCCATCAGATCAACAGTCTTCATAATCAAACCATGGCCTCTAAATTTTTTCAGTCAACTCCAAGGACACTATGCATATTCCATATCCTTACCTTCGATTAAGGATCTTATAATTCCTATGACATCTGTCTCATGAAATCATATCTCCACTAACAAAATAATCTTTAATTAGCAGTTACTGGATATGGTTGAGCGAAATGAGCTTGATAGGTCCTTATTGGCTCTTCTTGATGAAAACATAGCTAATGCCCACAAGAATGACCAGGTGAGGACTGTTGGTTGCTTCATATTTGTCCCATTAGTGCAGTTTTGATTATGGAGGCTCTGCTATGTGTTCAACTTAGTAGCCATTGCGTGGTTTAATTTGCAGAAGCAAGCAGCGGAGTTCATGGAGAAGATTCGTGCAGCCATTCTTAAGTATATGACTGTATGATAATCACAGTTGTAAATTCATTTCTGCTAAGTTGAGCTCAATGATCTACATAAACAGATATAGCTTGCGTTTTATGTATCCAATGTGAAGATGTTTCTCCTGTTTGTTTATCTGTGCAAATATTGGAAACAAGATTTTTTTAGGTCAATTGCCTTATTCACTATGTTCCTTCCTCTTGTATTTGTTAAGTTGAATGTTGTGTTTAAAACTCAGTTTCTTTTGCATATGCTTCTTGAAGTGCGAGCCACTGTGGCCTACCTTGACAGTTGACACTGTTTCTTTTGCATGATGTGTGGGGTCTGTTGTGCTGTGTTTGATTGCTCAGGTTGGGAGTCCAGTATCCTATAGTTCCCGTAAAGGGAGCTGATGTATTGATCTAGCAAATAAGTGCAAGACTATGGCGGTTTAATTCTGGCTCATCAGGTGGTGCTAGCAATTGCATTCCCCTGCATTTCATGTGATGAATGTGATAGATAACCATTCTCTCCTTTCCTGTCCAGTTGATGGCAATATATTGTATAGGATGTCCTAGCCAGTAAATTCTTTTAACTGGGACATTGCCCACACCAGCAGATTTATAGCCCTCAGCAAGGTTGCAAGTGGGCTATGCCATCCTGTGCGCCCCTCTTGAAAGCCCAGCGTGCGTCTGCGTGATCTAGAGAGAATGCCGTGAGGCTGGTGATAGCCGGCGATATGGTTTCTCACACGACCCCTTCTACTTTGTATTTCATTCTCTGTGTTTCACATTGAGTCTTTCATGCCATATAAATAGCATTCCAAGGAGGGGTGGATTTCACCATGAACGCAGGAGAAACAGCTCCGGATTATGCTAAACGTGTGCTTGGTATAAGGGATTTACTTTTACCTTATCTTTATGGCTTACTAGCATGAAGCCCCCTTGGGGTACACACGTTAAGTCTCGTGCGACTTGAATAACATATTAAAACTAATATCCATTTTATATAAATCCAGTTATAACCAAAAAAAAAAAAAAAATTAAATCAACCAAAAAGTTATGAAAATCAAACATCTTTCTTCCCTCAAAATCCATGTCAGCATACACGTTTCATTTTAAAAACAAATGATTCGCATGCATTTTTGCTCTCATTTTGAATACTATATAAAAACTTTGAAAATCACCTTAATTTATAGAGTTGGAAGGCATCCCTTTGAATCGGGTCACAACCACACAAATGGGCCCAAGAGACACATTTTATTGAAAAGGCTCACCTGTAATTTTAAAAAGACAAGTTCACAAATGGGCTCCAAAAAGGGACACATTTTATTGAAAAGACACGTGTGTGTTTCCAAAAACACACATTCAAGGAACACGTTCACAAATGGGACCTAAGAAGTTGACGTGGCTTCTCCTAAGGCCAGAATTGAGTTTTTTTTTCCAACCGCTATCCATCTTTAAAGAGAGAGAATGGGCAAATCGTGTTGGGCCCATCAGGCCCACACGGTCCAACACCTCTCACTTTTAGATGGATTTGAGAAGAGCTTTGAAAACCATTTTCTGGATTTTGACCTCATTTCTTCCCTCACGGCCAAATGGCCAAGTTGGGGGTATTACTAGATGGTTAATCCCAGACCTATATCTAATAAAAATGACCCTTATCTTTGCTAAAAGTCTTCCGCTCCACTAGTCACTACCATGTCCTTCCGTACCCACCCATGGATTTCTATTTCCAATGGAGAGGAATTTTACATTCCCACCTAGGGGTGTTGATGGACTGGGTGGGCCCAAGCCCAGACCAGCCCGGTTTGGCCCTGGCTTGGGCCTTATGTTCTTGTGCCTGGGTCGGGCTTGGTTTATTTATTTAGGTCCAGTTAATAGATGGGCTGTGCTTGTATATAGTGGAATAAAGCCCAAGCTCAGCCCGGCCCGACTAAAAAAATAATGAAAGCGAGAGTTAAAATACTGAGGACTCAGACAGGTAAGATTTCACATGCACAAACACCAACACACCAATTGAGCTACAAGTAAAGACATTAAGGTAGCTTTTCATTTTCTTATAATGTCGAGCCGGGCTAGGGACCATGTAAGTTAGGCTAGATCTAGATATTTCTCAGCCCTGCCCATAAACAACCCTATTCCTACCTTTATCATAAGAAATCTAAATCCTCTTAATGTATTGCACAAAATAAGGATACAACGAACTGCACAAGAAATGATAATATTTTTCTTTCTAATGTGGAGTCCTCTTGTCACACAAATACACCGTAACAAAAAGTCCCCCGAACTAACTAACTAACTAGAGTGAGTAGTCTCTCCTACCCAACCCGAGTAGCTTTCCTTGACTCAGTAGGTGAGTTTGGGAGACACAATCCAAGTTTTTAAACCACTGTAGCTATATGGTATTTTACTCGACTTTTCTTTAGGCCCGGAGGAATCAGAAAAAAGAAAAAAAAACACTACCCATACTTACATTGGATCCAAAGGCTTGGCAGCTTCCACCATAACTAAAAAACATAATACAGACATCATTTATATAAGAATTTGCTTAGCACCATTCATGATTCAACTGCTCCATCATTTTTCTTCTTTTAATCATTGACAACCCATTTGTGTCTTCTCATATTTTAACACAGTTTAGTCACCCAGACTAAGGTAGCATGAACCCCAGGACCATAATTAAAGTACCTCTCTCTCTCTCCAATGGATTCTCAACTCTCAATTCTCCACCCTTGAAGACAAAGAAAGATACCCCATGCAATCATATCAGTTCCCAAACAATTGTACCATCAGAGATCAATTTTCAATTATGAATCACCGTAAATCTTGGCTTTCAATTCTTTGATCATATCAGTGGGCCCCAACCCAAACAGAAGCGAGTGCAGAAAGCAAACGGAGATCCCGCGGTGTACAGAAGAGACCATTTCGGCTCAGTCCCTCTTTCCTCACACAGAGAGAGAGAAGGCCGAGCCACAAAAAAAAAAAAAAAAAGACGAAACCCTAAACATCTGGTAACTCTTTTATTCCCTTTCGTTTCCGTTAATCTACGATACATTCTGAATTGAGAACTGAAAAAAATGGAATCCCAAATGAAGGTTTCCTTTGTTGAATCTTTTGGTTGCAGGATATTATGTTTGTGGGGCTGCTTCCATCACTGACATGCGATAGATACAATAGGTACAAGCACAAGCAGTTCTTCTCAATCTCCTCTTTTTGTTATGTTTAGGAACTTCTCTTGCATCTTTTCATTTGTTTGTTTATCTTAGTTCTTGTTTTGGTATCATGTTAATCATCTCAAATACTAAAGATTTTGTGCATTTTTAGAAGCATATATTGGATTTGGGGGACATGGCATGGTAGAATTGTTGGGTTCTTAATTGTGTTCACAGTTTACTTGCACATGGTTCCTGTTAAACTAATTATGAAATGGATAGTGATTTCTTAAAATTTTCTCAGTTGGAATGTTACAATGGTTGTAGTGACAGTGCACTATTGGATGATTAGAATAGAGCACAAGACAGTCTTAATAATAAAAATGCAAGAAAGGGAATTGTGTCATCGATATGCGATGTTCGATATAATTTGGGAAAATGCTGTTGAGATTTCCTAATTTAACAAAATTATGGAAGTAGGATGTGTAGCTGAGGAATACTGAAATCAAACTATGAAGATATAGGTTGGTACCAATTATTGTATGGGTAAATTTTAAGTTGAGCTATTACGGTTCCCATGTCTAAAGTTTGTGAATTTCAGAATATCTACCATTTTATTCATGTTACTCACGGTATCCTTGCTTCCCATATATGTCAGCATCTGTTGTGTTGTTGTTGTGACAAAACTTTTACACTGGCACAACCCTCCTTAGTTTGGGCTTTGGACTGGCAGTTATAACAAATTGGCGGCGTTATTTATTTTTATCCTTTTCTGGGAAATGTTGCTGCAAAGTACTTTTTCATATGACTAACGAGATTCTGTTGAAATTAAGACCTAAGACATCTAAAAAGTCCTTTTTTTCCATTACTGTCTTCACCTACAGAACGGTGGCTGTTTTTCTTTAAAATAATGGGCCAATCAACCCCATACTCATATATGCCTATCTTTGAGAATTTCTGTTATGAGAAGAAGCAGACTGTGCCATCAATTATCAAGAAGAAAACCTTCTTGAGTAAATCAAATAATATTCTTGGTTGATGGTCGGGTTCCAACATAGTGCCCTATGTTAAGAGGTCTACATTTACTTTTAGATGATATACTAACGTTGTAAATAAATTGTTAAAATCTTGAATGGCTATGGGGAAGCTAAAATGTTCGGTTTTTATTTAGGGGTTATTTGTTTGCACCCATTTATGTAAATGATGCACATGCATAACATTTACGCATGCTTATGTTTATTTTTCCTATTTAGGCATCACATGCGTACATGAGGTGTGAAAAGGGTGTAATCATGCCATTTTCATATGAAAATTTACGCACATGAAAAGAGGTGTGAAAGTGTTACACACCTCTATGGCTAGAGAAGTGCAAGTACAAGTTACTTGTTTGACATGTTGTGGTTTCAAAACCTATCATCGTCCTTTATTTTTTGCAACTCATGTGGCCCCAAAATCTTAATTGGAACCATTCAAAAAATAAAAAAATTTAGACCTCTTAAACCCCAAAATGTTTAGTTTCATTTCTTAAGTATTCATAGATTTTGAGATAATAAACATTTGTTATATGTAATCCGAACAGTTCAACATTTATTCATGTGAAAATGGTTCTTTCAAACAAACATGGTATAATGTTTAACATGTGTAAATTGTACATATGTAAAATTCACATATGCAAATTTTACATATGTAAACCCCATTTACAAATCCCATGTGTAAAAGAAAAACGACCCTTGATATTCACGTGTTGAAGCTTGAAAGACAAGACACCTATCGTCGTATTTTTGGCAAAATGATTTCTTCTGGGTTTTATTGAGAGAAAAGATTATAGAAGCTTCTTCATGTAGTATGCGTCGCACCTTTCCATGTTGTATCTTTTTGACATGTCTTCCTTTTCTTTTTGTGCTTGTACTATTGTACCTTATGACGAGCTCGTGGCACAGTGGAAGGTTCTCAATATTGCAACCTTGAAGTTGCATGTTCAAGTCATATTAGCAAGAAAAAAAGGAAAAAAAGAAACGAAAAATTGTTGTAACTTATTATGAAAATTTTAAACTGTTGAATCAAGAAGACTTTGGTAGCATCATATGTAAGATGACACGCAACCAAAATTGCAGGTCTTTGTTCACGTGATACTCTTGATCATAAATTCTTAAAGCTCCCCTTTCCTTTGTTTTTTTCTTTGTATCTTTTTCCCATTTTTCATAAATACATCTAAACCCACTACATAATGACTCCTATAACCAAATCATTGGTTAGTTGACTTGTTTTCCTATGTTTCTCAGATTGATTAAGAAAGCTCTCAAATGTGATTATATATATAAAAAAAAATGTTATATTCTTATGGAGAATTTTCTACGAACATACTACATACTGCTTATATGCGACGCGGTTTAGCTCGTGGAGCCCTCTTAGGTGACTTTCTGTCCATGGGAGGAAGGTAGATGGAAAGGTCTCCTTATGGGCAAAGTGGGGCAAAAAAAATCAGCCCCATCAGATTATCCTAGCCCTTGATTTAATAGCCTTAAAAGTTTAATGGCATCTTAACCATAGATTTTTTCTGTTTTAGTCCAATGATGAGTGCAGGTTCAATAAGTGTAAAATTTGGCCTGATGCTGGATCATGGGATAAGAATATAATCAAAGGGGATGCACTGATCACTGATAAAAGGTGGGCCTAAGTGGGCTCCATAAAGTTGGACTGCACATGTAGTCCGCTCATAGAACATTTTCCTTCTTTTACACTGCTACAAAAATTGGTGCTCTCTCTCTCTCTCTCCCTGCGCGCACGCGCACACACCATTATCGGAAATGAATTTTCCTTGAACCAGTTGTTGTGGACATGAATTGGATTGGAAATAGTCTTTGGCTTTCCCTTTTCTTTTTTTGTAATTTTGATGCAACGCCCAGTTGCAATGGGACTACGTATGGGAGTATAACAGGTTTGAACTCCACATCCCTTCTCTCTATAACAAAGGAGATATCTTACTGTTATCCAAGCAACAAAAGACAACTTTCCAACCTTTTTGTATCGTTTGGAAGTTCACTGTTTCAGGGTTTTTTTACTAGTTAAAACATTAGCTATTATCATTCATCATCATCATCAAAACCTTGTCCCAACTATGTTGGGGTCAGTTACATAAAGTTTGTTTCTCCATTCTAGCCTATCTTCGGCCAAATCCTCGGATAGGTTGTACTTCTTCAGATTTATTTTTACTACTTCAATCCATGTCCTTTTAGCGTACTCTATTTTCTTGAGGTGCCTACTACTTTCACAGAGAAAGCTTTCCTCATGGCAACATTGTTGGCCAATGCTGGACATGTCCCTATTTTCTTAGATGAGTCTTTTTTAATTTATCACCTATTGATGCTACCTCTAAATGCTCCCAAATGCTCTTATTTCTGATTATATCTTTCCTAGTTTTACCACCCATTCATCTTAACATTTTTCATCTTTACTAAACTTATTTTATGCATGCATTGTTTCCTAATTGGCCAACCTTTTTCTCTATAGATCATAGCTAGACTACTTGTTCTCTTGTAAAATATTTCCTTCAATCTTATTGGTATGTTTTGGTTGCAAAACACTCTAGAAATAAGTCTCTACTTCAACTTAGGGCTTGTTTGGCAAATCTTATCTTTACGAAACAGATCTGTATGATATAGATCTATTTCAAATGGAGCGGTTTGAAATCGATATTTTACAAATAGACTGTTTGGTAAGACATAGATATTTTAAAAATAGACTGCTTGGTAAGACACATGTAAAAATAGATTTAATGGTCTGGGCATTTTGCAAATATCTCAAGATCTGTGATCATCCAATGGTTGAAATTTTATCTCAAACACGTGTTCCACATTTTAATGACTATAGGCGGTTTGGATCTTCATTTAGTGGCCCAGAATAATTTAGAATTCATAAAAACCGAAATGACAATCCACGTGTTTTGGCAAATTGGTCGAGATCCTTGATAGATCAATGGGTCAAATTTGATCACATAGTAGTTCTTACACTCCTCCAGCTATTCAACGGTATGGATGGTGGTTTATGGGTCTGAAATTCAAGGGAAAAACAAAAAAGGGACTGTCCAGTGTCAATTTATTTTTCTACTTTCATAGTACCACATGTGATATCAACGGTGCTAAGATGCTTCTTGATTTTGGGTAGCTATAAGTCAAATGTGAGGCTGAAAATTTTATGCACAGCTGTTTTCAATAATTCAAAGAAGATTAATGAGCTGGATTGTGATTGTGGCCCCCACAGTAGCCTAGAAAAATTGATGTGTGGTTATTCCATGTTTTGCACAAATCTCAAGAACCGAGATGGACCAACGGTTTAAATTTGGTATGTGGGCCGTTTTGGGCCTTATGAATGATTCTAATGGTTCTGATTAATGTTTTGGGTCTCGGATATTCACAAAAAATTAAAACAACGGTGATGGAAAAATCACCGTCCAAGTTAGTGTCTGCCCGGATAAGACCAATCCATCTGTTTCAATTCTGCTGCTTTTCCCTCCTTCAAACAGAGTCATATTGTCTATTATCCATTTGGAATGGGCACAGTAAACATTACATCCAAACATGCTAAAAACTGTTTGAATCAGTTTAAAGACAATAAGACACAAAAATTAGACACGCCAAACTGAACCTTATTCTATGTTCGACATCCTCCAATCTCCCCATCCTCACATATTAGAGAGCCCAGGCATTGGAAGGACTCTCTTTGTAGTATCTCTTGATCTTCAATTCTCACGTGAGTAACATCTCTCTGCACTTTCCCATTGAAGTTGCAATTTATATATTCTTTCTTTTTGCGATTTATTTTGGTCATGAATAAATTGATTATATAGATGGCATTAGTTTTGTCACATCTCTCTGCATTCCCCATTGAAGTTGCAATTTATATATTCTGTCTTTGTACGATTTATTTTGGTCATGAATAAATTGATTGGGCATTTGTTTCGTCTTAGAACTCCATTAAACACCTTATTAACTAGCTATTTGTCTCGTAGGTGGTTACCTAAAGTAGTCTAAAGTAGTAATAAGATTGAAATTAGATTAGTGTTTTTAACTGGTAATTGTAAAGATGGTTTTTACTAAATGTGAATCTGTAAAATGAATTAGCTCTGTTTTGGGGCCATGACAAAATTCGTCAGGCCGTTACAAACAATACTGCGGTATCAGTCATGATTTAACAATTTTGGCAGCTGCCTTATATTGTCTTTTAAACACTAGTTCTGCAGTTTAATATGCATCACTTTTACTTTGTAGCATCTACCCTGCCCTATTATGTATTATTATATTTTTCTTGTTTTACTGTATTCTGTTATATTTTATGACATCCTAAAGTAGAAAAGAAAATACACTCCTTTGATGCTTCAAGTCTGTCAACTGGGGACTTGCTCTTTTACCAAAAAGAAAAGGTGTTTTAAAACCTTTCACTGCATTTCTACATTAAGGAAGTGAAACATCTTATTGTAAGAAGACTCATGAAAACGACTATTAATTAATCTGGACTAACAGACTTAACTTGTCTGGACAGTTGTTTTGAAGCCTCATATGCTAGAGGGTCTTCTTTGTTTTTTTCTCTTTTGGTGAACGCCTCATATGCTGGTAGTTGTGTAGCCCACTTAATGGGCGGTGGCCTTCAAGGCCTGAGACAGCGATTGTAGTAGACATGTAATTGCTGCTTGTCACCTACCTATGTCATGGTATTTGCAATTTGCCGGGTATATAACTTTGGGTCTGTTTCATATAACTGTGGGGGATGTGCTGATGGAAAATGCCTGGTGAGTGTTAGTACAAATTTTCGCCGTCCTCTTGGTCAACTTCTTTCTGGTGGGTTTCCCTCCAAATATAGCATATAAGCTCATTTGAGAAGTTGAAAATAGGAAGAAATAAGAAAAGCTAGTCATTCTCTTTCCCAATGGCATTGCCCACTTATCATAACCGTCTCTTGACAAAGCTATTATAATCCATTAAAACCTGGCTATGGATGTTATTCAAAATATGACTGGTACTGGTGCTGATTGGAAATGTTGATCTATATAATGGTTAGTGAATAGTT
This sequence comes from Cinnamomum chago, assembly GCA_038049695.1. NCBI lineage: Eukaryota > Viridiplantae > Streptophyta > Magnoliopsida > Laurales > Lauraceae > Cinnamomum > Cinnamomum chago. Next base: position 116,469,112 of record CP142453.1, on the reverse strand, counting down.
CTGAAGTATTTATTTACTCACATTTAAATTATCTATTTCTGAAGTACATATCTGTTACTTCTAAAACACTTCTAGCCTAACATACTGTTTCAAAAATTTGCAAGTTCACGCAGACTAAGGTCTTCTGGTGTTTTTGCTGAAGAATCGATAGCACACGCCTCCAAAGAGAAAAGCAATGCTACCCACAGGATTGAAAGAAACCCAAATCCGTGAGAACAATAACCAGAAGGTCCATCCGCAACCCGTTGAAGAGACAATGAATCAGGGTCAGGAAGCGATGGAAGCCCTGATAACCAAGATATTTACAAATATCTCCTCTTTAAAAGCAGCGTATATTCAACTCCAATCTGCTCATACACCGTATGACCCAGACAAGATCCAATCAGCTGATAAACTTGTAATTGATGAGCTCAAGGGCCTCTCTGAACTGAAGCATTTCTACAGGGATGGCAACCCAAAACTTACTACAGCTTCTCCTCAGGATTCACGATTAGTTGCTGAAATCCAAGAGCAACAGAATCTTTTGAAAACGTATGAAGTTATGGTGAAGAAGTTTCAATCCCAGATTCAGACCAAAGATTCTGAGATTCTTGAATTGCAACAGCAAATCCTAGAATCAAACCAGAAGAAGGGGAAACTTGAAAAGAAGCTCAAGCAGAGGGGCTTGCAAGCCAAAGAATTAGAAGATTTTGAAGAGAACAGTTTCTTCTCCACAGAGCTGACCCCAGATCTCTTCTCCTCTGCTGCAGAAGCCGCTTACAAGGCCATCCATGATTTCTCAAAACCATTGATCAATCTGATGAAAGCAGCTGGCTGGGATCTTGATGCAGCAGCAAATGCAATCCAACCTGCTGTTGTTTATGCGAAAAGGTCCCACCAGAAATATGCGTTCGAGTCACACATCTGCCAAAGAATGTTTAGTGGGTTTGAGAAAGAGAGCTTTTCTGTTGAACATGAAGATCTTACCATCTCTAATGACGGGTTCTTCCATCAGTTTCTTGCTTTACGAGCGATGGATCCATTGGATGTTCTGAGCCAAAACCCAGATTCAATTTTTGGGAAATTCTGCCGGAGCAAATACTTGTCAGTCATTCATCCAAAGATGGAATCCTCTTTCTTTGGGAGTTTGGATCAGAGGAACTATGTAGTGAGTGGTGGTCATCCAAGGACACCTTTCTACCAGGCATTTCTGAAACTGGCCAAGTCAATTTGGCTGCTGCACCGTCTTGCGTTTTCTTTTGATCCCCATGTTACATTGTTTCAAGTGAGAGAGGGAACCGAGTTCTCCGAGGTTTATATGGAAAGCATTGTGAAAAATGTGATTGTAGGCGAGGGAGACCAACGAGCTATGGTTGGGTTTATGGTTATGCCAGGTTTCAAGATTGGTGGCAGTGTAATTCAGTGCCAGGTTTACCTCTCGGGGGCCAAGTGTGCTGAATGATGATTGTTATTGTGATGAGATTCAATATGTTGTGATCATTTTCTGTCTTCGCACGTTGTTTTGTGTAATATATATATTACTTTGGATGATTATTGTTTCTTGGCCGTTCTCATGTTTTGCGGAGTAGAGGAGTTATTTCCATTATATGACATTTGGTATTTCGGGGATTCTTATTTGCCTCTATTAAAGAGGAAGGGGGTGAAGTAGGTTACCCATTTGTAGTTCGAAAGCTGAATTATCAAAGGTTCAGATAGTGGGCTTTGAGATGCTTGGTTGTTTGGTTTTCTTATTTCCAGGATTCCTTCATTTACAGAGGAGCCAAAGCATCTTTTTACACTGAGATATGCATTGTATATGAGTCTCTGGGACCCTTAAATCGTTCAATGCACTGCCTCTTTGATGGGCCTGGAAATCACATTAATAGTTCTTTTGAACAGTGAAGTTGCGGCAAGGAGGTCAATCAGACTGATGGTCATTAGCATTATCCCCATGAAGTCCAATGATTAAGTGTTGGAAACATTTGTTTTGGATGATTTTTGGGGTATGGTTTTGATCCAAAAGGACTCCAGGCTCGCTTGGATTGACATGGTAAGCATGCTGCATGAACTGTAGAAATTGTATTACCGTGGTGACTTAGAAATGATCCTGGGCATCCAACTATTTGATGCAATATGGGCCGCTGATTGGATTGTTTTGAATTGTGTTACTCTAGTGAGATTTGATAACCTGCAATCCAAGTTGTCATGAAGATCGTATTCCGAAATAGAAGGAGAGATGCAGAGGATTGAACAGTTTGATGCATTCGTCACCGCCATCTTAGCCTTAGCTGTAGACAAAAGACACCTGATTTTATGACATGCATTACTTTGGATCCTATTTTGCGACAAACAGCCCCATTTCAAACTTTGAATTAGACAGGATCACGTGCTTTCCAGGCTGCTTGTGGAAAACCACTTACCAAACGACATTGATAGCGCATATTATTGTGGTTTTTAGTTTTATAACCACCGTATCTCTGATTCATGTCACAATAATTCATTCATGCCTTTTGGAGTCCGAACAACTTATAAAATCCTTCTAGAGTTTGAAGCTGTTCATTAGATCTGTGGCTATTGCTAGAGGCCTGCATTCTATTTCAGGCATTCAAAAATCCCATATTTCTTCAACCGATTTACATTTTACTATTTACTAGGGTTGGCACTTGGCAGACCTCCATAGTTTAGCTAGAAATATCAACGGGCCGGGGCTCTGGTTGAAATGGGACGTACATCAATAAATGACACTGCTTGGATGAGATGGATCACCCAAAATCAATGGTCAAGATAATAAGATGTAAGATATGTATTGTTGGTCACCTGATGTCCGTAACCACAGCTAGCGCAGAAAACTTGACTCGTCAAATTGAGAGAGCTTACATATGACCCCTTAACTTTTTTTTTTTTTTCTCATACACACAAACAACTACCTTTTTGTTTTATGCCAACCCCCAAAACTTTTCTACAGTGTCATCCAGCCACCTCAACAAATTTCCTTGAAAAACTGTAATAGTTTAAACTATGAAAATAATATCATTGACAACTTTAATTAACTCAAGAGTAGCTAGTAGTTCAGTATTTTGATTTTGAGTTTAAACTTGGTTGACAACAAGGAAAAATAGGTGAGATTATTCATTAAAGTAGTTGGATAATATAATATCTAGAATCGATCGAGGTGGTTGTATGCCAAACCCAAAAGACATAGGTCCTTGTTAAAAAATGTAAGAAAAGGGCATGTGGTACGGGAGACATAGGCCGACGACATTAAAATCAACCCCTCTGTTTTTTTATTCAATTCATAGGTACCTTCTCTCCTCCTCTTTCTTTCGCGTGTGTGAACTTGCCACCTTTCCGTCCACCCGCAATGTGAACACAAAGTTTCTCTCTCATTCCCCACCTCCAGACATTAATGCCCGCATCTACCGCTTGATCACTTTCCCCATAACGTAATCAACGGTCGACATGTCATGTGAAGACCAAGAAAACTTATCCATATCCTCCCCACCTCAGCCCCTGAAGCTACAGTAAAAAGCAGTACCCTCTTATAAACAAACCCCAACTTCCTCATCTTTTCTCAGTCTCATCCAATCAGCCCCCAAATCCGACCAACAGCTCTCTCTTTCTCTCGCTTTCTCTTTCTCTTGCTTTCTCTTTCTCTTTCTCTTTCTCACAAGACAAGAGAATGGAACGAGCTTCCAGCATCTCTCTAGTCATCATCGTCGCTGTTTTGTGTGTGGCCGTGAGCGTTTCTGCAACATCACGAACCGGCTCAAGCGATTTCATCAAATCTTCCTGCAGCTCCACAAGCTATCCTGCGGTGTGCGTGCAGTCGCTCTCCGTCTACGCCAGCTCCATACAGCAGAGCCCAAAGCAGCTGGCGCAGACCGCGCTGAACGTAAGCCTCGCACGTGCACGGTCTGTGTCTACGTTCGTGTCGAAGCTGTCACACGGCAAGGGAATGAGTTCACGTGACCGGGCGGCCATCAAGGACTGCGTGGACAATATTGGGGATAGCGTGGATGAGTTGACTCGGTCGATTCAGGAGCTGGGTCGGACGGGTAAGTCGGGGAGCTTCATGTGGCACATGAGCAACGTGCAGACTTGGGTGAGTGCGGCGTTGACGGATGAGAACACGTGCGTGGATGGGTTTGTGACGAAGGGGAAGGTTAAGGAGGTGGTGAGGGGGAGGATTGTGAATGTGGCTCAGGTTACCAGCAATGCTCTTGCTCTTGTTAATCGCTATGCTGACAAGTCTGGCACTAACCCATAAGCCAGTAGGCTCTTTTTTCTTCTTTTTGATAGGTGGGTATGGGCAGGGCCGGTCCTGAATTTTTCAGGGCCCAGGGCAAGAGTAAAAGTTAGGCCTCTTCAGCCATCATATATGATAATATCATTGGTGGGTCCCACTGATGTGAAAAATTGGCAATGGGTTGATGATGCCCAAGTATAACTATTTGAAAAAAAAGAGAAGAAAGAAAACTCAGACCAGAATTTAAGCATCATATATGGGGAATTAAAAATCATTGGTGGGCCCCACTAACAAATGAGAAGAACGGGTGTAGGGCTGAAGGCTTGATGATCTATTTGTAAAAAAAAAAAAGCCCTAAATCATCCCAACACTAGACCAGATTCTCCCAGAATTTCAGCCATCAAATATAAAATATCATTGGTGGGCCCCTCTGATGGATGCTCAAATAAGTGATGCAATAAGCACTCTCAGATGATTTGATGATGAGTCTATTGATGCCCAGGACGATGGAATCCATTGGATGAGCCCTGCTCTCACCAAATGATTGAAAAAAAAAAAAAAAAAAGTAAAAGGAATTTTGGGCCCCTTCAAAAAATGGGCCCGGGGCAAGGGCACTTACAGCCCTTGCCCAGGGCCGGCCCTGGGTATGGGCCATTGGATGGGCTTGACTGTTGATTTTGTTGTGGGAATGTAACATGTGAAGGTTTGAGCTTGTAATTTTAGATTATGGTGTTGCTGTACTGCTGTTTTTACACCTGATCACAAGTAAATGTGTGACATCTTGTCTATCAGATCTTCAATCTTTAGGTAATATATCAGAGAGTGAGTTTTCACTTGTTATTCTCAAGACAATTCTGGGTTATTTGTACTCTTTATTTAAACTAGCGGTGGGAATTTGCCTAAAATTTGGGTTCAACCCTATGCAACCCTTGTATTAATGGGTCTAAAATTTTGTTGGTTGGGATTAGAAATGTTTAACTTTGGGTTAAAAATGGGACTTAATAATAATACTACGTAACATTTGAATGGTGTATCAATTCCGAGAAAAGAGTGGGTCCTCGCTCGCTGATTTGATGAGTGCTGAAGCCCACATGATAGAAGGGAAAATATGTAATTTTAGCCCAAGGATAGGCTGTCGAATACCGATGGGGAATTTTGATTTGGGAATGGAGGGTCATTTCATTATGATATCTAGTTGAGAGGGCTTCTATTGGGGGTAATGATATCTAGTTGAGAGGGCTTCTATTGGTGGTGTGGGAGACAGTGGAGACTGGGAGGGGGATGGGAGGCCGGCGGGAGGAGACTGTGAGGGAGGCCGGCCACTCCCCGCCGGAGATTGGGAGGGTGGGAGTGGCCGGAGACTGGGAGGGTGGGGTGATGGAGGGAGGAAGGGGTACTTTAAGAAGAAGAAAAAAATAAATTAGTGTGGTGTGGAGAGACAAAAGTCCGTGCCAATAGAAGCCCTCATATAAGTTAATTATGTGTATTTGGCTACTTTGGTCACTTGATTGCATTTGGATTTTGGAGGGCCTCATGCACTGGGCTTTTTCGGCTTCCCTTTAATTTGGTTATTTGATTGGATTTGGTTTGAGACACAGCAATTAATTGAGTCATTTCATCATCACAAACACTGTACCTAGTAATTGAGATTGCTTGGAAAGGGAAAGGTTCGACGAGGACAAATAGCAGCGCAGCGCAATTAGCGCCTTGAATAATTAATTATGGGCTGGATGAACCAAAGTTGTCAGATGCTTTGATTTTGACTCTTTTTTTTTGGAATTCTTCCATTTGAATCAATATTCCATGGTGCATGCACTGTTGCTAATTAATACTAGTTACTGAGGGAGGGTTTCAACTGAATTCTGGATCCGTCAATACTCTCTGATGGACCTATTTGGACCGTACATCAACTATATAACATTAACTTAACTTAACACTGCAATTAACCGACTAATAAGCAAAGGAGGTGATGTAACACTAGTCACAGAAGAACTTCTCCAATAAGAGAATTGCAAGAAGTCAATTTGAAAGGTTAAATTCATTGCGTCGTTCTTGAATGGTCATAATTTTTTATTCCGGCATTATCGTTGAGCCCATATTCATACATGTCAAAACTATCAATGAGCTCGACGCGTTGCATAACTGCCGAAGAAGGTCAGAGTTGCCAGAGACCAAATTAGATCATTTTCAAGGTCAAAATGAGTTTGCTATATCGGATAGGGTTTTGAGATTCTATATAAGTGATGTAATACAATTTTTTTTTTTTAAGGGTGCTGCTATTGAAATCACGACGTAACATTTTTTCTTCTCTTGGGTTTTTTTTTTTTTTTTTTTCTCTTCATCTGTAATTGGAGGAAGCACATTTTTTTTTTAATATATATAACTTGAAGGACCGAGGAAGCACTTTTGAATGTGAAAACACATTGGTTAAATTTGAAACATATAATGGAGACAGCTGAGTGGTTGGTAGGAATAAGTGAGGCATGTGGAAGTGTCCACTCGCCTAATAATGGTGAACTGAAAAATAGCGAAGTGGACGGCGTAATTCCAGAAAGCTTTTTGATTTTTTTGGCCTCAAGGTCCTACCACCTTAATACTTTATCAAATCATCTGCTTTAATTCTTACAGAACTATCATTCTAATGGGTGGGTCCCATTCTTCTTCTACCACTCAATCAATACTTTATAGCATTGTTTTTAATTCTTACAAAATGCCATTTCAATGGGTGGGTCCCATTCTTCTTCTACCACCTCAATACTTTATAGCATTGTTTTTAATTCTTACAAACTGCCATTCCAATGGGTGGGTCCCATTCTTCTTCTACCACCTCAATCCTTTTAGCCTTGTTTTTAGTTCTTATTACAAACTGCCATTCTTATGGGTGGGTACTAGTCGAGTCTAGATACATATTTCTTTCCAGAAAGTTGAAATCTCAAAATATTATAATAAACTAAAGTGGAGAAGATTTTGAACTTTCGACACTTTGCATTGATTCTTAAACGCGTCCTCAACTGTACAACCCAAGACATACGTGGTAAGTTATATTAGAAAAGGAAAATTCTAGTGGCACACGGTTTTTTATTTTTTTCATATACATCACTATAATTTAAAAATTATATTAGTTCTTTCCAAACACACCAAAATTTTTCAAACTATCCATCCCTCCTTTTCCCTCTTTCTTCCCACACAAATCCTCATCCCTATCTCTTCTTTACCATTTTTTCCATCTTAGATTACCTTTTTTTTTTTTCCATGAAAACTTGTTATGGGAATAGATTCTCATTCAATGTAAGTTTTTACAAACAATGTTAGTGTTTTTTCATACATTTGGATTGCATTTTATCCATCATTGCAAGGGTTTTTAACCCAGAAATCGCGACTCTGTTCGGTCTCTGAGTGACCAAACATATTGCAGGTGTTTGGACCTAAGTGTCCGAACAAAAGAATAGTGTTCAGACACTCAGGTCAAACATCACTGTTCGGTCTTAAAAGTCCGAAAAGATGGCATATGTTCAGAACTATAGGTTCGAATAGATACATTATGTTTGAAACTATACATCCGAACATATGACATTTGTTTAGTCCTGAAAGACCGTACATTTCGGGAACTTGCAACTCGTTCCAGGCGAGTAAGAAACGAACTTTTCCACTACTGCTTTGATTTAAAGGCACCATTTGCTTATTGTTTTCTTCCTTCATTGCACTAGAAAATAGAAGAATGTGAGTGGAGATGAGTTGCCTAGGCTAGGAGGATGGAGGAAGTGGAGAGTGAGATGAGTTGCCTAGGAGAAGAAAATGGAGGAATCTGAGTGAAGATGAGTTGCACAAAAGAGATGGAGGAAGTAGAGATTGAGAAGTGGAGAGTGAGATGGGTAAGAGAAGATGAAGATGAGCTTGTGTGTGAAAAGAGAATGAGTTTTGAGTTTTTGTGGGACAATGAATATTTTGGTCATTTCATGAAGGGATAAGAATGTAATTTAAAAAAAGATAAATTTCGTATGTTTGAAAAGTAAAATTTTGTGTGCTAATAGCAGCACTCATTAGGAAAATATCTAAAATGGACAAAGCAAAGTGGAACAAATCCTAAAATGAGATGATGATGAACCCAAATGGGTCAAAATCTATAAATCCATATTGGGTTGAAATCTGAAAAAAAAAAAAAAAAAACTATGAAACCCACCCCTAATAGTACTGTTGACATTCCTTGAATTGACAGACCTGTAAAATTGAACAGGCCCACGGCATACATAAATGTCTATAATTTCTTCACACTTGATACATGTATGATTCTTGATGGGTCTTATATATTCCAACGGGCCTTTTGTCCTACCCGTCAATGCACATTAATTGAAAGGAAGTGGATGCAGGAAATGGTTGGAAAGCCTTATCACTGAACCACAAAAAAAAAAAAAAAAAAATCTGAAGTCAGGTGGCAGGTGGCATGTAGGTTGCTGGTATTAAAAGTGGTCCATTAAGGGCTTAAAGATATTACACATAGATGCGTGCTGAAGCAGCTGTCTTTCACGAGTTGAGGCCCAGAAAGGGACCCAATTTACACAACGTACAGCTGCAACTTAGAAGCGCTAACACCTTTCTTATACAACAACAACCGAAAAAAAAAAACTGTCATGGATGGCTACGTGAGATGAGAATTTTCTTTCTTTATGTTATACATACGGCATGCTCTCCTTAGTCTTTGTAAAAACAAAGTTTTATGCATGGGATAGCAAAATTGATATTAAATATGTAAAATTGTAATATGCAAACGCTATACATGTATACTATTATGTTTGTCAAAATTATTATTTTTACAAATAAATAAGTACATTCAATTATCTTAGATGTGTTCGGATCTTTTTGGATCTTTTCACAAATCTCTCAAAATCAATAAAGAATTAAGATATAAGACTACAAATATATTAATGCCTAATGTTAACATGAAAATATCAAACGGTTCGGATTATAAATTGGGGGCCTACATAATTGCAAAAGGCTAGATCTATATATATATGTTGAAATCTCTTGGACTTTTTTTTAACGAACTACTCAAAATTTTAGGGTTTATTAGTTCAATAAACAAATTGAATGGTTTGAATTAAAAAGATGGAGCACGTAAGAATGAAAAAAAATAAGGATTTGATTTTGTGACCAATTACATGACCAAATGCAACCACTGTGTGAAGCATGTTCTAGCATAGTTTTTCAAGTGGCAAAGGTGAAAGGGTTTCACATCTATTTAGGTGTGAAAGTGGCCTTATTACATACCATTTCACACCTTATTTATGCACCATATGTGTAAATAAGTGCAAATAAATGCTATAATGATTATGCATGTGTGAACCATTTACATATGTAAATGACTACAAACAAATGACTCCTACAATTTTATAGAATGAAAAAGAGGGTTCCCGTATATCTTAAGAGATGTAAATATTTTTTTTTTCTAGTTATTATTATCAATTTTTGTATTTTTCCTTGCTTCGAGAGTCCTATATGGTCAAATGACATAATAATTGCATACATAAGAACTCATGGTCAAATGAGCTCCACCTAAGGATTATTAAAGTGATGAGAGGGATACGAGGTGATGAGTGAAGGATATAAGGTGACAATGTAGATGGGACCTTGACTTTTATAGGATTTGAATTACTACCGTGATAGTTGTATCTTCATTTCCCATCTTCCATAGATTCATTCTCCTTAGGGAAAGGTTATTTGATATTGATTTTTGGATACTCACCTCTTCATCAATTTTAACCTTCCAGTCAATAAAAGAAGTCTCAAATCTCTATGAATTCAATTACCCGAAATAAACGGGCCCTTACTTTTCTATGTATTTGTACCATAACCTTGAGTTCAAATCTGGGTCTGAATGTACTAGTAGGCTTTAAACAGGTGGATTTGAGCATGACCATTTCCTTGATCGGCGAATTTAAATTTAAGCTCTAAGCTCCATGGAGGGAGGGGGAGAGAGAGAGAGAGAGAGAGAGAGAGAGAGAGAGAGAGAGAATTGAATATACAATATACAATCTAACTTCACGTAGAAATCCTTGTCATACACATTCAGCACTAGCTATAGAGTATACCCCTGTACCAATTAAGTACTAGAAGGGAGAAATCAGAAACCACATTAACCTACTTCCTTCCTTTAGGGTGATTTGGAATGTAGAGACGCAAGGCCGTTGATGAGAGCTAATGCATTGCTCGTGAGCTGTGCCACATTCACAATTCGACCCCTAACCATGCTCTTAACATTTCCATTCATGGCCTTCCCTGCAAAGCCATCCACGCAAGTATCCTCATCGGTGAGAGCTGCACTCACCCATGTCTGTATGTTATTGATCTGAAGGTCGAAATCAGGGCCTTTAAGATGACCCATCTGAGCCAGAGATTCCCTCAACTCGTCGATGGAGTTGCCCATGTTCTCTATGCAGTCCCTCATAGCTCCCACTTCTCTAGGCCTCACTCGATGAGCTGTTGAAAGCCTCGCTATCATTGCAGCCGCTGACTGGGCTCCAGTGAGGGTCACCGAAAGGGCAGTGTGCGCCAATTGCATGGGGCTCGTTTGGATGGCGCTCGCATGGGAAGAAAGGGATAGGAAGCACAATCTCGGATATGTGGTTGCCTCACAGCGAGTTCTTATGAACTCGGTGTTGGTTTTTCCATGGGGATGAACTCTCGCACCTAAGCATGTTTTCACAGGGGTGGTGAGGGCTAGGAGAGCCACAAGGGCTCTAAGGGCATAGGTGCACCTGTCCATCTTCCTTAGGCAAGGGGAGAGATGGATGAATTGAGGAATGTTTCAATTAAGGAGGGGAGATTAGGAAACAGGGGAGTTTGAGATGATGAATTGAGGGAGGAGGGTTCTCTCCTTTTATAGTAAAATGGGAGAGTCTGTACAGATTACTGCATGGTCACAAATAGAGTGCAAATTGGGTGGGTGGGGGGGGGTGCAACTTGGGAGCGTTACAAGCCTAGAGGAGGACAACTGAGTGGTTAACTTGGAGGGAGTGTGAGAGGGTTGATGATGGACGGCAGAGATGGAATGGTCCTTTCAAGTTGACAAGATAGGAAGGTTGTGGCCGGCAATAGATTGAATCAAGTAGTTATCTCTCTCTCTCATGGAGCAAAACTTTATTATTTGCCCTTGTGAGAGTGACCCATTTTATCTCTTTTCATTTCATGTTGTGTCAAGTTTTCAAGTGGAAATGTCTGAAATATGGGGGCTTTTAATTAAGTAGATTTTGGCATGTGAGGCTCTGAAACCCTTTAATCTTTTTCTAGTTATATTTATTTCTAAACATGTGTATAATATTGGGTGGAGCGCACCCAAACGATTTGAATTGCAATGGGACCCACTACTCACTAGTCATTGAAATAGTTTGAGGCCGCTAAAATGATTGGAACACAATGAGTCCCACAAAGATGGTTAATAGATTGTCCAAACACAATTTTGACCCTCTTGTAACTTGTTATATATCTCCATGCATCCCACGTAAAGCCGTAGAACTATATTTGGAGAGATGGATTGTTTGATGAATGTTATTTGGTTTCACAATGTTTAGATCATCTTTTTAATCATTTTGTGGGCTCATTGTTTAAAATAAGACCTTCACTTTTTAATCTTTTTCAAGAAATTCAATTAACTTTGTGACAGAGATTATGTTTAAGGGAGGGTTTTTTACCATTTCAGTAAATTACAGAAGTTCTCTGTACGGCCATTTATATATGCTCAGGGCAGATTGTATATTAAAAAAGAAAAAGAAACCTCAGAAAACTGCTACCCCAATTCACATATTTACTAGATGGCCCCAACTATGTTACCCCCTGTTTTGTGTGAATAACAGCTTTTTTTTTTCCTTTTTGATCACGTGGTTATCACTGAGGTCTTTGGCCCAACCAGAGTAATCTCCAAGATGGCGCCGGTTAAATCCACACAAACACATGTCAACTAAATTTTGGAGGTGATTCCAAACACAAACATTAGGAGGAAACTCATGACTCATGCCTCATGCCACTCCACCAGCTCCCAGGTGGCTTTCAAATTTGCATATACAATTCCTCTTTATACATACTGCATGGAATAGTCACAACTCTCAAAACTGCAATTTTATGAGTCCATCAGATACTTTGGGGTCTAGAACAAATGGGTCCTTCCCAATCTCGTGCTAAAGAAATATCATAGGAAGATGGATGGATAAGAACGAGTGTGTGTGCATGTTCTATAGACAAGGTGGTGTACTGCAGCTTGTATGCATGCATGTATAGCAGTCATATAATATAGCCAATAAAGGGAACTGTACAGGCAGGCGCCATGGCAGGTTCATGGATGGAAGCTGTATATATATAGAGCGTCTGATGTTTACACGCATCCATGCAACCTCGTCCCCACCGGTTCACATCCGTAACGATCAGGCCCCACACCAACTTGGCCACACTTGCACTTCTCCATCGCCTACCAAGGGACCCACAGAGATATGTTACAATCAATGATTGCCATACTTCTCCAGTGATTTTCGTAGCTTTCTCGTGAAGAATTCATCTGTCTTTATTTTTTTTGCTTACCCTAGACAAGGGGGCTGGGTCCCATCAGAGAAGCCGCACGTGGTAATGAAAGCTTGCACATGCACAAATGGTGGCATATTCAGGGCTCAAACCTTGGACAACCAGCCGTTCTCACACTCTAAAGGAAACCCACACACACAGTAAAGAAAGCCCATACATGTGGAATTCATCTGGTAAAAAATTTGAAGGTAAAAAATTCCCTCCAATAGTGGGCAATATGAGGCCCCCTTGAGCCTTCCTTCTTTGGCTATTGCATCCAAGAGACATGCATTTTTATGAGCTCCCCCGCTTTAGATGAAACATTTGAATTTTTGCAACACTCTATGCAAGTGTATTATATCTGTGGTGGGCCTAAAATAGATTACAATGAAGTTTTGACATGTTCCTTACACGAAAGAAACATTTATTTTGTGCAGTTGATTGTTAAAATTGGTTAGCAAGTCTTACAAAATGTGTGTTCTTGATTGATTGAGAGAGAGATGAATTTTGGGATTCCATACGCCTCGTCATCATGTCGTTTTCAAAATGCGTTAAAAAGTCCTCTATCCTACAAAAAACAGTGAAAACCAGCCTCAGTTGTCCCTATGCCATATGAGCACCTCCCTAAAAAGTTGGGTCTAGGATTCGGATGATCTTGATCCGGACCCAAAAAAGTGAAACAGCTAATAAAGGTATGAAAGGAATACAAGAATGGTACCTTGAACGGTTGAGCCCAGAAGCTTCTTTCAACTTCCAAAAATTATCAAGGAACTGCAAGATATATTATAAAAGGATCATTAATTGACAGGCAGCAATTAGTTGATGTAAAGGAACAGAAGAAGGGTGCTTTGAACCCAAACACCAACCTTCTTCCAAGTTGCATATAATGTCCGAGGAACTAACTTCAAGATATTTTTCGTTTCCATTGAGGCATGGACACCTCAATAATGGAGGACACTTTATAATAGATAGGCTCAATGTAACAATGCTCTGGGTCACCTTCATGTCGTTTTTCCTTTCTCATTGGTCTCAATAATTTCATCTTCATGCAATTTTTCCCTTCTTGTTGGTCTCAATAATCTCATTTGGATGGGAATCAAATAGCTGGCAAACAATCTGAAGCATTTCCCACACTTTATGTCAAAAATGAAAATGGGGCCATGAGCAAGTGGAGACCACAGGCAGTAATCACCGAAAGTTGTCTGCCTTCTTCCTTGTTCTGTTCCCATTCTTTTTTCTTGCTTCCACACGTACACTGTAAGTTACTAAGCCCGCCAACATAAGTTATTAAAAAAACTCCAGAACCTGTAGACTCTGCCTGGGAGGCTTTTGTAGTGTGAAGAGTGAAGAATGACTTCAGTTTAATATGACAAACTAAAAATAATACGCTTTCCCTTCTTTAATGATACGGCTGAACCATTCCCATGTTTTTTTTGTTTTTTTTTTTTTTTAATTGAAGGAATTCGAATTCTCTCTCAAAAAAATATTAGAAAATTTTTGTGAAAATAAATTTACATTTGAACTACAAATTAAATAAATATAACCCACCTGGGAGCTGGTGGAATGGCATAAGGCGTGGTTTGCTCCTCGCATCTTGTGTTCGAAACTTGCCCTACATTTGCCTAGTGTGCATTTGTATGGGTTTAGCGGGCACTACCTAGGGGGATAGCCCTGTTGGGTCAAAGACTTTAGGGTTACCCACATCATAAAAAAAATAAAAAAAAATATAAACATATATAAAATAATGTTAATGCTGCTTTCTAATGTTAAAATGAAAAACCAAGCAACCATCTCAAGAAGTTGCATTTATCAAATCCTGGATGGAGGAAAGTGCTATCAATTCAAATGGACACTTTACTTAGAGGAACCGATGGATGAAGAGAACTTGGCTCCTCTATATTAAGGATCATTTGGATGGATTGTGAACTACTCATTCCAAGATCCAAGCCCTGTCATGCGCTAGAACTAGAGACACGACTCCCCTTATTTTTTATGAGGCCAAATTGTAGCAACTCCATTATTCTAAAAGTTCAGCCATTAACCTTAAATAATTTGGTAACTAATAAAAAAAGGTTTTCAAAAACTAATCTGGCTTACTCAAGTAACCTGTCAATGTAATAAGCTAACATTCCTAAACTCATCTTTCTATCAGTAGTGGGTATTTGGTTTTGATTAATGTGTTTGAACTTACAAGTTAATCAAGAGAATCTGTTGAGATGAAGTTTAGAGTGCACCGACCACATGGCTTCCTTTAATCATTCTGGTCCTCTAATTCTGACAGAGGTTTTTGGAGTCATAATTACCTGCACTTACAATTCTAATCAAGTGTTTTTTTTTTTCTAAAGTATGATTAGTGCTGATTTTCTCAAATCAAGCATCAGGTAAGCCAAACCCCCGTGACTTGGTGTGACAACCTGAGTATCCTAGTACAAAAGAAACTGAGACTATCCTAGTATAATAGAAACTGAATGCAAAAATGTTTCAAATCATGTAATGAAAGGAATTTTATTCTCTCTGCTCAACATCGTTTTTATGAAATTTTGGGCATTTTGAAGGTGTTGGACAATGGGAGATGCTCAACTAGACTTAGTCACAACTTACAATTACAATAATACAAACAACTTAATTCAAATACAAATATAACAAGAACCCACTAAAAATTTTACACAACTACATCAATACAATTCTTTCTAGCCACAAATTACACAATAACTTACAAAACACCTATAGCTAAGAACAATCACTTCTTACAGGCACACAAGTCACTCTCTACATTACATACTCAGGACACTCACTATACACACATGAGGCACTATCATCTACTACACTCTTCACTATTTTTCTCACACTCCACGAGGCACTCTCTCAAGCTGACTTCACTTATCATTTCTTACTTGCAACTTGAACATCACACCTCCCTTACACACTTTACTTCTCTCTTCACTCGCTTTGCCTGTGCACTACTTGCACTCACATACCACACTACACCACACTCATCGCTTGCACTCCACTCAATTGTACTCTCCAAATGGCACAATCTGCCCACATTTATAGATGCTAGAATAGATTAGTAGAGAAGACCTGTGATGGAGGAGTGGTCCAGGTGGCCCAATGCATTTCCATACACCATGTCAGTTTGCAAAGTGAGGCAGTGAGAGGGCCAGTTGAGCGATGCTTCTAGAGAATGGTGGAAGGAGAGAGAGAGAGAGAGAGAGAGAGAGAGAGAGAGAGAGAGAGAGAGAGATGGGAGGCACTTTTTCTAGAAATGATGACATGGCAATTTTGTTGCCATGTGCTTCAGGGGATAAGGAGCTGTGTTGACCAACATTTCTCCCCCTAAACACTGACCTTCATATTCTTTGATCTTCTCTCATTGCCTCTTGAAAGGTAAGAGGTTCAGGTTCGGCATAGAGACAAAAGAGGTTTGTCTCTTTAGATTTTTCATATATATCTCTTAGGCTTCTCTTTTTTATTGGGTATGAGGAAGAGCTTGGAGCTGACGAATTGCTTGCTAGGGATGTGAACTGTCCTTCTGCACTTCCCCTAATAGATGGTGTTGCATGTGAAGGTGCTGAGCCATTTTGCTCCGAACCTTCATTATTGAGATTTTGAAGATCTACATTATGTTCTTCCATTTCAATCTGTTTTTCTTACATCATGTTCTACCATTTCAATTTGTTTTCTTGGAATATATCTTCTTCATTCCATTTCCATGCATCTTCCTCACTAAAGACTACATCTCTACTTACCACCACCTTTTTAGTAAGTGGATTGTAGAGTTTGTAGGCTTTAAACTCCTCAATATATCCAATGAAGATACACTTTTCGCCATGATCATCAAGCTTCTTTCTCTTGGCCTTTGGTACTTGAGCCTATGCAATACACCTATAGATTTTTAGGTATGTCACACTTGGTTTATGGCTGCTTCATGCTTCTTCTTGTGGTGTTTTTTATCCTGACACTTTTCGTAGGCCATTATTGAGTAAGTAGGCTGCACATGCAACTACTTAAGCCCAAATTGCTTTGGCAAGCCTTTTTCTTTGAGCATAGCCCTCGTCATATTGAGGATGGTGTGGGCTTTCCTTTCCGCAATTCCAATCTTCTACAGTGTGTGAGTAGTTGTAAATTGTTGCTTGATCCCCTGTTGCTAGCAATATTCGTCAAATTCTTTTGAAGCGTACTCACCACGCCTATCAAGTCTGAGTATTTTAACCTCACAACCACTTACTACCTCTACAGGGGCTTTAAGATTCTCAAAGATCATGAAAGCAACATACTTCTCTTTATGCTCATAGCATGCCTTTATTATTATTCGCTGGGAACAGTCCGCAGACATTCAAAAACTTCAAGCATGCTATGTTCAAGGAGTTCAAGATGACTTATTGTGGACTAATGTCGTTCTTCCTGGGTATAGAGGTAAGGTAACAACTAGATGGTACTCTCATCTCCCAGAAATAATATGCGAAAGAACTCCTTGAGAAATTTAGAATGAGTAGCTCCAATGTTGTGAGTACGCCAATAGCAACGCTGCAATGGGCTTATGATTGAAAAAAGGACAAGGAAGAAACGTTGATCCAATACTATTCAAAAGCCTGATTGGAAGCCTAGAATACCTCACAATCACAAGGCTAGACATTATCTATGATAGCAGACTTTTGAGCCAATATATGGAAAAGTCAAAGGAGTCTCAATGGGTTGCAACCAAGGATTAAAATAGCGGTTGTGGCTGGCATAGCGGCTAGTGGCCAAAATGCTACGCAATAGGCGATACGCAGCAGCATAGCGGTGTGGATTTTTTAAGTAGTAAAAAATCCGAATATAGTGTAGCAACCAATCTTGTGTTTTATTAGTGATTTAGAACCATATAAGGGCAGAGACAACTTTAGAAAAGGCTATTGAGGAGTAAAAAAAAAGGAAGGATATTATTTTAAATTAAGATTGTTTGACTCTACTAAATTTTAGACCGTAGCACCGCTATTTTCAAAATAGCATAGCGGCCTCAACGGCTACAATTGATAATGCAGCCGCTATGTAGCTATTTTGAACCATGGTTGCAACCAAAAGAATTTTGAGCTACATCAAAGGCTCCATGAATCTTTGTCTTTTTTACACATATGGTGATGATGGAAAATTAAATGGATATTCAAATAGTAATTGGGGAGGTGACCAAGATGAGAGAAAAGGCACTACAAGATACGTCATTTGTCTTATTGACAACTTTCACATTGATTTCCAAAAAAACAAAGCATTGTAGCTTTATCGACATGTGAAGCTAGGTACTTTGGAAGCTAGGTACTTTGCAACAATGGTAGCCGTTTGAGAAGTGATATGGTAGGAAAACCTTCTAAAAGAATTCAATCACCCATAATAAGAATCCACAATTATATATGTGAACAAGTCTGTCAATGAAATTGCCAAGAATCCGATAAAGCATAATATTAGGTTTCGTTTCATTAAAGGAGAAAACAAGGAAGCTAGAGTACGGTAACACCACAAAACAAGTGGTAGACATCTTCACCAAAGCTTTGCCCACTAACAAATCCATACAACTAAGGACATAGATTGGCATGAAGAAGGTCAATGTTGAGGGGGAGAAATGTTGGTCAACACTTTCTCTCCAAGCACATGGCAGAAAAAATGCCATGTCACCAGTTCTCGAAGTTGCTCTCTCTCTCTCTCTCTCTCTCTCTCTCTCTCTCTCTCTCTCTCTCTCTCATTTTCCAGAGAAGTCCACAAGCACCGACTCACATCACCAACCTCACATTCACCGACATGTATCAACCGACCTTGATGAATGGCAACTAATGGGGCAACGTGGTCCACTACCAGCCACACTCTCCACCACCGACCTATTCCTACATCTATAAATATGAGCCTCGTGCTATTTGGTGAGTGTAAGTAAGAGAAGTGAAGTAATAAGTGAGAGTGTGCCTCAATGTGCAAATAGTGCACGGTGTGGTGTGGTGAGTGCAAGTAGTGCGCAAGTGTAAGTGAAGAGAAAGTAGCAAAGTACAGGTTGTAGTGAGTGCTTCCTCTTGCAATTGTATTGGCTTGAAGTAAGTTAGGCGCATGTGTCTTGAGAGCTTTGTAACCTATTGTGTATTTTGTGCGTGGCTTGAAAGCATGGTGTAGCATTGTAAATTTTTAGTGGGTTCTTGTTGTATGTGCATTTGAATTAAGTTGTTTGTATTGCTGTAATTGTAAGTTGTTGTTGTAATTGAGTATCTCCCATTGTCCAATGGCGGACATGTACATGTCAACTGTATGATTCGATTACTACAGGAATTGAAGGATTGAAGAAAAATCACGTAGCAATCTCTTGCTTCTTACCAGTGTTGGCATGTGGCCCATGTGGCCCACAAATGATGGCCATAAAAGAAGCTCATCAACTCTATTTGAAATGGTCAACATCAACACTCTTAGCTAACCCTAAAGTTTTCTCGACATAGATATTTTCTAGAAAATGAAACTGTGAGTCGTTTCCCCTACATTTTAGCAATCCAATAGTAAAGGAACACTTATATAAACTCCCTCTTTAAATGGGATGATGTACACCAAAAATACCTGGGCTTTAGAGACAGTCTGAAATACCTGAGATGCCGGTGATCACCAGCCTCATGGCAATCCTTGCTCTAACTTGTTCCGCTGCATTAATCATAATCTTCAAGCAGCAAGCTGGTTCTTTATGTATTGTGGTACAATATCAAACTTAGCCAGGTGCATGGTGTAAGATGCATGTCCTTTCCTCATCCCTCTGAGAGTGCTCACTATTGAAACATTTCTGCAAGGGCCACGAATGCATTGCCCACCTGTATTGGTCTCAAATAAATGTTGATCATTTATATTGACCAGCAAGATAAAAAAGCAAATGTGATAACAATTAACTTTGGCTACTGATTCATGAGAAATAGAAGGATAAAAGATTAAATGCAATGATCTTTTATATGTATGGATCATGGAAAGACTTACTTCAATAAAAATCCTCATTATGGACAACATAGGATAGCCCAAGTGATCACAGGCATCCGTTCTCAACTCTAATTGCCAGGAATCGACCCCTGGCACTAGTAGAGTACTACCTCGAGTAGTCAAGTGTACTAGGGTGGAGGACGAAGGTGGAGGCCTACACGGGCGGAATGAAGGACTAAAGAGGGAAACATACTCAGGTGGAGCAAGCAATGCATGGAGGACCACAGGGATGAACCCTGGGCCGATTTCACCTTACAATTGAGAGCCAAGAAATCCTTCCAGTATTTTTTAGACTATTGGTGCTTCTACAGTTCTACTACTAGTAGCGCTCCCAAAAATGAAGAAATAAGTTTCTCAGCTCCTAGGTCAATGAGCTAAATGCGGCCTTAAACCAGTAACTGAAAAGGGTGAGAACTTGGGACCAGGCAAACCACAGCTGCACAAGCCGACCATACACATGGAATTGTGCATGCCAAGCTCGACCATCCAATTTAGGCCCAAATTAGATGGATCATAGCTCAATAATCATGTTTGCTGAGAAATACTAACTGCTAACCATCAAAGTGGTGAGAACTGTATCAATGCTTGAAAAGAAAATGTGCACATTCTAAAATAAATAACAACCTTATATTATGATTGTCTGAGATCTGATCATTGCAATTTTCAAGCAATGGCACAATAAAAAATGGACTCTTGATGTACACAGCCCAAATTGGTGCATACAAGTGCCATATCACCAGTGGATAAGATGAATTATGTGAGTGCTATCTAGGTGAAATGACAATGGAATCATAATTAGGAAAAAAAGATAATGTAAGCGCATATATTGATTATTATAAAAGAGAGTTTTACACTGTATTTCATGCAAAGTGTGATGGTAGAGACATCCTCCCAGAAGGGAGGTTCGGGTTTCAAGCATTGTTCGCTCCAGATAGAGTGTCGCTTGCTAGCCAGTGATGTAATCTACCAAAAAAAAAAAAAAAACATTTCTCAACAGAGAGAAGCTTCCCCAAAGCTCTTCAAGGGTCCATCCTTCATTGCTAAACCATGCCAGCAAAATTTATGCTTTTACTTAATTTCTCAGGAGAAGGTTTCTATTTATAGATGACTTCTCTTTGGCTAACTGCCATCATGGCATCTTTAAGATCCAACATTCCTGATTTAGTTCCCTTCTACTTTCTGATAGTTGGAGTAGGACAATTGATCTGATTGCAATGATCATGGAAATAATTATGTAATGAGTAGGATAATTGATTTGATGGCAATCACATAAAAAGAAACCAGTTTCCTATAAATTGTAACAGTCTACTGTAGCATGGTAGACTGTCGACAATGAGTATAATGAATAAAGAGACTGGGGTTCTCTTGGTTTTCACATAGAAAGAAACCAGTTTCCTATAAATTGTAACAGTCTACTGTAGCATGGTAGACAATCGACAATGAGTTTCAATTTTTCTTCAATATTTCAATTCTCTCCATTTTGCCTAATTGAGTTTCTGTGTATTGCTTATTTTTTAGCATCATTGTGGTGAATTCTGTTGCTGAAAATTAAGCCCCAGCTTTCCTACTAATATAAAGCAGTATGGTGATGGTATAGCCGCTGTTTTGGTATACTTTGTGGATCCCTGACTGCGTCAATCCTAATAGCTTCTGTTACGATGCTATCACAAAAGACATTGAAGATAACATTTTAGAACCACTTGACTTATGATTATCAAATTATTTTAAAAAAAAAACACACTATTTCTTAAGGCCATTTGATTTCAACAAGAATTGTCTGGTGAAAAAAGAAATAGATCATTTAGTAGTTAAGGCGTGTTGGTTATGAAGAAAAAGGATGTTGGGTTTCCCATCCATCTGAATCCACTTGTGGCTTGAGTCTTCCAATGGGAAGATTTAGTTGCTGATTCATATTGTAGATAAATGGACTCATGAAAGATACTTTTTCACCTTCCCACAGTTTCATTTGAATTTCAGGTTTCCATCCACACTCTCAGCAATCAGCAGATTTTTTTTTTTTTCTCAATTAAGAACACCTATTATTAAAGGTTGTGATTCCTAACCAGAACTAACCCTGCACGGAAGCGCCCCTTAGATTAGAGTCATTCTTCTTATACAAGGTCTCACTAGCTAAGATACTAGGATACTTCAAAATAGGCAATGTATCCCTCTTTTGAGGATGCATGGATTCAGGGGTTTGTGGGCATGATGCTGGAAGCACCTTAGTTATATCCCTCTTGGGAATCATCAAATTGGATCTGGGCTTATTTTCGGTTTCAGAAAGATGAAGCAATTGCTACAAAACAAAAGGAGGGCAAAAGAAGAAAAGGCTGTGTTGGGAGAAGAAGACAGAGAATCTGCGTACCTTCATGGAGATACGAAATGTTTGCAGGAGAAAACAATAGCTGGGACTTCCCAGGGATTAGGGTTGCAGAGCTTTTTCTCTCTCTTTCTGATACTAAGCAGAGATCGATCGCAGACACGAGAAGTTTCCATTTTCCAGCCAGTAAGCGTCGGCTTTTGGAATTCAAGTTCAACACTTATTTTTAGATCGCGAACCTCTGCCGCAGCTGTTATACTCTACACACGAATCGTTTATATATAGATGAATCCCATTCCCCTGAACTGAAATATCGACGGTCAGAATCATCCCTCGGTGGGCCTCATGATGGAGTCCTCAGATTTTACATATTTCTTTCAATCAATTCCTCTCTGTAAAAAAAAAACATTTGAAAAATGGAAAATACTATTATAATATAGTTTTACTATAATGGATTAAATCTATAATTAATATTTTATTTTTTATTTTTTATTTTTTCCGAACCCATATATAATATTTTTCAATCAAGTCCTTTCCAAATTCCTAATGGGCTGAAATTTTTTCATTTCGAAGTCCAGCGTAAAATGGAAGCGGAAGCGATATTGATAACTATGGCTTCGTTTGGTACCTGCATTTTAATGCTATTTTGTAACCAAACACATTCCTTAAAAATCAACATTAACATTTTTTATATTAGCATTTTGGTAGCATTTTTTTGCAAAATGCTAATGCTGAAAAAAGGAACATTCTTGTAGCATTTAAAATTTTTAACCCCTAAGATGACAAAAGTAACCCCTTCTTTTTTCTTTTCTTTTTTTGTAGTTGTTTTATAAGGTATGTCCCTTTATGTAATTTGGCACCCATTTAAATGCTGCCAGCTAATGTCCAACCAAACAACATTAGCATTTTAAATCAGCATTTCAATCAGCATTAATATTGATTTCCAAAATGCTACTACCAAACGGACCCTATGATACAAAGGCACCAATAACACTCAACTATAAATGCATTAGATAGAGTTCAATGTAATTGATATACTCAAGACGATAAACTCTTTTGGGTGAATACCTGGATAATTACATGTGAGAACTTCTATACAATCTTATCTTTTCCTTTTTTTTACTTTTTCCTTTTTAATTTTGCTACGGTGACTACAACTCACAAATTCTCGCAACAAATTTCTAATCAATTGAGTGACAACGAAGGCGTAATAAGAAAGAGAATAGTTTGACATAAGATTATAATCCAATTTTTCATCCACATAAACGTCTGAAAGGTATTAGGGATGGCAAGGATAGGATTTCGCTTTGTCGACTCAATTCAAATTTGGTTCAACTAATATATGCCCCGTTCTCAAACTAACTGGATCTATGATAGGTATGGGTTGTATCCATTTTGGAGTCCAGATAGAAGCCATGTAACATTTGATAGAAACCATGTAATACATGCGAGGAACTAAATATGAGGGCCCACATAAATATAATTTAGACCGTTAAAGATGAATCTTATCTCCTCCGGAAATATATTCTAAAATTTAAATTCAATAGGAGTGGGTCCACCACACGATTGAATATATGATAGTAACATGATTAATGCTACGTCAATAGCGATAACACATAATACCTAGTCATTTTCTCAATCACGTACTTAATCGGACGTTGGACCCCACTCCTATTGAACTGGACTTTTAGGATAAACCCCCGGAGGGTAAGAAATCCATCTTAGACTGTTGGGATTATCTCTATGTGGGCCCTCAATGGAGTACCCAATATATGTAAACAATTTTGGTGTAATAGCTGAGACACAAGGAATATGGGCTTATTGACATCAATATTGGTTTTCATTTTAAATATAATATTAATTATACAAACCTTTGCCAAATGTTATAATGTAATATGTATATACTCGTCACGAAAGGGCTTGGGCGAGTCGTAGGCTATCAAAATCGAACCGCTTCAAACTCGATTTTTTTCCTATATTAGTATATAAGTTAGGAGTGATTTTTTTTCCCCTAACTTGAGACCTGGAGATCGATACAAAATATGCATATGAAAGGTGCCAACATCACTCAACCAATATTAGACCTTTTGGTAATGAAAAGGGTGGGGCTGCATAATATTGTGCTTAAGCGGCCTAGTTTATGGAGCCCACTAAGAGGCATTTTTATCATAAAATAGTCTATTCAAATATAAGGGTCATGAAAAAATAACCTCACCAAAGGTTTAATTAGCATTAAATTGAACATAGCGTTGGATCACCAGGTTGATAAAATGTGAAAGGAGATGCACTAAACAAAGGTGGTCCCAAGTGGGCCCCCTCAGAGGTAGACCGTACATTCAGTCCACTCTAAGGAGAAAATTGTCCCTTCCATATTTGACTAATTTTGCTTTTTCAAATATGACAATGCGGTGGGGACTCTTTACGTTCACCGTACATGTATGGGAGAGAGAACCCATGGAATCTTCCATCACCACCTGCGATGAGTCTTATTTGATCAGAAGCAGGACTCAACGGACATACCAAGCAGGAAATTCTCAATGATGGGCATGCAGCTAGCATGTCGGAATCCCCAACACCAAGGATTTCCCAACTCTTGCAAACAAACGCACCCCTTGAATCAATTGTGATCACTCAATATCCTACCAATATTTGCCAAGGAGAGATAAACCAAAGAGAGATTTGAATCAATTGAATCTCAATAAACCAATGTCACGAGCGTCTTCTATTGGTTGGGGCTTGGGCTCACCACATGTGATCACATATAGGCCCATTAACATATGCCAAATTAATAAAGGCAATTGGATTCACAAATGATCAACAGCCCCATAATCAGAGAATTCTACATGCCAATAAGTAGAGTCCACAATCCGCTGGACTTTTGGTGACTTACAAATCAAATGATGGGATACAGCGAACTGCCTGCCGTTTGAAATCCCCAGCATCAGGTAACTTCCAAATGCTTGCAAACAAACGCCCCAGGGGCCCAATCAGAACTGTCGTTAATTAATTAGTTAATGTCAAGAGAGTGTCCTTGCAGTCGTCTGCAAAGCTATCACTAGGACAATGGTTTCTCCTTGTAATCAACACCACTGAATCGTCTTCTAATAGACATAGCCATGCCAATCTCAATCTCCCTCTCATGGAGGACCCTGAACCCAAACCCCACGTTACAGGATTCGTCATCTTCATCCTAATGATGTTGCCCACCATTTTGTTTATGGTCTACCACTGCATCTTGCATGCGTGGTGCAGTCGGCGCCAACAGTTCAGGCTCCCTCAGATCAGTAGCCAGTTACCGCCACCCGAAGAACAATTGCGGAGCAGCCCAAACAATTCTTTCATTCAACTTATTCCTGCTTATAAAACTGCCAAAGAGGAGGTCTTGATAGCCAGAGGTGATGAGGACAGCACCTGTGCGGTGTGCCTGTGCGAGTTCAAGGAAGGAGAAGAGGTCCGTCGGTTGCCTGAGTGCTTGCACTTGTTTCACCTTCTTTGTATTGATATGTGGCTCTACTCGCACTCCAGTTGCCCGCTTTGTCGGACTGAGACAAACCCTCTTACCACCCCTTCAGGAAGGCGTGCCAGCACACTCTTAGCAGTTTGCTAAAGATTATGGTGGGTGATGATGATGTTATATACAAGTTGTGTCTTTGTGGTCATCTTGTTAAAAATGATGTTTATATACCATAATTATATTTTGTGACACAGTCAAGGATCAAAAATAGAGGCGAGGCTTTTCAATACCCTCCAAAGGTGATGAAAATCGAATTACGTCTCTGCTTTGTCAGATAAAGATAGCAACTATATCCTTGTACTGCAATTGAATTTCTACCTATATATATCATTGGTTGGAAACATGGATTGTTCTGATATTCTAAATCAACTTAGTTTATTCGAAACAATCTCAACTATCCTAATATAAACAATCCCTGCAATAACAGTTGCAAATCCTGTAAAATAACAGATGATCCTGTTCAGTCAATTGCTATGTTTGGACCGGTGTCCAGGGGCCAATAGTCCACCCACTGAGCCTTGGGGGCCAATGTACACTGAATTTTAACAAATTTTAGGCAGTTGGATTTTGACAACAATCAAGCCAAGTACAGAGTTCTGACTTGAAATCTCCTTCGGAGAAATAAATACCCAAGATGAAGGGCTTAATCAAAATCCAAATGGGGTCCCACCTTGGATGAAGATAGTACAAACTTTGGTTTGGTGGCAACCATAGGCTTGGATGGCAATATATATATAATTGATTTTAGAAAAACAGAACATGGAAATAAGATTATGATATTTGAAACAGACTAGATGAAGGGCTTGATGTAAATCCATTTTTGGGTCCTACGAGTGTTGAAATATTTCAGCAAATAGAATTTCACATTGCTTTTTAAACTTAAGTTTTCAAATTAAGCAATATTTTACATGATTTCACATGTGAGGATGTTTGCGTCTAGATTCTTTTTGTTAAGCATATACTAAAATAATTTCATATGATGGAAATTCGTCAAGAGTGACTGCAAAATCAAGGACACTTCAGTTGCTTTGGCCTCTCAAACTTCAATAATCGATCCATTTCATTCATTTGTAATAGGCTATAATAGTCCCCTTCTTCATGGGCCATGGTGAAAGATCACACCACAGATTCAATGGTTCCGTGTATTTCGTCTTTGTATTGGAGCATTCCGTCCTACAGAAGGTGAGAAAAATGTCCGGATTTCTCAAAACATGTGGTGGAGACTCGAAAGCAATCGAAGAACTCAGTTCTACTTTCCATTGAATTGGTAGTATACGTAAAAGCAGAGCATAGACACCATGACAACAAAAAAGGAGAAGAGTTTTTTAGTGAACGAAATGAGCAGGAAAGAGGCAAAGACAAAGATCAGTGCATTTCGGGTCCGTGCTCTTACATATTCCTACATAGGTGACACATTGACAGGGGTCTGGATTCTTAATTTGTGCTGCTGAGCCAACAACCTTTGGACAATGCCGAGACGATGTTAAACTACAAGAAGCACAAGTATAGCTCAACTGCTCAACCCTTTTGGCCTTTTGGACTGGGAACCAACGCCCACAAAACAAACATGTATCCTCGACATTGTATATAATTTTTGAAAGACTTGGCTACTAATTACGGGATTGATGGTTTGTTTCAAACATGAGATTCCCTGTCCTGTATCAGTTGACTGAATTGATTTTCAAGCATAAGTTCGTGGGGTCTGTTTGTTTCATGTAATTGATTGTTTATGAGCTTGAGAAACCTCTAATCGGAGATGGGAGATCTGATATCGTTTACTAGAGATCTACCCGTCTAGTTCACTCCACATGATCTAATTAAGGGCAGTCATGGACACCTTGATTATGATACCGGATGATGAATAAATGACTTGGATAAAGTCTTACATGAAGTTTCCTAATAAAAATTCTCTCCCCTTTTTCTCACTTTCCCTCGTGTGGAATCTGTTGGCGCACTTTTAGAGGCAATACACCTTTATTTTTTCACACCGAGTCGTTCTTCCTTTGGTTCACCGATTAATTGCTTTCATACCATTTAAGTTACTTTAGCTAACCATTACAATAATCAAAACCTGTGTTAGTAGAGGCAACATAAATACTTTTCAATACTTCCCTTTGGTTGGAGCCCACTCTTCAACAATTTGAACTTGCAACTTCACTGATATTTTTCCTTTTAAGGGGGTGTTTAGATTCGAGATATTTCAAGAAATTTTGCTATATTTTATCCTATTTTAGAATATGATCTACTCATTCAAAATGCGAAAATCGAATTAAGGGAGATAATTGTATTGTTTTATTGAAAATGGGACAAGCTCCCCTACCGGTGGTTTGTGCAGATGGACTCGTGGGGTCTCCCTAGGATTACATCAATCATGAAAGGATTGGGGATTGAAGATCCAAAATGAGAGCTTGTACAGAAAATTTTAAATCCATTATATCACCTAATCCCATGATTCATAGACCTAAAGTTTGATAGTTTTAAAAGGTATATATATTTTTTCATTCCAATCCAACATAACAATCCTCATGGTCATGAAAATACTTTTTACTAAAAAAAAAAAAATGTTAACCACTTTGAATTTAACTATATAAATACCTATATCCTTTCAAGCCCAACATAATTGCTATCAAATTCTCCCTAATAAGGGTGGGTCGGGGTGAATCACTTAATTCACCCAGCCTCTTGCCATCTCCATACACCATACTGAAATGAGAGGTATTAATTCACACTAAAAATATTTCTATTCTATTAATAAATAGTTAAATCAGTAGCAAACGGGCAATCCTTTGGGCAACCATAAATCTAGAGATGTAAATGGGTATTGGATTCTTCAATTTTTCGGAGGTTTCGACTTGTTAAAAATTGAATTTTAGCTTTTATTTAGGTCCGAATAAGTAAATGGATCTAGTAATAAATCTTTTTTTAAACTCTCCAAAATTTTCCATCTTGATTTCCACCGGTAAACTTAGGATCCAACATATTACTTTAATTTTTAAGATTCTCTCCCAAAAATTAATTTTATATCATTCTCTGTCCAGACCGTCTCATCAGTGACCCATGTACAGTTTTTATTTTAATTTCATCTTCTCATAAAAGGTTGTTAACAAAGAAATCGATCCTATGCGGTTGTCGGTTGTCATAATTGAATTCCACAATTCCACTGTCTCTGTCTCATCTAATGGTTCCGGTTCTGTGCACACAGTCCGGAACCGTTACATCCGTACATAAACGGGCGCTAAACCAGATCCCTTCTAACGGGTCCCATCTCCGACGGAAATAATCAATCATGTCACGTCAATTCAAAAGGACGTGGAAGGTGGGACAGCGAAGCACAGAACCATACAACCATACACGTGGCATGAAAGCATGATGGGTTTGGACCATTCTAGCAGCGGGACCCACAAAGATATGACATAGGCCAAATCCTCATGAAGGGCCCGTTTGATAATTTACTTTTAAAATAAAGTGGAGTGAAGTGAAATGAAAAGAATGAATAAAATATAAGTGAGTTATGATGGTATTTTGTTTTTAGTTGTTTGTGATAGAATTTTTTTGACTTTTTGTATGGGGAAATGAATTTTTTTATATTTTTTAGTGAGTAAATATAGTGATTTTTTTAATTTTTTTGAAAAAGATAAGGAGAGTTTTGATAAAAAGTACTTTTGATGGAATGTTTAACTTGACTTGACTTCATTTGACTATACTATATTAATAAAATTACCAAACGGCCAAAAGACAATCCTAGTGGTGGAAAACTGCATCCAACAACAATACATGCTCGATTTTTATCAAGAGAGGCGTGGACGTCTCTCCATGCCTTCCATTGGACCCTTTCCTTTATCGATAGTGCCCCCACGGCCAGATTCCCCACTCCATCCGTGAAAGCGATTCCCACTACAATGACTTCTCAGTTTTTACCCATTCTTTTGCAACTCCAATCATTCAACGTATTAATAACCTTTTTCAATCCACCTCCTGCGTGCTGTCATCTACATCATCACAGTCCGTATGCATTTGTGTGAATTTAGTGGAATGCCATCAAACTTTATAATCTTGATAGGTCAAAGACCGCATGAGAATCCATGTCATTGAGAAAAACTTGCCTTTAATCATAAAAGAAATCTAATGTTTTAGCATCCAAACACTAATTACAGCTTACGCCTCTAAACCTATATATTAACAGAACAAAGTACAAAAATTATGACAGTAGTATTAAAATTCACCTAGCAGCTAGCGTCGCCTCCTCCGGCAACTCTCTCCGGCGATCTTCATCTGCACGCTCTCGAACTCCGATATCTGGCAAGGTATGGTGATCCCTCCGGGATGGTGGAATCCGTACTCCTTCTCTGCCTCACGGAGGAGCTGGCCGAATAGAGGGTGGTTGAAGTAGATGATGGGGACCAGGAACCGGTGGGGGTCGCCGTCCTTTTGGCCGACGTAGACGGCCAGATGGCCTTTTGGGACTTGCACCGGCTTTTCATCGAACGGTGTCCGATCGATTCGGGAGTAGGAGGACGCACGGAGGAGCGGGGGGCGGAGACTCTGGGTGATGCGGCGGCCCCAGTTGCAGATTTTCGTCATCGTTCTGGTTTTTGTAAGGTTGGAAGTGCTTAAGCGTAGATATCCTCCAGTGGATGGCTTTCTCTTTGGTTTAAGCAGCCATTTCCATAGCTTCACGACCTTCCGACCTAGCCTAAAACCCCTGGTTTTTCTCATGGTTTATGAGAGAACAGTAGGTGGCCGGGCTAGATATCAAATGAGAGAGATTAGAGAGAGGAAAAAAGAAAGAAAAAGGAGAAGATGTTTAATGGGGTTTGTTTAGGAGAAGGGCCGTGGGTCTGGAATGGAGGTGGAGAGACAGACGTCATAAAGGGAAGAGGAGGTGTTTGACATGTGGGGTTTTCTTGAGAAAGTTAGAAGAGGACGGAAACATCATCAACAGCGAGGATTTTAGTCGTAGTAGGATTGCTCCTTCCACTGCTGTGATCTGCATGTATGCTTTCCACTCACTTTCTTCTCTTCTTTGTTTCTGCCGTGTGAGTTGCGGTGTTGCAACAGGAGAATGGGATGGGGTTAATTTGCTCTTCTGATGGAGGATTTTGAAACGTGTTTTATAAGAGAGGATGAGGGTCACAAACAAAAAGAAGAGGTCGGCACGCGATAACCTCAAGTAGAGAGATAAAAACTGGTAGGGGCGAGGAAGTCAAGAGTCACTTCGGGTGTCGAACTTGAGCAGGTATTCTGGTATCGTCTTTTGTCTTTCATCTTGATATTTGATTCGCGGTAACAGAAGGAGATTGAGTACTTTATGCTCTCTTTAAAGTCCTTTTTAACTTTGTTTGATAAAAATTGCATCTTGGGTATTGAGAAGTCAAACCGGACAAAACCGTTTTATACGGAGCACACGGATGGGAGTGCCACTTTGTCTGCCCCTGCTCTTTTATTTTATGCCAAGTTTTGGGTGCTGTTAGTTTACAGCTCAAATTGGAAACTATTGGCTGTCTAGTGAATCCAAACCGTCCAAATCCTGGGCCTTTGAATGTATGGCTAGGATTGTATCAAAGTGCGCAGTCCACCGTCCACTTCGCTGGCTAGAACAGAGTTGGAAGGACGGAACGAATATAGTCATATAGAGGAATATTCGAATTCAGCTAACGTACAAAGCCAAGTGGGAGTAGGGTTTTTGCCTTTTTGGATTGAATCCGGATCCGCTTTTGTAATCTTTCCTCATCATTCATGATGCTTCCTGTGAATGGAAATAGTGGAACTCACATTGTGGCCCACTTTAATGAAGATTTGAGCCGCTGATTCCTTCATGTCTATTGGACTTTAGAAGTTCAATCCATTTCTGTCCAGAACCAACCAAAGGTCTCACACAGTCAGACTCAACCACAACTACTTACAAACTTTTACAAGATTCCCTTTTGTTTTGTGACACATTTGTTCGGTGGGCTAGGCTCTTAGGCCTTTAAGCATGGATTAGTCTTGTCTTGGGACATTGAACTATTGAACATAAGCCCCCATCCTAGCACACTGAACGATTAGGGCTTAAATCCTTGAAGACTAGGGATAGATACAGATATCTAATTCTCTAACTATCCAAAGGTTTCAACTCATAAAAGATTGGATTTGGAATTTGTTTTAGGTCTTTAACTTGTAAAGAGGTTTGGGTTTGGAACCTAATTTAGGTTCTAATTACTAAATGAGCCCAGTATTTGAAATCAAAACTACATCTAGAACCAAATTAAACTTTACAAAATTATTTCAATTATGAATCCAGTATGGTTTCAATCCGAAACTGGTCTATTTGCATCCCTACGAGAGACCATTCCCACACTCTTCTTGAAAGTGGATGCATGGAACTCCCACACTCTTAATTTTAACGAATCATAATACAAATACAAATAGGTGGGCCCTATGGTAGAGTTCTACACATTAGCGGATAGGGAAAACATCGCTATAAGAATAGGCCTCAGTCCGCTGTCAATTTGTAGATGTGGCATATTCTACAAATCTGTGATACTGTCCCAATTGTCAGCTTGGTATTTCTAATGCTTTAAAATTAAGAATCTGGTTCAAACAAACAAATGATTATACACGTAACAGTTGAGGCTTTTCACCCCTGCAAAAAAAAAAAAAAAAAAAGGGCAAACACACATCATGTTGCTCCTCGCAAAGGCAATTGGCATGCATCTTGGTAATCATAGTCCGCAATATATACATATACGGCAGACCGTACCTTACCTGTGATTTGGATATTGGTCCGTATCGTCCATATCATGGGCTGGGCCCCACAATGGGCTGCAAAGGAGCTGCACTAACTGTCAATGACCCCAAAACTGAAACGTCTTTAAGCTCCACTGAGCCAACTATCCGCCACTTCGGTCAACAAATTAAGGGGCCAGCTGCGCCGCACGCTCATGCTTATTACATGGTACTCAAATACTAGGTATTCAAAACTCCACTATGGCCCACATGATGATAATTCAGACCGTTCAAGACTAATATTTTCCCTCCTTTGATATATCTTGAGATTTCAGTTGGGGTCCGACTATCCTATTGAGCATATAACCAAAACGTGATTAATGTACTTTCACAGTGATGCCACGTTAGTACCCAATTAGTTAGATTTTTCAATCATGTACTCAATTGGGCGATACACCCAAGGTGGCTAGGACCTTGGGATCAAACATTGGGCAGATGGGTGTGAATGGGACCCCCACAATCAGTTTAATTAAATGTCCCTTTATTCTTGGAATGAGACCTTCTTAAAATACTTAATTTGCTTCATTTTAAGTGAAATAGAGAAGAGAGAAACAAAGTTAATTTCGCAGGAACCCCAAGTTATGGCTTGATGTCAGTCGATCTAAGTTGCTTATCGCTTGACTGCACAATTAGGTGTCCATTTTTACCTTTGGATCCTTCGGTGTGAACTAATCGACTTTTTTGTAATCACAATTGTAGCAACTGATTCATCTCTAATTAATCAAAACTTTTGCATTTACAAAATGAGCGGATAATTTCATGTATTATTTTAGTTAAAATTATGCGAAAATTCTTTAAAAAGAGTAAATATTAATGGGTGATTTCATGTACTATATTAAGCAAAGCTACAATTGCTTGATTCTAGAGGAGCAAATTAAGGGCGCTGCTCTTTCCTTTGTGTTTTAGGTATGGAAGCCCCTTCTTTCGGTCATTATTTCTCATCACTAATCTCCCAGTGTTTTCTTAAATTCTGCGATAATATCCCAATTATCTTTTTTAAAAATAAATTTAGCTAATTAGAATAATATTGGGATAATATCCTTTTTTAGAAATTAAAATACCATCGCATGATCATGATAAATTCAAAGTACATGTTTTATAACTTGTCTGCAATTCACTCACACAATTATCCGGCCTACAGCTCCCACTAAACAAAAAACACTTCTTAAACAAAAATTGACAAGAAAGACAAGTATGTAGGGGCGATGGTACAGGCTTAGGGTGTGTTTTGTTCGGTTTGTAAGAAACTGAAAGTGTTTTTTTTTTTTTAAATAGTTGTTAAAAGCAGTCAGTCAATTTAATTTATATGATCATAAATTAAATTGCATCTTACCTGGAAGTTATAAAACTTGGGCCCATATTAAGCTGGCACAAGTTCTGCAATCTGATGAACAATACAACTGTGAGTGGATTTGAACATAAGAAATCACAATACGTACGTCTTTGATGAAGAAAAAGTTGGTCAGTCAGACAGGCCGATGTTATATTTGTCTTGGTGACAACAAAAGACAGGAGGCAAGCCGGGGAGACTGAGTGAGTGCCGTATCAACTGTACAAATGCTGATTAAAAAACGACATAGGAAGGTGGCACAAAGTAGTGTCAGGGGCTCGTGGGAGAGACACAAAGCTAGCTACCTCAGCAGGAGGCCTTGAAACGGCAATTATCTCAAGACCAACATGCAACGGTACAGACTTCACATGCACATGAACAGACAAAATCCTCTTGGTATCTGTCATACCAAAACAAAGGAGAAAAAAACGTACGTGTGTGCTTAAAATATTGAGTATCGTTGCGTGGAGACTGGGCACTCTTCTTTGTATTGTGTTTTTGTTTTTGACAGGTCGATGATATTCTTGGGTACATGCATGCATGCTTGAACTCGCGTGGGGGTGAAAGTGTTGTAGCTGAAGGTCGTCGACATCTCTACATATTTTCGGACATATATGGGATTGGATGACATCCACTGGCAACTGCCGTCATGAAATCATGAGTCTATCTAGAGGAGGATATGCAAACTAATTAATGTAAAGCATTCGGATAGGAATCATTTGTTGGTCAAGTCTTATCTGAATCAAAATTGAACACCCAATCAAAATAAAGTATAATATATGCATGTATTAGGTATGTATTCATTACGCATGTGTTATATATCGTATAATAATTATGGAAAGCCTTCTCTTAAGAAAAACCTACGAGAGGTGTGACCATGAGAGAACTTTTCCATCATGTGGTAGTTTGAATTAAAGTGCTTTTGATCTTCTGCTTAAGTTTACTTGACAAGTAAAATTACCAAACGGGCCCTTAAGGCATGCTTGAAAGGTAAAACCTAAGATCTTTGTAGGACCCATTTGAATAGATGCTGATCATTATAGGGGTTAATGGAGATTGTGGATATGATTTTGGGCAAAAGAACCATCTAACGAGATTTATCACAACCACTGATTTGGAGGCCTTAAAATTTCATGGCTTTTTAAAGTTATATCTTTTTGTTTTTTTATAAAATTCAATTCAGTAGTAAAGATAGTTCATATCATATTAGTTTAGAACTAAGGTGGATACCAATTCATGGGGGTTATTGAGTGTAAGAGATGGATCCACAGGTTGGTATTAAATACAGGCCATATAGTCTGGACCCAAAGATTTAGGTTGGTCCACGAATCAGAATGGAAGCTAGCCTAAAACTCATTGGGTTAAGACAACTGGTTCGATCCAATTTCAACCAACAAAAAATAATAGAAAGGAAGAAAAATATTAGACCAATAGGTTGGTCATAAAACTCTGACAAGCCTAAAACAATGTGATTTCGTAAGTAAGTTTAACAGTTACAGAATTGCTGATAAAAATAACCATCTCTCTTGGTCAATTCTTGAAACAACAACCCAATGATGTGGACATTTTATTTATTCAATGGGTGAGGTTTGAAAGTTGAAACGAAACGAAAAGATGTTGTCTCCTTGATCTTGTTGTTTTATCCGTGAAATTTGAGGCCTACACGTTTCATATACTCTTTTCATCTTTGGAGAAATGATCTCAGGCACTTTAATAAGGATTACAATGGACCTTGACCCAGATCAGGAAAGGAGAACCAGAACAGAGACCTAGACCAAACATGGGCCCACGTACGGAACCATGACCATACCAATTTTTTGTTTTGGAGCTGGACCTAAATAGAGAGACTATATGCTTGAAGACTATGTAATATATAACATATGACAATGGCAATGGGGTATTCAGTCCCTTGGATAGCTGGAGCTGGCCCAAGTTGAATTCAGGCCTACGTAATGACCAAAATTGCCAAATCTTGGACCTAGAACCCATTTTTATCCCTACCTCAATCCTTCCCCTGTTGACCTTTTGAGCCTATCTGAATTCTTAAGTTCCCAGTTTACATTGCAAACTTGCATGAACTTTCCGTGCATCTATCTACTTGAATAAAAATCTTGAAATGAGTAAAGAAAATTAGAATGATTAGGATCTGGTCAAATGACATTTAATATATCATTACAAATTAACCCTGCAAATGGGTCTTGGGCTTTTGGGTTTTTGGAGGAGTTGGTTTTTTAGGAAATGTTGTCCTGATCTCCCTTTTGGTTTCTCTGTAATCTTTCTTGAGCAAAGAAGAAGAAGAAGAAAAAAAAAGGCGCAAATCAATAGTGTAATCATTTTCATATTGGATCTGGACCATCCAGCAAGTGAACTATCACTTGGATAGCAATGCCCAAAGTCGCCTTAAGTTATTAATCTTTCATTCTATCGGTTCTCATTTGAGAGTTGGGACAGTTAAAAGCTCCGATCAACATGTAATTGTCATCATTTAATTTCATCACCATCCTCCTAGCCTCAATTGGTCATTCAACAGTGGCCTATTACTTGATCGGTCTGAAATAATCGCTGCATTTGCTAATATACCATTTGTCATTTGATAAAAAACATTGGTAGCTCAGTTGATGTGACACCTTTCTTCCACAAAATTCCTGATTGCATCACCAATGGTGAGAAATTTGGGTGAGTGTGTGTGAATACTTACCGGTAAAAAAAATCATTTGGTAAACAGTATTCAGACCCCTGTTGGAAGGGGCCTGCCTAATAGATCTAGCCATTTTAGCAGGGCCTACTGCAATACAAGCATGGTCACCTTCACCAGTCTTCAAATGGGGACAAACACAACTATCAAATGAGTCGGTTGCGTGGCCTCCATTGATAGAAACCACAACACAATCCAACTTTCTTCGCGGACTCTTTAATTAGGTGGTTGGTTGGCCGATTCTGTTACCTCTCATTCTCTCTGTGGACCAACATGATTACCTAGTTGGTCCCTTGGCACCCATTTGTAGAACCCACAAGATCTCTACCCCCTGGGAACCATGCAATAAGGTATCCTTCCATTCTCTCTTTCCTTTTCTTAGTGATTTCTTCCAAATTAAGCACCAAAGAGCAATTGAAACACTCTTCTACATTAACAAAGAATAAATGATACACCCCTCTGCTGGGGAAATATGGACAGAAACGATAGTGAATCTAATCTTTAATATTCCAATATTAGTAAGACAGGATACAAACATGTAAGGCATTTCTCCCCAAACTTATATAGTTCTGTGAAAGCAGCCTGCAACTTCCTTCACTCCTTTGAACAAAGTCCTTGCTCTAGTGGCACGGGATGTGGAAATTACAAGCACTATGCAAATTAATTCTCTTCTTTGAAAAAAGATGTAAAGAAAAGCCAGAGACAAAACAATACCTGCACAAGCTCAGTTGTTCTACGCCCTAACATAAGAAGTGTATTATATGATTCTCAACTACAATCACGCCTCCCTTGCATCTAGAATGGGACCCTTCACGCAAGCACAACGACTAGTTTTGGCACCATAACTTTCAAATAATTATACTCGCATTGTGGTATATATAAAAAGCAAGAAATTACATGATCTTAATGCAGAGGCCCACTAGACACTTTGGCAAAACTAATTTGATTGAAATAGAGTTGATTCAATTAGATATGTTTGAAAGAGAGCTGTTTCAATTATTCCCTCATACAAATAGATGTTTGATATGCGATCAATTAGAATAGCCAAATTTGCCATACTGAAAAAGTTAAGTGGGAAAAGTTGCATATGGTAAAAGGGGTACAAGAAAATTTGTCAGGAAGTTAAAATAGTACATGCAAACTTGTCATATAACAAAAGTCATATGGGAATATTTGTCAAAGAGAACCCTAAAAGATATCCGATTGCATTAGACCTTTATGTCTATTTGATAAAGCAAACTTTTTGTTACATTTTTAAAAAGAGGCGAAAGTTCTTAAAGATAATTTTTAAGACATTTATATAAACTTTGCCAAACAGTCTAAAGCATTCAAACATTGATTTAAATCAGCTATTACCTATAGAGTAGAATGTTTGCTAATTAAGAAACAACACATGCAAAAATGAGTATAGTAGAGACGAGAATGTTGAGATGGATGTCTGGTAAATCAGCTATTACCTAGTGGTCCCCACACTAGCCCAAGTTATTAGAAAGTTACTAATTCAATTTGAACTCTAAAATGAAGGGAAATAGAAAGTTACTATTTTCATTTGAAGTGAGACTTCTAATAGTGGTAATAGTAAGTTGCTAATTGAAGTGAGATTTCTATTTTAATTAGAAAGAAGAAAGTTACTAATTCTTAATTGAAGTTGGACTTCTAATTTAATTAGTAAGTGAGAGGTTACTTTGAGGCTATAAATAAGGAGAGCCACCCCATGGACGTGTACACCCTTGGAATTCAGTCCCATATAGTGCAAGTGTTGCACTCCCTCTCTTTTTCCTCTTCTAGTTTCTCTTTCCGTTTCCTAAGAGCTTCGAGTAGTTTTCTTTTGGAGATCCCACCCATCTCCTTGAGAAAAGAGATCTGATATGGGTAATAACATGGAAGACGATTAGGTCTTGAAGATTCAAATTTGCTTTGAGAAAGAGTTCTTCATCAAAGAAAGAGATTAACTTCTCCATTAGAGCTCTACCAAGCTTCAAATGTATAATCTACTTACTTGTATGTTGTAGATTTCATGGTGGCCTGTTAGGTGTTGTTTTTATCTTCTAGATAGAGTTTATTACTGTTCATGGTTGATGAGTTTGAGGACTTTGATCTCAGTGGTCATACATGATGAATCATATTATGATCCCGGTTTATGTAATCAATTGGTTTCTGTTTGAACCAGTTGAAATGATGTCCTGAAAGCCCACTACTCAGGCCATTCAATCAATGTCCGCTACAAGTTTATAAGTGCTCAAATCAATGGTTAATCATATCCTCCAACTTTGTAATGCCCCAATTCCGAATACAGAGATAACCGTTAAGGCATGGAGGTACTTGAGAATCCATGTTAGAACACTGGCAGTAGTGTCTTGTGTGGCGAAGAGCACACCAATGATATTGTCTGCGATCTGATCATCGCTAAGATACTTCCCCTTTTCGTCTTTTGAGTTCATAAGACAACCCAAGAGATCATTCTCTTCTAATCTCTTCTCCCTTCCTCTCTCGGACGATCTCACTCAATATCTTGCTCAGTCTTTTCCTTGCCTAGGAGAATTTGAACAGAAAGGTAAGTTGAACTAAAAACCCGCAAGATAGTTAAATTTTAGAGTGGATCATTAGAATTTCCCATACCAAGATGGCGTTGTAGTATGTAGTTCCAGGTATGATTGTAGGAAATGAATTGTAGCCTTTGTCAACTATACAATAGTTCTTTTTCAGCTCTTGTTTGTACCTCATATCCAGGCGACCGAAGATAGCAAGGATACCCACATCAAAAGAGAACTGCAAGATCAAGACTCAAGCGAAATAAACGAACATGACCCATTAATAACTCAGAAACCCATCAATATTGGAAAAGAGTTCCTAGATGAAAAGCAAAACCCGGAAGGAGGAGAATTAGATTATTGAGCTGAGAGAACATATAGTACTATATATTAGTGACATTCAAAACCAAAACCAACCTTCTTCATTTCATGGAAGGTGTTGATGACTCGACTGCCGACCCATGACTCCAATGTGGAAATGGTGATGGCTTCGATGTCGGCAACAAGGCCTCGGATGGAATCAGGTGAGAGAGGGGCCTGGACCAGCTTCCTTAGCCATGTGTGGTAGTCCCCTTGGTAGAAAAACAGAGCAGATGAGCCAATCATCTGCTCCTTGCTTTTAGGGTAAGTGGGCTTGAACAGGTGGGCCTGGTTCACCAGCACAAACATGGCAGCCTCTGGGCTAGCCAGCATCACACAAGGGCATCCAAGCAAATGGGTCTTGAAAAATCTCCCCATACCTAAACAAAACAAACAACCCCATTTCAGTCCATGCACCCAACGACTCAGGAGCAAAGAAGAGAACAAGGCACATGTACAAGTGATAAAAGACTAGCTAGAAACCTTTTCTGCTTTGTGGCAAAGAAGACATAGTTCCTGAACTCTCTTCATAAAATCACAAGTCAGTCTAATTTCACTTCAAATCACATTTGTCTCATAATCAGAACAATTTTCTCCATGGATCTGTGTTTCATAAAAATCAAATAGTATCCTTAATTATCATGGTAATATTGAGGAATTCTTTTTGTGGCAATAAACTGAACTTATTGCATTATTATTATGGTGGGTGGGTTTTTTTCTAATTCATACGTTTTGGGCATTTTGAGCTAAGTTGTGGATTTGAGCATTTTGGATTTCCTCACCCAAAGCCAAGTGAATATGTATTTATTTTTATGGATATGCATGTGTTTTTTTATGGAACTGTAGCTTTGAAATGATTTCATTATTGTTTTATATTTAATTGTCAAATGGTTTTGATTTATGGAAAATAAATGGGATGAATTGATGATGGAGATGATGAATGAAGGGGAGATTGTTTGATTGTCAAATGGTTTTGATGAGGTTGTTTGATAAAATATTTTAATTTATGAAGTACAGGTTTGGTAGTGTGGTTTCATTCCTCTTCTCTTATTCTGTAATACTCTTATATTTTGATTTTGAGTTAGCTTATGCATAATACATGGATCATCTAGAGTATGAAGTGAGTTGAATGAGTGAATGGCTTCTATTA
This sequence comes from Cinnamomum chago, assembly GCA_038049695.1. NCBI lineage: Eukaryota > Viridiplantae > Streptophyta > Magnoliopsida > Laurales > Lauraceae > Cinnamomum > Cinnamomum chago. Next base: position 116,428,709 of record CP142453.1, on the reverse strand, counting down.
GTTAATAATGGTGCGGCATTTGATAGAAGCTTTAAAAAAAAGCCTGTTTTTCTAGTTCTTTTAAAGGGGTGGCCAATAAAATTAGGTTTTTGCCTTAGGCTTCAGTAGGCCTGACTATAGCTTGCACTTCCCTTGTGCTGACTACAATGGAACTCAAGCCTATGATAAGAAAACAGGGCAGGACTTGAACAATTTGGATGTTTGGAATGTTGAGGCCATATGCATCTGTATTTCAAGGTAGCCAAACAAACCAAGGCATAAAAAAGATGCTAAAGAAAACACTGCATATTAATCCATAGTTCCATACAATTTCAAGGCCCAACTTGCATCGTGAAATTTTTGCTCCTCCACAATAAGCAGACTAACAAGAAATAGATGCCACGGAGTGTAAAACAAAACAATAGCTTTTGCAGACTCACCTTTATTCGGAGCTCTTTCATAGGATGAGGTTGTTAGCAAAGCTCGGATAGTTGTAACAATAGGCCCCTAACATGGAACGATGAACATGTGAGCAGAAACATTCAGCACCATAAAGCTTAAGATAGAACTAAGGGTCACACGACTTACCTGCAAGCCGCAAACAACTATTTGATCCCTTTCATGAAGGACGCCATTAATTAACACAACATCAATAGTTGTCCCTAGGCCTTCAATGACCTTTACCTCTAAGACCGTGCACTGAGAACAGTTGAAACAAACCCGAAGTTAGCGACAGTAACTACCACTGTTCTGGTAAGATGTTAGAAACTGTATGGTTGCATATAGGGTTGAGTAAAATGTAGCCAACCTTAAATATATGGGATAATGATAACGATGAGTAAACAATAAATGTGAAAACTGTATGAACAGGTGTTGATATCAAACATGGTAAACAAAAAATGTGCCTAAATAGATTCTACATTGTTCACACATGTACTTCACTCACAAACATAAGCTTTTTCTCCATGGTTTTTTGTGTCCACTGAACCAATAACAAAAGAAGATCCGGGATGCCTGTACCACTGGAATACCAGAAACAAACAAATGTCATTAAATCAGCTACAGCAAGCACCAAAAAAAAAAAAAACAATTTCATACCCGGTGAACATGGCACAGCTTAAAGTTCATGGTACATGTCTGACTGCACTTGTAGGGACTATACTGAAAGCCTCCCCCATTTCTCTGTTTTTGTAGTACAATTAAGTATTTAAGCCTTGCTCCTTAAACTGGGTGATGATCTGAAAGAAAAAAAAGAGAGGCAATTGCAAGTTCACAATGATGGTTCACTATAAGTCATATGTCCTAACATAGAGACAAAAAGGCATGAATGTAAAATGACCTGAGTAAGCCTCATTTTGAACTCATTTTGCACATCCCTGGATTGTTGTTTCATAGCCTTGACAATAGGTGCATTGGGGCAAGTCTTCCATCCGTACAGTCTATCAACCTTTGAAATTGAAACGCTGAAGTATCAGACCACAAGAAGAAACTAATAACATAATGATACTGCATTTGCCCCTTATCTTCCACTAGGAAGTGGAGAAATTCTTCTCTCGATTTTCAGGGCTTTTTTTATGAGTAGATCTAAATTCTCAAAATCATAGAAGAATCTCTCCTCCCATGATGGCAAGGAGCCAAATGCAGCATTACGCAAAAGCTTATTGAAATTCATAATGTAAATTGATCAAGTAAACCATCCCACCTTATTCAAGGCAACTATGGATTCAGTTTTCCGCATCTTCAAAAGGTTAATAGATTCAATAGTCTGTGGTTCTAGGCAATGCATAATATCAACCACCAAAATTGCAATGTCACATAGACCAGAACCTCGTGATCGTAAATTTGTGAATGACTCATGTCCTGGGGTATCAATCACCAGCAGACCAGGAACCCTCAACTTTGCATCAGCTTTGAGCTCCTTTGTTCTCTCCCTTATATTTTCTGCAGGGAAATACGTAGCACCAATCTGCTGCGTAATGCCTCCAGCCTCACCCTCTTGAACTTTAGTGCCTCGAATGCAGTCAAGCAGCTTGGTTTTACCAGTGTCAACATGACCGAGAATGCAACAAATTGGAGAGCGGCGGTTATCTGCACTCCTTTTTGACAGAGAATCAGCTGCAAATTGCTCCTGTTCTGCTGCAGCTTCTTTTCTCTGTCTTTTCTTTTGCTTCTTCAACTTCGTGATCTTCACCTTTACTTCTTGTATCTTGACTTTTCACAAGGACCGGAAGAGCTGCCTTTTTAGTGGTAATTGTGGGATTGGCAGGTGGAGGACGCACTTCAGCGTTCATGGAATCAGATGCTGTTAAGTGCTTGGTGTCTTTCTTCACCATAGATTCAGCCTCCTCCTCAGGAAATGCACTCTTTGCAGGCAAGATGATGTCCACATCATCCCAGCTTTTGGCATCCCACTCCTCAACGTCATCATCTTCTTCAATTTCATTTTCTTCAACCACCCGCTGCTCAGTGTCAATGAAGGAGGACTCCTCTTCCACCATCTCGACTTCTGGTGATTCAAAGACAAGAGGCATGCTGTCGAGTTTGTTTTCCAAAACCTCCACAGTTTCCACCACCTCTGCAGCTGCACCACTATGTCCATGTAAGGGACCTATGAATTAGAAACAAACCCACATCAATAACTCTACAGATCACAATCTAAGGTACTAAAAAACTCATCTAACACTAATTAATGGAAAACCCCCAATTAACAAAACCTAATCAAATGGAAGAAGCTTACAAAACAATGAAGCTTGAAATTAGGGATGATGAAGATCGTGGGGCCCACTTGATCGATGGCCCACTGGAATAGTGGTGGTGATAGTGCTCGGTGGTCCACTGGGCAAAGAGGGGGAGGAAAGAAATCAGAAAGAATGAGAGAGAGAGAGAGTGAAATGGGTGGGTGCTCAGTGACGTTGCTGGGAAGAACGAATGAGGAGGAAATAAAGAAAGGAAGAAAGAGAGAATAGAAAATCAAATGGGAGATGAGATGAATGAGTGGAAAATGGAGAGGGAAATGAGAGCGGGGGCTGCTGAGAGCATGGAAAGAGAAAGGGGAAAGGGAGATAAGGAAGAAAGAAAGAAGAGGAGGAGGAGGAAAGGGCGGCTGCGCAGGGTAGAGGAGAGGAGAGGAACAGGGGAGGAAGAAGAGAAGAGAGGAAGAGAGAGAGAGAACCAAGGGAGAGAGGGAGTGGTGTGCAGGTGGGCGCATGGCGGAACAGAGGAGGAAGCAGGGGAGAGGGAGAGGAACAGGGGAGGAAGAAGAGAAGAGAGGGAGAGAGAGAACCGAGGGAGCGAGGGAGTGGTGTACAGATGGGAGCTGCAGCAAGCGCAGGCGAGGGGAGACAGGGGAGGAAGATGAGAGCAAGGGAGGGAGAAGAGCAGACAGAGAGGAAAGAGTGATGGGGAACGAGGGAGAGAAAGAACAGAGAAGAAAGAGAGAGGAGAGGGGGAATGGTGTGTGAGTGCAGGAAGAGGGAGGGGTGTACCTGGTGTAGGGGAGGGGTCCGCGGCGCGAGGAGGAAGATGAAGGCGTCCGGGGGCTGCTGCGAGCTCTTGGCGATGCTGTTGTGGTCGTCGTGCAGTGGAGAGGGAGGGAGAGATAGAGGAGATGGGCTCTGGAGAGGGCGATGGAGGCGGGAGAGAGAAATGGGTGAGGAGAGAGAACGAAATGAGTGAGCAGAGGGAGAGGGCGATGGAGGCGGGAGAGAAAGAAATGAGAGAGGAGAGAGAACGAAACGAGGGAAACAGGAATTTCGAGAGGAGAGAACGAAAACGCGGGATGTAAGAATTTCGCTGGCGGGAGCGGAGAAGTAAAACGTTGACCTTTTGCCCGCGAAAAAAAAAAAACGCTGAGAATACATTCGACGTCCTTTGCCAGCGAGAATATCGGTTACAGTGTGTGGTGGAGGCCGTAAAAAGGTATTCATTTACGACCTGCATATTGTGCCGTAATTGACACTCATTTACAATGCGAGACACGCACGCCGTTAAAAAGAGTAAAAAAAAAAATTTACGACCCGCATTTCAGGCACGCCGTAATTTTATATCATTTACGGCGTGCACCTGATGTAAGCCGTAATTTGCACGCCGTAAAAACCCTGTTTTGGTGTAGTGGTGGATTTACATGACAGCAATGTCTAAATTTAATTAATAAATATGTACTACTATGATGATATAATAGCACTAAAAAGTATGAACAATGAACAACATAATAGACATTCAACTTCAAAAAACCAAAAGAAAAGTAAGAAAGTCAAATTCTTTATGTTATGCTATGAATTACTGCTTCCCATAAGTCAAGCCCGCAATAGTATGCACTTGCTACACATTGTACCAAACGTATAAATTTTCCGATTTAAACATAAAGAAAGCAAGAATAAGTTAATTCAACTCCAAATCAACAAAATCAACAAAACTATGCCCTTGAACTAACTTTCTCATTCAAGCTCAAATCCTTTATCTACACATTAAATATATATATATATATATATATTTGAATGACCTTATACCTTATGCCTTGGTACAATTTTTCCGAATTCCACTGAAACATCTCAATCTAGTTCCCCAAACACAATTCATCAATTAGATCCAGATCCACCGTGCAAATTTTCTTTGCCCGAGACAACGTCAAGTCCCATTCTACATGTACCAACTAAGCCAGAAACTCAATTATGCAATTTAAATTAAACCAGTAGAGTAGGAAAACATGTGACTTTCTGTATAACCAAAATCCATAGATGTCAGCTAAGACATTAAACAATGATTATATAAATTCTTATAAAGTATTTGCATAAACCTTGTCTCGCAAGTCCGACATCAAGAATACTAAAAAGTTCTTTTTTAATTGCATCATTGAAAACGTTCTGCATGCACTATTATTCATATATAACAAAAAAAAAAAAAAAAAAAAACAAACAAAGAAACAAAACAAATACTAGCCAGATGGAACGCATGAACATCAGAAGTAACAATGTTCCATCATTCAAAAGGGATTAAAAAATAAAAAAAAGAAAATGGCAACATAGATCTTAAATGAAGGAGAAACAAAAAGGTTCAAGAATTAGAGACTTGCAACATAGATCCAATATGTAATGCAACTAAACAGAATGGGTTTAACATAATCCCTATTAAGCAATTCTAAATTGTTCAATAGGAAGGGGCATAATATAATATATCATATAACAATTAACCACACTTAAGACCAATGAAATCAAAATTCAATTATCCAATAGCACAAGTTCCATATCAAACCCCATTAAAGAGAAAAACCCAAACAACTGTAAATCCCCAAGTAAGAAAACCTCTAAAAAGCCAACCCGAAACCCTCAGAAATAGAACAACAAAGATGTTACAGTTTTTCAACTAGATCCTCAAGCCTTTTGTGTTGATGTTGGAGAGAATCCAAAATCAAAGAGAAAGGGAGAGAGGGTTATTGAGATAGTGATGGGTTTACAAAAACAAGAAAAGAGTTATACAAGGAGGGTTACCGAGAGAGGGGTCGGATCTGCTAGGGAGGATTCCCGGGCACCGGAGCTTGAGATCGGACAGACAGCCTGAGACGAGGCAGAGAGAGATTTCTTCCCTCCGAAGAGAGACAGAGACCGATTTCTTTCTTTCCTTTTGCGTTTCGAAGGGAAGAGAGATAGAAGAGACCGAGAGAGGGCAGAGAGACGAGAGGGAGGAGAGGATTTTCTCTCTACTTAGAGCAAAAAATAGTTGGCGGGACTGAATGGGTATTGGGCGGGGGCGGGATTTATTTAGAGTTATAATTGTAGTTGTTTGATGGGCAGGAGACCAAAATCCCACTGGATTGAAAGAGTCTGTTCCTATGCATCTACTTATAAAATTAGAAGGCATTAAAGACCAAAATCCCAGTGGATTGAAATACTCTGTTCCTGTGCATCTACTTATAAAATTAGAAGGCATTAAAAGTAAATTCCTCCGCTTGATATTGGCCGTTAACCAATTTTAATCAAACTAAAATTGGGCCTATGAAATTTATCACTTTTAAGCCATCTAGATAAAAAATATATATGATGGTAGGACCAAGTCCTTGGAGAATCCCCCTCTTTTGTCTAATGGACCGTACCCAAGTCGTTTTTTAAATTGAAAGACTTTATAGTGAGCCTACTTAATTATAAAAATATAAGCCATTAAAAATAAATGCCTCCTCTGGGTCCTCAACAAATTTTAATCGAACTTACATTGGGCCCATCGGATTTGTCACTTATTAAATCACCTGAATTAAAAATATAAAAGGTAAAATTCAAATGCTTTATAGTAGTCAATCTAATGATAATTCGATCATGTATCAAAATTTTTCTTGACATACACTCCCGTAATAGAACCCACTTATAAAAAAACTAAATCACTCATAACAAATGCCTCCCTAATAAGCCCTCAAATAGATTATATTCGTATAGGGAGTTGGGTTCAATGTCATATTTATTATTTATAAAAATTTTAAAAAAATATTGAGAAAAAGTTCAAGTAGTGTTCTTGTAGACGTAGTCAATGTGAGCTACATAATTGATCTGTAAATTAAAAAGATGACTAGAAAAATTATAACATGACAATGAGCATATTAAATCGATAAAGATTAAACAGATACCGGATGGATGATTTATGTGGCCAATATTTTAATTTATAGTTACTAATGGAAATCTACTTTTCATTCTCTAGCATTTTCCAATGTTATGGATTACTTAGGACATTTTCTCAAAAAAAATTTGGGGTAAAAACATTTTGCACCACAACGATTGCGGCGGATAAAGAACCTTACGTGATCGATACCCTAATGATATCATTTATTGGGATCGACCAATACCGTGATTCTCATCCTTGCATTAGTATTAGAAAGATGGTTCATTCATACATGGAGCTCCGCATGTATTTCAATCACATACGTAGTCTACCGACACCCTCAATTTCGGTCATAAGTATATTTTTTGCTCAAATCGCAACTTGATTTTAAGACTTATTGATTCTGCTAGAAGACTTTGTCGACATCTTTGATAGTGTGTGATCAGTCGTGCAATGGGACCCACCCCATTCGAACTAAAATTTGACGATGTCACTAGCTAGACCCTAGACCACATTAGTGGTGAAAGATTAAAACTCGCCACTAATTCTCTTTCCCCTCCAAAATAACCTTTAGCCACGGCATATAAGTTGCCACCAAATGTGACCACTAAAGTGAGTCTTTTGTGGCAAAGATAAAACAGTGGCTAAAAGTGTTGCCATTGAAAGCCAGCTTTCATATAATATATTTTTAGAAGCAATAGAAAGTCGCCGCAAAAGGAGGCGAAAATAAGACAACTAAGCAATTAGCCACGAAAATAAAAAGTTGCCACTGAACGCCTAGACTATTAGTGGCAAAAAAAGAAAACTCGCCACTAAATCTCCTTCCCCTCCAAAATGACATTTAGCTACAACATATAAGTTGTCATTAAATGTCCTGACATAATACCTTTAGTGTCAACATCAAGTTTAGCCACTAAAGGTGAGTTTTTAGTGGCGAAAATTAAATTATGGCAAAAAATATTGCCATTAAAAGTTGACTTTCTTGTGATATATCTTTAGTGGCAATATAAAGTAGTCACAAAAAATAGAACAAACAGTGGCAAAAAATATACCGCGGCTAAATGTAATAATCTAAGAAATTAGTGGCGATCATAAATAGTTGTCACTAAAACCGTACACCATTAGTGGCGATAAATTAAAAGTTGCCACTAAATCTCTTTCCCTCCAAAATCCCATGGCGCAAAAAATTCCCGCCAAGGAATTAGTGACGAAATTTAGCTGCGACATATAAGTTGTCACTAAATGTGGGCGTTATAATACCTTCACTGGCGACATCAAATTTTTGCCACTAAAGGTGGGCTTTTAGTGGCAAAAATTAGACTGCGGCTAAAAAAGTCGCCACTAAAAGCCAACTTTCTTGTAGTGACATACCGTCGAATTGATGTAGTTCAAGTCAATTGCAGAAGGAAACATGTTCAATGAAATCAGTTCAAATTCAAAGCCATACGGTAAGAATTGCCCAAGACATAAAAGAAATAATTGGCTCCGATAAAATGGATTTCTCTTATGATATAGTGGAAACTTATCTGGTTCTAAATTTTTTTAGAACATCCTACCATTCTTTAATAAATCTCATAGTCATAACAGGTAATACTATACCTCAAGCATTTTATATCTAGAAAATAACATGAAATAGAAATTTACCACTACAACATGATTATGTTCAATCACGGAAATAAAAATAACACATCAACTCACAGAAATCCAGAACTTAAAACCTCAAAAAAGAAAAAGGCAAAAGCAAAGGCATTTGCAATTACAAAATGCTTAGTTCAATCAAAGAAATTGGAACACAGGATCTCCACATAGAAATAAACTACTTTAAACCTCAAAACTCAAAGCAAATGCATAAATACTTTATTTGGTTCACACAGAGAGAGAGAGAGAGAGAGGGGGCTTGGCTATCAAGAAATGACAGGGGGAGGTTGGCTTGGCAAGGAAGAGTATAGAGGCTTTGTCAGCATAGAGAATAACAAGATGGGATTTTGGAACAGGGGTTTGGCCATTGGCAGAGAACAAAAATGAGGAGAGGGAGTGCAAAAAACTGGAAAAATAGAGAAAAAAAAAGACAACAGTAGGAGAGAGATGGATAGTTGGGAAAAGAAAGGAAGATAGAAAAGACGTGGACATACCTGGGAGTGAAGACCGGCGAGAGAGAGAGAGAGAGAGGTTCAAAGAGATTCGTAGAGAGGCCTTCTTTAGGAGAGTCGTTTCGTGGGGGGAGATCAATATGAGAGAAGATTTCTGAAGCGAGGGTGGGATTTTAGCTTTCATACCCACCCCCTTTACATTGAGGATTCGCACATCCGATGGGAGGGGATCGGATCCTAAAATCATGTCGATCATGGACCTTACGCACAAAAAATTAGCGCCAAATTGTAATTGCCAAACTTGAATTAAACACAAAATCATGGAAATTGAAAATCTTTTCATTGCCTAGTACGTTACCAAACGTGACCTTAGTGTTAGTGTGAGATCTGGTCCCTCAATGTTTGAAGTTGTTGAAATTTGAAAACCAACCTAATTAACCAAGGGCTCGTTTGGATGTTTGCAGAATAAAATATTTACAGACTTAAAAATTACAAGAACAACATAGTACAGAATAAAATAGTGTAATATTAGAATATTGTAATATTTTTGTTGTTTGGTAGTTTTTGAAGATATTGCAAATTTTAAATTGAGTTATTTGGATTGTACTATATATGATTTTAATATATATTTAAAATTTTCAAAATAACAAGAAGTTAATGTTATTGATTGTCGTAAAGTTTATTATTAGAATAATTTTTTATTAAATACTTTAATTTATGTGTAGTTTTCTATGTCTGGATGAGAATAGTAGTGTGGTAAAGAAAAGCTCTACTGCATTTTTTTTTATAATAAACCACTTTTATTTATCATATAAAACTATGGTAAATTGTAGTAAAGTAAAACCAATACAAACGGCAACTACTTTACAACTCTCTTTTTCCTGCTTTACTTCACCACATACTTCATCTTACCTTACTTTACCTCACCTTTTACCATGATGTAATAACAACATTTATTTTACTTTACTACATAAATAAACAAACATGCCTTGACCCAGACGTGACATAGTATCCCTTCACCATGTTTAAATAACAAGGTAGTGTGGTAAAGTAAAGTCAAACCGCCACTTTCTTACCATAAACTCTATTACAAGTCACTTTTTCTTTACCATATAAAGTAAAGTGTGATAAAGTAAAGTCAAACAAAAAGAAGCTACTTTACCACTTTCTCACACTTTACTTTCACTATATTCTTTACTTCACCATATACTTTATTTCACATTTACATTACCTCACATTTACCGTAATGTGATATTTACCTTTACTTTACTTTACTATACATGTGAACATCATGATAGATTTGGTGAAGTTTTTTACTTTACTCTGCTACTTTGCAAACCTCATTTTGAAATATTTTTATATTGTAGAAAGTTTTCTACATGGGAGAGTTGTATGAAGAGATATTGAGTTTTTTTTTAAAAAAAATGATATTTTCTTCATATTTTTCTGGGGTTACCAAATGCACAATATTTTTTCTTTAAAAAATAAAAGATTATATTCCATAAAATATTTTTTTCTTGAGTTTTCTTATACAAGTTACTTTTAGCATTTTAAATTCTTACTAACTTTCTAAATGTTGTACTCTATTTGAGAGTTTTAACAACAGCTTGAAGGACAATGTTGGGAGAACCCCAAATTCTCCCAAAATAAGAATTCCCAATATTCTTGCAAACAAATGGGTTCATGAGGCCTGTTATTTTACAGGAGCCTATTTCAAAAATCTAGGGCCCCTTTGGATATTTACAGAATAAAATATTTACTTATTTAAATATTACAAGAATAAAATAGAATAATGCAAAATTATGATATTATAATATTTTTGTTGTTTGAAATTATTTGAAAAATATGACAGATTTTAAATTGAGATGGTTGGAAGGTGCTATGATTAAAGTAAATTACACTATTAGAATAGTTTTTATTAAATATTTTAATTTATCTTTAATTTACCATGTCTAGATAAAAAAAGTAGTGTGGTAAAGTAAAGTTCAACCACCAAATTTTTTTACAATAAGTTACTTTCTTTTTATCACATAAAACCATGGCAAAGTTTAGCAAAGTAAAGTCAATAAAAAAAATAACTACTTTACAACTTGCTCTCCCACTTTACATTACCACGTACTTCATTGAAAACAACTACTTTGCAACTTTCTCTCCCACCTTGCTTTACCATGTACTTCATTTCACCTTACTTTACCACATCTTTGACTATGATATGACATCAATCTTTATTTTACTTTACCACACATGTAAATAAGTCACTTTTTATTTACCATATAAAACTACGATAAAATGTGATAAAATAAAGTCAAACAAAAAGAAACTACTTTACTATTTCTTCACACTTTACTTCACCATATACTTTATCCCACATTTACTTTACCCCACTGTGTGGGACATTTCCCTAATAGCGAGATTATGCTAGTCTTGGTAGTAGTACCGGCTTGGCTTATCTCGATCTCGGTTTGCAACTCGGCAATAGTGCCAAGGAACATTCAGCTCGGCAACAATGCTAGCTAACACCGAGCTAGCTTCGGTAAAAGTACCAGCTAGGTTCGCCTTGGTCTCGGTATAAGGCACCTCGGCAACAGTGCCGGGATACATCCATACCTGGTCTCGGTATCATCTTCAGCTCGGTCCGGTCAACTAAAATGAGTACTGGGTAATAATTGTATTCCCATAAAACTACGGCTACGTTACAGAACGTACTGACTGTTAAGATGGGCGCCGGATATAGATAAGGGGTTTTCCTTATCCGACGATCACATCCGTAATAATATAAGAAGTCTAGGCATGATCCGATGGGACAGTACCTCCACCAACCTCCACTAAGGAAACATAGTATGGGCTGACGGGACAGTGCATCCACCTACCTCCACTAAGGAAGCGTCATATGGGACTTTCACCTATATATATACAAGGGTAAGATCCCAAAGATGTATGCAATGTAATGCAATACAACACAAAGTCATATAATCCAGACCTTGCATTTCTTCTCCACTCATCCTTTGTTCAGTAACTGTACTAATTTAGATATCGAAGTGCATTCGGCTGACTATAGTCAGGGCCTTTAACCTCTGTTTCCTTCCCTTTCAGGTCTTGGGCATTTGATCTCTCTCAAGAAGAAGCTTAACAACAGTATCAAGAGTTTCATACTCACTTAATCAAGTCCGTAAGATTTAGGCACTTACACCCACCTTTACCATGCTGTGAAATTTACTTTTACTTTGCTTTATCATATATGTAAACAAACACAGTATGATGCATTTGGTGAACTAAATTCTTTACTTTACTTTACTACTTTATAATAGTCATTTTGAATGATTCTTATCTTGTAAAAAGTTTTGTACAAGGGAGCTGTCGGAAAAAAATATGGAGCTTTTAAAAAGAAAAGAATTTTTTTTTTTCAAATTTTTCTTAGATTACCAAACGCACAAATTTTTCTTTTTAAAAAATGAAATATTATATTTTATAAAATATTATTTTTTTGTGTTTTCTTGTGCGTCCAAACAGATTTTAACATACTGAGAATTCATAAACATGATGTGATGGATTATCCTCATATTTTCAAATGTCATATTTTTTTTCTAAAATCTGAAATGCTTCCTGCCTGAAAAAATTTCAAATGAACTTAGGAATTTCTAAAAATCCAAATGCCTCACTGAAATTTCTAGATGCTCTGCCCTAACAGAGGATTTAAGAATTCAACATATAGAATAGAATAGCTTTTGGCGAAATTCCATTGAAGAAGTGGGACATACCATCCGGGGGTGGGGTAAGAACAAAACTTTTTAAGAAATCTGTATGTATGCATGCATCCCAGCACCGACTCTAGAACCCTCCTTCGTTGTTGTCATCATCACATCACCACCACCATTCCTTTCCCCTCTCAATTCATTCTCTCTCTCTCGCTAACGGAAAGAGATAGCAAAACAGATGGGTAAAAAAACATCCATCATCAAAACTCGCCGCTTCTCCTACTCTGTTCTCTACCCCAACGCTAATGACGAAATTACTCCTCTTCCCCACACCAAAACCACATCAATCACCATCGAATCCCCGACCCCTGAAAGCCCGAACCCGACCCCGATCCCGATCCCCGTCATCCTATTCGAATCCGTCCGATCCGCCGCAGCGGTCAAGATACAGTCGGCATACCGGTCGCACATGGTACGGAAGCTGGTCATAGAGATCTCAGCCGTCAATTCGGAAGCTGGCCGGTACGAGGAGCTGATCCGTCGGCAGGAGACCGTTGACGCCGTCCGGAGCGATGATCGGGAGAGGCTGAGGGTGAGCGAGGGGCTGATGTCGCTGCTGCTTCGGCTGGACGGCGTCCGGGGGATCGATCCTGCTGTGCGAGAGCTGAGGAGGAGTGTGAACCGTCGGATCGTGGCGCTGCAGAAGGTGGTGGACGCGGTGGCGGAGGCTAAATTGGAGGTAGTGGATGGGTTTCAGCAGATGACAGTCCCCTCCTTTCCCATTGCCCCCGCCCTTTCCGAGTTAAACCCTCCCCTTCCCAAATCTCCAACACCCTCCACCTCCACCATCGACCCTCTTCCCCACCAAGAGAACCCAGTAACCCTGCCCTCTACCCTGGCCTCTTGGGACCCTGAACATATTCCCCCATCCATTGGCCCTTACTCCAAACACTCCAACCCATGTTCCCCTACCCTCATTTCCCCCATATCCCCTCCCAAATCCTTTGCCAAATGCCTCTCTCCCATGATTTTCTCTCCCCTTCCTGCCATTCCCCCAGCGTCCTCGATTGATGGCAAACTCACCATTCGGATCCCAAAGCAAATGGTCACAAACAGCAAAAAATCCTTCTCCTTCTCTGCCTTAGGGAAATTTGCGGGTAGAAGACCAACTCTGGAAGCTGTGGAGCAGTGGGTGTCCTCCTCTTGGCATCTTACCGTGCCCTGCCTTATCTCACTCACAGAGAAAGGCAATTTCATCTTTAGGTTTAATTCCCAGGCAGATAGAGATGGCCTTACTTGTCAAAGCCCCCTCCGGTTTGATAAGAAAAAGCTTCTTCTTCGTCCATGGTCTCTAGGTCAAGAAGAGAGCCCTTGGCCAGCAGAAGCTCCGGTGTGGATTCGTCTCAAAGGCCTCCCTTATCACTGTTGGAGCAGTGACATCTTGCTCTCTATTGCCGCATCTATTGGTAAGCCCTTGCTCCTAGATGAAATTACGGCCAAGCAGCGCATGTTAACTTTTGCTAGAGTGCAGGTTCTTTTGGATGTGGCTAAGATCGGTCCTAATCTCCTTATAGTGGAATTGGAAGGGGATGCCACAGTGGAGGTCAAAGTGTCATATGAAAATATCCCTTGTGCAGAATGTCTAGTGGTTGGCCACCTTTTTAGCAAGTGCCCCTATCGCCAGAGGCCTGGATTGCTGAAAACCCCGATGGAAGCAGACAGACTGATAAATCCCTCTTCAGCTATCCCCTCCTTGGATAAGTCTCAGGAATCCCTTCTAGTAACAGAAGTCAGCCATCAGGATTCAATTCATTCTATGGTAAATCCCCCCACCTCTTCTAAAGATTCTCAGCATACTGTTAACTCTGTTCCTTCCCCCTTGCCTCCTCCTCTCTTTTTCTCAAGGAGTAACCTTCCATTATCCAAAGGGAAATCAGATGACCCCCTATCTGCTCTCCCAGAAGCTTCTTCTATCGTAGGTACTATCCCAGCCCCTATTATTGAGTGTTCTAATCCCTTCTCCATTTTGGAGGACTGTTCCATTGCAGACCCTATCATTACTTCTAGCAATCCCAAGCCTCAATTGTCTCCCTCCTCCCTAAGTGATGGTGTCGAAGTCCTTAGTCCAATCAAGCACCCTTCCTCCACAGCCACTAAATATCCTTTCTTGGCTATCCCTACCCAGCAAACAACCCAGACTTCCTCCCTCATTGTTGACTTACCTTCCTTCAAGGTGAAATCTAATAGGAAATTCATGCCGTGCAACTATTTCCTCTGACCCCAAGACTAGAAGCACAACTGGTCCTCCCTCCTACCCAGTTATCAATGATTAAAGTCCTATATTGGAACTGCAGGGGAATCATTAATTCCCCCACCAAAACCATGCTTTTTCATCTCCTTGAATCACACTCTCCTGACCTCAACTTCCTCTCTGAGCCTAAGGCTTATCTGGATTCTTTTCTTGATTCTAGAATGCATTCTTTTAACTTCAATCCAACTTACTCCAATCCCACTAATACTCTTTGGTGTCTCTGTAACAAGAATTCCAATTTTACCTTCTCCTTTCTTGATAGCTCCTCCCAACATATATCCATCTCTTTAGCTGACTCTTCCTCTTCCCCCATTTGTTTCATCACAGGGGTCTATGGGTCCACTGATTATAGACTTAGAAAGGATCTCTGGAGCTACCTGGTGAACAACTCCTCAACCACTCTCCCCTAGAGTGTGATAGGGGACGTCAACGCCATTCTTCTTACAAAAGAAAAACTCAGTATTCGTCCCCCTTCCTCAATTTCAGTTAAGGACTTTCAAGATATGGTCATTGCCTTTAGGCTTCAAGACCTTGGTTTCAAAGGTAACAATTTTACCTGGGCAAATAACAGGTAAGGTATGGCTCTAGTTGCTGCAAGACTTGATAGAGCCCTATCCAACTCTCTTTGGTTAGACTCTTTTGATGACCCCATAGTGAGTCACCTCCCCATAGTAGCCTCTGATCACAGCCCTATCCTGCTATTTCACATAAAAAATCCTTCTTTCAGCGAAACAATTCCCTTCATATTTGAAGAAAGTGGCTGTTGCAGGACTCCTTCCTTGAGGTAGTTATTTCCAGCTGGGCCTCCCCTTGCAGGGGGACTCCCCAATTCATCCTCGCTAATAAGCTTAAGATCCTGAAATTTAATCTTAAGGCTTGGAGCAAGGAGGTTTTTGGCCATATGAAGTCCAAGATAGTGGAAGCTGAGCTCTTGGTCCTGTCCAAGCAAACTGATTTTGAAGCCAATCCCAGTGATATCCTTCTTCAAGAACTGAACAAAGCAAAAGCTGACCTCCATAATTGGCCTAATGCCGAAGCCGTGCATTGGAAGCAAAGGGCCAAAATTAGGTGGCTCCAAGACGTGTTGGACCTTTGTTTTAGTTTGTAATTGTTGTCAAACCTAGGATGTTGGCATGGTGTTTGATGGCAGTATGATGAAGGTTGCAGGCATTTAAAGTGAAACTGGGCAACTGCATATTCAAGTCAAGTTAGTTAAGCATGTTGTTATGCTTATATCTTCTCATCTAACATCTGAATCAAAAAGTGGTCAACATGACTTTTGTGCATCAGTGAGAGAGATTGATTTTTGGTTTTGGAATCAGGTCGATCTGACTTCAGGTTTTAAAGTTATGGCCCGGACACCGGGACAGCTCTGCTTCACTCAGGTTGCTGTTTTTCTGTGACCAGTCAGCTTCAAGGTGATTTTACACTACTTTCCATTCAATCTGGGTTAAATCTCAAAACATGAAAGTTGTAGCCCTCTGATAAATCTTTTATTTGGATAAAGAATCATGTTGTTTCGAGTTCAGAAGAGGAAGTTATGAATTTTCTACTGGAGACAACTCTGCTTCACTCAGGTTGCTGTTTTTCTATGATCAGTCAGCTTCAAGGTGATTTTACACTACTTTCCATTCAATCTGGGTTAAATCTCAAAACATGAAAGTTGTAGCCCTCTGATAAATCTTTCATTTGGATCAAGAATCATATTGTTTCGAGTTCAGAAGAGGAAGTTATGAATTTTCTACTGGAGACAAATTCTGCAGTTTTTCTGCACTGCGAGATTAATTATTCTTGGTACTATGTTGTGGGTCCCATTTTGTGTTGGAATGTAATCAAGATGGCCCATTAGATTCATCTGACTCAAATAGTAGGTTAGTCCATTCCAAATGAGGAATTTCTTGTTGGGTCTTTTGTTTGGCAAGAAAGTCAACAAAATCTTCTTTCTATCCTTTTTAATTGTTGGCAACTTCTCTTATTGGCTTGAGATCCAACTTTTTAGGATATGAGAGATGTGCTTTGAATACTGAATGTAAAGGGAAAGAAACAAAACAGGGAAGACGTGCAGTGAGTGAAAAAAAAAACAAAAAAAAACAAAACAGAGAAGACGTGCAGTGAGTGAAAAAGAAAAGAAAAACAGAGAAGACGTGCAGCTGTGTGTTGAATGATTGGAGTTTTTCTGCAACAATGGGCGCTGGTTGCTTTCTTCATGGATTGACGTACAGTTTATAAGGAATCGAGAACAACAACTGCTATGTAGTGAGGGGCAATTTCTGAAATAGTAGTGGGCTGGTTTTGAGAAAATTGCAGTGTTGTTTTCAAAGAGAAGAATCTACAATGAAGAATGGTTTCAGGTTGGTTATTCGTGGATTTGTTGCATCAGAATTTAAATAAATTCCTATTTCTGCATTAGATCTGTCTTGCATCTCTACATGGTGTAGAATTATGAATAGTGGTGTGCAAGTTTCATTGTGGTTTCCTTGTTGGGTTCTCTACTGCATATGAGATTGTGTTGAATTGTTTGGATCACACGAATATTGCAGGTGTTTGTTTTGGCTGATTGAAAATATTGCAAAGCATCTGCGTATGCTATATTTTTGTGTTGAAGTTCTATAAGGCATCTGCGTATGCCATTGAGATATTATTGTAAGACACCTGTGTGTGTTAGATTATTTGATATCTTGTAATCACTCAAGTTGGGGCTTGAGTGTAGGGGTTGGTGCTCCTGTTCGTTGTTGCGGGTGAAAATTGTAAAGGGGTTGGTGCTCCTAGCAGTGGGTGCTGCTAAATAGTGGAAGTGTGCACTTTGCACACCGTGGACGTAGCCTGCGGGTGAACCACGTAAAAATCCCTTGTGTTCTCTTGTGATTGTGTGATTGCCTGATTGATTGCTTAAGAAAGTGCTCATCTAATTTGTAGAATTAAAATTGAGATAAATTCACAGATAAAAGATAGTCACTGATTCACCCCCCCCCCCCCCCCCCCCCCCGCCCCCTCCTCTCAGTGAACAATTGAACCTAACTATTGATATCAGAGCCAGGTTCCCTTAAGAAAGCTTGACAGCTTAGGGTGATCTTGGATAGGTTCACATGGCATCTGGAGAAAGTAATTCTATTAGTAGAGCACCACTGTTTGACGGCACAAACTATGCCTTCTGGAAAATTAGAATGCAGGCTTATCTGTGTTCATTGGGACTAGATGTCTGGAATAGTGTGAAGAAAGGCTATATGGGTTCTAATGACCCTACAGATGCTGCAAACAAGAAGTTGTTTGAGAATGACTCAAAGGCAAGGAATGCTTTGATGTGTGGACTGTCAGACAGTGAACTTGTCAAGGTCATGTCTTGCAAGACCTCAAAGGAGATATGGGATAAGCTGTAGAGTGTTCTTGAGGGAGACAAGAAAATAAAAGAGGCAAAACTGCAAACTTATCGGGCCCAGTTTGAGAGTTTGAAAATGACCGACAGTGAGACAATTGACTCATATCTACTGAGAGTCGATGAAGTTGTGAACTCTATTAGAGGGCTTGGTGAAGAGCTAAAAGAAGAGTCTATTGTTAAGAAAATTCTGAGAACTCTTTCTGCCAGATATGATGCCAAAGCTGCTGCCATTGAAGAAGCCAAAGATCTAGACATCTTTAGCATGGAAGAACTGCATTGTTCATTGACAGCATATGAGATGAGAATAGGGAAGCCCAAATCCTCTGATAGGGAAGCTGCGTTCAATGCAAAGAATAAGGCTAACGAAGTAGTTGAGTCAAATAAATATGATTAAGATGATCTAGATGATGAACTAATGGCTAACTTCGTCCGAAAATTGAAGAATGGTCAAGGTAAATATAAAGGGAAGTTGCCTTTCAAGTGTTTTAACTGTGGAGATGTGGGTCACTTTGCTGCAAAGTGTCCTCATAAGGACAAAGAAGAAGATGACGATAATATATCTAGGAAGAAAAGTTTTAAGAAAAACTATCGTTCTAAGAAAGGTAAGTCTAAAAGTCTAATGTCGAAGAAAATGGCCAGCTCTTCTGATGATAGTGAGAATGATGCAACAGAGGCTCTTTTTATGGTCATGCTTGATGAATAGGTTAAAGATAACAAGTCTGAAAAGGGAAAATCAGCAAGTGATGATGAAGATGCTGAAATTAACTTGGAAGGAGAGTTGCTGGCTGCACTTGAGGAACTATCTTCTAAAAGGAAGAAGCATAAGAAAACTTCAAAAAGGCTAGTTGATGTAGACGAGATGGTTGTAACATTGAAAGTGGAATTGGAGGAAAACAAGAGGATACATGAAGAACTTGAGGCACAAGTAGTTTTGAAGACTGAAGAAAAGAACAAGTTAGAGGAGGAGGTGACTGGTTTGAAAACACAGCTGGAGAAGCTCTCACAGAAGCTAAATGTTCATCAAGGGTCCTCCAAATTGAATGAGATTCTCAATGCTCAAAGGCCTCCTCATCTAAAATTTGGCCTTGGGTATGTGGGAGAGTCTTCTTCAAAGCAAGTTAAAGAAGCAATACCACAAACTGAAAAGCCTGAAAGGAAACTTGCTCCACCAAAGAAGATGCCACAGCAACAAAACTTCAGGCCTCCTATGCGGATACAGCCTACAAACTTCAAGTCAATTTCTTACTTCCATGGTTACTGTTTCCAATGCAATACATATGGACATAAAATGATGACCTGTAAATTTAATTTGAGGTCTAGAAACTTTGTGAATAGGAACCCTTTTGATACACTTATGATGTATCCCGTATAATGCTTTATTTGTCATAATTTTGGGCATATAGCTAGAAATTGTATATATGCATATGCTCCTAATCAAAGACAAGTACAATTTCAAAAAGCAAATGCTATTACATATGAACAGAGGGCTCCTAAGACTGCTGAGTTGACCGATATTGAAACTGATAAGTCTGTTAAATTAGTTAAGCAGGTTTGGAAAAAGGAAGGAACAGAAAGATAAAGCTGATTCCTTGATAGTACAGATAGCCTTCAAAGCACAGGGAAAGTCGACTCCATGGATTCTAGATAGTGGATGCTCTAGTCACATGACTGGTGACAAGAGTAAGTTCTCCAAGCTACAGCAGTATGATGGAGGATCCGTGAAATTCGGAAATAATGATGGAGCTAAGATTGTTGGGAAAGGTTTGGTCAGAATAATTGATGGAAAAATTAGATCCGAAGAAGTGTTGTTTGTTGATGGGTTGAAACACAACTTGTTGAGTGTGAGTCAGATATGCGATAGAGGACATGACATTTTCTTCAACAAACATGGTTGTGAGATCACAGACAACAATGGAAAGGTCGTGGCAGTTTGTATGAGGACTTCAGGCAACTTATATATTCTCTTTGAGACTACAGTGAGTACGTGCATGCTAGGGAGGGAAGATAAAAGTTGGTTGTGGCATAGGAGACTTGGGCACATAAACTTCAAGAATCTATCTAATATATGCTCCAAGAAGGCAGTTCGAGACATACCTTACATTGGGAAAGCTCAGGACAGTGCTTGTGATGCATGTTAGAAAGGGAAGCTAACTAGAGCTTCTTTCAAGTCAAAAGAGTACAACACAAGTAAGCCTTTAGAGCTGATACACACGGATTTGTGTGGGGACTCGGAGTTTGAGCGGAGACAAGTACTTCATATTATTCATTGATGATTACTCTCGCATGACTTGGATTATGTTTTTGAAGGACAATGATGAAGCATGAATATGTTCAAGATCTTTAGAAAACAGGTTAAAAACCAGACTGGCAAGAGAATCAAGGTATTAAGGTCAGATCAAGGAGGAGAGTTTACTTCAGATGAGTTTGAGGAGTATTGTCAGGAACATGGGATTCGTAGGCAATTTTCTGCAGCCCATACACCTCAGCAAAATGGTGTGGTTGAGAGGAAGAACAGGTTAATGCAAGAAATGGCCAGAACCATGTTGACAGAAAGCAAGCTTGCAGATGGATTTTGGAGAGAAGCAGTTCACACTGCCGTATATATTCAGAACAGATGTATGCTTAGAGCACACGCCAACAAGACTCCCTATGAACTGTGGTTTGGCAAGAGAGCATCGGTGAAGTACTTCAAGGTATTTGGCAGCAAGTGTTTCATAAAAAGGTTGGATCAAAATCTTGGGAAGTTTGATGATCGTGCAGATGAAGGCATCTTCCTAGGCTATTCTATTAGAAGCAAGGCCTACAAGTGCTACAATAAAAGGCTTCGGAAAATAGTCGAGAGTGCAGATGTTAAGTTTGATGAAAACAAAAAACTTCCAAAGAATATTCAGGAGATTGAATATCCAATGTATGAAAATCCTGATGATAACAATGAAATTGAAGACTTGCCTAATCACAAGGAAGGAAAGTCAGACGATAACTCAAAAGAGAACAAAGAAAATGACAGATAACATAATTATCGTGGTTAGGGATGGCAATGGGGCGGGGCGGGGCCGGAATTGGGCTGCCCCGTCCCCGTCCCCGCCCCCGCCCCGAACCTCCCTGTCCCCGCCCCGCCCCGCAATTCGGGGTATGTTACATACCCCGTCCCCGCCCCGACATGCCCCGTGGGGCCCCGCGGGGCGCCCCGCCCCAATGTGGTATAATAATAAATATAATAAATTAATTTTGAATTGACTATAATAAAAAAGGTAAATTAATTTATTTTACATGGTAAAAAGCACATGAATGATTCATATATGTTGTCTCTATGCCTTTAATAATATTAAAAAAAATCTCCCAAAATAGAATAAAAAGATCTCTCCGCATAAATATTTTATAAGTGTGGGGCACTATTAGATTGTTTAAATTTTTTAAAATTATCTAATATTAATAATATAAATTTTCCTTTTCCTGAAATTTTACCTATTTAAAGTGAGATTTATTCTTATAAGATTTTCTCTAAGCTCTTGAAGGCCACTAACATACACTTGAAAATATCATATATGCTTTGAGACATTCTTTATAAAAAAGACAATATCTCTCTAAAATATCATGAACTCCATCAATACATGGTTTCACTTCATTTCTGGTATTGAACTCCACTCACTAATAAAGAGGTTGATTACATATAATTAACATTAGTATAATTTATAGTGTTGTTAGTATGATTAGAATCATATTAAGTTACTAACTATAATTTACCTAAGTTACTAACGATAATTCTTATAAGATTTTCTCTAAGCCCTTAAAGGCCACTAACATACATTTGAAAATATCATATATGCTTTGAGACATTCTTTATAAAAAAGACAATATCTCTCTAAAATATCATGAACTCCATCAATACATGGTTTCACTTCATTTCTGGTATTAAACTCCACTCACTAATAAAGAGGTTGATTACATAAATATTCTATAAGTGTGGGGCACTATTAGATTGTTTAAATTTTTTACAATTATCTAATATTAATAATATAAATTTTCCTTTTCTTGAAATTTTACCTATTTAAAGTGAGATTTATTCTTATAAGATTTTCTCTAAGCCCATGAAAAGCCACTAACATACACTTGAAAATATCATATATGCTTTGAGACATTCTTTATAAAAAAAGACAATATCTCTCTAAAATATCATGAACTCCATCAATACATGGTTTCACTCCATTTATGGTATTGAACTGACTACATGATATATGTTCCAATTTTCCCCCAACAAGCTTACCCAACTTTCCATGGTGTGGGCGGTGGGCCCCAACCATATGCATACCAACCACAGGTAAGAAAAAGATTGGAAGATCTTAACGAGGATCAAGTCGAGTCAAAATTATTAATAGTTGATGGTCAATATTATTAAATCTCATTGATTTGGCAGGAACCTCACTTTAAGACCAATGAACTCCACTTACTAATAAAGAGGTTGATTACATATAATTAAAATTAGTATAATTTATAGTGTTGTTAGTTTGATTAGAATCATATTAAGTTACTAACTATAATTTACTTTGCTATTATAAGTTACTATAATTTACTTTGCTATTAAAGCATGATCCATCATTCTATTATATATTTATATTCGTTTTATTTAATATGATTTATCTTGTCACAATTTAACATTATATATGATTAAAGTAAAATAAGCTTAGATAGATTTTTTAACAACTAACTTCATTAAATTTGAATTAGAGGGAATGGGATCATATTATATGCTTTTATAATGTCCCATTCAATTACATGTTTAACTTTAAAAAAAGTCTTCAATCAATCTACTTAACCCTTAATAACAGCATAAAATCAATATATACATTTACATATAAATATGTTTATTTATTATAAAAGAAATCTAATATATATATATATATTTTAGAGGATTATTAATTTCGGGGCGGGGCATGGGGCAGTATTTCGGGGCGGGTTACGGGGCGGTATTTCGGGGCGGGGCAAGAACCATACCCATCCCCGCCCCGCCCCGGATTCGGGGTATAGTTTTTTGCCCTGTCCCTGCCCCGTCTAAGAGTCGGGGCGGGGCGGGCACTCCGGGTTGGGGCGGGGCGGGCACTCCGGGTTGGGGCGGGGCGGGTTAAAAATGTCATCCCTAATCATGGTATTAACGAAACTGATATCATTGGAGATCCACAGGTTAGAGTACAGACTAGGAGGATGAAAACCAGTTTATTCTCTCTTTTGTCCACAGTTGAACCCAAGACTGTTGCAGAAGCAAGTAAAGATGACAGTTGGGTCAAGGCAATGCATGAAGAGTTGGATCAGATTGAGAAAAATAAAACTTGGGAACTTGTACCCAGACCAAAGAACAAAAACGTCATTGGTACCAAGTGGGTTTTCAGAAATAAGTTGAATGAGGAAGGACAAGTAGTGAGGAACAAAACTAGACTTGTTTGTAAAGGCTATGCACAAGTTGAAGGGATAGATTTTGAAGAAACATTTGCACCTGTGGCTCGGCTTGAGGCTATTCGTATGTTTCTAGCTTTGGCAGTATATAAGAGCTTCAAAGTCTACCAAATGGATGTCAAGTTTGCTTTTCTGAATGGCAACCTGGAGGAAGAAGTATATATAGAGCAACCAGATGGATTTCAATTGGGAGATGACCCGAATATGGTATGTAGACTGAAAAAGGCTCTCTATGGCCTAAAGCAAGCATCGAGGGCATGGTACTCTCGGCTAGATGCCTACCTATGACAACTTGGGTACAAAAAGGGTGTTGTAGATAGCAACCTATATGTGAGAACAGAAGAAGGTACTCAGGTAGTTGTGGTAGTGTACGTGGATGACATCATCTTCGCAGGTAACAAAGATGAATTGTGTACAGAGTTTGCAGAGAAGATGAAGACTGAGTTTGAAATGTCCATGATTGGGGAGCTCTCGTTCTTTCTTGGCCTCCAGGTTAACCAAATGAAGAGTGGAATCTTTATCTCACAAGTAAAGTATGTCAAAGAGATGTTAAAGAAGTTTAACATGGAAGACTCAAACCCTGTCAGCACACCCATGACAACAAGCTGCAAGTTGAGTAAAAATGATGAGTCAGCGACTGTTGATCACACAATGTACAGATCCATGATTGGAAGTCTACTGTACCTGACAGCTACTATGCCAGACATTCTACAAGCTGTGTGTATGGTTGCTAGATTTCAGGCAGATCCAAGGTAAACACATGTGACAGCAGTGAAGAGGATTTTCCGGTACATCAAAGGCACAACAGAATATGGTTTATGGTATCCACGAGGAAAGGACTTCACATTAATAGCCTACTCTGATGCAGATTGGGCAGGATGTATAGATGATAGGAAGAGCACCAGTGGAGGTGTATTCTACTTAGGTGACAAGTTGGTAGCCTGGCATAGAAAGAAACAGGATTCAGTTTCCTTGTCTACAGCGGGAGCAGAGTATATTGCTGCGACAACTTGTTGCACACAAGTTCTTTGGATGCGACAGATGCTAAAAGATTTGGGAATTCAGTTGGTTAAAGCTATTCCTATTTTGTGTGATAATACAAGCGCCATTAACATCTCAAAGAATCCAGTTCAACACAGCAGGACCAAACATATTGCCATTAGGTACCACTTCCTGAAGGACAAGGTGTATGATGGAGATGTGAAGTTGGAGTATGTTCCGACTACAAAACAAGATGAGGATATTTTCACAAAGCCTTTACCGAAAGAAGTCTTTGAATACCTCCAAATGAAATTGGGGGTTACTACTTCTCCAAAGAAGTAGGGAGGATTGGAGACAGGGGGAGTTCAGGTATATTATTGCAGAACTTTTCACTCCCAGACACCTCCCTTTGTTGTTGTTGTCAAAGAGGGAGATATGTATGTATGTACGTTTGGTGACAGGGGGAGTCAAATGAGATTTATTTTCTTTTTCAAGTCCGCAGGTGTTGACAACAAATCCAAAGGGGGAGATTGTTGGACCTTTGTTTTAGTTTGTAATTGTTGTCAAACCTAGGATGTTGGCATGGTGTTTGATGGCAGTATGATGAAGGTTGCAGGCATTCAAAGTGAAACTGGGTAACTGCATATTCAAGTCATGTCAGTTAAGCATGTTGTTATGCTTATATCTTCTCATCTAACATCTGAATGAAAAAGTGGTCAACATGACTTTTGTGCATCAGTGAGAGAAATTGATTTTTGGTTTTGGAATCAGGTCGATCTGACTTCAGGTTTTAAAGTTATGGCCCGGACACCGGGACAACTCTGCTTCACTCAGGTTGCTGTTTTTCTGTGACCAACCAGCTTCAAGGTGATTTTACACTACTTTCCATTCAATCTGGGTTAAATCTCAAAACATGAAAGTTGTAGCCCTCTGATAAATCTTTCATTTGGATCAAGAATCATGTTGTTTTGAGTTCAGAAGAGGAAGTTATGAATTTTCTACTGGAGACAACTCTGCTTCACTCAGGTTGCTGTTTTTCTGTGACCAGTCAGCTTTAAGGTGATTTTACACTACTTTCCATTCAATCTGGGTTAAATATCAAAACATGAAAGTTGTAGCCCTCTGATAAATCTTTCATTTGGATCAAGAATCATATTGTTTCGAGTTCAGAAGAGGAAGTTATGAATTTTCTACTGGAGACAAATTCTGCAGTTTTTCTGCACTGCGAGATTAATTATTCTTGGTACTATGTTGTGGGTCCCATTATGTGTTGGAATGTAATCAAGATGGCCCATTAGATTCATGTGACTCAAATAGTAGGTCAGTCCATTCCAAACGAGGAATTTCTTGTTGGGTCTTTTGTTTGGCAAGAAAGTCAACAAAATCTTCTTTCTATCCTTTCTAATTGTTGGCAACTTCTCTTATTGGCTTGAGATCCAACTTTTTAGGATCTGAGAGATGTGCTTTGAATACTAAATGTAAAGGGAAAGAAACAAAATAGGGAAGACGTACAGTGAGTGAAAAAAAAAAAAAAACAAAACAGAGAAGACGTGCAGTGAGTGAAAAAGAAAAGAAAAACAGAGAAGACGTGCAGCTGTGTGTTGAATGATTGGAGTTTTTCTGCAACAATGGGCGCTGGTTGCTTTCTTCATGGATTGACGTACAATTTATAAGGAATCCAGAACAACAACTGCTGTGTAGTGAGGGGCAATTTCTGAAATAGTAGTGGGCTGGTTTTGAGAAAATTGCAGTGTTGTTTTCAAAGAGAAGAATCTACAACGAAGAATGGTTTCAGGTTGGTTATTCGTGGATTTGTTGCATCAGAATTTAAATAAATTCCTATTTCTGCATTAGATCTGTCTTGCATCTCTACATGGTGTAGAATTATGAATAGTGGTGTGCAAGTTTCATTGTGGTTTCCTTGTTGGGTTCTCTACTGCATATGAGATTGTGTTGAATTGTTTGGATCACACGAATATTGCAGGTGTTTGTTTTGGCTGATTGAAAATATTGCAAAGCATCTGCGTATGCTATATTTTTGTGTTGAAGTTCTATAAGGCATCTGCGTATGCCATTGAGATATTATTGTAAGACACCTGTGTGTGTTAGATTATTTGATATCTTGTAATCACTCAAGTTGGGGCTTGAGTGTAGGGGTTGGTGCTCCTGTTCGTTGTTGCGGGTGAAAATTGTAAAGGGGTTGGTGCTCCTAGCAGTGGGTGCTGCTAAATAGTGGAAGTGTGCCCTTCGCACACCGTGGACGTTGCCTGTGGGTGAACCACGTAAAAATCGCTTGTGTTCTCTTGTGATTGTGTGATTGCCTGGTTGATTGCTTAAGAAAGTGCTCATCTAATTTGCAGAATTAAAATTGAGATAAATTCGCAGATAAAAGACAATCACTGATTCACCCTCCCCCCTCTCAGTGACCAATTGAACCTAATAAGACGGAGATAGGAATTCAAAGTCTTTCCATCTTTCGGCCAAATTAAGAGGAAAGCGCAAGAGCATTGACCGGATCGTAGTGGGAGACACCATCTTTGAGGAGGAGTCTCAAATTAAAGGCCAGGCTTCTTCCTTATTCTCCAATCTGTTTCACTCCTCCCCAGAGTCTCCGGATGAAGCTCTCTTCGACTTGCATGGCCCTTCTGTTTCGGAAGAGCAAAACAAGGCTCTCACAGTTACTCCTTCCCCATCAAAAATGAGAGAGGCTGTCTTTAAGCTTAAAAAGAGTAGTTCCCCTGGCCCAGATGGATTCACTGGGGCTTTCTTTACTAGCTGCTGGCACATCATAGGGAAAGAGGTGGTAGGGGCAGTGACCCACTTCTTTACCTCCGGACATATATTGAGAGAAACCAATGCCTATTTCCTTTCCCTTATCCCTAAGAAAGCCTCTCCAGTCACCTTCTCAGATTTCCGTCCAATTAGCCTCCTGAACTTTGTTTACAAAATCATCTCTAAGATCTTGGCAACCAGGCTAGCCTCCATCCTTCCTCTCCTCATCTCTGATCACCAATCAGCTTTCGTTAAAGGAAGGACCATCCACCACCATGCTGCCTTAGCCCATGATCTTATTCAAATCCTTAAAACAAAAATCCGAGGAGGGTCCATCTGCTTAAAGTTGGACATATCTAAAGCCTTTGACAAGTTGCAGTGGAGCTTTCTTCTCAGGGCTCTGAAGTTCTTCAACTTCTCCCAAAACCTGGATAAACATGATCAAAGAGCTAGTAACCTCTTGTAAAGGATCTGTCCTTATCAATGGCAGTCCCTGTGGTATTTTTAGCTCTTCTTGTGGCCTGCGTCAGGGAGACCCCCTATCTCCCTACTTGTTCATTCTTACAAAGGAGATTCTCAGTTTAAATCTAGAAGCTCTTAAGCAGGTTGGTGCCATTGAGCCTATCTCCACTATCCCCTGGACCCCTTGCCATCTCCTCTATGCTGATGATATCTTGCTCTTCTTCAAAGCTTTTAAGAAAGGCCTGAAAAGAATTCATGAGCTTCTATCCACCTACCAAGTCTCTTCAAGTCAATGCTTCAATCTCCAGAAGAGCCAGTTGTTTATGGGAAAGTGCTCTGCTAGGAGATCTCACTTGGCTACTAATCTTCTGGGTATCCCTCAGGCGAACCTCCCCTCTACTTACCTGGAAGTCCCCTTCTTTTTTGGCACTTCAAGGCACCCCTTCTTCAATCGGATCTTGGACTCCATTAGATCCAGGCTGGCGGGTTGGAAAGCTAAAAGCCTCTCTTTTGCGGGTAGACTAATCCTAGTTAAGCATGTGCTCTCTTCCATCCCCCTCCACACCTCCTTGGTTATTCCAATTTCGAGCAAAACTTGCCTTCAGATTGAGCGGTTGATGCGGAGCTTCCTTTGGTCAGCTGGCCTTGATAATTCCAATAGTCTAATAAATTGGGAAACAGTCTGTTCGCCTAAATCAGAAGGAGGTCTTGGTCTGCGCAGAGTAAAGGTCTTCAATGAGGCTATATGCTCAAGCTTGGATGGTCGGCTGCCTCCTCCAACTCTCTCTGGGCTAATTGGCTCAGAGCCAGATACTTCAGAGGCTCGATATGGTCTCCTGCCACGCCTAAAAGAGGTTCCTGCATTTGGATGAGAATCAGGCCCATGGCTCACCTCCTTCAGAGTGGGAGCATTTGGAAGACTGGGAATGGCCTCTCTATCAACATCTGGTTGGACAATTGGATTGATAAAGGTCCTATTGCTCCCAGATTTCCCCATCTTCAGCTCTCTGATTCTGACCGACTGGCTGATTTTATCCACACTTCTACCTGGACTATTCCTATCCATCTCCCTGCTGACCTGCAAAATTTTCTCCTTCAGTCCACTAGCCACTTATCCTTAGGTAACTCCTCAGCCCCAAATTCCCTTTTATGGCAGGGCAACAATTCGGGGACTCTCTCATTACAACAAACTGCACTTTTAGCGACGAAATTTTTCGTCGCAAAAATTCAAAAAAACGTCGGTAAAATTTTTACCGACGAAAATATTTTCGTCGCCCAGACGTCGACAGCATAAGGTGGAGAAAAAATTTACACAATGAATAAACTTTGGGAGGTCGACAGCATGCAGACAGTCCACATGTTTAAAGACCCCCAGACAGTGGATCAAACCGAAAGGGCAGTCTAAGCTCAGTGGTGTTTACTTAATTCATGGATGCACAAAACACGCGAAGCATTATAAAAAATTGTCAAGATAGAAAGGGGGAAATCACTTATCAAAACACAATGAACACGACTAGCAAGGGCATAATTAATATGCATAACACGCTTAGGAAGTGATCCCCTTTTTCTTTGAAACACGTCTTCAAACTAGCTTGTACTTAACTTCAAAATGAGTACACGATGATATTCATCATATCAAAAACCAAAGTACGAATACAAAGCCTATCAAGTTCATGCAAGGACCTTGGATTGATCGTTGTGCAGCCGAAGCCCAGATGTTGGAATTAAAACAGAATTGGTGCCCCAGAAGTTCGAGGACATCTAGGGTTTCGAGTGCATAATATCAAGCTAAAGGCCACTTAACATGTTCTAGTTTTCATTCTTACAAGAATCTCTTCAAAACAGGAAATCTGTCAAATTCGGTCACCTCGCGGTCAGGTGTCGGCTAGCCGAACTAAGGTCTGGCGGCTAGCCGCCAGCTGATCGACAAGCTGACCGCTGGAATTCCAAGTCCAACACAGCCCTCTGGAAAAGGAGCCGAACTGACTGCGGTTAGCTTGCGGTTAACCGAACTGGGACTTGGCGGTTAGCCGTAAGCTGACCGTAGGGCTGACCGTGGGAACTCAGTTTGAAATGTAGCTCTCGGGAAAAGGAACCGACAACGCGCTGTTGGCCAGCGGTTAGCCGAGATGGGGTATGGCGGTTAGCCGCTACTTGACCGACAAGTTGATCGTAAATCCCTGTCGAAATGTCCGCTTCTGGAAAGGGAACCGCGGAGTTCGGTTGGCTCGCGGTTAGCCACCAATGGGGCTCTCGGCTAACCGCCAGCTGACCGGAACTGCACGGGAATTGCAATTGGGTTCAGATTTTCAGATTTTTCTTCTTCCCTTCTTCTTGTTCCTCATTTCACTTGCACTCCCTGAGCCTACATGCTCTCCAAGGGATAAATCACACATTTCACACATCCAATATCCGATAAAACACAATCATGAAGCTTGTAAACAAGTTTAATGCACAATTTCTAAAATAACAAGGAAATCAAAATACACATGCACATTGAACCTATAAAGATTACTTGCCTTGACCAATGCTAAAATACTCCTTCTCCAGCACTTCACTCAAGCCAAACCAAAGAACTACAAACACCCAAGAATACCACACAAACTCACTCAATCTTGAAAACAAGAACCCATTTTAACAAAAGGGTTTGCAAACATGAAAAACATGGTCTTGAAGAACCAAAATAACTCCATGAAAGACATGAGTGGAAGCTCTTACCTAGAGAAGGTCAAACAAGAGAGAAGGACGAAAATGTGGAGCTTGTTCCCCAAGAAGCTCCAAGAAACTTGTATCAATGGGAAGCTTGCAAGGAGATGAAGAAGATAGTATTCTTAGAATTTCCTTCGGTGATCTCTAGCTATGTCATGCAAGGTGAGGAAGATGGAAAGAAACAAGAGGGATTTCAGCCCTAGGTCAAGAACTTGCAGAGATTTGGTAAAGTGAATGAAAAGAGAGGGAGAGATGGGGCTTAAGTGATGAGAATGGGCCCCAACTAGCTGAACTTGAAGTGATCAAAACACGATCTTGGGAGTCTCGGATGACTTCGACGAAGAAGGATAAAACGATCGTCGAAAAATCTAATTTCCAAAAAGCATATTTTTAACATGGTTTTGAAATCTCGAAAATTGTGTCCAAATTTGTGCAAGAAAGACAATTTTTACCCTCATTGGGCCCAAACATAGGTCTTTGGGCTTCAAACATGAATGGGCTTAAAACGAAAGTTGTAACACATAGAAAAATCATTCAAATGAAATCAAAATCACAATCACACGGAACCCAACATGATCTCCCAAAGCTTACACGCGCACTCAGGCCTTTCTGAGCGTGTCTGACTAATATTAAACGTTCTCAAAATTTCCAAAGCTATGTCCAAGACTAAAACTCATTACTTCTAACCCAACGATAACTAAACTCACTTAGAACTAAACACATACTAATTGCACACTAATCGAAGTGGTCTGGGTCGGGGTCTAACAGTTGATATTTCTCGTTTCAGTTTACCTGAACTCTAGCAATGACGGCAAGCTTGATCCCATTGTCAAGCTTCTTCTAGCCATGGGGCCTGACTGGGGAAACCTCTCTAATGGCTAACCCAAGATGGTTAACCAGTGATGGGGCATGTTCCCCTTCTGGCCTATGACTGGAGATGGGGATCGGGACTGGGATGTTATGACCCAGCTGTCTCCTCAGCTTTGTCACATTCTTCCCTTGCGTAACACCCCTTACACGGCTCGGAACCTCTGAGGCTGGGGCTGATGCTGTTAAGATGAAAGTGTTAAATGAGTTAGTGAACACAAATCATTAAATTGAGGTGAACCATTTTGAATAATAACAAAATATAATTTTCTCACCTACGCTACTCCCGACTGTATGAGGACTCGTCGGAGGCTGGGACGGCTGAGGCCAGGTCGGCGAGGGCTGTGTGGTCGGAGGCTGAATCGGCAGAGGCTTGGGGCCTGAAATCAGGGGTGCTCTCTGATCCTCCAGACCGTGTAACTATAAGAGCAGCCGACGGAGGAAGTGTCGAGGCCTCAAGTGGGCTCTCTACACGAGCTAACCCGAGTGTAGCTGCAATCCTCCGAGCACGATTCACCCTGTTATCTTGAGGCATCTCTGCAATCTGACAAGGAAAATAACTAAGTATTAGCAAAAATCGATAATATTAATAAAGTGAATGTCAACAATTTACATAAAATGGAAATGAATATTATTTTAGCATGAGTGTCACCATAAAAACTAATATTATCAAGTACACGTCATAGAAATTCACAGAAAGATTACCTCATATGATTGAGACCAAGATGTCTCGTCATTTACATCATCATCTTCGGGGGGAATGTAGTTCTCATACTTATCATTCCCACTTAACATTCCTCTTTCCCTTCTCGTTTGTCCCTTGAGCCAAACTAAATATAGTGCATGCGGTCGGCGGGAGCCCTAGAGATGCAAGTTTTTCTGCATTCTGCTTAATTGTTATTTTTCTCTTTAATAAATAATTGGATGCTTGCACTTGACGGGGCAACTCTCCTGGTTTGACCCATTTTCTTCCTCCATTTGGCATCTTTTGCAACTATTATATATAGAAATAAGAATAAAATGTGAAATGTAGAAATGTCTTATCTATATATGAACAAATCAGAAGAGAAAAAGAAACTGAACACAATGTCATTATGTAAGGCAAGATCTTTATTAATTTAGTTAATCGTTACATGTGCAAAAACTGAAACAAACACTACATGTCATATTCCATGTCATCATCTTCTTGACTATGAACATCATTTTCTTCTTCATCTTCGTACTCCGCCAATGTTTCATTCTCATCTTGACCATCCTCGTCTACTGACTCATCACTGAGAACGATCTCAGAATCTATATCATCCCTAGAGTATTGGACACTAGTACCATCGACGAGGACTGGGACAACAAACATTGTTTCGTCTTGTTGAAATGCATCATTAGGCACATCGTTGTCGTCATCCCGCTTAGTGGGTACATCCCATACTCCCCGAGTCTTAACCCGTTCTATGACTCTCCAATTTTTTCCTCTACTGGTGTCATTGATGTAGAAGACTTGTGTCACATGACTTGGGAGGACAAATGGATCATCCGTACACCAACGACCCGTGATATCAATGCTTGTAACATGGTCTTCGATATTTATCTTGTGCTTGGTACTAGTGTTGTATCATTCACATTCAAATAAGACCACCTTACCCCCGTGCCGATAGGACAATTCCCAGACTTTGCAGATGTAGCCATAGTAGTCATGTTTCACCCCTTCGTATTCCCCTTCCACGACCAAGCCGCTACTCTGGCTCCTACGGCACTTCTCACGGTCTATAGTGTGGTATCGGACACAAATGCAATTACAACCCTAGTAAAGATTCACCAGGGATCTAGGGCCATTTGCTAATGACCACATCTCATCGGAAGCTTCCGGTGACCCTAGAGTTCGCAATTGATTCATCTACATAAGAAGATTAAGACAAATGTATTAGTCTAATGTTATTTGAAGTGTAATCGAATAATATCTAGCAATTAAAATGATAATATTTTATATGTCTTACCCGTTGTTTAAACCATCCTGCAAATTCTTTTCGTTGTATCTGGCCGACATCTCCACATGTTTGATCTTGCATTGAATTCTTGTGTTCCCTACTCAAGATAGCTTCCAATGAATAAGTAAGAGTAGAGACTGAATAAAGGAATTAACGAGCAATGTATAAATATGGCTAGATTATAGCACATACTGTAGATACGGCTCCACCTCGGGGCAATTATTCAGCACAAACCAATGAGCCATGTCATGCTCTCTTTGAGAAGGATCATGTGCCCTCGACAGCAGTCCGATGGGACGGACAGTTTGTGTGAAGACCGACATCCCCGGGCCACGTTCGCCACCATCATCATAACACTGTACTTGATTAGTCTGCCTTAAATACATTGAGCAAAAAGTGAGGCACTCTTTGACAATGTAAGCCTCGGCGATCGAACCTTCAGGCCGAGCTTGGTTGCGAACGTATCCTTTTAGGGTCTTCAGAAACCTTTAAACAACTAGTGATAACAATTACGATTTTCAATGCATGGCAATTTCACTAATACATAAATAATTAATCAATGGTCAACAATTATTACGTTTCTATCGGGTACATCCATCGATATTGCACCGGTCCACCAAGTATGGCCTCGCGTAGCAAGTGAACCGATAGATGAACCATCACATCAAAGAAAGCAGGAGGAAAAATCCTCTCCAGCTTGCACAAAATATTAAAACTATCTGCTCCTCTAATTGTTTCAAATCATCGTGTCTCTGTGTCTTCGAGCAGATGTCTTGGAAAAAGCTGCCTAACTCAAATAATGTTGTACAGATATCCTTATTCAGAAAGCCGTGCATGCTAATAGGAAGGATGCGTTGGATAAGGATGTGGTGTTAGGAATTTTGTAGATTGCAATTTGATGGATGCATTATCATTCAAGCATCATTTGATTTACACACATATGCATTGATTTATAAAAACTTGAAATCTTGATTTACACATGCATTGTTTTTAAGATATTGATTTATGCATGTTTTGTTTTTAAACTTGGATGCATTTTATATTGGAAAGAAGTTTTGGAAATCAAGCTAGCCTATGTGTTTTCAATCTTTCAAATCGTTTTAGGCTTTTTATGTTGCATGTTTTAAAAACCCTTAGAATGTTTTAAAACATGTTTTTCAAGATTGATTTAGTGGCCAAAAAGTTCCCACAGAAAATACCTTCAAATATGCATTTTTTGGGATTTTTGGTTTCAGGGGGTTGACCTGCAGTGTGGTCGGTTGACCGGCCCAGGTCGACCGGGAAAGAGCCGTTAGTCCTTCTGTCAAACGGTCAGTTTTTTGACCGTTGTGTGTACCAGGTCGAGCGGGGAAGAGCCAGGTCGACCCGGGGACTAGCCGTTGGGCTGTTTTGGCTATAAATATTAGTTAATTCCTTTGCCAAAAGTTGAGGATTTTTAGACCTTCCTTGAGAGGTTTTGAGGCAAATCAAAGGGGAATGAACTAAGGGATGAAGGGGATCATTAGGAAAGCTAAAGCTTGGATTAATGAAGTTAAATCACCAAGTAAGCTCTACTTTCCTTAATCATATGTTTTCATGCTTTGCTTAATTATTGGTAAATCTTTTGTAGCATGATAAACTATGAGTAGTTGTGTCCTTAACATGTTTTATGTTTTGAATTGATTAATTGTTTTGGATGCATCACCATGATTCAATCCAAGTAGTACTTTATTTGGTAAATCTAAGTAGATCATGTTCATGAAAGAATCTTTGAAATTATATGTAACATGATTCCTATACTTGGTTGAATCTATGGTTGTTGTTTT
Organism: Cinnamomum chago; assembly: GCA_038049695.1. NCBI lineage: Eukaryota > Viridiplantae > Streptophyta > Magnoliopsida > Laurales > Lauraceae > Cinnamomum > Cinnamomum chago. Next base: position 116,393,650 of record CP142453.1, on the reverse strand, counting down.
TCAACATAAGAAAATCACTTTCAAATATATCTTATGTTTTGGATTCAACATCTTTACAAATCATATGTAACTTTGTTTTAAAGTTTCACAACTTGCCTTACTTTGATAGGTATATCATTTTCAAGTTGTCTTTATAATTACATATGATTTGTCCCCTTATTTCAATCAAATCTATTTTTATGTTTTGAGCTACATTGTTGATTTGATTGAAATCCCTATGCATCACATGTTTTGTGCTTAGAATTTCACAACTTGTTTAGGATACAAATGTATGTCTTTTACAAGTTATCTTTAACATGTGATTTGCATTCTTTCCTCAATCATAAATGTTTTTATGAGCTAAAACTTTCAAAAGCCTTAAGCATACATTTATGAGCCTTTATTTTCAAAATGATTGAGGACATCACACACACATCATGAGCATACATCTTTGCATTCATTAAGTGTTTGTGTGAGTTAGTTTTTCACTTTCATATCCGCCTAATTAAGAGGCATTGTAATGAGCTTAATTGAATCTCCATCAAGTGTATTATAGACACTAATTAGAGAGATAACCAACCGTTGGTTGAAGAGGCTATTGCTTACACTACGTCAAAACAGTCAAAAAACCACAGTCATAGACTGTCGTTTTTTGTGTCTCGATTTGGAGTGTAGCTTTTGGAAAACGATAGTCCTCCTATGTGGTTTTTATTTTGAAAAAACCACAGCCCAGTACTGTGGAAAATTTAGCTTCTAATACGACACTCATAGTCTGTCGTTTTTTTCAACTGAAATTGTGTATATTTTTTTTTTTTTGAAAAAAACGACAGTCAACGACTGTGGTTTTTTCTATTTTTCCTGAAAAAAAATAATATTTCAAATATTAAACCTATTTAGTAGATATCAATAACAATCCATTTAAGCAATTCAAACAACCATATCCATCAACCATCTAAATTTCAAACATCCACATATTAGCCATCCAAACAATACCCAAATAACAATATAATTTCATTTATCAAAAGCATATGCAGTCATATAATATCCAAGTATCAACCAAAAAAATAGGCCAACAATATCCATCATCCAACATTTACTCAGACTTATACCCTCAAAACATTTACCTAAAAGAATAGAAAACTAATAAAGTATGGTCCTAATTATAGGCCAATCAAGCACATCTCCTAGTATGACATCTCCTAACTTCCGTTCCCCGTCGAATAAGTTAACATTCCCATCAACAATCTCATCTAACACAATCCTGTAGAAACCTGCCTCCGGTGACTCCGTACCCTGTAGTCTTCCATAAGCAATTATGTTTTTCTTTGTCATGTGCTGCAACTTACACAAAGATGGGCCTCTTGTGTGTGGTATTGTTTGGTCCAAGTGTGCAGCTAGACTCTGAGAACTTTGGCTCCCCTACATACATCATTAGGAACACATTAATTTTTATTATATCAATGTAGACATTTCATTACATTTAAGAAAGAAGGAATCTATTATATTTTAATACCTGAGAGGAGCTTCCACGTTCGGTAGAAGGCCGCATTTGTGTATTTGCTTGAGATTGGGACGCAAACATCCCCTCCATTTCACGCCTTAGATCCCTAGACTCCACTTCCAGTAGTCGTCTTTCCAAATTATCCACTTGAGCTTGTAGGATAACTTGTGATTCATGTTCCTTTTGTAATGCTTTCTTGTAAGGATCTGAATACTTGATAGAGGTCTTTGAAACTTCGTCGCCCATGCCTTTTACACGTCCACGATTATCACGACCAAGAATCTATGTAAAAAAAAAAAAAAAATCAATGTCAATCCATGTTCGTGATAGTATGTTTTCGTCACTATATTTGATGGTTAATAAAATCATGTATGAGAAATATAATTACACCACATACCAAGGCTACCGCATCATGATCTAAATCTTTTTTTGCAATTGAAGGGTTATCCTCATACAAGCTAGCAACTCTTTCCTGCAAAAATAATTTTTTTTTAGAAAAAAAGAGAGATAAATTAACTCACATGTGAATTTCTGATTTCATTATTATTATACAATTTGGAATCTTCAATTTCACATAACATTAGGTTCATAAAATATACGGATACTTGTGAATTAGGAAAATGTGGTATGTGCTCAACTAGATTATCTTCTTGCAGTATGACTTTCAAGTAGTTTGAATATTGAATAAGTTTCCTAGCAATTCTGGCATCTTATATAACATGATGGAGCAAGATGAGGCGCACATAAAGATGCTCCAATAGGGATAATCGCGGTTTCAAGTCATTTACCCAGATTTCATATTTTAAGATAAGTGTTATTCAGGATTCCAGTCCAGAAGTACAGATAAGGCAATTGCTCCTAAGAAAGAATGAAGGTAGTATGATATCCATCATCATCTTTGAGTAATCATAAAATTGTAGACCACAAGCGACAAATGATTGGAAAAGAGAAACAAGGCCACTACAGAGACTGAATACATGTAAGTAAAATTGCTGGATATAATTATCTGAAGGTCTGATTTAATTATTCACAACTTCTTGGGTTCTTTTCACAGTGGACGCTACAAGGGGGGCAATTATGGCTATGCTCTTTATCAGGTGTAGGAAGAACTTAAACACTTTCAGGGCCATAATTGAAGGTTGAGAAGGTTGATCATGATTCCTTCTTTTTTTTAGTAACCATAAAATTTGAACATGATTCCTTCTCAGCAGTCCTATGGGGAACTTCAATCGGTACATCTCCTTGGAAGTTGGGTGTGTGGATTGAGGAAATTCACAGCATTGCAGCACAATGGATCCTCTCTTTCATATTTCTCATGAGGTTGTGCAAGTTTTCCAATAGAGAGCAGACATGTTCATGAGACATAAAAGGTGCGGTTAAGTCACAGACTATTTCTGCAATTAGGGATTGAGCCTCAAGACAATCTCATGATGGAAACAGAGGATATGGTTGAAACAAAGTAATTCAAAGAAAATCTGTCCCAAAAAATAGCTAAACTTTTAAGATAAGATAGCAGGAACACTTCAAAGAACTTACTCTTCAGAAATAAAATATAAAAAAAGCTTCTAAGATATCAAAATTGCATAGGAAAAGCATACAGCAACCAATGCCAGTGCAGTACAATAAAGGGGAAAAAGGGAGTGATTTCAAAAATAAAACAAAATAACTTTCAAGATTTAGCTGCCTACATGCCTTTTTTAAAAAGTTTGTATTGCTCTGTTCACAAAAGGTCCTTCTTCGACATGTTTTCTTACTTCATGAAATGAAGTTCAGCCAATTTCCTCAGCAATTAGTAACCAAGCCAGAAGTTATTAAAAACTTAATTCCTAGTTGTTCTGGGTGACAGTGCAGCAACTGAGATTTGCATAAAGCAAATAAACAGTAGATGTTTCTGCACTTCCATTTCATTGAAAACTACCCCTGGCCCCTCCGTTCTTGATTCATGGATAGAACACTTAGGTACCATATAAAAATCATACAATGGGAGTAACGATACTTAAGTACTATATATAAAGCATCCAATGGGCAGATGTTACTCTGAAGAAAGGTGAAACTTGAAAGGAAATGGAAAAGAGAAATAAACGAAGCACCATGTAACGGTTAAATCTTTTGTGTTAACATGTCCAGGACTGTTGCAGTTTCAAGTCATGTTAACGATAAATAAATTAAAAAAAAGAAGTGTTTTTGTTCAGTTCAAAGAAGGTTGTATTTAGTCATGTTTTCTTACTTACGTTAAATGATAGTCAGCCAATCTCCTCACCACGTACAGGTAGCCAAACCCTGCACTAATCATGACTTCACCCAATACAACAACTGTCTGGTAAAGGAACAAAAGTGATGACGCCAAAGAATTCATCATCATTCTACTTCATCCTCATCAGCAATAATACTATTCTTAGACATAATAAAGTAACAAAATGGCATTTCTGAGAAGTGGTCTTCCAATCCAAGTAATATCACCAATGGGAACAATGCGCTATTTTTCATGAAAAGAACATGACCGAAGAAAAACCAAAGATGTCATCATACCATTGTTACATCTTCAAATATTTCAAAGGCTTTAAGTCTTCTTTAAATATCCACATGTGCATCTCTCCAAATGAATTTTATTCATCTTCATCCAAGGAATTCCAAAGAGTCCATTAGTAGATTAAACAATGAAACAGATGCCATGTTGTTACATTTTCTTGCACAATTTAACAGATGCCATATTGTTACAAGTGCAACTTTCTCCAGCTTATGGAAATGATGGGGATCATGCTGAATTCTTTTTCCTATCTCCTCCTGCTATTCTGCCTTATTCCCATTTATCTGCCCCAAACAAGTCTTGTACAGAGATGATTTGCAAAGGAAGTTGAAATTAATTATTTTATTATTATTATATTTTTGAAAACATAGATTTGAGGATGGGGGATAACATGTACAATTTCAATTTCATAATTTATAAGAAAATTCCTTATTTCGCATCCTATTCTTTTCATATGGTTCCCTTGACTTCATATACTGATGCAAGCTTGTGCTCCTGTTCTCATTTGCAATTCATCTGGATGCATTGTTAGTCTGAATCATAGGGCCATCGCACCTGAAGCAATGTATGGGCTGGTATATAAAACCCAGAATGGTCCACTTCGGTTCGATCTAGCCAATTCTAGGTAATCTCTAATGAAAAACATCTATACTCTGATAAGATCTAGCCTCTTAAACTAAAGGTGCCAACAGTATGTTCATGGCAATTTAATGCAAACAAAAGTACAGGGGATTCCTGTCAGCTATAAGAGGCAATTAAAAACAACTAGTGAAATGCTCAAAGATGTCTCTTGCTGTTGTTATTTTGGCAACTTGTGTTTTATAAGCTGTTCTAAAGGCTGTCCAGAAATTTTCGGAGGCATGCAACCAAACGTTCTTCTAGTTGGATATTAAAGAAAATAATTTTCCAGGCAAGGACAACATAATGATCTATGAGAGAGAAGTTATTTCATAAAAAATCCAATTTCTCTATTTTAAAGCCCGAGGGTCAGAGAATCCATCAGAGGATCTACTGGGGAGTCTGACTTATTTTGAATTTGGACAACTGAAATAAATGACTTTATGTTGTATGAAATAGGGCAAGTTCATCTAACTGCTAACACCCTGATGGTTGAAAACAGGACAAGTTCATCTAACTGCTAACACCATGATGGTTGAGTGCAGTTGGTACCACGGTATTAAACAAATACCTAGAGAGCGACACTTATTTAAAATCTTAACCTAAAAGATAAATGAATAAATAAAAAGAAAAAAGAAAAAAAATCCACTCGTGCAATATGATAAAGCTTCGCTCTTATATATTTTGGGTACATTATAAAATTTGTTAAATACTACACATAAAAAAATATTGCTAAAAATACATATTTTATATATAATCAATTTAACAATGGATCCATCTCCAAGATAGTGAAATTTGGCAAGGGAATGTCTAAGAGGGAAGAATTTATTTTGAACTATGTAGCTTTGTGAAAAGAGCTATTGGCTAAATGGCTTATTTACCACGTTTGAAGTGACTGAAAAAAATATGATTCTTGTCCTTGCCTTGAAAAAAATTGTATCTTGGATAACACTCTGCAATTAAGAAGAAAAATCTATCATAGATGTTTCTAGTGTATTCAGTTTATGTACCATTGCATACACTATTTAAAGCGTATTTAATAGCAAAAAGATCAGACTAACATATACTCTCCAGAATTCCAAATTCCTGTAAGAAACTGCACAATGAATTGATTATGATGCATAGAAAATCTTAATGCAAATCTACCACTGATATTATGTGGACTGCAAATAATCTGACTTCCAAGGATATTATACCAGGGCACCTGGATCAGCAAAACATAATCTCATACAGACCACACACATCAGGAGTGGGAGGGCACAAGACCCTGGATTCCTCTTCAACCAGGCCAAACAACTACTAGAAATAAATCTACATGAAAAGCTCACACACAATCAACCACATAGCAAGAAATGTTGTATATGCCTTCTATTAGAAAGTTAATCAGACTGTAGAGTATATAGCTCAAACTATGAATCAACATTTTGTTGCCAAAAGAATATATATATATATATATATATATATTTTTGAAAGTACTCAAAAAAAAAATTGAGGAAACTTCTCCAAAAGGTATACCTTCTCCCAAAGGAATAGAGAAAACCAGTAATAAACGTTCAATCCATGAATGCCTTTTCCCAAAAACACGGATCATGGACCCAAAATGAACAAATCCAAAGTCAGGCAACGACGATCAGCCTCAGAACAAATCCGAAGTATGGGTTTTTTTTTATAAAAAATTCCATTATAAAACCGTCTTATATGTAATCAACTGCCTTCAAAATGTCTTCAAGTCAAACAAGGACAGCTTACCTGATTCTGTTTTGAAGTGTTTTGTCACACCAATAACTTAAACCAAACTAGACTTCTGTCGTGCTTATTGTAGCCTCATATTTATTGCTGTCTACAAAAGAAAACTAGGAAAGGTTAAATCATATTTCATCTTTTAATATGAGAATGCACTCTGATGTCATTTGGTCTTGAAATCTTCTAACAAATCATAGTGTCTAGATAAACAAGGGCAAATGATTAAATGTGCCTTCTAACTCATTCTGACTGCCATGACTTGGCCAATTTGACTCAGGGAAGACTCAGCTGAGTTACAAGATCAGTTGCCCAAGTTTCTTAGCTGGACAATAGTCTCAGCTATACGCAACGATATGCATCGATGTGCAATCATTAGCTGTAGTCAATGCACTGATGGATAAGAGGCATTGCCACCTTAGTCTCACAAAATTGCCCAATGATCGATCCCTCCATGGGTGTCTAGGTTGTTACACTAGTCACTTGCTAGCTAGTGTGTTCAACTACCATTAAAGTACATTGTCCACCATAAAATCTGTCAGAAGATGAAATTACTACGTTTCCCTAAAACAATGCATTATGGATATCGTGTATTTAAACATGAGCACAGTGTCTGTCACCAATGAGATCACTTACAAGATCACCCAAAAAATCCATAGGGCCACGGAATTTAAAAGGAATGCAAATTTGTAGAATTTGAGTTATCCTTCAAGGTAAAGATGATACAACTTGGAAGGAAATTTGATTTTTCCGGCCATCATAATCAAAGCCATATACATAAATACTTACGTTTCAGACCTAAATCAGCAGCAATATGTAAGGAAATTAATTTTGGCCCATCACTTGGACCACAAGTCCTTTCCTTTCTAGAAGTATGGTCATAATAGGAATTCCGTTTTCATAGGATACATATGCTATAATTTCTCAAAAGGTTTCCTAATGAGATAGTTTCCTTAATATTCTCTACCTTGATGGACGGTTGAGATTAAATCTAAAGTAAACCTAATTGGAAATTTGGTCCTCTCTCCACCTATAAATAAAGCCTTTGGTCCATCACAAAGGCCACACACACAAAATTAACACATTAAGGTTTATAGGCAAGGAGAGAGAAACCGAAACCATTCACCCAGCCTCTTCTTCGACGAATCTCAACAACAGTGCCAGACAGCAGGATCGGAAAGCTCTCTGCATCAGGATGTCTGGAGGTATTCTTCAACTTATTTAAGATTAAATCTTACCTGTGATTATCACGATCTTAGGGTTCATGTTAATGATGATCTAACATGTGGTATCTGAGAATGGTTTTAGAACACATGATCGTCCATTAATTAAGTTTTGATTCATTATTATTATTATGATGCATAAAATTCCTGCGTAAGTTGAAAAAAAAAAAATTTCAGATGATGATGCAAAATTCCTGCGTATTCTGGCCTGAATCATTTATTGTTACCGGTTTATTGGGCTTCGCAGATGACCCATCTGTAAGTTAAGTACTGCTTGCTGGCTTGTTGCTAAATTTTGTCTCCTAGGAACATTGTCCCCATTGGATGGGTCTTGGGAAGGAAAGAATTTTTCAGCCTAGGCGAACATATTTCTCACTCTCTGCGGACCACAGAGTTAAGGGCCCATGATGTAGCCTTGAACTTCAACAAGGAGCGAACGGTGTGAAATCCTTCTGGTTGATACATGGCCCACCTTAAATTAAAACACTCAAATTTGTGCTATCTCTAATGTTGCTGCCCAAACAGATTCACTGGAATGGGCCCCACAATTAGCTGATCACATTGTAAAGCATTTGATTTTCTTGCCACTGAATTCGGTTTAGTTTCCATATTCAATATGAGGCTGGTCAACCAGGGTACCTGATTTATCTACAACCTATGAATCTGTGTACATACGTGTCCATGTGGGTGTGTATTATATTTCACATTACATGGTATACACACTATTGAAATTAAACTTGGAGGGCCAAATCACACTTGAACCCGTGCTCGGCCCAAGTATATGAAACGTTGGGGTTTGGGTTTTAGTCTGCATACAGTTTGGGTCGAGCTTGGGTTGAGCCCATAAAACATATAATGTTTATGTTCCTATTAAGATAATTTTGATCACCAAAGTTGTATGCTTATGGTTAGGTCTCACCACAGTGACCCTAACAATTATACACTGAAATTTGGCCCTAATAGTACCATCGTGATGTTTACATTATATATTGTTCAAGCGCATGAAACAATTAATCGTCCACAGGCGGATTATATTCATACGTTTGAATAATAATTAAGGAGTGTTTGTTCATAATTAAGAGTAACATCACTCATCAGCACCACCTTGAATATGACGACCCTAGATGGTATAATGTGTAGAAATTATGGTGACTACCCACAGGAGCACCTAAATTTTATGTCGTATATATTCATATCTTATGCATGTGTTGTCTTATTTTAATTAAAGCCTTATTGTTGTTTCTCTATTACAGTTGTTGTACCCATTAATCTGAATTCGCATGCTACCTCTGTCACTAAGCTCAATGGAACCAACTTTTCAGAATGGAAAGAGCAAGTTGAGTTCACATTGGGGGTACTCGAACTGGATATGGCTCTTCTTAAAGATAAGCTAGCTTCACTCACTGAAAAAAGTACCCCTGACGAAAAGGCCCTCTTTAATACTTGGGAGAGGTCTGACAGACTAAGCACCATGTTTATGCGAATGACTATTGCCACCAACATCAAAACATCACTTCCCACACCTGAGAATGCTAAGGACTATATGAAGGCCATTGAAGATAGGTTTAAGATTGCAGACAAATCCCTTGCTGGGAAACTAATGGCAGATCTTACAACCATGAAGTTTGATGGCACTCGCTCAATGCATGAGCATGTCATTGAGATGACCAACCTTGCTGCTAAACTCAAGAATTTGGGATTATCAGTGGATGAGGCTTTTCTCGTCCAATTTATCCTAAATAGTTTACCTCCTCAGTACGGGCCTTTCCAAATTCACTACAACACTATTACGGACAAGTGGACAGTGAATGAATTGGCTAATAAACTGGTTCAAGAGGAGGCCAGGCTGAATCAACAAGGTATTAAAGTAGCTCATCTCATTCAAGGAGCTGGACATAAAGCTGGGAAAAAGAATAAATCAGGCCAGAAAAGGGCACCACCCAGACCTAATGAGGCTAGTCAAAACCCCAAGAAGAAAAAGAAGGAAGACGTATGCAGATTTTGCAAGAAACCTGGACATTTTCAGGCAGCCTGCATTAAACGTAAAGAATGGTTCGAAAAGAAAGGTAACCCTATGGGTTTCGTAAGTTATTTCGAATCAAATCTTACTTATGTTTCTTCTGGTACTTGGTGGATTGACACTGGTGCTAATGTTCATGTTTCCAATTCAATGCAGGGATTCCTTACGATCCAAACCATAAACCCAAGTGAGAACTTCCTTTTTATGGGGAACAAAGACAAAGCTCCAGTTGAAGCTATTGGCACTTTTCGTCTTGTTTTAGATAGCGGTTATCAGTTAGACTTATGTCAAACTCTTTATGTTCCGTCTATTTCTCGTAATTTGGTTTCTGTAAGCGCACTTGATAAAGTTGGTTATTCGTTTGAAGTAGGAAATGGTAATTTCAGTTTATTTAAAAATTCTAGTCGCATTGGTTCTGGAATATTGATTGACGGGCTATACAAGTTACATCTTAATAGTTCATTTACTGAAACTAATCTTACCCTGCATTCTAAGGAAACAAAACGAAAGTCATCTAAAAACGACTCTTATATCTTGTGGCATAAAAGACTGGGTCACATATCCAGTGAAAGAATCAAACGATTAGTAAAAGATGGTGTCCTTCCGGATCTAGATTTTACTAATATTACAGTATGTGTGGATTGTATTAAAAGCAAAACAACAAAACACACAAAGAAAGGAGCCACAAGAAGTACTCAGCTTCTTGAAATAATTCATACAGACATTTGCGGACCTTTTGATGTTCCAACCTTTGGGGGAGAAAAATACTTCATTACCTTTATTGATGATTACTCACGTTACTGTTACCTATACTTGTTGCATGACAAATCTCAGTCTGTGGATGCTGTACAAGTATTCATTACTGAAGTCGAAAGGCAACTAGATAGAAAAGTGAAAATCATAAGGTCAGATAGAGGTGGTGAGTTTTATGGTAGGTATGATGAAACAGGATAGCATCCTGGACCTTTTGCAAAACTCCTCCAAAAACTTGGAATTGTTGCCTAATACACAACGCCTGGTTCTCCATGGCAGAATGGTGTAGCTGAAAGGCGAAATCGTACATACATGGAAATGGTTAGATCCATGATGAATCATGCTAACTTACCTATATCATTGTGGATGGATGCTCTACGCACAACTGTTTATATCTTGAATAGGGTTCCCAGTAAGGCAGTTCCAAAGACACCTTTTGAACTGTGGAAAGGATGGAAACCTAGTTTAAGACATCTCCAAATTTGGGGTTGCCCAGCTGAGGCTAGAGTCTACAATCCACATGAAAAGAAATTGGACCTTAAAACTATCAGTGGTTACTTTATAGGTTACCCAGAAAAGTCCAAAGGATTTAGGTTTTACTGCCCTAACCATAGTACGAGAATTGTTGAAACCGGTAATGCTAGATTCTTTGAAAATGGTGAAATCAGTGGGAGTAATAAACATAAAGATGTGATCATTCAGGAAATCAGGGTACCTATCCCTTTACCCTCTATTCCGAAAGATGTTGGAAATCCTCCCGTTGTTGAACCCTTTAACAATGAGGAAAATCCAATAAATGATCAACAACTCCATAATGAGATTGTCGCCAATGAACATATGGATGAAGCACCAGAGGAACCAGCATTAAGAAGGTCTCAAAGACAAAAGAGATCAGCTATTTCCGATGATTACATGCTTTACCAAGTAGAATCTGAAGAAGGGACAATTAAAGATCCGGTTTCTTATTCACAAGCCATTAAGGATGTTAATTCTAGTAAATGGATTGATGCCATGAAGGAAGAATTGAAATCTATGGATGAAAATCAAGTATGGGAAGTTGTTCAATTGCCTCCAGGACACAAACCAGTTGGCTGTAAATGGGTCTTCAAGACCAAACGCGACTGCAAAGGCAATATTGAACGACATAAAGCCAGACTTGTTGCCAAAGGTTTTAATCAGAAAGAAGGCATTGATTATACTGAGACTTTTTCCCCTGTGTCCAGGAAGGATTCTCTTAGAATTATCATGGCATTAGTAGCTCATTATGACCTCGAGTTACATCAAATGGATGTGAAAACTGCCTTTCTTAATGGAGACTTGGAAGAAGAAGTCTACATGCGTCAACCTGAAGGCTTCATAATTGAAGGTCAGGAAGACATGGTCTGCAAACTTAAGAAATCAATATATGGACTGAAGCAAGCTTCGAGGCAATGGTACCTAAAGTTTCATGAAATCATTACTGCCTTCGATTTCAAAGAAAACATAGTTGACCCTTGCATATACCTCAAGATCAGTGGGAGCAAGTTCATATTTTTGGTTCTGTATGTTGATGACGTATTACTGGCTAGTAGCGACCTTTGTTTGTTACATGAAACAAAGGATTATCTCTTTAAGAACTTTGAAATGAAAGATATGGGTGAGGCTTCCTATGTGATAGGAATAGAAATATTCCGTGATAGGTCACTTGGTATTTTGGGATTGTCTCAACAAGCATATATTGACAAAGTTCTAGAGAGATTTGGCATGATGACATGTTCCTCTAGTCTTGTTCCACTGCATAAAGGAGACAAGCTAGATCTTACGCAGTGTCCACAGAACGAATTGGAACGTAAAGAAATGGAAAAATATCCTTATGCTTCTCTTATAGGAAGTTTGATGTATGCACAGGTCTGTACAAGACCTGACATTAGTCATGCTGTTGGCATGCTGGGTAGATTTCAAAGTAACCCAGGAATCGCTCATTGGAAAGCTGCAAAGAAAGTACTGAGATACCTCAAGGGAACAAGGAATTATATGCTCACATACAGAAAATCAAGTCACCTACAGGTGACTGGTTATTCGGATTCAGATTTTGCTGGATGTCCTGACACCAGACTTTGCACTCTTGGCTATGTGTATCTCTTATGTGGAGGAGCAATATCATGGAAAAGCCAGAAGTCCGAGTTGCTTTACACATCCACCATGGTGGCTGAATATGTGGCATGTTATGAGGCTGCAATTCAAGGAACATGGTTGCGTAATTTTATCACTCAGTTTGGAGCCTTGAGTTTCATCTCTAAGCCATTAACTATTTACTGTGACAATGATGCTGCAACCTTTTTCTCCAAGCATGACAGGATATCTAAGGGATCCAAACACATGGACCTTAAATATCTATCACTGAAGCAAGATGTTAGATTACAGAAATTTGTCATTGAGTCTATACGTACAGATTTCATGGTCGCAGACATATTCACGAAAGGACTACCTCCAAAGACCTTTCAGGGACATACTGAAAGCATGGGTCTTCAAGATAGTTCTTAATTATCATTTTCTGCCATTATATTTCTGTACTTGTATATGACATTTATTGAGCTCTTAATGCAATTCTACATCTACTATTTCTGTTTTTCCATTGTGTACATAATTATGTTTGGATAAATGATAAACAGAAACAGTCTTTAAACAAAGACATTATGGGACCATTATGTAAATCTCATCTTATGGTCTAGTTATGACGGTTGTAAATGACGTGGTACATGGAAGTAAACATGTTGCAAAATAATATGTGCACGCCATGACTCCCATTAACAACCGAATTAGCCAAGACACTTATGCTAACCGACTAAAGGAGTGTTTAGCATATAATGCGCGCCTTATGATTCCTAAAAATGAAAACATTAATGGATCTTCCTATTGATCAAGTGGGAGACTGTAAGGAAATTAATTTAGGCCCATTACTTGGACCACAAGTCCTTTCCTTTCTAGAAGTATGGTCATAATAGGAATTCCGTTTTCATAGGATACATATGCTATAATTTCTCAAAAGGTTTCCTAATGAGATAGTTTCCTTAATATTCTCTACCTTGATGGACGGTTGAGATTAAATCTAAAGTAAACCTAATTGGAAATTTGGTCCTCTCTCCACCTATAAATAAAGCCTTTGGTCCATCACAAAGGCCACACACACAAAATCAACACATTAAGGTTTATAGGCAAGGAGAGAGAAACCGAAACCATTCACCCAGCCTCTTCTTCGACGGATCTCAACAACAGTGCCAGACAGCAGGATCGGAAAGCTCTCTGCATCAGGATGTCTGGAGGTATTCTTCAACTTATTTAAGATTAAATCTTACCTGTGATTATCATGTTGTTCACGATCTTAGGGTTCATGTTAATGATGATCTAACACAATAACCACAATCGGCAATGAACTGAGAAGGAAAAAAGGCACGCATACATAAATATATGAATGCATCTAGAGAGATATGCATATAGAGAGATATTAAAGTTTCCCAATCACAAACTCAAATTGGAGGTAACAATATCCATTTTGTCAAAATCGAAAATATCAACCGTTTAAACACAATCTTCAAACTCTCGATCATTCATTGATTTGTGGCATAAAAAAACTCAAAAGAGTCTGGCTTAAAATGAGTGCCCCCGCCCACTACACCAATCAAATTACCCAATGATTCTGGAACTTGACAACTTACAGTAGTTTTGCTATCCATTTGAAGAGAGTGGCTAGCGTTGTGATTTCATTCTATTTTTTAACAAGAGGCCCTGTGACTGTACAGATGAATCATTGCCCCTACCATGGCTTCTACTAAATTTTCCCTGACCAACCCATCTTCCTGGTTCTTTACAGGAAGTCCAACTCCAACAGCTGTCTCACTGCACTCAAAATTCAATCGACACTTTTTTTCCTTCAGTCAGGGTAAATTCAAAACGGTTTACAAATGCATTTGAGTGCAAGGCCGCTATACTCATGGGTAGGGCCCACTTAAAAAAGCACACCGTCGATAACCTAAAATGGGCCATTGTTTCTGCCCTCAAAATAGCCACAGTTTTTTGCCCTTAAAATACAATGAGCCATTATTTTGTACAGAGATCTGCAAGTGAATCTCCATCGAAGATTTCCCAAGTTGGATGAACTTTTAGGGTTTAGATAAATGACGAAATGCAGAGGAAAAGGAAGAAATCAACATACCTACGAATCATCATGAAGGCGAGATGAAGGAAAAGAAGAAGAAAGGGTGGGAAGTGCTGCCAATGCAGGGAAGAAAGAAACGAGATAGATGAGGATGAGGAGAAGAACGAAAAGATGGGAAATGGTGACAATGCAGTGGTGATGGATGGCCGGAGCGTAATCGGCGAGTCGAGAGAGTTCAAACCTGCATAGGTGTGCTTGAGAAAAAAAAAGGAAAAAGAAAGCAGAGGGCGGGAGGTAAAGAGGGGAGAGGGCGGGAGAGGAATAGAGGGGTGCGGGAGAGGAAAAGGGCGGGACTTTTAGGTCTTTTTTTTTTTAATGAAAACAACCACAAAGGGTAGCCTTGGTTTATGAAAATACAAGTGTCTAAAAATACCACAGCCCAAACCAGCGGTCTTGCCTCCCTTGTTTGTGTCGTTTTTAGCCACTTTTGACGTAGTGTTAGTCTAAGAAAAGCATAATGTATAGGTTGATGTTGAGCCTTGAAAAACATCATTGTAAAGATTATTGCTTAGCCTATTGAAAAGCATAAATAGTGGAAATCCGGTGGGGTGTTGGATCACAAGCCGGTAGTGGATGTAGGCATTGAGGCCGAACCACTATAAATCCTTGTGTGATGGTGCTTGCTTTGTGGTGATTGTTTTTATTAAGCTTCCGCATTTTATTTATAATCACCACTTGTGACTAGTTTAAGTTAAAGAAGTTAAAATTGATTAAAATTGGTTATAATTGAAGCTCACCCTATTCACCCCCCTAGGGTTCGGATTTTGGACTTTCATGTGGCAATCATGGCTCTTTAAACCAGCTAATTTATCATTTTTCGAGGTTACACACCTTGAGAGGTTCGCCGCATAGCCGTCTGGGTATTTGATCGACTTCAAAAATTCATAAAACCCATCTCTATGTTTTGGTTCCAGAGTGTAAGAGGCACGCGGCTTCAAGCTGGATCCATCGCCCCTCTCCACTAGATGCAACTCTGGCCTGATGCCCATATTTTTCAAATCCTTATGCGCTTTATCGGTGTCCTTGTTTTTGCCCTTTATGCCCAAAATTGTTCCAACCAAAGATACACAGATGTTCTTCTTAAAGTGCATAGGATCAAGGTTGTGTCGAAGTTTTTTGCACTTCCAGTAGGGCCATTCGAATAGGATGCTTTTCTTTGTCCAATTCAGTTCTCCAGATTCACGAGGTCTTTTGTTATTCTTGCCAAACTTGACCGGCGCTAGTTCTTCTAGCTGCTCTAGTATCTTTTGCTCCGGTAAATCCAATGAATTCTTTTCACGCTCAGGCTGACCGTTGAAGGCCTTGCTTCTACGCCATTGGTGGTTCAGTTCCAAGTATTTTCGATGGCCAATGTACCCAATCTTATCTTTCAACTTCACCCCTAACGAGCAGTCGGTACACGAGGGGCAAGCGTTATAACCTTTAGTGCTCCACCCAGACAAGTTACCATACGCAGGAAAGTCATTTATCGTCCACATCACAGCCGCATGCATTTGAAATGTCTGTTTAGTGGAGGCATCATAAGTCGATACACCATGATCCCACAACTCCTTCAACTCATCAACCAAGGGCCTCAGATATACATCGATATCATTTCCGGGTGAGTTTGGTCCTGGAATAAGTAATGACATCATCAAGAATGGCTCCTTCATGTACATCCATGGTGGCAAATTATAGGGCATAAGTATGACAGGCCACATGCTATAAGAGGTGCTCATGTTACCGAAAGGATTGAATCCATCGGTGGCTAACCCCAGCCTCACATTACGTGTCTCTTGGGCAAACGCTAGATATTTCTTATCAAATTCTTTCCATTCCACTGAATCAGTCGGATGCTGCGCTATCCCATCGTCAACGCGCTTATCACTGTGCCATCTCATCTCTGTGGCTGTCTTCCTTGACATATACAATCTGCGTAACCTCGGTATCAATGGGAAGTAACAGAGCACCTTATGGGGGATCTTCTTTCGCTTGCCATCATTGACCTTGTACCTAGGCTCTTCACATTCTGGACATTTATCCAATTAAGCATTCTCCTTCCAATACAACACACAATTGTGTTTGCAGGCATCTATGTTCTTGTATCCCATGCCCAAGTCACGTAATAATTTCTTCGCCTCGTAAACTGAGGCCGGCACCACATGACCTTCTGGTAAGAAGTCCTTAAAAATCTGCAGAACCTTGTTGAATGACTTGTTGCTACACCTACTTTCTACCTTCACATGCAATATCTTGATGACAAACGATAACAGAGTATCTGAGCTTTTGCATCCTGGGTACATGCCACGCTGAGAAGCCTTCAACAAACTTTCAAAATCCTGCACATCATCCCTCTCTTGAGTATCTTCATCCAAGTAAGTTCCCCTACGATGGTCCTCTATCAACTCATCGTATTCATCATGATTATCTCCTGATTCATCATCGCTCTCATCCGAATCATCGGGTTGAACTATAGGTTCCCCGTGCAATATCCACCGTAGGTATGAGACCATCATTCCATGAATGTGCAAATGAGTTCTCACAGTTACATAGTCTTGCTTCCGATGGTTACAGCAATCGTTACACGGGCAGTTAATCAACACTGCCCCGGGGGAATTCGCCTTTGCAAAATCAATAAATGAGTTCGTACACCAGCTATGTACTCAGCACTAAATCGGTTCTGATAATGTAATATCCAACTCTTGTCCATATCTGACCTAATCACAAGTAATTAGAAATTATATTCTTATTATTCATGCTATTATTCATGCATTTCTTACCTAATCTAACCAAAATGAACCAGCAGTAGAAAATGCATGTTTGGAGACACAATGTTGAACATTGGTTAAGGATCTATGCATGAATGTCATAGCTATGTTCAGTTGATAATCTTTTCCTCTAAACTCAGTTTTTGCTTTTCTAGTTAACATGTTATACAAAATGAATTAACTTGCCTCTCTTTTGGATGGTGGTATTTGCAGGTTATTCCATATTGCATCTTTTTGCGACAAGTATCAAACGTCAGAAGATGAATTGAAGAAGACAATGGAGAAAGCTAACAATTTAATTGTTGACATTTTGAAGAAAAAACCACAATTAAAGTGCCTTTGATGGGATTTTTTTTATTTTAATTTTTTTTCATTTTATTTTTTTTATTTTTTTTTATTTTTTTTTTTAGAAATGAGGCTTTACCTTACTTGACTCTACAAGTAGAATTGCCAAACAAGCCCTAAAGAGCACGTGAATCTCCTTTTTTTTAGCTTAATTGAGACTGGGATGCCTTGTTTAAGGAATTGAGATTTTGTATTTTTTTTCCTTTCATATTCAGCGGATTCCCATTTGAGTGTGTGTTTTTCTGTCTATGGGCACAGTAGGATGCGTCGTGTTTGGCAATCTTTTGCCTGATACAAATGACTTGAACAAGAGCAATGCTCTTTCTGGCTGTGCGTATGGTACCATATGAGCAGCACCTCTTACAGTTGCAAATGTCAGTAAATTCCCATACTCAGTTGCCCAACCACCCACCTTAGCAGAAGAAAAAGAAGAAGAGAGAGAATGGATCAGGAAAGAAGAATAGAAGGAAGAAGGGTAATACTAGTATTCCAGTATGAAGTTGATGTAAGATGAGACATTTGAGAGAGATATAGAACCACCCAACTGGTACTTCCCACATCTGAGAACTGAAGGATAAATATTGGGCTCACAATGGTGCAGTGTTATTAGCTAATAATATATTTGAATTAAGCAAGAAGAAAAGAGCTTTACAACCTAAAGAAGCATGGCCAGGATAACATGTCTTTAATAATTAATAGGAATAATGTTCATTCCCAAGCCTTCATAAAGGAGGGCTATTGTTTAGATTAATGATAGACAGTAAAATCTTGAATATGAGTTAATACTTTGAAAGTAGTGATTTGATGATATCCGGGTCACAAACAAATATGCATTACAGCGGTCTGGTTTCCATTGACGAGCACGTGGCACAGTAAAAAGTGCTCACTGTTGCAACTTTAAGGAAGTGGGTTCAAGTATTGTTACAAATCGAGGGAAGAAAAAAAAACAATAAGAAGTAAAGATTCGGATATCTGTCCTGGTGCTGCCTAAACTTCTATGTTAGAGGAGGATTAGGGACTTACTAAGCACATCACCGGCCTTGAAACTCTTGCCTTTGGGCCAGTTAACAAGGTTAAACGACCATCCACCCTTGTCGCCGACAGCATATGTTGCTGCCAGAGCTATATCACAGAGGAAAAGTAGAGTGACCCCAATGACAAGCCATTCTTGTGCACTGCCTATTCCCTGAGCCATCATATGCTACTAGTAGATATAGCCAAACAGCAAGAAGAAAATGGAAGGAGCTCAAGGAATGGCAGTCCTGTGAAGTGTTTGTCAGGGAAGTTGGGCTTTTATAGGGGTGTTGGGTGTGCAGGATAAGGTAGAATCAAGAGGTTCTAAGTCTAGGCCATTGAAACCAAGGACTCTCTACCAGCCTGCAGTAGTAAAAAGCTCATTGAAATTAGGCCAACAACCCATTAAGGACATTAAGTCGGACTTTGTGGGTTATTTCAGGTCTTGGTCTGATCCACTCAGAAAAGAATGATTTTTTTAATTTTGAAGCTCTATTACCTTTTGATCAGTGAGCCCAAGAGTTATTATATATATTATTCCAGTATGAACTCTCTCTCTTTTTATCCAATGCAACTATCCAGAGGAACAAAGAGGTGGGTCATGTCTGAATCAGGTCCAGGTCAAGATCATGGGACTCATTCCCATACCTGAATTGGATTCAGGTCAAGGTCAGACCTCGACATGAATCACCAAAAGCAACCCATTCCACAGCTGTCTCTAGTTTAGAGGACTGATTCTCATACCTGAATTCAGATTCTGAAATTAAGGCATAGACACTTGTATACTGGCGCCATAAATTGAAGGAGGTCCCAGCTGTTTGATCAGCCCCATGCCTCTGTCACTGTCCAATTGGACATGCCCAAGCCTTATCCAAGGGAGAAATAAAATTAAGGCTGCCAAGTGTCTAGAGGTGTCAAATGGGCTGTTCCCCCAACTTTGATTGTCCAACTCCATGTCAAATGGCAACTTTGATTGTCCAACTCCATCTCAAATGAGTGGAATGAAACTCCGTAGTTGACATCATATATCTTGAAAATTTAAGCTGCTAGAAATTGTAGCCCCTCTTTTATTGGCCCATCTTCAAATTTTATTCTATTGGAAGTTGTTTCCTCTGTAAAATTGAACATATAATTAAAAATATTATATGCTCAACCTTTTTTTAGAAAAAATTACCATTTATTCAAAGCAGTCTGATAGTATATATGTGGACACCACCATGGAGTCCACACCCCTCATATGAAGAGTGACTTGACATAGTCCAAAGATTCTAGTTTGTCTACTCTTGATTGTTCCTCGTTTCATGACACTGGTGAATGATTATTAATGGGATCCACTCACCCATCAATGGCTTTCGCAGGTATCAAAGTTTATTTATACAAGGAACAGAGAGACAATGGGCCCCACCACCCTCCAAAGGATAGAAGCAAATCTTGTACGAATATTTCTTCTCTTTATCTTATCAATGTAGAAGTGGACGTTTCCCTTGCCCTTTGGTTTTTATTATTCACTTGTCCTCATTAAAAACTAAAACCTAGGAAAGCAATTTCTCCTTTCCACAATTGGCAATCAGGGGTACAAGAGAATGAAAACTAAAGGCAAGGGTCCTGATTCCCTCTCTCAAACAAATGAGAGTATATTTTGATCAGACAGATAAATAACTAGACAATAATAGGGTCATGCTAACAACAAGTATGCAATAACGAAGGTGTTATTAGATGTATGATACTAAGAGAGATTTTAGGGTAGAATTTAAATGGGTTGAGTTTGAATTTGATAGGTTTGTTATTAGTTTGTTTAAATTGAGATCAGAAGCTCTGAAAGCATAAAATGTTTCAACAACATAACATTATTAAGGAAAAGATCCCAAGTTATAGAAACAGAAGAATAAATTTTATATTCAATATTTGGCTATCCTTACTCCTTTTTTTTTTGCTCCTACCAACTGTCCTTAACAAACTTAAAATCTCTGACCAAATGCCTCCAAGTTCCATTTTAAGGTGATTGAGGCAGTGTATATTGCAATGATTAAATGTGAATTTTTCTTTTCTTTTCTTTTGCAAGTCAAATGACTAAGGAGGAGCATTTTGTTTGGGAAGTTCAACTTTTTGGTATTAATTGCAATCTTGCATTTGGATAACCAGAGATCTATATAAGTTTACATTTCTTTCATTCTTGCAACAACTAATCACGAGGTGAATAGAGTATCTTCCAAACCTGAATTGCATTCTTAATAATAATAAGGTCTCTTTAGTAATTCTTCCATTGAGCTCATTTGACTATGATTCACAAATGAGCCATAGGTGAGACCACATAGGAGAGGGCACTTTTTGGGCTATTCCAATCATTAATCTTAATCCCAACATCAAATCCTCTTCTAGCTTCTTTAATAGAGGAATATAAACGAACACATGGGAAGCACTCTTTACAAATAAAGATAAATATTAGAGTAACATAAACAAACAGATGGTGGGCGTTTTCTATACACACAAGCAAAACAAGAAGAAACCAGAGTTCTGGTTTTCCCTTTTGTCATTGAGAAAGAGAGGCATCCATGAGAGAATTCCAAATCAAATACAAATAAAGAGAAATATTAGAGTAACATAAACAAACAGATGGTGGGCGTTTTCTACCCACAAGCAAAACAACAAGAAACCAGAGTTCTGGTTTTCCCTTTTGTCATGGAGAAAGAGAGGCATTCATGAGAGAATTCCAAATCAGATTAACACGCACAATTAAGAAATAAAAGCACAAAGCATGAACATCTCAATCATTGACATTGACTGAAACGAACAACTTAGCACCCATAATCAAGACACCTTGCATGCAGAGGCGGATGGAGTGTAGATCCACTGGGGGCCTGGCCCCCAGTGGATTTCTAAGTTTCAATACTAATTTTGGTGGGGCCCATTAATTTTTTCCATAAGCCCCCCCGTGAATTTTGGAAAAAAAAAATTTATGTATACTAAGTTAGGCCCAAATCAATTAGGCCCCCAGTGACATTGAACCAGGCCCCCCAATGAAAACTCGTAGAGAACAATTGTGATAAATAAATATGTCTTCTTTTATTGCTTGAAATTATTATATTATATTTGTTCCATATAAAAGGTTTGGGGTAAATCTGCACACTATTTGTCCTTGTTAGGCATGATTTGCAATGCAGTGGAAATCTACAAACTATCTGTCTTTGAATGCACATTTCTGTGTATTAGTTACTGATAGCGTATGTAAAAGGTCCACTATTTTTTTTGTGTATTGTTTTTTCTCAAGCATGAAGAAAAAAAGAAGAAAAAATCATTTGCAATCATATAAATAACCTAAATTTTTTTTTCCAGGGGCACGTGATTTTGAATCCTGGATCCGCCATTGCTTGCATGTAAGGAAGGAAGTAAAGAACTGACAAAAGGAGAAAATGTGAAATCCGAACCTGGAAGAGGAAGGCAGCTGGTGAGAGAGATCAGTTGGGTTGCAGGGCCAAGGTGGGTGGCCTCAATGGTGTTGCAGTGCGGTGAGATAGCAGTTGCTTTGGTCCAAGATGGTGCAGATGAGCAAATCGAGAGAGAGAGAGAGATGAGCATATGAGAGAGAGAAAAGCCAGATCGAGAGAGAGAAAGGAGAGCAGAACGAGAGAGACAGAGAGAGAGCGCCGATCGAAAGAGAGGGATGAGCAGATGAGAGAGAGAAAAGAGGGAAAAACCAGATCGAGAGAGAGAGGAGAGCAGATTGAGAGAGACAGAGAGAGCAAGCGTCGATCGAGAGAGAGAGATGAGCAGATGAGAGAGACAGAGAGAGAGATGAGCAGAGAGGAGAGTAGATTGAGAGAGACAGAGAGAGAGCGCTGATCGAGAGAGAGAGATGAGTAGATGAGAGAGACAGAGAGAGAGATGAGTAGAAAAGAAAAGAGGGAAAAAATAAAGAACACTAAACACATATTTACCGACGTTTTACACCGAACGTCGATAATAATTTTTCCGACCCAAAGTTTCGTCGGCAAAAAAACATTTTTGTCGTTAAATATCCCTCATTTTTAATTTTCTTGAAAATAAAAATATATTTACCAATGTTTTACATAAACGTCGCTAAAAGTTCAAACCAATATTTATTTTACACCTGATAATAAAATTTATCTTTGTTGACGGTTTTTTTCGTCGGCAAAGAACAAAAGAAAAATAAATAAATTATAAAATATTTTTACCTACGTTTTTTTTCGTCGGTAAAATAAAAAATACAATATTTTTACCGACGTTTTTTTTCGTCGGTAAAGTCAAAAATAAAATAAAAACGCATTTTACCGACGAAAAAAAATGTCGGTAAAACTAATAAAAAGTCGCTAAAAGTTTATTTTACCGACTTTTTTTAATTCGTCGGTAATAATCTATGGTTTTAAATAAAGTAAAATGCAACAGTGACCTTTGCCGACGTTTTTTAATAAAACGTCGGTAAAAGTCTACTTTTCACCGACGAAATTATAAAAGTGTCGCTAAAAAACGTGGCTAAAAGTGCAATTTGTTGTAGTGTCTCTCTCAAAGAGGATTGGAATTTACTTAGAATCAATCACCCTGCTGTCTCCTGGGATGGTCTAGTCTGGACCAAGTTTCTTAACCCCAGATTGGCATGCTTCTCCTGGCGCCTCCTTCATAGAAAAACTCCAACGGACAGGCGGGTTAAACAGAGAGGAAGCAAAATGGCTTCTAGATGCTATACTATGTCTAGACAATGAAGAAGATGATCTCCACCTCTTCTTCTCCTGCTCCTTTGCACTTCAGGTATGGTTGTGGATTTTACGTCTTGGTGCAAATTCCCCTACCCTTCCTCTGTCTGCATCAGCAATTTGGTCTTCCTTAGCCCAGGGCACTGACATCCATGCGAGAAAACTTGCAACAACGATCTTTTTCCATACCATCTTTGTTATCTGGTCTCTCCGGAATGATTGCAAGCACCGGAATTGTAAACCTAGGCTGGAAAGAGCTAAGATAATCCTCCAGGATTAGTTGAAAGTGCTGGCCAGCTTGTTGCAAGGATCTGCCATTTCCCTTTCCCATCTTGTCCTGAGTGGTTTGGGTCTGGTTTGAGTTCCTGCTCAGTCTCTGTTTTTGCTGGTGGCTTCCCTCTCCCTCCACTCTGCCTGGTTGGTGCTGAGTTGTTGGCGGAGTTGTAGGTTGTGGCCTAGGCAAGGCCTTCCTTCTTGGGCTTTTTGCTGCTGAAGTTTCCCTGCTATGTTCGGGTGCTGCTTGTGGTGTTTTGTTTTGTCTTGGCTGGCTTTGGCGTGTTGCTTTGTGCAGGTTGCTTTAGTGCTCTTTGTGGTGTGGCTGGGCTTTTTTTGGGCTACTGTCAGTTGGGCCCTGTTTTGGGGGTTGGGCTTTCTCTTTGCTTCTCAGCTGGTTTTGCAGGGGAGCTTTCTCTGTTTTGCAGCTGGCTGGTCCTGTTTTGCTGAGTTGCGCCTTGTTTTTAGGTGGTGCCCTCTCTCAGCTGCTAGCTTGAGCAGAGTTTTGCTGATCTTGTGCTTCGAGGGGCTGTGGAGTTTGCTTCTACCCATTGTCGGGTTAGCCTTTTGTTTCTATTGCTTTTGGAGCTCTGTTTTTTGTTTTTTGTGTCCTTCCTGTTTCTTGGCCTTCTGGTTGTGTTCATTTGGTTGTATTCTTTTTTCTCTTTGTCCTCGGGGCTTTGCGATGAGTTCTACCATTTAGCGAAAAAAGGTAGTGGATGGGTTTCTGATGAGTTGGGAGGAGATTGTTAGAGGAGATTGTGGCGGAGGAGGAGGAAGAAGAAGAAGAGAATGTGAAAATGGTTTTGAGTGCTTTGAGAGAGTTTTGTGGCGTTTGAGCTTATAATTTTTGGTGATCGGTGGAGGAGGGGGGCTGTCTGTGCGAAGAAACATATCCGTGAGAGTGTTTAGTGACTGTTGTCATGTAATCTGTGTATGTATTGTATTTGTATGTAGGTCTATAGATAATGTGGATGGTTAATTTAAGGGCTCAGGATTAGCCCACATCCTGAATCTGACTAAATATTTATAAAGTGGATGCATATATTTTATTAATCTCCCCCAAACGAGGCAGTTTACGAATAGCTTTTTTCGGTTGAATCGTATGACTTAGAATTATGGAGTTGGAGTCGTGGAATCTATGGTGATGCACACAACTCTTGAAAATCCAGTCAGATTGGATGCCTGTGCACTGGAGGCCCACAAGTGTTGCAAATTTTACTTAAGACGTATGAGGAATGATGATGTACAGAATACAGTAGATCTTCCCACTCCTGTTTGATTAATAAGAGTTGCACATTTGCATGTGGAAAGCAGTCACATCCAAATATGAAAAATTAAATTTTTGTTGTGGAAAAGTGGCCATTTTTTTCCTTTTTTTTCCCCCCTTTTTCGCAAGAATGTAGCTGCAGTATGTGAGTGAATTAAAAAGCAATTTGGACGCCCTTGATTTGAAACACATATAATAAGAGGTCAATAGTCCTTTTCTTCATTGATAAAAGGGACATTGGATAAGGGCACCACATCCAATGGGATAGCCTTGCCCTAGATTTATCAAGCGTACAGGCAAAGAACGTGCGGCTGCCGGGGTTCATGCCCACTGCATGATAGAGGAAGATTTGGACTAAACTGGGAATTTGAAAGCCTTTGAGAATGGTTTCCCAAGAGTTGTAGTTGCCGGCTTAATTATAAGCATGCTTGGATGATGAATTTGAATCACCTTTCAAACATGGCTAATGTGGGACCCTCTTTTAAAACATATTCTGCATTCCATCCTGATTTTCATGGTTTGAAGCAAGATTTTACCTAGTGAGGGATTAAGGCTGCACATGGGCGGTTCGGATCGATTTAACACTAAAACCAACAACTAAACCAAACTTATCGGTTTTTTAATTAACCGATCTGATCCGACCGATGGAGAGGGCGTTTGGTTCGGTTCGGTTCGGTCAGTTAAACCATTGTTTTTTATTTAGTTTTTTTGAAAATCAGACATTGAAAATTTCAAAATGATGATACCCTGTCTTTTGCATTTATTCCAATATTTAGTGTAGACAAAAATCCAACATTCCATACTGGACTAAACGCATATAAAAAATAATTCTATTCCAAAAAGAAAGTTTGGATTAAACGCAATTGCATAAAAAAAAATCAGCTTGCAGTGAAATATTTATTCCACATAATACCATTTGGAATTACAATAGAATAATAGATCATATCAAGAAATTAAAGTCACACACAAACGGAATCTGTATCAGAACCCAATGTATTTTTCATAAATGAAGATTTCTTAACACATTGGTTAGGTGAGACTAAAACCAACTATCAAAAAGTTGGGCTCTACTGGCTTTTCTAACATTCTCAAGAGTGCAGCATTCTGATAAAAAACTTCATTGAAACGAGGTAGGAATTATGATGGAAGGAAAACACCCTGTATAGTAATCCCTCCATTTGCAATGAAGTATCAAAAAGTATTTGAGAGATTAGAGGAGATACACTGAGGCAGTGTTGATGGTTGAGTTCATGTGAGAATGAAGTTGTGGAATGTAACTTTGAAAGTAGTAAAAAAAAACCCTAAGGCTAAAATAGTAAACAAGCAACACTTAATTTACTACATACGGTCGGTTTGATTTAGGCGGTTAACTGCGAGCTCAAACTGATAACCGACAGATGAAAGCGGTTTTTATGATTTTTAAACCGTTAACCGAACCGATCTACTATAAACCGATCCGAACTGCCCGGTTCGGTCGGTTCGGTTCGATTTTACGGTGATACCTGATTTTTTGTGCAGCCCTATGAGGGATGAATCAATTGTGCATGACAAATGTCAGGATTTAATACAAAAGGTTACTTATAATTAGTTCGATCACATCTTTCTTTTCAATCTAATGGTGATTAATGCTTCAATGAGAGTGGAGCATTGATCCAATTGGATAGATTTGGGGTAAACCATCATGTTAATATATAGTTCAAATCTTAGAGAGAATCGCTCCATATGCATGGATCTAACTCGAGCTCACTCGAGTTTGTTGCATATTTGCGTATTTTGATCCTCAGATGTAAAAATAATGGGTTTGACACTGACCTATATTTTAGTAGGTCAAATAATTGACTGATGTTGAGTATTTGGAAGCCATTTTCATAGGGGTTGTGATCAATGAAATGTGGGCCATGTATTTCAAACGAACTTGTTTACAAGGATCATTCCTCTATACTCCAATCAAATTGACATCTTCTCAAGGCATTAATTAATTTCAGATAATTAAAAAGAAACATCAATAAGAATACTATTAAAACATTGAAAAATGGGATTCCTAGGAATCTTAAGAAATTTATTCATTATAAATAAATATGTTATTTCCAATATTGGTAAAAAATTAAGATGGAACGGTGAATATCTCAAAATGACAATGAAATAACCTTTCCTCAATATTAAACTAGATGAGAGGGACATGGTTTAATTGAATACTTAACTATCACACTAGTAATTCAAAGCCCATTAAAGTAAGGTCCACTTTACATCCATCAGCCTCTCATGTGGGAGACTTTCCATGGTGAATTATGATGTATTCAATTCCCATACGGATAAAAAGGCCTTTAGAACATGCTTATTGAATCTTTTTTCACCAAAAAAATGCAATCATTTTGTAAGAGGAAAAAAATGGACATTTTTCAATAATTGGTGTGAATGCCTCTTCGCATTACAAATCTTTTAATGCTAAAAAAAAGTATTTCGGAAAAAGATAGGAAATCCATGTTATCGGTGAAAAATGAATTAAGGAGAAAGGAATGATAGATAACCATCGATCACCCTAGCCATAAAAAAATAATTCTGATTCACTCTGTTTTTTTACCATTTTATTTTTATTATTTATTTCTTGCACTTTATCGTATTTTTTTCATTGACAATGCATTCAATCAACATTTGACAAATTTCAAAGTAGGGCAACTTTTTTCCGATTTTCAAATCCGGACAAAAATATTTCACATTCTAAAATAGGGCGCCTTAAGTTTTTCATTAACATTTCAAATTAGGGCATCCGAATTTTCCTTCCACTTCTCTCTATTCTATTCAAAAAACCTGAATTCCCTAGGGTCCCTTCTTCTTCCTTACCTGATGGGCTGATCGAATGATGTGATGATTGAGAGAGTAATGGATCTTCTGTTCTCCTCTCTCCATCATAGAATGCTGGCTGTCTGTCCCTCTGGCGTGTCTTTAACCATCATTAAATAAATAAATAAATAAAAACACTAGTCATCCGAAGGTTATGCAAAGCCCCACTATCTTCATTGGCTCCTTTTATTTCAGATTTTAGTTGAATAGCATTCCACCAGTTGGACATGATGGTACTTGATGATTCCTTACTCTCGTCACACTGAAAGTAAGCCCTTTATCCAATGGCATTGATGGGCTATTTTAACTATTTGAGCACCTAGACCTAGGATATTTGGGATGGGGTTTATTGGGTTTTTGGTTGTTTAAAAAATTCAAAAGGTGTTTTTGACTTTAATTGAAAAGATGTTTTTTCCTTTTATTCTTGGGAATTTTACCAAAAAAGTGTTGCTAGATATGTATTAGCCTGATTTAGTAAGAAATACACCAAAATACCAAATTTGGTGTTTGGATTCGGGTTTTGGACCATTTTACCCCTGAAACTGCCGAACGACATCGTCACAAAAACTCACCCAAATCCTATCAACGATTCTCCTTTCTTCCCCATTTTTCCTCTCCCTTATTTTTTCTCTCTTTCTCCCTCTCCCCGTCCTCTCCCTCTGCATACACTCCCTGCTCTCTTCCTCTCCCTGTGCATGCACTCCCTCTCTCCCTCTCCCTTTTGGAAGAAGAGAAGAGAGGTCGTTGGAGGATTTTGCAGAAGAAAATGCCAGGTCTATGGGTTATGCAGAGAAGCTTTCTTACCGAGAAAATGACATATTCAAGGTTTCATGCATTCTTCTATTTGCAGGTTTATATAAACATTCACCAATTCTTTAAAGGTTATAATGATGGACGAGCGGACAAAAACTCTGGCCTGAGATGTTTAAATTGAAAGATTGGCCTCCTTCCACTACGTCAAATGGACCAAAAAACGACAGCTCAAAACTGTCGTTTTCTGATAAAAACGACACATCCGTCCGTCGTTGGGTCTGTCGTTTATTTCGTAGTCGTTTTTCTAAAACGACAGTTCAAAACTGTCGATAATCGTAAAATAAACGACAGTTTTCGTACGTCGCTAAATTTGAAATAATCGACAAGTCAAAGCTGTCGTTAAAAGGGAAACTAAGTTGGGGAAGTAGTCATATAAAACGACAGTTTTAAGCTGTCGTTTTATTTTCGGAAAAAAATAATAATAATAAAATATGAGAATTAATATTTTTTTAACCTGTTAAAGTCATATAATGATCACTCCATACATGAACAACATCCATTCATTTTCATTCAAATACTAATCTACAAACATTAATGTTTCAAACATCCATTAATCATTCAAATTGATACCCATCTAAAAACATATCCATTGAAAGACTCTTAACATTCATTTATAACAACACCTCCATCCAAAACCCAAAATTCAAAATGTCAGACAAGAAACAAAAGTCCATATCATTCAAATTGATACCCATCTAAAAACATATCCATTGAAAGACTCTTAACATTCATTTATAACAACACCTCCATCCAAAACCCAAAATTCAAAATGTCAGATAAGAAACAAAAGTCCATACAACTATCTGTCCATCTAATAACATTCAAACAAACACTAGAGTTGAGCAAAACTAGCTCGGAAAGGTCCTAAATGTAGGCCAAACAAACATATCTCCAGGCACGAGATCTTCCATCTTTCTCACTCCATCCATTAACTCGATGTCACCGTCCACAATCTCATCTAGAACAATTTTATAGTAATCTGAATTATCCGGTGACACCCCCATCAAACTCCCATAGGCAACAATTGTGTTCTTCCTATAATGCATCAACTTGTAAATTCTGGTTCTTGAGTTTGGCTGTGACTCTTGAAGTGTGGATGGCGGCCTCACCTACATTATAATTAAAAAGCACTTGATGTGAGTAATCTATATGATTCAATAATTTAAATAAGTTTAGAAATCTATATCTTATATGTAATGATGTGTTTTACCTGAGAAGAACTTCCTTGATCGGTCGAAGACCGCATTTGCGTCCCACTATGAGAAAGGGAAGCAACAATCTTCTCCATGTCCGCCATCCGTGATTTCAACCCATCCACCTCAGTCTCGAGGGCCACATGCAATTTATGCTCTTCTTCATAGGCTCTCTTATAAGGATTTGAATGATGCACGATAGATCTTGAGACACCCAACCCTAAGCCCCTGACACGTCCACGATCATCTTGACCAAACACCTATGGGAAAATATAAAAGGTCAATATCTGCTCATGACATATATTCATTGCTAAATATGAAAATCAGATTGATATCTAAATGTAAGCATAAGATGATCCACATACCATTGCAACCCCGTCATTGTCGATATCTTGACCTGCAATAGAGGGGTCCCTTTCACACATTCTACGAATCGTTTCCTATAAAATAAGTTGTTAAATAAAACATGTTAGGAAATTACAATATCATAATTAGCATGACAAATGGATGGCATGCAGTCAGGATTTAAATGATCTTGTTCTATGTTCATTGTGGATGAGTCGCTACAAAGTCATGTGAATAGTAGAATAAAAAGATCCTATGCTTCAGCAAATGAATAGACTGCAGTTGACTTATGGGCCTATTTCCAACAATTAACCATGCTTTCTGATCATACAGTACTAGAAATTTCCTCAAGGTCATTTATACTTGTTAAATACTCTACCAATCATTTAAGCAATATTGATTGGTTTACAGATGGTTGTTAGATCTCCATTGCTTCACTAATTATTTATTAGTTTGTGTAATGACTGTTTGTAGATGCTTTGTTTTTATATGCATTGTAAGTTTTTTTACATGATCTGTTCTTTATTGAGATTTTTGTACACGTCACTATATGTGGTGTGCAATTATTTTTGCAATGTTGTGGAAGTGGGTATGCTGGCTTTTTGTGGAAAGGAGTTGGTAATGGAATTTGGAATGGTGATTGTCTGGAGAGAGAGTATGGATTATCCTTCATTAGGTCAGTAAAGTGAGGTAGTATTTAAAGGACATAACATGGAAACTAGTCTCAGTGGAAGAGGAGAAATTCCTATTGGAAGGTTGTGTATTTTGTTGTAATTTTCTTTGCAAGATCCAATTGGTTCCCCCCCTCAATTTTCTTTATGTTTCCTCTATTTAATTTCTCTTTACTGGAAGAGTATTTTATGTGTCTGATTCTGAATTTTCTTGAAAAGATACATTCCTGGGTCATCTTTTTTTCAATTTTTTTACTTTAATTCATGTCAAACCTGACATGGGTGTTGAAATATAATATCCAGAACTGTTGTAGTTTTCTTTTGTTCTTTTTGGTAAATAAGTTGGCCCATCTCATGCTTTGTGATATACACATGGCCAAGTCAATGATGTTGCAAGAGATGTGGAGATGTGGGGTGCAGCGATGGTAGTTTTCAGAATGTAAGTGGACCAATCCTGTATATAAATAGGGGCAAGAGTGAGTAGTTTAAGGAAGTTGGGTAGTGCTTTGAGTTGTGTATGCAAGTGGGTCCCACTACGAAATTATACTTGCCCAAGACACTTCCACAGCAAGCATCATAACTCAGCAGTCCAACAAGCTGTCCTCAATGAATAAAAGTTTGAAATGAATGATAGACTGGGGGAGTTGTTTTTTCTTAATTTATATGATTAAAAAGTTGGATGTGGATCTTCTTCGAGTCAAGTCGGGTCGGGTCAGGTTCATCCATTAGGCCTTTTGGTTAGCTTCAGGATAAATGAGCAAAAAATCTAATGTACAAAATGTAGTGTTGTTTGGATGTGTGGAAATGACGCTATGGGGGTTACTAGTAGACTTCTGCAATAGTTAGTAACTCTAACAAAGTACATGGGTTCCACTGTTTGATGTTACACTGCACATTTCAGGTGGTGGTGGTTTTGGTGTATAGAGACTGAGCAGGGGAGAAAGAAAAAAAAAAGACAACATGAAATCCTCTGAGAATTTGATGAGTCTCTAGCGGGGTTCTTGCTGCCAGTTTTTGTCAGTACCCTGGTAGTCCTTTCTTTCAGCTTTATGTTTCTTATTGCTTGAATTATGATGCCATTTTTTTGGTCATATCCAGAAATTTATTAAATTTCTTTTTAATGGATTGTCAGTAGCCCAATGTGGGCTACTGTCAGGTCAGAATCAGGCTGGCTCAGCCCATGCATCACACTATAGTTTATTACATCATTTGCCTTTCCCAACACCCAAATCACATTTCTCTGCCTTCAGAGTTCAGACATCTGCCATCACAAAACAGAGTTGAGGTGAGCTGTTCTGAAGAAGCTGAGTTGTGGCACTGACTGATAGCAGGCTGAGAGGGAGTACGAATGCATGGACAGAACATTTCATGTGTATCATGTCCCTTTATATTCGAAAACAATAGTCTGCCCATATCAAAAGCATTTACGAATTGTGATAAAATTCCAACATAAGAATCAAAAGGTACACTTCTCAAATGAATAAGTTTCATGGATGATGATACTAAATGCAATTGATGAAATGGTTGTGTTTGTATTGAGGAACAATAAATCCTGATAGCATCCAGCAAAGTAGATCTCAGAATCTTGTATACAGAGAAGGCTCACTCTAATGTGATCAATCAAGGTGTTTTTTTTTTTTCCTTCCTGCTGGATGTGGATTGCTGGCCTATTGTCTCTGTCTCTCTGATGAATGGTTATGATCATCCAATGAGGTGATTTTGGGCCACAGCAAACAGTTTGATCACATTAGCATAGACTTCAAATTGATGTTTTAGGGCTAGTTTGTCTAGTTTGTCTTCAACTCATATAAAATTATGGTGCTAGGAAAGAATGCTAAAGTGACAGCCAAAGCAGAAGCACAGATCAGGAACTACAGATCAGGAACTATTGATGAGTGAATGTGAGTATTTACCAAAGCAAAAGGACAAAAAAGAAAGAGCTAAAGCCTAAGCATTTGATGAGAAAAGTTTCACCAACTAACCCATAAGTTGAGCTAAAGCCTAAGCATTTGACCCGGCTCACCCAGCTGAGCTGGACCAGCTCATCTAGACCCAAAAATGGAACATAGTACTAGCTGGGATACCATCAAAAGGAAACCATACCTAAGCCATGTTTCCACTCTCCAGATATTAGGCTAAAATCAACAAAAGAAGTAGATTAACACCAACAACTCTAGGAAAAAGCTGGGGTCATTTCAGCAAGTGAAGGTTGACAAACTTGACCTGGTTTAGGAGTGGTTGGTTTGTAAATCCCATTGCAATCAATAGAAAAACACAAAAAGGCTGTCGGTAGGTAATACAAAATCTTGAAAATGGAATTCCATTCCAACATAGGATGACATAAAGCAGACATCTCTTCAAGAGCACAGAACACATTTACCAAGGCTGCACCCATCTCTCAATTATTTTCCTTATTTATCATCATCTCAGTACTTATAATCTCATGTGCCTGCACTGTAAGGTTGGGGGTCCTTCGGTAATTTTATTTCTCTGGAGCCTCTATTGGTTTTTGGTCCCCACATATTTCTGTGTTCAGAAGTTATTGGATTCTTCTATGTCCCTTGCCTGCCTTTCACCAATATCTGAACAGGAGCTCCTTGGCTTAAATACCCTTCATTGTTTCTACAAATGCCTATGTGGGGTTTTGGCTAGGCTGTATTTGGGTTGTGTTCCTAAGTCAGCTACAACCCAATGGGTTGATTCAGTCTGGCTAGTTGAATAGCATGTATGGATTCCATAAATACATCTTTTAAAAACCCAGGTGAAAATGTTCACACATCTTTTAAAAACCCAAGTGAAAACAATAGTTTGTAAGCTAAGTTGAAGATTGTTTTGAGGAACAAAATCACAATTCAGTAATCAGAAATATGAATCTCAAATAAATGACTTGACTTCTTACCGCATGGTGACTTGAAGGAGTGCCATCCTTCTTATAATGTGTCTTGATAAAGATCTCGCACCGGGTAACCTCCCTTTCAGGATGTTGTTTCCGCTGAAAATGTTAGAAGGAAACATTGGCATTACATAATAAATTAAGTAGGGAACTAAAATGGCTTGCAAGAATCATACTTACCAACTCGTCCGCAACTCTTGCTTGCCCTTTTCTACCAGAAGTATGTGGACTCTTCAATGATGCCCTCGCTGCCTTTCCTTTCTTCCTCCTTAATTGTGCCTCATATGTTCCTTCTGCATCCACAAAAGCCTCCCAATCCTCTTTTTTCATGTATTCGGGTAACACATTCTTTCTCTCCACATTAGTGTTATATTTATCATATACTTCGCATCGAAGGTGGCACTTCCAATCCCTCCACACCGCATTCGCCCTCTTAAGGATGCATGGACGATGGCATTGAGGAACATCATAAAGTGTCTGCACAGGACATCATTTACATGATAAAAAAAAGTCATATATAATATGTAGATGAACAAATCCAAAATACATTAAAAATTACCAACTAAAAATGCACAAGCACTTACAAGGACATGCTGCCATACATTCTCCTTAAGCTGATTAGGCACAGCTTTCCAACTGTTGTAAGTCGGTGGCACATGGGTCCTCACAATTCGACCTATGGAACTGGAAAAGGACGCAGCATTTGGCCCTATAGGCTGGCCAGCTGGTGTGAATGTCAACTTGGTGCGACCCACTATTACAAATATCATTAATGAATATAAGGAATATTAAGGTTCATGGGTAAAGATGATTCCACTCATGATACGTACTCTCAATTGAAGATCCACGAATAGTCGACGTGGATGCCGATGCCGACGATGCCATTTCATTTGACATAGTACCTACAACAAAAAGTATTAGATTTAAAATTTTCCATAAGCATTATAAGAGAATCATTTGTGTTAAAAAAGGAATGAGTGAAAGAAAAAAAAAAACAAAGAATGAATATGCATATTAAAAGCCATACATGGTTAATCATTATCACTAATGACATCATCTCGTAAATCTTCAGTTAGGACATTTTCATTCATTCTTGGCTCAAATACTAAGGGATCTTCAAAAGAATCCACATCTTCAGTTAACCTCTTTGGAACATCTAAGACAACATGCCATTCGTCCGCAGGTCTACTATGATCTTTGCAATAGAAGACTTGAGTTGCTTGAGAAGCAAGAATAAATGGCTCATAATCAGCAAATTATACCTAAATGTAGAGTTCATATATAATTCTAAAAGGCAATCTCATTATAGTAGTGAAACAAATCTCCAAGTTTTGACAGTAAATGCACAAAATAGCTTCATCACCAAGTGATAGAAAGCCATTTTACAGCCTAATAATAGTAACAGTAGTACTTAATAAAGTTACTCAAATGCAACCCACTTGATAATTTTTCTCAAATTAGCATTAAAATGTTACATTTGTGGTTTATAGACAGGATATGCAAAATTGGATGTAAAAACCACAAGCGTTGATTGACCCCTTAAATCTGGCTTAGAACAGAAGAAATGCCTAGATTGACCCCTTAAATTTTTCTCTCCTATACAATTTACTGAGGTTACCAATGCATCTAGTAATCCATTCTTAAAAGATTGAAAAAAATAAATCAATAAATCAAAGCTACCATGAATATCATGTTCTACACAAAGTAAGCAAATTCAAATAGATTCAGATTCTTTAAAATCAATTCAGCCCAACCAAGCCTAACCCAAAAAGAGTAAAAAAATGTTAACAACCAAAGCATCATCACTATCATCAAAGACATATCCAATCCATCTAGGGCTGGCTCTCAGAGATTTAAACCATTCAAGAAGAACAGACAAACATAAACTCACATAGAAGGAGGAGGCCCAAACCCTCTTCAACGGGGTTCTCTTTGCTCATATAGATATGATCACATGAACCCATTAGTCTTCCATTCAAACCCCAAAAAGAGATTGAAAAAAAAAACATCAAATATAAACATGAGGTATTGAGTGGGCTGAGTCAAATGGATACATGTTGTAATTAAGTCCACCTTCCAAAGATCTGAACCATTCAAGGCGGATGAACAATTATATGAATTTTGATTGTTAAGTATTTTTTTCATCATGAAATGGCTAGCTGTCAATCAGACAATAAGGCCATCCATTCAATGTGAATGCTATTTATAAAAAAAAAAACCTTGTGGACAGCATAGATTCTTCTTAATGAAAGCACTTAGAAAGGAAAGACAGCAATTTATAAAAGATAACATGGATAAAACAAGTACGTGATGTAGAGTAAGATGTAAAGGATCTCATTGATGGGTAGATGAAATGCATGGCTCACCATGAAAACAAGTGTGGATTCATGGTTCTAATGCAGAACATCATTTTCTTCCAAAAAAGCATAGCTATGAGGCATCAAATTACCACTCATACAAACAAAATCTAGCCCTTTAAAGCTAGTGTCAGTAGCTTTTGTTATTGTGGAAAAGTGCAAAGGCTAGTCACTTTCATTTTTAACCACTTACAGAAATTCTAAATCTTAGAATTCGAAGGAATTGAATTCAACAAACAGGCCCTAAGAGTAAAAAAAGAGAAAAAAAAAAAGGAAATAAAATAAAGAAAAAAAAAATGGCCAATTCTTTAGAGGAATACATTTATTTTTCCCTCTACAAAACCAAGAGTTTTGCACTACTTGAGCACCCTCTATACAAGTAGATGCATGTGCCACACATTTGAGATCAAAGCCACATTAGGCCTTCACCCCAAAACAGAGGATAATGTAGCCAGCAAGTGCTACACATACATGTTGAACGTGGATAATTGGCCTCTCCTTTTTTGCTATGTCCTAGTATTCATTCACACAAAGCCCTTTAAATGAGTGACAGCATGATTATTGGATCAGGGTATCTAAAAAAAAAATATTATACTATTTTTTATTTCCTTGTTTGAGAAAATCTGAATATAAGTTGAGTTCATTCTCAATCTAAAGCAAGTTTTGGTAACCTTGATGGATCACAGGACATTAATGTTTAATTATAAATATGAACAGCCGGACCCTTCTGCCATTCTCAACTAAGCAAATAAGAAGCCACTATACCTGGTACAAGGGGCGATGCCTTGAAGAAAATTATTATAAAAGATTATACCACCCCAAATCTTGCTTGCTGCAACTACAAAAAAAAAAAAAAAATAGTATAAGAAAACCCAATTTAATTATATACTATAGGTATAGAAAAACAGAAATCTAAAAACCCTATTTGAAGGGGGCAAAGGATCTATCAAACCTGCAATTTTTAAAACAGCTGGTTGTACATGGGTCCAGTAGCACACAAGGAGGGGACTAGATCCACAAAATGACACAGGTGGATCCTAGTTTAAACCGATGGGGAGGGCCATGTCTCGTAGTTGCAGACACATCAAACCTGGACACCATAGTGCAGTGAGAGAAAAGAAAAATCAAATAAAGAATGGTTAATGAAGATGAACAAAACCCAAAAGTTCTGATACCAAAAAGAAATCTATTCAATAATCATAGCATTCCTTTGCAACACATTTACTCTGATCCAACACAGAGCAAAAACAAAGCCAAAACAGGGGAAAAACTTACCACCCAATTCCCAAGAAGGAGAAAAAAAAATCATATAAATAATTAGGACTCCTCCAAAGACATATCATGCAAATGCATTTACTCCTTCTATCCATCATTTCTCTTAAACAAAAAGAAATGACCGATCACTTATTTGCCCTAGAAATACATTGAAGATATACATATAAAAAAATAGAAACAACAACAACAATCGTGAGACCCTAAGGACCCGTTTGGCATTGTTTCCATGTTGTTTCTGTTCCTATACCGAGATTAGGTTGTACTGAGAATTGGCTGTGCTGAGAGTGTGCTGGATGGACCTTGTTTGGCAATACTATATCAAATTGTTCTGCTAAGAATATACCATGTAGCACTTGTTTGGTAACAATAAAACCTACAAAATATAAAAATCCAAAACTATATATAATACTTCATAAGGCTCTCACTAATTTGAATGAGACCTTCCTCTATGATCATCATCATCATCAATTCACCATTAGAAAAGAACTTAAATCCCAAATTCTAAATACCATTTTAGTTGTGTTAAAAATCTAGATTTAAATAATTGGGGTTTTCATCATTTATTTTTAAAAATTACAAATTTCATCTCATTTTGTTCAAAATCGAAAGTAAAAAAGTAAGAAAGATGAGAGACACACTTTGCATACGGGAAGGGAATGAGCAAAAATCGTTCCCTTCCCCAACCTAAATAGAGAGATCAATTTCAACCCATTTTCAAATACTGAATGGGCAACTTTTTCTCATTTGCAAATCAACACCAGTAAATCAGCCCAAGCCACCACGCCCCTCATTTCCTCTGTTTTTCATTCACACCACACCCATAGATCAATCCAACCCATCACACACCAGCTGCAGATCAACCAAACCCATCACTCTCCCTGACCTCTAGATCAACCCAACTCAACACACATCCCGCCTATAGATCACCCCCATCCAAAAATCGTTCCCTTCCCCAACCTAAATAGAGAGATCAATTTCAACCCATTTTCAAATACTGAATGGGCAACTTTTTCTCATTTGCAAATCAACACCAGTAAATCAGCCCAAGCCACCACGCCCCTCATTTCCTCTGTTTCTCATTCACACCACACCCATAGATCAATCCAACCCATCACACACCAGCTGCAGATCAACCAAACCCATCACTCTCCCTGACCTCCAGATCAACCCAACTCAACACACATCCCGCCTATAGATCATCCCCATCCAACACGCAACCTACCAGAGAAGATGGGCACACATAGAAAAAAGGCACAGAGAAGAAAACTAAAGGCAAGAAAATGGGTCGTTGGGAGACAACCAGGGGGTCTGTTCAGCAGAGAGAGAGGGAGGGGGGGTGGGGGTGGGGGTGGGCGGGCATTGGCAGAAGGGTCGTTTTGCCTTAGGGAGAGAGAGATGGCTGGCCTGGGTAGTGGGGTTGAGAGAGAGGAAAGGGAAGGAGATAGAGATGGGTCGTTTGGGAAGATGGAAAAGGTCCCTAAAATCCAAAAAGAAGAAGAGAAAACAAATCAAGAATGAAAAGGCCATGATTTAGGAAAAGAAAAGTGAAAAGAGGACAAAAGAGATGTGAAGGAGATGGTCGATGGAGAACATACCTAGGCAATGTCGAAGGCTGTGAAGGAGATGGTCGATGGAGTTGTGAGATGCCTTCGGTGCAGTAGATATTAGCGCAAAAGAGATGGGGCGCGAAAGACCTTCGGTGCCTTAGATATTAAGGGCGCGAAAAGTTCTAGCGCGCGAAAATGAAATGAAGGGGTTTTTGGGTAGTGTTGACCGGTTTATATTTAAAAACGACGGTACCTGTATGTCGATTTTTAAAATGGTACGCCCACACTAACCAGACTGTCGCTCTTTTAGAAACGGCTGAGGGTAAACGTCGTTATGAACGACAGTTTTTAGGTGTTGTTAAATTCAATAAAAACTGCCGTTTTTAACCCATTTTGAGGTAGTGTTCTACCTTGTTTGAGGAGCGGTTGCCTCGTCATAGTGCTGAGTTCATTAGTGCATTGCTGTATAAGGAATATACACACCCTAAGTTAGGTAACCTTAATCTTGTTGTAAAGCTGCCAGAGAAAAGTCTGAAACCAGATTTGGGGCTAAAGACATATATTGCTTATGAGGTATTTGAAGAGCAAGGCAGGGGATATTCTGTCACTAAGCTTCATTGCAATGCGGCTGATGCGGTGGGCTTAGTTCTGTCAATAGTGAAATTTTTTTCTCTGAAATCTTGTCTTTTAATACCTAAGTTCAGCATGATTGATTTCTTAAAACTCACCGATTTTATCTAATCAGAATTTGAATATGATACATGCATTCTAGAAGACCTGACTATATGTCAAGTTACTGTTGAGTCTTTTGACAAGCTTGAGTTTTTGGCTATTGGTATAGTTAAACTTTTGTTAGTAACGATCAACTTTTCCCCCCTTTAAAAGTGATGATGAAGTCCATTTTCATTATTTGGGAAGTGGTATTGATTAATCAATTCAAGAACTCTTGGTTTTGAGAAGCTTACAGAAATTAAGCCTTCATAGGAGTTGGGCTAAGCTTTGAACATTACAGTTAGCAGACATTTGAATGGTCTCAGCTTGCTTGAATGCTTGCCCTTCATGTATTCAAACTAAGAAACTAACTCATGATGATGTGTTGGTAATTGCTATCTGCTTCCTTTTTGCAACCTTATCCCGTCATTTTATCGCCATAAATTTTGGAGTAGATCTTTGCGATGTAGCTGCGGTAATGTGTGTGGATGGAATTACGTGGTTGGGTTCCACACTATTAGTTTACTAAATGGTTGTTGATGTTCCAATTTTTTTTTATTTTGGGTCTATCATGCTCACATGGAGCAGAATTGGGTAACCAAAAGTGGTTTCCTTAGAAGTAGTAGTATTTCTTAAGAGTCACTGATGCTTATCAAAGATGATTTTAATTTTTAATTACTTTGATCTTAGTGGTGCTTACTGCCAATGGCTATGGTTTTTCTATTTGTTAGTTTTCTTTATAACACTATGTTCTATGTAATTCTCCAGTAGGTTGCTGGCTTGATGCATGAGTAACTTGGTGTCCAGTGTAATTATACTATGGTGCTTTCTTGGATTATGTACTCAATGGAGTTATACAGGAAACATCATTGAGAAGAATGATATAAGATAATACTTCTCAAAATTCATGTGACATCGTTTTCTGTATTCACATCCTGGTTGAGGGATTTGTTACCAAGTTGACTGATGAGATTGGAATCTCGGGCTCAATCATGTAAAATTAGATGTCACTATTGGAAAATTTCCATCATGTGGGGCCACACATATAACTATTAAATGTGTTATGCTATCTTTGGTTAAGCCTATATTAAAGTGATCTAATTAAGAATTAAACTTCTAAGGCTTAAGGGTATAATTGTCATAGGATTAATGTGTAGATACCAGAATGTTATTTCTAATTTGATGAGGGGCCAAATTAGAAATAGCAAACCTATGATATCTTATATATTAGGGTTATGGTCCCCAATTCATATGGTGAATTCCTATTCTCTCTGACATCCCATCTTCAGAAGAATCAAGAGGGTTTCTCTGGGTAGCCATATTGGATTGGAAGATCAACAACCTGTGAACAACTTCATTCAATGGATCCAGGTATATTTCCGCTTTACTTCTCTCAATGATTTGACATGGAGGATCTTGGTTTATTAGGGTTTCCTAGATCAAAGATCTTGGTGTATTGTTTCTTACAATTGGTATCAGAGCATCTCCATGTTAAGCCAATGGGAATCCAGATATAAATCAATCTGTTGATATTCTATTCTTTGGTTGCAATCTATTAATTTCTTCATTAATATTCTTTGGTTGCCAAAGATCCTGTCTTTTTCTTGTCTCTGCCAACTTCCTTGTTTCTACTTTTTTTTGCTTTTTGTTTGCTTTGAAAACTGTGGATTGATATAACACTTCCATGGTATTAGAGCCCTAATGATCCGGTGGAATTTTATTTTTCGTTATTAACGATTTCGATTATTGCCGATCCGAGTAGATCTGTGCATCTTTGGCATGCCACTGCACCCTCTCTATTGTTGATCCAAGTGGATCTGTGCTGCTGATTTTCCAACTTGGGTCTTGGAGTCCTGCGGCTATTAGATTTGTAATGGTTTTGGTTGGAGTTTGTTTGGTTGGTTATGTCATAGGACCACCATTGTACTGGAACTTGGCTGAGAGGTTTGGTCGTCATGCTTCATGCCCTCCTTGTGTTTGTGATTGCTCTTCATAGTCCGTCATCTTAATG
Source organism: Cinnamomum chago (assembly GCA_038049695.1). Taxonomy (NCBI): domain Eukaryota; kingdom Viridiplantae; phylum Streptophyta; class Magnoliopsida; order Laurales; family Lauraceae; genus Cinnamomum; species Cinnamomum chago. The sequence continues at coordinate 116,352,079 of CP142453.1, read as the reverse complement.
CCATTAGGTTACAGAACGTTTTTTTTTTTTAGTGAAAGGAAGGTGATGGGTCGTATGGTGGTCCAAATGAGCACACATATTGGTGGTCCAAGGGATTTTACTAAAAAAGAAAAAATTTATTTGTGGTGACATGTGAAGACAACTAATTGGTTTCTTCAAACAACAATTCAAATGTTTTATGGTATATCTTTTATGGTTAAATTACATAGTCCATTATTCTAAATGGGCTAATTGAAACAAGATGTAACAAAAGTGACCTCTCTTGTGTAGATTGTTCATGAGAAATATTGGATGTTTGTGTGTGTAAATTCATGCGGGTCTTAGTCGGCCCAAAGGAAGGTTAATACTTGGCTGAATTGCATACACACCTGTGGTGGTAAACGTGTGACGATTATAAGGATTTTACATGTGAATAATAAGTCGATCCAAAGATAGATTTATTATTTGACATGAATTATTGTCAATGTTTGATCACTACAACAAGATGACCATTTACAATTAATATTACTGTCCAAAGACTTGATATTAATGTTGTGCTAGGTACCTTGACATGAGACTTAACATTATTTGAATTTGTTGCTTCTGTATTTGGTTAATAATATGAGCATGCTTGTCTGTTTCTTTTTTTGTTCTCTTTACAGCTAGTGTTTCTACTATATCTGCTAATATCAACTCTATACATGTACTTAATGGGACCAACTTTAAGGATTGGAAAGAGAACATAGAAATTGTTCTCGACTGCATGGATCTAGATCTTGCACTACGGATTGAGCAACCCGCTTCTCTTACGGATGCAAGTTCTCATAATGATAAGAAGAACTTTGAGAAGTGGGATTGCTCAAATCGCATGAATCTTATGATCATCAAGCGCGGCATTCCAGAGGCATTTAGGGGTGTGGTAACTGAAAAGTTAACCACAGCCAAAGAATTCCTAGCCGAAATTGAAAAGCGTTTTCTGAAAAACGATAAGGCAGAAACAAGCACGCTTTTGCAAAGCTTGATTTCTATAAAGTACAATGGCAAGGGGAACATACGGGAGTACATTATGGGAATGTCTCATATTGCTTCTAAACTTAAGGCACTGAAGCTCGAGCTGTCTGACGACTTGCTCGTGCATTTAGTATTAATATCACTTCCTGCACTATACAGTCAATTTAAGGTCAGTTACAACTGTCAAAAGGAGAAATGGACTCTTAATGAGCTCATTTCTTACTGTGTGCAAGAGGAAGAGAGATTGAAGCAAGACAGAACCGAAAGTGCTCATTTGGCTAGCACCTCTAAGGATAAGGGCAAAGATAAGGGCAAAAAGAGGAAGAAAAATGGAGCTGCTAAGGGTCCAGCAGAAAAGAAACAACAGCCAGCAACTGAGGGTTGTTTCTTTTGCAACAAGCCTAAACATGTGAAGAAGGACTGTACCAAATATCACGCTTGGCGTGTAAAGAAAGGTACATTTCTTGCTTTGGTCTGTTCTGAGGCAAATCTAGCTTCAGTACCTAGAAACACGTGGTGGTTAGATTCTGGTGCTACTACTCACATCAGTGTTTCTATATAGGGTTGCCTGAGCTACCGAAAGCCAAGTGATGCTGAAAGATACATCTTTGTGGGCGATGGAAAGTCGGTAGAAGTAGAGGCAATAGGGCATTTTAGGTTGTTATTAAAAACTGGTTATTATTTGGATTTATTAGATACTTTTATTGTACCATCTTTTCGACGGAATTTGATTTCAGTTTCTTTATTGGAGTTTGGTTATTTTTGTTCATTTGGAAACAATCAATTCAGTTTATCTATAAATTCAAATGTTATTGGAACTTGTTCTCTATGTGTATATGACAACTTATATTTGCTTGATACAATTGTTTCTTATAATGAATCCTTGCATGTGGAATCAAGAGGTACTAAACGCAAACTGAATAAAGAAAACTCGGCTACATTATGGCACAAACGCTTAGGTCACATCTCTAAGTCCAGAGTTGAGCGACTTGTGTCTAATGGCATTTTAGATTCCCTTGACTTTACAGACTTTGATGTTTGTATTGCTTGCATCAAGGGAAAATAGACCAAAATGAAGAAATTAGGTGCCAATAGAACTACAAACGTCTTAGAATTGATACACACAGATATCTGTGGACCATTCCCTATGGCTTCCTGGAATGGCCAACACACTACAACAATTTGCACTTTTGCCGGCGCTAAAAAAGCGCCGGTAAAGGTCCATTAAACGCCGGCAATGTCTATTACCGGCGATTTCTCTTGCGCCGGCAATGCGTCGGGAAAAGCTCGCCAGTAATAGCATTTGCCGGCGAAAAAAAGGCAGCGCCGGTGAAAGTCCATACATATCCGGCGTTTTATTTTGCCAGGAAAAGAGTTCTGTTTTTTAAAAATAAATATTTAGAAAAACTTTTCCCAGTGTTATTTTGCGCCGGGAAAAGATTTTATTTTTTCAAAAATAAATGTTAGAAAAAATTTTCCGGCGTTATTTTGGGCCGGGAAAAAGTGGTTTATTTTTTTAAAAATAAATTTAGAAAGACTTTCGCCGGCGTTAATTTGCGCCAGGAAAAGTGGTTTACTTTTTCAAAAATATATTTAGAAAAACTTTCGCTGGAGTTTTTTGCGCCGGGAAAAGATTAACAATTTACGAAAAAAAAAATTTAAATCTTTTTACCGGCTTCTTTTCTCACCGGGAATAATTTTTTTTATTTATTTGATTTTTAAATTTCTTTTCCTGTTTGTCACATTAATAAATTGAAATTTCTAATTCCATTATCCAAGACCACATCTACTACACACCCTACATCCATTTCCATTCCAAAATCATCAACAAATGAAACAAGAAAATTCATTTCACTTCATATTAATATTCAAACATCCTTACAACATTGAAAACACTTTACCATTACCATTACAAAATTAAAACAAATGCTAACATTCTACTATGTACCAACATTCAAATGACCACCAAACACACAAAATTTTATAAGCAAGAAATGACACCCGTGAGTCCTTGACCACCAAACTTCTAGTTGATTTATGATGACAATGATATGAAATAAGTCAAGCACGGCAAGAGGAATAACCCCAGGTTCAGCTGTGGATCCTTACATGGTGTGTGTTTTCCCACTATTAGTTTGTCCATATGCAAAAACAGTACCTGTAACCAAGTGAAAAAAAAAATTCATCAAAGTTCATTATGTGGATAAAGGTGAACCCACACACAAACATCAAAGTTCATTATGACAGTAGAGGTGCATTTTGGATGTACCACATACATGTAGAACAACATCAGCAGAATTGATAATTATAAGATTAGCTTCCTATGCCATTTTCATTGCAACACAGTATACAATACATGTTTCATGATAAACATTGATGCATTGGGCCCGCTTGGATCGTCATAAACCAAATGAAGATAACTCGGTTTATGCAAAATTAGGATTCTTTCGTTTGAATATCCTAAGTCATATATATGCCCCAATGGCTTTGTTCTTTGCTGCAACTAATTACTTGTAAACGGAGTTAAAGGTGTTTTTCTTTTCTGTTTTTTTTTTTTTTTTTTGACTAAGTGAACTGCAATTGATTTCAAGGATCCAAACAGCGCAAGCAAAATAAAATTAGAAGGAAAGCATCCCTAACTGCCAAATCCATACATTTGTCACTGGAAACCGTGGGCAAATATATCAATCACTTGATACTCAATAAGGGTCGTGCGTTGGTTGAGAAAGTCCTCCTGGAAAATTCTATAGCTTAAACTTCTGATATATTTCTCACATCACATGTTTAATGTGATTTTCTTTCACACCTCGAAGAAGAAGAATTTATGTAACACGTACATCAGCAATAAAGCCTCGTCCCATTTATGCTAGAGTCAATTATATGAATTTTGTTTATCCATTCTAATCTATTTTGATCCAAATCTTCAAATAGATTGCACTTATTCAAATCTATTCTTGTTACTTCTATCCTATTTTTCTTCGGCCTACTATTTCCCCTTGGTGTTAGCTTGCATTGGATATGTCCAATCATCATAAACGGTTTCTCTTATTTTATCACTTATTGATAGTTAGTTGATACTATCCCAAAAAGAATCTATATATGCAGCCAACTTTTATTCTTTCTCACTAATTGAAAAAATAGAAAATTTTTCACATTACATGTACCAGCCAGCAGCCAACTTTTATTCTTTCTCACTAATTGAAAAAATAGAAAATTTTTCACATTACATGTACCAGCCAGCAGCCAACTTTTATTCTTTCTCAGTTGTGACAACATAAAGAAAAGTGATATCCAATGGGTGCTATCATCCTAACATCAAATTTAGCTACTACACATCAATAGTCCAAGGAATCAGGAGCTTAGAGGGGAACTACAAGAGCCTAATAAAAACACAACCACACTAACATAGAAATGCAAAAAACAACACAGAAGAAAAGACACACAACAACAAGCACTAACACGATTCATTTTCAAAACGATATTGCCCCATCCAATATAAAGGGTTTCATTTTTCTTTTCCATGCAACTCCTAAAAATTATTGATAGAGCAATAAGTTCCTTAAAATAAAACCATCAAGGCTCGCTTCTTTAGGAAGAAGAACTCAATTACAAGCAATATAAGAAGAAAAACCCGCTGCAATACAATTGAAAGGTGCTCATTGTCTCAACCATAAGGCATAGAGCTAGAGTCAGCTTACCTTTCAAAATAGGCCCAAAAAAGGGTACAACATTCAAATAGTATTTAATGTGAAGCGTTTGAAAAGAAGGGGGAAAGATTCCAAACCTATAAATTGTAAGAAAGACTTTAGGTACAATTCCTACCAGAGAACCAAATAGGTGTAATAGGTGCAAGAAATGTGCCATTATAAACCCATCATTTTTCACTTCCACTAGGTGTAACAATTTATTTTTTTGCTGAGAAGCACATACAAGCAGATAAGAACATTAAATTTTTTTTTTTGTAATGTACCATTATATAAAGGGAACTAAAAATAGGTGTAACAGGTGCAAGAAATGTGCCATTATAAACCCATCATTTTTCACTTCCGCTGGGTGTAACAATTTATCTTCTTAAGATAGAAATAGGTGTAATAATATATTTAGAAGAATGGTTGCATATATCATTTTACTTGTGCAATTTTTTTTAACCTCGAATCATCAAGATAAATTGTAGTCCACAAAACACAAGAACCATAAAATTGTGTATACCCAAATAGAAGCACATTATAACCTTATCACAGGTTTTATTAAAATATTGTTAAAAAACAAGAGGAAAAACTACTTTTTTCATAACTGAAGTTCTTGCTAAATGTCAGATCCCTGATAAGTATAGATCATTTTTAGGGAAAAAAGTGCATCCTTGTCAAATAACCTGGACACATTTACATATAGCCGTACTAATTTCTGAAATGCAATCTATGCACATCCACCAAATCAGGTATGATGAGCGAGTAAAAGGGCTTATATGGTATTGAAATATCTCCAAGTGAGAAGAATTGAATGACACAAGTGTATAAAGATTAGAGCTGAAAACTGAGCTCAAGGACTTTCCCTCCAAAACATAATTCCACTACATCTTACCTTATTATCCAAGGTAATAGATGCATTGTATGTACGAAAAACTTTTGCTGTAAGGCCAGGCATCAGTTCCTTCAAATGCGCATTGAGTTTGCTGGTGTCCAACTTGTCAAAAAGATCTCCCCCTTCCTTTTTTCCTGATCAACAGAAACAAAGGTACTCATTTAGTCTCACAAACTGAATGGGAAAGCAGATAACACCAATAAGAAATCAATCACTCACCCAAATAATCATTGAACCAAGGCTCAGAAAATCACTCCAGAGAAGAAGAATCCACAATTAAGTGATTAATGGTTCATCCAAGGAATCCTTTGACTAAAATCATATAAACACTTAAAAAAAAATAGCCAGAAAATCCAATCCCTTACCTGTAACTTATTCGGAGAGACTAACGTGACATTTTCAACTTTCAGAGTGCAACAACCAACTGTATCAGCCTCATCATCATCCTGCGGAAGAAAAATCAATTGCAAAAGGCACAAATTTGTGAAATATATGACAAATTTAGGCACTTTGTTGATATCAAAAAGGGTACTTTTACTGCCAGTGAGAAAAGAGCATGGAGGTGGTGGTTCCTAGAATATAAAGTTATCAGTTTCAGACCCGAACTGAAGCATGTGGAAAACAAAACAAAAAAGTAGAAGGTAAAAGAGAAAATTCATTAATGCTAACTCTCCCTTTCTTGCTGCCCCAAACTCAGCTCCTTATTCAAACATGAATTAAGTCACTTTGAGGTCTAACCCACCAGATTTTATATGGGTCGAAGTAGATCAACTTACAAAGAACATTACTAAAAAAAAAACACACATGCGCACATCCATAAGTATTGGTCAGAACATGTAACAGATAGAGGAAGCACACTATAGTGAACAGGATAAAAGTCAGAAAGGGACAAGAATATGCGGGCGTCGTGTCTAAAAAGTCAGTGGATGCACATAATATATATATATATATATAAACTCTCACACCAGTAGTATGTCTCTAAAACCAGTATAGAGGATAACATCATAAAATAATTGTTCAACCAGCATGTGCATGGGCAATTGGACTTTACCTTCTCATTGCCCGCCCTAAGAGCTAGCTTATCAATGAGATATGTAGCAACAACTATTTGTCGCTTGGTTAGATCCTTGCTCGCTAAATCCTTTGTGTCTGTCGCTCTAATGCCATCAATGTAGTCCTGCACATAAAGTTATGGGGTAAAAGATATTGCGTGTCCAGTGAAACTTCCAATTCATTTGAGAATCAACAGCAAAAAACACAAATTATCACCAATTTCACAAATAAAAACCATATACAAAACTTGCCTTCAACATCCTTGCTTTCTCGTATTTCTCTGTCACTCTGTCCTTTCAAGGAACTGCTTGCTGCTAAGAAGACATACTTGAATTCTTTTGGGTTGATTGGATCATTCCAAAATGCTAACCAGGTAACTGTATTGTCATACTTTATCTCTTTCCACCTGAAAAAGGACCGCAGAGACTCAAAATAATGTTGATAATCACAACTCTTAATAATCTCTGATGCGACCACACATGAAAATGGAAAAAAAATAAAGAGCAAAGATTATACCTAGGGATTTTTGCAAAGAGCAGTTATGGTCTTTAATGGCATGGCGAAGTTTGGTGCTTTTGACAGAACAAAAGCAGAAGCCAAATTCTAATGCAGTAACATTCTATGAAGAAGGTCCAGCTTTATGCTACCCTTGGATACTTTCATATACAACCTTAATAATTTGGTTGGTTTCATCATCAGAACTACATCCCAGGTGGCTGGTTGATTCCTTACCTGATTTTCCAAACACAACCATCATTGAAAAAAAGAAAAAAACTTCAAGGAGAACATAAACAAAGGAAGAACAAGAAAAGAGAAAATCCAACATAAACAAAGTGATATCTATGAAGCATTTGCTAGTGTCTAACATGGAATCAGGACCATTCGACAAGTCTGTATTTATCATAAGAATGACTACATGTGCAAAATACCATATAAATGAAAAGAACTCTTAACACAAAACAAAAAAGTTCGTGCATTTCCTAACCCCAAAACACATAAGAATCAATGATCAAGCACAGATAACCATAACAACAAGAACAAATAAACCCCATTTCATTTGGGCCTCACCCAAAACCGAAGTAAAAGAGAGGGACACCTCCAAAAGCGCATCAGTTTTCCCCAAATCACACCAAAATCAAAACCGCAGAACAACCAAAACCATAAAAATCAAAATTGCAGAACAACCAAAACCATAGAAATCAAAGCCCAAACCTTTTTCGGATCGGTGTAGTGCTCCCCTCATCTTCCCCGGCCACAACCTTATCGGCGCTCTTCCCACTGCTGTCCTGATCCTCCATCTTCTTCTCCTCGACCAGCCACTTCCGTTCTCCTCCGAAATCTCCCACACCTTCCAAAAGCCTTGCCTCCTCATTGGCCTCCAAAGATTGTGTCGGACCGCAATCCCTCACAGCGATGTTCTCATCGACCGCCGCCGCCGCCGGCTCCTGCGCCTCCTATCGGTTGTTCTTCGGAGTCTGCCTCTGCCGCGTGTTCGCCGCTACTCCCTGCCCCTCGGCGACAGCGATCAGTTGCTGCTGCTGCACACGACCCCTGCGCGCTCCACTACGCAACTCTTGCATCCTTCATCCATAAAATCTCATGGCGAAAATGAAAACCCTAGATTTCTCCGAGCTCTCGATTCTAATCGAAATCGATGAACAAAGAAATATCGATTGAGGTTCTAGTAGGTCAGTCTTCAAGCAATCTCTCTGCTGTGACAAAACTGCTGCTCAGATTGAAAGACATCCATTTCTTCAAGGAATCACTTTGCTCGTTGAAGGACTCCTACATCAGTAAGAAACTGAGAAGGGCATAGGGATTCAAGCCTCCATGTGGAGAACCCACTTGCTGATTTGCAGAGAAGACAGAGCATGGGTCTGATCTCAAGTTGCAGAGGGTTCCATCGCCAGATCTATGTGTTGATGGTTGCTAGAGTAGGAGCGAAAGAGAAACAGAAAATTCGGGCTGGGCTCTGTCTGCATATCGACCACGCATGTCTCTTGGTGAAGATGGAGGAGGCTCAGGGAGAACAATAGGGAACGGAAGAAAGAATGGTGGGAAGTTTTCACTTTTCAGGAAAGGAACGAAAAAAAGGGGGCATTAGTATGCTTTGGCCCTGCTTTTTTATTTCCTGGCGCGAACAATGCGATGGCAAAAACATTATAAAAAATATCTTAAAATCCAGAACTTTCCCGGTGCAATTAATGCGCCAGCAAAAACATTGTAAAAAAATTCAAAAAAAAAAACTATTCTCGACTCAATTACTGCGCCGGGAAAAATCAAATAAAAGCCACGCCCCTGTAGGAAATTTGGAGGGTGAAATTTGCCGGCGATCCAGGTAGGTCACCGGCAAAAATATAACATTTGCCGGCGACAACAAATTTTTGCCGGTAAAGCACTAACCATTGCCGGCGAAACTATGTCGCCGGGAAAACTCTACCTTTTACCGGCGAAATAAGATTTTTCGCCGGTAAAAGTTATACTTTTCCCGGCGTTTAATGATTGCGCCGGAAAAAAACGCCGGTAAAAGTGTAAATTCTTGTAGTGACAGTATTTCATATCATTCATAGACGATTACTCTCACTATGGGTACCTATTTCTCATTCATGAGAAATCATAGTCATTGGACGTGTTCAAAACATTTAAAGCTGAAGTTGAGAATCAACTCAACAAAAGAATAAAGAGTGTCAGGTCTGACCGTGGTGGTGAATATTACGGCAGATATGACGGTTCAGGTGAATAACATCCAAGACCGTTTGCCAAATTCCTAGAGGAATGTGGAATCATCCCACAGTACACCATGCCAGGGTCACCTAGCATGAATGGTGTAGCTGAAAGACGAAACTGGACTCTTAAGGATATGGTAAGGAGTATGATTAGTCATTCCACTTTACCAGAGTCACTCTGGGGAGAAGCACTCAAAACAGCAGCTTATATTCTGAATAGAGTGCCAACTAAAGCAGCTGCAAAAACACCTTATGAGCTTTGGACAGGCAAAAAGCCTAGTCTAAAACTTTTTCACATTTGAGGATATCCAGCTGAGGCAAGGCCTTACAGGCCACATGAAAAGAAATTGGACTCTAAAACTGTGAGCAGCTACTTCATTGGCTACTTTGAGCGATCTAGGGGCTATAAGTTTTATGATCCCACACTTAGGTCAATTTTTGAGACGGGAACTGCAACATTTTTTGAGGATGTTGAGTTTGGGGGGAGAAATAAGGTTAGGGAAATTGTCTTTGAGGAAGAATCGGTTACGATTCCCATTATTGCTTTTGACAATGTGCAGGTTTCTATACCTCTCATTGATCAAGAAACGAATCCGGATCCTCACCAAGACAATGTTGATCACCCCCCCCCCCCCCCCCATTCAAGATGAGAAACAAACTCAACAACCTCAAGAACCAGTGCCATTAAGGCGATCCACTAAAGAGAGGAGACATACTATTCCAGACGATTTTTTCGTATTTCTCCAAGAACATGAGGAAGAAATTGGAATGGTGGAAAATGATCCAATCAACTTCCATCAAGCCATGCAAAGTTCTAACTCTCAAAAGTGGATTGATGCCATGAATGAGGAATATAAGTCTATGCAAGACAATAAGGTTTGGGAACTTGTCCCATTACCAGAAGGTGCGAAGCCCATTGGTTGCAAATGGATTTTTAAAACAAAAAATGATTCAAATGGTAATGTGGAGAGGTAAAAGGCTCGTCTTTTAGCTAAAGGCTTTACCTAAAAGGAAGGGATTGACTTTAAAGAGACTTTCTCTCCGGTTTCATCAAAAGACTCTTTTAGGACAATCATGGCACTAGTTGCACATTTTGATCTTGAGCTTCATCAAATAGATGTCAAAACAACATTTCTCAATGGTGACATTGACGAAACAATTTATATGATGCAACCAGAAAACTTTGAGTCGGGAGACCCAAAGAATATGGTCTGCAAATTGACAAAGTCCATCTATGGACTCAAGCAAGCTTCTCATCAGTGGTATCACAAGTTTCATCAAGTGATTATCTCATTTTGTTTTGAGACAAACGTGTTGATAATTGTGTGTATCACAAATTCAGTGGGAGTAAGCACATATTCCTAGTTTTGTATGTTGATGACATATTGCTTGCCACAAACGATATAGGCATGTTGCATGAAACCAAAAGGTTTCTATCAAAGAATTTTGAGATGAAAGATCTTTGTGACGTCTCTTTTGTATTAGGGATCCTGATATAACGAGATCGCTCTCGGGGTATTCTTGGATTATCACAAAGAAGCTATATTGATAAAGTGCTCAAAAGATTTGACATGCAGGACAACAAACCAGGTGACACTCCTGTCTCTAAGGGAGACAAGTTCAGTCTCAATCAATGCCCTAAAACTAACCTTGAAGTTAAGGAACTGCAGAAGATTCCTTATGCATCAGCTGTAGGGAGTCTAATGTATGCTAAGGTGTGTACGCGTCCGGATATTGCATACATTGTTGGTATGTTAGGCAGATATTTAAGTAATCAAGGGATGGATCATTGGAAAGCAGCCAAGTGGGTTATGAGGTATTTACAAAGAACAAAAGATCATATGCTCACATATAGGAGATCTGATCAGTTGAAGATCATAGGGTATTTTGACTCCGATTATGCTGGATGCCAAAACAGTATGAAATCCACATCAGGCTATGTAACGTCCCACTCTTCACGCATGCATGATATTGTCCGCTTTGTCCCACAGGCCTTACGATTTTGCTTCTGATGGGCCTCAACACATCAAAAGGCCTCATGCAAGGTAAGGGTGTAAGCTCTTATATATAACCCCATTCACTTTCCTCTATATAGTCGATGTGGGACTCCGGGGAGTCACATTCCACCCCCCTTAGGGTTGCACGTCCCTGTGCAGTAGCCTGCCAGTCCCTATAGCCTGTCAGCCTTCTTGGCCTACCCACATGGAGACCCGCCCACTTGCACCAAGCCACGGCAGGGGACCCACACTCGAACTAATCGAGAGTCGGCTCTAATACCATTTTTAACGTCCCACCCTTCACGCATGCATGATATTGTCTGCTTTGGCCCACGGGCCTCACGGTTTTGCTTCTGATGGGCCTCAACCCATCAAAAGGCCTCATGCAAGGTAAGAGTGTAAGCTCTTACATATAACTCAATTCACTTTCCTCTCTATAGTCGATATGGGACTCCGGGGCGTCACAGGCTACATCTACCTGTTAGCTGGTGGAGCAATATCTTGGAGGAGTGCCAAACAGACACTCGTGACTGATTCCACCATGGCAGCAGAGTTTGTGGCATGCAATGAGGCATCCGACCATGGAATATGGCTGCGGAATTTTGTCACTGGGCTGCGAGTTCTAGAGGGTATTAAAAGACCACTCAAACTATATTGTGACAATAAGTCAGCAGTGCTATATTCCAACAACAACAGGAGCTCAATTACGTCAAAGCATATTGCCATTAAGTTCCTAGTTGTGAATGAGAGAATACAGGATGAACAGATATCCATAGAGCACATTGGGACAAACTCCATAATAGCGGATCTGCTTACAAAGGGATTACCACCCAAGGTCTTTCATGAGCACGCTGCTCATATGTGTGTTATTTTGTGTGAGGATATCACATTATAGTGGGAGTTTGTATAATTTTATGTTTTATTGCTTTATGTTTGATTTTGAACACACTTATGCATTTATGTATTTGGATATTTTTCTTATCAGAAATACAGTATTCGGTTCATTTCACTCTGTTACATTGTGTTAAATATTGATCTCCCTAAGGAATACAGTAGGACCAGTTGGAAATAAACATGTATAGATCACATTGCATGTACTTTCCATACTACGCATCCATGATTGATCTATGTCATTTGGTTATGTTGGTGTACGTGACCATTGATGGGTTTAGTCATGTTGAAAGTGACGAAGACCGCTTTGATTCTATACCGGCATAATCAATGGATGCGATTGTTCGGATATATCTTAAAATTATGATAGCAAACTTTTGGAGATCATACAGTCACACACATTTGTTAAGTAACATATATTGCCCAGTGGGAGATTGTTGGAAAAATACTATCATGTGGGGCCACATATATAACTATTAAATGTGTTATGCTATCTTTGATTAAGCTTATATTAAAGTGATCTAATTAAGAATTAAAGTTCTAAGGCTTAAGGGTATAATTGTCATGAGGTTAATGTGTAAATACCATAATGTTATTTCTAATTTGATGAGGGACCAACTTAGAAATAGCAAATTCATGATATCTTATATATTAAAATTATGGTCTCCAATTTATATGGTAAATTCTTATTCCATCGAGAAGAAATCACAATACCTACGTACGTCTTTGACCCAGAAAAAGTTGGTCAGTCAGACAGGCCGATGTTATATTTGCCTCGGTGACAACAAAAAACAGGAGGCACGCCCGGGAGTCTGAGTGAGTGCCGTACCAATTGTACAAATGCTGATTAAAAAACGACATAGGAAGGTGGCACCAAGTTGTGTCAGGGGCTCGTGGGAGAGACACAAAGCTAGCTACCTCAGCAGGAGGCCTTGAAACGGCAATTATCTCAAGACCAATATGCAACGGTACAGACTTTTTTTTTTTTTTTTTTTTGATAATGTAGGGTTCTCAGCCCTTTAGGCCAGAATAATTCCTACGGGCCCAGGAGAGAAAGCCAGGTAAAATTCCCCTGTGGCCCCAGTGTGGTAGAGCAGTTTCGAACCCACAACCTCCGGGTGCAAACCGTAGTCCTAGGCCAACTGAGCTACCCCTCGGAGTTGGCGGTACAGACTTCATATGCACATGAATAGACAAAACCCTTTTGGTATCTGTCATACCAAAACAAAGGAGAAAAAAACGTACGTGTGCGCTTAAAATATTGAGTATCCTTGCGTGGATACTGGGCACTCTTTTTTCAGTAGTGCTATTTGGGCAAATTTTTTGGTCATAATTTTGGACAATCCCTATAATATTCCTTAAATATCATAGAAATATTCAAAGGATATCATAGTGGTTGTCTAAAATTCTGACAAAAAAATTTGTCCAGATAGGCTTTTTGCTCTTCTTTATATTGTGTTTTTGTTTTTTACAGGTCGATGATATTCTTGGGTACATGCATGGGTACACGCATGCTTGAACTCGCGTGGGGCTGAAAGTGTTGTAGCTGAAGGTCGTCGACATCTCTACATATTTTCGGACATATATGGGATTGGATGACATCCACTGGCAACTGCCGTCATGAAATCATGAGTCTATCTAGAGGAGGATATGCAAACTAATTAATGTAAAGCATTCGGATAGGAATCATTTGTTGGTCAAGTCTTATCTGAATCAAAATTGAACACCCAATCAAAATAAAGTATAATATATGCATGTATTAGGTATGTATTCATTACGCATGTGTTATATATTGTATAATAATTATGGAAAGCCCTCTCTTAAGAAAAACCTACGAGAGGTGTGATCATGAAATAACTTTTTCATCATGTGGTAGTTTGAATTAAAGTGCTTTTGATCTTTTGCTTAAGTTTACTTGACAAGTAAAATTACTAAACGGACCCTTAAGGCATGCTTGAAAGGTAAAACCTAAGATCTTTGTAGGACCCATTTGAATAGATGCTGATCATTATAGGGGTTAATGGATATTGTGGATATGATTTTGGGCAAAAGAACCATCTAACGAGATCTATTACAACCACTGATTTGGAGGCCTTAAAATTTCATGGCTTTTTAAAGTTATATCTTTTTGTTTTTTTATAAAATTCAATTCAGTAGTAAAGATAGTTCATATCATATTAGTTTAGAACTAAGGTGGATACCAATTCATGGGGGTTATTGAGTGTGAGAGATGGATCCACAGGTTGGTATTAAATACGGACCATATAGTCTGGACCCAAAGATTTAGGTTGGTCCACGAATTAGAATGGATTGCCGATAAAAGCTAGCCTAAAACTCATTGGGTTGAGACAACTGGTTCGATCCAATTTCAACCAACAAAAAATAATAGAAAGGAAGAAAAATATTAGACCAATAGGTTGGTCATAAAACGCTGACAAGCCTAAAACAATGTGATTTCGTAAGTAAGTTTAACAGTTACAGAATTGCTGATAGTAACATAAATGACACGATTAAAATAACCATCTCTGTTGGTCAATTCTTGAAACAACAACCCAATGATGTGGACATTTTATTTATTTATTCAATGGGTGAGGTTTGAAAGTTGAAACGAAACGAAAAGATGTTGTCTCTTTGATATTGTTGTTTTATCCGTGAAATTTGAGGCCTACACGTTTCATATACTCTTTTCATCTTTGGATAAATGATCTCAGGCACTTTAATAAGGATTACAATGGACCTTGACCCAGATCAGGAAAAGAGAACCAGAACAGAGACCTGGACCAAACATGGGCCCACGTACGGAACCATGACCATACCAATTTTTTGTTTTGGAGCTGGACCTAAATAGAGAGACTATATGCTTGAAGACTATGTAATATATAACATATGACAATGACAATGACAATGACAATGACAATAGGGTATTCAGTCCCTTGGATAGCTGGAGCTGGCCCAAGTTGAATTCAGGCCTACGTAATGACCGAAATTGCCAAATCTTGGACCTATAACCCATTTTTATCCCTACCTTAATCCTTCCCCTGTTGACCTTTAGAGCCTATCTGAATTCTTAAGTTCCCAGTTTACATTGCAAACTTGCATGAACTTTCCGTGCATCTATCTACTTGAATAAAAATCTTGAAATGAGTAAAGAAAATTAGAAAGATTAGGATCTGGTCAAATGGCATTTAATATATCATTACAAATTAACCCTGCAAATGGGTCTTGGGGTTTTGGGTTTTTGGAGGAGTTGGTTTTTTTAGGTAATGTTGTCCTGATCTCCCTTTTGGCTTCTCTGTAATCTTTCTTGAGCAAAGAAGGAAAAAAAAAAAAAAAAAAAAAGGCGCAAATCAATAGTGTAATCATTTTCATATTGGATCTGGACCATCCAGCAAGTGGACTATCACTTGGATAGCAATGCCCAAAGTCGCATTAAGTTATTAATCTTTCATTCTATCGGTTCTCATTTAAGAGTTGGGACAGTTAAAAGCTCCGATCAACATGTAATTGTTTCATCACCATCCTCCTAGCCTCAATTGGTCATTCAACAGTGGCCTATTACTTGAACGGTCTGAAATAATCGCTGCATTTGCCAATATACCTGATGGGTCAGGCCCAAATGGCTCAATCTGCGCTGACGGGTTAAGCCCAAATGGCTCAGTCCACGATAGCGGGTCAAGTCTGACTGACCCAAGTCAATGATGGGTCCAGGTCTATGTCCACCCTTCGAGGGCCGGGTCCAGATCCACTGAGTGACGAAGTCAGCGCGTCGTTCAATCTACCTGCTTTTACCAAGTCCTGCGGAGAAAATCACCAACTGCCTTGTCTGTTGAGGACGGTTCGAAGACTCCGCCATATTGAATCATCCGTTGCTGAAGAGTCATCCCCTCTGTTAGGGGAGGACTATAAAACAAGGAGCCTCCACCAACACCAGGGGGGCAAGCAATACTCTTCCAATTCTTTATATTATTCTTGTAATCTTTTACTTTGTAATCTCCTCCCCAGAGCAGTAAAGTGATCACTTGAAGTGGACGTAGGTCATACCGACCAAACCACTATAAACTCTCTCTCTCTTCATTAATTTCTACATTAATTGCAGATCACTTGACCGGTGGTGCCCGAAAACCACTTTTTGGCATCATCAGTTTGGCGCCGTCTGTGGGAACGAAAAGAATTTCCTTTTTTCATAACTATGCCAATCACCACAAGGTCAACAAGGCGACAAGATGGTAATCCTTCGCGGGAAGGCGAGGGTAATCCTCCACCGACCAACCCTACACCGAATGCTCCCGCTCCCTCTCCTCAGCAGATGCTGGAGACCATGCAGCAGTTGGTGACTCAGAACCAACAAATATTGCAGCTCATCCTGGCGAGCCAGGGAGGAGCACTAGGTGCAGGACCGCAGGAAGTACCGCGCTCAGAGCAACCGGTTGCTCCACGCAGAGGGGCACCTCACCCGGGCGCCCGTCCTCACGGTGCCCGGGGCCAAGGCGCCAACCGACGCCACCCTCACCTGGGCGCCCAACCCCTGGGCGCCCAGGCCTTGGGTGCCCAGACCTTGGGCGCCCATCCTCATGGCGCCCTGGGCGCCCGTCATCATGGCGCCCACGCCCAGGGCACATCTGTTGGAACTCCGCTTGTCGTCCCACACAGAAGACTCCTGGTCGACCCTCAAGGCCGCGCTCATCTCGACATGCCTCCTCCCCCGGGTGGAGCCCCAGGAGGGTCGAATCGCGGTGGACTTCCACCTCCTCCCTTTGCTTCCAATGATGAGGATCCTGATTTCCAGGAGGAGGGAAGTGAGAACGACAGTCTGGAAGGCGAGAGTCGCTACCGAGGTCAGTCCAGGGAAGCTCCCAACCATTGGGACGAGAAAATCAAGGAGATGCAAAATCAGATTGGCAATGTCTTCAATGCCATGAAGGCACGAGTACCAGAATCCATTGACTACCTGGTGCAACGAACGGACACACCGTTCAAACCCTCCGTGGCGAACTACCCACTCCCCAAAAAATTTAAAATGCCGACCATGGAGACCTTTGATGGAACCAAGGACCCGCTGGATCACTTGGAAACTTATAAAACTCTAATGCAACTACACAACATCTCTGACGAGATCATGTGTAGAGCATTTCCAACCACCCTGAAGGGCTCCGCACGGCAATGGTTCTCCAGTCTGGCCCCAGCCTCCATCTCCACCTTTGCAGAGCTAAGCAAGTCCTTCGTGTCGCACTTCATTGGAGGACGCCGCCCCCAGAAGCCTGCCACCCACCTGCTCAGCATAAAACAGGACCGAGATGAGAGTCTGAGGAGTTACCTCACTCGTTTTAACGAGGAGGTCCTCCAAGTCGAGGAGCCCAATGACAAAGTCGCCATGACCGCCTTTCTGGGAGGCCTCCATTCATCCAGATTCCTCTTTTCAGTAATGAAGCGACCACCAAAGAGCATGCCAGAACTATTGGCAAAAGCTCAAAAATATATGAACGCTGAGGAATCAACAGGTCTAGGCGAGGTGAATCATCTCGTGGGTCGCCCAAAAAAGCGTGACCTGCCTCTGCACTGTTTTTAAACAGACAGCCTATCTCCAGCTTAGCGGCTCTCTCGCGGGTCGTCAAAGAAGCTTGGCCTACCTCTGTACTGTTCTCAAACAGGCAGCCTGTCTCCAGCTTAGCGGCTCTCTCGCGGGTC
The DNA here is from genome assembly GCA_038049695.1 of Cinnamomum chago. Lineage (NCBI taxonomy): Eukaryota > Viridiplantae > Streptophyta > Magnoliopsida > Laurales > Lauraceae > Cinnamomum > Cinnamomum chago. The sequence goes on along the minus strand of CP142453.1, from coordinate 116,334,156 downwards.
GTCAAAGAAGCTTGGCCTACCTCTGTACTGTTCTCAAACAAGCAGCCTATCTCCAGCTTAGCGGCTCTCTCGCGGGTCGTCAAAAAAGCTTGGCCTACCTCTGCACTATTCTCAAACAGGCAGCCAATCCCCAGCTTAGCGGCTCTTTCATGGGGCGCCAAAAGCACGGTCTCAAGCTCTCTCACGAGCATTCCCCAGACTCTGTTTTTGCTCTCACGCAAGCAGTCTGCTTCATTCACCAGGTCATCTGCAACCCGGGGGACTACATTAAATTAGCGTACCCAACTGTCTGGCCGCCCAAATGAGCCAAACCAGCGGGAACAACGCCTATAAGGGCACCTGACACGGTCTGCTCGCCCAAAATAGTTTTCCCTTTGCTCGCTTGGATCAGCATCCCTTGGTGCCTGATGGACTAGAGTAGCCTGCTCACCCGCGTGCTCGCACACATTGGCACACAACAACTTGGCGCCCAGTCCCTCCTCTGCGTAGACCACCCATCCGTGGCTCATCGCAGGAACAGGCGCAGCCTGGGCGCCCCTTCCATCTCTTGTTGCAGCCTCGCCCGCGCCCAAGGGGGCGCCCCAGCCAGCAGCCTCGCCTGCGCCAGCAGCAGCCTAGGCACCCAGCACTTTTGGGCGTCCAGCACCCAGTACCCCAGCAGCCTGGGCACCCAGCATCCGAGCGCAGGCGCTCCTCGCCCTCGCCCGCGCCCAGGAGGGCACCGCTGCCCCGTCCAGCACCACCGCTGGGGGACACCCCCCGACCCCCTCTGCGAAGCGCATGTATTAAAAGGGGAACAGCGGAGACGAACAGTGTCTAGGAAAGCTACAAATGCTAGGCAAAAAAAAAAAAAAATCTCTGCTCGCCCCGCCCTCCATCGTGCGCAGCTCGCCCAGCAGTCTGTTTCAAGCCCCAAATGGGTCCCATGAATTAATAGTGCATGTTGTCATTGGATATATATTCCAAGTGACTAGAGGTTGGGTTGCCCACATGGAATCAAGTGGTCAAGGTTAGCACGCCCTTCCAAGCCCTGGTCACTATCTTAAAAAAAAAACAAAAACAAATAATGAAAAGAACATGGGCGCCCACCAGCGCTCCTCGCCCAGCTGCTGCTGGGCGCCCACCAACCTCTCCATGTGCACGCCCACCACAAAAAAAAAAATATTACCAACATTTGGCGCCCCGTCACTCGGTCTCACAGTAGCGCCTGCGCCCTGCCCGTGGCACCACGTGCTCGCCCAATCTTCAATGAACCAGAAGGGAGACAGTAGTCATTATTAGAAAAGATGAAATTCTATATGATGATGTGGGTATTCCAAGATATTTTGGTATTTGCAATCATTAGGTGCTGGAATGAGGCTGCTTGTTGTTGGTGGTGTCCACCTGTCCAGCACCCAAAAATATGTAGTCAGAGAGAGAAAGATGGTAGTGAAGAAGATTAATGCATTAAAGGACTATAGAATGATTATTGCAAATCCATGTTCAGGGCAAATGTTGAAGCCCTTTGGAATGACAAGCCACAAAAGAGGATAGAAAATCCCATGCCAATAGCATGAGCACGGATTGGTAAGAACAGCTTCGTAGCCCACACCAGCAGCAGGCTGGGCGCCCACCAGCGCTCCTCGCCCAGCTGCTGCTGGGCGCCCACCAATGCTCCTCGCCTGCGCCCGCGCACGCGCTCCTCACGCTTCTCGCCCGCGCCCAGTGCTCCTCGCCCGCGCTCCCAGCGCCCTTCGTACAAACAACCAGCTCGCTCAGCTAAATTGCGCCCCTAACCTGGATTGCCACTCTTCCTGTCTAGGTCTCCACTCCCACGTCGCCCCCACAGGCGCCCGGGGCTTCAGCTGTACGCCCAACAACGGCCCATCATTCAAAAAATGGAAAAGACTTAGCAGAATGAATCTCCACCAACCAGAGCTCAATAATTCAAGCTAATGCCCCTTCTCCAAGTTTTCTTAGACAATGGGCATTGGGGGGCAAATGATGGGTCAGACCCAAATGGCTCAATCTGCGCTGACGAGTTAAGCCCAAATGGCTCAGTCCACGATAGCGGGTCAGGTCTGACTGACCCAAGTCAATGATGGGTCCAGGTCTATGTCCACCCTTCGAGGGCCGGGTCCAGATCCACTGAGTGACGAAGTCAGCGCGTCGTTCAATCTACCTGCTTTTACCAAGTCCTGCGGAGAAAATCACCAACTGCCTCGTCTGTTGAGGACGGTTCGAAGACTCCGCCATATTGAATCATCCGTTGCTGAAGAGTCATCCCCTCTGTTAGAGGAGGACTATAAAACAAGGAGCCTCCACCAGCACCAGGGGGGCAAGCAATCCTCTTCCAATTCTTTACATTATTCTTGTAATCTTTTACTTTGTAATCTCCTCCCCAGAGCAGTAAATGTAAGTCCATGGGGATCCGAACCCTAGAGGGGGGGTGAATAGGGTGAGCTTCTTTTATGACCAATTTTAACAATTTTAACTTCTTTAAAACAAACTAGTCATAAGTGATGATTATCAAACAATATGCGGAAGCTAATATAAACAATCACCACAAAGCAAGCACCATCACACAAGTATTTATAGTGGTTCGGCCTCAATGCCTACATCCACTACCGGCTTGTGAACCAACACCCCACCGGATTTCCACTATTTATGCTTTTCAATAGGCTAAGCAATAACCTTTACAATATGCTTTCCAAGGCTTAGCAATAACCTTTACATTGATGTTTTTCAAGGCTTAACATCAACCTACACATTATGCTTTTAAAGGCTAAGCAATAACCTCTTCAACCATAAGGTTGGTTATCTCACTAAATTAGTGTCTAACATACACTTGATGGAGATTCAATTAAGCTCATTACAATGCCTCTTAATTAGGCGGATATGGAAGTGAAATACAAATACACACTCACACTATGAATGCAAAGTTGAAAACAAATGAAGTGTGTGTGTGTGGTCCTCAATCATTTAGAAAATGAAAGTTCATAAATGTATGCCTAAGGCTTTTGAAAATGTTAGCTCATAAAACATTTATGATTGAGGATATAATGCAATCACATGTTAAAAGTAACAACTTGTTAATGATATCAAAGTTACACAAGTTGTATGAAATGGATTAGCTCTAAACATGTGATGCATAGGGATGTCAATCAAATCATCAATGAAGCTCAAAACATAAATATAGATTTGATTGAAAAGAGGGGACAAATCATATGTAATTATAAGGACAACTTGAAAATGATTTACCAATCAAAGTAAGGCAAGTTGTGAAGCATTAAAACAATAATACACATATGATTTGTAATGATGTTGGATCCAAAACATAAGATACATTTGAGAGAGATTTTCTTATGATGGAAAACAACAACCAATGATTCAACAAAGTATATGAATCATGTTACATATTTCATTAACATGATCTACTTAGATTTACCAATAAAGTACTACTTTGATGAATCAATGGTGATGTATCCAAAACAATAGATCTATTCAAAATATAACACATGCTAAGGATACAACACATCATAGGTTAACATGTTACTAAGATTTACCAATGATAAAACAAAACATGAAAACATATGATTTGTAAAGAAGTTGAATCCAAAACATAAGTTAGTTTTGAAAGAGATGTTCTTATGATGGAAAACAACAATCAATGATTCAACCAAGTATAGGAATCATGTTACATATGATTTACCAAGTTTCTTTCATTAACATGATCTACTTTGATTTACCAATTCAAGTACTACTTGGATTGAATCATATGATGTTGTATCCAAAACAATAAATCAACTCAAAACATAAAATATGTTAAGGACACAACACAAACATAGTTTAACATGCTAGAAATGATTTACCAAAAATAAAACAAAAGCATGCAAACATATGATTAAGGAAGGAAGAGCCTACTTGGTGGTTTAACTTCATTAATCCAAGCTTTAGCTTTCCTAATCATCCCCTTCATCCCTTGGTTCTCTTCCCTTTTGATATGCCTCAAATCCTCTCAAGGAGGGGTTAAAAATTCCCAACTTTTGGCAAGGGAAAGAACTCATATTTATAGGGAAAAGTGGCCAACGGCTAGTTCTCGGTCGACCGGCAAACAGGCCTCGGTCGACCGAGAACACACAACGGTCATATTTCTGACCGTTGGTGCTCCCAGGCAATTTTTGCCTGCAGTTGTCTCGGTCGACCGAGACCTGCCTCTCGGTCGACCGGCGACACTGCCGGGACAGCCCCCTTTTTGCAAAATTTCCAACTTTTGCACATTTCAAAGTTATTTCTTTGGGGGACCTTTTGGCCACTAAATCAAGCTTGAAAAACATGTTTTAAAGATTCTAATGGTTTTTAAAACATGAACATAAAAAGCCTAAAAAGTTTATGAAAACTTTAAAAACCATAGGCTAGCTTGATTTCTAAAACTTTTTCCAAAAACTAATGCATCCAAGTTTTAAAAACAAATCATGCATAAAACAATACATTTACAAATCTTAAAACCAATGCATGAATAAAACAAGATTTCAAGTTTTCTAAAACCAATGCAAGTGTGTAAATCAAATGATGCTAGAATGAAATGCATCCATCAAATTGCAATCTAGAAAATTCCTAACAATCTCCCCCTTTGCAATTTGATGGCAAACTCACTCACCACAGAGATTACACACTTAGTCTTCAGCTCCCCCTCAGCTGGACAAGGCTTGAAATCTTCTTGGATGCTTCTCTTAGCTTGGGCTCTTTTCTTCTCTTCATTCTTCATGATGCTTGGAGCTTGATCATTCTTCAATCTTTCTTTCTTTAGCCAAGCATCTTCTTTAGCTTCCAAGCTTCTTTCTTCTATTAGCTCTCCCCCTTTGACCATGCCTCTTTTCTCCCTTTGGCAAGGTATGCATTCTCTCCCTTTGTAGAAGATCATACACAACTCTCCCCTTTGGAAGCTTGGACTTTCTCTTCACCCTTTTGAGAACTTGCATAATTTCTCCCCCTTTGCCATTAAATTGCAAAGGTACCTACACACATGAAACAAGGAAAATACCATTAGTAGCACCTGTTAACAATTGAAATCGAAAATGAAATGCATAACAGGCTATCATGTGAGGTAGTAGTCTCTAAGGGCTCAAAGGCAATCCTAGGGTCAATTTGATCAAAACTAATACTTCTTATGAAGGTTTACACTCCCCCTCAATCCATTCTCTCCTTTTGTCAAACTTTTGACAAAGATTTAACTATTAGGTACAAGAAGAAGATGGTTTAACCAAGTGAGGGTCAACTTCAAAGAAAGGATTAGATTCATTTAACTATCAAGCTCATATGATCAAATTGCCAAAAGAAAGCAAGGTCTATGGGAAAAGCCATCATGGATATCAATTGGAAAGACAAAGAATACCAATTGAGATTTAGGATATGACTATTTAAATCAATCACTCTAAAATGGATTTAAAAATATACCTATTAGGAAAAATCCAAATTAGAGCTATCCATGATATGGGGTTTACTCAAACATAGCATCAATCAATATTACTTATGAAAAACATATGCTATGTAAGATTTTGAAAATCATTTCATTCAATCAATAAATATGACTTATTAAGGTGCATGAAAGAGTGAAATGAAATTCAAACATGAAGCCAACCTCAACTAATAACCAACCAATATTATGAACACATAAACATGGTGGTCATGAGATATACCTATATGAGCAAAGAGAGGTGGCAACATGAGCATAATGATGCTAATGGTGTGTGACATGGAACAACCATATTACTTATCAAGTTCAATCCAATGCACACAAGATTTATCACATTCACAAGAAATCAAATCAATCAAACATTATACCAATTGAATCCAATTGAATTTGATAACATGATAAAGAGCAAGAATGTGACAAAATTCCATCAAGCATCATAAATGCATATTCATCACTTTTAAAGATATAACTATAGAGCATAGTGATGAATAAGAGAAATTGCAATGCAAAAAGATATGACTTGGTAAAGCATGCAATTTCCAAAGTGTCAAAATCATATGAATTCAACATCTAAGATATCCATCAAACATATAGAAATATGAGAAATGGGTCTCAAAGAGTTTCATATGATTAAGAACACTACTATGAAGTTGAAACGTGTATAAGGATGATATCACTTTGAAAATATACATGAATCAACATCATAACCATCCATAAAAGAATATGACTAAGAAGCATAGAGGATGGATTTGAGTTCTAGTATGGTTTCTACAAATATAATAGATAACACAACCATACATAGAACAATTTGACATTTGCATAGAGAGGATCTATCAACACTCAAGATCTAACTCATACCAATCATCAATAAAGAATATAACTTTTGAAAGCACAAGAAGGTATGAAGTGAGAGAGACATCATGGATCACATAAAGATGAAGATGGACCACATAAATGGATATACCTATTAAGAATAATGGTTTAATTCCAATTCATCTAAAATGATCCATTAAGCTATCATGTAACATCTCCACTCTTAGCAAATGCACTAAGCTTACAATGCAATGGAAAAAGATATGGGGTTTACACCAAATGAACTTAGCACATTAAATCACAAATGTACTTAAAAAGCTCAAATACAAGATTTTACTATAAAGCACATAAACACTCATCAATTTGCATTAATGAAAACATATACCAAGTTAAGGCACAAACATGCAAATCAATGAAATCATATCCAACCATGCAATGTAAGACAACAAAATCAATTTGCATAAAGAATGTCACTAAATGAGCAAAGATGCAAATTGTTTGTAAAAATTATTTCCTTCCAAAAGATATAATCATAGTTAGGCACAAGGAAATAAATTCAAGGAAAATGCTTCTATAAGTATAACTAATAAAGCTTAGAACATTTTCCAAAGTTTCTCAAATCACTTCAATGTATGAAAGAATCATTTATAGAATTAAGAGCAAGTGATTTTGAAAAACAAGAAGTGTACTATTGTAAATTTTCAATTTGTAAAACAATAGACACTCACAAAGTTTCCATACCAAGAGATATAACTTGAAAATCAATGGAAAACTTAAAAAGATTCAAATCATTTGATTCAAAAAGGATATAACTATGACAAACATCAAATGATTTTCCAACATCAATTGATCATGAAAAACTAGCTATGAAAGCATTTGTAATCACAATCAATTGATCATGAATAGATATGCACTACAAGAGATATAACTATATGATCAAAATGCAAATCCATCATGAAAAGGTTGCAATCAAAGGATTTTGAAAACCATGAGATATAACTTAAAAGTTCATGAAGACAAAATCAAATGATCACATAGAAACATTGCATTTTAAAAGATGTGACTATAAAGCAACAAAATGCAAATGTATCAAGACCAACAAATAGATATAACTAAAAAGCTCTGATACCACTTGTAAGTCCATGGGGATCCGAACCCTAGAGGGGGGGTGAATAGGGTGAGCTTCTTTTATGACCAATTTTAACAATTTTAACTTCTTTAAAACAAACTAGTCATAAGTGATGATTATCAAACAATATGCGGAAGCTAATATAAACAATCACCACAAAGCAAGCACCATCACACAAGTATTTATAGTGGTTCGGCCTCAATGCCTACATCCACTACCGGCTTGTGAACCAACACCCCACCGGATTTCCACTATTTATGCTTTTCAATAGGCTAAGCAATAACCTTTACAATATGCTTTCCAAGGCTTAGCAATAACCTTTACATTGATGTTTTTCAAGGCTTAACATCAACCTACACATTATGCTTTTAAAGGCTAAGCAATAACCTCTTCAACCATAAGGTTGGTTATCTCACTAAATTAGTGTCTAACATACACTTGATGGAGATTCAATTAAGCTCATTACAATGCCTCTTAATTAGGCGGATATGGAAGTGAAATACAAATACACACTCACACTATGAATGCAAAGTTGAAAACAAATGAAGTGTGTGTGTGTGGTCCTCAATCATTTAGAAAATGAAAGTTCATAAATGTATGCCTAAGGCTTTTGAAAATGTTAGCTCATAAAACATTTATGATTGAGGATATAATGCAATCACATGTTAAAAGTAACAACTTGTTAATGATATCAAAGTTACACAAGTTGTATGAAATGGATTAGCTCTAAACATGTGATGCATAGGGATGTCAATCAAATCATCAATGAAGCTCAAAACATAAATATAGATTTGATTGAAAAGAGGGGACAAATCATATGTAATTATAAGGACAACTTGAAAATGATTTACCAATCAAAGTAAGGCAAGTTGTGAAGCATTAAAACAATAATACACATATGATTTGTAATGATGTTGGATCCAAAACATAAGATACATTTGAGAGAGATTTTCTTATGATGGAAAACAACAACCAATGATTCAACAAAGTATATGAATCATGTTACATATTTCATTAACATGATCTACTTAGATTTACCAATAAAGTACTACTTTGATGAATCAATGGTGATGTATCCAAAACAATAGATCTATTCAAAATATAACACATGCTAAGGATACAACACATCATAGGTTAACATGTTACTAAGATTTACCAATGATAAAACAAAACATGAAAACATATGATTTGTAAAGAAGTTGAATCCAAAACATAAGTTAGTTTTGAAAGAGATGTTCTTATGATGGAAAACAACAATCAATGATTCAACCAAGTATAGGAATCATGTTACATATGATTTACCAAGTTTCTTTCATTAACATGATCTACTTTGATTTACCAATTCAAGTACTACTTGGATTGAATCATATGATGTTGTATCCAAAACAATAAATCAACTCAAAACATAAAATATGTTAAGGACACAACACAAACATAGTTTAACATGCTAGAAATGATTTACCAAAAATAAAACAAAAGCATGCAAACATATGATTAAGGAAGGAAGAGCCTACTTGGTGGTTTAACTTCATTAATCCAAGCTTTAGCTTTCCTAATCATCCCCTTCATCCCTTGGTTCTCTTCCCTTTTGATATGCCTCAAATCCTCTCAAGGAGGGGTTAAAAATTCCCAACTTTTGGCAAGGGAAAGAACTCATATTTATAGGGAAAAGTGGCCAACGGCTAGTTCTCGGTCGACCGGCAAACAGGCCTCGGTCGACCGAGAACACACAACGGTCATATTTCTGACCGTTGGTGCTCCCAGGCAATTTTTGCCTGCAGTTGTCTCGGTCGACCGAGACCTGCCTCTCGGTCGACCGGCGACACTGCCGGGACAGCCCCCTTTTTGCAAAATTTCCAACTTTTGCACATTTCAAAGTTATTTCTTTGGGGGACCTTTTGGCCACTAAATCAAGCTTGAAAAACATGTTTTAAAGATTCTAATGGTTTTTAAAACATGAACATAAAAAGCCTAAAAAGTTTATGAAAACTTTAAAAACCATAGGCTAGCTTGATTTCTAAAACTTTTTCCAAAAACTAATGCATCCAAGTTTTAAAAACAAATCATGCATAAAACAATACATTTACAAATCTTAAAACCAATGCATGAATAAAACAAGATTTCAAGTTTTCTAAAACCAATGCAAGTGTGTAAATCAAATGATGCTAGAATGAAATGCATCCATCAAATTGCAATCTAGAAAATTCCTAACAGTAAAGTGATCACTTGAAGTGGACGTAGGTCATACCGACCGAACCACTATAAACTCTCTCTCTCTTCATTAATTTCTACATTAATTGCATATCACTTGACCGGTGGTGCCAGAAAACCACTTTTTGGCATCATCAATACCATTTGTCATTTGATAAAAAAAACATTGGTAGCTCAGTTGGCGTGACACCTTTCTTCCACAAAAACCCTGGTTGCATCACCAATGGTGAGAGATTTGGGTGAGTGTGTGTGAATACTTACCGGTAAAAAAAATCATTTGGTAAACAGTATTCAGACCCCTGTTGGAAGGGGCCTGCCTAATAGATCTAGCCATTTTAGCAGGGCCTACTGCAATACAAGCATGGTCACCTTCACCAGTCTTCAAATGGGGGACAAACACAATTATCAAATGAGTCGGTTGCGTGGCCTCCATTGATAGAAACCACAACACAATCCAACTTTCTTCGAGGACTCTTTAATTAGGTGGTTGGTTGGCCGATTCTGTTACCTCTCATTCTCTCTATGGACCAACATGATTACCTAGTTGGTCCCTTGGCACCCATTTGTAGAACCCACAAGATCTCTACCCCTTGGGAACCATGCAATAAGGTATCCTTCCATCCTCTCTTTCCTTTTCTTAGTGATTTCTTCCAAAGCACCAAAGAGCAATTGAAACACTCTTCTACATTAACAAAGAATAAATGATACACCCCTCTGCTGGGGAAATATGGACAGAAAAGATAGTGAATCTAATCTTTAATGTTCCAATATTAGTAAGACAGGATACAAACATGTAAGGCATTTCTCCCCAAACTTATATAGTTCTGTGAAAGCAGCCTGCAACTTCCTTCACTCCTTTGAACAAAGTCCTTGCTCTAGTGGCACAGGATGTGGAAATTACAAGCACTATGCAAATTAATTCTCTTCTTTGAAAAAAGATGTAAAGAAAAGCTAGCGACAAAAGAATACCAGCACAAGCTCAGTTGTTCTACGCCCTAACATAAGATGTGTATTATACGATTCTTAACTACAATCACACCTCCCTTGCATCTAGAATGGGACCCTTCACGCAAGCACAACAACTAGTTTTGGCACCATAACTTTCAAATAATTATACTCGCATTGTGGTATATATAAAAAGCAAGAAACTACATGATCTTAATGCAGAGGCCCACAAAACACTTTGGCAAAACTAATTTGATTGAAATAGAGTTGATTCAATTAGATATGTTTGAAAGAGAGTTGTTTCAATTATTCCCTCTTACAAATAGATGTTTGATATGTCTCGATCAATTAGAATAGCCAAATTTGCCATACTGAAAAAGTTAAGTGGGAAAAGTTGCATATAGTAAAAGGGGTACAAGCAAATTTGTCAGGAAGTTAAAATAGTACATGAAAACTTGTCATATAGCAAAAGTTATATGATAATATTTGTCAATGAGAACCCTAAAAGATATCCGATTGCATTAGACCTTTATGTCTATTTGAAAAAGCAAACTTCTTGTTACATTTTTAAAAAGAGGCGAAAGTTCTTAAAGTTAATTTTTAAGACATTTATATAAACTTTGCCAAACAGTCTAAAGCATTCAAACATTGATTTAAATCAGCTATTACCTATAGAGTAGAATGTTGGCTAATTAAGAAACAACACATGCAAAAATGAGTATAGTGGAGACGAGAATGTTGAGATGAATGTCTGGTAAATCAGCCATTACCTAGTGGTCTCTACGCTAGCCTAAGTTATTAGAAAGTTACTAATTCACCTTGAACTCTAAAATGAAGGGAAATAGAAAGTTATTATTTCCATTTGAAGTGAGACTTTTAATAGTGGTAATAGTAAGTTGCTAATTGAAGTGAGATTTCTATTTTAATTAGAAAGAAGAAAGTTATTAATTCTTAATTGAAGTTGGACTTCTATTTTAATTAGTAAGTGAGAGGTTACTTTGAGGCTATAAATAAGGAGAGCCACCCCATGGATGTGTACACCCTTGGAATTCAACCCCATATAGTGCAAGTGTTGCACTCCCTCTCTTTTTCCTCTTCTAGTTTCTCTTCCGGTTTCCCTAAGAGCTTCGAGTAGTTTTCTTTTGGAGATCCCAGATGTGAGGTCCCACCCTTGGTGGGCCCTCTAAGGGCTATTTTATAGACTAATTAACTCTAACTTATGTTAATTATTGTTTAATTATGTTAATCTTCGCTAATCTTCGCTAATCTTTGCTAATTACTACTAATTATTGCTAATCTTTGTTAATCTTGGTTAATTACTCCTTATTTTGTGCTAATTAGGATTTGATAGAGAGGTGAGTTAGATTCTCCTAGTTTCTAGTTAGATTAGCTTAGTTGTGTAGAATTTTCAATTAAGTTGGGTGTTGTGTTAATCTTAGGCTTAGTTAGTAGAGTCTAATTAATTAAGTTAATTAAGAGGGTTAGTGTAAGCTAAAGGTGCCCTCTAGAACCTTCTTCCCTAATGACCAAATTAACTTCAAACCCTAACCCTAATTCCACTAAACCCTAGGGCTAAACAAGTCATTAGCCACCCCACTAATCCTATAAAAAGTCTCTTAACTATTGCAAACCCAAAACCCTAAACCTAATCTCAGCCCCCATCCCAAGAAACCTTCCAGCCCTCTTCCCAAGAAAACCACTCCCAACTACCTTCATTTCCATTGCAACTCTCTTCTCCTCCTTCATTTCCTCTCATACGTTTGAGCAGTGCAACCAGCTACTGTTGCTGGGAACTCCATCTTGAAGCTGCTGTAATCCTCCTTCTTCTTCATCAACCTCTGCTGGAAACCCATCTTGAAGAACAACTGCTGCAGCCACCATTTCATTCTCTTACATTTCTCTCATTCCCCTCATCCAGCCCTGTTACTCTGCTGAAATTTCCCCTGGGCTGTTGCTGCCTACTTCTATTACTTCTCCTTCATTCTGTTCTGCTGGAAACATCATCTTGGAGCTGCTGGAACCACCTCACTCTGCTGGAATTCTGTTTCTCCCTCTCCTTAAGTTATTTCTATACAACCCACTTCACAAAAGGCAAGTGCATCTTACTAATAACTTAGGATATGTGTTTGATTTCATGATTCAGTAGTTTTAGTTCAGAAATATGCTCTGTTATGTTTTAGAAACCATGTGAGCTTTGTTGTGTTTGTTTGGATGGAAAGGTCACTGATGGATGGGGGTTTTCACCCCCCATTTGGAAGATCAGTGGGCCATAAGGTGATGGACGGATGGTTATGGAGTCATTTTATGTTTAGAATGGTGTTGGTGAAGTTTGGAAGGGATTGGAAGTAGTTTGGGTGGAAATGGAGCCAAAACAGAGTGACTGCAGAAACTGGGTTTTGTCCCAGTTTCGTGTAACCGGTTAACCGGTTGGTTAACCGGTAGTGTAGCCGGTTAACCGGGATTTGCAGGCCGGTCAACCGGCCACACTGAAATTGCAGAAATGGCAGCTCCCAGTTATTTCTTCTGCAGGAAGTGCTGCAGTGCAGCCGGTTAACCGGACTATGCAGGCCGGTTAACCGGCCACACTGAGATTTCTTGGAAAACTGGCCCTTAGCCATTTCTTGCACAAATTTCATTTCAAATAGTCGGGTTGACCTGGTCTCGCACCGGTTGACCCGATTCACGCTGTTTGTGCAGGAAGTGACTGAAAGTTGGTTCTTCAATCAAAACTCAGACTCCTTACACCCAAATGGACTTGATACTTAGGATGTTACTTTAGGTGATGTTTAAAGCGGGAACATCAATCGTTCTAAGGTTTTCAGAGTATGCGGTCAATCACCTAGGCCTGGTTGTTTGACCGGACACGCTGTAAGCCTTTAGAAACGATATAAGTTGTCCAGGAAGCCTGGTTCAGATTAGTTAGTGCACTCGGTTGATCTTCCCGGCCAGGAAATCAACCGAGCTCACAACACATCAGGTTCACCTGGAAAACCCTGATTGTTCCAGTTTTCAACATTTAGTAGATATGATCAGTTGTGGGGCCCATTGACCATCCAAATGAGTATTTATCAGTGTCCTAAGCCCGAGTCAATGGTGTGGCTCAACCTTGACTCGCAGGGACCACTGTTTAGTGTTTTGGTTGATAACCTAAGATGATTCGACCTCCAAGAGTTGTCATAGATGCCATTAACTAACTAAGCACCAAATACAATATTTTACGGCATTAATGACATCGTTTAGAGATCGAATTACCGGAGATAGACCCGAACCTAAAGTGGCCCATTACCTAGGATTGGACCGTTGGATTTCCCGTTGATTCTCTGATTGAAGTTTATACTTCATTGTTATCATTTATTGTCATTCTTAGATCTTTAGAATAGCTGCTTACCATTAATTGAACATAAATGGAAGACCTGAACCTAGGGTATCTAGAGGTGACCCGATGATGTGACTTCGGAGATCATTGACCCGTGTCTGTGTCTAGGCGGGCCCTTATTGGGCCTAAGTGTGGTGATGTGAACCCTTTAGCTTGAAGAGATAGTTTCTATTGGACTGTTAAGTTATATGGATTATAATGGAACTGTTTGTCAGTAGTAGATGGATTGGTTGCCTCGTTTGGACGGTTTTAGACCAGGCCATGTACTGATGGGCCTCGGTATGGATCCAACGAGTGGGCTTGGACCTTGAATGAGATCCAGAGATTATATTGAGATGAGTAGACCTCTTAGAGATATTGTTAGGACCTTGTTCACGCAAGGCAAAGCCTAGACAGACACAGACCTTAGAGTTATTCTCGAGTCGGCATGAACATTCACTCGGTTGATTTAAGCTCAGCCGGTGGACTGATCATCCTCGGTAGGAGCTAGTTGAGTATTGAGGAGCTATCATGATGAGCTGTGTGGTTAAGACGGCAAGGTGTCATGCCGTGCCGATCTGGAGTGATGAGATGATGAGTTGATGAGTGAGATTCGGGATTAGTTATTCCCTGGTGAGATTCCCCACCGCGACTGTGTTCAGTATGGGAGGGCTGCGGCATAATATCCCGCGGTATTCCAGCTCGTGTGAATGTGCCACTTAGTTATAGTTGTGTAAATGATTTCCTTATACTGATTCCTTATGCTTTACATGCACGATTGCCTAGTTCTCTTTCCTTGTTATTCATTTAAATTATGTACCCGTCTTTATTTCCTTTGATATATATATGCTATGTTAGTAGTATGCTGTATCTTGCCAGATCGTTTAGATCTGACCCATTCATTGGTGCTTAGGCCTTGACCCAGAGATTCCCGACGACGCATTAGCCCTAGTGGAGGCACCCGTGGCAGGAGAGTACGCTTGGGGCCCGGCCGACACGGACGTCGAGCCGGAGGGCGAGGAGTTCATTCCAGGGTTTTGAGGGACATTGTTATTTTGGGTTTTTGAGAGATATTCTGTAGTGAGAAGGGTAGAATGGAAATGTATTAACTTGTTATTAACATTGAACCATTTACAAAGTAGACTGTAGTCTTGCTCTTACTTCATATATATTGATGCCTATTACTTCCGCTTTATTTAAATCGTTATGCTTCCGCAAATTTTAAATGTTATTATTATTTGGTTCAAAAAGTTTAAATTGGACCTCACTGCGGCCTACGATCTTGGAAGTTCTCGGATTTTCCGGGAAGTAGCGCGCCAATTTCGGGTAATCGAGCGAGTATATCGGTATCCGGAATTGGGGCGTTACACCACCCATCTCCTTGAGAAAAGAGATCTGATATGGGTAATAGCGTAGAAGACGATTAGGTCTTGAAGATTCAAATTTGCTTTGTGAAAGAGTTCTTCATTAAAGAAAGAGATCAACTTCTCCATTAGAACTCTACCAAGCTTCAAATGTATAATCTACTTACTTGTATGTTGTAATTTCATGGTGGCCTGTTAGGTGCTATTTTTATCTTCTGGATAGAGTTGATTACTGTTCATGGTTGATGAGTTTGAGGACTTTGATCTTGGATTCTAGATTAGGTTTTATAGCTTTATGGATAGTTGATCCCTGCATCAAGTGGGTTAAAAGTTTTTGAAACCTATCTACGAGGCCCACCTACTTCCAACATGTATCAGCCATAACTTACAATGTCACTGGAAATAAATCGAAGAAAGGAAAAGTGGGTTATTTGTATCCCAACCACAAAAGCTAATAAGTATTCCACCAGACACAACTTCTCAGTGGTCATACATGGTGAATCATATTATGATCCCGATTTATGTAATCAATTGGTTTTTGTTTGAACCAGTTGAAATGATGTCTTCAAAGCCCACTACTCAGGCCATTCAATCAATGTCTGCTACAAGTTTATAAGTGCTCAAATCAATGGTTAATCATATCCTCCAACTGTGTAATGCCCTAATTCCGAATACCAAGATAACCGTTAAGGTACCCAAAGTTGGCACGCTATTTCCCGAAAAATCTGAAAACTGCCAAGGTCGTAGGTCCATAGTGAGGTCCAATTTAAAACTTTTGAACAATATAAAATCGATGGTTGAATTGCGGAAGCGTATAAAATATAACAGAAGCAAATGTAACAATAACGGAAGCATAAGGTACCTATAAACTGAATCAAGTGTAGCAGGACTGAAGTCTTAGCCTAAATCTCAAATGTGTTTAACAAAAGTTTATACATAACAGTCTACCTCCCTACTTACCACATCAACTCTCAAATACCCCAAAAGAAAGATACTCTCACACCCCATGTGTAGGCACCCCATCATCCAGCTAAACCTCTTGGTCAGTTGGTCCCCATCTAAAGTCACTGGCTACGGGTGCTTCGACGAGCGCGCCGTCCTCATAGTACTCAAGGTAAATACCTAAGCACCAAGAATGAGCCAAATCTTTAGGTACAGTATACAAGTAACATAAAATGTATGCATCAAAAGAGTAGAGGCGATCATATAATCAATGAGAATAACAATGGTACATAATTTAGGCAATTGAGCTAGATAAGCAGTTAGACTCGGGATAAATAATTATCTTGTCTAATAGACATCAAAATGGCACATTCACACAAGCTGGATACCACGGGATATTATGTCGCGGCCTTCCCATACTGAATACAGCCACGGCGGGGAAAAATAACTAGTGCTGAGGAATAACGAGCGCTGCAAATAATACTCATCCATCTCAACACTCATCACTCAAACACTCAGAAGACCAGTACCGGTATCACAGTGTTCGTCTAAATATAGCTCATCATGATACCTCACTTAATACTCATAATATCTCGTACCAGTGATGATCAGTCCAAAAGTTAAGCTTAAGACAACTGCGTGAATGTTAATGTCGACTCAAGGAAACAAATACAGGTTTGTATTTGTATAGGCTTGCTTTGCGCAAGCAAGGTCCTAACAAGTCCCTAAGAGGAGCAAATTCAATCCATGGAACAGAGTCCAAGTCCAAGTCCAACATTAGATCCATACCAAGGCCCACCAAAACCATGACCTTAGTCTAAAAACAATCCAAGTAAGATAACAAGTCCATTTCCAATAACAACCAGCCCAACCTCATTCACAATGAGTCACAAGTCCATCATAACCAACCTCTTCATCCTAGGATATCATACATCCCAACTTAGGCCATATGAGGGCCCCTTCAAGACACAGACACAGGTCATTAATCACCCAATCAAATCACCGGGTCACCTCTAAGTAATCTTAGGTTCAAGTCATCCAATTTCCATTTAAGTAACAGGTATAAACAATAACAAGGATATAAAAGTGACAATGATGCATTAAGTGAAATAAACCTCCAAATCAAGAGAATCAATGAGGAATATCAAAGGTCAAATCCTAAGTAATGGTCCACTTTCAGGTATAGGTCCATATCAGATAATTTGATTCCTAAATGAAGTTTCAAATGCCAAGGATGTTGTGTTTGGTGCTCCAGAAGTTACGGGCATCTTCGACAATGTTTAATGATCGAATCATCATCAAATCTACACCCCAGACCCTACTTGGTGGTCCCCATGAGTCAAGGTTGAGCCACACCATTGACTAATGCTTGGCACATCAATGGCAGTCTATTTGGATGGTTAATAGGTCCCACAACAAATCACAACCTCAGAAACTGAAACCTGGAAAATCACTAAACACAGGATACACTGGAAACCCAGGATGTTGACTCCCAGGTCGACCCTCTGCGCAGTGTGCCCAGTCTAGCTCTTGGCCTGGTCAGTTGACCGCGCACACTGGAAACAATAAATTGTCACCTGGCAGACATGGCCTGATCATGGAACTCCTCTGTGTGTCCAGTCAACCTCCTGGCCTGGGCAGTCGACCGCACACACTGGAATTCTGGCTTGAATGGATGTCGTAGCTCTCAACCTTTCCCTAAATTTCATTTGTACCCAATCGACCGAGAACAAGGTCCGGTCTATAGCACACACTGGTTTTCTGGATCTGAGGGAAAGTCCAACTCCCAATTAATTTCCTGTGAATTCTGTGTATCCGGTCAACCGAGTACAGGGTCCAGTTGACCGGGTACACTAGACTATCAGTCCTTCAGGAATTTAACTGAGACTTGTATTTTCTCACTTTTCAGTATCGCCAACCAGGTACACATGCCTACAACAAAATCCAAATTTCTTGATTTTTCCCTTCTTCAATCCAATTTCCATCCAAACCTTCTCCAATCACCTCCATTCATCAAATAATCATAAAAAAACAACAAAAACACTTCAATACCCAACCATCCACCATCAAACTGGGCCATTGATCTTCCAAATGAGGAAAACTCATCCATCAATGGCCAAAAACCATGAAAACAAGCTCAAAAAATAGATCCTAGCATTCAAACATAAATTGAATTGAAATTACAGAATCAAACAAGGAAAAACATGCATTCAATGCTAAATAGGTATATTGCACTTGCCTTAATCAGAATTTACAAAGGAAATTGACAAAAGAGAAGAAACCCAAGCTCTAATAGTGATCCAAGCTCTCTAAGGTCTTCCAATGCTCAAACCAATCCAATCTACTGCTCCTAATACCCAATCCACAAGAGAATTGCTATAAGAAAGAGAATCTGGAGAGAAATAGAGAATTCTAATGGAATTGGGCTAGATGATAAAGAATACCTTGAATTGAAGAGAGATGATATCTATAAGATAGAAGAACTCCTTAGGTGAGATGATAGCTGAAGCTTGTAGTAATCCTCTTTCTTTCTCTTGCTAGGGTTCTAGGTTTAGGGTTGCTTAGAGAGAGAGAAAGGGAGCAAAATGAGGGAATTGGAGGAAAAAATGAGAGAAAAGATAGGGAAATGAAAGTGGGAGAGGTAGCATACGTTTGGGAGGGGAGGGTTTAGTTATATAGGTTGAGTTGGGTGGCTAATGACCAAAAGGTCCTTCTTAGTTTAACGGGAAATGAAGATAAGTACAAGGGTAGTTAGGTCCCTTTTAGAAGAGTTGGAATATTCTTACGTGGAAACCCCTCCTATTAACTTTATTTACTAGCTAGCTAACTAACTAACAAACTCTAACAATTAAAATAGACACCCAATAGAACATATAAACTACAAAAGACACTAACTCTTAGAAAATAGGCTAATATACTACTCTACCCTTACTAATCCCAAATAAATAATATAATTAGCTAGCATAGGCTATAATTATAATATTCAAATTCAAATTAGGGTCCACAAGGGGTGGGGCCTCACAAAATGTGGTACTTCTGAAATATGACTCTTTTATCTTATTTTTTTAAACTATGAAACAAAAACTCTGATTAGAAACTGTTTGGTATTAGTTCATTTGCATGATCATTAATGTTTGCATGTGGAGCATCTTATTGTTTTTCTATAATAGAGATTTGAGCATCATCCATAGGAATTAACAGTAGATTTTGGTTCAACTCCAGCAACACTCAAAATGACCAAATCGTTTTCATAAAACAAGGAACAAGAATTAAATCTAGGTAATTGCACATACTGTCAAATTGATGTAGTTCAAGTCAGTTGCAGAAGGAAACATGTTCAATGAAATCAGTTTAAGTTCAAAGCCATATGGTAAGAATTGCCCAAGACATAAAAGAAGTAATTGGCTCCGATAAAATGGATTTCTCTTATGATATAGTGAAAACTTATCTGGTTCTAAATTTTTTTAGAACATCCTACCATTCTTTAATAAATCTCATAGTCCTAATAACAGGTAATACTATACCTCAAGCATATTATATCTAGAAAATAACATGAAATAGAATTTTACCACTACAACATGCTTATGTTCAATCCTGGAAATAAAAATAACACATCAACTCACAGAAATCCAGAACTTAAAACCTCAAAAAAGAAAAAGGCAAAAGCAAAGGCATTTGCAATTGCCAAATGCTTAGTTCAATCAAAGAAATTGGAACACAGGATCTCAACATAGAAATAAACTACTTTAAACCTCAAAACTCAAAGCAAATGCATAAATACTTTATTTGGTTTAGAGAGAGAGAGAGAGGGCTTGGCTATCAAGAAATGACAGGGGGAGGTTGGCTTGGCAAGGAAGAGAGTATAGAGGCTTTGTCAGCATAGAGAATAACAAGATGGGATTTTGGAACAGGGGTTTGGCCATTGGCAGAGAACAAAAATGAGGAGAGGGAGTGCAAAAAACAAGAAAAATAGAGAAGAAAAAAAAAGACAACGGTAGGAGAGAGATGGATAGTTGGGAAGAGAAAGGAAGATAGAAAAGACGTGGACATACCTGGGAGTGAAGACCGGCGAGAGAGAGAGAGAGAGAGAGAGAGAGAGAGAGAGAGAGAGAGAGAGAGAGAGAGAGATTCGAAGAGATTTGTAGAGAGACCTTCTTTGGGAGAGTCGTTTCGTGGGGAAGATCAATATGAGAGAATATTTCTGAAGCGAGAGTGGGATTTTGGCTTTTATACCCACCCCTTTTACATTAAGGATTCGCACATCCAATGGGAGGGGATTAGATCCTAAAATCATGTCGATCATGGACCTTAGGCACAAAAAATTAGCGCCAAATTGTAATTGCCAGACTTGAATTAAACACAAAATCATGGAAATTGAAAATCTTTTCATTGCCTAGTACGTTACCAAACGTGACCTTAGTGTTAGTGTGAGATCTGGTCCCTCGGTGTTTGAAGTTGTTGAAATTTGAAAACCAACCTAATTAATCAAGGGCTCGTTTGGATGTTTGCAGAATAAAATATTTACAGACTTAAATATTACAAGAACAGCATAGTACAAAATAAAATAGTGTAATATTAGAATATTGTAATATTTTTGCTGTTTGGTAGTATTTGAAGATATTGCAAATTTTAAATTGAGTTATTTGGATTGTACTATATATGATTTTAATATATATTTAAAAAATTCAAAATAACAAGAAGTTAATGTTATTGATTGTTGTAAAGTTTATTATTAGAATAATTTTTTATGAGGATTTAACCGGAAAAAATACTTAATCTGGACATATTACGCAATCAAACACTTTAGCCATTAGTGCACCAATTAGAGCAATTGGGCCCGATTTTCATGTTTTCTAACCAAATTGTCACATCGTCGGCACCGACCTTATTTACACTGAATAAGGTTGGCGATGACCATGTCTGCGAACTCTATATAATCCGATTTCGAGCTTCATTTGTCCCACTTCACCAAAAACGCAGAGGCTGCCTTCCTTTAGTATTGTATAGCTGTGAAACATGATAACTACTGTATTTTTCAACCGTTGATGTCACCATTAATTTTCAATCGATCTCCTCTTGCTATTCAGTGCTGTATTTTTCCCAATTTTTTAACCAAGAGTTGTAACTTTTCCAAGAGGCTTTTGGCAAAATTTCTAAGTACAGGTTGGCGATGACTTTACCTATATAAAATAAGGTCATCACCGACACAGGTTTCCCTTTTTTTAACCAAGAGTTATAACTTTTCCAAGAGGATTTTGGCAAAAATTGAGGATTTTGGTAAAAATTTCTAAGTATAGGTCGGCAATGACCTTATCTTTGTAAAATAAGGTCATCACCGACGTAGGTTTCCTGTTTTTTAACCAAGAGTTGTAACTTTTCCAAGATATTTGTGTTAAATTTTCTTAGTATGGGTCGGCGATGACCTTACCCTTTGTAAAATAAGGTCATCACCGACGCAGGTTTTCATTTTTTTGACTAAGAGTTGTAACTTTTTCAGTAAGATTAAGTGTTACAGGGTTGGTGATGACCTTAGCGCTGTAAATAAGGTCACCACCGACACAGGTTTCTTAATTTTTCATTATGAAGTTGTAACTTTTCGAGTATGTTTTAGTCGTACAGGGTCGGCGATGACCTTACCCTTTGTAAAATAAGGTCATCACCAACACAGGTTTTCCTTTTTTTGACCAAGAGTTGTAACTTTTCCAGTAGGATTAAGTGTTATAGGGTCGGTGATGACCTTAGCACTGTAGATAAGGTCATCACCGACACAAGTTTCCTAATTTTTCATCATGAAGTTGTAACTTTTCGAGTATATTTTAGTCGTACTGGGTCGGTGATGAAGCAGTATGAAGAAGGAAAAAAAAATAATATGCAGAGGCTATGACATTTACATCAAAATACAACAACACTGTGTAACAAGAAAAGACAAACCTTGCATTCAATTGACTTTCAATCAACATCCCATATACAAGTTAGAAATCAACATCCAACATACAGTTAGAAATTCACAACATTCACAGCATAACCATTTCAATTACAAGTTACATTACAACGCATTTGGAAGTTACTTTCAATCAATATACACATGTAGCACAAGGAACGGTTCACTGCAAGTCAGGGGGCAAGACCGGGAGTGAGGGAGGTTAAGCCTTGAAGCATTTCGAACCTAGTTTTGCTCAAATATGTCAATGAAAATTCTCCGCCGATAGTACGGGATGTCTGACTGGGTGAACTCGATGGGATGGCGATATATGCAATGTTCCGTGAACGCACAGGCGAACAACCCACAATTATTTCCATTGTCTTGAAATGGGATGTCCGTCTTTGTGGTCATCGTCCACATCATAGGCACCGACCACCCGTGATCCAAAAATCTTTGTTGAAGGCACAATATCTGTCCAAATAAAGTGAAATTGCATGATACATCAATTTTGAAATTTATGCACTATCCAAACATTATGCTGCCAAGAGAGGAGCAAATATGTACTTACGAATCTTTCACAGGTGATAGCATTGAATAGTAAAAAACAATTTTTACAATGGCATATTAATTTAAATGTCAGCCATAGTAAAAAGCAATGTTCTGAAATAGTAAAATCAAGATAGGAGAGCTAGTGACAATATTAAAGCAGTTGAGAGATCCAGCATTAAAAAACAATTTTTATGATAGTGACAATAATTTTCCATATACCCTCACATGTGTGACGTGATGTGGTTGTGGTGCACCACATGCATCACATTTCAAAACCTCAACTTGCTTTGTTTACAAGTACATAAGATATGAAAGTTAATATAAGCACCATCCCAATTTAGAGTTTTAATAATAGGGGACACACTATGATTGACAAATTTTGAAAAGTAGAAAGTGAAAAGTGGAAAGTGACCCAAGATAATCTTTTGGATCTGGGAACTCTTGAGTTACATGATTTTCACAGGTGTGGGTAAATCTGTTTTCCTATGTAAGCATGGTTTTTAATTTACATTTTTTATAATATGTTATTTTTGTGCATACTTGCTTCTTTTTCGTAATAAGTTTTCCAGAATGAACACAAACACCTCCTATACTATTCCAAGCTGCAAGCTCAGCTGGTAAGAGACATCAAAATCCTCCAAGGGAGGCATAAAGTGGAGGTATCAGCAACTAGCGCGTTAAGAAAGATAAGTTAGATAGAATAGCTTAAGAGTGTAGATTAGGATTACCAAAAAAAGAAAAAAGCTCTCTACGAAAGGAAAAAAAAAAAAAAACCAAGCAAGCACACCTCCACTGGTTTACTTAATTTTTTGGCTGCTTATTTACTGAGCATTTGGCCAAGCATGATACTAAATGTTTTATGTACAGATCTTTGTGTACAGATCAATGAAGGAGATGGAGCATTTTATGGACCAAAAATAGATATTAGTGTATTTGATGCTTTGAAGAGGAAATTCCAGTGTGCAACACTACAGGTTCTATGTTTTTTGATATAATGTAGTCATACTCCCTGTCAATTGTTCGTTCTGTTTCTTAATTGAAGAATGTACATATGTCAGCTGGACTTTCAACTCCCTTCTCGCTTCAACTTGACGTACTCAGCAGAGGATAAAGTTAAAAGGGAGCGACCTGTGATGATAAATAGGGCTATCCTTGGATCTGTTGAACGTATCTTTGCAATACTTGTAGAACATTATAAAGGAAAGTGGCCTTTCTATTGAGCCCACGTCAAGCAATAGTTTGTCCTGTGTCAAAGAAGTCTCAGCCATATGCCTTATAGGTATGCAAAATTATATGGTTAATATATATCTTTATTCTTTCATTGCTACTCAATGGATATGCTTATTGTGCTCCTATAACTTAGGATCACTGTTGATGTTTAATTATGTTTGACTGGGAACTGGAGGGGGAGTATACTCTTAAATTTCAATACCATGCAACTGAACACATTGTGACTCTTTACCACAAGTTATTGATGGGCCAAATATCAAAATTTATGAACAGGAGGTATTAATTTCTGTATTCAAGAATTTGTCACTCGTGCATGGAAAACAACAGCACTGAGACTTTCAGATTGATGCACTCTGGATTCTAGAGTGATGAAGATTAAAATTATTTGGTGCAGGTAACTCTGACCACATACAACTTCCTCAAGTTTGGAAAACTAAAATAACTCACTCAAACTCACTTAAAACAAACCTCAATCCTCCATCGTCCTTCTCAACTGAAAATACCCTAAAATTGGAATCTACAAACCCTAATCAAAGCAAACAAACAATGTACAAAATGAATATGACATTGAAGATAACAAACCATGCATTTCGATATCATATGCGGGATGGCGGGAAAGCAAAATGGATGAAAAATACAAAAACATTGAAAAGGATTCAAAAAGGAAGGAGATTCATACCTTTAGAGTGTTGATTGAAATGAAGGGCAATGGAAAAAACGATGGGCCTGACGAGAATCACTTGAGGAATTCAGTTTGAAGGCTGGTGGTTGTGGAAATGGAAGCAACCGCTCTTCGTTACTTGCCCAAGGTTAGTCTCGACAGTAGGCTGTAAGAGAATAGAAAAAAATGAGAAGAAACAGGGATTTTAGCCCTAAAATTGTGCGCGGATAGGGTCATTGCCGACCTTATTCAGTGTAAATAAGGTCGGCGCCGACGATGTGACAAATTGGTAAAAAAAAAAAAAAAAAAATCGGGCCCAATTGCTCTAATTGGTGCCCCACTTGTTAAAATGTTTGATTGCGTAACATGTACAAATTAAGTGTTTTTTCCGGTTAAATCCTCATTTTTTATTAAATACTTTAATTTATGTGTAGTTTTCTATGTCTGGATGAAAATAGTAGTGTGGTAAAGAAAAGGTCAACTACATTTTTTTTTATAATAAACCACTTTTATTTATCATATAAAACTATGGTAAATTGTAGTAAAGTAAAGTCAATACAAACGACAATTACTTTACAACTCTCTCTTTCCTGCTTTACTTCACCACATACTTTATCTTACCTTACTTTACTTCACCTTTTACCATGATGTAATAACAACATTTATTTTACTTTACTACATAAATAAACAAACATGCCTTGGCCTAGACATGACATAGTATCCCTTCACCATGTTTAGATAACAAGGTAGTATGGTAAAGTAAAGTCAAACCGCCACTTTCTTACCATAAACTCTATCACAGGTCACTTTTTCTTACCATATAAAGTAAAGTAAAGTGTGATAAAGTAAAGTCAAACAAAAAGAAACTACTTTACCACTCTCTCACACTTTACTTTCACTATATTCCTTACTTCACCATATACTTTATCTCACATTTACATTACCTCACATTTACCGTAATGTGATATTTACCTTTACTTTACTTTACTATACATGTAAACATCATGATAGATTTTGTGAAGTTTTTTACTTTACTCTACTACTTTGCAAACCTCATTTTGAAATGTTTTTATATTGTAGAAAGTTTTCAACATGGGAGAGTTGTATGAAGAGATATTGAGTTTTTTTAACGAAAATGATCTTTTCTTCATATTTTTCTTGGGTTACCAAACGGCACAAGATTTTTGTGCGATGCAAGACGGAATATATGGAATGCAAAAGGGTTTAGGCTAAGTCAATGCAAGACGAAATATATGGAATGCAAGTTTAGTCAAAGTAGGACACCTGGTGACTTAGAAGTAAGTGTGGACACACAAAAGATTATAGAGAAAGAAAACTTTAGGTACCTTGGATCTATGGTGCAACAGGATGGAGAGATTGATACTGATGTAAGTCACAGGATTCAGGCCGGGTGGACCAAATGGAGGAGTGCTTCGGGGGTCTTGTGTGATCGGAAAGTCCCCTTCAAGGTTAAATGAAAGTATTATAAGGTGGCGGTACGTCCAGCGTTGTTATATGGATCAAAGTGTTGGGCAGTAAAGCATAATCATGTTAAGAAGATGGAAGTTGCGGAGATGAGAATGTTAAGATGGATGTGCGGGATCACAAGGAGAGATAGGATTAAGAATGAGGAGATTAGGGGCAAAGTAGAAATAGCACCGATTAAAGATAAAATGAGAGAAAATCGACTAAGATGGTTCGACCATGTTAGAAGGCGCCCAACGGAGGCACTTGTTAAAATGTGCGAAAGCATAGAGATTGTACGGAGTAGGAGAGGGAAAGGGAGACCCAAGAGAAGTTGAAAAGAAACTATTAAACATGATCTTGCCTGCATGGATCTAACGGAGGATATGACCCTAAACAGATTTGATTGACATCGTCAAATCCATATAGCCGACCCCACCTAGTGGGAAAATGCTTGGTTTGGTTTGGTTTACCACACGTATAAGATTTTCTTCTTTAAAAAATGAAAGATTATATTCCATAAAATATTATTTTTTTGAGTTTTCTTGTACAAGTTATTTTTAGCATTTTAAATTCTTACCAACTTTCTAAATGTTTGCATTTTAGATTCTTACTAACTTTCTAACTGTTGTACTCTATTTGAGAGTTTTAACAACAACTTGAAGGACAATGTTGGGAGAACCCCAAATTCTCCCAAAATATGAATTTCCAATATTCTTGCAAACAAATGGGTTCATGAGGCCTGTTATTTTACAGGAGCCTATTTCAAGAATCTAGGGCCCCTTTGGATGTTTACAGAATAAAATATTTACATATTTAAATATTACAAGAATAAAATAGTATAAAATAGAATAATGCAATATTATGATATTATAATATTTTTGTTGTTTGGAAATTTTTGAAGAATATTACAGATTTTAAATTGAGCTGGTTGGAAGGTGCTATGATTAAACTAAATTACACTATTATAGTAGTTTTTATTAAATATTTTAATTTATATTTAATTTACCATGTCTGGATAAAAAAAATAGTGTGGTAAAGTAAAGTTCAACCACCAAATTTCTTTACCATAAATTACTTTCTTTTTATCACATAAAACCATGGCAAAGTATAGCAAAGTAAAGTCAATACAAAAAATAACTACTTTATAACTTTTTCTCCCACTTTACTTTACCACGTACTTCATTGAAAACAACTACTTTGCAACTTTCTCTCCCACCTTGCTTTACCACGTGCTTCAATTGACCTTGCTTTACCTCATATTTGACTATGATATGACATCAATCTTTATTTTACTTTATCACATATGTAAATAAGCCACTTTTTATTTACCATATAAAACTACGATAAAATGTGATAAAATAAGTCAAACAAAAAGAAACTACTTTACCATTCCTTCACACTTTACTTCACCATATACTTTATCCCACATTTACTTTACCCCACTGTGTGGGACGTTTCCCTAATAGTGAGATTATGTTAGTCTTGGTAGTAGTACCGGCTTGGCTTATCTCGATCTTGGTTTGTAACTCGGCAATAGTGCTAAGGAACATTCAGCTCGGCAACAATGCTAGCTAACACCGAGCTAGCTTCGGTAAAAGTACCAGCTAGATTCGCCTTGGTCTCGGTATAAGGCACCTCGCAACAGTGCCGGGATACATCCATATCTGGTCTCAGTATCATCTTCAGCTCGGTCCGGTCAACTAAGATGAGTATTGGGTAATAATTGTATTCCCATAAAACTACGGCTACGGTACAGAACGTACTGACTGTTAAGATGGGCACCGGATATAGATAAGAGATTGTCCTTATCCGACGATCACAT
Organism: Cinnamomum chago; assembly: GCA_038049695.1. Classification (NCBI taxonomy): domain Eukaryota; kingdom Viridiplantae; phylum Streptophyta; class Magnoliopsida; order Laurales; family Lauraceae; genus Cinnamomum; species Cinnamomum chago. The sequence continues at coordinate 116,306,290 of CP142453.1, read as the reverse complement.
CCATAATAATATAAAAAGTCAAGGCATGATCTGATGGGACAATACCTCCACCTACCTCCACTAAGGAAACATGATATGGGCTGACAGGACAGTGCCTCCACCTACCTCCACTAAGGAAGCGACAGATGGGACTTTCGCCTATATATATACAAAGGTAAGATCCCAAAGAGGTATGCAACGCAATGCAATACAACACAAAGTTATATAATCTAGACCTTGCATTTCTTCTCCACTCATCCTTTGTTCAGTAACTGTACTAATTTAAACATCAGAGTGCATTCAACTAACTGTAGCCATGGCCTCTAACCTCTGTTTCCTTCTCTTTCAGGTCTTAGGCATTTGATCTCTCTCAAGAAGAAGCTTAACAACAGTATCAAGAGTTTCATACTCACTTAATCAAGTCCGTAAGATTTAGGCACTTATACCCACCTTTACCGTGCTGTGAAATTTACTTTTACTTTGCTTTATCATATATGTAAACAAACACAGTATGATGCATTTGGTGAACTAAAGTCTTTACTTTACTTTACCAATTTATAATCGTCATTTTGAAAGATTCTTATCTTGTAAAAACAATTTCTACAAGGGAGCTGTAGGAAAAAAATATGGAGTTTTTTTAAAAGAAAAGCATCTTTTTTTTTAAAATTTTTCTTAGATTACCAAACGCACAAAATTTTCTTTTTAAGAAAATGAAATATTATATTTTACAAAATATTATTTTCTTGTATTTTCTTGTGCGTCCAAATAGGTTCTAACATACTGAGAATTCATAAACATGATGTAATGAATTATTCTGATATTTTCAAATGTCATATTTCTTTTCTAAAATCTCAAATGCTTCCCGTTTGAAAAAGTTTTAAATGAACTTAGGAACTTATAAAAATCCAAATGCCTCACTGAAATTTCTAGATGCTCTGCCCTAACAGAGGATTTAAGAATTCAACATATAGAGTAGAATAGCTTTTGGCGAAGTATAAATTCTTCAAATTCCATTGAAGAAGTGGGACATACCATCCGGGGGTGGGGTAAGAACAAAACTTTTTAAGAAATCTGTATGTATGCATGCATCCAGCACCGACTCTTGAACCCTCCTTCGTTGTTGTCATCATCACATCATCACCACCATTCCTTTCCCCTCTCAATTCATTCTCTCTCTCGCTAACGGAAAGAGATAGCAAAACAGATGGGAAAAAATTCATCCATCATCAAAGCTCGCTTCTTCTCCTACTCCTCTGTTCTCTACACCAACGCTAATGACGAAATTACCCCTCTTCCCCACCCACACCAAAACCACATCAATCACCATCGAATCCCCAACCCCTGAAAACCCGAACCCGACCCCAATCCCCGTCATCCTACCCGAATCCGTCCGATCCGCCGCAGCGGTCAAGATACAGTCGGCATACCGGTCGCACATGGTACGGAAGCTGGTCATAGAGATCTCAGCCGTCAATTCGGAAGCTGGCCGGTACGAGGAGCTGATCCGTCGGCAGGAGACCGTTGACGCAGTCCGGAGCGATGATCGGGAGAGGCTGAGGGTGAGCGAGGGGCTGATGTCGCTGCTGCTTCGGCTGGACGGCGTCCGGGGGATCGATCCGGCTGTGCGAGAGCTGAGGAGGAGTGTGAGCCGTCGGATCGTGGCGCTGCAGGAGGTGGTGGACGCGGTGGCGGAGGCTAAATTGGAGGTAGTGGATGGGTTTCCGATGAGTTGGGAGGAGATTGTTAGAGGAGATTGTGGCGGAGGAGGAGGAAGAAGAAGAAGAGAATGTGAAAATGGTTTTGAGTGCTTTGAGAGAGTTTTGTGGCGTTTGAGCTTATAATTTTTGGCGATCGGTGGAGGAGTGGGGCTGTCTGTGCGAAGAAACATAACCGTGAGAGTGTTTAGTGACTGTTGTCATGTAATCTGTGTATGTATTGTATTTGTATGTAGGTCTATAGATAATGTGGATGGTTAATTTAAGGGCTCAGGATTAGCCCACATCCTGAATCTGACTAAATATTTATAAAATGGATGCATATATTTTATTAATCTCCCCCAAACGAGGCAGTTTATGAATAGATTTTTTCGGTTGAATCGTATGACTTGGAGAATTATAGAGTTGGAGTCGTGGAATCCATGGTGATGCACACAACTCTTGAAAATCCGGTCAGATTGGATGCCTGTGTACTGGAGGCCCACAATTGTTACAAATTTTACTTAACACGTATGAGGAATGATGATGTACAGAATACAGTAGATCTTCCCACTCCTGTTTGATTAATAAGAGTTGCACATTTGCATGTGGAAAGCAGTCACATCCAAATATGAAAAATTAAATTTTTGTTGTGGAAAAGTGGCCATTTTATCCCCCTTTTTGGCAAAAATGTTGCTGCAGTATATGAGTGAATTAAAAAGCAATTTGGACGCCCTTAATAAGAGGTCAAGAGTCCTTTTCTTCATAGATAAAAGGGACATTGGGAAAGGGCACCACATCCAAGGGGATAGCCTTGCCCAAGATTTATCAAGCGTACAGGCAAAGAACGTGCGGCTGCCGGGGTTCATGCCCGCTGCATGATAGAGGAAGATTTGGACTAAACTGGGAATTTGAAAGCCGTTGCAATTGTATCAAGTCCTCTGAGAATGGTTTCCCAAGAGTTGTAGTTGCCGGCTTAATTATAAGCATGATTGGATGATGAATTTGAATCACCATTCAAACATGGCTAAACTGGGACCCTCTTTTAAAACATATTCTGCATTCCATCCTGATTTTCATGGTTTGAAGCAAGATTTTACCTGGTGAGGGATGAATCAATTGTGCATGACAAATGTCAGGATTTAATACAAAAGGTTAATTGGATAGATTTGGGGTAAACCATCATGTTAATATATAGTTCAAATCTAAGAGAGATCGCTCCATATGCATGGATCTAACTCGAGCTCACTTGAGTTTGTTGCATATTTGCGTAGTTTGATCCTCAGATGTAAAAATCAGGGGTTTGACACTGACCTATATTTTAGTAGGTCAAATAATTGACTAAGGTTGAGTATTTGGAAGCCATTTTCATAGGGGTTGTGATCAATGAAATGTGGGCCATGTATTTCAAACGAACTTGTTTACACGGATCATTCCTCTATATTTCAATCAAATTGACATCTTCTCAAGGCATTAATTAATTTCAGATAATTAAAAAGAAACAACAATAAGAATACTATTAAAACATTGAAAAATGGGATTCCTAGGAATCAAAAGAAATTTATTCATTATAAATATGTTATTTCCAATATTGGTAAAAAATTAAGATGGAACGGTGAATATCTCAAAATGACAATGAAATAACCTTTCCTCATTATTAAACTAGATGAGAGGGACATGATTTAATTGAATACCTAACTATCACACTAGTAATTCAAAACCCATTAAAGTAAGGTCCACTTTACATCCATCAGCCTCTCACGTGGGAGACTTTCCATGGTGAATTATGATGTATTCAATTCCCATATGGATATAAAGGCCTTTAGAACATGTTTATTGAATCTTTTTTTCACCAAAAAAATGCAATCATTTTTTAAGAGGAAAAAAAAGGACATTTTTCAATAATTGGTGTGAATGCCTCTTCGCATTACAAATCTTTTAATGCCAAAAAAAAGTATTTCGGAAAAAGATAGGAAATCCATGTTATCAGTGAAGAATGAATTAAGGAGAAAGGAATGATAGATAACCATCGATCACCCTACCCATAAAAAATTAATTCTGATTTACTTTGATTTTTTACCGTTTTATTTTTATTATTTATTTCTTGCAACTTTATCGTATTTTTTTCATTGACAATGCATTCAATCAACTTTTGACAAATTTCAAAGTAGGGTAACTTTTTTCCGATTTTCAAATCCGGACAAAAATATTTCTCATTCTAAAATAGGGCGCCTTAAGTTTTTCATTAACATTTCAAATTAGGGCATCTGGGTTTTCCTTCCACTTCTCTCTATTCTATTCAAAATACCTGAATTCCCAAGGGTCCCTTCTTCTTCCTTACCTGATGGGCTGATCAAATGATGTGATGATAGAGAGAGTAATGAGTCTTCTGTTCTCCTCTCTCCATCATAGAATGCTGGCTGTCTGTCTCTCTGGCGTGTCTTTAATCATCATTTAAATAAATAAATAAATAAAAACACTAGTCATCCGAAGGTTATGCAATGCCCCACTATCTTCATTGGCTCCTGTTATTTCATATTTTAGTTGAATAGCATTCCACCAGTTGGACGTGATGGTACTTAATGATTCCTTACTCTCGTCACAGCGAAAGTAAGCCCTTTATCCAATGGCATTGATGGACTATTTTTACTATTTGAGCACCTAGACCTAGGCTATTTGGGATGGGGTTTATTGGGTTTTTGGTTGTTTAAAAAATTCAAAAGGTGTTTTTGACTTTAATTGAAAAGATGTTTTTTCCTTTTACTCTTTTGCTTTACGAGGCTAGTGTAGGATATTTGGAAAACAAGGCATCCAATATTACTAAAGTTCATCTCTTGAGAAGGCTTTATATGTTTTTTCATTCCTATATGCTTTAAGAACTTCTGAATCCTTTTGTCATGAACTGTATGCTCGCACGTGAGTTAGGCTTGACCCAGGGTGTTGGGTCCGAAAAACGTTTAATTTGGCGCGTATCTATATATATCGCACACAAGGGGTGCAAATCCAGCCCAACCTGGCCTAAATGGACCCGTATTCTAATATAGAAATGTTAATTTGTTTTTAAAAACCGATTTGTGGATTAAAACATTTTAACGTTGTGATTTATTTGTTTTAACATTGTGGGATTAATGGGCTTAATGGTTTTAAATGTTGAGGATTAATGGCAACAATCGGGTATTAATAGGGTGAAAATTTTCAAATAACAGTTGCAGGCTTCAACAATCAGGTATCACTGTTTCATTTAAATTTAATTGACAACAGCCCTTGTTCTGTAGCTTTTCAAACAGGGACTTGGGGGCTTAAAACAAATTTGCCCAAGGGCAGCCAATGTAATTACGAAGGGAGGAAGGAAGAAGAAAAATTTGTGTATTTTCAATAAAATAGAGAGAAAAGTAATGAAAAACATAATCTTGCCAAACGTGTTGATTTATGATGCCTAGATATACATGGATACAAATAAAGATACATAGATTGGAGATATGACTCCTCAATTTTTAAAAATCTAGGACACGAATATGGATACGAGTGTCCTAATTTTTTCTTTAGATCACTTTTCAATCAATGAAATTTTAATTATTTTTATCCCTTTATAACATTTTTATGGTAAGAAGTAAAACATTAAAGGAACCATGAAATAATAGACATTATAAATATAATATGTTAAACTTGTTCCATGTAAGTATCGGCTACAGTATGTTACCAATACAAGTGTCGTATTGGTCCGATACAGATACGTTCGGCTTGTACAAGTAATCAGGGTATCATAGGTGGTGACTTGAAATGTTAATAAAAAACTCAAACCCTATTTTAAAATGTGAAATTTTTTCTTTTGTCCTAATTTGAAATATGCACAAAAGCTGAGGCCTATTTTGAAATGTTCCGTCAACAACCTCCCCCTCCCCCTCCCCCTCCCCCTCCCCCACCCACCCACCCACAAAGTTATTCAACTTATTCTACTTCCATTTGGCTGAGTCGTGTTGTGCGACTCCAGCGGAGATTGCCGACAATGAGGTGCATGGAGAGAAGAAATTAAAAGCCTGCTTTCGACCCCTTGTGGGACTGTTCTCTGTGATTGCTCTCGTCTATCTCAATTTTGGAGACAAGATCTCTTACTCCTTTCCACTCCTCCTTCAATGGAAACTGCCCACTCTCACCTTCATGTCTACCAATGCCTCCCATTTCGTGGAAACCACAACTGGCCGATCCCTTTTCATCAACGGATGGAATTCCTATTGGCTCATGAACCAGAGCATCTGGACCCCATCCTGGGCCAGGGTCTCCAAGATGCTCTGCCGCGGGGCTAAGATGGGGATGACGGTCTGCCGTACTTGGGCCTTCACCGACGGCGGCCCTAACGCCCTCCAGATCTCTCCCGGCGTCTTCGACGAGCGCGTATTTCAGGTCGTTTTCTTGGATGGTGGTGGTGTTGTTGGAGATGATGAGAATTTTTTTTTATTTTAAATTAGAATTTCTATTGAGTTTGATTTAGAATTTTAAATAAGTTTGAATTAGAATTTGAAGAGTTTTTATTAGATTTTGTCTGTTTATGCTATTCACTCCTCTGTGAATGTGAATCAATGAAATGTTGCCTTTCAAAATTCCTACATTTATTTTACTGTTTGGGTGGTCATGATTGAAATTGAGTTATCATATTTGATAGTTCGAGAATTTGATTTGGGTATGCTTTTATACGGTGGGTAGAACATCTGGGGAGTGGATTTTACTGAGATTTTTGTGTCTAATGTGTCAAATGTGTCTAACTTAATCTATACTTATACCTTCTTTTTTGAAGCTATCCTTTGGGCTTTCTCTTCTGCATTACTCCTAATTATGTACTTTGTAGTTTCTTGCAACTCTCCATGTATCCATTTTAGTTGTTAAACATCTCTACTCTATACAAACAAAGTAGACATGACCACCGCCTTAAAAACATGGTCCTTCACGTGAAGTGGGACTTGACGATCACATAATACTTCATCAGCTCGTCTTCTCTTTGCCCAACCTACACTGATCTTATTTTGTTGTATCCAACTCAAGCTGTCCATTTTGGCCTACAATTAGTCCTGGATACCTAAATCTATCACATTGTGGCCGGTACTATGTTTTCTTTGATTTGACCAACTAATTGTCACTGCTTTTAGATCCACTCGGCTTCCACTTGATGTAGTCTAGACCCATGGGTCAGCGAGCCCATTGGGCCCAGCACACAGGCCCAACAATATATCCATTTTGTTGGAAGTTTTAATTCTTTAGGAAGTCTTTAAATTTGAAGTTTATTATGATTTAGTTTAGTTAGGAGATTTAATGATTTAGTTTCCTTTATTGTTTAGGAAAGTAGAGTCCTACTAGGAAAGGGGATGTCTAACATTTCCTATAAATATGTAATCCCTCCATTAGGAGAGACATTCTTGACTATTCGGTACACGTTTATCTGTTCTGGTTATTAGTGGAGTGTTTTCTCTAGTTTGAGAATGCTCGGTTGTTGAATCCCTAAGGATTCGGCCAAACTTCTTTGGAGCTTGGTCCCTATCATCATGGTTCAATGCAACGGCCACATTATCGGCCGTATCGGTTGAGACCACTATGCTATTTGGAAAATAGCTACGCTATTTTGAAAATAGCGGCGCTACGGTCCAAAACCTAGTAGTGCCAAGCAATTTTAATTCAAAACATTATTTTTTCCTACTTCTTCTCCTTAATAGCCTTTCCTAAAGTTGTCTCTACCCTTATATGGTTTCAAATCACTAAAACATATACAAGATTGATGGCTACAAAAGATTCGATTTGTTTTTTACACGTAAAAAACTCACACCGTTATGCCGCTATGGAGCATTTTGGCCAGTGGTGCTACGCCCGCTGCAACCGCTATTTTAATCATTGCTTATCATTGGATCCTTTGTGGCCAAAACTTTCGAGGAATTTTGGCCTACCTTTGTTCAAAGATCCAGGGCTGCGCCAATTGGCATCAGAGCGAAGATCCGTCTCTCCAATTGATGATTCGTTTTCACCTGCATATGTCTAATATCAACATTTACAACAAGAGGTCAATTTATTCTTGGAAAGCATTATGTTTTATTCCTTTTTACATCCGATATGAGAAACTTACATTCGATATGTGATACATTGAAGATTCTATTAAGCATCATAGAAAACTTTATCAAAAGATATATGGGGATCGATATTATAAGAAAGAGGCCTACTTTGAGCAGTTCCTCCATTTGACACAAGGAGATTTGACAGTCAATGAGAACACCCATTAAGGCATCAATATCAAAATCTGGAATTGTTGGAAGTAGGTAGGCCTCGTGGATAGGTTTCAAAACTTTTGACCTACTTGACGTAGGGATCAAGTATCCATAAGACTACAAAACCCAATCTAGGATCCAAGAACCTCAAACTCATGATCAAGATCAGTAAACATTATCTCTAAGATAGCAAATAGCATCACCATGCAACCAAAATAAATCCACAACAAACAATGAAATAGATTATACATTTGGAGTTCGGTAGTGCTCTAATGGAGAAGAAGACAATTAGCTTGAACAAGAACTCTTCTTGTAGCGAATTAGGATCTCCAAGACCTTATTGTTCTCCACTCTATGACCCGTTTCAGATTTCTTTTCTCAAGAAGAATGGTGGGATCTTCAAGAGAAAAACAACTTAAAAGCTCTAAGGAAAACCCAGAAGAGAAACTAGAAGAGAGAAGAGAAAAAGAGAGATGTGCAACTCTTGCACAAGAAGCCTTGGGCGTGAATCCCTATGTGGATATAGAGAATGGGATGTCCAAGGGGTTTCTCTCCTATCTCATATATATAGCTTTTTGGCAACCTTCTCTAGCTTACTAATAATTATTTAGAAGTCTCACTTCCATAACAATTAGTAACTCACTATTACCACTATAAGAAGTCTCACCAACAATAAAAATAGTAACTTTCTATTTCCTTTCATTTTAGAGTTCAACTAGAATTAGTAATCATCTAATAATTTGGGCTAGCATGAGGACTATTAGGGATTCCATAAAAAACTGGCTCCAATTGGGACACCCCGACCTCAAATCTCATGTATAATCTGGGCCCACAGTTAATTGCAAATAACTCCACTATATAAATGCAATTGAACTCCAGTCTTACAAATAAATTACAAAGAAGACCCTAAACTTCCCTATGACCACAAGTAGGCCCCTTCATCTATATCCTTGAATCAATTGAATTTGTCCACCAAATTGGATCTATATCTTATTATCCTTGAGACCCAATTAATTATATTGATCATCGGTACCTATCTAATTAACTCTTAATTAAGATGGGTGCACACTTACCAATGGTAATCCATTAATTGGCACAAAGGGGATAATGATGATAGATTTCATCTTGACCATTGAATGCTCCCACAGTCCTACTACCACGTACTCAAGACACTAAGGTGTAGATTTACAATTGGCCTCACTCATTGGTGACTCAAAGCAGATGAATAGACATAAACTTGAGTTCATTAATGTCTCGTGATTATGAGCATATTGTTAGGGAATTATGAGAGCAGACCTTAACGTATAGACAATGTTTCATAAGGTGCTTCTCATGGTCATTCAATACATCAAATCACCAGCACTATGATTCAGAATCTTACATTTTGATGATCGAGACAAATCACACAATTTCATAGTGATCAAAGTGCTGCAACCTTGTCAGATGAGATGTTCAATCTCATCATTGGTTGTGAAGCTATTTAAGTATAAGATTTGCGACACATATCTCCTGTATGTGGATCTCATCCATATACATGTATTATATCTAATATACTTGTGGACTCCGGTTCATCTCATGAACCATCATGCCATTCATATTAGCAAAATTAAGCCTCTCGGCTGCGAGAACCACCGATGCCATCACTCATCAAACAGAGAACATGAGTGACTTCAAAATGCTTCCAAAATGCTACATATCAAATTTCAGGTCATTTCAACAACATTTGACCAGACTTTGACTCCTGAAAGCTAAATTAGGCATCCCGCGGCAGAGCCCCTCGGGACCATGATTTCCAAATCGAAGCTAATGGATCGTTTGAAAATGACTCCAATAGGCTCCTTGTAAAATTTCAGGTCAATCGGACATTGGTTGATCGTACCGTACATCAAAATGCGACATCTTCCTCGCGACAAATCAAGTATGCTGGCAACAGGACTCCACACGGCTTCAAAACTCAATTACAAGAACAGAATCAGTTGATTTCTTTATATGAGGGAGAAATTACTGGATCTTGGTGTTCCTGGATAAATAAGTATTCTTCTGTCTGCATAAATTCTTGGAATTAGTTAATTCTTAAAAAATATAGTTGTAAAGTCCTTAATCGCTGACTATATCTACACATACAGCAGAACTACCTCTGTTTGGATAGGCAAAAAATAGAGTAGAGTGAAGTTAAATGAGCTCTAACAGTTTAAAATTTTAATTCTATCTCGTTTGGATGAGTCTAGCCCGATAGATGAAGTAATATTGTGAGTCACATGTACTCCATTTCACCTTAATTCTAAATACTTCCATTTCCTTGAGTAAAAGTGGATTCTACTCCAAACGTTAAGTTCAAAACAAACATCCAAATGGAGTGAAGTGAAGTACTCTACTTTAACTTCAACCTACTTCTGTTCACTACAATCCACATGTGAAATCTATTTCATTTTACTCCACTCCTCATTTATCCAAACAGGTTATGATCAATTTCGGAACTCAATGCTTATAGAGAAATTTGAGAATAGTGTGGGTTACAACTTACAAATACATCATTATGGTTGATGCTTATAAATTCACACAACAGTTTTGAGATTGACTGGAGAATGATTGATGTTGTTATTTGCACTGTACAAACTTCATTAGCATCTAATATGGTGAGAGTGTAAGTTCTACTAAATACATAGAAAACCATGACATCCAATTCGCATCCAAGCTTCAGTTTTCAACATTGAAAAATTTAGAATTGTGTGGGATATTTTCCTAATACTGAGATTATGTTAGTTTTGGTAAGGGTACCAGCTAGGCACTTCTGATCTTGGCCCTTTTCCATCTCAGCAATAGTGCCAGAATGCTTCCATACCGAAGTCACGCCTGACCTCGACATTATCTCCAGTTTGGTTTCGGATAGCCGGGATGGGCATTGCCTCGTGATTATATTCCTATATAGGAGACTCAACTATGTTACGGAACGTGTTGATTGATGACGACATGCCTCGGATCAAGACAAGAAGTTAATATTATCCGGCGGCCACGTCTACATCAAGGTAAGGTCTGATTGGACTCTGCCTCTAAGATCAACCAGGGTAATGTCCACTAGGACTCTATTCCCAAGGCATTAGGATAATGACTGATGGGACCCTACCCCAAAAGTCAACTCTTGGCCTATCTATATATACAAGGAGCAATTCTAGAAAAGGTATGCAAATACAATACTTACACCCATACTCTAAGCGCCCCCATCTTTTCAACTCACTCCTTCCTTGTCTAGTTCCTGAACTAACTAAAGCATCGGAGTGCCTTTGGCTGACCGCAGCCAGGGTCTCTGACCTTTGATTTTCCTTCCCTTTCAGATCCAGGCATTTGATCATTCATAAGAAGTTCTTTATTTATATAATCAAGTCCGTAATATTTAGGCACTCACAGAATTACAATCATTTGTAAATGAACAATGGAAATGGACAATCATTCAAATTTAAGAATGCAACTTAAAAGATATCTAAATAAATAAATACCCTAATGTCTAGAGGAAAAGATTTACCTTGAAGGCGTATAAACTTTGCAGAGGTATTTGATTTCTGTATAAAACAATGAACCAACTGAAGCAGATTTGCAGGAGATGAGTTTACATGAAGGACTACTAGTTGTCACAAACAACCATGTCTTATGGCATGCTTCCACAATGACCCCCGATATTGTTACATTATTTGGAACTTTTGGTCGCATCCAATTGAAACCCCTCTCAGCCTCGAGCAATTTGTAATTCTTCACACAGGATGTACAACTGTAAGGACAAAGTACATATCCTGATATCCATGAAAAAACATCTCTTCAAACAGCTTCAAGGCAGAGTCAGCTGAATGAAAGTATAGATGCATTCAATCTAGTTGGAAATAGTTCCCATCTTATGTATCATAACTCATAATTGTGACTGACAGCGTCAATTGCTAGTCCCCCCATGCAAGAGTCGTTTCCCTATCCATTCATCTGATTGAATAACTTAATTTCCAGATTGATTTCCCCAAATCTTCTGAGACCAGTAATGAGAATGGGGTAAGTCCCCTGCTTGGAAGCCATGCCAGCTTCCAGCATCAATTTGAAAAGATCATATGCATTTTGCATCATGTCCACTCGACAAAATCCTTTGAATGATTCCATTGTAGATATGTTAATCGAGCATCAATCCAGTTTATATGAAATATTTAACTAGATTCACTGCAAACTAATCTTCTCATTCAAAGAACTGCAAGAACTTTTTGATTAAGTTCTCTTGCAGTTACATCTATCTAAGTACGCAAACTAAAAAATAACCATCTTACTTTCTCTAATCTTCTAGCCATTGATGGTCCTATATACCGCTGAGCAAAATGTTTCTACAAATTCTGCCGATCAATGATCCATTTATGAGTAAATAAGGCTTAATCTGGTATCCAACCATGATCAGACCAACTCATCTAACATCGAAACCTCTCCTATCCTGCAGAGCTAATGGATTACAGACCACGTAAAGAAAAGCGTAAGACAAACCTATCAACATTCTACCAAGATAATGGCATTGGCACCCCTTATCAATCATGCTTTTTTCGTTATTAATCCATTAACGAGTGCACTGTGACAATGAGAGTTCCGAAAGCAAATAACTCATAACCCAGAACCCATTTTGAGGACTTGATCAAAATGGGTTCTTGCCAAGTCAATTGTCTGAACCTACAACAAAATTCTAGCAGACAATGCAACAACAAGGGCGGGCCAAAGTCGATACCTCTGTAGATAGTGTAAATTTATTTAGCCTGTAGAAGAAAAAGGGTAGCTTTCGGGGTCCAAGTTCAGACCACATAAAGGAGGCTGAACCGATATTGGAATGGGAGAAGTGGGTGTGGAGGACTGAAGAGAAAGGAACGGATGGGATGGATATGGGTGAAATTTGGTAATGTTGATAGAAGCAGTGATTGTTTGGGAGAGAACTGTCACGACCCGGACCTGAGATCAGAGTCATTAGGGTTAACCCCCGGGTCGCGATGATGATCATACTTACTCCCGTAAACCCGAATTAACCGAAGTTAATACGAATCTACAAGGGATCTTGCATACGTACCTGTCAATGTACAATGCGGAATATACAAATAATATACATTGACAACCACTAAAATAAAATGAATCAAACTCTTTACTTTGAACAGTAAAGTTACTGTACATCATCTCAGTTTCTTACTATTAACCACTGCACATTTAAATACAATGCAGGGGACATACTTACAATGCTTACAATACCAAAATGAATCTATAAAATCATTTCTAAAAAGTTCTCAAAAGATTCCCACGTGTTCGCTCTCAAATCATGTCCATTCGGCTAGACCTCCTGGAGGTAGCGAATGGGCCGCCTCCGCTGGCGTGACGGTCTCGGAGGGACCGGTACGGGCAACTGGGCCTGTAACATCATCAGTAATACCGTGAACACGACGGTTCACCAAGGTATACATACATTTATACATGTTCATAACTTCTAGCAATTCATTATTTAACAGTGTTAAACAGTTCCAACAAATACCATTAATAATAAAATAATACTGGCAACTACACTAGCATGGGTTTCAACTCCATTCAGTTCTTCCCAAAGGAAGCATTTCATATTCATTTATTCATAATGTTCAATATATATTAATGGCTTTTCAGTGTATGACTTTTCAGTCAATGACCTTTCGGTCCACTGTGGTGGGATCTCCCAGTGTCTTGATCAGAGATCACTGGTGTCCCACGGAGCTCCGGACGCTCCCATTCTCATCTACTGCAGTAAGAATAGCATTTCATTTATCAATTCATTCAGTTCATTGCTACTTTTCATTATGAGTTCGGAAACCACTAGGTAGTGCCAGACCTATTAACAATTCCTATTAATCTCAATTAAATGCTAAAGTAAGCCTCTAACCAGCCCTTGAGTGTAACTTTGGTTATCAATGCAAGTATTACTTTTGATGACATTACTTAATTAATTATGCATTAGGATAACTTTCGTTAACACTTATGGAGGTTTAGACATCACTAATATGAGAAGCATTTACGACCTCATAAGCGATCTTAATTCTCTTAAAATCCAAAACTTACTGGCTCACTATGAATAATCTAGTCAATCTCTAAACTTAAACTCTTAATTCCGGAACTTTAGACCTTAAAACACATTTCCAAAGAAATTCCAGTGGTCCGGGTCGACCTGGAGTTGTAACCAATAAATAGAGGAACAGTAAATTGGTCAGGCCATTCCGGGCCTGACCCAGTGTTCCCGGTCGACCGGCGACACTGCAGAAACAGAACCGAAGTTCTGTTCTGCAGTGCAGTGCATGGTTTTCTTCACCCATTCCTTTTTCATTCTCTCTGAACCTGATTGACAATAAAATTATAAACTTAACAAAATGAACTCAAGACTAATAATCTAATTAATATAACCCTACTTAACATCATTCATTACATTAATTGCACAACCTAAATAAGGTTCAAAATCCATAAATCACTCCTAATAACTGAATCATTATTTCTTTTCCATTAAAATCCATACAAACTCCTTCATAAGCATAAACATATGTATCACTTGCCTTTGTCTGAAGATTAGTCTTTGCTTAGCTTGGATTTAAGATAAAAATCCACTCTTTGAAGTTCTAATCTCAAGAAAACTCAAGAAAACGATGAGGAAAAGGGAGAAGATGAACTCCTTCACTTGCCCTTCACTTGATTCACACTTAATGATGAAGAAATGGAGGAAGAAAGAAGAAGAAAAAGGAGTGAAACGGCTGCTGCTGAAGTTGCTGGAGATGAATGAACTCATTTGAGTTCATCATCTTATCTTATAAGCCCATTTTTGCATTCAACCCCCCTTAATTCTCTTTAATTCCATTTCAAGTCAAATCAAGGTCCATTTAATTCATTTCTCGTCGAATCCCTTCAAGTCTTTTATGAAATTCGTCGTACTCGTCGAGATACACATGCGAGTATCAATACTTTCCGAATCCGACAAAATACGTATAAATCCGTATTTATACACAAACCCTTTAATTTGCTCAATTTGTTCATTTGCGTCTCATCTTCATTCATTTAGTTCTTAATTTTAGTTACTAAGCTTATAGTAACCACACTAGGCTAATTCAACTTCATTTGGCGATAAATCACCATTAAAGCATTTAAACCGGCTTAATTAGTCTTAAGTTCAATTAATTAGAGTTAATCTGGATTCACTTGGGACGGAGCCTAACAAGAACTAAGGCAAGGAAGAGGAAGAGGAAGAGGATCAAGTTATTATAGAGGAAGAAAAGGGACTTGGAGGGAAGGTGATGAGTTTTTACCCTTACCCTCCCAGCCCTCTTGAATACTCCCTGACTAATGGCCAATGGCGGGGATGAGAGGGTTTTACAACAGTCCATGGAAGCACCTGGTATGGCCCAATAAAATGTGGGGTCCGCTGTCTGAGTCTGCTATGAGACTCAGACAACGAAAATTTCACAACAACAGGAGTTGGGCTCACCATTAGATCGATCATGTATGATCATGGTGTCGGCCTTAGTCCTTTAATGTGATATTGGGAACTTTTGGGCTGTGCGAGTACCAAACTGAGCTCATCATCTGGTTGGATTCTCTAAAGTTGGAAGCTATTATATATGATTTGCCCCCTTATTTTTAAATTAAGAACGGTTTTTTTTATTTATTTATTACAAATGATCTAAAACCATTTCTAATTTCAAATGGCCAAGAACTGCTCCAGATCAACATTCCTGATCTTCATTTTTGGTATGGTGTGTTGCTGTTTGTTTAAACAAATAGGTGCAGAGCTTATGAGGAATACAAAGATGACCATGAGAAACACCCCACAAAAAAGACAGGTCTATTAGGTGTTGTAGCTTATCTAATACTCAAATAAATGGTTAGAAAGGTTTTCATTTTAACCATTCATTTCATAACCTTTTAGATGGTGCACTTATCAAGTAACAATCTAATGAGATTATTATTATTATTATTATTATTTATATTTAAACTAATGCTGAAAACCTTCTTTTCTTTGTGTTGGCAGTTGCTGCTGTGTGTCCAACTTTGAAAATGTATCAATGAGCTTCCTGTTACTAATGTTGGATAGGATCCGATACATAGCAGAAACCTCAACCTCAAACATGAGATGTGGCAAGTATGCCAAAGATGATCTAATCGAGGCCCATTTAGCCCACATACCTGAAACTTAGGTGAGTCCTAGCCCATTTGCAAAATATGTGACCCATTTTTAGTACATATGTGGACCTAAATGGGCCTGTACTATGTACCCAGACCTGGCCTTTTTAACAATAGGAACAGAAAATCAGGCCTGGCAAAACCCAGACTTTAAAACAGAGAACAAATTCAATGCAATGCAGGCCATCTAATCTCCAGATTGGATGATGTTAAGTCTTACTGAGCCCAAACACGACATTTGGCATCTTGGTAGGGCCACTCCCCTGGGTAAACATTCTTAGCCATCAAATACACAGCTTTGGAAAAGACAATTAATAAGAAAACAAGCTCCAGCAAACTTTCTTAGCCATCAAATGCACATATTTGGAAAGACAGCAAGGGAGAAAGAAAAAAGAGGCATTACAGTTAACACCTGATATCAGATTGCTAGGAATGCATCATAGTGAGACAAATCCACGAACCCTGCTTTTAAATGGTGTAATCTATGTCAAATGTGCATCTTACCAATCGAAGTGGCCCAACCCATTTACAGTTTTCTCAATATCATGTGGATCCCATGTAATGTCTATACCTTGAGCTGGATTTCTGAGCCACTTTCCTCCTGTTGTATAGCACAGGGCAAGCCCAGGGTGGAGCTATGGGCTTAATCAAATGGTATAGGACCCATTTACCAAAAATCAGATTCACACTACCCATTTGTTGTAAGGGCCTGTATTGAAATAGAAACTCTTCCTTTATTTCTGAAGAAGATGCATCCCTTTGGCTGAAAGAAAGCTACATACCCTCTACTACTAGTTGCATAGAGGAAGCTACTCTAATAACATCCTAGCTGTTTTTTTTATGCACATGCAGTGCCTCTCTTTTTTCAGGAAGAGAACCCCTTCCTCCCTTATCTCTCAGCCAATCGGTCCTCAAAGGCTTACGCGAAAGCAACCTTTCTTAGCTGGGAGGCTTTATCTTGCTGCATGCGTTGGAGTTGGGACCCCTCATAATGCATAAAAGCCATCCATCCTTCTTCTTGATTGATTAGGACAGGAAACTTGGGCTGTCCCCTTCAATATATACTTTTCTAAACTCTTGTCACACACAAGAATAGGTTCCATCAATAAGTCGTTGGCCTTTTCTGTTGTTGCGCTCATTTTGTATGTAGTCCATCTAAGGTTTTCATATGAGCCTTGTGAAGCTAGTCCGGTCTAGGCCCTAGCTCAATTATTTTTTGGGCTAATATTCTGCCAAAACTCATCCAATGGGCTTGAAGATCAGGCATGGGTGGGCTTGCTCATTGGTATATTGGCCATTTGTGTTGAAATTTTCCGCCCAGGGTAGACCATCTAGCTAGACCTTTCGGCAGAAATGGACCCTTGTCTGCTAATTTATCAATGGAGCCCGAATGGCAGGACTAGGCCCAGACCACAAGAAAAAGATGCTGATCCCATATACGGCCCAAATAAGGCTAGCTCATATGATCATCAGATTGAGATTGGATAGTGATGGAGCAGGGGCCCACCAGCAGTGAGCATTTAGAAGATTGTTGGATCAAGTCAGGCCGAATTATGAAAGACATCTACTTTCTCCGAATAAAGTGACAAGCTTCATCTGTTCCTCCCAAAGGATCACATGCCTGTGATGAGATGCTACCTTACTGCCATTTAGTGGGCCACAGTAAGTTAGTCTGGGTTGAGTGTCATGACCATCAGCCGCAAAATATGTTCATGGTGTGTTCAGTTGTATCTGGCTTATGAAAAGAAATGGCTTGCTAATTCCTAAAAACTTAGGAGATTGGGCAATTAAACAGCTCTCATATTTGTGTCTTGAAGCAGGCGCATGTGATATATATTATGCATAAACAGAAGTAACTATGGTCATTTTGTGGTCCCTATTGGCCCATGAGAAATTGGTTCCCTTTTGAGAGAAACAGTGGGTTCCATTGGTCAGTTTTATTGAGGATATATGCTGCACTTTGTCTACCCTGATTCATATTAAAACTTTTAACTTGTGCAAAGCCTAAAACATAATAAGCAATTTTTCGGTGCCACAAACAGTTCTCAAATTTAAAATCTGTGAACCACACCATGTAAGTGGGGTCACCTCAGTGCATCTTAATTAAAGGGAGCTCAGGAATGAAAAGACTCAGTTGTGGATTAGAGTTGGGGGAAAAAAAAGCTACCAGCCCCTTGATCTTGTGGTGCGACCCACAGAATAGTGTTCCTCATGGAAGCTTCTCAAAGTAGCTCCCGACCATTACATTTAAAAAACAAAACCAAATCTATAGGGTGCTATTACAATTCACAAGCATCATCCCTTTGGCTTCAAGCATTCCTGTATTAACATACTTGATAAGATATCGGAGTGGACAGTATTTGTTATGATTTACTTGTAGTGAAAGTATGGATTCATATCTAGTGCATGATCAGTATCTATACCCTGCAGAAAAGGAAGCTAATCACTTAGCCACCCAGTGTAGATTTTTTTTTTCTTTTGAAACGGCCTGTGTAGATTTCAGCTGGTTACAATTGAAGGAACTCAATTGTCATTTAGGTCCTACCTTAAGATTATGTACACAAATAAGTAAGTACATGTTTTACCAAAAAAAAAAAAAAAAAAACAAAACAAAAGTTATGTACATGGGTTCACTTAATTAAAGCGAACCTAGACCACCATATTTATACATCTCTGACGAGGACTAAAACACCAAAACATTTACTGGTCTGTTGGATTGCTCTTATATATTGCCATGGGACACGTCTGAAAATCACTAATTGTATGCATTAAGGTAGATAAAATTGAGTTATAAGTAAAACTCTATTTAAGGACACGTCTCATTGATGAATGTAACAGGGCCCTATAGCTATGATATGAAATCCCACGGTCGTTGACTCCTCCCACCTACTTCCATACTAATCATGGTAATACATCACCTTCATTGCCAATTTCCAGTCTCACCAGTAATCAAAATCTCGAACACAAATGCACACTCCATAACAGCATGAGTCCAAAGACACTAGATTACAACTAAGCAATTACATTTAATAGCTAATGGATGTTAAAAACAAGGCAACAATTAGCAAATTCTCCATGACTACCTTCTTGAACTGAGATATATCACACTTCTTCTCGTGAGATATCTCTAGCAATTTCTCCCTTCCATTGTGAATATGGGCTTCATGATTCCAATTTCCACTCTCTTCCTCTTTATTAATGCTGCCGTTTCGTTTTCTTATTATTGTTATAATTGGCATTATTATTTTGAAGGAGACATAAACCAAATGCAATCACAATAATTGTCATTATTCTTGTTATATTTTGCTGAGATCTCATCCATTTCCCAGCTTATTTGTCCCACTTCCAAAAAGTGGCATGCAACAATAAATGACAAAACTGTAACCCTTATCATGTGTACTTCTGAGAGAGAGAGAGAGAGATATGATTTGGGGTCAATATATGGATGACCCTCCAATTAGGAAAGGCTTATGATGTTATCTAGACATAACCAAACGCTGGTACTATTCTTGTGAGGCTGGGGTTTAAACCTCTAGAGGAGATGAGGAGAGGGACATGAGAAGAAAAAAGAAAACAGAAAAACCCATGTGAGAAATGTACGTCGTGAGGAATAATAAGTGAAAGATAATGGTGGATGAAAGCTTGTCTGGTGCGTGGCGTTGCTCGTGACAGAAAAACTGGGATTGTCGAATAGTACTCTAACACGTGCTCTCTCATGCCGAGCTCTTGTCTTTCTTATTCATCTCATGAATGTGGGAGGCTTAATTAGCTTTCAGAACATCAGGATTGCAGACACAGGATGAAATATTGTGTACGTTCACAACTCATTTTTGAAAAAAATTACTCTTTAACAAATAATCGTTTTAAAGAAGTAACAGTTTGTCTCTAGATCCATAGGGATGCATGTTGGTGTCCATAAACGTTTGAATTGCGGCAATTGCCTCATTACACCATTTTAAACCTATGGTTTGGATATCTTCAAACAGCTTAAACTCTTTGCAGCGTATCAGTGGAAGGAAACTAATTCAATCTTCGTGTGTTTGATTTCTTGGTAGGTGGTCCTACTTCCAAATTAAATAAAAAAGAAGAAGAGAAGAATAACAATACCACAACAAAAGTGAAGGTGAATGTTATATGATATATGTAGTGCATATTACTATTTCCTAATGATAGTATCAAGCAATGATCTAGTGTTGTGATCTTTACAAGATAAGAGTGATCTTTATAGTCCCAGTGATGTCGTGTCTGCGTGGTGGCCTAATGGATTGAGCCACACAAATGCTACTGTGTTAATTACTGTAAGTGCCTAAATATTACGGACTTGATTAAACGAGTATAAATCTCGTAAATAAACTTCTTTTGGGGAAAGAACGAATGCCTGAGACCTGAAAGGAAAGGAGACAGAGATTAGAGGCCCTGACTGCAGTCAGGCGAAGGCACTCCGATGTCTAAGTTAGTACAGCTACTGAACAAAAGATGAGTGGAGAAGAAATGCCAGGTCTGGATTATGTATGTGAGTTTGTGTTACATTATATTGCATTGTGTACCCCTTTGGGATCTTACCCTCGTGTGTGTGTGTGTGTATATATATATATATATATATATATATATATATATAGGTGGAAGTTCCATCTGGCGCTCCCTCAGTGGGGGTAGGTGGAAGTACTGTCCCATCATCCCACACCATGTTTTCTTAGTGGAAGTAGGTGGAGGCACCGTCCCATCAGATCATACCTTGACTTCTTGTATTATTGCGGATGTGATCGTCTGATAATAACAACTCTTTATCTATATTCAGCGCCCTTCTTATCTGTCAGTATGTTCTGTAACGTAGCTGTAATACAATTATGACCCAGTACTTATCTCTGTTGATGGAGCCGAGCCGAAGACAATACCGAGATCAGGTATGGACGTATCTTGGTACTGTTGCCGAGGTGCCTTATACCGAGACCAAGACGAGCCTAGCTGACACTTTTACCGAAGCTAGCTCAAGCTCGGTGTTAGTTGGCACTGTTGTCGAGTTGGATGTATCTTGATACTGTTGTCGAACTGCAAACCGAGATGGTACTGTTACCGAGACCAGCATAATCTCGTTATTAGGGAAACGTCCTACACAATTACTATACTAAAAATGACCCCGACAAAAAGCGAATATGGGAAAATTGCCATCTGCAACTAAAAACATAAAGTAGGAATTGCTAGTAGTCACCGATCAGCATGCCGTGGTGAATATGCACTGCAGTCTTGTGCACACCACCCATCACATCTTTGGAAATGGTTTCGCCTTGAGCAGTGAAGCAGTGACCACCGTGGATTTGTCTGTACTACTATTGGAATCAACTGCTAGTGTTTGATATCAAAACATATCTACCAGCTAGATTGAGTTCTTTTTGGTGGGAATTTCCTCCTCAGTAAACCACAAGCATGTTGAGACTGAATCAAAAGGGAATGCCCAAAACAAAATAGCCCTCATTCAATCACTTCAGGAGGTTCAACCCTATTCAGCCGAACCACTTATTCTTATTGCCCTACAAGGATAAAAAAACTGAAGACTTCATGAGATGGGGCTTTGTCTCCGTGGGAGAGTATTGCTGTCAAAAACAGATTTTCTAGAAAATCTTGCAACTATATGATGTAGAAAAATACCAAACTCATAGGAAACATTTTTCACGAAAATGCATAAATTATGTATCTGTTATCATATTCATTAAATTGTTGAGTTTTTGTCGCTTAAAAAATTGATTTGTCTATATGACTTAAAACTAACTCTAAAAACTGATTTAAACTATTAAAAAGTATTTATGCAGCCTCTACTAACCCCTCAAGGTTTTGGTAGCAATAGCTAGTTGAAGAAATTCAGTATGGTATTAGAGTCAACCGGTCGTGAGTTCGAATCGCAGGAGGAACGACTCGGCGTAAAAAAAAAAAAAGCATGCCACCAAAAGTGCGCCAACCGGGTTTCACCCGAGGGAGAGTATTGAAGAGTGGACTCCACCAAAGAGGGAGTATTGAAAAATATTTATGCATGCTTTACTAACACCTCAAGGTTTTTGTAGCAATAGTTAGCTAAAGAAATTTAATATAAACTAATTTATGAGTGGTTCTCATTGTTTGGAAAAGTTCATGTAAATCTCTTAATCTTGAAGACCTCTTTGCCACTTTTCTCAAAACACAGGAAAAGGGTATTTCAGACGTCAATGTCTACAACAATCACAAAACTTAAAAGGTTTTTTTTTATTTTCTACGCAAATTTGTCTATGTTATTTTTACTATTTGAAAAGTTTTTTTTCCTTTTTTCTTTTACTTGTAATAGACATATCAGCCAGAATATTTGTAAAAGGGTCTAACCAGGACAACTCTATTTCAATAAAATCTATACCCTTTTTTTAATATATATTTGACCAATTTCCCTTAACTTATCTCATTATAATCATGAACATGCTTGAAAATGCAGTGCCCAAATGTTAACGCTTTTGTTTTGCTATAAGGCAAGTGTATTGAAGGAGAGAAGAAAAAACAAAGGCTCAAAAGCCCCAAAACAGACTACCACAACGACAGTTTTACAAGAAGAAAAGAAGAGACAAACGAAAAAGAAAAAGAAAAAGAAGGAAAAAAAAAACCACCGAGAACTAATCGCCTAGGATGAAATTATATCTAGAAATCTGCAAAAAGTTTGAAGAGGCCTGCTAGAGAAAGGATTATTTATAAGCCTGAGAGAGAAAGAAAGAAACTCTTTCAAGTAGAGTTTGGCCTTCGTCTGGGAGGCTCCACAATTATGAAGGATATGGTCATTACCGGAGTCTTTGTCCTTTTAAGTGATGAAAACTCAACAATTTAAAAAATATTTTTTGTAATACATTTTCTCAATATAAACTACTATAGTATATATAAATATATATATATATATATGAAAATATTCATGTGCATCCATCCTGTTATGGTGAGGGATGGATGCACATGAATATCCCCCATATATATATATATATGCATTACACACTAAGGTAACAATCCACACCACAGCACCTTAAAACGGATCATCTCCTTTCGGGATAGTTAGAAGCATGACAGTCAAGAAAAGCATGCACTAAAAAGACTTGAACTTGCCAGTTAGTTGGTAGCTCGGTGGTGAGGCCCCTCCCCTCCATAGGTCGTTGATGGCAAAGGACTTGGGTAAGGTGTGTGGGTATTTGACTGTGTTTGGGTATTTGACCATGTACCAGAACAAACAAACAAAAAAGGTGGAAAAAATTAAATTTGGATTAGAGTGGGTGAACTAGTCTTTTCTAATGATCCAATCTCTTAATTTTGTGTCTCGAGACTTTTTTCTAGGTTGGGCTACAAGTCAGTGGTCTAGGAGGAGTGATACTTCAACTCGATCCATACGCATGTAATGTGAACCTCTTACACCACTTAACCATGAACGTGTTCACAATCTTGTGTCCTCAAAGTTGAATGGCCTCATTGTGCAATTTATGTGTTGGCAATTTTGTGTCTTTAGAGTGGGTGAACTAAAGCATAGCTAATGATCCATCCGATCTCTTAATTCTATGTCTTAAGATTTTTTTTATTTTTTATTTTTGGGTTAGGTTGGGAAACTAGTCTAGCAGTGATACTTCAATTTGAGGACCAAGGGATCGATCCCTAGGCACTTGTGTAAAACTAAGTTTTTTGCACCACTCAACTATGAAGCTGTTGCCAGTTTGGTGTCTTCAAAGATGAATGGCATCATTGTGCTAATCTATCATGATTCAATCAAATTAACCAATATCCAACTTAGGCAATTTAGGACCTGTTTGGCATCGTTCTAGTATTGTTCCCAATTTTGTGCTCAGATTAGGTTGTACCGAACTATACTCTACGGAACTTGTTTGGCAACATTATATTAAATTACTCTACTGCAAATATACTATGCGGAACTTGTTTGGTAACATTATAAAAGTTTTGCTCCAATGAACGGACATAGGACTTACAATGTGGAGCCTACCTTTTATTGTTTGCGGCACTCTATTATTATCGTACATGGGTCCCACGTGTAGAAACTATAACGTGGTACCTACCTTTAAAAATTAAGACATGGAGCCCATATTCATAGGATTTACAATGTGGGCCCATCTTTAAAGGAATTATAATGTAGGGTCACCTTTTTATGAATGTAAATATGGGACCCACCTTTAGAAATGACAACATGATACCACCTTTAGAAATTTTAATATGGGGCCCCACATTCATAAGATTTATAATGTGGGTCCAACTTTTGTGATTGTGACCATGTGACTCACATTTAAGAATTGCAAAGTAGAGCCACATATTTTATTAATGTACACAGGACCCACTTTTAGAAATTACAATGTGGAGCCCACTTTTAGAAATTAGAACATGAGGACAGCACATTCATAGGATTTACAATATTGGCCCATCTTTATAGGAATTATAACGTGGGGCCATCTTTTTTTGTTAATTGTGAACACGGGATCCTCCTTTAAGAATTTACAATGTGGAACCCACCTTTAGAAATCCAAACATGATGCCACACTCATATTGATTCATAATGTGGACCTATATTCATAGGATTTACAATGTGACCCCACCTTTTGTGATTGCGACCATATGACCCACTTTTACGAATTATGAAGGGGGGGTCACCTTTTCTATAATTGTGGACCGCGACCCACCTTTAGAAATTATAACATGATGTCCATCTTTATAAATTAGAAGGTAGAGCCCACATTCATAGGATTTACAGTGTGGTCCCACCATCATAGAATTATAATGTAGGCCCACATTTTGTGATAGTGACCATGTGACCCACTTTTAAGAATTATGAAGTGGGGTCATCTTCTTTGAGATTATGAACATGGGGCCTACCATTAGGATAAGTGGGAGGGTCCGAGTCTTTAAATGATATTGTTTAAAAGACAAAAGATAACAGTGCAAGTAAGTTATATCTTAAAAAAATAAAGTTTTTTTGTTCCAACATTCTTATGCCAGTGGGTTAAGATTTTGAGATTTCTTCCCGCAATATTAAAATTCGGAACAAGTGATTTATACACACCAAACATGTTTTCCAAAACCTTATCTCATGGGAATATGGGAATATCCGATTGACACGATGCCAAATGCCCAATCTAAATACCTAACTTCTCTTAAGTAGGATTTTAATTAATATAACTAAACAGCTGATCTTGCAACCTTTTCATTAATTTAAAACAAGTCACAAGTCACAAGATGCCGTAATCAAACTATAAAATACAAAAAGCCTGCCGATTAATTTATATACTTTAGCCTAAGACAACTCCGAAGATTTGAGCTTTATTGTTATACATGAATATGATACAACCTCCACACACAGACACCACTAGGTTGTTGTCTTTTGCCAACTGCAATTGCAGGGTGTTCTTCTGCCATTCTCTTAAAAAAAAAACAAAAAAACCCTTAGCCCACTTCTCCCTTACGCTTGTTCATGATAGATGATAGCCATTTAAAATGGCCATGTTTGGTGGCCCTCCAACAGTAGCACTACACGTGTCACTGAATCTCTTTTTTTAAAAGGATCTATGGATAAGACTGCTGGAAGAAGGCATGATGAAGGGGGTGGTGGGTCCCATGAGTATTAGAGAAGAAGCGTTGCGGTCGGATCCAGCCACCGAAGTGGGCCCCCACGTCGGTCCTAACGGAGTCCCAAAACGTGGTGGACGGAAAGAAATGATGGTTTTACATTACAATCGGCAATGATTGCAGGCAGGCCTGGCATGGCCTGGCCCAACCTCTTAATCTAACCGGAAAAAAAAACACAAGTACCCCACTTTCCACTCCCCCACTTTTTTTTTGTTCTCTCTTTTCTGGTTTTGTTTCTACCACTTGCTCACAACTTTATTGGAAGAAGAATCTTAGGTGGTCTTGGAATTTAGTTGCAAACTGCCAATTGAAGTTGGTAATGTACATGGGGACAAAAGATAATGAAGTTATGAAAGTGCTTTTAACAAGTTAATTGGCAGGGCTCTTAAATGGCAGGGTGGTTAGGGGCATTAGGGTTGGACTGGTCGGGGTTAGGTTGGATTTTGGTCGGATCAGGGGGCATTATTAGTAGAATCAAGGACTGTGATAAGATTTTGGGTTCATTGAATTCCAGCATGTGTACCTCACTGGAAAGAAAGAAATTAAAAGGTCAATTGCCGACTGTTTATAGTGTCATGTCAGCAGAGGTTTTTGAGAAAACCCTGTCAGTTCCAAACATGGAACTGGTATCCCTGTTGGGTCCACTTAGATACGACCCCCACCCCCTAATGATCAGTTCAAACCACTCACAACCCTATTTCAATCTTTAAGTCTCCCTCATATAAGTTAGCACCCAATTAAGCAAATTTGACAACTATCAGGAGTTGAGTTGTGGAGTGGCATCAGCCGTCCATTTGCCCTCCACAGCTTGTGTTTGAAATCCACTCTAGGTGTGCATTTGTATAGATTTAGTGGCCACCACGCAAGGGTTTAATCCTATTGGGTTGAATACCTGATCAGAAATACACTAGTCTGTAAAATAAATAAATTCTTATGAATTGATGATGCAAATTTTACAAGCATCCAACTTCCTTCAGGCATGTTGGGACAAGTCTTTGAAATAAAATTAATTAATTCAAATAGTTTTAATAGAAATAAATGTTTTCATTTAGAATTTCATACTAGTAGAAAACTTGTCATATTTTCAAAGATATATAAGCAAAGTTATTATAAAGTAAAACTAGTACAGACGAACTTGTCATATTTTAAAAGTTAGATGTACAAATCTGTAATAAAAAAGCCTAACAATATTTGTTCGTTTTAAATATTATGTGTATTTGAAAAAGTTGCCTCAAATTTACTTTTTAATATATGCAAAATGTGATTGAATTAGACAATTAGATCAACTTAACTAAACAATTTACTATAGTCAAAAGTCTATTTGAGCCAATTTTAAGTTAAATAGACTCAAAAAGTGAATCACCAAGCTGCACCTCAATAGATAAATAAGATCAGACAATTGTGAGACGCTTAAAATAGTATTTTTGATCACCAAATGTTTTTTCAAATCTTATACTAAGGTTATAAATAGACTCTACACCTCCATAATTGTCTGCGCTCTCTACGGAGCCAAAACAGCAAGGACTTGCAAGTGGTCTGGCCACTTTCAAACACTCTATCCCTTGCCGCATAGCTACCCACCTCCCCAAATATACAGTTTCGTTTTTTTTTTTTTTTTTTTTTTTTGGTACCCAACTAAGGAGGAGTAGGAGAGTAGAGCTCGGTTGAGATAGGACAGCCCTCGGGTGAGGAAAGATGGCTGCCCAAGTTTGAACTTTGGAAAACCAAGTAATAACTGACACCTCTTAACACTGAGGTGAGAGACCGTTCTTACCTCCCCAAATACACTTAGAAACATGTATAAATATAATATACATGACAGACGTAAATATACATAATGTGTTATTGTGGTGAAGGGTATTCATGTCCTAAGGTTTGAAACTCCTGGACTCTAACCTGACCTAAATTTCATTTGGGGTCCATGCAATGGACTTGAGCGTGGACCCAAGTTAAAGTGTGAGTCCAGATATAGGGTCCAAATCCCGTATTTCAATTTAAGTCTTTCTGGTATTGGGGACCTGTTTACCTGTTTGATTAGATCTAGTGGCCCTGGATTAATGTGGACCATGCGGCACAATACAATTGTACACACTTCAAAGATTTAGGTCACATTTGAATAGAAGCTATGATCATCCTACCCGTTCCCAAGCCACTCTTTTTTTCTCAAAAAAATCGTCCTTCTTTTAGAAACCAAACCGGTGATAAACACTACCCTCATTCTCCTCACATGAATGCAAATTTTTATTTATATTTTTCTAATATCAAGGAAACTGAAATCTCATCTTCACCAGGCATTTTTTTGTTTGTCTGCTTTGGCCCACGTGTGGTGCTTTAAAAAGTCTCATGTTTAGTTAATATGAGGTTTGACTCATAAGCTCAGAGTTAAGACTTGGATATTTTTTATGTGGGCTAGTCCGTTTGAAGCCCATGGTTAATACGATACGACCCGTGGTTAAGGGTGCCGCCTGAACCAAATTCTTATATTTTTCCAAAGCATACATGAGTTTTATCTTAAACCTACTATATAAATAGGCTAGATCACCAAATCGTTATGAACAAGGGGCATACATACTGCTATTGTAAACGAAGATTAGAGCATGGACTATTATAGTATACAAAGCTAGGAATTTGCTGAGACTTCTAATCTGAATGGGAAACGATAAAACTGAAGTCGTGTTTCATGCTGTTGCTATAGTTGCTGAGGTGGTTCCTTTTAGACAAGTGATTTGATGAGATGGGTTCCTTTTAGACTAGTGATTTGGCTTGGTTACCACCACTGCACCTAAAAAGCTTATGTCACGACACCAAGCATACAACCTCGTGCATAAATAGAACATTGCACTAAAATTTGGTAAGGACAAAAAGCTTACAAAAGTCCCTCCCTAGGGTCAAAATGATTTACATTCATCTCTTCTGACATGGTCCTATCTTAATCTACCTACATTCGAGTGACCATGTGTTCTAAAGCAGCAATATAGGAGTGAGTGATGCAGGCCATGGGCCTAGATGACTGTTGTATCACGTGTGAAACTTTTGCTTTACTTTTCTACCACATAACAAACATAAAATATACATATACATATACTTCTACCTGTATCCCTTTTTAATCTTATTCTCCCATGACCATCGCCGTTGCAATGGCCGAGAGCAAGGAAAAAACAGCCGAGCATCACCCAAAGCCAAGCATCTGTTGCTGTCAACGTGGCACTATCAAAGGACCGTGTTGCCACGTGTAAGCCCATGATTGAATACCAAGCTCATGTGGCATAAAGCACTAGAGGTGGGCCACCCTTCGACAACCGGCCAGCACCCAGTTTGCGAGCCAAATGATCATGGCCGAGCCCAAGCTGAGTCACGAGCCGCCCATTGAGTCACGACTCACGAGCATCATTCCATTCCCATATGTGGGTTGAGGGTCCACACGCACTCACCCCCTCTACAACATCTTTATTGTAGCCTAGGGGCTGCAGCTCGGCTTGGCTTGAACCGAGCCGGCTGCTTGGCTAGAGCCTTGGGGAGGGGTTTTTGTTTCCATTTGGAGAAGTGTCCCTTTCATGATGCTTAGGTCGGTTGGTGGTGGCCCACCTCTGAAAGTGACACTTCTGTTTTAAATAATTGGGAGTTTCAGATTATTAAAATTGGAAACCAATCAACCAGAGTCTCCCCTGCCGTTGATATTAAAGTTTAATATAAGATTGAAAATTGTTTCAAAACAAAAAAACCATTCATTAATTTAGGAGGAATGTTCAAGTCCAACCCCTTCAACTTAAATTTGTGTCCAATCCATGTCATGGGGTCCAATTAAATTATTTATAAGCATAATTGAAAATTGGATAATAATATTTTGTACAGACTAATTAATTTAGTATAATGCCAATAACAATACCATTATGTGATGATCATCACACCACCATCTCATGGGGGGCTTAAAAAACCAGAAAAATACATGGAAGATGAGATGGAGTGGGCCCTTTTAACCTTCCATCCATTTTCTATTGCATGGTCTGAGAAGTGAGAACTGGTCCTCAAACAGTATCCAACATGGGCCCTTTCTTACAGATGAGTAGCCAAAGTTATACTTAGGCGAGTCGTCCCCATCGACTTAGTTCTCATGATGCATATGTTTAATGATCTATAGACCCCATTGATTTCCTTGCAGGAGCAATAGCATTTGGCCATGTCTACTTTACAGTAAGAGTAGAAGCCAAGGGACAGTTTTGACACTGTCAAGAGATGATATTTTTCTCTCTCCCTCCCTCTCTCTCTCTCTCATACTTTGTGTATTAAAATGGTATTCTATCCGATATAGGCCTGTAGAGTGGACCCCAACAATAGAGACAGAGAGGCTGTACACCAGCGTCACCACCAAAATCCCACCTCAGTTCCTTCCTTCTCTTTGCACATGCTTTTAATAAGAGAGAGAGAGATATATAGAGAGAAAGAGTTGCCGTTAGTCCTTGTAACGTTGCCGTTTGGTTCATCAGGCTCCGTTACTGTAGCGATTGCTCCCCCGCATTTCCCGATAGCCAAAAACATTCCTTGTTGGGATTCGAAAGTCTCCGTCTCTTTCAGTTGCAGTTGGCGGTTTAAGCCATTTCCCGCCCGAAATCTTCTCCAGCAATCTAGCTTGAGATAGAGAGAGATTATTAGAGCGCGTGCCTTGTTATGTCTTACTCTTCCTTTCTCTTTATTTAACGCCTTCAGTTCTTCGTTCTCCCATTCGCCAACCTCGCCTTCTAAAACCACTTCTCTTTTCTCTTTCTCCTCGGGATCTGATCGCTCGTCCAGCAAGATCTGACGGTTCTGAAAGTACGACCCAAGTGCCGGGTTCAATTCCCGAGGGTTCAGGTTTCTGTTGCTATCTTCTCTTTTTGTCTCTTACTTTCTTAGGTCTTCCAAGGTCGAGGCTATTGCTGCTGGAGAGAGGATCTGGTCTTTTTAAATCTGTGAGCTCTCTTCTTCCATTTTATGTTTCTTGATCTTGGTTTTCTTTGTTTAATGATGACGATCACTTCTTCCTTTTCATGTTTCTAGATGTTGTTTTTTCTTTGTTTAATGATGATGGTCTCATTTTATGTTAGTTTTACGTAGGTAAACTCCTAGTCTAACGATACGATTTATAAGCGTAGGCGGTTTTTGATCTAAAAGCATGCAGTGATTTGTTCTTCGACTGGTTGGATGAAGATGTAGGTAGATCTAGGTGTTAATGCTTGAAGATTGATGTTTCTTTGATTGGAAAGTATCTGTAGATCAACTGGGATGGACTCAGTTAAGATTCTAAGCTGACCCATTTCTATAAATTTAACATAAGATCATCGCTAATGGATAGCTAAAGCACAGTTCTTCTTTCTGTTATTAGTTCATGTTAAGGGAAAATAGGAGTCTTTTATTCTTTTTCTCAATTTGTGAAAGCAAATATTCTAGCAATCACTCGATAAACTTCCAAACAATACAACTCTTCTCCTTTGGATAAGCATGTTTCTACATGTAATTGCATGTTGGACAAATTTCTCCATGTAATTGCATGCATGTCGGACAACCAAAGGTGCTATGTCCGATGTGAGGAGATCATTAAATCGGTAATTATTTCTTGAATTGAATTATTTAGTATCAATGCTCTCTCTCTCTCTCTCTCTCTCTCTCTCTCTCTCTCTCTCTCTCTCTCTTCTTTTTGCCACAATTCATGACCTAAAAGATAAAGGTACAGAAAACTGAGCTAACAATTTAGATGGCTTGCTTATGAATTGTCTAAAGGGGTCCCAGAAGCTGATTGCAAATGATTGAATATAATTAACATGACATTTTTGTTTATTGCCAACTTGATCGATGCAGCTTGGTGTAGTCATTCATCATCCATTCGTTTGTTATATATGAAGGAAGCATTCACAATTTAAAAAGAACACTGAAACCGATAATGTTGATTTGTTACTTTCGTATTTGTTTATATTTCATGACTGAAAATGTAGAATGATGCTAAATTGCTGATGTCAGTTACTTTATAAACTAGATCATGCAACTCAAACAAAAGATGGATAATAGGATTTGCATGTTCAAAAGCTGAGTTCCTTTGTGCTGGTTTTGTGATTCTTACATTTATTTGGAAGATAATTCCACTGAACTTCATGGATTGTAAAGTTTTTGTTCGACGTTTAACTTACCAATCTGCGAAAGTATGTCATTTTATGATCAGTTGATGATATAATACAATAGTTTTTTTCTTTGCATTCATATTTTAGGGCCTTATATAATTGTTTCTCATGAAAGAATAGGAATGTTTACTTGGTGTGAATTGTGTCTGAGTTGTTATTAGGCCATGAAATGAAACAATAAAATCATTTAGTAATATTGTATCTTGTCAATATGTCTTCCAATTAATGTTAAAAAATGGAAATCGGTTGAGTTCATATAGTGATTTTACAAGTAAAACCTTGAGTTTTCAACATTGGAATTAATTTCATTTGGACCTCTGCTGCATTGTTGCCCTCATTGCAATAAAATCTGG
This sequence comes from Cinnamomum chago, assembly GCA_038049695.1. Taxonomy (NCBI): domain Eukaryota; kingdom Viridiplantae; phylum Streptophyta; class Magnoliopsida; order Laurales; family Lauraceae; genus Cinnamomum; species Cinnamomum chago. The sequence continues at coordinate 116,274,071 of CP142453.1, read as the reverse complement.
GGACTTCATTAAGAATAGCTTATGGCTTTTTGTAAAAATGCAATGACTCAAAATAGAAAGTAATCCAACTCAAGCTAGAAAATCAAATTATATCCCTAATAAGATACCAAATCACATAATAATAGGGAACATAATCATAGTACAAAATTAACTTAATATAGCCTAAATTTAATAGAAGCTAATCTAAGATGAACTCATCATCCTTCCCATATCTAATCTCCTGCGTTTTTTGAGTTTGTTAGACTCTGTGGCCGACTAGATCAAATCTATCATGATTCTCCAAAACCATAAGGTTTGTGAGACATCCAAAAAGATGACAAGAATGAACGTGTGAATGATTATATAAAAAAAAAGTCGTTTTGAACCATTAAATTATCTTGGTCTTGTTGCCACGAGTATGTAAGAGAAAACGGATAGACAAACAAAGTCATGAAAACCTCAAGGAATTAGTAGCTGTAGCAAAAATATTTTTCGATAATGATGAGCCTAGAATCATCAAAAATAAGAAAATAGACCTAATAAGCGGGTCAAAATGATGATATGGCGAGGACCTCGGGTCAGAAGTTGAGGAAGAGTGAGAACGCAGAGAAGCTCAATAAGATACCACGGAGAGCGAAAGAAGTCATCAAGGAAAGGTGGAAATAATATCAGGTCCAAAGCTCTAATACCTTGTGAGAAATTATGAAGAGCATTTTTTCAGATTCCTGAGGTGATTTTATTGAGATTAGCCAATGGGCATTTATAAAAGCAGGTCCTACTTGTTGTGGACTTTGCCTCTTTTTTTTTCCCCTTCATATACAAATGAACTTCAACAAATAATAATAATAAAAAATTAACTAGGAAACCTATTTAGATCCCTTTTAGTACCAACTCATACAATAACCACATCCCTAAAAGTGCTATTGCTAGTGTTTTTGCTTCTTTTTTCAAGATAGTGTTAGGTATTTTAGTGTTGGCAAAATTCATGGGTTGGACAAAACTCTAAGTCTTTGGAGTTGTAATGTTTTTTAGAAAAGGACTCTGTAGAATAGAAGATTGGAAGGATTCAGAGGAAAAAAGTCTAAAAGAATTAGAAGAAGAAAGTTGGAGAAATAGAGCTGAATTTCCAGATAATCCAGAATGGGGTCCGCTCGAGCGAACATCTCATCCACTCAAGCGAAGGCAACATAGATAGCCCAAACACACCGACAAAAGATTTTTTTTTTTGCCAAGATAGAACCTCATCCACTTGAGCGAATGGTGGGCCCGCTCGAGCGGACAGGTGCGCAGAAAACGGGAAAGTCTCTATTCTGATCCGAATTAGTTTCCCTTTGAGACTATCTTTCTCTGTTTGAGTCCTACTTGTGCACTAAGTCTAAGGCACAAATTTGAGGCTATTTATAGGGTGTTTCTCTCAACCCTAGACATACACAACTCTCATTGATCTGAGTTAGAAATGAGATATCTTAGAGAGAGTTAATTCTCTAGAGTCATTGAGAAACTATTCTGAAGGGCTGCTCTAGAAGGTTGTTGCTATTTTTACTTTTCTTGTAGAAAATTGATCATCTTGGTTGATAAGGTATGAGGAGATCAAATAAGGAGAACGGGGCACGGTGGATGTCGTGTCAGTAGATTCTTTGCAAGAATAACTACAGTCCTTAGGTCGAGGTATAGACTGAGGTAAAGGAGCTTGTGAATATATCTTGTAACTGTTCGTGAACTCTTGATTTCTGGTTCGTGGTTTTTCTCCCTGGATAGGGTTTCCACGCTAAATATTGTGTCTGCCTTCTTGCGGTGTGTGAATAGTAGATAACTAGTTTTATATTATCTGATTGGTTCATTTTCGCTGCATTGATTGGTTAAATTAGAACTAGTAATCAATTCTAGTAGCCCTCAAGGGAATTTCAGATAGGCTCCAACTCAAACATCCATGCACACTACAAGATGTTTGTAATCGGGCTAAACAATAGGCAAGAAGCAATAGGCAGGACGCCTTAATTGCTACTTTAATTTCCTACACGACAATGTTAAAGAAACCCTTGTGTTTATTACCAATATGTATGAACACATTTAAAGATCATTCTGTTCTAGTTTCATCTTTCTCTAAATAGTTCATAGTTCTTTGTTTCAAAAATTTCTTGGCGCATGAGAAAAGTGAGTTCTATGCTAATATATCTTAAATAAACGTTCTATAGGTTATGAGCATTTAATCAATCCATGAGCGTTTTAATTGCTTCAACAATTTCTTGGTGCATGTCAAAACCAAGTTGTACGCCAATTAATTTTAAATAGACCTTCGATAGCTAATGAGAATTTGATCAATGCATGAAAACCTTTGAATTGCTTCAACAATTTCTTAGTGCATGTCAAAAACGAGTTGTATCATATATTCTCATTATTTTTAAATGAACCTTTCTTAGGTTATGAGCATTTGTTGTTTCCGCAGGTGGTAATTTAGAAATTGAATCATATATGATTGATAATATTTAGTTCGAAAATAAAGATAATATTTTATTTGTAGTGTATTCAAGCCTTAGTCTTTGGTAAATATCACAAAAAGAATGTTCTCAATTTATAAGCAATGGGACTAGTTAATGCCTGGCAACCTGCCATTGATAAAGTTGGAGAAAAGACTACTTCCCACTTTCTATTATAGTTTGAGCATATATACCTACGTTTTACGTTATGAGAGAACAAATAACGATTCAAAGAAGGGAAAAAACCAATGAGGGTTTATTTTGCAATTTACCGAAATTTCTCTCTCTCTCTCTCTCTCTCTCTCTCTCTCTCTAATGGGTTAGATTTTTGGGACCTGCCCTAGCCCACTCCTATTAGAGGCAGGTTTGAGAGTGTGTTGGTTGGGCTCACATTAATTACGGTTTTTCAAACTTTGATCTGAATCGAGTTTGAGCTTTGGCTGTGTGTAAAATTGGCCTGCCACATTATCTTCAATTTATATATGCCTAAGTTTTCATATACAAAACTTAATTGGCAAAGGTGAAAGTAAGACCCTGCAGGTTGGAGGTTCAAATCCTACACTCTGCAGATAATTTTTTGTATTTTAAGATAAAATATCAAGATATTGGATAGAGCACATGTCCATCGGGTCGACCTCTCTCTCTCTCTCTCCAGTACAGATTTTGAGATTTTCTCTATTCCTTTTGTCAAAAACATTCTTATATTTCATTTTCAGCATCCAACATGAATGGAAACATAATTATATTTAACTGAATATTTCATTTTCAGCTTCCAACGTGAGTGGGAAACGTAATGAATGATATTTAACTGAATTCGACCTCATGCACAAGATTATTATGGCTGGTATAATTGCTAGACAAAATAAAGTATATCATAGCTCTTGTGCTACAGAATATAATTGCACAGGTAGACTTCTAGTCTGTTATTATTATTCTGATACCACTTTTCCTTGTATTGTGTAACTCTTAAAGAATGAAGTCTCCATGAAATCATGGCAAGGTTTGACACCTATAAGCTTACATAAATAAATCTATATATACCATTTTTAAAAAATTATAAAATGCACACCAACTTTATCTGCAGCATTGGGTCCCACCAATGATCTACATTAATTAACCATCTTACAAAACAATGTGACTAGTTGTTGTTTTGCTCCTTATACGCTCCTTATACTTGTAGGTGAATTAATGTTAGTAACGTGCCCTTTGGAAACTCTAATATAATTAATAAGAGAGATAATTGATTAAGGTCTAACGTAAAAGCTTCTACTTTTTAACTTCCAATTCTTAATTCGTCTATTTGGTAAAACTATTATAAAAAAGATCTTATTTCATGAGGTAATTCGGGCCTACTAATAGGAATTGTTAAAATCAGGGCCTACCTTTTAAAAATTATGATGTAGAACTCATCATTTGCATCATTTTAAAAATTTTATAGGGTTATTTTCATCCAAAGTACTTGTAAATCTTGTGTTGCTCGCCTCCAACTGCTTTAGGTAAAAAGAAATTAAAAAAGAAACTTTGTGTGTAAATATAAGCTCCAATTTATAGATAATCTCTAAAAATAAAATTAAATATCATAAGAGTTACCACATCCTGTGAATTTCATTTGTCTGTATATTGAGATCATGTGATGAATGTCATTTGTATACAATGTTTCTAATCTTGTTTAAAACAATTTTTGGGTTTTGTTGACTTCTTGGTTTTGTTAGAATTGGAATATTCACAAGACTGAACACAAACCACTTCTTTAAGTATACTGGTTGATTTTAATATTTCATTGAACATTATATACCAATCCTGCTTAGTGCTTCTCGATTAGGTTTATTTTTTAACATATGAAACCTTATAGAATGGATTTGTTTTTAACATCGGTGCTTTTATATTTTCCAAAGAAAATAACTACGATAAAGTATAGTCAGTTACTAATACTACATAACCTAGTTGGATTTTAATTTATTTCTTGTGAAAGGAGATAAAAAAAGTAATAGACGAGGAGAAAAATTAGTAATAGAGGAATAAAATCACATGAATACTTTAATTGATTCATAATATTTACTTGGTTCAGCAGTGGAAGATTATGCAATGTTTTTCATCAGAAAGAACATATGTAGTCTATTATTTTTCTTTTCAGGGGTGGGCCAGGTAAGTTGAAGCATTGTGTTCTAGTCCATTAAGTGATTGGGTAGCATTATAATTCTTTGATGAAACTTTCTGTTTAATGCATGTAACCGGTAGTAACATAGGATTGCTCAGCTAGTTCAGCAACCCCGCATTTAACCTTGTTGCTCAAGGATCAACCCTTGGGTATCCCACTTTTTTCATTTTTGTGGGCTCTCCTTCTGCCACACAGGCTTCCTCTTTCCACTTGTGTGAGCTCTCTTGGGTCCTTGCTCCCTGCGCTTGGGTAAAAACATTTTGTAGATGTGACATCGATGCCCAAGTTGTTTCTATGTAAATAGATGAAGGACAAAATACAAGGTAGAATGATTAATATAGTAATTTGTAAGAGGTAAGATCATGAAGTACATGGTCATTCTAAGCATCTCTCAAAAAAAAATTTCCTTTTAAGAGTAGCTCAAACTCATGCAGGCATGCACACTACACATTTACAGGACCAATTGACCAACCGTCACAAACAAGCCTTTCTCGAAGTTAGATAAAAATCAAAATTATGTTATAAGGAAATGAATTATAGAAAAAGAACTTCCTATTGTTAAAAATAATGTTATTCTTGAGTTCACAAAGTGCAAAAATCGTATTTGAATCCCTTTCCTTGCATTGGGCCTGATTTTGGAAAGTCTAATGATACTTATTTCAGGTCATCATAAAGGAAAATGGTTGCACACACTGTCGAAAATACTGGTAATACTTAGAAAATAATGCAGTTATGCTGATAATAATGGAGTAATTACTTAAGATTACTTATAACATCCGCTCTTGATAGCCCATGTAGCTTCTTTCCTCTCTTGATACACTTTTGCACTTCAGCAAGAAATATATATAATATCATAATACTTTAGGAATATTCACTCTAAATGAAAATACTGCTAGAATCCGAAAAATGATAAATTGGGAAAATATTTTTAAGTAGTATCTTCTATTATTTTCTATTTTAATTACTTAAAGAAATTATTTTCCAATTCGCACATGCCTCGTTGCATATCCGACCCCACGCACAATGGGTATGGGTAGGATTGGGTTTGATACTAAAACTATTTTTTTACTTTAAATATTATATAACCATAAATTAAATTATATAATTTCGAATTAAATTATATAATTTCTATCGTATATTGAAAAGGAAAGGTGTTTTTTTGGGAGTTTGGGGAGGTCGGGCCTGTAGGATTGGCAATACTCCCAACTTGACTTGGGTCCAAGACTATAATTTCTTACCACCACCACTAAACTTGCCCCTAATAAATGAAGGTCACTGAGCGTTTTCCATTGAACTTGTCACATTGCCATCCTAGTTCCTAGATTTAGTTTTTGTTATCCATCCAATGTTCTCCTACGAGCAGGCAATACACTTTTAATAAACTCATGAGGCCCACTTAAATGCTTTCTTATTAGGGGACGTGAGATATATGGAAAGGTCTTCTTATGGATAACAGTCAATATAAAAACCATCCCCATTAGATTATCTTAGCCCTTGATTTAATAGTCCAAATATTTATTAGCCTTTTAACCATAGATTTATTTGAGACTCAATTCAACGGTGGATAAGTTTTGATGAAAGTGATATTGGGCTTGGTGCCAGAACATGGTTGGATGAGAGTAGGAAAATGTCAGCACAAATCAAATGTGGGCCCAAGTAGGCCCCACAGAGCTGGACTGCAAATGTTGCATCTCGAAGGAGAATTTTTCTCTTTGTTATCCATCCGTGCATGTGCACCATAGTCATATTAGCCCTTCAACTCAGATCAACTTTATCAAGAATACAAACATAATGTCAATCCACTAGCTAGTAGATTAGTAGCGAGCACGTCCCTCTTCATAGAAATAATTAGGACTTGGGGTTGTATGTGTGTGTTTGGGGGTGGGGGTGTAGGGCTTATGAGTATTTGAAGGCTGGTTCTGAATAGTTTCTTTAGATTTGGGAGAAATCCGGAGCCAAATCTTGATCCATATGAATTTTGGATCTAGAACTGGATCTTTCTATGTTCTTCAGGATTTGGATCCACACTTATTATATTAACATATTAAGAGTAAATACAAGGCTTAAGAGCCAAATATCTTCATTTTTGAAAGTTTGCTTAGGTTTAATTATCATTTAATAGTCCCACACTATATATAAAGAATGTGAAGCTTTCTTATTTAATTATACTAATGCACAATGTATTGTTTTTCAGAATCAGATTCAAAATCATATATATTTTGGTTTTTTAAGTCGATGCCAAATCCAAATACAACACATACGTTTTGTACCAAATCTGGGTCCGAATCCAGATCCGCTGGATCAGGAACCAGATCCATAAAAACAAATCTGGGTCTAAATCCAGCATGGTTCCGCCCCAGCTCCGACCCATTTGCATGCCTAGGCATGTGACTATTTATTAGTGGGGAAAAAATAATTAACTGCAAGCCCGCTTTCTAATCTTTCCTAGGGCAAAGTACTTTATGGCATTATTCATCTTAATATAGTACCATAAGAACCTCCCATACACATGCTTGTAAGCGTGAACACAAAGTGGGCGACATTCAGCCTACTGTTTGAACTACTTTGTTTTGTCATGTTCCCCTTTTCTTCAAATTCTGCCCTGGTTCAATAAAATAAGGAAAAAAGAAAGCCCCTTTCTTGCCCAGCAGTTCTGCTTCATTTGTTGTGAGCTTTGTAAAAATGCATGCCCTTAAAAGTCCAATTTGGACAAATTCATAAGGCTGTATATGTGGCCCACCTTGTTTAAATTAAATCTGAAACCATTGAAAACAAAAAAAATTAGTATTTATAACATATAGCAAATTTCACCTCATATGTGTTTTGGACTTATTGAAAGAATGATAAGGTATAATATACTTGAATAAAACTATCGCAAAAATTATATGTTGTATGCATAATCAATTTGATGCTGGACCTATCTCCTGCGAGACTTAAATTTAGCGATCGACCATACAAGAGGTGGGGCATTTATTTCAAACAACTTAAAATTGCAATATGTAGTCCCCATATTTGACTTCTACAGAAAATCTATCCTATCTCTATTTTCTACTACATGCACCATGGAAAGTGAGAGAGCGGCTGAAACGCGCATTTTCCAGTGGGGGTAGAACTGAGTGTTGTTTCTTTATATCATTACAGGCCCCCATTCCAATTGCAACACTGATGGTGTGTTTCACATATTATGCAGGAGTTGAATTTCTTCACAGGGAGAATATGAACACTTTTTCACATGTTCCCCCGGGTTTTAGGTTCCACCCAACAGATGAAGAGCTTGTTGATTACTACCTTAGAAAGAAAGTTGCTTCAAGAAGAATTGACCTAGATGTCATTAAAGATATTGATCTCTATAAAATTGAACCATGGGATCTTCAAGGTAAGTATCACAACATGTTGTTTCTTAGCAAGATCATTTCAAATCACTAATAAGAGTGGGTTTCTTTTTATACATCCACTACTACAATCTGAATGTTTCCTTGTCATTTGTTTGAACAGAAAAGTGTAAGATAGGAACAGAAGAGCAGAACGAGTGGTATTTCTTTAGTCACAAGGATAAGAAGTATCCAACTGGTACACGCACTAATAGAGCCACAACAGCTGGGTTCTGGAAAGCAACAGGGAGAGACAAGGCCATCTACTCTAAGCATAACTTAATCGGAATGAGGAAGACATTGGTCTTTTATAAAGGTCGAGCCCCAAATGGACAGAAGTCAGATTGGATTATGCATGAATATCGGCTTGAAACAAATGAAAATGGGCCACCTCAGGCAAGTACTTTTGTCTTCTAACAGATTGCAGAAAGGATTATTGGTACTTGTCCCCTTGAGTCTTCCTTAATGATTTTGTGCCAATGCTGTTTGCATTAGAATAGATATGAATTAGGATAATTCCTGCCATAAGTAGTTAAAACTGAAGAGTATAGGTAACTATCCAAAAATGCTCATCCAATGACCTTCCATTTAGGAAATTGAATGGAAGGAAAACGAAAAATGAATACCCAACCTAGAAAAGTCAAGGTCTTATCCACATCTTCACCTCATTTCCTTCGCTCCTCAACCCCGTCCTTTAAATGAAATGCACTAAGTTTCATTTTTCTCTTGATGATGATCATTAATTGCTTTGGCTGAATTAAGTGTCTTGTTATACAAAAGAATATGGAATTTAAAATGTTTCTAAAATATATATGATGTGAACCCCAAAATAGTGAATATACATTTTGCAGGAACTTAAAACTCCTTGATATGCAATTAGCATGGTGGTATGTGTAAATGAAGGGAGAAGATCACCGTCTCTCTGTGAAGTAGCGAACTAACCTATAATTTTCGCTCTGAAGATAATGAAAATCTCTTGAATTTGGAAATACATTTGATTAATTCTATCAATATTAGCTCATTATGTCATTATATGCAAAGAATGAAGGCTCCAATATTGACTCTATTATAATTTAAAGTGATAGAAATACCTACCTAGACTATACATCACATATAGACACAAAAGAACTATTTTTCTAATGACCTGAAAAACATTTGAATTTCAATTTGACTAAAAATAAGAAAATTCAAAACTCATACTAGATATAGCTAGTTTAACTAAGAACTAAAATTTATCCAGCAAACCAATGGAGTTTTGATTTGCTATAAATTGTAATCCATTCTACTTCAACAGTGCTAATTGACATCAACTCCCAAAACAAGTGAGCTAATTTGTCAATCTCATAAAAAATTGCCTGCAGGTTCCCTTGATCACTGATTATTGGCTCTCTTGATACTTCAATCTACTCGTTCCCTTTTCCTAATGCATTTACTCATTGCTATGAAAGGAAAAGGAGTAGTAAATCAAATTCACTGCATATGCTTCATTGAATATTGCCACAATATCCAGTTGGGCTTACTATTGGAGCATTTTTATAGTTTTTGTCAAAGAATGGAGAGCTTTTGGTTGGCCATTCAATTTTTATAATATTTTTTCTTTTATCTTGGTTCCTAACATCTGGACTGCTTGTAAGATTCGGTGGGCTTGCGCCAAGGTGGAGGATCCGGTTGAAATCCGGTGTGCCCATCACCGGCCAAATAACACCCAGGATAAATGGTATCAAAACCGATGACAGCTCTGCCCCTGGTGGGCGATTGTAAGATTCCAAGAGCCTGGGCCAAGGTTACCTCCAATTGAACAGCTAGCTTTTGCAGTGGGTGAAGCCCATGGTGTTACATTGCTGATATCTCTCTCTAAGTATTGCTTCATTCATCAATCCCTGCTTATTAGAAGTTCTGTTCTGATCTTTGTGTATTTCTACAGGAAGAGGGTTGGGTAGTTTGTAGGGTGTTCAAGAAGCGAATAACAGCAATACAGAAAGCGAACGAGCACGAGGCGGCATGTTGGTATGAAGACCAAGTCTCTTTCATGCCAGATCTTGATTCTCCAAAAAGGATAGTTCCTAACATGGGATACCACCTCCCATACTCGTGCAAACCAGAGCTAGAGCTGCACTACCATATCCCACATGACCCTTTCCTCCAGCTCCCTCAATTAGAAAGCCCCAAGCTCCCTAATTCCTCGGGCACCGTAAGCTGCAATTCTATTGCTCCATATGGCCTTGATATCAACCATGGAAGCTCTCTACTGTCATCTTCCTTCGCACAAGAGGAACATATGCAACAAAGCCATCAACACCAGATGAACTCAGCATACCACAATGCAGAGCATTCGATGGACCAAGTTACCGATTGGCGAGTTCTTGACAAGTTTGTGGCCTCTCAACTTAGCCAAGAGGATTCTCCCAAAGAGCCAGACTACTCCAATGCAACCAATTTGTTTCATGTTTCCGACCATGTGAACCTCCTCGCTCGGCAATCCAACAAGCCAGATTCTGCAGCTGAATATGCCTCTACATCCACCTCTAGCTGCCAAATCGACCTGTGGAAGTGATATAGTTAATTATATAAATCCCAAAATATATATACTAATCATAGGAATGGATTTAAAAAAGGGAAAAGAAGACATGATTCAAGTTCCTGTAAATAATAAAGTAAGAATGCTAGTTATAATGCTGCTGCATTATCATCTGTAATATTAATTAGTACTGCCAAAATATTTAGGCTGAAACGCATGCCTAATAAGATAAGGTATTAGGTGGATGGTGTAGATGAGAGTTATTGTAAACAGACTCTGAGTAATAGGACACAATCAGCTCTTGATTATGATCTGATTGTGTTCTATTAATGAGTGTTGATTGAATGTATTATGTGTTGCTACATGTAATGGGCTTTATTATGTAGGCCACTTCACAACTCTTGTTATTGTTGTTGATGATTGATTTGATGCCTGCTTTGAGTTTTGGATGTTCGTTTGTTTTACCTGAACTGGTATTGGAATATATGTGTCATTTTTTTAATTTAATACCAAAGTAGGCATACTGATGCTTTTTTTTTTTTTTATGAAGGACTAATATGTAGGTGTGTTTCTTATCCTCAAAACCAATTAACTCTAATCAATACACCTTGCAAACTAGTGAAAAATGATGTATCAATCAGGTTGTGTCTCTAGGAGATGAAACAAAATGCAATGAACAAAGGTATGAATTTAAAACGCACCCTTCCTCTTTCTCTGGATCAAGATTAAGAGTAAATCATCCAGAGACACCCTAAAATTTATACGTTTACAAGCAATTATGTGCAAGGCTGTATTTTGAATGATACATTGTAATTTATGTTGCCATGATCCATTCATGAATACATTTTATATGAGTTAGTATCATTCCCCCTTCGGAGAAGGAAGAAAGTTCTTAACCATCCAGCTATTGAATTTCAAAGGAAAACTAAGAGCTAGCGCACGCAGTTGAGTTCTTAAGAATTTTGAAAAATGTATTCATATAAAGGGGCTAAATTTGAAGAATCAAAGGTGAAGATCATCAAATGACCATCAAATAATTTCCGTTTTTTTTGTAGAAAATGATTACCCAAATCCTAAGAAGGTCAAATTCTCATTTATATCTCCACTTTATATAGTTTACCCAGCCTCTTTAACTATCCTTCGTGAAATGCAACTCACCTTGAATTCTTAGAAATGTAGTTCAACGCAAATAAATGGGCTCTAACTATTAGATAGAAGTAGAGAAAACCACTTCTAAGGAGAAGGCTAACCTCTAGTAATTAGATCGCACAAAAATTGCCAAGGATTGCTACCAGGCTTTGATTCAATCCAAATCAAAGGGTCGCACCAGTGAAAGGGGTGTAGCTTCCAGATTGGATGTCCTTGGCCTCACGAAAACCCAATTCGGTCTGGACGTGGAGCTTGGATTTTGATTCCTGAGTGGAATTTGAGCTGGGCTCGAGCTCGGGCATTCGCTACCCAAATTGCATTTAAGTCGGAGATCCTCCAACCCTTGTGTCGGTTGGACATCGATATCTAAATGGCCCAAAGAGATGAGCCATTTTGTCTGCATGGTCTGTGGTCAACCAAGCACCTTCCAGCACTTTGGTCCCGTATATGATGGGTCTAAAGGCACTCAATCTCCACCACCATTAAATCACATCAAATAACCAAATTGTTCAGAAGTTGAAACCCACGCCTAGATAAATTTGTGTTCGAGAGAGTCTGATTGGAATCTTATCACCCTTTGGTGACAAAGCCCTCTTGTGAGGGAAAGTGGCATGTCTAAAATTCGAACTTTTGGAAAGTCAAAGTGAATAGTGTTGCCTCTTACCACTGAGGTAAAAGGCCATTCTGGCATCTACATGAGTTGGATATCTAATCTGGCCATTCTTGCATCTACATGATCAGTTGGATATCTAATCTGCACCCCATGCTCCATTCAAGTAATTGGTAAACTATACTCAAAATAGATATTTGCTTTCATTGCCCATGGTTTAAAACATCCATCGATCGGTTGGATCATGTTGGATGCCATCCATGTAGGGAAATTCTCACCGGATGGATAATATGGGGAATTCTTTCTCCTACAAGTTGATGCAAGTACAGTCTAGTTCTATGGCACTCACTTAGGTCCACTTTTGATTGGTACGGCTCTTTTTATACTCTCATCCCCCAATAATCTAGCACCATTTTAGAATTTATGCCCATCAAACTTTTACGCACTCTTGGATGAAATCTCATAAGAAATCTATGGTTAAAAGACTTTAACTTTAAAGGAATGTTGAATGGAGGACTACTATGAGAATAGCCACTTACCTCACTGGTAAGTTGCGGCAGTTTTCACTTAACTGTCTAGGATTCGAATCCTTGTTACGCCGCCTTCTTCTCGCTTGTGCGGGCTATTTTTCTGTAAGTGTGTGGACTCTCTCTTGAATCCATGCTGGGTTACCAAAAAAAATAAATAGAGGACCAATATATATTCTAATGGACTGATTTTCCACATCAACTTTGTCCATAAAGCATGTTTGTTTACACACACAGATAGATAGATGGATATATATATATATATATATATATATATATATATGTGAGAGGAAAGATAAAATGGGGATTAAATGATGGATAAAGTAAAAAATTAACTTTTCTTCATAAAGTTTACCTTAGTCCAAATGAAGTTTAAAAAAAAAAAAGGCCAAAGGAAGTCATTTAGTCAAAGCGCCCGGAGTCCGGACTCTACAATTTATGACCTTCTGTAATCCCAATTGGACTCACTAGGTGGCAAGTCCTGTCCATGGCCCCTCAAGCCCTGTACAATTCGATTGAGTATAGCGCTTTTGAGCGGAACACAGACTTCTGTTAGATTTTCAAGGATTGCATACTGTACACTTATTATAATTGTATAATACAACTTTTTAGGAGTACAACTTATATAATGCTTCAATTTTACAATGAAATCATATTATACATGAATTATAAACGGATTTGAATAAAATATGCATATATGGTTTCATGAAAAACTTTATATTATTTTAAGAAAAAAAAAGTTCATATAAAATCATACATAATATGATTGATTTTGTAAAAATAACATTAAATGATTTTCATAAAATAAAATTCAAGAGAAACATTCAAATATGTAAAATTGTATTAAACATGCTAGTTTTTTATAAAGTATATCTAAAAAGAAATATAGCGTAATAAACAACTTTGATACAAAAAAGAAAAAACCCTTCATAAATATATATAGGGACCTATGTATATAAAATTTTTGGGGTCGAACTTTTCAAAGAAAACAGTACTATATATACCCAAACACATTCTAATCCAATTTCTTTTTTCGTATTATGGATTTACTTTTACTTGTAATTTGAATTACCTAAATCCATTTTTACTGTGTTTTTGCAACAAGTAAAATAACTAATTATGTGGCAAGATATGATACTATGCATATATAATTTGTCATGTTAGTAAATACATGGCAGTCGCAGGGCTCATTGTATCCACGAAGTGTTAAGAGGAAGGTATGGATTGTCTATGTACTAAAATTGGAAATTATGGGACATTTTTTTACCGTCACATCCAAGACCTTAAATTAACCAATAATATTAGAATTAGTTAGAAGGTCAAGATCATTGTCTTAGATTAAGTGACTATAAATGCCAAATGAAGTTAATTTTTGATAAACAACTAATTGCACAACTACCTATTGTCTTTGGTGGTGTGGTGGGGTTAGTGGGTGCCACATTCATTTGCATGGTAAGTTACAGTTTAACACCACCTAGAAATGAAAAAAAATGTTACACCACAATTTGCCAACTTATCCAAGAGTTTTCATACTTCAAACCATTTAAGAACACAAAGTACATAGCAAATGTTAAAGAAGAACTAAGCTTCTACCAAAAAAAATGTAGAGAACTTAGCCAAGATCAAACTCATTGGCTTTCACTTGTGTAGGCACCTTACCTTTTGAGTGCAACGTCTACGGAGTACATTTGTGCCCTTGCACCTGAAAGGATATGTCTCATCTCTTGTTCTCTCTAACAAGAGCTTGCTGAAGTATGATCACAAGAAGAACTTGTTCTGTCTCAACCAACCAAGAAATTGATTCAAAGAAAAGGTGATACTGAGGTTACTAATTATAAACCTACTGAAACAAGACAGTGAATGAAAAGTTCAAGCATAAACTAGAATAAACAGGGTAATACTCGTTAGTTAATTCTCTCTTTGCTTTTAAAAATACTTACATTCTATCTCCAAGTACCAAAAGAACACATGAACCGCGAGTTTGAAATAGCAACAGAAGAAATTGAAATGGGCTAGGACTTGACTCTTTCACAGTGTAGCCTTATCTGAATTCTATCAGCGGTGGAGACAGCTAATAACGGCTTCTGGGGTCAAGTGTAAACGCCATTTCCCTTCTTTTAAATGATAGTCGGTTAGGAAGCCGTGAAGGTGCACTTGGGGTAGTCAAGCAAGGGCTCCCTTTTAAGCAAATGAAAATTCTCAAAACGACAAACTCATTCGGCGTGATGCTGTGAGCTTATAAACCATCATCGATCTCTCTCCTTTGAGAGAGAGAGAGAGAGGAATAATTATATTCCTTCTACTGTTGGAATATGGAACCCAAAGTGAGAAAAGAAAGACGCTTGAGTGCTTCTAGCTATGTTTGACATAAACAGTCTACTGTTGACTAAAGTTGCCTTTTGATTTGCTAAAGGTGTTGTGCCTTCAACGTTCCTCCAGCCCAAAGAGAAAATAAGTGTAGGTTCCTGTCCTGACAAGTCAAAGTCCTCCTGCCCACGCATGAAGGGAAGACTGGGGGCTGAATAATTAGGACTTTGCAAGTGTTGTTTGCATAAGAAGATAACATCATTCTCGAGTGTGCACTCATGTGACTGCTTGCTTTGTGCTTCTACTCCAAGTCCAAGCTCTCTCCATGGTTACGTAAAACTTATGTTTCTTGTGAGATTTTCTTCTTAAATCCTATTTATTTTTCATGATATTGAGAAGAAGTCGTTCGGGAAAAAAAACATATATTGCTGGAAAAGTGGGTCCAAAAGCAGAAAGGGGTTGGTAAGTGGATCACACGCAGAGAGGATTCAAGTTTCACACCATCTTATAGTCAGAAGGCCATGATTTGGGCTCTTTGAGTAACCTTAGTGTATGTTTAGCAACAGGTGAGGAATATTCGAATTGAAGATTAATCCCTAGCACCCGTAAAACAGTTTCTTACTTAGAATTTATATAGATAAGGATTTCCCTAGCACTCGTAAAACAGTTTCTTACTTAGGATTTGTATAGATGAGGATTTTACATCAATGTCAATGCATATCAATGTATGTTGCTGAGAAAAATTAATTTAAATGCGCAAATCTACAAGTTGAGGATTTCTATCTTCTAAAAATCCTCAAAAATGAATATTTCAAACTTCCAAATCCTTGGGGAATTACAGTTCCAAACATGGGTTTTCCATGACTGTATCGAAAGCGAATTTTTTTTCCTCAGAGGATTTATAGTTTCCAAATGGTACCTTTATTAATGATTTTGAAATTTCAAAGCTTTTAATCACACTGTTATGGTGAAACTTAACCCACTTCCAAAGACTAGTATGAGCAAATTATAGATAAAACACATGATTCACTCCCATTTGTTATTTTTAATCATGTGTTTTTCCAAATTCTCATGGTAAAGCCTGTAATTTTGGGCAGTTTGGATTTATAAAAGTGCGATTCACTTATTGGGTTTAAAGGTGTAATACATAAAAATCTGTGTAAGATACGCACACTAATTGTGTACACATAACTTGTGAGAATACAACTACGGCTGAGATGAAAAGCTGGTGGAATTTTTCCTACATAACAATGAGAATGTCCTCAGAAAAGTGAAATGGAGGGAGCATTCCCTCAAAGGAAATTCTTAGAGCACCCACCAAGGAGACATCTCTGATTAAGATATTTCTCCTGAACTAAAAATATTAAAAAGAAATAAAAGCATGCAGATTAATTTTGAGGGTCAGAGACTTCTGTGCAAGTACTCTTTCATCCATTAGTTGTTGTTGGTATTTGACCACTTGAGTTTCCAGTGTGGAACTGGCTCCTTAGTTTATTTTCGTTAGTTGAAAGTTCTTGTGGATGATATAGCCAATATATATGTGTGTGTGTCTCTCTCTATTCTGGGATAATGTGAGGATATTTAGAGCCTTCTTGAGGAACTTTTATTAATTGGACTTTATAAACTTGCTAACTCAAATACAAGGAAACATGCATCGGTAATATTCAAGTGAGAACTAGTTCTCACATATTATATGAGAACTTTTTTGTGTGACCTAATTGTAGTGCCCTTTTTTTTCTTTTCTTTTCTTTTCTTTTTTTTTTGCTGAATTGCAAATTGAATTAAGAAGAACAAAAGGAGAGACAACAGCCTAAGAAGGCAAAAGAAAAGAAAAAGACAGCAAAGGAAAGGGAAAAACAGAGCTCTATCTTATAATTGGATTAAGCTGATTACAGAGAGTGAAGAAAGAATCTAAAATAAGACTAGAACAAGGAGAAGACAATTTGCTAAGAGAAAGAGAAGCATGCATCTGTCAAAAAGAAATTAATAGCTGAGTCCAGAAAGGGTACCTTGTTGATGAAGATAGCCAAGCTTCTAACCTTCCAAATGCTGAAAGTTGCAATGATGAAGAGGGCACCCAGACCCTTCTTTGCTCTGGACCAGGAGTTAGAAGAGAAGGAGTCTCATTTAAAGGAGACAGAGCTGAAGGGAAGGAACCTAAAATTCCCTTTATCTTCAAACAGGCCCAGAATGCTGAAGCGAAGGGACAGAAGAAGAACATAAGGTAAGCAGACTCTTGATGAGTGTCACACAGATAGCAAGAAGACGCCAGATGCACTCCAATAGATTGGGCCCAGGCATTGGTGGGGAGTTTGTTATGGAACAATTTCCATGCAAAACAAGCGGTGGAAGGCTTTAGAAGACTGTTCTAGGCAAACTTGGATCAAAATCTGGAGAGATTTCTAGATCTGATGGACTCTTAGGCTGCAGCAAAAGAGAGGTGGTTGGAGTTGGGGCTTGACCAAATCAGCTGATCAGGCTCATCAACTAGGGAGAAAGAAGCTATGATGGAGGAGGAGAAGGATAACACCTGTTGGGGAAAAGAAAGACTTGGAAGCCTCTATTGATTTGAATAAATAGCGTGCACAGAATTTGAGCAGGGGAATTTAACCTCAGGAAAAATCTGCGCCAAGGAGAGAGGACCATGCCATTTATCATGCCAAAAGTTCGTGCTTTTCCCATCTCCTAAGAGCCAATGGTTGTTTTGAAAAAGGAATTGGGAGTTTCTCTTGATAGGCCTCCAGATGCAAGAACTAGAAGTTAGGGAGATAGGATGCCAAGGAGAAAAACCTTTGAAGTATTTAGCTCTAAACCAGCTTGCCCACAGAGAAATAGAGGAGAAAGCTGCCCACCCAAGCCTAATCGAATTGGCATTGATCATGTCCTTAGTACGACGGAGGCCCAGCCCACCTTCCAACTTAGGCTTATAGATAGAGTTCCAGTTAAGAATGCTCCTTTTTGCTTTATCAGGACCTTAGACCAGAGAAAGTTCCTCATCCATTTCTCTAGGAAAATGCAAACTGAGCTAGGAATGGGGAGAACAAGAAGGATGTGAATTGTAATACTTTGGAGAACAATTGTGGGGATCATTTGAGGATGGGACCGCGGGGTATCTAAAGATCTATGTGAGACCACCCCAAGTATCAAGTATGACTTCAAACCTAACCCTTTCATCCGTGGCCCACAAGTTTAATGGCTTTATATTCAAATATATATATATATATATATATATATATTCAACCCTTGATCCAACGGTTCAGTAAATTCGGATGTATGCAAATCATTGGGATTAGTGACTATCAGGGGGTTCCCTATTGGTTGCTAGGTTTGGATGGGTTGCTAGTTGGGCTCCGCAAAAAAGTTATCATATAATAGGTGAGAACTAATTCTCACTTGAGATTACTTTGAACGTTCTAGATGAATATTTACCAGAGGGCCCTTTTTTTTAATGGTTGGAAACCGTCTAGCATTGGTCTGAATGTCACTTCTTCGCCATTACGGGTGCAATCAAGGGCCACGCCAGACCCAAGCCCGACCCACTTTGCACCTGGGTTCTGGCCTTGGGTTTTAGTACTTGGGCCAGGCCTTGATCTAAATTTTTGCCCCGCTTTATATGTGGGCCGGATTTAGATTGAGTGATAGAAAGCCCAAGCCCGGACAAGTCTGGCCCAAATGAGTAATACATGTAGTTTAGGTGACGGATTTACCTAAACAAGTGATTAGAAAAGCCCAAAAGAGTGATTGAAAGCCCAGGCTATACAGGGCCGATTGACTAGATGATTGGGCTTGGCCTGACAAGTGTGGGCTAGGATCAGGCTAGGCACTTAAGGCCCGTGTCAGGATTGGGCCAGATATGGGCCTGTGTTTTTAAAGACGTATGGCCCGGATCGAGCCATGAACACCCTTATTCGATGTTGGATTCAAATGTACCTTAACCTGGTCGTTAAGTTATATTTTACATTTAATGATTGGGATGGAGATCATTTCAATCTAACTTCGGGATAAGAAGTGAGCCCTTTTCCTGAATTGGAACCGCAGCAAGGCCCTTTTCCAAACACTGATTGGACAAGAAGCAATCTTTCAATGGGTCTCTCAACTAGAGAGAAAATAGGCCCAGCTGCAATGAACATAAAATTATGGTCAGTTGGGATTTATGAATATGGGCTTCACACATTGAATTGCTGGATGAAGACACTGATCACCTTGTGGACCAGAAGCATATATGGAGTGAATCTCCATTAATTTCTTCTCAGTCTACCATCTTTGGCTTGCTTTGATGAGAGGACTATCCTAACATTTGGGCCAGCTTGATTTCACCGTAGGGCCCTTCAGGTGGATTGATGGGTTGATAGCACATAATCCAGCTGGGACTAATGTGGTTAATTAATATGAGTGATCCAGGATCAGATTGGGAGTTTGATTTCATTCTTTTCTGACGCAACCTTTGCTCCTATAACATGGGTTATTGCAATGGGCTTGGACTAAAGGTTATAGCTTGCAAGGTACATGTTGTGTTTACCCTAGTAAGTGCTATATTAAATAGGGGTCTGAGTTAGGCCATTGGTAGCCCAGGATACTAAGTTGAAGTTCAGGCTTGGCCCAGTTGCGACTTCCAACTCTTGGACTTTGCTTATAGATAGATGCGTATGCGTTTCTCTTTTGCTTTGCCTCATTTGTAACCTTAGTTGGGACACAGGACTATGGCCAGTAAACTGAGCCAACATTTTCAATGTTTTAAGTAGGGTTGTAAACTGGTTGGTTCTGGTCTAGGTCCATAGTAGACCTGGAACCGGAACCGTTAAGGAGAAGGTGGAACCGGATCAGGACCCAGAATCATTTCGGAACCGATTTCTTGGCTCCGGAACTAGAACCATATATTGAAAGGGTCTGGATCCGGATCCGGGTCTAGGTAAAGAATGATATTAAATATATATATATATGATTTTTATGAGAGATTTTCGAAAATTGAGGTAATATGTAGGGTCTCGGGTCCATGGGTCTCAACCAAGGTGGAACCGGACCTGGACCTATTTACTTATCGGGGCCTAAATAAGGACCCAGACCCGATTTTTTACGTGTCGAAACCTTCGGGTAATCAAAGAATCGGAAACCCATTTACATCTCTAGTTTTAAATAATTAACTAATGGATTAATTAATTTTTAGTATTATTATCTACTTAATGGAAAAAATTAGAGTTCTCGATGTCACGATCTAGTTTTGGACCCATATCAACTGGGCAAAAAATCAATACATATCATCCGTGGTTAGATTGAGTCATTTTATCAGCTGGATTGGCGCTGGATTAGGGAACAAGGGGCTGCCCAATTGGTTGGGAACCCTGTTTCTTAACTATAGTATCATATGACCGAACCCTAGTATCCCACTAGAGCGGGTGTTATATCTTTGGGGATGGAGTTTCTTACTGCAGGAGCCGCATATATTGTCTCCTGGGAGTTGGGACGGATTTCTTACCGGGAGAGTGGGTCCCAACTCCCTTAGTTCGGTACCAAAAACTTGCCAAAGGAAACAATCCATGTCAACATGTACTTAGTCATAGGGGTGTTGTGCTAGTGATCGTGTGGTACGCTTGCCATGGAACGCACGCCAAATTAAGCAATTGGTAAACACCAAAAGTTAATCTCTGCGCTCTAATCGGTATCTAAGTTGAATGGCTTCTTATCTTTCTATATTAGTCAACTTGTGTGGCTCATCTTCCTATAAATCCTATGGATGTGGAGTTTTAATGGAGTAGTCTTCTGCTATGAGTGCGATACCAGGGGATTGTTATTTACAGGGAGATGAGAAACTTAAGTCAGATCTTCTAGAGATCCTTATCATTTATAGGCCATTCAGAGTGACTATGATTCCAGAATGCACAAAGATGTTTAAAGTAGAGAAGACATCGACCCCATCTGGATCTGGCAAAATGTGCACTAGCTATATCCACAATAAGGTGCAAATTATCACTCTGATTCTCGGTATTGATTACATAGAAGAAGGATACATGTTGTCCAATTTAAAACCACGATGTTCTTCAAAGTTACTGCTCAATTGATTAGGACTTGTGAAGCATTCGTGGGTGTGTGAGATCAAATCCCTTGTAAAGAAAAAAAAAACAAAAAATAATAATAATAATGCTAATAGAAAGACTAAAAGGAAATATTTAATTCCTGGTTTTAAGATGAGATAGATTTATTTCTAGTCATAGCTTACATTAGTAGAAGTCTTTTAGTAGGTTGAAGTCAAGGGTAGAGTCCCCCCCCAACCCAAACTTTGAGGGTCTCATCTTGAGAATCACAGCCTTCAAAAATCATTTCCCTATTATTCATTGGAGTATCCCAAATTTTACTCCAATAGACGTTGGCCCCATTGCAAGATTGAGCGTACAATTAAAAACGTTATGTGCTCAAATGGGACCAACTCCAATTAGAATTAAATTTGAGAAAAGTCCACTTAAATAGAGGAAGTTTATTCTTAGCAGTATAGATATTCAATAGGCGGGCCTTACTGTGGAGTCCCACATGCTTCACAAATCGCTTGAGTGAGATTCTTATAGGATCCAGGCTCCTAATTTGCATTATCATGTGATTCACACCTTGAATGGTTACCTTTTCATGACATTGATGAATGGCTATCCGTAGTGTCTTATCAACCATCCATGCCTGTTGTACGCATCATGGCCCATCAAACAATCTCTAGTAACCTATCAATAGATCTTCAACCATTTATTTCTACCACAACATCGTAGCCCATCAAACTATCACAAGTAACCAATCAACAAGTTTTCATTATGAGTGGACCGGCTTACATGTGATCAATCTGGCATGGGTCCTACTTGGATTAGAGTGAAATATAATTCTCAGTCCTAAAACAAGCTATAAATGGCTATTTTGAGCATTGCAGGTTCATTATAATTAGTCGTAATATTCTGTCCTAACAAAGTATGGAGAAATTATCCTCACAAAGCATGGAGAAATTATGTCTTTGAAAGTACTAAGGTTTTTTGCAAAAATCTTTTTTAAAATTATTATTTAAAATCAATAAATATAAAATATTAGAGGTACTCAAGAAGGAAATCCTGACTTGGCTGTTGTTGATCAACTATGCTTCCCTTAAATTAAAGAAATCCTGGTTTTACCGCTGCTCAAATTTAATGGAAGAAAATGACAAGGATGTAAACAAAAAGGAAACCTAAAATTAAGGATTCAAATTCTTGTAGTAGCTTCTTGAAAGTTCGAAGGAGCTAGCCTTACAACAGGTTTGCCAACGAGCTAAGCTAGCTGGCAAGTTGGCTTGGCTCTTGTGAGTTAGCTCAACTCAAATGATTGTACTCAAGCTCCACCTTAGCTTATTTTCTCACATAGCAAACTCAAGTTAGGTCGGGCAGCTTGGCTTGTTAAGAGGTTTGATCTGACTCGGATTATGTAAATTCTCAATATATATATTTAATACTAGAATTTTTGGTAATATAACATAATATTATTAATATATAACTTCTTGAAAATAAGTTTGATCATTGCATACTACTAATATGTTGAAAATCTAATAACTTAAAGTTAACTTTATTTCAATTTTTTGATATATAATTGAACGAGAAATAATAACTTCAGAAATGATCATTTCTTTACAGAGAATCAATATTATTAACCTTATTACAACCTAAAATATATTTAAATGACCATTTTTCTACACTTATTTCATTGTTGATTTTGTTTTCAAGTAACTTCTTTTTAGGGTCCATAATGGTGCTTCAATGGTAATCCCTACGTAGTGGTGATAATATGAGAGGATATATTTGATTATGGTCAAGTCGTGTTTGATTCAAACTCGAACTTTATATGCATGCTGAGGCGAAGTTCAAGCCGTGCTTAAGCTCGATCTCAATTTAGTATTATCAAAGCCTAGATCAACTTAATTCAGGCCAACCTCAAGGAGAGAAGTTGGGTTTAGCTCAACTTGACTTGAGTTCGAGATAAAACTAAAGAATATATATATATATATATATATATATATATATATATATATCTTTAGCCTTCAAAATAGATGAAAATGATCCAAAACAATCATAATTTGGACCCTAGAAGTAGGGGTGTTCATGGGTCAGGCTGAGGCATATCCATGCCCGGCCCATCCTAACCCGAAATGGGCCATAAACATCAGGGACACCACCCATTTAGTCAACAAGCTGGGCTGAAGAGGGCTTTTGATCAATTTCGTGGACTTTTTAGCAAATCTTTGTTCTAATTAAATTAAAGTACATGCACTCCTTATATGGGATGGGCTTTGGGCTTTCTTTCACTCAATCCAAGCTTGGCCTACTATTAAATAGGCCCAAATCACATATCGAAGATTCGTTCGACCCACTCCACTTTGATTTTATTCCTAAACTTAGACTTACTCTACTCTTACTCTACCCCGACCCAAGAGATATGAAAAGATGATGGGTCTTGTCAAAAAAATGTAAAATTTTAAAAATCACCTCTTTTTTTTTTTATAAAAAAAAGTCAAAAAAATTCATTCACATGCCAAAAAAAAAAAAAAACTATTTTATAGGGCTCATCTTTTTTTTTTTCTATCTAAGTAATTTTTTACTTGAATTTACTTTATAAGTGAATTATCCAAATTGAGTCTTGAATCTAAAAATATCTCAAATATTCCCCATATGAGAATTTTCCAAGGAGCAATGTGGCAATGCCTACAACAGAATAAACCAGTTTACTTCACTTTGCAGTTATAGACCATTGATTGAATTGAATTGAATCCATCTGGCTAATAAAGTTAAAGTTGCACACACATTACACAAACTCAATTAGCAGTTTGATTAAACAAAGGTAAGCCGCGGGAGTGTCCTTGTCAATTCAATTACCAGATGGTAATGTAGTCTAGAGTGGCTCGACCAATCGTAGGTACAGCAGCAGAGCCCAGTTCGAGCAATACTTCGAGTCTTCGGTTCTCTGAGAAAGGGGTTCGTCCGTTCGTTCGTTGAATGGCAATGGCAATGGCAACAGAAGAATAACAGGAAGAAGAAGAAGAAAGGTAAAATAGCAGCAAAAGACAGAGAGATCCCAAATCCCAGGAAATGGGGGATCCGAATCTGGAGCTTCAGGAGGCTGGTTGGGAGGAATTGAGAAAAGAAGCGAGGAAAATCGAAGGAGATCTCGACGTCAAGCTCTCTTCCTACGCCAAGATCGGCTCCAGATTCACACAAGCAGGAGGTCTTCTTCTCCATCTTTCTTTCTAATCTTATCAAATTTCCCTTTTCAATTTGACCTAGATCTTAAGCCGAGTTATGGATTTGATTTCCCTTTTCTCCTTCTTCTTCATTGTAGTTTAGATTTATGAAAGTTTGCATCTTTCCAATTGTTAGAGATCAGTTGTAACTCGTATATCAATCTTGATCAATATTCACCCGTTGTGACACTAAATCCAGTTCGGAATCTTGGTTCGGATTCCAAAACACTACCCTGATTTCTTTTGTGTATGTGTTCGATTTTTACCCCAATTTAGGATTTAGTGTGAATTGGCTGTTTCTTCAGACAAATCGTTTGTTTCCATTCGTATCGAGTTACTGTGATGAGAACTTGGTTAGATCCAGGCAAAACCTACTCCAAGTTTTGTTTTTTTGAACCATTATTGATTTAATCTTCCTCTACTACCTGCTTTATTACTAAACATTCTTTCTATGTTCTCTCCCCAAGTTATGAGTTTTTTTTTTTTTCTTTCTCCCTTGGCGTAGTGGATGGTTAGCTGAATTCTTGTAAGGTAATCTGTTAACACTCTGTTCTCCTCTCACTGGGGTAGAGGAAATAATTTTTCTAGATTTGCCATGGATGGTGACTTATTGAGTGAACCACATTAATCCTTCTGTATTGTTAGGTATGTGTGCTCTTTCTATTTATTTTCATAGTGTTTTTCCATAGTTGAATTAATTTAGAGTTTTTCCGGAATTATATATCTATGTAAATTGGCGATGACTTGTTGATTATGGGAGGATCCATATTCCCGACAATTGGCATCAGAGCTTTGGCTTTTGAATAGTGCAATATTTTTGGGGAAATTTTCAAGTTGTGTGTGTGTGTGTGGTGGTGGGGGAGGGGGTGGGGGTGGGGGTGGGGTGTGAAAGTCAAGGACTTATTGATTTCAACCAAGGTTGGATAGAGCATTGGATGGAAAAGAAAATAAGCTCTCATATATGTATGATACACATGGAATAGATGGATTTAAAGGTTTTGAGCACCATGCATGTGTGCCTGGTTGATGACATCTTATTCAATGTGATTAAAGAAGCCTTGACCAGTGGTACGTGGAAGGAAATGGAAAGTATTCTACTAAGCTAACTTCATTTCAAACTGGATTTTCTTGAAAAGAAAATTGTATTCCTCAAGAATGAAGACACCAAAGTTTCTGATCACTTTGAATGCTTTCAGTAACATTATTTGTAAACCTGAAACTATTGGAACAAAATTACCCGAGGAAGATAAAGTGGAAATCCTGGTGAGTTCATTACCAGATTCTTATGACAACTTGTAAACAGTAACCATTCTAAGGTGTGCTGGGGAAGTACTTGACATGGATTCCATTTCTAGTGCATTGCTTGCGTTGAACTCCAAATGAATGTATCTTTGGAAAATCTGGCAGTTTCACAATCAGAAGCACGCATGGCGAGGGGCCACTTTAAAGGCGAATTGTTTTAGGAGAGGGAAAATTTTTCTGAGAAAGATTCGACCCCAGGCATTGTTAAGGGCAGGGAAACAATTCTTGTTACCTAATAACTACTACCAAATTGAAATGCCAGCTTATTAGTTTTGTCAACTCTTAACCAAACTCAAACTGCTTGTGCTAGACCAGAAAATACTTATATCAACTATCCCACTGAAGTAGCAATATGTACGGGGTCATGCTCTCCTGCGGGCAGCCTTGTGGGGCCCACCTATGGCCATGGCAATCATGGGGGAGGTGGAGGATCCAAAGATCTAATGGGACCTAATTGTGAACAAAATTTCAAGTCTAATCTGAACCCTTTGATCCATGGCCTCGAGTTTAAATATTTTAGAAGGCATCCTTTACACTCTTTTTTTTTCTTGGCCGGGGGGGGGGGGGGGGGGGGGGGGGGGGGTGGTGGGGGGACCTTGAATTGATCACAGGGGGTCCCACATCCCTAAAAATACTGCGTTCCAACTGATCCAACAACTTAATACAACTAACCAACTAAAAATCAAACTTTGATGCAACTGAAGGTTATCCAACCCAATTAATTACACTAGCAACCAAAAAGGAAAAACCTAAGAATTTAAATATAAAGGTAACTAACAGAAGCAAGCAATGGAAACTCACATGTTCATGACCTCCCGTCGCATCTTACCCATACATGTTCTAAAGGCGAGAGTGAGTACACAGTCAACAGCTTGTGATTCTAATAAGAGTATAATAAGCTATCTATTCTCTTACTGGTCTCTTTTCCTCAATGGGCTTATTTAAAGGGTTCTCCACCATCTTTGCATTGAAAGGAGGAAAAAGTTTCAGAAAAAATTATTTTTTATTGAGCATATTTCCCATTTCACGGCACTAAACATGTGGTGGGCAATGAATCAAATATTGGAGTAAACTGAGTTAATAGGTATTTATTGATACAAGTTTCAATTCCATGCTTAGCATTAGTACTTGGTTTGACACATTTTAACCTGGCATGACTTGGCCTAACTTCACGAGCCTCATATGTTTGGCCAAGTTGTTCGATGTGACCTGTTTGACAAGTAAAAGGAAATTATTTGTGAGAACTCCACTTCCATTGATTCTTTAGGCTTTCTAATGCTTTTTCGGAGGTTACCCAAGAAAGGAAGGAAATGGTTTTGGGAGAGGGATTTCAACATTTGACAACTCTATTGCCAACCACTATAAGAAACATTTTTATAGATGTTATAAATTCTCAACAATTGAGCTGATTCACATGAAACCACTTTCAAGTTCAGATTAAGAGTAAAATATGGATTACAAATGACCCTATGGGCCTTTTTGCTTGCATTAGCATACATAGGACTTCATGATCAAATGAGCTCTACCAAAGGATTATTAGAGAGGTGAAGTGTGAATGATATGAGGTGGGGTGAAGGATATAAGGTAGCAACACAGATGGGACCTTGGTTTTCCTAGGATCTGAATTACTTGGGTGATGGCTGGGTATTCATTCCCCATCTTCCCTTGTTTCACTTTATTAAAGGGGAGGTCATTTGAGTATGGTTGTTCTTGTATATTCACCTTGGATCTTCATTTTTTAACAACTTATGGCATGAATTCCTATGTATTCAATTGCTATGTACTCATGCAAATAAACAGGCCCTATATGTTCTTTTATTTCATTTATGATTTTTTTAACATCTTAGAGCTAAATTATAGAAAATCATGGGAATTATCTGATGGAATTGGTTTCTGTCAATAGCTAGTCCAATTCCATAACTGAGATTTTCTCCCTTGTGTGGTAGGCCCCTGCGTGGATGAGAGATGCAGATTTTTCCTCTGACCAATATGACTTGGCTTCAGTCAAGACCTGAACCAGCCCGAAAACTGAGGTTTTCTCCCTTGGGTGGTGGGCAGTGTGCATTGTCTGCCTTCATTAGATCAATGACTATAGTTGGCTCTAAAAATATTTTGCTTAGTTGATACTAAAGTTTAAACAATGTCAATTCATTGTATCACCATTGTCCTATGATTCCTAAAGTGGGAATGAATATGACGGGCAAGCCAAGGATATGGAAGGCACACGGGTTTGTACACTTAAAAATGAAGTTATCCAATATGATACAATGGGAGTATGTGGTATCCACCAAGCAATCTAGAAATAAGCTACTAGTATGCACACAATTAAAACTCGCAAGTGCACAAGATCACTATGTAGTGTAGTGAATTGTAAGTACGAGGTCGATCCCACGAAGACTTGTGATAAAACAATGTCAAAAGCAACTAAAAATCAGAATATAAAAAAATAATTGAATGATGAAAGGTTGAATTAAACTATTAAAAACAGTAAATTAAACTATCAAAAGCTAAATGGAAATTAATCTAAAACACAAAACTAATATTAAAATTGAAAACAATGAGAATGAATGAACTAGGGTTTCATCTACTCCCCTAACCAATCTTATGCATGTCCCTTATTATCTTTTAATAAAAAATCAGATTTTATTAGTGACATCTATCAACCTAGACCATGGCATATGCATCTAGATTACTATTCCCCTAAACCCAATTCATGAGTGGCATACTACATGAATTATTCATTATGATGCAAAAACTAAGCATGTCATTGTCATATGTCCTAGTCAAAACACACATAATGCATAAAAACAATGGGAATGATAAATGCATGAGTCTAAGCATGACATATACTTAGATTATTCATGGTTCTAAACCCTAGATGCTTAACATCAAAATCAATCAAAATTAAGTTAATTACTCTTAAAATTAATTGAACATGGCATGGTTGGCATAGCATATACACAACTCATCAATTAAAAACATGGTTTATAATCTCAACTAATAAAACTGAAATCTGAATTAAAAGACGCAAAAAAAAACTACATAGAACTAGACTAGGATTTCAACTACACCCTAGCCCTAAAAAATTAGCTACTCATGTCTGGAATTGAAAACAAAATAGAAAATAGAGCCATAAAAAGAACTCTGAATATTGAAGAAGAAGAAGAATTCTGCTAGCAGCTTTTTCCCCTTTTTTTTTTGCTCCGAAAGCTCTCCAAAAGATGCTCCAAAGGTGCTCCCAATAGTGTTGTACGGCTGCTAGGGTTTGTGGATGATTGTAGCTGATTTGTGGATGGTTTGTGTGATGTTTTATGGCTGGTATTATGGCTGGACTTGGCTCGATGATGTCTCTATTAGTGGCTGGACGTTCACTGTTCATATGCCCCTTTTATAAGTCTTGCAACAGCCTCTTAGTACTTAATTCCCTTGTGGAAATAGATCTCCAACTTTGTTTATAATTCCGTTTCCTAATTAGAATAGAATGAGAGTTTTCTTTTCTTAATTAGCAGCACTTTCTAATTCTGATCTTACTTGTATCTTCTTGACAATTCCTCACATGTGGCCCACCAATCTAAATTTTAATTGCAAGGAATTATATCTGAAACTTGAGAATAAAAGTGGGCCTATATGGTGCGTGCAACATGAGTGTGGGACCTCTCTTTTTGGACTTCTATCTTAACTTGAAATCTTCCTTTAACTTTCCTTCTTTTTCTCCATTCTTGAACTCCTCTTTTAACTTGAATAGGACTTCCTAAAATCTGAAATTCTACCTTTACAATGGCTATGGACCCCCCTTGGGCGTGTGACACACTTTGGAGTTGTCTTCTTTTTCTTCTTTCCTTCTCTTTTTGCTCCTTTTTACTTTTGAATAAAAAATTAACAAAGACTATGTAAAATCAAATAAAACAACTCTAACTAGCATAAGATCAATCAAATATTAGGGCTTAGATTGTAAACAATTAAGCACTTATCAGTATGTTGGCTATTTGAAGAATCAAGTTATCACAGCTGTTGTTGAGATTGATCTATTGTCAGGTGACAGGTGTGTGTTACTCATCCTGAAATCTTCCTATATCCGTGTATAAAATATTTTGGCAGTCTTTTCTCTGTTGGTTGTGGATGTCATTTGATTGTTTCTTCAAAGCTCGATCAAGCTTACAGCACTTGTTTCTTGCTTCACTCGTCATAATCAGTTTGTCAGCATCAGTTAAATCTCTTGTCGGCACTTTCATTGTCAATCTGGTTTTCAAAAGAAGTTCATCTCATTGACTCTCTTGTAGCCAAGCATCTCTCAACGTCTGCTATTCTTGGCCACTCAATGCTTCGTGCTTCATTTTTGTTACAACAAGAACTGAGACACATACAGGCAACATGAAGTTGCTCTCTAGCTGTTCTTAATTCGAAGTTTATCAACACCTTTAAGTTTTGAATTTGTCCATTGAATTGCCATATATATGTGAACGGCGAATGCATTTTGTTCTCTGTATCAGTTGTGTATGAATTGTTATACCTTTCCATTGATGAGATTCTAACCCTATAGGAGAAAACTAATATTCCAGGGTGGAATGAATAAATATGACATGGGTTACTGTCCGAAGGTTCCCTCGTGTCATCCATTAACAGTGAATTTAGCACTGTGGGTTGTTTCTCACCTATTAGTCTATTGCATGTGATTTGGTAATTCATCATCTGTATTGTGGAAACATGAGATAAACGCCTTGTCTCTCACTGTTAATTATAATATTGGTTCAGCTTATGCTGATACTGGATCACCAACCGTTGGATCCAGTCGGTCATGGCAGTCCATGGAAATGGAAATCCAGTCCTTGCTTGAGAAGCTACTAGATATCAATGATGCAATGAGTCGATGTGCTGCATCTGCAACCCCTACTACTTCAGTTGCACAGAAGCTAGCGAGGCACAGGGACATACTTCATGAGTTTACACAGGTTATTTTGTTAATTCATTTTATTCTTTTTGCTGATGCTACTCATTATGCTTTTACCAGCCTTCTTTTCATGTTTATGATGTCTTCACTTATATGTTAGTTAGCCACATTTCATCTTCACTTGGCTCTAGAGTTTCTTGTTTAGCTGTGCTTTCTCGTAACCCTGGACCCGATCTTAATATCTTTGCTACAAGGAACTTATGGCATGGTATCTTGAAACACATCAAAAGATTTTCATTGGCTACTAACTGCTTTTTAAATGCCAATTGTTATAATTTATACTGAAGAATCAAATTCAAAGATGAGTTTTTATTTTACACCGTCTACTTAATCTTTTGTTCATATCTGTGGTGCTTCCATCTGACACTTGACCAGATATCAATACCTAAGGCAACTCAATGACAACTTGTTTTATATTGAGTGCATCTGGAAGTGAAAACTAGAATAGTGCTTGGTTACCAACCATTTTTTAATTATATTTTATCAATCTGTATGATAAATCCTTTTGCTACCCTTTGTTGTCTTATTTGTTTTTTATGTTGGAGTAGATGGTTGGTCTCTTTACAGGATATTTCTTATTTTCAATGTCAAGCGATGTTTCTCATACATCATGATATAACATAATATGTGTACAGTATGTTGATATAACGAATACATCTACTATGCTATGTTCATTATACATTACAACTGAAACATTGAAACTATGCAATATGTAAAATGATGCATATATTCTAATGATATATGCGTTGGTATTGTGCTAGGGTAATCACAATATTTTTTTGACAATTATTTTCAGAAGTTGCTTTGCTGCTACCTATGACCTCTGCCTTATTTAAACATTGCTTTTTTCCCTTTTCAGGAATTTAGACGAACAAAGGGAAATATAAACTCCATGAGAGAGCATGCTGAGCTCCTTAATTCTGTCAGGGATGATATTAGTGAATACAAGGTGACCAAAACAAGGGTCGTGAATACCATTGATTAATATGATGTATTTGGTTCTTTTATCTCAGTGAATTGTATTTATATTTCTACATATAGGCATCAGGGAGCATGTCACCTAGAATGCAATTATTACGAGAGCGAGCTGCTATTCATACAAGCATTACTCAGGTAAGACTCCAAATCACTGTCTGTTCATTATTATTGATTTGGGACTCACTAATAAGGAAAAACCTATCTCTGTCAAGTCTCACGTATCTTTCTTAGGCATCTGATCTGTTAGCCTTACGCACGAAAACAAGTTTTTCAGTTATCATAAATTCAGACATGATAATTTTGCGAAACCAAGCAGTTGAAAATAAATTCACATGAATGTTATAACATATCTTATGAAAATGCTGAGACATAAACACTGCTGATTGTTGTTGTTGCAATGCAATAATTTTATTGAATCTGTCAGTGACACTATGGTTAGGTTGTGCGTCATAAAAAAAAAAAACTATGGTTAGGTTGTGATAGGCTAGGGTGTTTTTTTTAGTGTCCCCTTATAGGCATTGACTTCCTTAGGACTGGTTTTTCAAACTCGTGGTTCAGAGACCTCTCCATGTCAATATTGTAAACTTGAAAGTGGAAAACAAAAAAACCCAAAGCACTAGTTCCAATAAAAGAAATTTATGTGTTTTTCCATAGGTTTATTAAATATGGCTTCTTTCAGGTTGTAAATCATAATCCATATTTAATTGTACTTGGGTTGGTTTGAGCAACTTAGATCACAAGTAGGGTCGTCCACAAGCTAGTTAGCTTCCAAGCCAGCTTGACTCAGCTTGGTTGGACTCAAGTTCATGCTTGGCTCATTGTCACAAGCCAAGCTCGAGCTACTTCTGCTGACTCACCTCAACTCAAGTTCAGCTTGCTGAGGGCTCAGTTCAATATATTTGGGTATCCCAAATAAACTTCATTTGCTAAAATGATAATATTCATAAATATTTGGGGATGATTTTTGCTTCACAAGGCGGAAGAATTTAAGTCCCCTTTCTCAACATCGACTCAGACAATTGTTCTCTTCCATATAATGGTTGTCTTCTAAGGAACCCATTAATAATGAAACATTTTGAGTCAACACGGGCAGTTGAAGCAATTATGCAGCTGAATTACTGACATGCTACAGGCATGTGGTTAAAGAAAGACGCCTACTGAGAGAGATTCATTATCTTTGCTGCTTCTCGGTATGACTATGACATTGCTCAGGGTGATTGAAAGATCTTGGCAATGATGTCGTCAGCATTTTCTAAATGACCCATCAATAGCTGACGTAACAAATCCAAGTGGAGACAAATGATGTTTCTACATGTAACTACATACCATGGGAGCGACAAAGCACAATAAAAGAACAACCTCTGCGCCCCCTCCCCCCACATTATAGATAATATTCATCTTTTGTGAAGTGGTCAGTTTTACTTATGTGATAAACTTGCCCAGAGAATGCACACATCCTGAATCCTGATGGATCAAGACCCCAAAATTCCTCTCCAATCTCCTCTGCTGGGTTAAATTGGCCTGAAGAGCAAATGAGTGCTATTTCTTTTAAAAGAGTTGAACCATCAGTTCAAATCTAAAACAATTCACTTTCGGACGTCACTCATCCTTTTTTGACAAACAATGGGTGCATTGAAACCTAATTTTATTTATTTTCTGCATCATATTTTCTATGGAGTATCTTATCATTTTCACTGAAGACAAAATCCGTAGGGGTGTTCATGGGCCCCCTACACGGGCCATAAGTGTCTGGCCCAAGCCCAGCGCTCTCAAACATGTCAGGCCCGAGCCTGCCCATTTAGCTAATCATGCCCCAGCCTGATTAAAGTTCAGCTATAGACAGAAGTTTTCTAGCAAGTGTCTATTTTACTCTTCTATTTCCTAGTAAATGAAACACCTTGTTTTCCAAGGTCTTCCATTAATGAAGGGGAAGAAGTAATTAATCAAAAGTGTAGGAAGTCAAACCAGCTTCATTTTCTTGTCTTCCATTAATGGAGAGGAAAGTGTAATTAACCAAAAGTGTAGGAGGCCAAACTATCTCTTGTTTTCTAGATTCGTCTTTTGAGGGAAAGGAATGAGTAATGAGCCAAAAAAGTCCCTGTAGTGAAACTGTCCATTTGTTTTCTGCAGTTTTCCTTTAAAGGAAAGAGTAATTAACCTAAAGGCTAGGAAGTCACACCATCTTGCATGGTAGTTGAATTTATGTAACCTCCAGTCTAAAAAGTTAAATGGTCTTGGTGGTTAATGGATTTAATTGACCTACTATCTTGGAAGGTGAAGACTGAAGATTCTTGGATGCTAAATGAATTTAATTAACCTTGCATGGTATATCTCGTTCCCAAGCCCGGCCCAAATATTAGATGGCCCAATTTTAGATCCATCCCGACCTGAATACTATAACTTGAGGGCCAAACCCAGCCCAAAGCGGGCTGTATTCAAGTAGGGACCAGACTGGTCTGGCCTCTGAGCATGCCTAAACATCAGCAACAGAGCTCTAATACATAAATAAGCCTGCCTATTCAGGCAGCTTTGTGCAAAATATATGTGATATCTCATAACATCTGCTTTAATCCTGCCCACAACTTGAATAAGTTATTTTGCAGATTGATGACGTGATTAGTCAAGCTCAAACCACAAGGTCAGTGCTGGGCTCCCAACGGACTTTATTTGGAGATGTTCAAGGGAAAGTCAAGCAACTGGGTGAAAAATTTCCGGTCATTCGTGGGCTTCTTGGTAGTTCTTCTGGCTCTCTATATCATTTCTAGGTACTAAGCATTCATGAAAAAAACAAATGTTTAATGCAGCCTTAATGATTACAGGGGCCATAAAAAGGAAGCGTTCAAGGGACACTCTGATCCTTTCTGCAGTGATTGCTGCTTGCACTTTGTTCCTAATTATCTATTGGCTTTCAAAGTAGTGAGATCAAGAAACTATTGCGTGATCTATAAAGAAAATAGGAGCATGTTGTGGGTAAATCAACTTCAGCGACGTACAGATTTTGTGTTTTTGTTGGATGTTTTTTCTTCCTATTATATATATTTTTTTCCCCTCTGGATCACATTTCCCCAATGAGGCAGTGAATGACCTTGCTGGGGAGGGCTTTCCTGGAGCATTTGGTTTGTTTTGTGCAATCTCTGCTGCTCCTTTCATGTTCTTATATTTTCTAATTAAATAAAATCATGAAGTTGTAGGTTAAAGAAAATGTAAGAACAGATTATCTGTGTGAGAGCCTGCAATTTGAGTTCTCAATCTGTTTGGATCTCCCAAAAGTGAAATAGCATCATGTAATTTTATCTGCAATACAGGGGAACTAACCTGATGGAGGCACTCAAGGACATGGCATGATGATCCATGGTTGGGATAATGGTACATTCATTAGGTTAGTCCTATTGTCTATCAGCCAAGAGAGGGCAATCTCACTGACCAGAAAATTTATAACAGCTGACTTGTTACCTACAAATGGATGGCAGAGTAAAGTGCTGACAATGTCAATTTGAACAAGAAAAGTTTGGCATGTTTGGGTTCACCTGTGGTGCACCAGCTGAAGGAGCGCTGGGTAGTTTTTCCATATCCCATTTGAATGCACCAAGAGTAGGGTTATCAACAGCTGGACTTGCCAGACCCTCATGGGTTTCGGTCGGGGCCCAATAATATTGCAGGCTCTCAATCTGAGTCTGGGTCTGAAATGGACCCTGAACCTTCATCTGAGCCACCAGATAAGGGATATGGAAGGCCTGTCTGATAAATACTCCGGTCTGGTTTGGGTCCAGTATGATTCAAGTACAGATGAATCAAGCTTCAAGTATAACTGTTTCTTAATTGTTCAGCTATAAAATCCAAGACCCCAACAAAAATATAAAATTCTGATATACAATAAATTTTTGTTAGTTGATTTGAGTTTGACTCGCGTAGCTATTTAAACTCTGAACTGGTTTGATTTCATACCATTATGCCCATTGGACATTCTGAATCAAGCATTGTTGGATTTGGGCATGTGCAGATCGTGGTTGGGCACAGGTATCATAGACAGCCCCAAAGTGAAAGTGGATCATTCACATGAATAAGCTGGAGACAGGTTTCTCTTGATTTTGAGCAATTTTGGAAAGAGTACTATATGTTTTTACAGATGCACCATCATAGCCTGACAAGATTTCATCATAGAATAAAATTTGCTCTGCCCATGTCGAAAATTCTGAAACTAAGTTCTCTCAACCTTAAAATAAAACCTAAACAGAACAGCCGTTCTTCAAATCTGCTGTCTTTTTTATCAATCGCTTTATATTTTACAATGTTTCAAGTTTTTAGTAAATGCTCTTGGCCGTTGCCTTTGATTGTGTGGAGTTCCTATTGCTTATAGCTGCATCTCACTTAGGTGGGCTCACCCTTCTGCAATCTAACCTAGTCATATCATTAACATCTAGTAAATGTTTGGATTGAACATGTTGGAAACTCATGATCAACATAATCATTGAGCTTTAAACTTGACCAGTCCAACAATGTATGCCAATCCAACTAGATTTTAATTTTACATACAATAGTTTGGGCAGTTGAAGAACAATACCACCCTGATCTGTCGTTAACGCCCAAATCTCATTTTTGAAAATTGCTTCAAGAAACTCTGATTCTTGCCAAATTCAATTGACATTCCTTATGTACAGCTACTATGCAAGCTGGCAATTAGAAGAGAAAGTGATGGATGAAATATGCAAAAGTGGGATTATTGAACGAGACATTTCATAAAGCTAATTTTGCAAACTCACCATTCAAAAAGGAAATTTAAAATATTTGACAGATAAGAACTATCACTGCTACCATGACCATGAACTCTTGTCAAAAATACCTCTAAATAAATGGGATGTTGGATTGATCGTGCATAAATAAATTACAAATTAAGTATCTCAAACATAATCAATCAATCTAATTAGAGGCATGAATCCCTTTAAAGTGAAAAAAAATAGAAAAAACAACCCTGTGATAGAATAAGGTGGGATGACAATTCCCAAGCATGGAAGGCCTTTGGAGGAGAATTTATGTCTATTATGTGGTCTCCTCTACCAAACCAGGGGGGAAGGTAGAAAACCATCCATGTTTCCTGAGGTTCTGTTCCTCTTACACGAGACAAGTGAAAAGCAAAGTGATGTTTGTCGTTATGCGGTCTACACCTTCCCTCCCCCTCCTGCAGTTGATATCATACGTCTAATCATTCAGACACTCATCTGCCTCCACAGCATGTTTTTCTCACGCACACCCGTACGTCCGCTGACAATACAGTTTTAGATTTTTGCTAGTATGAGTTACCCAAACAAAAAATTGAAATATTTTTCCCATAGCTGTTGGTACACTTTGTGTGAAATTAGAGAGCCCTAGAATTTTGCCATCCTAAAATATCGCACAAGCAGTTTTATGGAAAATGCTTGAAATTAGATCATTCACATGTGAATGTCATGTTGGATGACAATTGTACAAATAATATCTCTTAAGTTTGCCCACTAATCCATTAAAGTGAACAAATATGCATATAAAATTGGCTCTGGATTCGGTGGCCTACACCTTTGTGCAAGGAAACATGTATAAAATAAAAACTTAGCTGGCTTATTTCTTTCTTTTTGAGAATTTAAAGAATTTATGTCCTATAAGGAATTGTAATCGTCCAAAAGCCATTCATTAGATGGAATTCTTCAATTGTTTTTTTTTTTTTTTTTGACATAGGTAATCCATTTATTTTATTCAAATATTTAGGATAGCATAAAAGAAATTTAGGGGAGAAGATATTGAGGCGCAATCAAATCAATCATGATGCACCCATCTTACTAATAAGAAGGTAGAATTAAGAGGTTGTTGCATGATGTCCTTTGCATATTATTACGCTGTCTAATCCTGTCTAAGACTACACTAATGTAGGATCACAAATTTTCATTGAGGACTAGAAAAAATTAAACACGTGAACATTATTAATGGATAACAAAATGGATTACATTTGGAATCAATATTTAAAAGTCCACTAAGAAGAGAAAGGGAAAGTAAAGAGTACTCCTGGATAGGACATGGCTAGACATCTTCTATAAGACTCAAGCTCAAAATCCGGATCCCACATTAGTTTGATTATGATGAAAATCTCACTTCAATCTAAATTAAGTTAATCATCATATGATTACCTCCAAAACTTGTGATTAATTATAAAAAAAATAAAAAAAATGAAAAGGAAGCAATGATCAAAGGAGATCGAGAGATTCATCTTGTAGAAGAAATGAAGATGAGATAAAACCATCCATCTTATATATTACTGGTCATGTGTGCAGAGAGTACACATACGTGTGAAGTGTTGACTTGGGAAAGATTTTCATTGGATTTTTATATTGTCTTTTCTACCAGTTTGTGTTTGTGTCCATCTGTCTTTTCCCCGTAACTCATGGGTCGAACCTAGTGTGTATGTGGGGGTATCTAGCTGGCTAAGACGAAATCGTACATGTAATTGCAGAAGAGAGAAGGGATGGTCAGGTGCATCCAGCCAAACACCGTCGACAGTGCAGAAATTAGCAGCTTTGTCCATAGCCATATCTCTCTCTCTCTCACAGGCTTTCGGAAAGACATGCATGCAAGAGACTGACACATGAAAGAGGTGACAGAAATGGCTCCTCTCTAGTCGTTACTTGCCTATCTAAGCGATTTTCATGACGTGTACTCGAGATTTCAAGCTCATGGAATTGTGGTTTTGCAGTGTTCGCTTGAGCTTCTTCACCTAGGGCTTAGTGGGGTTGTTTCACTTGTTTGTAATAATCATCAGTATATGTAAATAATTCAACTCATAAGGACTAGTGACTACACATCAACACATTCTTTGCAATATGTAGAGGTGGTTTAAAAATAGAGTATGTAAACGAGGCCATTTATACTCACACACCAAAATAAGTGTAAAAGTGAATCACAATCCGTTTTCTGAAAGAAATCATAGCACTTTATAAACACGTGATTGTATTCTTATCAGGCCCATCAGTCACTTTTATTTTTTTTCCTTTGGGACTCATATTCATAATTCAAACCGTCGGCTTTGTTTATTGAAATAATAATTCTAGAATATTGATGCTTACTATGTTAAATCCTCATATGTTTTGTATAATTTGTGATATACTCTCAACCTATAAATCTAATTTTATGCATTTTTTTAGGCCTTTAATTCATAATTCGAACTGTTCAATATTCTTTTATTAATGGCAAATATCATGAAGTTTAATTTTATTTCTTAATTCTTCAAGGATTTTGTGAAGTTTATGAAAATGTAAAAAAAGACAAAATAAATCTAAAACTGTTGGATGTACTCATTTACTCATATGAAAATGGTAACATTAGCAAACATGGTTATATGTCTCGTTTTCATATATAGCATTTACTTATGTAAATCTCATTTTCCTATAACAAGCGTAAAAGGCAAGTGGCCGCTTTTATCTCATACATTGTAGATGGTTAATCTAGAGAACTCGAGATAAAGTGATCAGATCCTATTCTGGATTGGATGGAGAGCTCTCTCGAAAGCAAGAAACACTCCCACTAAATGGTGAGTTGATGGTGTCATACTAGTCATGTCAATTCAGCCTTCAGACAAAGGGGCCCAGCTTTCAAAATGAAGGCTTTTATTTATAAGAAAAGGGCTTAGAGTTGAACTCGGACTTTTTTTTATTTTTTTATTTTTGCAGACCCTGAAATTTGATGGTTGGGCTTGGACAGTACTAGGCCTAGCACGACCCTAACCTGACCTACCTATTTTTCTTCATTATATAAATAAATACATACTAAAATGCCCTTGTAAAGGTCACTTAACAATAATAGATGAAGATATAAAGGTAATTTCATAAGCCACATACCCATCATAAATTTCCCTAAAACCACATATTCACATATTTGGTTCAATTAATCTCTATTTAATTATATAAGTTATGTATCATACTTCATGCATAAACAATTAATGTGTCACGGTTGCTTTCGATCCCTTTCTTTTAATTTTGTTGCTTCATATTTAGGTTCTTTATATTCTATCTATATATATATTCTTGCTAGTGCGAAAGAGGATGTACTCTCATAGTAATAAGAATATATATTTTCATCTATGAAGTGATTGGATTTCCAACCAATTCATAAAGGCAGTTTGTATGTAAATGAAACATTGAGAATATGGGTGATTCAAATATCATTTTAATTAGATAATTGTACTCTTGGTTTTTTAAGTCTAAAATAATAATGATTTTTAAGTTCATTTATTAAAAAAAAAACCGACAATGGTAAATAGTTAGATCAACGTTAAATTGAAAATATTGTCATTTCATTAAAAGTAAGTGAACGTTATTAGCATGAGTTTATCAAAGATAAGACCCTATTATATGAAGTAAAGAGGGAAAAAAAAAACTTTATATTGGAATGATTTGGTACAAGGAAACTCCTGTGAAAAGTGTGTGATAAAACAAACTCTTTAACCCTTTCCTTCTTTGACAAAATTAATAAAATCGTATGTGAAGGACTCAAGTCACCAAAGTGCATATGATCTTGTTTGATAAAAAAAATTATAGTTTTTAGAGATAGCCACTATTCTCCAAACATTTTCTTAGTGGCCCTTTCATAAGAGAGGTTAGACAAGATAATGCGTGGTTGACACTCGATGCTTAGTGGCAAAGGAAAAAATTTAAAATTTAGGTTTCTTGTTTTTAAGCCCCGAAACCAGCCTCGGCCTGGCCTTTACCCTACTGCCCTAGCCCTTCTAGGTATGGTGAGGGCCTACTCAATGTAGGCCCTCCTAGAGCTTTGGTCAGTCCGTGCCTGACCTTGTATATATTGAGAGTAGGGTAAGGCGGACAACCCTGGGCTCATGCTGCCCGTCCCTTTGACAGCCCTTTGTGATACTCTTTTGTTTCCTTCTTGTGTCCTAAGGTATTATTGATCTTAAATGAGAACCTAATACCTTCCAACCAAGCAAATGTTTCAATTTTCTAATTTATGTTTAAGAAATATTATTATGGGTTTTCTTGTCAAAAGAAATGCAAGGGCCTATTTATTGGAGGAATTTATGATGGAAAGTTCACGTATTATTTATGACAGCTATCTATGGGCATTTGAAATTTTTTGTGTAATTAATGTAATTCTAAAGTATTAGCCTTATAAAATGTCACTTTTTTAGCCTATGAGATTCTCTAAATCTCAACTTCATGAATGCTAAGTAACGCTTCAGTTAGGGGGTGTAACGGTTTAGTTAGCTGTGGTTTTTGAAAAAATAGTTAACCGAACCGTGTTTTATGGTTTTTTATTTTTAAAAACCATAACTGTAACCGAACCATGAAAACTCATTAAAAACCGAACCGCGGTTAACAGCAGTTAATGGTTCGGTTACGGTTAATTGTCACTTAAAAAAAATTTGTGAAAATATTTCCATTTACCAATCAAACTTACTGTGAAAATAAAAAACCATAGTTGGAGAATGACATAATATGTTACTGTAAATTTTTAAAAAAAAAGTAATTTTCATTCAGGCCTTTAGGGTTTTTTTTTTCTTATTAGCGAAATGGTTCGGTTAACCGTGTGTTTTGGAAATACGGTTAATTGAACCGCAGTTAATGATTCGGTTCGGTTAATAATCGTGAGTCGAGACAAAAACCGTGACCGAACCGTGAAGTATGATTTTTCCGATTTCAATAACTGTAATCGTAACCGAACCGTAAAACACAGTTATTAATTGCGGTTTAGTTCGGTTCAATTTGGTTAGACGATTTTTCAGTTTTTTCTTACACCCGTAGCTTCAGTATTTGAAAAGCTACTGAGAGACAAGTACTCGAGAATTTGTTCATTGAGTAAGGGACTTAGAATGTGGTAATGAGAGTTTTAGGTTGTCTAGATATCATTTTTAATCAAATTATCATAACCCTTAATTCTAAGGGCTCAAGAACTTAATGATTTAAACATATAGATCTTTAACGGCAGAAAATCCACTTCAAATGGAATATGATTGGAGATCAGTCTCAGTGTGGGAACTCTTCGAATTGGAAATTTTTTCAAATTTTACTTTGTTTTCAACATTATTTTCCGTTTGATTTCATCACGAAGAAAATTTATGATGTATGATCATTAGAGTTTGAGGACTTAACTAAGGGTTAAAATCATGGGTTCAGAACGATATGTCATATTCTCATCATCTACTTCTAAACCTTTTTTGTCCCTTAATCTTTCGGGATTGTCATGCATCCAGGCAGACGTCTTAAGAGGGGCAATTTTTCTTGCCCAAAGATACTCAGTTTTTAATTTCTAATGTGTCCCTGTCACTTTCATAGAAAAGTATTTAGGCCTCAACATGTATACGTAGACACATTGTATACATAATCAATATAGACATAGGCCACATAGAGAGGAATTTTTTTATTTATTCAAATTCTAAATTTGTCTTTATCTGCTTCCGAATGTACCAATGATTTAAAATGGCACCATTTTCAAATGGGGAGGGTTCATGTTGGACTCGGACCTTAAGTTAAGACTACGTACACCACTGTAAAGACTAAAGAGAGTCAGACATGGAAACAGGTAAGTTTGGCCTGATCCAGCCCCTTGAAA
The DNA here is from genome assembly GCA_038049695.1 of Cinnamomum chago. Taxonomy (NCBI): domain Eukaryota; kingdom Viridiplantae; phylum Streptophyta; class Magnoliopsida; order Laurales; family Lauraceae; genus Cinnamomum; species Cinnamomum chago. The sequence continues at coordinate 116,231,931 of CP142453.1, read as the reverse complement.
GTCTTATGAGTACCTATCAACTTAAGGAAAGAAACCAATACAATTTGGAATTCCAAATCAGCCAATGGGAGTGGAATGAAGGATGAATTCAGGAAAAGACAAAGGTGGTTAGAAAGAGAAAACTGGAGAAAGAGCAGAGAGTTGAGGTAAAGCAGAGAGGTAAGAGGGGGATCTCTGTCTCTGGTGTGTCTCTATGCCCTCTTTAGTTAATAGTGATCAGTGAGATAGCAGTTGGGTGTGGTCAAATCGATCAATAAAAGGAAAGAGTCCCTTCAAAAGAGAGAAACGATAAGTAGAAATAAAAAGAAATGGATGTAGGGAGGGGAAATGTTGGCAGTTGCCCTGGGGGAGAAGGAGGGGAAGATGGGAGAGGTAAGATAATTATGTACTCAGTGGAATAAAACCCTTAAAATCATCATCATGTAGACAGGGGTAGATGGGTATTGCCCAGAAGTTACAAGAGGGAAAAGCAAGACATCCCAGCCAACCTTCATTACTATGATAACAACAGGTGAATGAGGAAAAGGTAAGGGCCTCATGCAAACGTCCCTTTCTTTAACAACAGGTGAATGAAGAAAAAGGCAATGGCCCCCATGCAAACGTCCCTTTCTCTCTCCCTCTCTCTCTCTAGCTACTCAGCCTCTCCTCCCCCACCTCTGCCGCCCCTCCTTTTACTGTTACTGCTCCTCTCTCTCTCTCTCTCTCTGGGAATGCCAACAACTAGGCTCCCTACATACGGCTTTCAGATTATTTATTTCGGTAAAAGACTAGAAAGGAGTGACCCTACACCTACACTGCGAGACTAACTACTTTATTATGGCTCCTGAGATGGGGCATGCGTACGGGAATACATATGGGAGCTACTACACTAAAAAGCTCTCTTCTGTACAGGTGGGGCCATCTTTCACTGATCAATCTTCTCTGTTTGATGGGAATCAAGACCCCGTGCATATATGTGATATCTTTTCTATGTATTATAAAAAGCTCTTCCAGTAAGAAGTTAATTTTAGCATATGGTATCTTCTGACATCCAAAAAAGAGAAAGCCAATTAGAAACTAGAAAACAGCCCCACCAAATTATGTGATGTTTGTGATCATGGCGCAGAAACTTGAGTGAACTCACCTTAACTGAGTTGATTCCAGTTTAAGAGTATAATGTGCAAAACCAAAATCAAACTTGCCTCAGTCAACTCAATGCAATTATGAGACTACCAACCGTGTTATGGATTATGTTTCCTTGCCAAAAGATAAGGGCGAAATTAAATTTGAATTATTTCTTCTCTTCTATGTATATATAAAGTTTGTGTTACTAAAAGGTACCGTGAGTTTTAATTGTTTCATTTACTCTCTCTCTCTCTCTCTCTCTATATATATATATATATATATATATAAGTTTATGGCAACCTACTGCAATTTGAATTTTCACAACCGATAGATGTTTTTTTATTTCTGCCATACGTTGTGTCTCAGCATGTGTCAATCTCAAGTCCTGAAAAAAATGGTGGGCATTAGGATTTTGAGCTTACTTTTGTATGATTGTATTACTTTAGTATTATTATCTAAAAAGGGTTACAAGTGATTCTGCTGGCACGCTGTAAATGGGTGATACCATGGGATTTTAGATTATTTTAAGGCATTCTAATGCCGGGAAATGTAATTTGGTTTGTGTAATTTGATATCTATATGAAGACTGCTAGTCAGCAACTTAGATCATTCGAATTTGATATGTTAACGCCATGAGTAAAATCACTGAATGCAAGGTACAGGTCGATCCATGGTCGTGGATCAAATAAGAGACCCACTAAAAAATGTTGAGAAAAGCACTCACTTCCTGTTGGGCCCATCTAGATACTTCACTATCCAAGTGTAGAGAAATTGATAGACTTGGATATGGAATAATTCTAGGAAAGTAGGAGGGTAGTGTGAAGAGGAGGGAAAATCAGTTCGAACAAATAAATCTAAACCGTAGTTTCTTAGTCTCTTTTGAAAAACTGACGTCCTCTTTTTCAAAGCTCCACTCTTGACTCTTTTTTTGAAATTCTGTAAGCAACTATCTCCAAATATGAGATAGAGCTCTGGTTTTGTTCTTTTTCTTGGCACTTGTTGTATCTTTTCTCTTCCTTTTCAATTCATTTTTGCAACTTAGCAAAAAATAAATAAAATTAAAAAAAAAAAAAACTCAATACATCACATGTTTTCTGCTATTCAAACCAATGGAATATACTGTTAGAACAGTGACATTCTCAGACCAATGACAATTGAGCGCAGTAGGTATGTGAAAGAATTGAATTGATCATAGATGAGCTCATGTACAAGAGAAGAATAGGAGATGTAAATCAAGGGGGACTTAGAATTTAATAAATAATTTTTTTTCACTATAGCCACAGTAAATATTAATAGACAGAAATTTTCCAAGTACATGATCTTGACTTTGTGATATGTTTACAACGAAAAATATGAATGGTCTTAATGGTCTATTTAAATTTTGTCCACTTCTCTCATCCACTGGACTATTGCTTCACATAAACTAATAGACTTTTGATAAAGTACATCTCAATTTTTATATAGAACCACCTGTACTTCCTAACAATACCGGTGGACAACCATGACCGCTGGTCAAAGTTAAAAGAATGATGTGTATAGACCATTTCTAATGAATGTTCATTAAAAACCATTCTGAAAAGGTGAATATGGGATGCAATTAAGTCAACCTTCACAGCTTACCCTTTCTTAACCTTGAACATAAAACTATTGTAGTTTCATATAAGCTAGAAGTACCATGGTAACTCTACTTTTGAGCAAGATATATAGTGAGTTAATATCGATCTTATTTTAAGTTATTCTAAGTAGAGTCAAGTTGTAAGTTCGCTAAAACTTAATTGAAGGGAACATAATAAGATTTTCTTTATAGAAAAATCTCATCTAGGTTAAGCTAATATTATGCAAAAACAAGTTGAGTGCTCATGACTAACCAATATCATGGGTGGTATATATAGGTGGTTCTATGTATAAATTGAAAATAGATGTAATTGTCTTTGAAAAAGGCAAGTGATTTAATATAACCTTTCCCAAAATTTTAAATGCACAAGTTTGGTGGAAATTGTCCATGCTTCCATCTCAGCAGAAGCAGCAGCACTTATGTACTGCTACTAAAAGAGGCATCAGTGGCTGATTTGAATTTATAATCCTAGATGGATAATACCTATAAATATCTAATCTTTGGTTCATAGCTACTTGGCCTTCCTGGCATGATGGATGATACACACTTTTAACTTTCATGTGTCTATATAGTCTAGCGGTTTTGACATATTAGTACCCTTTAAATTCGGATGTTCCAATTTTACGATCAAAATTCAAGTAATGTCACCAGAGTCGAACAGAATCAGTTGACTTTGTTTAGTATTTTTTTTTTAAACTTTTTTGCTTCAGATCTCATGATGTCATGGCTTTTATGCAATATCTTAGGGAAATTTTCTTCCAAATAATAAAGCTTAAGAAATAGTGATCAGATTTGCATTTACATTTCACAAAATATATGATTTCATGAAATATATGATTTCATGTTCTATTAAAAATGAATTTGTTTACTAGCTACATAAAATATATGATACAAAAATAGATAAATCCTTTCAAATCACGACACCATCCCATGATATCTTGGAATATGGTACAAAAAAGTAAAAAAAATAAAAATAATGTTAGACCTTTGGGCCATGAAATTGGAAATCCACTGTTTAAGGCGAACCAATATATCAAAACTCAAAACCCCTACTATAGTACCTATATATAAACCCACAACATCTGCAGCAAGAACAACACATCAACCATTTACAGTTTGCTTGTTCTGCTCTTACAACCAGCATTCTCTCTCTCTCTCTCGTTTTATCTTATCTCTTGGATTCTCCTCCCCCCCATCAACAGGGCAGATACTGAGGTTCTCTTGTTTTATCTGTTGGATTCTCCTCCTCACCTCATCAACAGGGCAAATACTGAGGTGGTTGAACAATCAATCAATCCATCAATCAAATCAATCAACCAAACATGTCATCCTCATCTCCCTTTTCACTTGACCACCTCCCACCTTCGGAGCAGCTCTGCTATGTTCATTGCCACTTTTGCAACACCGTCCTCGCGGTATTTTCTCCTCTTACTAGATTCACACCCACAAACCTCTCCCTAGCTCTCTCCTCAATATATACTCTATATGTATCATGTATGCCATACATTACATAACTATGTTATATTTTTTCATTGGTAGGTGAGTGTTCCATGTAGCAGCCTCTTCAAGACGGTTACGGTGCGATGCGGGCACTGCACCAGCCTACTCTCTGTTAGCATGCGGAGTTCGCTACTGCCTGCTGCCAACCAGCTTAGCTTCAACCATTCTTTCTTGTCTGCTTCACATAATCTCTTGGTAACTTGATTGACCCATGCCTTTGCGATTGATCTGTTGTTGGGGTAGTCAATGATTCCATCTAAAATAGGAAAACTCTCACTTTTTTTTTTTTTTTTTTTTTTATTCTGGTTAATGCAGGAAGAGATCCCTACACTGCCCCAGAGCTCGTTGCTAAACCAGTCCAACCCAAGTGAGACTGTGATGTCAACATTAAGAGTGGATGAGCCCCCAAAAGCTCCGCCAATCAACAGACGTAAGACTCTTCTTTTCTTATCTAGTTTGTTGTTATCTCTTCTTGTTTGTATATATGTCCATTTCTTCAACTTAAAGCATCACATCTATCCTTTTCGTTTTTTCCATCTAGAAAAAACGAGTTGTTTTCTAACCCTACAATGGTATATGTCATTGGTTAGGTATTGTGAAGAAAATGTATTACAAGAAGATACCTTTCATGGCTTCATTGCAAGTTACAACCGTAACTAACGTTTGCCTGTTTCATGGGGCTTTTGTTGGTTCTACTTGAAGCTGATCCTCTTTACTCGTCAACAGTCAAATATAATTCATTTCTTAGAAATATTTAACTGTCGGGTCTTATATGGAGCTCTTTTTTCATGGGTTCACCAGGCCTACCTATCATTAACCTTCTCTCTTCCTACATCCTAACTTAGCCAACCGCTGAACCCCAGATATATTTGACACTAATTTCATCATTGCATGCTGTTTGATTTAAACCCAAACTTGAGGGACAGGGATGGTTTAATAGGATTGTTGTTTTGGTTATCCATTGAGTTTCATTAAGATCCTTTTAATTATCCTCTTCCCCATAATTGAAATGGGCCACACAAGCCAATCTGCATGCTCTTATATGAGGACGGCTCTCATTAGAATAAAACCTTTTTTTTTGCTGAACATCTCCCCATGGTATTAACCCAACAGGGCTATTCCTCTGGGAGAAGAGCCTCACCACCTGGGTGATGGTGCATTGGCATAAGACTTGGGTTTGCTCCCCCAAGTTATTGTGTTCCCTATGCTATACAGCGCTTGAGCGTTTTTTAATTAGGAGAAAACGCTCCTCCTAATTGAGTCTACTGAAATACATGATGAACATGAAAGTCCATTGAATTGAAAGATCCATTTAAGGCTTTCCTATGTGTAGAACCTTGAGTTCATAAGATCATCTTAACCTTTTGATCCACGACCCTAAAATTTAATAGTTTAGAGGCATCATTTTATCATGATTTCAATCCAGCGGTGACTATTCATTAGGGTAGTATGTGTGTGAAAAGATTATATTGACTTAACATGGGCCACATGGAAAAAAAAAAAAAAAGGCCAAAATGGGGCATTTTTTTAAGTGGGGCGTTTTTCAAAATTTCATATATATATATATATATATATATTCAAACATTAAGAGATAATACAAAGAAATTCATAAAGAAAAATGTTTCATAAATTTAGGTACTATATTTATGGGATTAGGCAGTAAGGCACATGGTTCATGCTCTCTCTCTCTCTCCCCTTTCAATGACAGAAAAAGGAAAGTACTGTCTTTGAATTTGTGTGTGAGTGAGACAGAGAGGTGATGATAAAGCAATGATAACAAGAAAGATACAAGATTAAAAAGCTTCCACACCCAAATGTCAGTAATGTGTTATGAATGCGTATGTCTGTTGTGGTGTTGCAGCTCCCGAGAAGAGACAGAGAGTCCCATCCGCCTACAACCGATTCATTAAGTAAGCAGATACCTTCTCCCAAAACAATAAAAATAACAAGCTACTCAGGAGTCTCTGGAGCCCGGATTTTAGGAAGGCTGACTCAGTGTCTCATCACTGTAAATCTATTAGTGGGCCTCCCTCAAATGCAAACTGGTTACAATTCAACTAGACTTGTACATCATCTGATTGATCAAGTCCGAATTAATATGCACACTGATGGATTGATAATGAGGGCTTAGAGAGTCTCTTCAGTAGCACCCATTCAGCACAACGTTTCTTCTTCCAGTATGTCTTGTATGTTTCCCACCACAATGGATGGGCCATGCATTGTGAAATGCTCCAATCACTGATAGGATCTTTCCATTTTGCATGTGGCACATCCACCCACGGTGGGATCTATTCCAATCACACAAGCATATCTGGGATGATGGAATAAAATGGGGGGGAACATTTAAATGTCTGTTTGTGTGCAGGGACGAGATCCAACGCATCAAAGCCGGGAATCCTGACATAACCCACAGAGAGGCCTTCAGTGCCGCTGCAAAGAATGTGAGATCCAATTCCATATACATCACTCCACCTCCTTGTTTGTGAATCTCCCATGTGTATTATGAATATTCATGTTTCTCTGTTTTCTGGGTTTGTTTGATTTCAGTGGGCGCACTTTCCACACATCCATTTCGGGCTCTTGCCACCAGAGCAGGGAGTCAAGAAAACAAGCGTTTGCCAGCAGGTTAACGTCCCTAAAAACCCCTCTTATCTTTCTATAAATCTTGTATCAGGCAAATCTCATTCATTAGTTTTTATGTTAGCTGCTAAAGTATAGCGTTTGGTGTTGTCTCTCTTTGCAGGAAGGAGAGGATGGTCTTATCAATGATGGGTTTTTCTCCACTGCCAATATGGGAATTACTCCCTACTAAACCATTAAGTAAAACAGTTTCTTGGTTCTTCTTCTTCTTCTTTAGGATATTAACAGGTTTTCTGTTTTAGATATTGGTTCTGTTGGTGGGTAAAAAAAGTTGTCTAGGTGGTGACACTTATATGTGGACTTAATTATTACATTATCTACTCTTTGTTTGGAAGATCTTATGCTGAAAATCTGTTAGAAATTGCTTCTATTCTTCTGTTTTCTTTGATCGATCTTAGGTGTAAGTTGGCTGATAATTGGATGTAAGTTGAGAATGGATCCTCTTTTGATGAGGAAAAACTTGAGAGAGGTTTCTTCTTCATGGTGTGTGTGTTTTTGGAGGATGAGATGCTAATTTAGATGGCAAACATCTTCAGAAATATCTTTTGGGTAAGTGACACCGACATGATTTAGGCCACCTAATAAATTGTTATTCTTTCCAAGTTGATCAAACCATTAATTATCAACCGCTGGATTGAATCGCGATAGAAAATTCACTTAATAAGAACCATTTAACATTAAGGCCTTAATATCTCACTTGGTGATGATGGTATTGGGTCAGAGTAGTGATACTTGGCCAACTAACTCCATATTATTGAGCTGCGGTATTGTCAAGAAAATATCATTTCACAGAATTATAGCAATAACATATTGTTCGAGTCTTTATAATGATTGGGAATGGAGATTTCTGAACACAAAATTAGAGCCGTAGAGGTTGCATTTTCGGAAGGCAAATATCCAATGCCAATTAAGAAAAGGGATTGCCATGTAATCATTTTTTGCCTGTGAAGCTTTTTGGAGAAGTGAGATGGGACTGATAAAGAAAGAAGCAACAAATTAATAGATTAGAGTGGTGGGGGTTCGTGGATTGATTTTGTTAGGCTCCATGATGGTTGTCACAGTGGTTTCTCAACAAGTTGAACAGGGCTGAAATGGCAGTAGCACTTGTGAGAGTCAATGTCTCTACAGCCATACAATATTAAAGGTCAAAAAAGACATACTGCCTTTCAAAATGGGCCAAGTGGCTGAGAGTTTTTACTTTATTTTATTTTATTTTATTTAATTATTTTTGCGTGAAGCCAAGTGACAGAGGAATTGGTACATACAAGAGGAATAAGGAACGTATGGAGCAGATAAAGGGCAAAGTTTCTGCCCCCTCTCATTTATCTTGTGGCCTTAGATAAGAGGTTATGAACATCAGGCAGACCTGATCCTTTTTTATTTACAGAGTACGCTAGATGTCTAAGCCATCTTGTATCTACTAAAATATCAATGAAGCCGTAAAATCTTTATCACATATTCTATTTTGAACCCTAAAAAATCTACCACAAGTTCTATTTCAAAAAAGCTATCAGTAGTGACTATCCTATTAAAGATCTGGATCCAAGATTTTTGGAGATCTAGTATGTGGGTGGCTCCGACAGTCCTTTCATGGATGACAGGTTAGCAATCTACTGCTTTCTGGTCATTTAATCAAAGACGAGTGGCTGTGATTTGCGAACCATTCTCTATCTTTATATTTACCATCTACTTCCGTTACTTTGCATCTAAGATATAGCCATACTAATTCTGAGATCAAGATCATGACAGTAGTTTACAAACCACTCTAGATTGCTGGTTATTGTATACAAAAGCCAACGTTTGGAATGGACACAAACTGGGCAGTAGGCTGAAACGCAACTTCCCTTAATTGTCCAGTTTTGCAGGTAATCTATGGCCTTGATACTCTAATCAAACTAGCTGACAATTGTGTGATTGGCATATAAAAGCACCACTTTGTCCTCATATAATATTTTGAAAAGAATGGTATATGTATCAGTAAGAACCCAATTAAAAGAAAAAAAAAATCCATATCATCAGGAGTGGGTTTGCACCCCTAACAACTATAATTAAAACTAGCTCTAGCAAATGCTTGCCATACTCAGAATAAAATTGCAACTGCAGCAAATAGCAATATGAGTGCGTAAACCTTCAATCTTCTACCCGCAACTGGTGCTGCTGAAGTGCCATGATCTTGCTGCCTGAAAACGTGAAATTAAAAATAGGGTCAATCTTTGGAGATCCCTAAACAAATTAAGTTCAAAGTTTGGGGATATTGGCTACATACTTCTGTTTAGATGCAAGAGCGCCACAATAGAGGACATTATCTGGCAAAGGCAATTCAGTGCTGTCAGTTATCTCTGAATTTATAATCTTCATATATGTTTCCGTCCCAAGATACCAGGTATCGAGATTTGCTGCACGAATATTCCACACTCCCACATTGTCAAGTGCTACTAAAACAGCCGTCCATGCTCCAGGGAATACCTAAATGGAAAATACAAAGAAGCATTAGAGAAAAAAAAAATCAAGCAACTGCAATAACTTGATGATTAAGGTCAGACCTGCTCAACTCGCTCATGAACACGATAAAACTGAAAAATATAATAAAAATATGTCCACCATAAATTAAGATAAAGAAAAAATGTGTAATTACAGCTTTGGAAACTTTGCAGTTAATTTATTCCAACTTTAATGGTTTTGCAGTTAATTTGCTTATATCTCTGATGGGCATTATCATCATAATAACTGGAGATAAAGATTTCATTGTGTTGATTGATAAGACTGTACAGTGCAATGTGAAATCTCAGAACATGTCTTGTGAATTACCAAAAGATTATGTGATGGTTACAGACTTACAGTCATTCCAGTTTTGTGCAGATCAATCATGGAAGGATGCACAAGGAGTAAAAAAATGAAGATCAACTGTGACTTTTGAAGAATGAGCATTAAATAACCCTTCCTTCTAGAGAAATAGAATCCAAACAAGGTGGGAAATGAATAAACATACATCACCCTAGTAGTTCTTTTTTTTTTTTCTTTTGATTATATTTACCTTAAAGGAAAGGCCATTAGATGATCATTTTTTAAAACCCATATTTGATCTTTATTTTTAACTAGTAATGGTATGAATTCTAAGTATTCAATTCCTATGTATTTTAGCACAAACAAATAATCCTAGTTACATGAACCAAAGCAAAAAGAAAAAAAGAATTAAAAAAAAAAAAAAAAACTCTCCAGCCACTGCTTGCAGGAACATCCTGGACTTCCTGATATCTGGGGGCTGTGCCCCGCTGCTTGGACTTGTACTCCAGGTCTGGGCGACCAGATAGCACTTGGCACCAGCTAGTTTGGGCCTGGTTCAGCTGGGTCAAACACATTGGAAATGTAGTCCATAGTTTGTGTACTGTTTGAGCTATTTAAATTTGAATGGGCATGATGGCTGATCCATTTGGGTTATTTTGACCCCTCGTCTATTCTAGAAATTTTCAAGACTGATATGGACCCATCTTGACCATCCAATTTATTATTCAACCCAATTTGACTGATCAGATCCTTAGAAAAATAGATCAACATATCATTAGATTGATCCAATTTTCTTAAATATGATAGGGTTTGATCTTAAGATGTGATCTTATAAAATCTTGCTCGAGATTCTGTGGATGGAAATTGTTCTTCAAGCTTCTAATAAAAGATTAATAAATTTCATCAACATAATATGAATGGAGAAGTAACAAATTTCAGCTATAAGGCCAAGGATTAGGGGGAAAAAAAAAACTTTTTTCACAATAATCTAGAGAAGTTTTTTACTACTACTGCTTCCAATTTCCTGACCTCACACCCGGGGAAGTGACATTTGCATGGGTTCTGAGCTTATGACTCAGGTGAGTCCTACTGCTAAGGTGACCACATTCGAAAATCATGCTTCTTTGTGTCTCATAACTATTGGATTTGAAGGGATATATAAAGACCTTTGACAGCATCTTAATAGCTTGATGGTTAAGCTCCCACTAGAGTAAAGGTTCTGGGACTGAGCGTATGAGAACTAAACTGGATTCAATCTTGCCTGAATTAATAACGGCATGACGATAATGGATATCAATCACCTTTTTTCTAAGAGATATCATCCATTGTGGGACACACCTAATTGTGCTCGGGTACACAAGTTCCTAGTGCACACTTTTGCTGATGCAAGTGCACCATTAGGGATGTGCAAGTAGGCTTAGCAATATGTCTTTATCATCATATGAAAAGGTTCATTCAACCAAATACATGCAAATCCGTGAATAGCTTCACATTTGACAATGAGTTTGGAAAAAAAAAATGGAAACAAAAAGAGAAGGAAATTGATAAATGATGATTACTTCTAATATACCATGTAAAGCTAGTTTGTTAAGCAGAAAAGGCAGATTTCTTGGATGGTTCTCACCCCATCATGGAAACAATCAGATTGAAGAGATACAGATATAGCATGGCACCTCTAGAAAGAAGAAAAAGGAGAAAGAAATTCTCCTCTGATACAAATGGTTATTTTTAATATAAAAAAAAGAAAAAAAATAAGATAATTACGAAACTACAAGGATTACTTGAGTCTTTACATACAAGAACAAAATATACAAGCAGATCCATGAATTCACAGAACAGAAAAGAGACAACTAATAAACTGAGGGCTGACACCTTTATCATAACCCAGAAAAGAAAGAGTTGAAGCAAGTAATGTTGAGTGCACAATAGCACACCTAGAGGGGACTTGGAAGGATTAAATAGGATAGTGGCATACCTGCGTTGTGGAGCGAGAAACTGCATCCCAGTTATTATATTGGTGCCTCCCATTCTCTGTCCAATTTCCATAATCCATCCTGTAATTAATCAAACTCTGTAAAGAGCATGACCAAAGAGACCAAGAAGGCAGTGACACAAAAATGGAGGTAACAAATAGAACATAATAAAAAAGTCAAATCCATACCCAACCACAAAAAATGCATATCCATCCATGTGGAAGCTCTGGACAGTAGTATCATTATTCTGGAATATGATTTCCAAAAATCCCTTATATGTGCCATTGATTATAGAAGTTCCAATCCGTGGAGGTTGAACAAATGTCCTAGTGGGGAAATCTATTTTGTATATTCCTGTCAACTTGAACTGATCAGCTAATCTCAATGGTGTCTCAGGAGCAGAGTATGAGATTCCATTAAATGTGGTTCGGCGTTTTCCATCAATAACCACTGGGGGCATGTTTTTTAAAACATATGTGTCAGTCACATTGATACGCCCATACAAAAAGGATCCTTGTGGGTTAGGGCGAGCAGCTCCAGTTGACAAATTCCGCCTGAAAGGTTTACATACCACAAATTTCAGACATCCATCAGAAAAAAGAACCTATTAAAGTTCTTTTCAACAAGTAGTCAACAAAGAAGGAAAAAGAAGGAAAGAATAGTTAGGTCTCTATTATAATGTCCTTTCTGTTCTATCACTCAAAAACTACTAATATACTGCTTACAGTTGCTCCTAATGGATTGCCCAATACTTATGCAAGAACACTTTAAGGAGCAGAATAAGATAGGATCGATGCAAAATACCAAGTAGAATGGGCTTCTTTATGATTCTAGGTGAAAACTACAGGATTTTCCCAGTAAACTTGACAAGCTATCAAATTCAAGAGCAGGACATGTTGTGGTCTGTTAATGTCAAGGAAAGGTACCCAGGTTTAGGAAAACAAATACACAAATTCATTCATATATAGGTGTGATTACATTAGTTCAAGCCTATTGATAAGATCAAGTGAGCTTTCCCACTAGGGTCCACTAGGGTAGAAATTGGTAAAAGTATCACATGAATGGTTTATATTTTAGAAGGCTGCCGCACATGCATAGATTTAATTCAGCTCACTTGACCTTACCAATAAGGTTGACCCGTAAGTAGTAATGGATAGATATATATATGATGGAAGCATGTAAGTTGGTAAAAATAGATAAAACAGACCTGATAAATCGTGCCTGATTCATTGAAAAAGATTTGTAATAATAATCATCTGGTGGCTTTGGCAGTGGACCAGTTGCTTTGCCCATGGAATTGGAATAGTGCAAGATGGCAACACCTGTAACTCTGGTCCAAAGGCTTTCATTTACAAACCTAGCACTTGCTACAATGTAGTAATCACTACTAGCATTCTGATCCATGGTAACTAAGAATGAATAAGATTGTCCGACATGAATATCTAGGCTAGAATAATTCTGTTTCATCGTGTATGATCCTTCGGTCTCTACAAGGAGCAGGTTATGGTTCTGTATTCTGAAGTTCAAACTAGTCGAGATGCCAACATGGTGTACACGAATGCGGTATGTTTTCCCTGTTCCATAGATAATACATCATCAGCTAGTGTATATGCAATTCTATGGCCAAATTGAGAAAGGAAATAATGTTAGGAAGATACAGGCATGATAAGTATCAGCACTATGAGTATAGCAGTAATATAGATAAAATGCAAGTCCCTAGCAGTTATTAAGTACCATGTCATTGTTCTGAACAACATGATCAGGGTAAGGGGAATTTAAGTGAGGGGTATGAGTAGTATGGTTCAGCAGCACAAACCAAAATTCAAGATATAGTGATGGGGCTAGTGAAAGACTTGCGACAAATACGAATATATATGTTTGTCAAAAACGTGTGCAAAATCAACAATAATCACTAAAAAATTTCAGACAATGCAAAAAATATACCTATCTATATACCGAAAAGAGTTGCATATTTCACAAGATGAGGCACGGATGTCTACAAAATTCAAACGATCTGTACACGGCATTATTTGTATGCATGAAGGCAGTGCATGCACCCATGTCAAAATCCAAGATAAGAGGACTACAAGTACATTTCTGCTGCACAACAAATAATACATACAACTGGTCGGTATGGACAATACCTGGCTGGACATTGATAGTCTCGTAATCGATACCAGCAGGAACAAGAGTGGAATTGTAGGGGTAAGGACCCTTTCCATTGATGAGAACCCCATCTGGCATCCCAAGCTCCTCGCCATTATCAAGGGCCTTTCTCAGGGCCTACAAACCATAAGAACAAACATGGAAAAAGTTTCTGTTGGTGATCCCATCAAGGACTATTGCAACCGACAAGAATTTCAGAGCTCCTAGCTGAGTTGGCTCAATGTTAATTCAAGTAAATATCCTTAGAATATGCCTGGCCTGCTGCACTATGCTTTTCATGTTATTTGACTACAGAGTACAGACTGAGTTCATTAAGAACTGAAACGAACTTCTCAGAGGGAGAATTTGAACCGAGCATCACTTCAGTTAATTCATGAGTACTCATGGGCATGTTTGTGTAACTACACTGTAAAAGTAGGAATTTTCATTGACAACCAATAACCACAAAGTTTGGTGTGCTTTCCATCCATAAAAATAGAAGAATGAAAAGAGTACAACACTTCAAAAACATTCCAATACAAAAGCTCTTTCTGATATGGAAAAGCACACTACATCCCTGGACTTCAAAATCCTCCAAATTGAATTCCACTCCAGATGCAAGCATGCCCTTAAGCAATATCTAAATAAAAACTCTAAACATTTAAACTTACAAATATGCACAAATCCAGGGAACAACGCGAGAACACTGACCGTATGGTCTCTATTGTACCAATCACCGATTAAAAGTGTGATGTCCCCATCTGGTTTATCAAATGGCACAGGGATAACAAGTCTGTTATGTAGAACAATGCCTCCATACCCACCCGCAGCTCTTTGAAAATTGAGTGAAGGGAAGTAAAAGAAGCTTCCAATCTGATCCTTCAGCTGGAACTGATAGGTCCAATTCCAACGTGGTGGGATAGGGCAATTAGTGCCCAAAACACCATCTTGCCATGAATTGCGCCTTTGCTGAATCCCATTCCTACCATTACAAAGGCAAGAATCATCATCTCTGCATACTCAAATATAATGCATACCTGAACTACTTTTTATTAATATAGAAGAATCATGCAAAGTGTACTCACCAAGTGAAAAGCAGAGGCTCATCCAAGCTGTTTAAAACATTGACAACAAGATTATTGTTTGTGGTCACATTGACAATTGGACCAGGGAACTGCCCATTTATAGCAATCACCTACAACAATTCAACAGGAAAAAAAAAAAACAAATAATAATATAAATTAGTTACAAATGTGATTGATTCTCCTCAATTATGCGGTCATAATGTACCAAAAAATCTTCAGAACCTACAAAGATGTAACTACTGATCAAAACTAAAATCGATAAAAAAAAATCCAAAAAGAAAAAAATGCTGAATTTCAGTCCAGGATAAGAGTTTATACTAATTGAGTCTGCTTCCTACTTAGTAATATCAGATCTCAAATCAGTAAAATACATAGCAAAAATGAAAGGGAGAGATCAATAACTGGAAACTCCATGCAGAGGAATGACGCGGTTTTTGACACTGAGATGGCTGATATAATGCCCCAAACCAGTGACAATTTGCATATTTGATAGTTTCGAGGGCATTTTAGCATGTTTTTCACATAAAACAAGACACAAAAAAAAATATCTGTCATAGCTCCATGTCTACTTTGCATGTACTTTATCATCCAGACCTTTACATTCACCAAAAAGTAATAACAACGAGCAAAACCAGTAAATACCATTAACTAATCACCATTGTTCTAAAGCATACATCACCAGCAATAGAGCAATCTCTGTTTTCCAGATCATTGCTATTACATATACGTATTTGATCCACATTCAATCCGCACGAAAACAGAAGAAATTGCAATCAAACAAATAACAGACACTTAGAATTCCACATGAAAATGAAAAAAAAAAAAAGGAGCAATCAAACAGCAAACAGATCTGCATCAAATCAATTACAATCACAGTCCTCAAAAAAGACATCGATTGTAGAGAGAGAGAGAGACCTGCTGTTGTACTCCTAAAGGAGATGCCGTGATGTAAGAAACGTTCCAGTCGTAGAAGACATAGGGATCATCAGCGGAACAGAAGCCCAAAAACAGATAAAAAACGCATAACAGAACCGATGTAACAGTCCCAAACATCGGTGCCATTTGTTGAATTCAAAGGAGAAGAAAACACAGAAATATATTTATGTATCGGTTTCTCTCTCTTTTTTCAAGACAAGAAGCAGAAACGAGAAGAAGAAACGTATACAGAAGAAGAAGAAGAAGAAGAAGAAACGTATACAGAACAAGAAAGAAGAGTCTGAGTCCTACAGTTGTAAGAGACACTACAAATAGTAACACTGATAAAAGAAAAACCAAAAACCCCTCCAAAGTGTGTGTTTTTAGGGTCAAATTAGGTCGATCATGATCTTAATGCCCCCCTAAATGTAGAAAGAGAAGATTGAAGGAAGAGAGCAAATAGTGCATGCGTGAACGTGTGAGAATCCCGCCAGCAAAATACCAGATCACTTTACAAATATAGAGTGGGGGCAGCAACGGGCAGGATGCCTGCGACATAGATGGTGGGCCCCGCACGTATAACTACCCGCCCTCTTGCTCTTTTCAAAGTGGAAGAGGGAGAGTGTTTATTAGATAGTAGGGATACAAATGACTACCTGAATCTTCCATTATTCGAATGTTTCGATCCGTTAAAAATTGGATTTAGGTCTTTATTTAGGCCTCGATAAGTAAATGGGTCTGGATCTGGTTCCACGTTGGTTTAGACCCGTGGACCCAAGACCCGACATATTACCTCAATTTTTGAAAAATTTCTCTAAAAACCATGTTTTTTTAATATCAGTCTTTACCTAAATCCGGACCCGGATCCAGACCCATCCAATATATGGTTCTGGTTTGCGGTTCTGGAGCCAAGAAACCGATTCCGAAACGGTTCCGGGTCCGGATCTGGTTTCACCTTCTCCTTGATGGTTCCGGTTTCAGGTCCACCATGGACCCGGACCGGACCCGACCCATTTACAACCCTATTACGGAGGGGTAGCAGTGTTACATCAACATGAGATTACACAGGCGTAACGGCCGATATATGACTATAACTCGTTTTGAACATGAATGTGTGTGTGTGTCTATATATATATATATATATATATATAGATGGATTCTCTTCCCCAAGAGAATCCTATGCTGTGCATGATCGGACTGAATCTGATCAATAAAAGGTGGGACTTTGGGACCATGTTCTATTGTGATGAGTGTAAAAATATTGTAAAGAATGTAAAGTGAGATCATGTGTGGTTTACCATTTGCATTTAATGGATATTTCTTTCTCCACAGCTATGATGATTGGAGTGGAATTTGGCATGGAGTGAGTGGTTTTGGTGGTTTGGATATTTTGAAAAATAAATATTATGAATAGGATTTATAGGTTTAGCACTAGGGAATTCTATGTGGGAATATTCACATTTGGTATATGGTGGAGACATTGTATGAACTATGAAGTTGACCTACTGTTTTTAGGGGCTGATGGACTAATGATGTCAGACAAGTTTGGAATAAATAGTTGTTAATTTCAAATATTACCTAGAAATATAAGTGCTAATGTCAAATTTTAAGCCTAAAATTATTTGTAAGGGATAAGTACTGTGTATTTTTACGATGAATTAAGGCACCAAATTTGGTTCTATTGCCGTTTTAGGAATACCAAAGAGGATGAATGATTCGGATCATAAAAATAGGACCTACAAAAATTCAAAATGGTAGATTTTAGAATTTAGATTTTTTTTATAAATATCTCAAAATTCAAATTGGTACATTTTAGAATCTAGATCATTTTAAAGGGATAAGAACTGAATTTTCTTGATGAATTAAGGCACCAAATTTGGTTCTATAAACATTTTAGGCGTACTAAAGAGGATAAACGGTTTGGATCATGAAAAAAAAAAAAGACATGTAGAAATTCGAAATGGCAAATTTTAGGATCAGAATTCTTTTACAAATATCTCAAAATTCATGAAAAATCAATGACCGAGATTTAACCCCCATCTATTTTTGATCTTTTAATGTATCCAACAGTTTGAATCTTGAATTAGGGCCCATAAAATTCATTAAAAAATGGCAGGCCCAAAAAACTTACTCGGGTTACTATAGCTCTGCGCATAAAAAGTGTGGTGTGGTTCCTTAAATTAAGGAACAAAATCTCACCCATCTTCACATCCTCATTTATGCATCACGTGCGTAATTGGCGCAAACAAACATAGGATGCGTAATCATCACAAGAACCCCTATTTATATACGTAAATTGGCAGACTAAAAGTGTGTGTGTGTGTGTGTGTGTCTATATATATATATATATATATATATATATATTGGAGAAGTTTCAAGTGCATCTATTCCTCATTATAGGGTAAGGGACACTTCCATAATTGAGAATTTTCAAGTACATAGGGTGAGGTACACTTCCTTGTCTTCACGTGCAAAAAGGAAAAGTACCCTCACCCTATGATGAGGGATATATGCACTTGAAACTTCTCGAGAGTTATTCTCGTAGTATTATGAGAGTAAAGGATGGGGGGCTCACATTTAAGTTGTTGGCATTACTCATAGTGTTATGAGAGTAAGGGGTGGGGGGCTCACAAGGTTGTTGGTAGATGTGAGTAACTTTCACAAGAGCATCTTCCATATATAACGCAAAGTCTTACTCATTTAAGTCTTTTGTCATACTTTTAAAACTCCTATGATTACTACATTTTGTTGCATATCGCTGTACTAATTTTTTTAGTAATTTGTCAACATTCTTCATTTTATTTAATTAAAATTAAAATTAAAAATTAGCTTGACAATCCAAGATAACTGATCTTCCAAGTTGACTTCATTCCTTCCTTGGAGGCTTTAACACAGTCCAAGACCCAAAGGTGAGAAACTGGGGACAAAAGGAAAACACAACTGAAGCAAGGCATGCTGTTGTGTCCGAGTCTAAAGACAAAGTGACTCCCTTTCATCAAAATTTCCACCAAGTGCGTGCTGTCTGTTCTTGAGAGTTCTTGATCAGGTGGCTTATTGGTCAAGAGAACTTCATCGACGCTTTGATCCTAGTAAAACACACGTCTCAGGGATAATTCGGTGGGTTATTGCTCAAAATCACACTCACCTGATGAGCCTAGTTGGCCCGATCAATAGTCTTTTTTTCTTTAGCACATGTTTGTGCGGCCATGTTTCTTTAGAAAAGGCGTAGAAAATGGAGTTGCTTTTCCATAGAGAAAATTATCATGTTTGGATCAACCAATTTTCTCCAAAGAAAAGGCATAAATATGGGTTAAATTTTTGAATTTTCTCCAAAACGTCATTTCTAATGGTGGGTCAAAAAAGAATTTCCTCTAAAGCTAAAAAAGTCTACGGAATCAGTTTTCTACCGACATAAAAAACGTTAAGCAAAACCTTTTCCACATAATTTTTTTTTTCCACGGAACCATTTCAAACCTCCTCATCCCTTGGAAATGATTTTCCACAAAATTTTAGAAAAGCTAGCTCATTCTTCGTATTTTTCTTGAGAAGAAGCGGCCGCACCAATCGTAAAAGCTTTAATGCATCATAGAAGAATTTCCTCCTTCCATGCATTTTATGAGGAAAAGCTGCCGCACATTATTGGTCATGTTGAGGGTTAAGCTGGATTAGGAACACGGTTTGTTTTTAAAGGTTAAGGGTTCGAAACTGCACACCAACACCAGGGCCACTGAGAATTTACCCGGTTCCCTGAGCCCAAAGGAATTGGTCCAGCCTGCGCTACAAAATAAAAGGACATTAGTGTCCATGTAAAGGATACTAATTGGATGGATAAGATTATCACAGTCAGCTTAGCTTTTCAATTTTGACCGTTTACTCTGTGATCCACCAAACGAATGGCCCCACATGCCATCCATTTGTGCCACGGAATGAGGGGGTGACATGCATGGGGCGCAACGGGGGCGAAGGAAAGAGACCCCTGATTCGTCGCCTAGGGCTCCCTCTTTGGACGAAACAGGGATCCGGATCCTTGTGCCACATGTATGATGTTCGGATCTGGACACTGGATTTCCAATGTCCACAGCGGTCGGGCAGATGGAATGATTTCGGCATTCAAATGTTGGAAAAACTAACCGTCACAACTGCCGGATAAAGGGAACTGGACTCTGGCGTTGGTCTTCCACATAACAAAACTTTGTCTTAAAACAGAGGAAACAGAGAGGGACAGACAGGTCCTGATCAGAAAGAAGCATCTATAGCTCCAAAGGGGTCACAGAGAGATCAAATCTGTTTGCTGCCAGCATGCTATCATCTCCTGAAATGATTAGCAAGTTAAACAAATTGCCAAATTAAAAAGGGAGGGGTGGGTGGTACAGTTTTATGTTTAGTGGCCCATGTGCTGTGGAATCAATGGTACTATCAATATGATTATATGCTTGCCATGATTGAAGGAGAGGAAACAGCAAGGTGGGGCTCCAAAGATCCATGGCTTTTCATAAAAGTTTTCCTTTTACATGGTTCTAAAGAGTAGTTTTGTCAAAGGATGAGGACACAATTTTATGAGAACATTAAAGAGGCTCGACTCTTGAATGGGACAGATCTGAATTAGAGGAACTCAGTTTTATAGACCGCTCAGATTGGGCAAGAAACCAATAAATTACAGGATGTGTGGTCATGTTTCTTTACCGTAATTTATGACAACAATTTAGGATGTAGGAGTTTTTTTGTACATTATCTGACATCTTATCCCTTGATATTTGAAATGTTATGTCAAATTTTAACCACTTAAAAGGTCCTAAATGACCTTTTGGATTTCCTTCCACTCTCTTTGCAATTTGTTAAAATTTTAAATGCTCCATCAACGGGAGGGATTTGGAATTTCACTTAAGGGGACAGCCAAATTCTCCCAAACATGAATTCTTGAAATTATGGTAAAGAAACGGTTATTAGAAAAAAAGTTAAACAAACTGTGGATGTTTTAGCCATAGACAATATTATCCATGTGATCTAAGGTTATTATATTGACTATAAAATTAGTACCCACCTTTATTTAATCCATATAGATTTAGGAAAAGTCCATAGAGCCTGAACGGGGGACCGAATGGGAGCCCAGTCCCCCGTGAGGGCCGTTGGATCCTAGGAGGGCGGGCTCCCATTCGGTCCTCCATTCAGGCTCTGTAGCACGGCTGATAAATTTAATGGCCTTAGATCAAAATACTTTCTTAAATCTGGCGGTGCCAGTAAATCTAGAGGATATATATATCGTTTGTTTTCTTTGTTTTGAGAGAGAGAGAGTTCCAACTAGGGTTGCAAATGAGACAGTTCCGAATCGGAACCATAGTAGATCCGGATCCGTTTTTAAATAACGATTCCGATTCCGGATTTTGTTTTGAATCGGAATCTGTTTTGTTGATTCCAGACCCGGTTTCAATAAGAAAACCCGGATTCGGTTCCGAAACGAGGTCCACCTAGAGGACTCAAATCTAATTCCAAAATCAATTTTATTTTCTCTTTAATTCTCATTTTTTCTTGAAATAAGCATATCATTCAACTTATAACAACGTATCAAGTCTACAACATCCAATATATACATAAGAATGCCCAAAAATAGTTAAGTACAAATTGGAATATCAAATACTCATATGCCGGGTCCCGGGTCTATGGGTTGGAACCTATATGGACCCGGAACCTGAAATGTTTATCAATCAGAACCTAAATTAGGTTCCGAACCCGGACCTATTATGAATTGGAACCTAAAATAGATTCCAAGCCCAATTTTTTGTGGGTCGGAACTTTCGGGTAATCGGAGAATTGGATACCCATTTGCAACCTAAGTCTCAACTGAACTGGACTCTCGGTTAGGTTGAGGCCAAGAGTGAGAGGCTGAGCCTTGTTGGACGCAGCAAAGTATAATTGACTTTGGGCCTGAGTGATTAGCTTGAAAGAAAGATTGGACTTGGACTTTGGGTTCCTCATGGACTGGGCCAACTGAAGTCTGACTCTGACCCTTCTTGGGTGGCCACTTGACTCAATTTCTGAATAAGTTGTTAAACAGGCCAGGTCTGTGATTATCTAATATTAAAGGCCAACTTAGCCCAACATACTTAGAATATATTTTGAAAATATCTGGGCCAGGGCCTTATTTTGTGGTCCATGTTCTGCACTAGACTGAATATTAGGCTCTTTAATTAAATGGACAGGGCTTGGCCACAAGCTCATGCAGACTAGCCTGACCCGCACATGAACGCCTCTATCTATTAATTAATTAGGACTCCAATCAGTAGGAACTTGGACATTGCTATGCTATGACAATGTCCTACTTTGGTGAAGATTTTCAATTGATAACTTAGAACTTCAACAATCAACTCCCCTTCTGGAGTCTATTTGTATTCGACCTCTTTGATTAATGTGAGGAGGATCTGGTGTTTGTTCCCAACACACCAATGCCTTAATTTGAGATAGACAGCTAACCAATAATGGAGACCAAGTTCCACCACATGATCAAGTCCTGGATCAATGTGGAAATCGAGTGAACTCCACATTTGGGGAGAGTGAAGGGGTGTGAGTCAAGCCACCTAACCCACCTTACGACTAGCTGATTCTGCTTGAATTTGGACTCTAACAAAAACCAAATCAACTACACCTGACTTATCATGCTTACAAAAGAATGGCTTGTTCAAGGCATCGCAGACTCAGCGCGCACAAACGTTAAAGAGGTTGGGATGGTGATAGAATATTATTAGGAATATTTCTTTCTTAGGTCGATGAGATTTGTGGTCATCTTTTAACGGATTCGGAGTTTACTTTAGTAGGTTTTTTTTTTATTTCTTTATTTATTTTGGTGAATGTATTACATAGAGGCAAAACACAAAATGGTTTTTTAGTTTGCGTTCCCTGTTTCCTCTCCTCCCATTTCCCTCAACTAGGGGTGGCAAACGACTCCAGTTTGGCTTAAATGGGTCAGGTCAGCATGGGGGGGTCTTAACTTCGGCTCAGTCTGCAACCGACCTGTTTTTAAAATAGATCGGGATTTCACCTGATGTGGGGTTAACCCAATTCAACCTAGCATAACTGGTCCTAAGGGCAGGAATTGCACGTGAGGCAAGGGGCAACAAAGGAAGTAACCCTAGCCTTTAACTTCAACAAACTCAGGTAAAAATAAGTGGGGCACTACGATGGGACCCACCTATTTAAATTAGAACCGTTCCTTGAAACAACTTTAAGAGGTAGGATATCTCCATACTTCACCACAATCAAAGTTAATACCACCTTTGGATTAACTATTTGATAAAATAAAATGTGATCAACATTATCCGACGCATATTTATTACCATTTTTTATTTATCAAAAAGTCAGTCCAATGGTGGTACAAATTCTGATGGAGATAAAAATTGGGATTGCTCACTTTGCTTTCCTGTAAAATCCTAGAGGATTCCAAGTGAAAGGAGGAACCAGAGCCGTTCTTTTGGGGTGTGTTTGCAAAAAGTTTAAGGGCAAGGCACCACAGGCCAGCTACTCTTCCTCCTTTCAAAGATTTACAGTAATAAGAGACGAAAGGGAGAAAAGGGCAAATTAAAATACATGATCCACACTGTTAATCGCATAAAAATGCAGATTACATACAATGTTATCTCTAATGAATATATTTTGGAAATAAAGAAAAATCTAAGGCAAGTATAAGCGGGTTGTGCGGGCTAGCGGGTTAACCCTAACCCGGCCCATTTTTCTGCGGGCTTGAAAACTTGACACATGACCGACCCATATTTTATGTGAATCGGGTTGTACGGGTCAAATATGGGTTACCCTCAACAGAACTCTTCAGCTTCCTCAGGTATGTTGGGGCAAAATGCAGGCCAGTCACACTGCATCACACCTCACAGCACTAGGCAGCCTCTTATGGATCCCTTGAAAACGAGAATTTCTTGACCTTTTCAATTTCCTGGAGTGCTCCAAATGGCATTGGGTGGACCAAAAAAAAAAAAAATCTGATTTCTAGTTTCATTGCATGCACAATTGAGCCCTAATTCAAATTTGGCATCTAAAGGAATTGAAGAATATACACAAACTTTAACAGTAATGCCCTTAACTGATCAACTGCAGTTTATTCATACCATTCACAAAAAAAAAAAACTGCAGTTTATTCATGTGTTAAGCAGCTTTAAGTATTCAGGTAAGCATTTTACAAGGCATGGTGGAGATAGGGGTACAAGCACTCATGATCGACTGAATGTCAATAAGAATCTATTCGTTTGCATTAAAACTCATAGGAATTGAATACTAAGAATTCATACCATAAGTGATTAAAAATAAAAATAAGATCAAAGGTGAATTTTGAAAAATGAGTATTAAATAACTTTTCCTTTTAGGTAAATGAATAAAAAGAAGATGGAAAATGAATACCAAACATTTGACCTAGCAATTTAATACATGAAAAAGTGAAGGTCACATTTACATCTCCAGCTTGTATCCTTCACCCCTCGCCTTTTTAATAGTCCTTTGGTAAAGTTCATTTCAACATAAATTCCTATGTAATTTAATGCAAACAAGCTTAAGGGTTTGTTATAAGAATTTACTTCTCCGACAAAAGCTATATTCAGGTAAGGGGAGAAGCTATCATCCATTAATTGATATGTCATCGAACATTCGGTAAAAAAGGGGAAAATTCTTAACACTCACTCCATAATAGACTACAGTTCTCAGTGCTGGAACAAAATTTTCAACGTACATTTGCAGAAATGAGACCATGCCCACAAATTAAAACTTGAGACATTAAACTAATGCAAGCTGAAAGGAAAAAAAAAAAAAAAAGATGAACAGACAAATAGGTGATTGGGAATAATGAGAAGATACGTACAACAGAACCCAACCACCCTTTTCCATTGCTTAGAAAGAGTAGGGGCGAATAAATGCAGAGTTCAGCTGCCATATCCTAAGTGAAGTTGCAGTGACATTGGCTCCAGTGGCATTGTTAAAGAGGAATACTCGCGCTGCCCCATAGAGAGCCTCTGTTGGATATACCCGAGATGTAATGCATGTTCTTCCTCCTTGAGCAAAGCTCTCCACAATCGAATGATCCACCTGAAGTGAGAACGTTCTCATATAAGAATCATATGATCAAACAACAAATCATAACAAACAATTCAGCCTTCTACCATCAATCAATCTGGGTCATCTTAAAAGGTTCTACTAAATTCACCAAGTGCATGAAAATGAGGTTATTTTTCGCTATTAGAGAAGGAACTAAACATATCCTATCAGTTGCTAATGTTAATCCTCAAAACATTTCTATTCACCGAAACCAAATTATTGGCTTACCAGTAATCTCACAGAGAACTTCTCACCCGGGAGCACAGGTACTACACTCCCATATACTCTTTTAACAACATCAGGTGCCTTGGTAGACCTGAAATTTACAAAACATTGGTGTCCCAGTGTCAGGAAATCATCTCAAGAGCTTTAGACAGAGTCGAACAACATAAAGATGAGAGGGCATGCCTTAATTCATCTTGGCAGAAGAAAGTCTGGAGGCTGCCGTCCGTGCCCTTTCCGATGTAGAAATAAGCAGCTGTCTGCTCAGATAAGTTCTGATCTGCAATAACCAGAAGCCCAAACGGTCCAAGCACACTTCTTCCACCTGCCCCTGCGCTGGTACTGCAGTTGTAGCCCACATCCGCTTCAATTACCTCCTCCAAAGCCTCTTTAGACACCTCAAACTCGACGTTTATGTCCAACTGTTGCCATGGACACAATCACAATAAGATTATTCAGTTCTGAACAAGTCAACACTGACATGAATGAAATAACGAATGGTCATTGTCATGTTAGACATGGATAGTAAAAGAAAATCCACCCCACCTGAGTTGCAGTGCCTCCAACATTGATGGGCACAACTGACCCAGGTCCCATTTTGATGTCATTGTAATCCTTGTGACTTGTTCTCAAGCTCTCCACCTCCTCCACTGGCCATTGAAGCAGATTGCTCCTTGTCTTCTCATCAAAAACCACCACTCTGGGAATAGTCTGGCAGAAAAATCCATTCACCACAGCAATTAATAAACCTCCTGTATTTTAAAAAGTTATTAGTAGCACTTGGGGTTTTCATGGGTCGGGTCGGTCTAGGATGACCCATATCCTACCCTAATCCGACTTTAGAAAGTAGAAACACAGACCTATATTTGGCTCAAGCCCGAGATAGACCAGAAGTGTTCGATCCTAGCATGGCTCTCATCTGGAACGTGTCAGGCCCAAGCCCGCCCATTTAGTCAAGCGGACCTGGCCAGGGCTGACCATCAGGCCATCACTCATTCATATATATTAGTCACTAATCTATACAAGCTATGATGTCCATATACGGCATGGATACGGCCGGGACACGCCATAGACATGGCAGGGACATGGAATTTACATTTAAAAAGTGGAGCATCGGATACGATACGACACAATATATTGCCCATTTTGAAGTATCCATGCATCATAGTCTACAAACACCACTCGTTTGGAATGAGCTGGGCCTGGTTTTGGGCTTTTTATAACAAAATCCAAGTGCAACACAAATATTAATTGGGCTAAATTTGAGATTCAGAGCAAGACCAAATACTTAAACCGATGGTCAAAACTAGGCCAACATCATTCAGAATCATATTTAAAAAAAAAAAAAAGAAGAAGAAGTTGGTACCTGAACAGAGGCCCATCCCTTCTCAAGGTCCGTCAACTCGCTGTCTGTCTCCCCAATCCAACCCCACAGCACTCTCCTCTTCTTGCTCTGATCGTAGAACGTCTTAGAAGCATAATACTTCCCATAGTCGTATCTCATTCCTATCCCCACATCCACCTCTGGATCATCAGGCGTCCATGTGTCCGTCGCAACATCGTACGTCCCAAGTGCATAGTAATCATGCTTGTCATCATCCAGGCTCGCCTTCAGCACGTGCTTCACTCCGGCACCATTCACCGACGTGTCCAGGCCATGCTTCCCCGTCGTCGCCACCGGATAAAAGTCGACGCACTCCCACATCCCCGTGCCTGGAACGGCATGTAAGACACCTTCCAAGAGCTTGTAGGAGAGGAAGTCCGACGTCTCGTAAGTGAGAGAGATGCCAGTCTTGTTGACCTTGGAGCCAATTGCTATGCGCCACGTGGAGTTGGAAGCGACGTACCATGCGGTGGTGGGGTCCCGGAAGTCTGTCAGGCCGATGCCCGGAGGCGGCACGAGGACGGGGTTGCCCTCATACTTGACCCAGTGGAGGAGGAGAGGGTCGGAGGGGTCGGCCGGGAAGGCGAGGTTTTGGACCTGGACCTTTTCGGCGGTGGAGCCGGTGTAGATCATGACGATGGAGCCGTTGGGGAGGAGGGTGGCGGAGCCGGTCCAGACGCCGTTGATGTCGTACCAGTGGTCGGGGACCATGGCCAAAGGGAGGTAGAGCCAGTGGATGAGGTCGCGGGAGATGGCGTGGCCCCATGTAATGTTTCCCCATATTGCTGAGTCCGGGTTGTATTGGTAGAAGAGGTGGTACCAGCCTTTGTAGAACAATGGACCTGCAAGCATTCATAATTCATTCATTACCACAGCTTTCTTCTAGTTAATTTTGTTATATGATGACAGAGTCATAGACCATGAAATAACATGGTTCAATCCAACTAACAAACAATTATATCCAAAATCCTCTTCTTTTTTTCTTTTTCTTTTTTTTCCGCTTAGCACGGGGGACTAAACCTTCGTTCCGTAAGAGCGGGAATCGGGGATCAATACTGGGACCTCTAATTCTGAAAGAGAGTCGAACCGTGGTCCTGACCACTCCGCTAACCCCTGGGGGTTAACTATTCCCAAAATCTTGAATAGAGATGGAATGAAATTAGGATCAAAGGTAGGACCCATTGACCTTTCATATATAGAAGAAGTTTTGACATGACACCATCTTAATACAAGAAAATGAAATGTTACAGTAACCAGATAAGCATGATAAATTTCATTCTTGAACGACAAGTTCTTAAAAACACTCTTCTATTTGATAGGTTAATAGGGGCCCACAGACCCTACCATTTGTTGAATAAGCAGCAGCAAATTCACATCTATCATTTTGAATAGGTTGGGATTCTTTGTAAGCCTGGAACGACCAACAGAAAGCCCCCTGTTTTTTTTATAAATATATAGAAGATTGTTGGCCCCACTGTCGCTAACTAAGGGGTAAAGAGTGGTATCCTTTGTCACAGCTATTACACCGAGATTCATTTGAGACATTCCGGAACTCCACCTTGGGATTCATGTGGAGATAGTCCTAACGGTTCAAGATAAATCTCATCACTTCATCAAATTTAAGTTCAAAGGTAGTGATCAGTGGATCCCAACATTCGATTGAGCACCATGATGGGAATGTGACTGGTTCTAATGTTGACATTGTTGTTGACATGGTGGTTGCTCAATTGAACGATGGGACCTATTACTTTTGAACTGAAATTTGAGAATATTGCAATTGAAGAGATATAATTTACCTTGAACAGTCCAGATTATCTCTACATGAGGCCCATATAGGAACCTATTATACAATTAGGTATAATTGCTGCCACAGGTGGTCGGGACTTTGTATTAAAGGGTTGTTTGTGCCCTGCAAACTCTTGCCACATTTCCTATTTTGACAGAAAGCAGCAATAGAATTTAGATCTAATGATTTTAACAACAGCAATAAATTAATCAAAGGTTATAATAAGATTAGACGCAATAAAAATAGAAGAAAACAGGCCGAGGAAACTGTTTTACATTTGATTTTCGCTGCATATGAAGTCTTAGCTGGGTAGCAGTCAATTTAGAAACGTAACAGAGTTTGAACTGAAGTTTGATTTTCCCTGAAGAAAATATGGTTGAGAAAGTTGAATGGCGATCAAATGAGGGCAGCAAATTCTGTATGCTAAGCCACATAAAGATCAATCTGCAGGCGCACATCTTATAAACAATCAACCGTTCAAAATCAAGACCTCCCTCTGTATTGCCCACTGTCTAAAATTCACTTAAATTGGAAACCTACCTATCCCTTTTGGTCTGTGTTCTACAAAATGACAAATCTGACACTAGTCCCTCTTCACTGGGCCCATAGTGTATTCATTTCAGACCCAAACCTAAAATAGTAACAGGGATTGATACCCAACTCCAGATATTGGAATTCATGCTCGGTAATTTCAACTGAACGGTGGAATATTTGGACCCATTTTCATCTCTAGATCACTAGATGCAAAGGGTGTACCAAATTTTCAGTGATTTAGGTTTGAAATGTGGGCCAAGTATTTGATTTATAGGAGCCAAAGAATTATAATTAAGACTAAGAAGAATTAGTTATGAGAAACCATAGAATGAGATTGTCTAGTAAAATGTAAACATATGTATAATTGGTACAGCACGGATATTCTCACCCCCCATGTGCGAGGGACCCAGTATGCATCACATGGAGTCACTTACTCTGTTTTGTCAAACAATCTGGTCCCAAATTTGTCTGTTACATGAGAGAAGTAAGGGGCAATCTCACCATAGGCCATACTCCATAGGGTATTTGTGGGTATTATCACAAAGAAAATCCTTTTCTTCAACAAAATTATCATGAAGAAAGTTGGAACTGCCATCACACTTTTGTCACAAACATTGTGCATGGACATAATTGTCTCAGGATAAAATGCCAACACACACAACAAATATATATATATATATATATATATATATGTATTTAGTTGGGGCTTTTCTAAGGATTTTAGTGGGAAAATGTGGCAAAATAAAGATTAAGTTTTAAATAATTAAGACTAGATATGTAATAAGGCTAAGACCTATTTTCTAGATTTCATCCAAACTTTTTCGTTTAAATTGGAGTATTAATGAACTTTCTTGTGAAAAAAATCATTTTTCTGATATTTTAGAATATTTTGATATTATTGGAAAGATAGAATCAAAAGATAGGGAAATGACTCGAAATATTTTGACATTATTGAGAAGATAAAATAGAAAAAAGGAGAATATTGAGATAGAAGTACGGTCAAGCTAAAAGAAAGAAAGAAAAAAGTGCATTTGGGAGCATTTTAGGATTGCATTAACAAGTAACAAATTAATAGAAACTCATTTGAGATGGTAATGGTTTGGACATATCCAATTCAATGTCAACAAAGGCGTCAATGAAGAAAAGGTTTTCTTACAAAGGTTGATGGTCCTTAGAAGAAAATGGGACAATATAAAGAGACATTGATTAATGTATTAAGGATAGATCTTAAAAAGTGCAACATGTTTGAGTATTCCACTTGGGATTAAATGAAATGGAGAGACATAATTCGTATCGCTAAGCCAACATAGTGATTTTGATACTATTGGAATAATACCATTTTAGGATTATACTGAAATATTATCAAATACCAAAATATTATTTACGTATCTCATAGTTTAAAATATTTTGATATTATTGGAAAAACACTGTTTTAGAAATAGATTTCTGATGACAATTATTGTCCAACAAATATTAAAATAACAGCAAGTCCATTATTTTGGTCTAACCAGAAAGGAAGAAGCTAATCTAGAACATAGAACATAAAACATAAAAGAAAGAAGTAATCCGATGCATGTGGTGGAGTTGGACGCAAGAAATCTTCTTCAAAAGGTATCATTATGTACCAGAAAACAAAAAAGAGGGGGCACATACGTGTGAAAAAGACAGAGTCCGTCAACCTAATATCGATATCAATGAATAAATTACAACATTAAAAATAAGTAGAAGATCCCTATCTTTGATGTTAATCTCTACTAACCCTATTTAGAGTGATTATCAAGATGTTCGAAATCTAATGATCACCCACTCCATAGATGCGCTAATCCACTAGTAGCTTAGTGGCAGAGAGGCACTACATCCACGGGTCGGGCCGATGGCGAGGGACTTGAGTGAGTACGTGTGATTGTGAAAGCAAATAAATAATAAATAAAAATACAATCATCAAGACAAAAGTACCAAAAAAGATAGTAAACAAATTTTCACCTAAACTGAAATAGATGTTTTTAGAATTAAAAACTACTTCGACTAAAACACAAAACACTCATCAAACAACTCTAAGAAATGAAATAAAACAATAAAAAAAAATACTTTTATATTTTTTTTATTGTTAGAGACAATTGCCTAAGTATAACTTTTGACTAATTAGAACTACTGGGAGAGCTTGATTTAACAGCATATGTTAGATAAAGGGTTTCAAGAAAATGGGGCTATAGGAAAGTTTACCACTAAGCTACAGGAAAGTTTATCCCAGTTTTGTTTTTGGCCCAAAGGGATTAGTCCAGCTCAAAAGATTAAAACCCTGATTGACGGAGGTAAAAAAAGAATGTTAGAAAAATGGAGCACCCACTACTGAACAAACCTTATCTGTAGGACACTAGATCACTTGTAAGGATGCTAAGTACATACACAAAAAGGCCTAATATTCCTTGGGCCGTAGGTATCTCAAATGGATACATCCGAATCATTGGTCCAATCATCCGATCAATGATCTGAAAATTCAATCATTGATTGAAAATGGATAAGACCAAAATAATAGAGAGCAGGAGGAGGAGGCCAACACAACACAACACGTAACGGATCAATCATTGAATTGAATGGCTGAGATGAGTTTCACTTTATTCAATCGCTCAATTAATTAATACAATCACCAAAACTTAGCGAAAATCAAGCCCACTAAAAAAGTGGGTCATCTACCCCCACAACAAGGCTCACGTTAGCCGTATTCAAGTTAGATGAAAAAGAAAAAGTAGACCGGCACGTGAGGCAATTACAAGTTAGAACCACCACTAATTTTTCCTATTTTTAGAAAAGCCCCCAGATTTTGTTTGATTTCCATATTAATCATTAGAGGCAGGAATTAGGAGTATAGATATATCCAATCAATGTCAATTTTAAAAAGGTGAAGCAAAAATAGCAATAACATTGTGGGAAGAATAAAATAAAGGGATTTTGTGTTAATCCATACCGTCAGGATCTGAAGTAGTGCCCACGGCGCGCGATCGATCCGAATCCAACGGCACCAAAAAGAGGAGGAAGAAACACAACAGAGGATCAAATTAAAAAGCAGTCAAACAAACTTACCAACCAGTATAAAAGTGAAAAAAAAAACGAAAAACAGGGGGTAAATTGCAAAAGTTGAAAAAAGAAAGAAGGAAATCAGAGCAATGAGTACCGTTCATCCAGTTCTTCTCCGGTTGGAAATGGTAGGATGTTCTCTGCCACGCCAGCATGGCGTTGGTCCAAGGATAAGCCGTACGAAACGTCCGCACCGATTTCTCCGACACGCCTTCCGAAACGCCTCTAGGCAACGTCCCGCTACCATCGATTTTGATCACGGTCACGGATTTCTCGGATCGCTTTCCGGGGTTGGTCAGAACCATAGCCAAAGCAAGCAGCAGCAGAAGGGATAAGAAGAAAGATAACAACTTGATGGATTTCGAGTGGATCAAGACCGATGCATTGTGTCTTGTTCCCTCTAGAAGAGGAGTATGAGAACAACTTGGATTGCTGTTGGCGCCTCTCATGTTCAGATTTCTTCTTTTGTCTTCCTTTTACTTACTTTCTATGTTTGCTGTTTGGAATTGAGAAAGAGAGAGAGAGAGAGATAGAAAGGAAAGAGAGGAGTGAGGGAGAGGAGAAAGGAAGGGTAATATTATAGAAGAGAGAGAGGGGGGGATGTGGCAAAAAGACTAACTTGGAAGGGTGGGTCTAATGGGTGAATGTGGGGGGTGGTTGGAATTCCAGTTTGGTGGGTGAAGGGAGGAATGGCATGTGAAAGTTGAACTGATAGGAGGAAATATGGATTAATGAGATCTCCACAGTTGTCATTTGTCTGGGTTTTTATCTATGTTAAGAGTTAAGACTGCTGCTTGACAGAAATGGGAGAAGTTTGGATTTTCCACTGTAGAAATTGTGAATGGGGAAAATCTCAAAAAATGACCCTAGATTTTCGTCCAATATTACCATTAAGTTTCACGTTTCTTCTTTTTCCGATTATGTCCACACTCTTTTGATCTTAAGGGCCTACTGCCGTAAACGGGTCGGTGGACCCGTAACCGGAATCGTTAAGGAGAAGGTGGAACCGGATCCGAACCCGGACCCATTTCGGAACCTGTTTCTTGGCTTTGGAATTGGAACCAAAATCATATATGGGACAAGTCCAG
The DNA here is from genome assembly GCA_038049695.1 of Cinnamomum chago. Classification (NCBI taxonomy): domain Eukaryota; kingdom Viridiplantae; phylum Streptophyta; class Magnoliopsida; order Laurales; family Lauraceae; genus Cinnamomum; species Cinnamomum chago. Next base: position 116,198,997 of record CP142453.1, on the reverse strand, counting down.
ATCCGAATTTGGATATGGGTAGAGAATGATATTAAAAAAAACATAATTTTTAGAAGAGATTTTCGAAAATTGAGGTAATATGTTAGGTCTTGGGTTCACAAGTCCGAACAAAGATGGAACCGGACCTTGACCCATTTACTTATCGGGGCCTAAATAAGGACCCAGACCCGATTTTTAACGGATCGAAACCTTCGGGTAATCGGAGACCCATTTACATCCCTATAAGGGCATGTTGGTATGAAGGTATTTTATTATTAGAATTGAAAGTATTGGAAATTTATGATGTTAAGGTCCAATAATTATAGGTTACGGCGTGTTTATAGGTTAAAGTCGAATCCATATTTGATCCATCCATTGCAGGTCAACTTGACCTGGCTCGTAAAACCCACATTCAATGCAAGTCAACTTATTTAACTTGATTCAAACTGTAGAAGCATGGCTAAATCCAATCCATTTTAAATATCTTGGCCTTTTCTTCTTCTTTTTTTTTAGTTAAATTACAGGCCAAGAAAAGCATGACACAGGCCTGGCTCATTTTATATAAAATAGATTATTATAAGTATCAATCATTAGATCACCAGATTGTTTAAATTATGCGGGTCAGCCGACAACCAACAAATTTATATGGGCTATAGAGGTTACATGGCTTCAGTGGGTTGACCCTAACTCAACTAGTTATTATTGTGGGTCACATTCTCTTAAACCATGACTAACCGGAGGGAGGGAGGGATAAATAAATAAATATATATATATGGGAATGTTTATATGCTTCTATCGCTCACCATAGGGTGAGGGATATATATGCCTATATAAGTCAATCCAAAACCATTTACAGCTTCCTCTTAACATCCCTTTCCCTGTGGCTAAAAACCACAAGACCTCAGTCTTTTAGCTATAAATCCCGATTTGAATTTGCATTTGCATTTGCATTTCTTGTTATTTGAGTTGGATTCAAGGCAAGGGTGATTTGCATTTTGACTTGGGCCTCAATCATCTTATTCTCACTTGAGATGGACAATGGAGATCCCATTTAGATCCTGTTTGTCTGGTTTTTGAGCATTTCTGATGCTATATATATATATATATATATCATTATTTGATTATTGGATTCTCTTAACTTATGAGAGAGAGTAATTTACTTCATATGTAGAATTTTTGAAATTCATAAAATCCAAATTTCAAAATGCTCATGACGCCTCGAGCATTCCTCAATTCTAATAGCAGAAAAGCTTTCGAGAAATTTTTTCAAATTCCCAAACAAGTTATCCCACGCATCCTCCAACCAAAGAGGCTCTTATTACAATTGTGCCGCCCCTCATTAGAAACATTTTGACGACAACTATTGCATAATTTCAATGTTATGCTCGTGGTCTATATGGGCGGCCATGTAGGAGATTCTTTTTATCAATGTGGTCTTTATAATAACTTTTTAACTTTTTTTAATTTTTTATCTCATTAATTACTTCTTTGTCACTTCAATTGTCACATCTTCTCACCAGCATTCAATTGAATTAGCAATGCTTTGTCACTAATATGATTCTGGTGTGTATCATATGTTGGATAAACTTTTAAGTGGTCCATTAATAACCCCATATTTTGAGCATTGTTCCATCCTTGGTTTGTTTTAACTGATACTCATCATGTGATAGCTTTTGATTATTTGAGGATAACTTCTCTTGAGAAGTTTCAAAAAGTAGGGATTATACTCAATGTACTGGATATTTATACGGTACCTACAAATGGTTAGGTCCCACCTCTAGCCTCTTAAAAAACATCAATAAGTTTCCATCACCATTTATGATCAAGATTTTTATTGCAGATCTTCTATATCTTAATGGCATTAGGTATGCAACTAATTTAGATTTATGAATGTATGATATTGATTGTATAGATATGTGATGTTAATTTTGCTAGTGGCCTCATCTCAATCGACCAACTAAGGATTACATATTCATAATGAATTGTACAGTATAAAAGACAGGATTACGATCAAATTAATATGCCCTTAGTTATGTTTGATTTAATAGATGAAATCATGGAATCAATAGCATTGCAAAATCAATGGTTGGACTAGATTGTACGATGCTAGGAAGCCTTTTCTTCCATTGCGAGCGATCCTCATATAAACCCAATGATAAGGCAAGTGCCTTGCCATTGATTCAACAATCGGTTATGATTAAATAGTGTGTTTTGCAGTACAATTACGACCATCAAATGAAAATGAAACAAATACTAAAGGGACGGGACGCACACGGTAAGGTAATCTTTTACCAATACACAATGCACATACAAAGCTATTTGTCTTTAATCATTGAATTCCAAACTGTTATCATTTCTCCATTCTTATAAGGGATTAAGATGATTGATCGTAGTTGAGATAGGCTATATGTACACTTGAAAGACAGCTTTAGGAGAATGAAAGGAGCATAGAGATAGATAGTTTTTTTATGTGAATTAGGGGTGAGGTGAATAGCAGTTTGATCAAATGATCTAGCCCTAAATTTAAGGTCCTCGATGAGGGGTCAAACCCTATTGGTGGATAATGCTCCAGTTAGTGTAAACCCAGGAACATTGTCAGATGTAAGAGTGTAAACGACAACGGAGTATGGAGTGATTGAAATTTGGATTGACCATAGGTGGTCCCTTACTCCCTCTGTATTAAAACCAACTTGGACCACGCCTTTTAGAAAATTGGTCAAATAGTCCATTTCCAACATTGATTGGGGAACTAGAGGTAGTGAGAGTGATGTTCTTTAATATAATAGGTGAAGTATCCGGTCTCTTGTGTTGATAGCAAGTATATTCTCAATTATGAACCCATAGTCCCATACCATCCGACCCAAGGGGCCACACTAGATGCAGCAAAGATCATCAGCTTCTTGATTGAGCATTAGAACATAAAGATTCATTAGATAATGAGCTTGTTGGTTCTAAATTTTCTCCTGTCATAAACCAGCAAGTCTTTTCTCCATTTCTGTGTCTACCCAATGCCTATCAGTGAAATTTTAAACAGGACCATGATATAATGGTTATCATTTTTTAAGTCAATAGCTCAATTATATGTATCTTATATTCCTCTGCTTGTTTAATATTTATTACAAATGCCACATTAAATGATTGATGAAGGATTGCATCATCATCATCAAAGCATGATTCGGTGATCGATTATGATCACAAGTCCCAGCTTTGAAAGAACAGCTCCTTATCGAGTGCAAAAGGATCATCAGTTGTTACTAGGAGCTCGAATCCCAAGTACGTCACACCTCTTCCTTCTTGGATAGGCTTATTTTTTATTTGTGCGAGCTTTTTTTCCGCTTGTATGGACTTTCTTTCCACTTAAATAAGCTGCATTCTCATATATATGCGGGTTCTTTTTTGGCTAAGCTGTCTTCCTGTATGTACGCGGGCTCTCTTTTGGATTGGAGCGTCCTTGGTTGGGTTAAAAAGAAAAATTCCACCTTTCAAGGTTTTACAAGTGACAAGACTTTAGAGTAAGCGTGTATTGCATCCAATCTAATTTCTCCACCAGGCTGGCCTACGTTTTTTTTTTAATACAGCTTTACATGGTGGGATAAGTCATAAGAGTAGTCTAGAATCTCGCCAACCAAGGACTTAAACCCTAATGGCAGTACACCAATGGACCCTTGAAATGAATCACAATTGAACTGTAACAGCCCCCCTGTTTCGACTCTTGAATCATAACATCCCACGTGAATGTTGACCATCGGATTTAAGGAGACGTGTACAAGGAGCACAATGCAAGTTCGTCTCCATAAAATCATTGAGATTACCTCTGGAATCCAGACCCAGAAAGCTGAAATCCACCTCGTTTCTTCTCTGAAATTTTTTTTTACTCTAAATAGAGTTATGTTTTAGGAATTTTAGTGTTGGCTAAATTTGGACAAAACTCTGGGTCTTTTAGGTTGTAATTTTTATTTAGAAAATGACTATGAAGATAGAAGGTTGGAAGGACTCAGAAGAAGAAAGTCTGAAAGAATTAAAAGATGTCTGCTGGAGAAAAGACAACTGAAATTCCGGATTATCCAGAGAGGGGTCCGCTCGAGCGACCATCATATTCACTCAAGCGAACAGGTTGGGTTGCCCCAACGCTGAAACAGAGGCTGGACCGCTCAAGCGCACCCAATGACCGCTCAAGCGAACCAAGCGCAGTGAACTACGAATTTTGGAAATTGCTATTCTAATTGTGTTCAAACTGCTGGTTTTAGTCCTAATCATCTTAGGCAACTTTAAGCACGTCCTTATGGCTATTTAAAGGACTCAAGGGTTATTCTAAAAGCATAAGCCTCACCTCTCAAAGTGCTGAGTTAGAAATTATCATTGAGAGTTTTTCTTCTCTAGAGTTTTTATGAAGTTGTGCTGCCAAGTTCTCTAGAGTCGATTCTTCTGCATCCTTTGTAGAAGATTATCTTCTTGCGAGAAGATTTGAGGAGTCAGACGCTGGATTGAATCTGTTGCAATCAACGGTGTGCGTTGAAGCGTGAAGCGACATAAGGTAACTTCAGTCCTTGGGTAGGGGATATCTGGGGAAGAGATCTGAGTTTCTTGTAATTACGAGATTCATAGTGTTTGATTTGATCCAGTTCGGATCGGTGGTTTTTCACTCGGTTAGGGTTTTCCACCTTAAATTTAGTGTCCTTGTGGTGTGTGGTTGTTTTGTTTATTTCCGCTGCATATTGTTTATTTCTGTACACTATTGGCTTGATTGTTTGAGTACACCAGTCTAGAAATCGCGGAGACCCCATATTTAAAATTTTTTCATTATGGCCAGGGGAAGACCTACACTATACATACCTGGGGCGAGATCCAAAAGGGCCCAAAGTCTGCGTCGGCCATCTGGGGCCCGATACTCGTAAAGTCGTGCCCCACCCATATTTGAAAAATCAATAGTTTCTCTCGCAACCCTCCACCCTCCACTCAATTGTTCTCATTCCACTTTAAGCTCTAGCAGTCTGACTTCTACACAATGGCATGATTCTTCCTCCTCACTTGGATTCACCAATAACACCACTTTCTCTATACAAATAAGAGATAGTGATGAGATTTTTACCTTTGAATCAAATAAGTATTGGCAAAATGCCTTCTTGTAAATGGATTTGATTAATTAAATCTTTAATTTGTGTTTTTTCTTTTGAAAATCTATGTCCCTTTGTCTACACACAAACAAAGTTGTTGTCTCGTACAAACGCACACCACATATATTGAAACCATTCATATGCAAGTTGTTTGGATAATTTGACTGCATTTTGGTTATATAACTCATTCTTTCTATTAAAGTATTTGCTTCATATAATCTTATTGCTCTTTTTTCTTCTTTTAACTTTTACTAATATTATGTTTGTGTTAATGGGGTTTGATTTATTATTGATGTATTTTTTTTTGTTTTTGAATATTGGAAGTTTTTCTTTTTTGTAATTTATATTTTATTATTTTTTTCTCAATGACAATGGCCCAATACTACAATTTCCCCCAAAACATCATGCCTTGGATTTTGTTTAATTTATGTGCTGGGTCTTGAATTTTAGCTGCTCTCCTTTTGCTTTCTTATTAGATTTTCTTGAATTAATTATTTTCTTGAGTCACAATGTGATATTTATTATAGAGGACCTCTTAGCTATGGAAACAATCAAAGAGGTATTATTTTTATATGATAATGATTTTACTTCTTTGGAGTTCTTTATAGTTTTTTTATTATTATTGTAGTGTAGTTGCTAATTTAATTCTCATCTTACCGATTTGAATAAAATACTTTCTTGATAAAACTGCTATTGTAGTTAAAAAGATTATGTAGAGTTGAGTGTTAGTTAAATGATATGAGTTCTTTACACTTAATTTTTTTCAAAAAAAAAGTCATATATTTAAACCATGCAAAGTGGAGAGGTGTTGATTTTGACATTTTCATTTGACCATCATCCGCTGTACCCAAGTAAGATCCTGGGTTCACCACTAGTCATGCCTATCATCACGTGATCAGATTGTCGTTAAAGATAATTTTTATTAGATGAGATTTAGCTTAAAGATAGACATGGGATTGATGTTGAGTATCTCACTTTTTTATGATTTGATTTATAAGGATAGTGGTTATGATTTTCATCTCCCTAGATTCATTTCCCATGAATGGGAGACTATTTGATGGCCATTTAAGAATGTATCCACATCTGTTTCTTCAATTTTAACCATTTTTAGATATGTATAGCTTACAATTTTCATGAACTTAATTTCATGTCAAAAAGAAACCCAGCCTCGATCATATAACCCATCTCTGTGAATTGAATGGGTCAAGTTGAGTCCTCCGAAGAGGGGTGGGCAGTCTAAAAGGGGTTCAAAAGAGGCAAAGTTAGATGACAAATGAATTTCCCACCCACGTCCCATGATTCAATGCAATAAATGGGAGCAAGGGACATGTGAATGTCACAACCCTTGATAAGATTCTCTTATTTGTGTAAATATATATATATATGGGAAGTTTCAAATGCATCCATCCCTCACCATAGGATGATGGACACTTCCCTTTTTGCACATGAAGACAAGAAAGTGTACTTCACCTTATGTACTTAAAAAGTAATTTTTGTACTTGAAAATTCTCAATTATGGAAGTGTCCCTCACCATATGGTAAGGGATAGATGCACTTAAAACTTTCCATATACATATATATATAAACATTAAAACACCTTTCTCAGCTTTTAGGCTAAGATAGACAGCTTTGAAGGTAATTTACACATGTGATCTTTAGAAGTGTCTCACGAGTAAGGAGTGGCCCAAGATCTCGAGGTAAGATGAAAACCTCTAGATAGTCCCTTGGTAGTTGGTATACCATTCGATTGAGATATCATGTAGATTGTAGATGCTCAAGAAGAACAAAGTGGGGCCCCATTAGTGCAAAAGGAAGCCACATTACACAGAATAGCTCACACAAATCTAAGGCTTACCTAATAGCATTTTGTTAATGTCCTTTTTCGGCAAGTAAAAGAGACAAAGACAGGCCCTTGCAATAAGAGATTGAACAAAAATATAAGGGGACTTAACGGAAAAAGCCCTCCTATACAGGCATTTCTTTAATTTGGCCCCAATAAAAATGGGCAGACATAATGGGCCCTAAATGTACATTTCTCTTTCTTTTTTTGTCTTTTAGCGCTATAGTCGATATCGACCATCCCTGCATATCTACTAAAGACCGAAACCCCTTTACTCGTCATCCGTCTTCTTCCTCTTTTCCCCATTTTCCCCTTTCTATTTTCCGTTGTCGTTGTCTACACCCCCTCATCCCCATTCAGTATTGGTTGGAATTCAATGGGGACATTCTTTTCACAAATGAGTTAAAAGAAGCCAAATCTTGAATTTTTCAGATTCGAAGAAGAAGATGATAGCTTTTGAAAACGGAGATTGGGTTCCAGGAGAAGAGCTGCTGTATTGGAAGGGGCATTGAGGAAGATGGGATTGGATTGCGACATGGGGTTTTGGGGGGTGAATAGAAGTCGAAAAGAGGGGATTTTAATGGGTTTGAATCGAAGAAGGGTAAAACATAAGGATTTTTACAGGCATTACTTAGAAAGTTGGGATTTTGGGAGATGGGTTTTCATCTTTTGAGCTGTAGTTGAGTTTGGGCTACTAGTATTTTAAGCTGGCAGCGTTTTTCATGGATATAGTTATGGAGAATGAAAGGCTCTTGTTTTATTTCATAGGCTCATGGAGATGCGTTTTTCCCATTGCAAAAAGATGTAAGGAATCAAGTAGAAAAAGGAATGGAATGCAAGTTCAGAGTCCTTAAACCGATCATTTAACTATATCCATATCCATATCAAGCTGGAAGGTTTTTTAAAATAAATCCCTTGACAGAGACAAGTAAGAAATTTAGAGAAGACCTAGAAGAGAAATATAGTGGAATCTTGTAATAAATTTAGAGAAGCAATGAGCCACAAATATGTATTGGGGTAGTTTCCATAAAGGTGTTCGATGAAATGACAAAGAGAAAGGAGAATGAAATTTCACGCTCATTTCTCTTGTTTTTCTCACGGGAAAGAAGTCTGCTGTTGTTGTATGGTTTGTCCTTCCTTGATTTTGCTCACTAGGAGATATTGGAGGAGAGGAATTAGAGAACATAAGTGGGGTTTTCATTTGTTGATTTTTGTAATTTTCAAACATAGTTCATGTATATATATTTTGAAATGTAAGGTCAAGACACAATGAACTTGTAATGTTGTGAATGGTTTCCCCCTATCTGAGATGTTTGAAATGTGTTTGAGGAGTTTGAAATGTATTTGAAATGTCCGAACTCTTGAGCTTTTGAAATGTCTGAGTGAAGGGTCGAAACCTCCCCACCAAAACTCTCTACTATGACGTCTAAGGATGAAATTGGTATTGGTTGAATCAGTGGAAGCATTTTTTGGAAGGGTGATGCAGGAGTCAATGTGAACTCTTTTTTTGTTGGTGTTAATATTTGGTGCTAATGTGATAGAAGATGCAGCCGTTCTGGACAGTGTATAGTCTACTGAAGCATTTTTTGGAAGGGGGATGCAAGAGTCAATGTGAACTCCTTTTTGGTTGGTGTTAATATTTGATGTTAATGTGATAGAAGATGCAGTCGTTCTAGACAGTGTATAGTCTACTGAAGCATTTTTTGGAAGGGGAATGCAAGAGTCAATGTGAACTCCTTTTTTGTTGGTGTTAATATTTGGTGTCAATGTGATAGAAGATGCAACCATTCTGGATAGTGTACAGTCTACTGAAGCATTTTTTGAAAGCGAGATGAAAGAATTAATGTGAACTCCTCTTTTGTTGGTGTTAGTATTTGGTGTTAATGTGATAGAAGATGTAGCCGCATGGACAATGTAATCTCCACATGGAAGAGATTTTTTGGATGGGGGATGCACATGTTAATGTCATCATGTCCATTTTTATTGGTGTTAATATTTGATGTTAATGTAATTGATAGAAGATGTAGTCGTAATGGGCTTGCACATTTTGTTGAAGCATTTTTTGAAAGGGCAAAAGTGTTAAACATACTTTTTCCTTTTTTAAAGATCACCCTTTTTTGGGGTTATATGTTGTTGAGAACTTATCTATGATAATATAATGGTTGTTTGTATTGTCCCGTTAATGATTTTTTATTTTTTTCCACTTTTATTATTGAAAATGATTAGCAAACTCCATCTAGAGCTACACTTAGTAAGTTATAGTATTATAACATAGTTGATATCGACTATGACTGTGTTTTTTATATTTCAGCTAAATAGTCGATATAGACTATGACTGTGTTTTTTATGTTTCAGTTAAATAGTCGATATCGACAATGACAATAGTCGATATCGACTATGACTGTGTTTTTTATGTTTCAGCTAAATAGTCGATATCGACTATGACTGTGTTTTTTATGTTTCAGCTAAATAGTCAATATCGACTATGACTGTGTTTTTTAGGCTTCAGCTAAATAGTCGATATCGACTATTGGTCATATTAAACAAACCAGAGAATGATACATTCCATTGTACTAAACATTGTTCTGAATACATTGGTACATTCCATTCACACATTCAATTAACAACCATACATTAACATACCATTTAATTTCAAATAATGATATATGAAGTTTCATAACATAAATCCAACTGCCCAAAACCATAGAAGTTCCACAACCACTGCCCACAAGTTCCACAATTTCAATTACGAAGTAAAGAAAGTAAGTATTTTTGTTTGACCTCTCCTTCTACTGCCCAAAAAACCTTTCCAAAACTTCTTCTAACCAGTTAAGAAAATTACATCAAACTAGTATGTTTAACAACTAAGGAAGATTCAACCTACTAGCATTCACTTGTCAACTTCTTTTGAATAACTCAATGACAATTCTGCTACGGAAGTAAGGGATGTCAGACTGTGTAAATGTGATAGGACGACAGTGAACACAATGCTCCGTGAATGCCACAGTGAAAACTTCGTAGTCATTACAATTGTCTTGATGATGAATGTCTTCCTTGAACAGGATAGTCCATAAAAATGGATTCGTCCAGTGCTTTATTTAAATCGTTGCTGGATACCATGGTACAAATACTGGCTAGTTCATCCTGTTTACATGAAAGAGATGTTTGTTAATAAAACATAATGCTACAGATATTAATGAAGATGGGTACTACATGAAAGTAATGGGAAAAACATTAGTATAGAGTTTTGGTGGGAAGGTTTCATCCGACTCATTTCGCAACTTCCACTGATTTAGCCAATACCAATTTCATCCTTGAACGTCATAGTTGAAAGTTTTGGTGGGGAAGGTTTCAGTCCTTCACTCAGACATTTCAAAAGCTCAAGAGCTCGGACATCTCAAACACATTTAAAATATCTCAAATAGGGGGAAACCATTCACAACATTACAAGTTCATTGTGTCTTGACCTTACATTTTAAAAAATATATACATGAAATATGTTTGAAAATTACAAAAATCAAGGAATGAAAACCCCACCCATGTACTCTAATTCCTCTCATCCAATATCTCCTAGTTAGCAAAATCAAGGAATGATAAACCCCACAACAACAGCAGACTAATTTCCCATGATAAAAATAAGAGAAAGGAGCGTGAAATTTCATTATCCTTTCTCTTCGTCATTTCATCGAACACCTTCATGGAAATTACCCCAACATAGATTTGTAACTCATTGCTTCCCCAAATTTCTTACAAGATTTCAATGTATTTCTCTACTAGGTCTTCTCCAAATTTCTTACTTCTCTCTCAAGGGTTTTATTTTGAAAACCCCTCCAGCTTGATATGGATATAGTTAAATGATCGAATTAAGGACTTCGAACTTGCATTCCATTCCTTTTTCCACTTGATTCCTTATATCTCTTTGCAATGGAAAAAACGCATCTCCATGAGCCTCTGAAAGAAAACAAGAGCCTAAATACTAGGAGCCCAAACTCAGCTACAGCCCAAATGATGAAACCCATCTCCCAAAATCCCAACTTTCTAAGTAACGTATGTAAAAATCCTTATCTTTTACCCTTCTTCGATTCAAACCCAACAAAATCCCCTCTTTTCGACTTCTATTCACCTCCCAAAACCCCATGTCGCAATCCAATCCCATCTTCCTCAACTCCCCTTCCAATACAACAACTCTTCTCCTAGAACCCAATCTCCGTTTTCAAAAGCTATCATCTTCTTCTTCGAATCTGAAAAATTCAAGATTTGGCTTCTTTTAACTCATTTGCGAAAAGAATGTCCCCATTGAATTCCAACCAACACTGAATGGGGATGAGGGGGTGTAGACAACGACAATGGAAAATAGAAAGGGGAAAAGGGGGAAAAGAGGAAGAAGACAGATGACGAGTAAAGGGGTTTCGGTCTTTAGTAGATATGCAGGGATGGTCGATATCGACTATAGCGCTAAAAGACAAAAAAAGAAAGAGAAATGTACATTTAGGGCCCATTCTGTCTGCCCATTTTTATTGGGGCCAAATTAAAGAAATGCCTGTATAGGAGGGTTTTTTCCGTTAAATCCCCAAAATATAATATACCTTCCTTGGCGTTTTGGCTAAGCTCAAGTGTAGCAAATATATAATAGAATCATCCTGCCGCTATCTATTGTAATTATTGTAAAGCTCCCCCTTCGTTGGACTATTCTTCTATGATCCTGAGACACGTTTCTGTTTTCTTATCTCATTGGAGATTACTTACATAAATTTGATTGCTTCCACTATAGAGGTTTGGTATGATTTTCTATTATATTATATATAATATTGGTGCAGAGCACAAACTGTATGGGCCTAGCCCATAATTGAGCATTTTTTATTTCCATCTTAATAACCCATTTGTGGGGGGTGTTTTAGTCTTTTCTTGGCTTTCGAGTTTTATTTTTTTTATTATTATTATTATTTTTTAACCTGTGTAAGGGATGAGAAGGGAGAGAAGAAGGGTGCTTTTTGGATATTTGACGAAAAAAAATACACTTCAAGGTATGGATTTTGTTGCAGCAGATTTGCATTGGGCAATCTAGCGTGCATCAAATATAGTGCGAGTCCTATGTAATGATGTCAAGGGGATTCAATTCCCTTCTCCATATGGTGGGATTCTTCTAAATTATAGACACAGATAAAAAATCTTACACGACAACCGTGTGAGAAGTCATGGGAATCAAATCTGTATAATGGACATCATTAAATTGACTAAATCTTGAACATGTGATTCGACTTCCTTTATACTTTCCTCTATTTCCTAGATTGAAAAGGAAGGGACCTTCATTTGTAAGATCCAGTGATCAATCTAATGATTGTCTCAGTACAATTGAGTTTGAAAATTTAGATAGTAAGAGTCTAATGACGGTTTTTTTTTTTTATGTAAATTAGAGTATAATGGGTGTATAGGCTAATAAATGGTTAGGATGTCTAAGATGGACCCGACCTTTGTGTCTAACCAAGGCACTCTACCATACTACATTGTGTTGAATTTAATATGGTTTAGAATATAAATTAAATATACGGATCTAGACTAGTGTTGAATCTAATATGATTTGGAATATAAATCAAATATACAGATCTAGACTTACGCATTGAACATTGAATAATTCAATATACTGAAAGTGTACCTTGCGCCATGAGTTTGATGATGAGCAGTTCAATTATGATCTTTAGATTGTCTCATCTTTCGATCACCGGTCTTGATCAAATAGGGTTTTATGCAATCTCCCATGTCACTCACTCCAAATGCGTGAGAGTCGATATATATAACCGTAGAGAAATTTCTTGCCATCATTGCAAGCTATTGGAAGCCGTTTCCTTAATTCTCTCAATCAAACAAGGGTCCTAACTTGATTGGGCTTTCTAAAAGCGAATCCGAGTCAGATTTATTAAAATCAAAACTAATGAGATAAGAAGCTTATCTAAAATCAATTGACTTAAAATGGGGCCATATAATTATTAGAATTGTGGTCATGTTGACCACTTATGTCAAACACATAATCCTGCCATATTTCATCATATTATCATAAACAACAATGCATGATCCAATGATAATAATGAATTGAAGTCCCTTTTTCTTTTCGAGTTTCTTAATTTGACCATTCACCTCACATTTTATTAATAGTGAAGTTACCAAACAAATTCTAAAGTGTGAGTGTGCCCACCTCAAAAGAGGAATGATGATCTAACAATGATGGTGGTGAGTCCCAGCCCAACACTGTCACTGGGATAATAGTTCTTTATTAAAGTCTCACCCACCAAAGACTTAAATCCTTAGATTGGCACACAAATGGACCCTTGAAATGAATCACTATAGAATTGTCACATCCCACGTGTAGGGATGGCAGTGGACCGGGGAAAAACGGGTATTCGTCCAAACCCGCCCCGTTTGGACCGGGGATGGACTATACGTATTGGACGGTGGACGTATACGGGGATACCCATATAAACCCGTGCGGGGATGGAGGTGGGGATGGACTTACCCTTACCCCCGCCCCGTACCCGCCCCGCCCCGCCCCGTCCCGGTTACCCGCTAAATAAATAAATAAATATATATGTAGTGTACCTATGGTGTTATGACATTTAGTGATTTAGGTGCTGTTGTTTTTCATAGGAATGTATGTATCAGGTGTTCGTGGCAGCAATGATTGGTTTGATTTCGCTGTTATGTATATGATTTTATAGGAGTAGTTCTCTATTGATGTTCGTGTACTGAAAGTGTCATAATATTTCTCATACCTTTTATTCAGGTGTGATCTCCTGTTGCAAGGAAGCTGGGGGAAGGCTAGAAAAAAAAAAGGCTTAGGCTTAGGTGGGTACGGGGGAAGCGGGGACGGGGACGGGGATTATAAATTTACCCGCGGACGGGGATGGGGATGAAAATTATACCCGTTAGCGGGGGTGGACCGGGGATGGACGAAGATCTTTTAAGCGGGTACGGGGATGGAGACCATGCCCCCCGCCCCCGCCCCGGTCCATTGACATCCCTACCCACGTGTTTCCAAACTGTATTTAATATTTGACCATTCGATTTAAGAATGTGACGAGTTTAGCGAGCCCAATGCGAAGAGGCCTGAATTGAACTCATGCAACTATGCAAAGTTCATCTCTGTAAAGTTTAGTCACTGGGCTCACATATGGAATCCATACAGCTGAAAATCACTTTCACTCCCTGTTTCATCTGCAGGCAAAATTTTACTCTAATTAGAATTATTCCATCATCTTTGATCAGTGTGTTAGTAGCATAATATTGATGGGATTGAAATTTAGCTTACAGACAAAACATAGGTTGATTTTGAGTATTTTAGATTTGACATAAAGCAAAATTTCCTTTGATAGACACTGCACAAGGACATCATCCACAAAAGTGGAGGCCCTGCATTCAAAGCTCAGACAAAATAACCCCACAGCTGTATATGTGAAAATCACCAACATGACATATGCCTCCACTTGTGGACTTACAGTGATGGCCTCAACAATCACTGGGTGGTAATAATATTCAATCAGTGGTCAGAGATCCCACGGTCGTGCCAAACTTTGGAAGCCAGCCGACATGAATGTCCTCAGCACAGATTATGTAACAGGATGCATCTAAGATTTTGCTTCACTAGAAGTGGTCCTACCACACAGTTAAATTATATAAATAAATGACTACATAATTAATGAATATGACTATTGGTGCATAAGATGATGTTAATCACATTACTAATCTTATGTTTGATCTAATGGTGGGCCACACCATAGAGTTTCACTCCTTTCTTTTTGGGGATCCGGACAAATAATTTTAAAGCAGATGTATGTGGCAAGAACGGCATCTTATCCCAACGGTGGCTATTTAGGGTTCGAATCTTGAAAGTCTCACCATAGTGTTGGGGTTCAAAGTCATAGTTGTTAATTTTATTTCGAACTCCATTTTGGTGTGGCCTTTAGAATGGAATGTTTTGATATATTCAGACTTTTGGTGAATTTCTCCTGCGAATCTCCTGCTTGAGAAGATGTGCACCCTCGGACACGCTAAAAAAAACATGTGTCCGTCGGTGGCTAATTTCTCTTCTCTGTTTCTTTAGTCACTGCTTGATATGACATGGTGCCTGTGATTGGATTTGTTTTTGTCAAGTTCTAGAATCTAAAATGGTGGAGCCACTCTTGTCACAGCCATGAATTTGAGGCAAGAAGGAACCCTGAGTTAGACCCTAGACCCCAACCAGACCACTTGATTGTAGATGGACAAAAGAACAAGTTGGGGCACATTATTGCACAAAGATCCAGCCTATCTATTACACTGTGCATAAATTGGGTCAAACTTTCTGACACCAATTTTATCTGGCTAATTTCCTTGTACGGCAAGTAAGAGAGCAAATGGAGGCCTTGAAATAAGAGATTAAAAAACAATTAATAGAATCATCATGCCATTATCTAATGCTGTTATTGAAAAGCTGACAGAAATGTAGACCCCCTGTTTCTTCTTTCCTAAAGATGAGTTGGGTGGGTTCTACCAGAAAGTCCACCCTCTGAACCATTCTTCCACACTTGAAACTCTTCTTTATTTAATCGGTGACCACTCCTGTAAATTTGATTCGTTCCACTGCACTACAGGTTGGGATAATTCTTATCGTAATGAGTCATGTACGATAATGTTACTTTTCACTTGTGTGGGAACATACAATCGTGGTACTGAATTTTCAATCCTTATCCGCAAAGGGAAAATGTCTCTTAAATTACAGTTAGACACCTAAAATATCTCATGGCAGCAGTGTGGCATGCCCCTATCAAAGATCCCTCATGTTATGTATATACATAGATATATGAGAAGGATCTCCTAAGAACCTTACTCGAATTATATCATGTGGACTGGCTTGTAGGCCTCACTAGTCATGGGGGCGGAGGATAGTCATTCTAACCTCTAGAACTATAGCCTTTGCCTAAAAACATTATTTTATTTTATTTTACTTTTTGAATTGTGAGAAATGATTTGATTAATGTTACATTTGTGGCTGCCACAATTCACTGATATGGTGTATGAGGGGAATATTTTGAACATAAAAGATGAGTGACCTAAAATTCCATTTGCGTGACCTCTTTCTTATGTGAGTTGATCAACTAATTGTATGGTACGTAGATGCTTCGGTCAAACAAAGGGTTGGTAGGGTTTCAGTCCGGAAGGCTTCTCTTATTTAGTTGTATATTGTGAATGGGTATCTCTCTCCTATAACTATATAACTAGGGTGATATTTTCTTTTCTTTTTATTTGGTATAGTTTTCATTTCGAATCTTAATCTATCTCTTGTGTTAGTGTTCAAAAGAAAACAAGGTGACCTAAAATAAAATGAGTTGAACATAATATGAAACCCCCTTGAATCATCATATATAAGATTACGCTGAATGGGACATACTTCTCATTTTATGAAACCCTCTTGGATGCGTCTTAATCAAGAGAATATAGTGTGCTAGAAAGCTCTTATTGTAGATATGTTTTTGGAAAAAAAAAATCTCAATTATACTGTTGGGACTTTAGATTTAGAGGCCTTAAAATTCAATGGTTGGCCTTAAAATTCAATGATTGCTTAAGTAATATAATTTTTGCATAAAACTCAATCCAGTACTCAGTGCAATTTACATTGCTGTCAACTTTCGATCAACGCCAACTCGTAAGAATTTTGTTTCGTGAGAGGTTTGGATTGATCATCGGAATCTCACATGGTAGTGATGCGCGAGTCATAAGAGGTACATCTTTAACAGAAATATATACACACATACACCCAATAAGAAACATAAAATGATATTAACATGCAAATTGTTTGCAAGAAAGAAAATAAAATAAAAAACTTCTAATCAATAATGTCAACCCACCAATGGATAAGGCAGCCGCCTGTAATGAAGCATATATATGAATTTTCAAAACTCCAATGAAACAGAAAAGAAGCAAAACATCAATCCAAATATTTGGACAAAGAGAAAGCAATAACCTGCACGAGTCGGTTTGACGACGTCGTGTTCAGTCATGTTCAGTTGAGTCAGCATGTGTTGTCGGGTTAATCTTAAAGAAGTTTGGATGATCTCACATTACACCCAACCAAATGAAGAGTTTTCAAATAATAGCCCCAGTGAGAATCATTATCAGTTTTACTTGTCCTCGAAAAGCTGTTTCAGCTTTCAAGTGATGTGTTTCTCTTATTAGGATCATCATCAATTACTCCGATGGCTTTAGCCCATAAATTACTATACAGGTGGACAGTCCAACACCTTATGTTAATCAATAACTCATTAATTCCATTCCTTCCCACATATCGTAATGGTATGGGATCGGATGTTGACATTGGGAAGAAAGCGGATTTGATTGGAGGTGGGATCATCCAATTATTTAAAGGGAAATTTTTAAATAAGACTTTGATTTTTGCTTTATTTCAAAGAAGGACACAAGTGTTAAAACTTTTCAAATTAATTCATAAGTTTTCTAAGAAGTTTTCAATTAAAAACATCCGTCCATTTAAAGTTATTTTCTAATGGGTTTTTCCCTCATTTTTTTAAAACTACTTATATTACCCTTCATTGAAATAAAACCCTCATTTAGTTCATCTATATTCTCCTCCTTTTTTTAAACGATGTCCTCATGGTGATCGAAGACGACTAGTATCTCCACAACGATCGGTTGCATGTAGTGGCTGCTAGAACCATGTCATGGCTTCAAATGAAAGATAATTTGTGTATTTAAAAAAAAAAAAACATCCGTCCATTTAAAGCTATTTTCTAATGGATTTTTTCCTCATTTTTTTTAAACTACTCATATTATCATTCATTGAAATAAAATCATCATTCAGTTCCTCTATATTCTCCTCCCTTTCTTAATCAGTGTCCTTATGGTGATCGAGGACGACTAACATCTCCATGGCGATCGATTGCATGGACTGGCTGTTAGAACCATGTCATAGCATCAAATGAAGGATAATTTGGCTATTTAAAAAAAATTGAGACAAAAAGTAGCAAAACATATCTTTAAATTGTCGGATGTCCTCAATTGAAAACTTCCTGAAAAACTTAAGGACTAATTTAAAAAGTATTACAACTTATGTCCTTTTTTGAAATAAGGTAAAAACTTAAGGCCTTATTTGAAAATTTCCCTTATTTAAAAGATGCATATATGGATAAGCTCTTAGAAATATCGTCCTCTCAAGAGCTAGAGATGTGGATGTTCCAATTTTCCGTGTCCTATAGAAACTACTAATTTGTGCTCGAATTGAAAGTACTTAATAGAAAAATAAAAAAATGTAATTGAATCATAGTGGCTAAAGCTGAGCATACAAAGATGAAGAATCACAAATGGCCTACCAAATAATCTCTCTCTCTCTTTTTTTTTAATGATTACTCAACCACCACCAAAGTAAATCAAACTGTAGGACAAAAGTTTAAATCCAACTGCTATGGAGTCATTTTGAAAGCCCTATCTCCTCCAATGTTGGAGTTTTCCTCACTTCAAGAGTTTTACCCAAACACGAATCTCATCAATGATACCAGCTGGGCTTCATACCCAAATTTATCAAGAAAATTTTACCAGAGTTCCATTCATGTGTAGGACCCATAGGGCTGGAATAAATCAATTAAGTTTCTCTCCTGTTATCAATAACACTTCCGTAATCCACGGCGTTTGCTTTATCTTCTCTTCTATCAATATTCGATTTTAGAAAAAGCCCTTGGCTTGGAGTTGGGTAATAGATTGAAATAAGAATCTTGGAGCCAGGCATAAGATTCAAAAAATTAAATAAATAATTAAATAAGAGAAATATCCAAGTGAGAACTATTGGTGGGACCCACCTAGCAACCAATCCTAACCGTACACGAATAGGAGCCCCTGATATTTACTAATCCCGAGGTTTGACACCCATCGAAATGGACTCAATAGTTGGATGGAGGGTTGAGTTTTTTTAAATATAAAGTCATTAAACTCGTAGGCCACCTAGGGACATTGAATTGGGGTCAAAGTTGATACTTGAGGTAGTTCCACGTAGATCTTTTCATCTCCATTGATCCCGTCCATCTATAGAAAGTTTTATCAGTTCCCACCGAAATAAAGCCCGATAAATAAAAGAACTAAGAGCTAAAGACAACAACTTCTTAGGATTGGATTAAACTGGGAATTCCTGGACTTTGAAGGGCACCTTTGTAAAGAAAACTTGGCTACCGACTTGCTGCTACTTGAGTCCTGGACCACTTGTGGGGGCACACATCACTACCGTGAGAAGGGATGGGAAGGCCCCAAGAGTAGGGGTGAAAGTGGGCTGGGCCATCCTAAGGCCGCCCGTGGACGGCCCGTTATAGGCTCTGCCCGAGCTCGGCTCAAAAGACAAAAGAGCCGAGCTAGGGCCTAGTAGGAGGCCCGTTTGCTTAAACGGGCCGAGCTCGGGCATGATGAAGCCCGGCTCGTAAGCCCTAGGGCCTACATATATTAATACATATATATTATATATGTACACTATACAGTATATAATACATATATGATATAACATAATCCATAAATCATAAACCTTAGTTTTAATCAATATAAATAATCTTTAAACCCTAAACACTAAATAATCCATAAATCCTAAACCTAAGCAGTAAGTCATAGGGCCTACATATATTAATCCATATATTATATATGGATATATGAATCTATGATACTAAATAATCCATAAATCCTATACAGTATATAATACATATATGAATCTATGATACTAAATAATCCATAAATCATAAACCTTAGTTTTAATCCAATATAAATAATCCATAAACCCTAAACCTAAGCACTAAACCTTAAACCCTAATTTTAATCCAATATAAATAATTCCTAAACAACTTTGAGGATGCATGTATATTAATGGTCTGGAAGACATTTTTTTAAGTCTTGTAACTCTGGAACAACCTTTCCTTTGTTGTTATTATTATTTATTAACAAGGCTCTATTGTTGTTGTTATAGGTGATGCTGGAGACTTTATTTTATTCTATGATGCTATTGGAGTTTAATTTGATTTGTATTATTGTTGGAGTTTGATAATGCTCATCTACATTAACATTGAACTATTATGGAGTGTTGGAACTGGGCTCCCTTTGCTTTTATGGAGTCTTTTTTATTTTAGTTAATTTTATTGCTGCAATCCAAATTATGGGAATGAGAATATGGGATGAATGCATGCATTTGACCATTTTTTGTTCTGGTTTGCATATGTAGATTTCTTTGAATTCCTACATGATTTTTTTTTTCCTGAAAATATTTTCTTTCAGCTAGTGCTATATCATTAGCCAGGCTCAAAGGGCCGGCCCTAGGGCCTCATAACTTAATAAGAGCCGAACCCCAGTCAGGGTTTTTGAGGCCCTCTCGAGCTCGGGCCGAGCTAGGGCCTACTAAAAAATACTATGGCCGAGCCTAGGGCCTGTCAAAGCCCGGCTCGGCCTTGCCCGGCCCACTTTCATCCCTACCCAAGAGTAGAGCGTCACGTAAAATCCAAGAGATGTAATGATCTATGACCACTTGTGCAAGTTTTTATTTTTTATTTTTTATTTTTTTATTTTTGTTGTTGTTTTGGATAACACAGGTTTTCTAGCCCTCTGAGACAAAATAATTCTTACGGGCTAAAGAGAGAAATTCGGATAAAATTCCTCTGTGGCCCCCAGTGTAGTAGTGCAGTTTCTAACTCACAACCTTCGTATGCAAACCATGGTTCTAGACTAACTAAGCCACCCTCAGGATTAACTATGCAAGTGATATATCTGTCAACGTTAATTTGAGGCCCCAAAGTCGATGCTTAGGATTTTAAATGATATCCATGTATTTGGACCACCATTTTAATCTTTAATCCACTTTGAGATCTCTCTAGTTCAGCCTGTACCTATGATTGTCCTTGACCAAGGTGGGCTCCACACTAACGACCACGTTGCAGCCACATGTTCCTACTTAGATGAATGCGATTACTTCTTCCAACTAGAAAGAAACTCCAAATTAGGGGTGTAAACAAACCCATCTTAGCTCGCTACTTATGCTTCAGCTTGATAGTTCTAAATCGATTTTGACCTGGAGCTCATGCTAAATTAAAGATCTAGCCCGCTTAAGTCAAACTCGAGCTTGGTTTGACCATTTATACCAAGTTTGGGCTTTAGTGTTGCCCGACTCAAGCGTATAAGATTTTGGAATTATTTTCCCTTGGAACCATATTAGGGTTCACACTTTTTTTTTTTTTTTTGTTTGAATGGTAGCAAATTAGAATAATGATTTAAAAAGTACAACACGGAGAGAACTTCTGGTTACAAAAATAAAGAGCAAGGAATAATAGGATAGAAGGCTATTCACAACGGCAAAGTCAGTCTCAAGACCAACCTAACTGGATTTCAAGACGTGTCGATTCTAGCACTTCAAATATGAACAACGGAAAAAGTATTAAAATGGGGTCATTTATATTTATATAAAGTTTTTTTTTTGTTGGGTAAAAGTCTTAGACCATTTATATTTATATAAAGTCAGTCTTAGACCATCACCATTAACGAATTTTCCAGAACACCTCTTCATTGGTGCTCCTATTTCCTATTCTTAGTATAAGGGGCCCATCTATGATATACTACCTTCTCACCTAGAGGCCCTTGCATTATCAGGAATTATTTTGAAGTCTTAAAACTTATACTATTTATTAGTTTAGAATATATTAAGCACCACCATACTTTTTTTTTTTTTTTTTTTTGATAATGCAGGTTCCCAGGCCCTGTGAGCCGGACTAATCCCTACAGGCCCAAGAGAGAAAGCCAAGTAAAATTCCCTTGTAGCTTCAATTTGGTAGTGCAGTTTCGAACCCATAACCTCCGGATGCAACTTGTGGTTCTAGGCCAACTGAGCTACCCATCGGGGTTTAAGCACCTCTATACTTGACATGGCAGTTAAAAAAAAAAAAAAAAAAAAACCTACCATTACTGCCTTCATATCAGTCGTAAAGCATTAGGTGGCCATCTGTAATAACTTGAAAAACATTATTCAAAACCATATGTACATGAAAAGAGGATTACTCATCTCAACTGCTTAAAAACATTACCAACAGTTCCCCGCGTAAAAACACTGCTCTTTCAGTTCTTAAAAAGGTGGTATGTGTTCCCAGTTCAATCTCTAAAGCCACAGATTTCACACATTTGGGGGAGGCCATATCTTTCCAAAGAGTTCCTCCACACGCATCGTTTGCTTTTTGTAACCTTCCAATCCAGTGCTCAAAAGCTCTTCAGCTGCAGGTCCCATTGCAGATCCAAAGGTCAACTGGTCCCACTTAACTAGCTGTACATGAAAAGAATGAGAGATCATTCATCTCATTTCATCAACGTATTGAGCAAAAGGAAGAGATTCTCACAAATTGGACGACTTTGAAAGTAGAGGATGAGGTAAAACAACAAAGCATATGCTGTTCCTAGGTGTTTCTGTAAAGGAACAAATATTACGAGGTGGTAGGGAAATAATGGTTCATGTTGTCGGTACCCTTTAAAGGTGGGGCCCCACCTTCCAGTCATCAAGGGCATTCATTTTTCAGTAAAAATGGCAGACATGAAAGAATCCAACAGTATACTCAAGGCAGCATTATGCGAAGGTGGGACCCACTTTCCATTTCCCAACGAATCCATTTTGCAAATTACCCCAGATATGAATGAATGCTACAAAGAACTTCCCACGACAATTAATCCCGGTCATGTGGTAATTGTCTAGCAAATGGGCAATTAATAAACAAAATATATCCAAATGACACATATTTGACAACTCCCAAGAATTAGTTTCAATGGCTTTGTTAGCCATTGGAACCAACATTTTGAAAATAGATGGTAAAAAATTGGAACTTATTTCGAAGAATTGGATCAAACAAATACTAATCCACAACATTCAAGTTCATGAGGGTCAGAATGGCACAAATGTAGGCGTGTCCGGTGAAATTGATTTGCCCACTGACACGAGACGCTACCACTAATCAAGTGGGATGGGAAGTATGCATGGATAACAGGTGCACCACTAATCAGCCCAATCAAAATCTGTATGGTGCAGATTTTGAAGCCTCAAATTGTAGAGTGTTAAAAATAATTGTAAATTGGATGAATATCAAACTGGGTTATGGGGTGAGATGAGCTGTTACCATGTGGGTTGGTCGGTTGATCATCAGGGAGTGAGCTGTTACCAAGTGGATTCACTTTGATCATAAGAGAGTTAGCTGTTAGTCAGTGGATAGCCAAGTCTCTCACCGGAACATTTCAGTATGTCACATGAGAATTTTCAAGAAAGAATTGGTTCTTAAAGTTGAAAAGGAACTTTTATTGTGGTTCAGCCATGATGAGTCCAAACCCTTATAAACCAAACCCCCCAGTATATTTATTTAACTCAACCCAGTTTGACACCCAATTTCACTTTCTAAAACTATGGGAGGTTTTGGTCAAATCTAACCAGACAGAAAAAATGAGAATCGAGCATTAAAGAAGTAGTTCAAGAAGAACTAAACCTCCTCGGGGCTGAAGTTGCACAACATGGCAGAGGTTGGAGATAGCCTCCTCACAAATGAGTACTTGTCATCAGGAAGAGTAGGAGATTCTTTGAGTGACTGCAATATCTTCAATGGAGCAATTATGTAATCAACCCTGAGAAAAGACATGAAGCATGAGAAGGTTGAGCAATGGTGAATTCAGCATACAGAATTTGCTTTCATCAAGAAAATCAAAAGGTGATTAAAACTTACCCAAGGAGGCTAAATATATCTTGCTTGTTGCGGACTGCTGCTGCCATCAACTTTGATTTATGTCCATGCTTATGAATGTAATTGTATGCCTTGGTAACCTGCAATTGCAGAAGAACGTATTTGCTAAGAACAAGTCTTTCCATTCCAGTGCTATTAAATCAATTTTGGCTTATTTAGTAAGGAATCATCAGCTCATTTTCGGCCTGACTATGCATCTGCCGATATTTTGGTACTCGTGGAAGAGTTGGATGGGGAGATCCCATCACAAGTTACATTGGTATAAAAAAATCCCTTGGTGGGGATTATCATTTCCATGAAAAAAAATTCACCTTGGTTGGGATCATCATTGCTATTTACTTAAAAGTCCAAACAAATTAAGGTGTAAAGTTCAGATGGTGCAATCCAAAGGTGAGTCCTACTACGATTGGAGTCAAAGTTCGGTGGATGCAAAGGGCTTGGGTTGACCCAGGTGGGACAGACCAAGCAGTGCAACTGCCTCCATTATATAATTTTCCTTCATTTGCATAGCATTTTGTCATTATAAGATCTGCAAAGATTGATCATGGATGATGCACTTTTCAGTCCATACAAATACAAGCCCCTACTAAAATGAAGATAAAGTGATCGGTTGCCTAAAACCTACCCGCATTCATTGTTAGTCATCGCTAACTTGAGCACATCATCGGAGGAATTGGACCGGTGACAGGTATCTTCCAAGAACCAGTAACCCGCTCTAATACGACTTGTTAGGGGAATACCTGCTCGAATCTATGATACCCGGATACTTGTATAAGCCCAACGTATATGTATCGGACTGATACGATACTTGTATGGGCACCTCATACTGCACCAAAACTTCTAGGGTATAAGTTTATCATATCCTACTCAGCAAGTCCATTGTTTCATTTAGTTCTTTAGATTTTCTTACTTCTCAACATAGAAAATGATAAACAATGATAATTTGATTAATTCAAATGTGATCTAAAGGAAAAATTGGGACACCTGTATCTGTATCCATGTCCTAGATTTCCTAAAGTGCAGAGTCGTATCGCCGCTCCCCATATCCGTATTCGTATCTGGGAATCATAGGCCCTAATATCACTTGTTACTGACATTCAGAAGCATAGTGACATTCAGAAGCATATGCCAGAACGAAAGAGAGAGAGTTCTGTGAAAACCTCACATTCGATGCCCTGTCATCTTGGATTTTTGTTCCTTAAATAGACTTTACAATGCCTAAGATTAGGCTACAAATCAAGGAATTAAAACCTAATTAGATCTCTAAGAATGGAAAGACAATGAATCTATCGTGTTGTATACAATCTATCTTGCTGTACACATTATGACTAGGTCTCCTATTTACACTTGGGTTGGGCCTAATATCATACAAGTGGGTTGAGCCAAATATCATACAAGTTTACACTTTAACACCCCCCCTCAAATTGATGCGGTGAATCAACCAGCAACAATTTGCGAACCAGGAATTCATGTCGCGGTCGTGGAAGGCCCTTGGTGAAGATATCAGCAAGCTGGAACTCAGTGGAAATATGGGGAAGAGTAATGATTTTGCGATCATACTCGTCCCGAATGAAGTAACAGTCCACTTCAATATGCTTGGTTCGCTCATGAAATACAGGAGTTTCAGTGATTCGAATGGCACTTGTGTTGTCAGCATGAAGAGGAGTCGTTTGAGTCTGGCAGAATCCAAGCTCGAAAAGCAACCCACGTAGCCATAGGATCTCAGAACAAGCGAAAGACATGGCTCGGTATTCGGATTCCGTGGAAGATTTGGAGACTCTATCTTGCTTTTTACATTTCCAGGTAACCAAGGCTTCTCCCAAGTAAACACACCATCCTGTAGTAGAGCGACGTGTGTCCGGACAGCCAACCCAATCCGCATCAGAATAAGCAGTGAGTGTAAGTGGTGTGCCAACTGGAAAGAATAAGCCGCGGGTAGAGGTACCAAGGATATATCGAATAATCCGTTTGACGGCCGCCAAATGATGATGCCGTGGGGCCGTCATAAACTGACTGACCAGATTAACAGCATAAGAGAGACCTGGTCGAGTAATGGTTAGATAGACAAGGCTACCAACCAAACGACGATAGAATGTAAGATCAGGAAGGAGATCGCCGTCTTGTTGATGAAGCTTGGCATTTACTTCCAACGGTGTGTCGACTGGGCTAGAATCTCCGAGATCGGCGAGAACCACTAGGTCAGTAGCATATTTGTGCTGATGAAGAAACAAGCCTTTCTTTGATTGCTGAACTTCCAAACCCAAGAAATAATTCAAAGGTCCCAAATCCTCCATATGAAACTTATCTTGCAGAGAGGCCTGTATCTGTCGAATCATATCACTGTGAGGGCCAGTAATAATGATATCATCGACATACACAAGGAGAATTGTGGATCCTCTGGATGAATGAAGTGTGAACATCGAAGGATCATACGGGCTCTATATGAAAGAAAGTTGAAGGAGAGTGGTTCGGAACTTGTCGAACCAAGCTCTGGGTGCCTGTTTAAGGCCATATAATGAGCGTCGTAATCGAGCAACATCGGTCTTGGAAGAAGAAGGAATTTCATTAGGGAGACGCATGTAGACTTCCTCTTTAAGATCCCCATGAAGAAAAGCATTCTTCACATCCATCTGATATAGAGGCCATGACTGAGAGGCGGCTATTGCAAGAACTGTACGTACAATTGTCATTTTGGCCACTGGAGCAAAAGTCTCCTCATAGTCGATACCATACTCCTGCCTGTTTCCAAGTGCAACTAGACGAGCTTTGTAGCGATCCAAGGATCCATCATACTTTAATTTCACCGAGTATACTCACTTGCATCCAATGGGTTTGACAGAGGAAGGACAGGTAACAAGGACAGGTAACAATGTCCCATGTATGATTTGTTTGAAGAGCAGTAAGTTCTTCCTGCATAGCTTGTTTCCAACAATCATGCTGCACTGCCTGAGAGTACGAGTTAGGAATAGAAATAGAAGACAAAGTGGTTAATAATGAAGCATGAGTAAAGCCATATCGATCAGGTGGCTTTATGTGGCGAATGGATCGGCGAAGAGCAAGAGGCTCCGGAGGTGGATTAGGTGCATGATCAGAAGCAGGAGGCTCCGGAGGTGGATCAGGTGCAGGAGCAGGAGCAGGAGCAGGAGCAGTCAGGGTAGGCGTAGCGAGAGACCCAGAGTCAGGATCACCTGTAACATTCTGTCGTTTATACACAACATCCGGCTTAAAACGAGTAACAGGCGGAGGCATTGTATTTGAAAATGATGGTAAAAAAGAGAACGAGACAGAGTCATTCGAAGCACCATGCCTTGGAAAGAAATATTGATTTTCAAAAAACACGACATTGCGAGACACTTGAATTCTTTTGGCTTTAGAATCATAACAGAGATAGCCTTTTTTATTAAGAGCATAACCAAGAAAGGCACAGATGGAGGATTGAGCTGTTAACTTAGTGCACTCAGTGGGAGGAAGAAGAACAAAACAAACACACTCAAAAGGACGAAGATGATCATAGAGTGAATTCTTTTGAAAAAGTCTAAAAAACGGTGTCTGATTGTCTAATCGAGATGAAGGTAGGCGATTTATGACATGCACAGCGGTTGAGAGGGCTTCGGGCCAAAACCTAGTTGGAACAGAAGATGTTAACAAAAGTGAACGAGCAATATCCAAAAGATGTCTGTTTTTCCGTTCAGACACACCATTTTGTTGGGGGGTGTAAGGACCAGATCGCTGGGAGATAATGCCTTTGGATTGCAAAAATGTTTGAAAGTTCGTAGAAACATACTCCCCCCTGAATCAGACATAAGAATTTTAATGGTAGTGGAAAATTGATTCTCAACATAAGACAAGAAAACTTTAAAAACCGAGAAAACATCAGACTTAGCATGCAAAAAATAAATCCAAGTAAAACGACTATAATCATCAATGAATGTAACAAAGTATTTATAATGAGAATGAGAAAGAACGGGTGCAATACCCCACACATCACTATGAACAATATCAAAACATTTCATTGCTAAAGAATCATGAAGAGGAAAAGGAAGGGTTTTCCCTTTCCCCATCTTGCAGCTATCACAATTAAAAGAAATATCCTTAAAAGAAACTTTATTGTCATTAATTAAACCAGAATTTAATAAAAACATCGAAGTTTTGGAATTAGGATGTCCTAAACGATTATGCTACAACTGGCATTTATTATAACTAAAATGGGAAAACAAAGCAGACTCCGAAGGGAGCTTTTCTTTTGACGAAATCTGGAGGGGAAACAGTCGTCCCTGCTTAGGGCCCTTCGCTAGCACCTTCCCCGATACTTGATCCTGCACAACACAACCAGAGCGAGAAAACAAGATGGAGCAATTACTATCAACAAGTTGACCAACTGATAACAAATTTGTGGTTAAGCGAGGGGAAAGAAAAACATTATGCAAGGGTAAGGAGTGAGGAACCTGTCCAACAGCAGAAATGGGAATACTGCCACCATCAGCAGTATTGATGCAGAGGTCTCCATCATACTCCCTAATATGAGTCATATTGGCAGGAGAGTGTGTCATGTGATTGGAGGCCCCTGAATCAATATACCAGGTGGAGACTGAAGATTTTGGATTACCTGAGAGGCCAAGTGCAGAGAAAGCATTTATGATCATTTGCTGGACCATTTCAGGAGTGAGGGTAGAAGAAGTGACAGCAGGTGGTGCAGGCATGACTGGTGAAGAAGCGTCAGGAAGATGAGCAGAGTAGGCTCTCTGTTGCTGTGCTCGATTCTGAGGTCGCGTCCGGCATTCCGGAAGAACATGACCTTTGGTTTTGCAGTAGGAACAAAACTTCTAGTTGCACTGAGTGGAAACATGTCCGAGTTTGTGGCAGCAAAAACATTTTACCTTGCTCATGTCCCGGCCTTGAGGCTTACCCCTGGCAACATAAGCAACATCGATAGGAACAACCTGAGGAGCATTATGTGCAAGTGTCGTCTGAGTCACCAAGCATTGTTCCTCTCTAAGGAGTTCGCCCAGACATGATTCGAGTGAGGGGGATGGCACCCTGCTCATTAAGTTGGACTGGACAGTTTCAAATTGTGGCCGCAACTTCATCAGAAACTGATTCCGTTGACTAGTCTGATGGATCTCTTGAATAGAGGCTAAGGAGGCAGCAGGGAGGTCAGCATAAATAAGCTCAACATAATCAGTCCACAGACTTGTAAACTGAGAGTAGTAATCCTGTATCGACAAGGTCCCTTGAACAAACTGCGAGATTTCATGTTCTAAATGAAACCTGCAAGCATAATTTTCCTGCAAATATATCTTCTTTAAATAAAGCCACATTTCTTTGGCAGTCTTGTATGGGCGAAGGTTCAGGATAAACTGTGCATCGACGGACCCCCAATATCCAGGTCATGATCTGCCAATCTTTAACCTCCCATTTAGCTAAGAGCTTGTCATCAGTAGGTGTGGGATCTGAATCATCAATATGACCCCAGAGTTCTTTACCCTTAAGGTAAATTTGAAATTGAAAAGCCCAAGTGGTATAGTTTTTACCATTAAACTTGATCAACTTAATATCTCCTTTCTCCATAACTATTAATGCAGATATATTCAGCAATCCTACTACCAGCAGAAGAAAAACAACTTGAAAACACACGAACAGCCACCATAGAGTGCAACAATTAACCAAAATAACCAAAGTAGTGTAGCACCAAACAATCACAGAAGAGCAAAATAACTGAGATGATTGTATTAAAAGAAAGCAGTGGTAGTGGGTAAGAGACCACAGAGAAGGATGTAGCAAAATTGGCTCCAAAACAAGAATAAAGAAGCCAGACGACCTTGAGATCCAGAGCAGGAGAGATGCCTAGGCCCCACAACGTGATCCAATCACAGATCAGAGGACATTCTCCTGGAGGAGATAAAAAATGTGTCCTCTAGTTTGATTGGATTTGGAGAAATATCCACAAAATTGGACGGCTGAGATGAAATCTTTGGGAGAAAAAACGTAAAAAATGCCAGAGGAAGAAGTGAGTGAATAGCACTTGATCCGATGAAGAAACAAAATCCAGAAAAATCTTCAAAAATCCTTCGAAGAATAGTATATCATCATCATGTAGATTGCTGGCTACAAGTGATTTGATCAGAGGTGGGCCACCTTGATCAGAGATATCCCACGCAGAGAGAAGAGAAGAACCGAAGCTTTAGAAGTCTCTCAGACTGAAGAAGGAAGAAGATCTCCTAGAACTCGAGCTCCGATACCATGACATTCAGAAGCATATTGCAGAACGAAAGAGAGAGAGAGAGTTCTGTGAAAACCTCACATTCGATGCCCTGTCATCTTGGATTTCTGTTCTTTAAATAGACTTTACAATGCCTAAGATTAGGCTACAAATCAAGGAATTAAAACCTAATTAGATCAATTAGATCTCTAAGAATGGAAAGACAATGAATCTATTGTGCTGTATACAATCTATCTTGCTGTACACATTATGACTAGGTCTCCTATTTACACTTGGGTATCATACAAGTGGGTTGGGCCAAATATCATACAAGTTTACACTTTAACAGTTACCAAAAAAAAAAGAGACATGGGAAGGAACCAAGGAAGAAACTCTTTCTTTCCAGATGATTTGAATTTAGATTTTAATAGATTTAATCGAATTTCAATGTATCCTATCTTTGGTTGTGCCTATAAAAAGGAGGCTTCTCTTTGTAACCAAACACATTGAATGATCACCAGTAAAGAAAGAGTTTCTCCCCTAGTTCATTCCCATTTCCCACGTCTTTTTTTTTTTTTAACAAATGGTATCAGAGCAGGTATGCCCCTAACAAGTCGTATCAAAGTGGGTTGCCGGTTCTAAGAAGATAAGGTGTGCATGATGCTAGAGGCGGTGGTCATGGCATGAGCTATTTCTCATTCCCGGTGTGATCTACAAAGCTTGTGCACAGCTCTGGAGGAGAAAGAGATCATCCGCAGATCTTGAAGAGAAAGAAGAGGAGACATCCCAGTTGGATCCATCTTCCCATTGGTGCAAGGAGAGGAGGGGAACAAATCTTGCAGAGGGTGAGGTTTGGATCTACCCTAAGCAATTAAGCTGGTGTAATGAGTAGGGACTAGAGTCAGTGTTGAGGGAGAGTATTAGAGTTATCAATGACTCGAGCACAATAGCGGAGGGGTTAAGCCGGTTATGGTTACCTAAGTAGGTTAGGTTTATTTGGATAGTCCTTACCATGATTTGAATTTAAAATTGAATAAATATAGTTTTGAATTTCAGTTAATGCTATCTTTGGTTCGTGCCCATAAAAAGGAGACCTCTCTTTATAACCAAACACATTGAATGATCACCAACCAACAAAGAAAGAGTTTCTCCTCTAGTTCCTTCCCATTTTCTTTTCCATAACAACTGGTATCAGCACGGTTATTCCCCTAACATTCATGAAATCAAATGATTGGAAAATGTTCTGATTTCTGAAGCTTGAAATAAAAAACAGATATTCACCCCATTATGCTTTAAATTTGTACACATGATGTAGTTTCTTCCACGGATATTTATGGCATTTAAATAATAAAATCTACTCAATTAATTTTTAAACAAACTTGAATACACATGCAAGAAAACTGACAAGTGGCAACAAATACGCATAAGAATGAACTTCAAAAAAAAAAAAAAAAAAAACAAATAAAAAAAAAAAAGACAGAGAGATCAACAGTATGAGCAAACCAAAGTTAATCCAGGATCTTCTCCTCTTTTGCAAGCTGCTTCTATCTCAAGATCACCAGAATGATTGCGAGCCCAATCCTGTAAAAGATCATACTATATCATGATCAATGCCCTCAGAGAAGATTTGGAAAATGTTGAAGTTAATTGAAAGGAAAAGTTACCCTAATGCGACCAACAAAAATTTGGATTACGGAAGCACTGGCTTGAGCAGCAGCTGCTGCTTGAGGAAAACTGCAAAATAAAAAAATAAAAAAAAATAGAAACATGTTTAGTAATTCAAAGAGCAGGAAATATGCACTAAATCCCCGCACCTGTGATTACAATTTTTGAACAAAATAAGTAAAAAAGGTGATCACCTGTCACTTATGTACAGGCATAGTTGTGAAACAATAACATGGAGAGAGAATCAAGTAGACATAGTTGTAAATTTCTTCATTTTTTCTCTTTTTGATCGTTAAAATGCATTATTTGTCCAGGCAAAATAAAAACCAAGTATGCAGTCCCCAACTCAATCCCAGGACCTGCTCCCTAGTGGGATATACCTGAGGTACTTACAAAGGACCTGTTTCTCTAATTATTGTTGGCAGCTATGTAATATTTCTCGGCTAATCTTTTCTTATCTAAGAAAATACTAATATGGAATTTCTTTTTCCCTCAAATAACCTAAATTTCCTAGACCCTCCCAACCCCTCAAACCCAGATTCTCTGAAGGAGCAACTGAAGTTTGAACAACATGGAGCATATGCAGATCAAGGGATGTTGGGTGCATGATGAGTGGATAACAAGCAGTTGGATGGAACGGGGGAAGTAAGATGCATTGGCATAAAGAAGATCAATGTTTCTTTTGCAGATGGACAAACAGCTGCGAGTAGCAACAGAGAGATGAAAGATAAATGATTCAAATGAGGCAAAAGATCAATGGTGCTAGCTGATGTACAAGATGGTGAACAATCCAGAGTCCAGATCTGAGAGATTAAAGAAATGTATAAAGATCAAACAATCACATGATTGCAATGCAACCACTAAATCAGTCAGACCCAGCGAAGCACAGAAGATATTCAATCTCATCCAGAGACAGACAATCAAATCCCAGTACATGAAAACCAATTCAAAGGCTAACAATCAGATAGGAGATCCTTCCCCGAGACAAATTATCAGATCAACAGACAAATATATCCGTCCCACAAACAGATAATCTCATCGATAAAGAGGAGAGAGTAATGCAACGACGCATTGAGAGGACATTCGTTCCGAAGA
The DNA here is from genome assembly GCA_038049695.1 of Cinnamomum chago. Lineage (NCBI taxonomy): Eukaryota > Viridiplantae > Streptophyta > Magnoliopsida > Laurales > Lauraceae > Cinnamomum > Cinnamomum chago. The sequence goes on along the minus strand of CP142453.1, from coordinate 116,166,345 downwards.
CTGATAACACCATCCAAGGATCAGGAACTCAGGATGACTATCAGGTCCAATGGATGGTGATGGTTGGAAACAAGTGAATGGAAAAATCTGGATCAAAGAAACAGGTCAAATCTGGTTGGTATATATGACGATTGGTTCAAATCTGGATGACAAGATCCTATCTGTTGCCTGATCAAGTGATTACAAGGATAGATCAGGGCCACAATGTTTTGGAGCAAGGTAACAATGATTAAATCCAGGCTCTCATAAACTCACACCACAGTAGGTAAAATAACCAAGTCAGTTCTACAAAGAGGTGTTTGGTGGATAGATACAGAACAGATGGAGGCAAATTCCAGCAATCAGTTCAAATGATAATAAAATGATGCCTGAAGCCGGTGAAGGAGGTGTTAGACCAAACTGATGCATTCTATGAGGTCAGGCTGAGGATATTTAACTAGAGAGATTCAGGTTGGAGCTACTATGAAAGGATCTGCACTGGCAAGGCATGACAGAAAAAGGTCATGATGGTGGTGGTATTTTGTAGCCTGAGTGGAGAGGCAGGGAATGAGGTACACAGATAAATGCAATGAATACTTCAGAAAGGGGTCTTCCTGAGCAGCATAGACAGTGGACAAAACAGCAAGATGACACGACATAATGGTAGGACGAAAGCATAAATGGCAGTTCATCAGTTGAAGATTGGTGTTATGCTAACGACAGATGGAGTGTGATGGATTGCAGGACAGTATTATTTGCACAACTGAACTGGTAGATGACCAAGTTGGGGAGAAAAGGCAAAACCGGTTATGGTTATGTCCTTGAGGGAAGAAGCATTGTTGAGAATTTCATTTCCGACCCCATTTCAGTTTGGCCTCCAAACTGAATAGTTTCGGCCGATTCGTAATTTCAGCAAAACAGTTTCAGAATATATATATATATATATATATATATGTATATATGGGAAACGCTACACAACGCCAGGGCATTTTTTAGGAGAAAACGCCCCTCTTAATTGGGCCCACTGGAATGCATGATAACCATGGAAGTCTATTGGATGTAAAGGTCCATATGAGGCCTACCTATTGGTAAAATCTTGAGCCCATAAGATTATCCTAACTTTTTGATCCATGACCCTAAAATTTAATGGTTTAGAGGCATCATTTTATGATGATTTTAATCCAACGGTGAGGAAAAGTTGGATGAGTGTCAAACTTGGACTAGTGACTATTCATGTGGGGGTAGTATGTGTGAAAAGACTAGATTGACTCAACATGGCCCCATGACTAGAAAAGAAGGGCAGAAAAAGGGACCTTTTAAAGTGGGCCATTTTTTAGAATTTTCCTATATTAATATATATATATTCAAATTTAAAGCGAAATTCCATTGGGGCCCATTTCGTATTAGAGTGAAGTTTGGGTAGAGCCCTATTTCCTATTAAGAGTGAAATCTAGCTAAAGACCCTACTTATTATTAGAGTGAAATTTGGTGCCCACATATGAGTGGGAAATTTAATTTAAATGGATTAGATTTTAATATGTGAGCCCCACATTGGAGCCCATGAATTCCACCTAAATCATGCGTTAGTCAGTGTTGGACCAAAGCACTTATAAAGGGAGAAAAGGTTTTCCATTCACCCCTTCTATTTGGACCAAATAGAAAGACATAAACATAAGTAAAAAAAGATAAGGAAGAGAGAGAGAGAGAGAGAGAGTATGCCAAGGATTGCATATTGGGGCATGACAGCAACTTTCAAGCATTGCAGCAGAGATGAAGGAACAAAGATAGTAGATTCCTTTGGTACAAGTAGACGGACATGGTAGAAACAAAGGATGGTTGGAGGCATTTCAAGGGCTTGCAATGGGTGATGATATGTGAAATGAAACTGATACCCAAAGGCAAAGAGTCAGCTGCATCATAGGTTGAGGGCAGATCATATGTGGAAATCAGGAGGGTTGGAATCTCAGGACCTGTTGAATCATTCAGTTAGGGCAAACCGAAGAAGAGGAGCTTGGAATAAATTCGATCAAGTGGAAGCAAGATGACTGGTGATATGCAGAGAAGCATGGCAAATTGCTTGGTGGTTAAGGATAAGGATGTCTATAGCTGAAGTTCCAATGAGGATGCATGGCATGTGTCAGACAAATAGCAGGCCAGCAACAGAGCAAAGCAGGGCAAAGAAAGACGATTGGCTTGATGTTTCAAAAATGTAGCAGAGCAAGACAGGTTGAGGTTCAAGCAAAAGAAACATATAGACAGATAAGAGGCACACAGGAATGTTGATATACGCGTGTGTGAGTGAGCATTCACCCCTAATGATTCATAGTTTCCCATAGAAAGTGAAAATATTTAGAGCAGTTCGACTTCAAAATCAAGCATAGTGAACTGAACTGCATAATCATCAATTTGTTTAAATTCCTTGATGATACCTATAAACAAATGTCAAGTGTGTCTGTATGCCTTCAGATTCCAGCAATCTGGATGCTTCTATTCCCTGGTGGAAATACAAAACATAATGAGATACAACCGATGCACACGTGTATGGAGAGAGAGAGAGAGAGAGAGAGAGAGAGAGGTGGAAATTTCGAGTTACTAAGATTCTTTTCTTTATCTTACTTGCCAAGTTGAAGGAATTTTGAACAGCAGACGCTCCGGAGGGACCTCTACTTCATTGTAGAACTTTAGCAGTTCATGCACCTAAAAGTAGGGGTGCAATAGAAACATATTAGAAATCACTAATTAAAACCCCTCTAAAATGAAATCCTATCAAGAAATTTTAAAGTGTTAAGGTCCATGGATATGAATCGTCCAAGTTAGATGACAATCTAAATAGAACCAGACACCCATATCAAAACCTTTAATGCACAAATAAAAATACTTGTCAAAAAAAAAAAAAAAAACCTGAATCATTAGCATTTTAAACAGCTCCTCTTAATATGGGGTTAAAATCACAACACTGACTTGGGCTATTTCAGACCAAAATTAATTTCAGAAAGCACAAAACTATAAAGACATCACAATCAAATTTGGCTAATCAAGATTCAATGACACAACTAAAGCACCCAATTTTCTAACATAGAATGAGTTAACAAGGCACATGTCTATGTTAGCAAGGCAGAGTTACAGGTTTGCCAGATGATATTAGACATACCCAACGTTCAAAACACCAATCGTGAACTATGTAGTTCTTTTGCGATTTGCGGCTTTTTGTGAGTATATATCTATTGTTGTAAATACGCGTTGTAACATTCTAAGCCTTGTTTGGTAAAGATTTTCAGTTTTAGCTAGCTTATGTTCTTTAACTTGATAGATATAAATTTACACAAATGATATGATCTGGACGCTCAGTGTCTGTGTTTCGAGCTTCAACTCTATGCAATAGGGAACCTAGCCTCCTAGGAATCCAGTGGACTAATGGCAATTCTATCGACTTTCTGTGCCTGGTATTTCTCGAAGTCTTGATTTTCTAAATTAAAAGGTGACTACATCTATAATTTGAAACAACCTACTTTATGATCTTCTTGTGCAACATACGAACACCTCCCATGAAATTAAGCCCAAAGAAAATATTGATGGAGCTTGTAATCATCATTCACCAAGTTACCATAAACAAAAATCACATAGAGTTTGTCATAGGAACAGATCTAGTCGCATAGCTAGTGAAGTTTGAAATACCACCATTCATCTACAACAAACGCCCGCAAAAATGTTACCTTTCGAATGATGGCATGTGTATCATAAGCCAAACGAGCATCCACCTCAGTTGACACTCGACCAGGTACCAGTTTTGTCAGGTCAGCCCCAACATTCACCAATGCCTGTGTGAAATCAAAATCATTCATAGCAGTCACAAGACGGAAAAAGAAAAAAAAAAAGGTGGGGGATACAGATTCAATCCAACACCAAGATTACAGACCTTGTTAAACATACAGGACATGCGGATATTAGAATCCTCCTGTGTAAAACATTCTCCATCAGCAAGCGCGGTTTCTACAGCACTCTACAACACAAATGCCAAATCTTTCTACATCAGCCAACTCCATAATCACAAGACCTAATCACTGAATCTAATTACGCGACTAAATTTAAAACAAATTCAGATTGTAGCTCCCATCCTTACCCTAAACTTGGTATCCGGAAGGCCGCAAATACCTAGTATAAGCGAAGAGCTAACAGTAGCAGCAGTAGGTGGAAACCTCCAAGATGAGATTGCACAGACATTTGATTTAGACGAAGAAGAAGATGAAGAAAACAATCACAGACAATTGAAACAGAAAAAAAAAAAAAAAAACACACACACAAATTACTTCTCAAAATCGTCGAAAATTACAGTATCCGGAACGATCTCACTGAAGCTGGAAACCGCATCAAGCTCAGTCGTCAGATCTGCTCCAAAACGCCAAATCAAGAGTAAAATCAAAGCTCGATCATCAAAATCAAAGCTGAAGAAAGATCCAAGAGAGACTGTATATTACTGGTATCGACAGAAGAAGCGTTTCCAGATCGGATTCTCGGAAACGATCTATGAGACTTGATGAGAGAATGCTGAAACGATCTAACAGATGATCTGCATCTTGTTTCCTGTTGGAATCAGAAGAGGAAATTAGAAATCAGAAGGAGAAATGGAGAAGAGAGAAGGAGGAAATGGAGTCAGAGAAAGAGAACCTGAGGAGAAGGGATGAAGAGTGCGGAGGAAGAAGAAGAAGATAAAGAGACCGGCATTGCAACTACTGAACTTTTAGAGTGTGAGAGCTGGAGGCAACGAGGGTCTGGAATTTGTATGCTGCTTCGATTTTTATTTTGGATATCTGGATAAGGACGAAATGTCTCCTGAAAGTTGTGAAATTACAGGTCTAGCCATGTCCTATTTTTATACAGTAGAGGAGAGAAGAATGAAGAAATTCTGGAAAGAATTAGGGGCTTTTTCTCTGATTCTTTGGTTTGGAGCCTGTGGAGTTTTGATATCATCGAAGTGAGAGAGACTGGAAGGATATTTTATAAGAAGAATTTGACGGTGTCTCAGCACTTCAACTTCTCAGTGTCCTCGTTCGCATCGCCCACTAGCAACCAGTTAGGAGAAGAAGATGCGGAATGCCAAGCCATCTCTATTCCCGGTTTTGCGAATCGGGATCCTCTGACGATCCGGATTCTAGTTTTGCAAACAGAAGGCGCCTATCTTCCTCTTTGGGCCATTTTAGATGCATTTAATTCAACATGTATACTTCTTCGATGATAGATTTTGGATTGTGGTGGGCTTAACAGTCCTTTTATACAAGGAGAGCGCTACACAGGATAATTTTGGGTAAAAATACCAAGCCAGTCTCTTTATAAGAATTCCAAAAATTCATATAAGAATTTATGCACGAGAGAATTTTAAATTTTTCAAAAGTTGCCCCCTAAAGTGAAATTCCAAAATCCTCTTTTAGTCGAATGATTTGAAATTCCGACAAATGATATAAAAAATGGAATTCCAATAATTCCAAAAGGTCTTTTAGTGGTTGAAATTTGAAATTCTAATGAAAGACACACTAAAATGATAGGGGACAAGATTTCACATCATGCCACATCATATAAAAAAAAAAACCTCCAACCTCCTAAATTCCAATCATAAATTTCGGTAAAGAAATAGGCCCTTAGTTGGTCACTGCGATATATATTGAGAATGGAATTTTATATATTAGATGGAAAGATTCATATGAGGCCTATCTATATTATGTAAAATCTTGAGTCCATAAGATCATTCTAACATTTTGATCAATGGTTTTAAAGGCATCATTTTATAATGATTTTAATAAAAATCTGTAAGAGTATCAAATTTAGACTTGTGACTATTCACAGAGATAGTGTATATAAAAAGATTAGATTGACTCATTATGGCTCCAAGACAAAAAATAAAAAAATAAAGCCGTAGAAAAATGGGCCTTTTTGTGAATTTCCCTTTATATAATGATCTCAGAATTAATAGTATTTTGGGATTTCGAGGTTCGCCCTTGAACTTGACATCTTGAATAGTGGTTAAATATTTTTCATAAAGCTGTTGTAAATTTTCTATTGACGTAGAATATCTCGCTACATGCAATATCATTAATAACCTCAACCATTGACAGTAGGACTCTAGGTTTTAGGGCCGTTGTAAGGGTAAAATACCTAACTTTTTTTTACACACATATAGTTCTATGATTTTATTCGATGGTATTTTAATTTTTGGTAAAATTCAATGGTAATTAAAGATGAGATTCGAGCTCTTGCCGTAAGAAAAGCCATTTTTAGTAGGGATGTACAAAAAATCTGCATATCCGTAAAACCGATTCGATCCGCGGATTTTTAACCAAATCGAAGGTAAACGAATTGGTGATGGATTGAAAATCTTATAATCCATTAGCAACGGATCGGTGACTGATTTCACCCTCAATCCGCGAATTCATTTCGATCCGATCAGTTGACATTAAATATATATATATATATAAAACTTAAGAGGTCTAAATATAAGTAAATAGGTTTAAATATAAAAGAAGAAAAAACTTGAGGGGTCAAATTGTAATTCACTTTTATATATAAGTATAACAAATGAAACCTAGACAAAATTTCACCTTAGCCTTAAGAGCATGCTTTTCAAATTTTCTTTAACATTAGATTCAACGGATTAAACCGATTCGATCCGGCTATCCATAGATTGGATCGGATCGATTTTTAACAGCCACGGATTCCAAATCCATAAATTCATAGGTAACAGATTGGTGACAGATTTAGTCTAATCCACACCAATCTGATCCATTTATACCCCTAATTTTTAGTGGGAAAAGAATGCGCTTGCTTTGCTAAAACATAAAGGTTCATAAAATGTCACTTGACCACAATGGTAAAAGCTACATATCGAGGTGGATGAAATAGAAGCAAAGAATTATGCCCAGAAACAAGACAAGAACTCAGAATTCAGATCCTCTCCCCCTGAAATTCTCAAATGGGCCCACCTTGCTGATATAAATGGCTGAAATTCAAAATGTACCTCTAGCAATTACGCTGTTTGTAACTCCCAGGGAGTTTGGCGCACTATCTTATTAAACTATGTAAAGCACATAATTAACAGAAGAAAAGAGAAACAGAATGAAACCAAATTTTTTATAATCACAAAAGCCCACTCATAAATTGGTCCCATTGGCCCCATTGGTGAAATTTAGTCCTCGCCGTGGAGACTTGGCCTGGACAAGGGGAACATGTGACCCATTCAGGCAGACCATTTACAAAAGACCTATTTGGTTAGAGGTATTTTTGGACATTCCAAATGCTTCATTTAGTGAAAGAATTAAAATTTTCAAACCATATAAAAAGGCACTAAAAATCTTAAGAAGAATTCTCACCATTCCCCTAAACAAACAAGACCACAACTTCCACACTACTCCATGGCTGCATGAGGTGTTAAAAAGTGGGTGTGGGTGGTTATCTCTTCGAGACCGGCCTGGTTTTGTCTCACCGGAATCTTCAGTCATGGTCAGCCTCACCTGACTCTGGGGCCCATCCAAACCAACCACACCCACATGACGACTATGTTTGATTCGTAAGAATACTATTGAATTTATATTGGCTTTAGTAAGCACAATTTGGCTTGAACCTTTTTAGCCTTTATTGATCTTAAATATAAATAAATTATAGTGTTTGGAAGCAATCACTTTAATTTGTCATTCTGTTTTGTAGATACTAAACTTATTATAAGGGGACATAAAAATAGCCAATATACTCATGGATAAGTTGTAGGATTTTCACAAATCCTCCTGCAGTTATTGTCAAGGATCCACAAGGACAACACCACCACAAAAATAGCCAATATATTCATGGATAAGTTGTAGGATTTTTACAAATCCTCCTCCAGCCTTTTTTTTTTTTTTTTTTTTTTTTGCTAACGAGGGTCCATAATTCTTTGTGCTGGATTAATCCCTCTGACCCAGAAAGAAATCGGATAAACTCCACTATAGTCCAATGTGGTTGTACAGTTTCGAACCCACAACCTCCGAGTGCAAACCATGGTCCTATGCCAACTTTATTATCCCTTGGAATTAAAATCCTCCTTCAGTTATTGTCAACGATCGACAAAGACAACAACACCACACCACAAAAATAACCACTATACTCATGTATAAATGGTTAGCACCTTGGGATACCGATCCGTGGGTACCAATGTTGTTAGTATCACTCTGGTCCACTAGCCCAATGTGGGAAAAAATACCCGTCACACAAATATGAGAAAGAGTAGTGCCATATGTTAAATCATTATACTAACTCGTATAAAAGCCAATTCTCTCTCACAATCAAGTCTATAATCTTAAAAAAAATAGGTCTGTTTTCATGCATTATTGTATATGTCATCAATTGAACGATTAAGATAGTTCTCCACTAACAGATCATTAAAAGAAAAAAAAAATCCAATAGAGAAGGAAGCAACAGGGGGGGAAAAAACACCAGAGCATGATTTCTCTCAAGTGGGTGTGAGACAGGTAGACTGATAATTTAAACCACCAGAAAACCTTGCAGCCATCATCCCCACAGCCACAGCAAACAGAGCAACACCAACCACAGCACTCTTCTTACGAGCCCAGGCCTTGCCCTCCTCCCTTCTCTTCCTTTCTCCTACAACATCACCAGCAACCGTCGGAATCGCTGCTACCATCACTGTTGGAATCTTTGGAACTGTCTCTTCAAAACCCTCTCCCGAACGCGAATGCGTCTCCTCTAAATCCTCACCAAAAACTGGTTCAGGGTCTACATTGTCGTCGACATGAGAACTGGGATCAGACGACTCGCCTTCTTCTTTAAAGCAATCATGCGTGCATGAACATGTCTGAACAGTTTGCAGATGATGGGGAGGAGTTGATGAATGAAAACTGAGCCAATCGAGGAAAGCAGTCTCAAGAAACACCATCTTTTGTTCGATGTGGTGCAGGTATTGAGGCATCGAAGGATGAGATTCCTTCTCGGCCAAGAGGAGGTTTTTGAGGAAGACTAATCTTTGGTGGTAACGCAATGCGGTCTCCTTCTCCACAGCAAGCTCTTCATTGATTAATTTGTTAAGATCGGATTCGAGTTTTTCAACCTTCTTCTGTAATCTTCTAGCCATCATCTCTCTCTCTCTCTCTCTCTTCTGGGCATGCACTTTGGGAGATGGTGGAATGCTGTGTTTTCTGAGTTAGAGAGAGATGGTTACTTGTAAAACTAAGAACGAGGAAGGAAAGGAAGAGTCGTGCCTTTTCATAAGCTTTCCCAAGAGTCGTTCTCTTTTGTTTCTATATATAAAGTGTAAGTGCTTGGATTAGGGGTGTGATCCCATGTAGGCATCCTATATCCCGCGAAAATCGCAGTGTTAACTTTGGAATGTGCTTTTTATAGAAACAAGCCTAGAAAAATCTAGGACCTTACGATGAATTTAGCCATTGCTGCTACTTAAATTAATAGTTGTAATCGTGATCCTTGTAGGCTCGGACTCACAAATAGGTTCCACTTTATAAAATCTTATACCTCACAAAATAAATGTTAACCCTTTTTGTGGGATATATGGATAAAAGTTTAACAGTAGAAGGAGGTAATTTGATTGCCATTTTGGAAATTCACATTTATTTCCTCAATTTTAACTATTTTTTTAGAAAAAAAGATTATACAATTGCTATGTATTTAGTTAGAATATCCTAAGGGCTTGTTTGTATAGAATAAATAGGCATTAAATACATAAGAATTCATGGCATGAGGGATTTAGTTAAAAATAAAATCTAAGGTGAATATATAAAAATGACTATCAAATAATTACCTCTCCACCAATGAAAAATGATTTAATGGAATATAGGGAATAAACACTCAACTATCACTCTAGCAATTCAAATCCTAAAAAAGTCATAGTCTCATATACAACCCTACCTTATATCCTTCACCCATTATCTTTATAATTCATACTTCATCTCTTTAATAATCCTTTGAGAGAGCTCATATATGTTGTCATCAGTTCCTATGTATTCAATTACTAAGTATTCTATTGCAAACAAACAGACTTTGTTAAAATACGCAGCACTAAAAGCCTCATTAATGTCTAGTGAGTTCAAGCTTTAGAGGATTCAGACTCTTTTAAAATAGGACACCAGGTAGAACTTGGAGCTTGCCGGCCTTGTTGGACAAAAGAGGACATCCATACCTCCTCATTACCAATTAGCGTACTGCGAGTCGAGTTTTCAATCTGATTATTCATTTTGTGCCATAACTATAGTTATTAATGGTTATTTGTCATCCACAGGGGTCCAGTGACTGGACCTTTACATTTGTGTGTTTTTTCTTTTTTAAAAAGATCCTTTAGTGGCTAATAGGGTTAATGGGCTCCATAAACTCTTGCCAAATTCCTATTTTAAAAGTAGCAGCTTGCGGAGCCATGTTATTTTGTATATGGAAAGAAGTTTAGAAAAATCTAAAAACAAAAGATATAATGATGTCAACAAAGTGCATGATGGATAGAGTCAATGAATCCTGGACTATATGCTGACCAAGGTATGTCCCATGGTCACAATATCAGGCCTAACCTTCCTTATTGGTAGCTATATGTATTTTAAATGTGACAAATTTGATAGGGGAGTAAATTTTTTCTTAGTGATAAAATAAGGTGTACCAATGATTTTGACTGGCTTGAATTTGAAGGTGGCCTACTGCTGCTTTGACGTGAAAAATTATTGGTATCACCTTTGAGGGATCCCGCGGAGTCACACGTGAGTTATTACGGTTTTTGGCAACTCAGGTGGGCCATAGGAGAACTCGAATGTGAACCACTTGTTTTTCTCAAACCATCCATCAGAAAGTTAGCATTTTGATGCAGCTGTATATCCATTTTAAGGCCAATGGGATCATGGGATGGATGCCGTTGATCTGAAACTCCTCCATCTATCTGGGACTTGCATCTCTTCCACATAGGATGGTCATGGTCAGTGCTTTGATCAACATCGACTGATGAGTTCAACCGCATTCGATCCCATCTGATCTTGATCAATTACATATCTATCACATGGAAGGTTGTCTGATTGCCACTGGATCATTGATCGGTTGCTGATTGAAATATAGCGATCTGATGCCACCAAATATTGAGTTGTGCCTTGCATTCATGATTAACCATATTAATTCCTTTGGATTAGCCAATACCCAGGTTCAAGGTTCAAGGGTACTTTTATTTGGGTTAGCCAGGATCAATGTTCAAGGTTCCAGGGTAATTTCGTTTGGATTAGCTAAAACCAAGTTTCAAGGTTCGAGTGTAACTTGTATTTGTATTAGGGCATGAGAAAAGAGTGTTGTATATATAATGTAACATGTAACCCATGCTGCCCGGTAGTTTCACAAGTTCTATATCACTGTCCCAAAAAAAATAATAAAAAATAATTATGATAAATTGATAATGTATGTTTTTGTTTTTCTTTCCTTGCATGTATGCACGCTTGCCGAACTAAGTAAATTGTCGCGTTTCAATGTGTGATGATGATTTCTTGATTATTATACATCGTGGGAAGTTGATTGCATGTTTTTCCGTTGCGCGGCAACACTAAATTCATAGAGTTTGTCACTGATCAGGGTAATCACCATTGTCAATCTTCCAAGACACTTGCTTTAGAGGATTGAAAACCAGGCATAGCAAGTGATCAGAGAAAATCTCAACCAGAACACCCTCAAATCCAAATTCCAAAGGTGGTCTGCGAAAGAACAATAGCAGCCTTACTTCAACAAGAGTTTCGTATTCCCTCGTAATGCTAAACTCTATAACTAGTGGAGAGAAGGATAGAAAGAGTAGTCTTACCAGCCTTGCAACGTTGAGTTCTTGTTTCTAAACTACTAGCTGGACTTGGATTATGTCCCATTTGCAATCCTGATCTGATCTCCGTACTCAGTTTCAAAAGCAAGTTTAAGATACACAGCAAATGCTCCAATTCGAAGTCGGGTGAGACATGGACCAGCTGGTCTGGGTTGGACCGAGTTCGTCCACTTTTGGGCTGAGTTTTAAAGTCCAACTTGGGTCTTAGACAATATTCTGGATCAATAGAATATGGACAAAGCCCAAAGCCTATGTCTACCTAAAGGGCAGACTAGATGGTCCAGCTTGCCTGGTGTGTATCCAACACAGATGGACCTTTTCTACCAAAAAAAAAGAAAAAAGAAGGAAAAAAAAAAAACACAGATGGATCCGAACTGATCTTTGCAATTTGGGCTGTAGTAGGCATGTAAATCTGGGCCGTGCTGGCACTCATGACCGGGCCCAGTCATGCCCGGGCCGGGCCAGCACGGCCCATGAAAATTGTATGGGCCATGCGGTGCCCACTCCTGCCCTGGTGGTGCAGCCTGTGGGCGGCCCACATCTCCCCCTCCCCTTTTTTTTATTTTTTTTAAGTTGGACTTGGGTGGACACTAACGTAGACTTAGGCTCTTGGACAAATTTCATTAAAATAAATAAATTAAGGAAAATAAATAAGTAGAATAACACTAATGATGTTTTGAAAAAAAACACATCAAATAAATTATACTTTGTTGAAATTTAAGTTACAAAAGTTCAAAAAACTTACAAGTTTGAACTAAGATCAATATATAATGAAATTCAAACCTTATGATAAATGAAAAAATAAAAAAATTACACCTTTAAAAACCTATGATACATTCTAAAAATATATTATACTTTAAAATCAGACCATTGGCCCAGCACAGCCCGGATTTTATCTGTGCGGTGCCTTGGGCCTGGCAGCCCTGGGCCTTGCGAGGACTATCGGGCTGCATGGTTTTTCCGTGCCGGGCCCTTGCTGGGCTTGGGCCAGCCGCCCATATTTACACCTCTAGGCTGCACCCAGTTCTGAGTTTCATTCAAATGACGTAGTCTGGTTAGACCCAAAAAATCAAATGAGATAAGCTGGGACAATTTTAGCATGTCTAGTTGATGTGTAATCTAGCAAGTTGTGAATAATCATTAAAGGACACTGATCTCCTGTTGGGAGTTGAGACTCAATTCAATCTTCATAGAATCATCAAGACTCAAGAAATTTAGCTGCAACATTTTATAGCAAACTCCGATTTAGATGGTGGCCCTAAACTGACACCTCCAAAATGAGATTGCTTGAATTTCTCTAATATTGCATTAGAATATGAACTCAAAATCCCTATAATGGCAATGGAAATTCTCACCCAAGGGAACCCTGCAAATTGCCAGTGCAGAATTTTCAATCCACCATCTACAAAGGCCGAACACCCCGCACATGGACAGTGCAGGATTTTCAATCCCACCATCTATAAAGGCCAAACACCCTGCGGCCCCTCCTTTAAAGGCACCAACTTTAATTCCCACTCAGCAACCCTGCAAAACTCTTGTATGAGAAAATTGGCATACTGTCCAAACGCCTTTTCTACTGTTGGCACTGTCTTCTTTTCATATAAGAGAGACACAGATGATTAATCTAATCACTTCAGGCACCTAATCCCCTTTGAATGTGGAGCTGCTCCTCTACACAAACATGGACATTATCCAGCTTTGAATTTTATCACAATAAACTTGAAAGATCCATATGCATAGTCTTTAGACATTAGAACAACAAAATTAAAGGATCTGATCATTTGATTAGACTGAAACTTCACACACCTTTTATCCAGGTCCAAATATGTCTATCCTCTCTGCATATCCATTCAATGACACGCATCAAAGTGCGCTCCACTGTATGTTGACATCATTTATGGGCATTTTCTAGCCGGCCTCATGTATAAATACTAGAGAGTATATGTGTGGGGTCACTTCCTAATTACAGATTTGTGTGGGGCCGTTCTCCAATGACGGGATAATCCCTAGCCTCGTTGTTACCCGGCTCGGTAGAAGCGCCAGTTAGGGAAAGCATGGAGCCCATCTCGGTAACCACGTCTGCAGGTGCCCACCTCGGTCTTAGCCTTAGCTTGATCTCGGCTCTCCTGTCATTCAGCCATAAATGCACTGCCATTGCGGTAAACGACGAACCGACAAATAGAGTGGGCGCCGGGCCTAGATAAGTGGCAAGCCTTATCTCGAGGTCACATCCGCAGACATAGGGGAATGGTCCGATGGGACGTCCCCTTTTCACCTATCCCCACTCAGGAGAGAAAGTACAAGCCGATGGGACTTTCATCTCCTCCTAAGGGGCCCAGTCCGATGATGACTCTCACGTCTATATAATGCATAAAGAAAAACTACATGATATATGCAACAAATATGCTCCCTATACTCGTTCTCCTCTATTTTCCCTCGGTTACCAAACTAACTCAGGCATCGGAGTGCTTTCGACTGCCTACAGCCAGGGGCTCTGACCTTTGTTTTTCTTTTCAGGTCCCCGGAGGCTGATCCTTTCCCAAAATCACCAAATCAAGAGTTTAATTCTTTTTTAACCAAGTCCGTAAATTTTAGGCACTTACATATCAATGACATATTTTGCTAAGACACTTTGCTCTTATAAATCTTTTACTATGATTTCACCAAAGGCATATCGAATGCCTGAGTCCTCACATTTTTTAGGTGAGTTGGGCTCAGGCCAGTTGATTACAGTCCAAGTCAGGCTTGGGCCAGATATGGGCTCACGCCTATAAGGTTAGGCTGGGCCTGGATAAGCCTCAACCCAGCCCATGAACAATGAAGGACCCATTTCATTGTTACTGTGCTGGCTGTTAAAACTAGGACTCGATCTTGGTACCAGTCCATAACAGTTTAAATCGAATTGCGGGTCAATGAAGCAACAACTGGTACCACAAACAAGCAGCCATAAACTAGAGAATCTTGACCAATTCAAAAGATCATTCCATGTAGTTGAAATAATTGAATTTCGAGTGGTTGGGTCAAGTAACATAAACTCAATAGAATCTATAACTGTTGCAATGTAATCTTTTTCTTCCTTTTGATCTCAATTGTCTGAATATTCAGGAGCTAAGACAATTTCCTTTTTGCCGTGCATAAACCGAACCAACAATTGAGATAAGCACGGAAATTAAAGCTTTTATAAACATAGTTACCCCCAATACATCCAAACTCATTGGCCATGGATAAAGAAAGAATTCCTTACCATCATTTAGAGGTTCTTCTGAGGAGAGAAACAATGATAATGAACAGAATCTTTAGTTGACCATTCTTTAACAAATGTCTTCTTTCCTGAGAATTCTCTGTAAACAGACTGAACCTGAATTCTTTATTAAGAGGACGATTGTTTTTTCCATTTACATATGTAATTGAATCACATGGGTAATGGATACACAAATATCATGTTTGTTTGGTGTGATTTTGATTCACATGTGTAAAATAGTTGTGTAAATGGTGTGAAAGATGGCTATTTTTATGCATTGCATTTTCACACCTCAAGAGGTGTGAAACACTTTCACACATTACTGTTACTAGGCGGAGTGCTACAGTGCCTCACTGAGCAGTCCGCCTTTTTTTATTTTTTTATTTTTTTGGGCCCCACTTGTAACATCCGGACCGTTCATTCTCTTAAGAAGCTCAAACACGGTCATGTGTCCAATTTTCAACCGTTGATGATGCATGGAGGTTGAGATATGATCAACATAATCACAGCCGTTGGATTAATTTACTGTTACTAACATATAGCAGTCCGCCTTTTATGTTTTTTTTATTTTTCTGGGACCCACCTGTAAAATCAGGACCGTTCATATTTTTCAGAAGCTCAACCACGGCCATGTGTCCAATTTTCAACCGTTGATGATGTATGGAGGTTGAGATATCATCAAACAATATAAACCTATTGTTACTAACATACCTAGTCTGCCTTTTATGATTTTTTTAATGTTCTGGGGCCCACATGTAAAATCAGGACCGTTCATATTCTTCAGAAGCTCAAACACGGTCATGTGTCTAATTTTCAATCATTGAAGTTGCTTGGATGTTGAGATATCATCAAACAATCTACAACTTATTCATAGATTCACATGTGAAATGTTATGCTAGTAACAAACAGTGGAATCTGATCCACATGTGAGTCATTTACACATGTGAATCACTTTCACACGAAACAAACGACCCCTAATGGATAAGTTTAATCGACCCAGACCATATATAGTTTGTTTTCTATCAGTCAATTAGGGATTCCGGCCCATCCAAGTCCAAGATAAATTGTAGCAAGGCCCATAAATTAATTTCAGTACTCCTCATTAATACTGGGCTGACCCAACTAACTTTTAGCCAATATTTAACTTGCGGAATGACACTGATCACATTGACTTGAGGAAGAATTCAAGAAATTTTCATGTTAAGGATTGATAGCATTCAAAGGTATTTTATTCATGCGCAAAAACCTGAGTATGGTTTTCTGCTTTCTTTGTGTGTGTGGTGATTTCAATTTTCACCACGACCACATTCAATTGCATGATGGGACTCTGGACAGAAATCTCTTCGGTGCTACATTCATATGGGACTATGAATCAGTCAACATTAATTATAGAACAAGTAACCAATTCAAAAAAAAGCCTCGGTCAGGTAAACTTCGGTGGTTGCGAAAATTACGTGAAATTATTAATCCTTCAATCACTTTACTTGCAGAGCCAGAGGTGAAGAAGCATACTCGTGGACGACCTACTTCAAAGAAAAAAGATATTACATCGACTCGAAGAGATCCATCAGGATTTGAATATGCTGAGGCAAATCATTCATTTTTTGTACCGGGCAGGCATAGTTTTGCATCAACTTATGTTCCCCCAGCGCCACAACCTCGAAGATTTTCTACTGATATGCAGCTGGAGTTTGGTCAACATAAGAGCAGTGACCAGCATAGTTATGTGGACCAGTTGCATACGGATTTGCATCCAGAGTTTGGCTCATGTAGTTACATTGACCAATTTTCTACTGATTTCTATTCAGAGTATGGCTCACATAGTTACGTTCACCAGTTTCCTCCTCATTTGCATCCGTATATTACATCTGTGACCGATGTCATTGCTGATGGGAATTGCGGGTTTCGTAGCGTCGCTATGGCTTTACGTATGGATGAATGTCAAAATGCATGGGCTATTGTAAGGTATGGTATGCTAACTGAGTTGAACAACAATGTTGATGAGTATGCATCCTTGTATGGAAGTTACGAAAGGCTTTTGCACATAAGAGAAGCGCTGACATTTTTTGAGACAGATAAGCCTGCACCATTGCTTCATTGGATGAATATGCCGGACATGGGTCACTTGATTGCGTCATGGTATAATGTGGTTTTCATTTTGATTAGTGAATCACAGAGCATGACGTTTCTTCCTCTACGGTCTGCACCACCACCACCACACGAACAACGTGTAATTTGCATTGGACATGTCAATCAGAACCACTTTGTGGAGGTATCCTTGGTTCCCAATCCTCCAATGCCCCCTATCATGTCCAATGGGGTGCATACAAACACCAATGTGCAGCACAATGGGCTTTAATTTATGAACAAAACTTTGAAGACTACAAGCGGATATGGAATCCATCTACTGTAACCCAACATACTGTGCATTTGGATTCTGATTAGTATTGTTTGAAGACTATTTTGTTGTTGATTCTAATTAGTATTGTTCGAAGTCAATCTAGACCATCCATTTTATGTTTTTCTGTTCTCTGTTTTTTTTTATTTTTTATTTAGTAATTTTGGCTGTGTTTGATTTAGTAATTTTTCCTTTTTCGTTGTAAGGGGCCGGACCAAACAGAGAAAGACACATAAGGGGGCGGATGTGGGAGTGGAGGAAAGAGAAAATCTTGGGAACCCTCCGATAGCAAAAAAAAAAAAAAAAAGCAATGGCCAGGCAGTTTGTGGGGTCTATCCGGAGGGATTAGTCCAGCTCAAGGGTTGGGAACCCTCCGTTAGTGAGAAAGAAAAAAAAAAACAAAATAAGCAATGGCCACGTAGTTTGTGGGGCCCATCACATAAATCACGAAAGTTGGGCCCACACAAGCTTTCCATCTCCATCACGTAAATCACGAAAGTGGGGCCCACACAGGCTTTCCATCTCCATTTGCACGGGAAGCCTATTTAAGAGACCCTAGCGTGTGAAAGTCCAAAAAAAATTTGAAAATGAATGGGCCTCTCCTGCTAATAGCATTAAACACAGGGAGTCCACTTTCTATACCATCCATCAAAGCTCCTATCCCCTTAAATTCTCCTTAAACGGTGGGTTAGGAGAATTTACGGCTATCAGAGGGTTAAATTACAAGGATGGATGCTTTACTTAGACGGTGATCATCCATCTCTGAAGTGTTACAACAGCCACATATTACCGGGATGGATGAGGGATGTATGCTTTTTTCAATAACATGTACGGATGATGTAGACTCAGTGGGCAAACAAGTCAAATTTCCTATCACTCATCTGCAAGAAGCAAAAACCCAGCCACTTTTTCAATGACATGTACGGATGATGCAGACGGCATGTCAAATTTCCTATCACTCATCTGCAAGAAGCAAAAACTCATCTGCGAATAGAATTCCTCTAATACCAGTTTGTTATGGATAAAAACATTATAGAATCTAGCACCAAGTTTTGAGAAGTATATTCTATAATAAACATGGCTCCACATGGTTGAAACTAGAGAACTAAAGAAGCAGCTCATTAGTGTGAAAAGAAGAAAAATATAGCAACCTGAGACAATGTACTTTTTTTTTATAAAGTTGATTTAGGTTTTGGGAGCCCGTGACTCTGCCACCAACCATTCAAGTATGTGGTTGGAGTGGATCACTTAGAAAGCAAGCTAATGTGATAATAATCCAATCAACTCAGGTATGATATGATTCATATGAACCCTTTGCTACTAATGGATTGAGTACCATTTGTTACATAATAATCAGTGTGGTCCATCTTCCAAATTTAGAATGTGTCAAGTGACTATTGTGAGGGAAAGTATTCAATTATGCAAAGAAATACTTAATTTTAAGAACTACGAACGTACTGTAATTAGGACAACGAAATAGCCCAATAAATGACAATGAGAATTGAAAACAGATATGATTCCAATTCATTATTACCAAAAAAAGAACAAAATGGTGAAGTGGTGCTAGAAATAGTAGTTTCTTTTTCAAAATAATAAATGGACCATTATTTGCCCAATCTTTCTTTTTTTTTTTTTTGGGTAAAGGATCTCTGGGCATTTGTGTGAAACAAAGTGCCGACCCCACTGAACTATTGGTGCATTGGCATTTTGGTGCGTGGGTTTTTTTTTTTTTTTACAAGGCCAAGATGCCCTTATTTAAGGTGGGTCATCTGTTCTGAAAATTGAAAAACTGTTTAAAAAATGAATGCACATTTTGGTGGGGCACATCAGATGATTGAAATCATATATAGGACCACTAATGGTGGTGATGTATATGGCCACCCAAATGATTTAAACACTCTGAGTCCCACCAACAGGTCATCATCTTGGGCGACTCACTGTTTTTATTTTATCTGTCAAACTCACAGTGAGAATAAACCATTTTTGGAGGAACGGATGATGATAATGAGTGGGCCCCAATTATAATTTCAATTATTTTGATTGGCCCCACTCAAAATATTACATGTACAGTTTCACCTCTATTTTTTTTTCTAAAAAAAAAAAATTCATTAAGAGATTTTGGTCTCTTAATAAAAATGCAGAAATTTGTTAAAAACCCATAAAAAAAATGTTTTGCAGCTATCAAATTGGCTGTTTAAACCTATAAAAAAATATAAATCTTAAAATTAACAACTTATTAAGATTTCCTGACATTAGGTATATGTTAAAAATTAAGGAAAAACCTCAAAGTCAAGAATAGCATGAGACATTGCCGGATAATATGAGATGGCAATTCTCATAGTCCCCACCACAAAGTCATCCAAATATTCCACTCCAATTCACCTCCTCACGTGGGCACCGTTTCTTATTTGTTTTTATATAATTATCGAAACAAACCCACTTCCTAATCTCATTCTATAAATAGGTAGTTTCCATGCACTGCTAAGAATCACCACACACAAGGCCTACCAGTCCTCCATTATTTACCATTAGTAGTACTAGTACTAGTACTAGTTCCAAGTGTTTGGAGATGGCCCCAAAGAGCTCAGTTTCCACAGCCCTCTTCCTCTCTATCAACCTTCTCTTCTTTGCCCTTGTAACTGCAAATAACACCCCTAGCTCCAGTGGTACGTGCCCTAGAGATGCTTTGAAGCTGGGTGTATGTGCCAATTTGCTCGGACTAGCAAATATTGTGGTAGGGTCACCACCCACCCTACCATGTTGCTCACTGCTGGAAGGGCTGGTTGATCTTGAAGTGGCTCTCTGCCTCTGCACTGCCATTAAAGCCAATATTCTGGGCATTAATCTAAATGTTCCTCTCACCCTTAGTTTGCTGGTCAATGCATGTGGGAACAAGGTCCCATCTGGATTCCAGTGCTAGAAAGTCTTTTTCCTTGTTGGCTTCCTCTTCCTTGATTGTGGTGTGTCTGTGCTTTTGTTGGGTACAAATGTATAAGTGTTCACTTGTTTCCTACTTGCTACACCGTGGATACAGTTCTTAGATGTTGATTTTGGTGTAAGAGGGAGAGAGGAGATGTATCTCCCTGTCTTGAAATTTAATAAAAATCTGCCTTTTTATATGCATTTGCTTCATGTTTTCTTTTGTTTTGATTTTCTTCTTCAGAACACTGCATGAAAACTAAAATGTGAATATTCAAAACGGTCTACAGTGGATCTAGATGCCCAAGCCTGAGTCACTAACATCAGGCCTAGAATTTAAGCCAGGCCATGCGATGCAGGTCTTAAATTGAGGCCCAACTATCATGTGATCTCCAGGCCTCATGCTCTCATGTAACACAATAAAAAAAAAAAAAAACTCCCTACGAGATATTGTGTATCTATCAAAAGTGATAGTAGGAAGATCACCTCATATGAAATTTTGTTGTAGAGTCAATAAACTGGTCCCTTAAAAAAGACCTCTACTCCATCTAATCATGAGTGGGGAAATAGTCTGGATTCCACAGGGGGTGGGTCAACCTGATTCCAGTTGTATACAATATTTGTTGGGTCCTACCTTTGAAATTCAAGACCACTCAAATCACCGGTCAAGTTTATATCCATGTGAGTTTTATTCATTAATTGGTCTCTTGAAGTTTTGTGGAAATAAGAAATTGTTTCAATAGAGCTTACAGTTTCAACCGAGATAATTCACGAGCTGATTTCTAAAACCATGGTTTAGGCTTCACATCATCAAACATACAGAAAAAGTAATTGTCATGAGATTATATTATTGAGAAAGCTGGGCCATGGCCAGGGGGATGATCTTGGAAAAGACCGAATGTAACAGGGGATTTTATGATTTTATATATCTGTGTGGGCAGGAGAGTTGGGGAGGGAATTTTGGAAAAGACCGATATGTTATAGGTCGACATTAGTAAAATAGATTTGAAGAAGTGGAACTTATCAAACGAATTGGTTCAATATAACTCGAAGTGGACAAACATAGTTCATGTAGCAGACTTTTGATGATGATGATGACCATATATCCCCTCCTTTACCAAATTTTTTGTTTTCACGTATAGGTCCCCAAAGAAAAATCTCCTAGTTCTGTGATGGACTGGTCTAAATGTACTGTCATGGAATAGAAGCCCACCCCCAGCTCTCGTATTAAATGGGCTTGAGTTTGGGGCTGGCCCTGACCTAAAGGCCTAAAATTCTGTTTTAAGATTGAGACACAAGCATTATTATCACCCGATTAAAACTGTCACTAGGACTACAGATGACCAGACAAGCCGGCCTGGACTATTTACAAACCGATGTGGCTTAGACAGGGTGAGGTTTGTGTAAATAGAGGTGTTCATGGGCTGAATGTGGCCGGGCCCAAGCCTGTCAAACCTGAATCGTTTTGATTGTTTTAAAATTTAATAAACTGAACTGCTTTTCATTAATTGGGATAACCCATTTAAATAAGATGTATACAAACTATATTCCCTTGATCATAGGGATTGAGATGCCCAATTACAACAAAATAAGATAAGATTTACATAGTTTAAATTTTGAATGTAATACTCCCCCTCAAGTTGAAGTGTGAATGTCAAGAACGCCCAACTTGCGAACTAAATGATGAAATTGTTCATTGCCCAAAGCTTTGGTAAAAATATCTGCTATCTGTTGAGAAGTATGAATCTTTGATGTCCGAATAAGACCAGACTGAAGTTTTTCACGTATAAAATGACAATCTATTTCAATATGTTTTGTTCTTTCGTGAAAAACTGGATTAGTAGCAATATAAAGTGCAGCTTGATTATCACAATGAAAGGTCATCGGTTTATGATGAGAAAGACCAAGATCAAGGAAAAGATAATGAAGCCATTGTAATTCACATGCAGTTTGGGCCATGACCCTATATTTTGCCTCCGCAAAAGATCTTGAAATAGTGTGTTGCCTTTTAGTTCTCTGTGAGATAGGACTAGAGCCAATGAATGTACAATAGCCAGTCGTGGAACGCCGTGTGGTCGGGCAGGTCGCCCAATCAGCATCACAAAAAGCAGTGATATGAAAAGTGCTATTAGAAGAGAGCAAGATGCCATAACCCGGCGAACCTTTCAGATAACGAAGTAATCGTAATGCTGCATCAAGATGAGGACGCCGTGGGGTTTGCAAAAATTGGCTTAAAATATGAACAGCATACAAGATATCAGGTCACGTAATTGTGAGATAAATGAGGCGCCCTACCAACCTTCTATACTGTGAATGATCGTTAAGTAAGTCACCATCAGTAGGTTGAAGTTTCAAGTGTTGCTCCATAGGAAATGCACAAGTCCGAGCACCAAGCATGCCCATATCTTTTAAAATATCTAAAGTGTATTTTCTTTGGCATAAAAAGAGTCATCTTTTAGAGCGAGCAACCTCAATGCCTAAAAAATATTTTAGAGGGCCAAGATCTTTAAGATGAAATTGTGTCCCCAGAGAAGCCTTTAATGATAGAATTGTCCTTGGATCAGTACCTGTAATGAGGATATCGTCAACATATATCAAAACATACGTAGAAGTGGTTTTGGTAATTTTAGTGAAAAGGGAATAATCAGCCTTGGATTGAGAAAAAACCAACAGCAATAAGAGCATTAGAAAATTTGGAAAACCAATTCCGTGAGGCCTGTTTCAACCCATATAATGACTTTTGAAGCCTGCAAACACGAGTCTCCCCCTAGAGAATCCCGATGGAGTTTGCATATAAACTTTCTTCTAAATCACCATGTAGAAAAGCATTATTAACATCAAATTGAGTAATAAATCAGTTTTTCGTGGATGCAATAACTAACAAACAACGAACAGTAACCATTTTGGCAACAGGTGCAAAAGTCTCATGGTAATCCAAACCTTCTGCCTGAGTATAACCTTTAGCAACAAGACATGCCTTGTATCTTTCAATGGTGCTAACAACCTTATATTTTACTTTATAACCATTAAGAATGATAGTGGGAATGGGCTGAGGTAATGTATGGAGAGAAAAAATAAAAATAAATGGTTGTGTGGGGTGATGAGATGCACGAGAGTGAAGATAAGGAGAGAGTGGTTAATGGTGCTCTGATACCATTTTAAAATTTGATAAACTGAACTGCTTTTCATTAATTGGGACAACCCATTTAAATAAAATGTATACAAACTACATTCCTTTGATCACAGGGATTGAGATGCACACACAACAAAATAAAATAAGATTTACATAATTTAAATTTTGAATGTAATACATTGTCAGGACTTATAATTATACTGGATAGCGTCCACAACACTGAGAGTTGGGATGGCCTCTAATCATACTTAGGCCCCAACTTGGTCCATTTACTTATCCGGAGATAGAATTAGTCCCCCATGCAGCCCACAGTTGTAAAACACTGCCCAAATCCGGATCAATGTATGCCAGGCTAGCACCAGACCCAGGGTGGCACAGCTGATAGCACCCATATGTTAGTTTTTCTCCGCACGTGCGCACATTCGCCAACACATCATGCTTGAGTGTTGTTTGCACTGTAGGTTCCCACACTTCCCTGGGGATCAATCCATGAGTCCTCAAAGTTAAAAGTATCACTTGAGTATGGTGTCTTACCCAAGTGGTAAAATGCGTCAGTTCTCAACGGGAGGTCAAGGTTTTGACTTGCATGCGTGAGATTGTCGCTGCTCATATATACTACTTCACCCTTTGTGTTTGCAGGTTCTCTCCCCATATGTGAGAGTCTTGGGCCTCTCCCCACTCCTTGACCAGTAGCCAAATTAAAAAAGTTATATTTCATTAAAAAAAAAAACAACTTAAGAAACTGTTAAATTCTAAGGCCCTAAAATCAATAGTTATGATGATCTAATTGAGTTGGTTTTTTGCCCAAAAGTATATATATCCATGATGATAACTTTCTAACACACTATCCTCTCATGATTGGCAGACATTCTATTAATTAGGTCTCACAAGGGGCTTAGAATTTTACCTCTCATGCAGGCTATGAGATATATCTCTCTGCACAACACATCCCTTATTTTAATATGATTTCATTTTTATGTAAACATAAAAAATTGAAGGCTGACTTTTTTTTTTAAGGATTTTAGTTTCCATTGTTTGGTACTGAAAACTTGCTACTTCTTGGGTCTGAAAATGATTTCTTCATTTAATAAAAATTGAGAAAAAAAATAAAAAATGCTTTCATCTAGGTTACACCCATGGTCACTATCTCATCCACTCTATAAATATCCGCAACCCCTTGATCCAACCTCACCATCAGAAGACCCTTGTTTAAGAAAATCTGAGTGTTGGAGATGACCTCAAAGATCAATGCTTCGGCTGCCCTTTTCCTTGCCCTCAACCTTCTCTTCTCCCTCCTTGTCACAGCCAGTTACAAACCCACTACTAATCCAAAGCCTAATTACAGCGTAAGTTCATGTTCTCATTCTTGTTCTGGTTCTGGTACCGGTTCCGGCTCTGGTGCCACTTGCCCTAGAGATGCACTAAAGCTCGGCGTATGCGCTGATATTTTAAAGTTAGTGAATGTAGCTGTGGGCTCCCCTCCAACTCTCCCTTGCTGCTCCCTCCTTCAAGGCCTCGTCGATCTCAAAGTAGCTGTCTGCCTTTGCACTGCCATTAGAGCCAAAGTCCTTAGTATAAATCTCAACGTACCTGTCTCGCTGAGCCTGTTGCTCAATGCATGTGGGAGAAAGGTCCCAACCGGCTTCAAATGCTCCTAGATACTCATTTTCTATGTCCACGTACCTAATATTGTATCTTTACATGTATGAAGTGTTTTGAATAAGTGCTGGTGAATGAGCCTTCAATGATTCTTACACTGGAGCACATAGTTCTCAAAATCACAGGTGGTTATCTACTGTATGATGGGGTGATTCCTTGCGATTTGTGGAATTGCTGCTTATATGCCTATATATAACTTGAGGCACTGTACTGTTGAATATATATAGTGGAGTAAAGATTAATCGAAGTCTTTAGCATGGTCGATCTACTGAGAAGAGAGTCTTATGGCATATTGAAATCAGCATAGATAACTTTAAATTAACACCAGGGGATACCCTCGTCTGAAAAAAAAAAAAACATAACTACAAAGAAGTGATTTTCAGAGGCTGGCAGGAAAAAAAAACGCCAGATTTTTTCCACTGCTATAAGGTAGCTAAATCCCAAGGGTTTATGGCAGATTCAAACCTCCCACCAGGGATCGATTGCTGATGGAAGGGATGAGAGTAGAATGCCTTACCAACAGGTCATCCCTATTTTCCCGGTTTGTGGCACTTTTAACGGTGGAAAACAATTTCCACCGTTAAAAGGCATTTTTTCCCACCGCTTAAATCGCCTTATTTTTTTTATGGTGAAAAGGAGCAAAAGGCTGCCTATTGGTGGAAGTACTCTCTGAGAATTGTAAATAATTAGAAAGGAGATAATTCTAAAATTGGGCTGCATCACTTTACCTAATCCACACTTATCTTTCTTTTACTTCTCATTGCTATTTTCATGAATGACTTGTAAGTCAAAATTAGCAAACTCTAAGATGGGATCTAGCTAATATTCTACATTTTGGGTATACTTGGCTGGTTAATGTCAGGCTGTTATGACTGTATGGATGGGACAAAAAAAAAAAAAAAAAAGGTGCTCTGCGAGTCTTTGTAAACACCCAAATTTCAAGTAATTTAATTTGATCAGTAAAACTCACCATTGATGAAAAGAATGTAAAAATATGGTCAAATCTTGTTTGCCTAATCCAAGTATATGCATCCTGATAAATTAAATTTCATAATGTTATTGGGAAAATGCATTTTAGAGGGTCAAGACCAGAAATTAATGTTCTTGAATGCATCAAATTACTAGTCATTTAATTGTTTGGAAGGATTCTTGGCTGGATTTTTTTGTTGTTGAGAATTTCTGAGAATATGCCATGTTTGTTCCTCAGCTTTTGCTCAGATATTTAGCCTTCAAAATGCCTAAAGAACCTGAGCATTTATGAATTTAGCTGGAGACAACATTTGAAATTCTCAGGTGACATTGCCTGTAATTAACTTACAATGTTTGGAAATTCTGAAATCTTCAAATCCTCCTTAATTTCAGGAGAGAAGTTCAAAATTCAGTAACCATAAAATGGCTAATTAAGTCATTGGAATGTATAAAGTTTTGAAATTCCAACTTCTTTATTCAGATTCTCATTTGAACAAATCAATAGAATTTCTGTAAAGATTTTGACACATTTGAAACCGTCTGAAAAGTCCTATAAATTCTTAAAATCAAACCTGCTTTTGTTAGCATTTTGAAAAAAAAAAAAAAAATCGGCATGGATGCCGGGGCAAGTAAAAACCTCTGGTTTTTGCCGCACAATTTACAAGTGGACATTTCAATAGGACGACATGTGGCATATTCAGGGAACCTATTGGCCCCATTAAATTAAGTATGGACCAAAACTCAGGTTTAATGGATTGGATAATTGTCTAATCTAAGGGCAAAAAACCAGGCCATTATAATATAAGATTTAATGAAAAAGTTTTCTCCTATGCACAGTGCTCTAATAGAGTACTCATCTGGACCATCCCCACGGACTGTCCATGAATAACATAGGACCCACCATTATGACCGGCATCGATCCAAACTGACTGCATAGCGCAGGAAAAAATCAACCAAACTATAACTATTATTTGCTCACTTGACGGCTAAGAGTACAAGGGTGGGGACCTCTATTGTACTATGGGCACTAAACTTTTACTCCTTTTTTATCACAAGTTGGCCTGCTGGTCAGAAAATGATAAGCAAACTTGCCCACCAAGGACTGATCCAGAGTGGAGTTGCGGTAGGGGGCACTCTATCCACAGAGGCAGCCATGTAATTCCCCAAGCCTTTTAATTAGTCTTGATTTGGGTCAAGATTCAGGCATTTAATTTAAGTTTGATTACAGGGTTATGTAACCTAGGCCCAGGTCAGATAGGGGTCCCCTATACAAATGCAATTCAGATTTGAGCACCAAATTGATTCGATCCAAAACTGACCTATTATCATCTCTAGAAAAGTATCTTATCTCTTAGAAACTCAAAACTACAATAAGAAATCAATTCCTGTTTTAGTAAATACTTTCTTACACAGATTCTCGTGACTTCTCATCTTTTTACCAGTTCAACACTGCAACTTTGTCATTGACCTGTCCATGTCAATTACCATAAAAGTGCCCGGACTCGTAATAAGATGTATCACTTTCTTCAATATCCATACTCTCTTTCAGAAAGTTCTCACATCTTGCAAGAAAACCTGATTGTGAAAGAGTTTCCTTCTACGATTGTATTCCAAAAGTTCGGAAAAGTTTTTTCCAAAGCCCTCACATTATTTCATCTTTCTGTTGTACTCCTTAAAACTTCAAACAAACTTCTTAATACTAACCGACAATATATATTAGAGTAGGGGAGCTTTTATTCAGTAAATCCTGTGTCATCTCCAAGAATCTTCCAACTCATTGTAATGTTTTCTCATACGTTTATGAAATTCAGCTCTACAAAAACTATCCATCTGACATGGAGAAATTCTGGGACTCGTAATAAGATATATCTCTTTCAAGCGCTATAACGAAGATATCATTTTGATAATTTACTCAATTCTGCTACCTAGTGGAATGATTAGGCTGACAAGTCAGCCTAAATCTTATCACTTATTCAAATTTGAAGTTCATCTACTTGCAATTAGCCCACTTAGCACTGGTCTCACATTCTTGCCCCCCCATGGTTCAGTTTCATGTGGTGTGAATAGGCCGGGTTGCTCTTATCAGAGCGGATCATTCACAGTGCGCCACGTTGGCAAAAACAACAAGTGCATCTGCTCCCATTTGCTTCAACTGCAAAACCCCTTGGTTTTCTCATAGTTTTTTATCGACATGGTGGGTTGTGGGTGGACCACTTACAGTAAGCGTATGTGATGGAGGATCGGGGCTCTATTCAAACATCTACTATCATAGAATTTTGAGGATAACAATAGGCATACATTAAGGTTTCAAAGATTATTTGAAAGAAGGGCATTTCCAATATGAATGCCAATTTTGGAGGGGAAATTGATTGTGAGGGGGTCGGATTAAAATTAGGGGGAGTCATGGGCTTGTTATCTTTGCAACAACAAGATTTTTCTCAATCTTTCTACGTTTTTTGTCATTAGGGAACTGAAGCTGCTCTTGGTAGGAAAGTTGCTGCTGTCATCTTCTTCCAAGTAATCTCTACTCTCTGGTCTCTCCGGAATGACTCTAAGCACCGCAACCTGAAGCCCTCGCTGCCCAGAGCTAAGTTCTTCTGTATGGATCGCCTGAGAGGTCTCCCTAGCTCCAAGCCAGGTTCTGCCAATTCCCCTTCTCATCCAGTTCTTAGAGGCTTGGGTCTGATCTGATTCCTGCTCTGTCTCTGGATTAGCTGGTAGCCTCTTGTTTGTTGTTGAGTGTGCTGCGCTGTCGGCGCTGTGGCTGGTTGTGGTCTGGGAAAGGCCCCCTATCTGGGGATTTTCCAGCAGGAGTTTCCTTGTTCAGTTCGGGAGCTGGTAGAGGAGTTCAGTTTAGTCTTGGCAGGCTCTTTGTGGTTTGGCTGGGCTTCTTTTGGGCTGCTGTCTGTTGGGCCTGGTTCTGAGAGCTGGGCTTTCTCGTAGCTTCTCAGCTAATTTGCAGGGGAGATATTCTTTGGTGCTGTCCTCTCTTTGCTGCTGGTTTGTTCTGTGTTTTTGCAGCTCTGGGGCTCTGAGGTGCGGTGGAGTTTCCCTCTCTCATTGTTGGGTTAGCCTTAGCTTCTCTTGCTTTGGAGCTCTGTTTCTGTTTTGGTTTTTGTTTTCCTTCCAGTTCTGGGTTGGCTTCTTCTGGTTGTTATATTTTTTGGTTGTATTCTTTTTCCTCCTTGTCCTCGGGGCCTTGCCCTGTTTTTCGCTCTTAATTCAAATTTACCAATTAGCGAAAAAAAAAAACGTAATATTATCGTATAAAGACCATTTCAATCTACTAGTACAATATTGCCTCACTTTGATCATTTTATATATATGGATTTTTCCTATTCTTTGTCAATGAGATATATATGTTCATCAACTAAAAGACAACCTAGGGTGCCATATGTTTCTTTTTTCCTTTTTTCTTGGAAATGATTGCTGAAACCATACACACTATTTTCGTAACTTTCATGAGAGGAAAAACCTCTCTGTTAAGGTCAACGTTCACCATCGCTCCTGAACAATTATAATTATGGTCGAGCCCTCGCACTTACCATAAAACTGTTGTTTTGTGCTTTCCTATCACCAATTGATTTTGAAATAAGTGGTAGTTCAATGGGATCTAAGATCTTACAAATGGTATTAGAGTTTGGTTGGTCGGGTGTTCAAGTCATGAGCATGGTCGCAACATGCTCTTTTTTGAGTTTTTAATGCCAATGGCATTGTAAATCAGATTTGTTCCTCATGTTGCGAACCCTGAAAACTCTGTAAATATAAAGCAATACAGGTTTTGTTTGTTTTATATATATATATATATAGTGTCAGCTTCTAGATCCTCTTTACATACGAAGTGCCTCATTTTCTCTATATACCTTGGCCTCGGATAAAATAGATGCATAGTTAGCTTAATCATATTATACTAAAACCATCCTTACTATAAAAAAAAAAAAAAAGAAAAAAGGTTCCCCACACGCATAGCATGGTGGTAGGGACATTTGACTCCGATTAAGAAGCGCGCGCTCGAGTTTTTGCCCTGCCAAATTTCCTACTTAACTAGAGGATTTGTGCATGCTCGGGTCATGGCCTCCAGAATGTAAAATTTCATGATATGAAGTATTCTTAAACTTTTGTTTGATGGCTAATCTAACACTTTTTTTTTTCTTGAATTGTGTAGTAGTACGTATTCCGTGTTCATTTTCACAGTACCTGCAGAACCTGTAGAGATCCATAGTCTATTGGAAATTGCATTTGGCAAATGTCCTATTTCCTCTTGGGTTTTATACTCACTGATCTAAGAGTTTTTTTTTTTTCCATCTCTAAATTGTTAATGTATAAACCAGAAAGGGCAATAAAAACATAGCTCAGAGACAGCTTAGCCTCGGCAGGCATAAGAAACCAATGATCAAGAGTAATAACAAACAATGGAGTTTTTCTCTTCTGTTGTGATAAAAGTTTACTTTTTCTTTGTTAAGGAGATTCAATGAAAAACCTTGTAGAGGCATTCTCAACATGAACATCAATGAAAATAAATTCTCTTGCAATCACTTCTATGCCCAGCTGTTCACCTTGATGGAATTTGGCAGTTCTGTACAGAAACATTTATCTCAAACAACAGTGGATCAAACCTAGAGTGGCTTTGAATAATTGCACTAATTGGTGGGGAGTAGGCATACTATAAACCATCGATTCAATCGATAAGCAAATTAATTGTAACTCTTAATCATTTGAACATCACTTTGACGGATATGAGACATGCATGGAGTTGTACTCTCTGCTTCAAGAGATCTAATTCAGGATTAGTAGTATCCATGAAGGATCATCTCGGAATATATTAACTAAGTAATAAAAAAACCTGCCTGCTTTTTTTAATATTCCCAAATAACAACCTCTATTTCGGTTTTCTTACATGCAACGACCTCTTACAATCCTTAACAATATTGATTAATCCAAATTCTCCTACAAGTGAACTGATTACAATCCAGCTCTATGGAGCCTAACTGGGGCCCACCTTTGACCAGTATAGCTCCCTCCCCCACCCCCTGCCCCCAAACAAAACAAAAAAAAGAAAAGGAAAAAAAAGAGAAAATTTAAATAAATAAAATCCAACCTTTGCTCTCCGTTCAATTGAAACTCAAGCAAATCTATATTTACAAAAAAAAAAAAAAAAAAACCTTTAATATTGTTAAATCAAGAGCTAGGGTAATCTGATGGGGCTTAATATTTTATATGCCCTTTTAAGAATTTTACCTACAACAATAGAAATATATCTTAGTAGGCCCTATGAGCTGAACCATAAAAGCGCCGTATGTGTTATGCTCGGAGGTAAAAATCCTCCTTGATTAATCACTTGGACCCACAACCAGCATTGTGCATTGTGTTCTATCACGTCGATCAAACCAATATAATATCTATAAAAAGTAATAAAAAGTACTCTGAATTAACTAAACTAATTTTTAGTAAATTAAATATAGTATTGAATTATGGTTTAAATGACTCAATTATAATGCCAAATTATTGAACTATCTAGAGTTAAGTATTTTTACTATAGTTTAAGCTTTTTTTTTTTTTTTTTGCTTAATGGTAATTGCGTATGAAAAGGAAGAAAACAGGGGGCAAAAACACCCCCAAACAGGAAACCAAAAAAAGGGGAGGGAAGGCTTATAAAATTTGCCAGCCAACCCAGCCAGCCAGCATGGAGTGTTACTATAGTTTAAGCTATCATTGCTATTTCTCGAAGTTAACTAAGCGAAAAATATGGAGGGTTACTGTAGTTAACGGGAAGCTTGGCTTTTTAAGTGATGATATAATGAAAAGTCAGTCTAAAGCGGTCAAAAGAACTTCGATCTTTTGGCTTTTAACCATTGGTCAAGGAGGCTCACTGATATTGTAGGGGAGTAAGCATGTTTTTATTTATAAAAAGAGATTTTTACAGCTTAATCCCTCTTAAACTTGGATTCCATTTGGATGGTTGTGTGTTTGGTCCGTTTTGATGGACCAAGGGTGGGCCCCACAAACATAAGCTTACGAAATTTTATCTTAAATTTTAGATTAAGAGAACTTTAAATGAGGAGAGCCTTGTTTATATATATATATATATATATATATATATATATATATATATACCAAGTAACTTGATAAGTGGGACATAGCAAATGGAAAATGCTTATACTGCTTGCAATAATATAACAACAACTAATAAGAAACCTAGACATTTCACATGGAGTAATGTCATCACTTCACATACAATCTTCCACACCCCAAAACCCAACTCTTAAAAACAAGAAAAGAACAAACCATAATAGAACAAACTACTATCACCAACACAGCAACCAAACCCTTACAAACACCAATTGATTAGAGCTACACACGCTTAAAGAGGAGGGCAAGTGAAACCGGGTGGGACTTCCTTCCCACAAGTGGCAAGGAGTTGAAGAGAAATGGGGAGGAAGATGTTGAGATTGAGAACCTTGAGCCTTAAAGCAGTGCAAAGACAAATAGCTGCTTCAAGCTCAAGTAGCCCTTGAAGCACTGGGCAGCAAACGTTAACAACCGGGTCCCCGAGACCAATGTGCACCAGCCCTCCAAGCAAATCCACACACAGTCCCAGCTTCAACGCGTCGATGGGGCAAGTGGTGGGTGCTGAAGGAGGAGGTGGGCAGGGCGGCTTCGTCACAGGAGGAGTTACGCTGGGTGGAGGAACGATGATGGGTGGGATGATTATCGGCGGTTTTGTCACTGGTGGTTTTGTTTTAGGTGGTTTCTTGTGAGGAGGATGAGGCTTCTTATGTGGGGGTTGGGAAGGTGAAGGGCAGTCACCACAGGCAGAGATTGGAGGAATTACTGTTGTGGCCATGAAAATCAATAAAAGAAATGACACTGCAGTGAGATTGGATGCCATGATAGATGAGATGATGAGTGACACCAACTGTGGAGAAAGAAAGGAAGAAATGTTTTGTGAGAGTGATGGCTAGTGAGGCTGAAGAGATATATATAAGGAGATTCTCAAGAAGAACCCGTGACTTACTATTATTAAGAATCAGTGCGTTGAATGAAGTGAAGATTAGGGTTTTTTTTTTTTTTTTTGTCTTTGGACTCGTGGGGATGCTTGGAAGTGGAAAATGTAAGCTTGCGGTTCGTGTCTAGGTTGGTGGAGTTTGGATGGTTGTTGATGGAGTCTGACTTGCATCTACGTAGGCAGGAGACGAATGTAAGCTTGCGGTTCGTGTTCGTGTCTAGGCAGGATGCTTGTTGGGGTCATTTGTCTTTTATACATGTGATAGAAAAAATGGATTTTACAAATGTAAATGTCATATATGTAAATATTATATATGTGAAATATATTACAATATTTGTTAAAATCACCATTTTTATGAATAAACTAGTACATCCAATCGTTTAAATGTATTTAAATTTTTTGAATGTTTTTGCCAATTTCTCAAGATCGATGAAAAAAAAAAAGATATAAACTTAACGACTTCATATTTACAAATAATATAAAACATTGAATGGCTCACATCATGAATTGGGGTCCACAAAAGTGAAAAAAATTAGATATATAAATTGGGACCTTTTTCATTAAGTATTCAAAATCTATGAAGATTTAAGATGGGCTTTAAAATCAGAGGTTTTGTTGTCCAATAGACAATTCGAATGGTTTGGATCACAAATATAAGACCCACAAAATGAGAAAATATAAAGGTAATTGGCGGGGCCCGCAGGAATACAATCACCGTGCAAGAGGCTCTCTATGGCCTTTTTGAACTGGTGAAATTGATTCTCACACTTATTCATGTACGCGAATTTATGCATAAATGACCTTATTTATACATTATTTTTACAACTTGCATCATAAATGTAAATCAACGCAAGCAAATGTGATGGTGCATGACCATGGAAAACTTTCTCCCGTGCACTCACATTTGAAGCATTCTAATGGTAGAACCCACCTGAATTTTACATACATCCAATCAAGAATGCACGGTGTGTAGGTAAATATTTTCTGCATAACCATTGCATAGGTGAAAATAGATGCACGCGATTAACAAATAATATTACTGCCCCCATGTGTATAACAGAGATGCCATCTGCCCTAAGCAGGAGAGAATTCGTCATCATTTTCTCAATAAATTCAATACAGTAGCTAAATTTGTCACATTGGTGAGATAAACGAATAATAACAAAAGAGCTTGTACTATTGTGGTCAGCGCTCGATCGTGTTTGCAAGCATGAAGTATTCGGACGAATCTGATCTCACAAGTGTACAAAATTTCAATCAACTTTAGAGGCGAGCTAAGTTCATCTGATCAATCCAGTCCATGATTTTTTTTTAAATTTTCTTTTGCAATTTACGGAGTCATTGCCCCGGCCAGCCCCCCTAGGTCCACCCTTGCTTGTGAAGCCTGTATACTTAGGAACCCTTCTGTAGGTACTGTGTGAGCTTATAGGACCCCTTAACCACTCGGGTGTCTTGTGTTCATCAACTTAGTTTGATCTTGTTTTCTCCAATATGAGCATGCATATAAAATATATACGGTAATATTCAGGTGAACACTAGTTTTCATATATTATATGCGACATTTTTTGTGGGACCCAATTGGGATTAGTGACTATCAAGGGTTTCCTATTGGTTGCTAGGTTTGGATGGATTATTAATCGAGCGCCACAAAAAAATTTTCATACTAGTTCTCACTTAAATATTTCACATTATATAAAACACATGCACTCGAAAAAAATAAAACAATATGAGCCGAGCACAAGCTCAAGCCAAGCCCTTAATGAGACAAGTTGAGCCAAAAAGACTGTAGCTCAAGCTTGACTTCATTAATTTGGCTGGCTCCAATTTAGCATGATTGGCTTAGGCGGCAAGCTAAGAAGTTTTGAGTTAGCTCAGCCCGTGCATATCCCTTGTGAAATGTGGCCATTTGCAATGCGAGATGTAGGTTCAAGATCATTCATCATGAAAAGGATTTGTAAAAATGGCTTTAGCCATATGAGTCATTCAAAATGAATGCCCTACCTTGTATGATAGTGTTTGAAAATTTTCTCTAGTAAGTGGAAAACTCTTATCCTATGCACGCACTCCTACCCGAGTCCACATTTGGACCATCAACAAAGGCGGGCCACTTTTGAATATCACTGGGTTGAACATAATGAATGGTACCAATGCTAGGGACCATGAGAAAATCATCCCATATAAGACTTGGCTCCTCAAAATATAAGATCATTTTAATCATATTATTAATCATGTACTAAATTTTACGATTGATATTACTTATATTAAAGTCTCAAAATATTTATAAAAAGACGGTTCGAATTTTTAATAAGTGGACCCTACTTATGTCACTCCACGAGAGTGAAATAAACTCAAAAGCCGAAGAGCCTGACATGTAGCCAACAAGTACTAGTTTGATACTCCCCCATCTGTCCACCACGAATTCCCACGGTCCTCTGCTCGATTCTGGATGGAATTTCAAGGTGTCTCCTGAACATATCACTGAGTAGAGTAGATGTTAAGTGAAAGGTCCATGGTTTCTTTTTCTCTGAATCCTCCCAATGAAGAGAGATTCAAAGAGTTCCCATCTCCACTGCAGGGAAGTTAAGCAAATCTATCCAATGGTCAGGGGCGGATCTAGGGGGGGGCCTGGGGTGGCTGCAGCCAGAAAAAAAAAAAAATAGTTTTTCACATTGATAATATTGATTTGGTTGGCCAAGTGAAAGTGAAAGGTTGTTTGGATGAGACAAAGGTCGAAAAATTGTCAGACTTTGCATGCTTCTGTAGACCCTAGGTTCAAGTGTGTTACAAATGGTGAAATTGGTGTTTTCATGTCGATAAGATAGAAATGTTATGACTTATGCTTCATGCTTGAATTTGTGAATGTAGATTTTGAAGGGATATATCTGAGAAATAGCCAAGTGGATCATCTACAAAGAGCACAAGTGGGAACAACACAAAGAATGAGGTATAATTAAAACCCATTGCTTATACTTTATCCAGTAAGCATGAAATTCCTGCTTAGGAGTTTCCTGCTAAGCATCATGGTCAGTAATGAGTTTATAGATCATTAGAAGTCCTTGTAATTCTGTAAATTGTGGAGTTGTTCAATTTTGTCCTTCGGAGTTTGAAAAGAGCTTTGTTTATGAAGGACAAATCCTTTGTGGCATCCATATAACCAATGTGCATATTCACTCTAGTCTCTAAACAGAGATTTTAGATTCTAGGAATGTTGACTTGGAGAAGATGCTTCAAAACTCAAAAGGCAATTTGAGTTCGTCTTGTGTTCAGTGGGGTTACCATTTATAAAAAATGAGCTTGGAGAAGTAGTTATGATGAAGCATGCATTAAATGCTGAAAATGTTGTGGCAAGTTCAACTCCATTTTTCTGTGTGTTGTGATATCTTACTTTAAGCCTTTTGAGTCTGGCATCATTATAAACAATTGAATTTCAGTCAATTTGAAATACAATTGTGATATCATACTTTATAGTTTGCACTTGTTAACCCCTATTACTTCCATTACATTAAGTGATGGTTCAAAGGCTTTAATGCTTGTTTTCATTAGCCCTAGTGAAGACGATGTGGGGAGAGAATATGTTCTCTGAACTTCACCAAAAGAGCAAGAGCTATAGAGTCTAATAGAGATGGTGACTGTGACTTACACCCTTTGACATTTTGTATTATTTTTAACCCATCACATTTTTGAAGATAGTACATAGATAGTTTTTGGTGGGACATTGTTGCTATTTTTTATAGTTTTTGGTGAGACATTATTGCTATTTTTTTAGTGTAACTTAAGTGCAGCCCCCCCAGATTAGAAGTCCTGGATCAGCCCCTGCCAATGGTGCTGATGGTGAGGAAAATAATCACACATCTTTACTAAAACCTTATATAAATCTTCTCTTCGTATGCTTTAAAAAAAAAATTGTTGCCACTTTTGCCTTGCATCGAAATCGGGGCAGACCCAAGTATTAGGTTTTGGGCCATGGGGGGTAATCACCCAAGTGGACCTGAAAAAAGAAAGCCTGAAAACAAGCTGTGGGTCTTTCGAATGACAAAATAAGGAAGAAGACAGTAATATTATAGTCATGCCCACCTCTCAAAAGAAATTTCCTTTCTCTGCTGCTGCGTACAAACACGACCACTAGAATTCCTCTTCTTTAATAAACATATCTTGAGAATCCGTATATGGAGTACAGCTGTACACGCAAGCATGAATTGTATTTGGACGTTCCTCCAAGTGGCCGATTCACTGATCAAGTCACGGAGAGGACAGACATCTGAGCACAGAATAGAGAGGCTCTGAGTCTGATCACTGTCATTTTTCTTTTTCAATCTTTGCTGCTAGGTTTAGTCCTCGAAGGAAACATGTAGACTCAGGTTTCTCCTTTTATCTCCTTTTACTTTCTCATTGTTCTTAACAATGAAAGTAAAAAGAATAGTAGAAAACTAGCTTCTTCCTGTTATACAATTGCTGATGAGCTTCAGTTGAAAGAAACTTGCAAAAAAGTCACTATTATTTCATATGGTAAGTAATATTTAGATGAGAATAAGTTTTCACAAATTATATGAGAACTTTCCGTGAGAACCAATTGTGGGCTCCATTTGGGAATAGGATTTGGGGGGATGGAAAGATCTATGTGAGACCATCCAAGTATCAAGTTTGACTCCAAACTCATGCCCGGCCCTAACCCCTTTATCCATAGCCTATAAGTTTAATTGCTTCATATTCAAAATAATATTCAACCCTCGATCCAACGGTTCAATCTATTTGGATGTGTGCCAATACTTGAAATTAGTGACTATCAGGAGATTCTCTATTAATTGCTAGGTTTGGATGGATTGCTAGTTGTGCCCCACAAAAAGATTCTCATATAATATTTGAGAGTTTATTCTGACTTGAATATTATCGTTCAATAATATTGTTGGAGATCACACACTAAAACCAGCTTCTCACCAATTTGGGTCCATTTAGACGAGAGGCTAAAGAGTCTAACCTGTGATTGACCACATTATTACTAGTTCAGTATTTGATTGGGAGATTTTGGGTCTTACCCGGCCTCAAATTTATAACTGAGAACTCATCTTGTGGGGTCCACTCAGGATAAAGTGGGATTATGAAGTTGAAGTAAGTAGATGTATCGTAGGTGGGGTGGGTGGAGTGGATTAAAAGGGGTCTATTTGAATAGGGAGTCATTCAAATTTCACCTTCATCCATCCATCCATCCAGTATGAGATGTCCACTAAAAGAGCTCTTGAAAATAATTATTGGTGATGATGAAACATTAAAAAGGCACTGATTTCCTTAGAATTCAAGCATCAGTACCATTACAATAGAAGCTTGTCAAGGGAATGGAATCTATACACTATTCCCACTATCTTTTTACCACTAGAAACATATAATTGATGCCTCCTACTGTCCTACTCTTTTAGCAATCTCTATTGTATTTTGCACCAAAACAACTATTCCATGAAATGCCAAAAAAGCTAAATGAGTAAATAAACCAGACGCACCACAATATTCATCAAAAGTTTTAGACTCCCTGCAGACAAGCATGGTCCAAATGCCCTTGTGCTTACCCATCTGTTATAAAAGTTTGTCCTCTAGTTGTGATTGGCTAATAAATTTTGTACCACCACATATTATAGTAGATTTCATTTCTTTAAGTGATAGTGACAACATGAATGAAATATACGAAAGGGAAAGGACAACAAATTATTAATTATATGGTGATATTCCTTATTGCACTTTTCTTTTGTCTACTACCAAAAAGAGGCACCATTCATTAGGGGCAAAAAAAATCATTTTAGTACTTGCGAACATCAGAAGGAAAAAAATTTATTTAAAAATTAAAAATAAATCCAATGCAAATGTTGATACTATCTTCTTGATATGTGGTAGTCAAAGATCTCAAGGGGTTTTAAGGGAAGTGAACCACTCGAATGAACGGTGGGTGGGGCCAGATCACCATATCATGGGATGCTGCTAGAAAATTCTTTGTAGAACCCAACCAAAAGATCGACGCCCTCACAAGGGTCAACTTGAACAAAAGAATGGTAGATGTAAAGAAGGTCAAAAACAATGTTCACCTGTGCAAAATAACAAGCAGAACCTCTGGTTTAAATCATGTATAGTCCATCAATTCTGTAAAAGCTAGAGGAAATAATAACTTTCATCCATAAGTTTCAAACACTAACCATAAGTATTATCTTATCCGTTCTCTTTCATCTCGTATTCCAATTCCCAAATCCCTTGATGTATATATGAATTGATAATTTATAATTTTTCAATACATGAATGTACAAATAAAGTTTCTCCATTTTGATGTCCTATATTCAATCACCAGTCACCACCGGATACTTGTAGAGATCTTTTAATATATATTCTCACATATTTTTATTTGAACAGGAAATAACTAAACTTGGTGAGTGAAACTGTGGAGTGCTCATTTTAGTTTGCCGAGCTGTATCCGAGTCATGAGCCAACAAACTAAGGGTGCAAATGGGTCGGATCCAAGACGGAACTATGGACCCTCCAGGCCCAGACCTGTTTTTATAATCTAGATCTAATTTCGACAGAGCCTATTTTTTCTATAGGGTTCCAGCTTCAACATAAAAAAAAGGGATCTGGTTTCGAATATGGATCCTAAATAAGTTACATATTGCATTAGTATAATTGGATAAAATAGCTTTAAAATAAGTATTTTTTATATAAAAGTACGACTAATAAATCATTTATGATTAAATTTAAGTAGACTCTCAAATATACATATAACTTAAGCTATGTCGCCCTTCAAACTTATATGAAAATTTTATATGTGGATGTAATCATCATATATCCAGAGCCTTGGGTTGGGACATACTAAGATCTGGTTCTAGGTCTAAATTTCTCTCAGGAACAAAAATAGATTCCAAATCCACTTATTTGGATAATCGGATACTCATTTATAAACCTACTAAAAACTATGATAAAAGTAATGCATTAAGGATGGGGGAAGGGAGGGGCAAATCCAAACCCAACCCGAATTGGCAGTTCAAGGGATAGGTTGGCCTTTTTTCAGGTTATACTTTATCTTGACATT
The DNA here is from genome assembly GCA_038049695.1 of Cinnamomum chago. Taxonomy (NCBI): domain Eukaryota; kingdom Viridiplantae; phylum Streptophyta; class Magnoliopsida; order Laurales; family Lauraceae; genus Cinnamomum; species Cinnamomum chago. The sequence continues at coordinate 116,126,160 of CP142453.1, read as the reverse complement.
TTCTAACCCGACCAAGAGATGTGTTGGGATAGGGTTGAGTATTATTTCATATATAGGCAGCCAACTAATCTGAGATGTGGGACTATGACCCATCAACACAACCCAAATTTAACAAGCGAATTCAAGATATGAGCTACGTTTTAAATTTCAAGTTGGCTATGGATTAGAATTTTTAGGGGTTTTTGACATATTAGTCATCCTTAAACCTATTATCTCCAATTTCATTAGCGAGATTCAAATAATGTCACTAGAGTCCTTTGACTTTGGTTAATATTTTTTTAAAAACTTTTTTGTGTCATATCACATGATACCATGGGATGTATTAGATTTTGTATCATACACTTTCATCAACGAGCAAGCAAATTCACTTTATACAAAACATAGAAAATGATATTAAGTAAAACGTAAATACATACTTGATCACCATTTCTCATATTCTATCATTTGGAAAAAGTTCTCCCTAAGATATTGCATAAAAGTCATGACATCATGTAAAAGTCACATGATATCATGGGATTTATCAGTTTCCATGATGTACTATGTTCCCATATATCTTGGGGTTTATCAATTTATATAAGATATACTGTTCCCATGGGTTTTCCCCCAAGAAATCTGCCTACTAGTATGACTAAGTGCTTGTATACCATTGAAACCTCTTCTTTAATCTGCTTGAAGGACGGGCACTTGAACTAAATTGAAAATCTTTTTTTTATTATAAGGGATCGATCCCTGAGTAGTCAACAGTGCCCACGTCCAACAATTTCAACAATTTCCTCGGCTACTAGAAAATTCAGAAACATCATTTTGCAAGTAAAACTAATCCAAACAAACACTTATAAATCTCATAACGAGACACATTTACCTTGACTTATTAACCGAGACACAATGTACGTAATCGACAAATACAATATTTTGCAAGGGAGCATTCACACACCACACTAACAAAGCAATTAACACTACCCAATGCAGGAAAGAAGAAAAGTAAAACCCCACAAACAAGCTACCCGCCAAACACAGTAACGAAAAAAACAGAAAACAAAAACAACACACACACATAGAGAGAGAGAGAGAGAGAGAGAGAGAGAGAGAGAGAGAGAGAGAGAGAGAGAGAGAGAGAGAGAGCGCTCTAAGCGCATTGGAAGCCAGATGGGGTCTTTTTCCCGCATACGTTCAACAGCAAGCTTAGAGAGAGAGGGATGTTTAAGTTGATGCCCAACACATTAGCTTTAATGGCAGTGCAAAGGCAGACAGCGGCTTCAAGATCAACCAAACCTTCAATCAGTGAGCAGCAAGGGAGTGTAGGTGGGGATCCCACCACAACATTCAACAACCCCAGCAAATCCGCACATACACCCAGCTTCAGTGTGTCCTTGGGGCAGGATGCATGCTTGTGGTGATGTTTAGGGGCCGGTGTTGGGCATGGGACCCCATTGGCGGTGACCAATGAGAAGAAGAGGAGATTGAGAGAGAGGAAGAGAGCAGCTGAAGCAATGGAGACCTTGGTAGCCATCTCAAACAAACTTCTAGAAGAGTTTTAAGAGAGAGGAGAGGTGATGGGATTGGTGAGAACTGAGAAGAGATGATAGCCTATTTATAGAGAAAGACTGTGATTCGTTTGGGAAAGAATGAGAACTGGCCATGTGGGCCATGTGGGCATGGTTGCTAAATGTGATTTAGGGTTTGCAATTTCCGTTGTTTTCATTAGGTGGTGAGTGGTGGCATCCCTCCTCTTCCTATGTCCTTTTCCCTACGTGGGAACGTGCCCATGCATTATTATTGTACGTAGATTATGTGTACAACACCCTGTAGGTTACAGTACAAGATCCCTGTAAACTACATTGTCACAGTGTGACCTCTCGTGAGGAGGACCCACCTTTCCCATCCAATCCAGTCACCAATGCTATTCCCCACTCAAATTAGCAGTAGGAAAGTTTCCTAGCAAAGTTTCCACTCCAAGACGGTTTGAGCAAGAGCATGGAGCAACCAATAGATTGATTATATGTAAATTCATTATTAACTTAATAAAATTCAATAGAGCTAGATTGCATTGTTTAATATTATCAACTCTGATTGAAATATAATTAACTACAATAGAAAGCATAGTGTTTTTAGAGGACTGTATTGTTTGACGAAAAATGTGGTGTATATATATATATATATATATATGGGGAATATTCATATGCATCTATCCCTCACCATGAGGTGAGGGATGCTTCCCTAAATGGGGGGTTTCAAGTACACTCTATGTACTTGAAACCCCCCTTTTGTACTTAAAACCCCTCATTTATTGAAGCATTCATCATCCTATGGTGAGGGATAGATGCATATGAACATTTTCATATATATACATATATATATATATGGGTGGATATCATATACGCATCTAATTTGGACGCTTGGCCGGCTGACCAACCATTGGCCACCAATTGAGTGATGAGAATATGTGGCTATTGGGCCATGACCCATTAATGCTGGGCCCATAACTTGGACATATGTGCATGCCACGTGGATGGTGAATTAAGGAATGAACATGAAGCAGCATGCGCTGCCAAAGTGTGATATTAATGCCTCTGCATTTATAATTCTCGTCTTTAGCTTGGGATGCATCCTTTTTCCTTCACAATCCTTTGTCCTCCACATGCTAATTTTCACCGTGGGAGTAGAAACTAGCTTGTAAGCCTACCTCTCCAATAAAATTACCATGCATGTTCCATGTTTAGACATGAAAACAAGTACACTAATGTCTTGCATGAACAGTGGATGAATGTGCTGATGGGAAGAGCATTTGATGGATTGTGCATAAATCTAAATTTTAGCTCGATTTAATCACCATATATAATTTTCTTATGAAGGGAAGGGCCTTTAAAAATAACCTGTTGGAAGAATTTGGTCTGAGCATTTATTATCCATGATCTTGATCCAATGCTTATGATTGTTGAACTACATATAATCTATAGAATGCCAGGTAGACAAACTGTACCACACAGTTTAACATGTGACTTCGGGTTCTTGTGTAGTTCGTGTAATAAGGGTTGGTGGTTTGGTTATTCAGACAATCAATATGGTGGAACCCACCTCAGACTACATTCCGAGAATTCCTTTGGTATGAGTTCAGGGAAAGATATTCCATCTTAGCTAGTCCCACCCTGTAATGGTTTGGGACATGAATAAAAGAAGCAATGGAGAAAACACCCCCCCCCCCCCCCAACGACCCACAAGTGATTGACCCCAAAAACTCATCTTCTTAAAAATGTAAATGTTCAAATGTCTATGTCACAAGATTTTGATAAGATGATAAAAACTTGTTAAAGTAGCTGAAAGATGAGAATGAGCAGCACATGGGATGAAATTACAAATGCTAGTTTTAGTGCAGATTCAGTAGCTACAGCTGGATGAGGTATGGACCTTGATAGATAGGTTTTGTCTTCTTGAAGCTAAATAACGACACAGGAGGAAATATCGGCCCAAGCTAATATAACAACCGCCAATTGTCAGATGACTGGGAACCACAAAGAAGACACAACACCTGAGGTTAGCATTTTTCGTGGCTGTCAATCCTCCAATACTACTAACTCTTCAGAATAGAATACACCACAAAGTTTGGTGTACGTGGCTTTCACACAACCAGTCTTCTTCTAGATTCGAGTTGTGATTTACCTCTGGGTCAAATGGTCCAGGTTTAAAATCTGGGGTGGGTCCATGGCTCAATATCCAACAGACGAAATACAATTGTGATGGGTCATGGAAGTGGATTTGCGTCAGATATGGGTACTGGGTTAAATACGCAATCGGCATGTATATACCATGAAGATGGAACCAAATCAGATGTAATGATATGAAGAGAAAAACGAGAACAATAACAGATGTAAGTGTCTGTAAGTGCCTAAAAATTACGGACTTGATTAAAAGAGGGTTAAGCTCTTGGTTCGATGATCTGGAGAAGATGAGGGAAAATGATCGGGCCTCTGATGACCTGAAAGAGGAAGACAGAAGTCAGAGCCCCTGGCTATAGGCAGCCGAAGGCACTCCGATGCTCAAGTCAGTATGATCATTGAGAGAAATGGAGAAGGAGAAGTATGAGAGAGCGATCTGTTGCGTACCTTCTGTTGTTTTTCTCCATGCATTATATAGACGTGGGAGTCTTGTTGGAGTGGACCTTAGGGGGAGATGAAAGTCCCATCAGCATGTATCTTTCTCTCCTGAGTGGGGGTAGGTAAAAAGGGGACGTCCCATCGGACCATCTCCCTATACCTATGGACGTGACCCTGAGATAAGGCGTGCCACTTATCTAGGTCTGACGCGCACTCTATCTGTCAGTTCGCCATCCCCGTCACGGCAGCGCATTTATGGCTGAGTGACAGGAAACCGAGATCGGGTTAAAGTTCGAGACCGAGGTGGACACCCGTGAGTGTAGCCACCGAGATGGGATCGACGCTCCCCCGATGTAGTGCTACTGCCGAGCTTGGACAACGCCGAGACTAAGGATAGTCCGAAACCGGGGAGTGGCCCCACATAAATCCGTGATTACGAAACGGTCTCACACAATTGGCCTCTAGCTCTCGAACTCTTGGGCTCTTTCCGAGGTCGGGAGTTAAGATCGAATGGATGTGCTGACCATGTTTTACTGTATCTTGTCATCGTGCGATCCTCATCATGACGCCTTTTCGTTTGCCCTAGGCAATAAATGCGGCATCATAATGGCTTCACCAAGATGGGCACGCGGACATCGTTCCGTATGCCCGAGGTGATAAGTATTGTACCAGAGGCCTGGCTGGGAATGAGTCGGCGCTGCCATCTGTAACCCTTCGTCTGGTCGTTCACCGGGATGGAAGCGGCGCGTGGTGAGCCCGAGGAGCTGCTTCGCGTGCGGGGCAATCAAGAGGGGCGTCCCTCTATAAACTAGGGACGCTCCTCTCCCTTTCTCCTCTTACCCTAGCTTTTGTCTTAAGGAGATTCTGCTGAAGGAGATTTTCTGCCAAAAACAGAAACTCAACGAACCCGGAGCCATCTCGCTTTTCACTCTTCGCTTCTTACTCTTTGCAATCCGTCACGCCTTCTCTGTGAGTTTTTCTTCTCTATTTCTTTTTCCTTTTGTCCAAGGGTTTTCCACCCCTTAGGTTTTTATAGGTCTTGTTCCTTCTCCTCTGCCTTCTGTTCGCTTTCCCTTTAGCCTTTAGAAAATGAGAATCTACAACCACTGGTTAGAGGGTCTCGCAGCCCTGGAGGGATTCAGGGTGGCGTTTGAAATACCAGCTGATGTTCTGGTGAAGCCCGACGACCTCCAGGGCCTCTTTGATGGCTTTACCATATTCAAGAAGTGGATGCCCTTTCCTCTGGTGTCGGTGTGCGAGGGTGGGGTTAGGTTCTCAATCCACCCGCTTCTCCGATCCTGCATCAGCACCTGGCGGATCTGCCCCTTCCAACTGATGCCTAATGGGTTCAAAATAATAATGGGCGTGGCGAAGTTGAACCAGATCCTAGATATCAAGCTCGGGGTACATGACATAGAGGATGTCTATGACATCTGCAAGTCTGTGGGGGGCGAGGATTCTTACTATCTTCGGGTGAAGGCTAGGCGTCGGCCCTTGATTAACGCCCTGGAGGACTCAAGCAAATATGCTGGGGACGTCCGCCTACTGGTTTCGGGGAACTGGGAGTTCGGGGCATCCGAGACCGAGGTGGCGCGGAGAATCCGGGTTTCGCGCAAACCAGGGACCCCCCCCCCCCCCGAGTAAATACTCGCTTCCCTGGGCTACTTCTGTTTGTTTTACTGCTAATTAGTCAAGCTAATGTCCTCTGTTTTCTGCACAGGTATTCAGCGAAGGAGGAGAGACGCCGGACTCGATCGTTGGAAGAGGAACGACGCCTGGTTCGTGAAGATCTATGACTACCACGGCCACAACGATCGGGCCGCCTTCTCGCTGCTCAGGTACAAGCCACGGTACTAGTCTTACACCAAGAAGACTGCCGAGATCCCCCTTGAGCCGATAGGGGAGATCGTGCTCACGCTTGCGGAGACTAGCGGCCAAACTTCGGAGCCCCAGGGACCGATCTTAGTTGCAGACAGCTCCCCCGACCGAGACCAAGCGAAAGAGGAGATGGACGGGCCGCGCCCTCCTTTGAAGAATTTGGGGGCCGTGTTTCGGGGGTCGAGTTCCGCCCACCCCAAAGCGTGCCCCCGGTGGGCCTGGCGCTGCTCAAGGCTCTTCAGCCAGCGCCTCCTTCGGTTCCTCGGGCGCAGCAGGGACCTCCTCCTCCGCTAAATGTAAGAGCGCGAGAGGCCCCGGTTTCCTGCTCTGATCTCCCGCCCCCTTTCGTCCTTTTGTAGAATGTACAGAGGCTCCAAATAATACTGGAGAGGACAGAGGAGACGGCCATTCGGGTTATCGAGATGGACAAGGAGAAAAAGAAAATGGGGGATGCCCTGGAAGCCTGCGCGGCGCAAAATAAAGAAGGCGGAGGAGAAGATCGCCGAGTTTGCAACGGTGCAAGAAGCGGCGAAGGCCGAGATAATCAAGTTGCGAGGCGAAAACAAGCACCTAAAGCGCGCAGCCGAGGACAAGGTGAGGAGGGCAAGTCAATTGGAGGCCGAGCTTGCCAAGAGGGAAACCGAATTAGCTGGGAAGGAGGCCGAGCTCGAGGCCTCCAGGAAGGAGCGGGCCGATGTCGAGTCCACCCTGCGAGCCCAAGTAGCCAAGGCTTACCAGGAAGGGGTGGACTAGGCATCGGAGGAGTACGTGGCCCAAATCAAGACCCTGAGCCCAATTTTGTACGAGATTGGATGCAGGGAAGCACTTCGCGAGTTTGGGGTCTCTGAGGATGACCCCATATTTACGAATCTTCCTCAATTCCAGTCTGCCATACTGAGCCTAGAGTCAGAGCCCAACTCCAACCCTCCGGAAGCCCCTCCCGAAGTCCCAGGCCCTACTCCTCCACCCCCGACGCCAGCCAAGGGTGACAAGGCCCAGGCTTCCTCCACGGCTCCTCCACTCGAGGTTCCGGGTGCCCCCGCTGCATCCGTCCCTCCAGAGTTGAAGAATAAAGATGCGGCGCCCGAGAAGTAGAGCAATAAATGTCTGTATTTTTTCTTTTCTTTGATGTACTTCTTTTTCTTTCCCGAGTATACAGAGCCTTGTAATTATCCTTCCTGATCAATGAAAAACAACTTTCTCTCAATTCTTCAGCTGTCTTTTAATTTCTATCTTCTTGCAATGGTGTGTGGATGTTCAGCGAAGAAACTGGGCTCTGACCTTTTAGTCTCGGGACATTGGGTGAGAACGAGCCCCTTTTGTCTTTGAACTTTCCAAGTACCCAGGTCGGTGAATCCGCGAGACTGGGTGATGACAAGGCTAGTTGTTCCTTGACTGATCCTTCAAACTTTCAAGTGGGCGAGGTTGGTGTACGTCTGGCCCTAAGGCTGGGTTTTAACAACACGCATCCGAAGGAAATGCCTTTCAAGGTGGACTCGTAGTTAGATTTGACCCAAAGGCAGACCGAGCTCTGAGACTTCTGAGTGAATTTTTAGATAGTTGATTGCTCTTGTCCCAAAGGTGGTGGCCTGCCATTCGAACTCGACGAGGCTGCTGCGAGGCACAAAGCCCTGGCCCTGTGGCTGATTTCAAGGAGGCTGGCGCGAGGGCCGGAGCCTTGGGAGCTGGTCCTATGACCGAACTCAAGGAGGCTGGTGTGAGGACCGGAGCCTTGGGGAGCTGGTCCTATGACCGAACTCAAGGAGGCTGGTGAGAGGACCGGAGCCTTGGGGATCTGATCCTATGACCGAACTCAAGGAGGCTGGTGCGAGGACCGAAGCCTTGCGAGTTCCCCGATCGAGAACTTCCTTTCTTTGACCTTCTGATTGTAGCCTCTGGACAGCTGCTGCTGGTAACAGGCCAGGCGCACGGATGCTGTTTCTCTTCGTTCCTCGGCCAGGTCGAACTCTTTGGCGAGGTTCACTTCATTCTGCCCCTGGTCGAAGAGATCCGATCTCAAGGTCGGGAGGCCGACCTCGAGAGGGATTACACCTTCCATTTCGTATGCCAAGGAGAAAGGGTTTTGCCGAGGTAGATCATCTCGGGGTGGTCCAGTACGCCCAAAGGACACTTGGTAATTCTTCCACCCATCTGCCCTTGGCTTTGTCGAGTCTCTTTTTGAGTCCGTCCAGTACCACCTTGTTTGAGATTTCTGCCTGCCCGTTGCTCTGTGGGTAGGCTGAGTTTGCATAAAGGTTCCTGATACCGAGCTCCTGGCAGAAGTTCTTGAAGAAGTTAGAGTCGAATTGGGTTCCGTTGTCCGAGACCAGAGCTCGAGAGATCGCAAACCTTGTGACAATGTTCTTCAATACAAAATTCTTGGTGTCCTGCTCGGTGATGGAAGATAGGGCCTCTGCCTCTATCCATTTGGTGAAGTAGTCAGTGCCCACTATCAGCCACTTTTTGTTTCCTGGAGTTCGGTGAAGAGGTCCCACGATGTCTAGCCCCCACTGAGCGAAAGGCCATGGGCTGGAAAGAGGACTCAGGTCCTGTGCTGGTTGGTGCAAAGAGTGGGAGAACTTCTGACATTTTCACACTTCCTGGCGTAGAGCTGGGCATCTTTTTGCAAATAGGGCCACCAATAGCCCTGGCTGACGGCTCTGTACGCCAGTGATCTTCCTCCGATGTGGCTTCCGCAGATTCCTTCATGAATTTCAAAAAGGAAGTCCTCTACTTTGCTTGGATGAACACATTGGAGATATGGTCCTGTGAAGGACTTTCTGTAGAGCTTCTCATCTGGGGATAGCAAAAAATGAGATGCTTTCATTCTGACCTTGTGGGCTTCATTCTTGTCTTCTGGGAGCCTGTCTTCCTTGAGGAATGCTATGATTGGATCCATCCAGCTTGGACAGAGATCAACGCAGAGGACTTGCCGAGTTGGGAGGAGTTCTATACTTGGTTTTTTCAATGTCCCCACATCAACTGTCCTTCTCTTTCCTGCTTCTACGGCCGAGGCCAAGTTGGCTAGGGCATCTGCGTGGCAGTTGGACCCTCTGCCGATCTGTTTGACTTCTGCTTTCTCAAACTCGGAGAGGAGCTGCTTCGTGTGGGCTAAGTAAGCTGTCATCCTTTCATCTCGGGTTTGATAGTCTCCGCTTAACTGGTTCGTTACCAACTAGGAGTCGGTGAAGATTACAAGCCGACGTGCCCCCAGTATTCTTGCGCTACCGAGACCCGCAATCAGTGCTTCGTACTCCGCTTCATTGTTGGAGGCTTTGAAGTCAAGGGTCAGTGCTTCCTGAATGTCGATGATCCGTCGACGAAGACCTTCCAAGCCGTCTCAAGGAACTGTTTCTAAGATCGGTCTTGCTCAGTCTCGGTTGTCTCACTATCCCTACTGCCCCCCAGTTCGGTATCGAGTAAGGTCGGTGCCGAACTAGGAGAAGTGAATTCGACGATGAAATCTGCCAGGATTTGTGCTTGGATCGCCGTTCTAGGTTGATACTAGATATCGAATTGCCCCAGTTCGATGGCCCACTTGGAGATTCTGCCGGAAAAGTCCGCCTTCCGGAAGAGGGATTTGAGCGGGTACTCCGTGACAACCATCACCGTGTATGTCTGGAAGTAGTGGGATAGTTTGCGAGAGGCGCTGATGAGTGCCAGCGCCAGCTTCTTAAGCGGCAGGTACCTGGCCTCGGCGTCAAGCAGGATCTTGCTCGTGTAGTAAATGGGCTGCTGCTACTTGTCGTTCTCTCGAACTAACACCGAGCTCACTGCATGGTCCGAGACTGCTAGGTAGAGATAGAGGAGGTCACCTTGTGATGGAGTGGACAACAGCGGTGGTGAAAAGAGGTACTCCTTGAGTTTCTCCAGTGCATAATCACACTCAGGGGTCCACTGGAATGTGGAGCTCTTTTTCAGGAGCTGGAAGAAAGGGTGACATTTGTCCGAAGATCGGCTGATGAAGCGGTTGAGCGCAGCGGCCATCCCTGTGAGTCTCTGGACTTGTTTGGCCGAGGTCGGCCTCTGAATTGCTTTGATAGCTACGATCTGCTCTGGATTGGCCTCAATCCCTCTCCTGATCATCAGGCTTCCCAGGAACTTGCCGGAGCCGACTCCAAATGCACACTTGGAGACGTTTAGGTTGAGCTGGAACTTTCTGAGGACGGCGAATGTCTGTCGCAGGTCCGTCAGATGGTTCTGCGACTTCTTGGACTTGACCACCATGTCATCGATGTAAACCTCCATCGTCTTCCCGAGTTGGGCTTGGAAAATCTTCGTGACCAGCCTTTGGTACGTGGCCCCAGCGTTCTTTAACCCAAAGGGCATCACTTTGTAACAGTAGATGCCCCGAGGGGTTATGAACGCAGTTTTCTCTTCATCAAGTCCGTACATGGGGATCTGGTGGTAACCTCGGTAGGCATCGAGGAAGCTCATCATGTCATGTCTCGAGGTGGCGTCAATCATCTGGTCGATCTTTGGGAGGGGGAAGCTATCTTTGGGACATGCTTTGTTGAGGTCGGTGAAGTCCACACAGACCCTCCAATTGTCATTCTTCTTCTTAACGACTACCGTGTTGGCCAACCACTTCGGATAGTGCACTTCGCGGATTGCTCCGGCCTTTAGGAGTTTGTTCACTTCTTCTATTACTGCTTCTGTTTGGGGGACCCCTGTTCTGCGGGCCTGTTGCACTATGGGCTTGTGCCCGGGGTCGACATTTAGATTGTGGCACATGACCTCAGGGTCGATCCCGGGCATCTCGTACGGAGTCCAGGCGAAGACGTCCTTATTCTGCAGTTAAAAGTCAAGCAGTTCGGATCTCTCGTTGTCAGAGAGCTGGTTCCCCAGCAGGAAATATCGCTCGGGGTCGTCAAAATTGATCCTGACCTCGGTGAGCTCTTCCACGCTCTTTTGTTTAGCTGGGCAACCGACGTCCTCGAGTTCGGCCTCCAATTCGGCCATATGCACTTGATGTACCTCCGTTTCGCCAGGCACTACGACCGTGAGGCACTGTCGGGCCATCTACTGATCTCCCCGCACGGTTACTATCTCAAACACCCCTCCGGCCTTCTCTAGTGGAAACTTGAGCTTTTGGTGAAGGGTGGAGGGTACTGCCTCCATGGCATGCAGCCAACTCCGTCTCATTATTACATTGTAAGGAGACAGGGCGTCTACTACTACAAAGTCGGCCATCTTCGTGGTGCCTCCTATTCGGATTTCGAGCGAGACCCTCCCCTTGGGGTATACTGGCTTGGCGCTGAAGCCTATTAAGGCAATGCGGGCTTCCTGTAGGTCAGACTCGGCCAGGCCGAGCTCTTTGAAACAGTTGAAGTAGAGGATCTCGGACGAGCTCCCCGGATCGATAAGGACGCGCTTCACGGTGTAATTGTTCAGCCGTAAGGTGAGGGTGAGTGCGTCATTGTGGGGGAGATGGACCCCTCCTAGGTCCTCGTCTGAGAACCAGATCTTGGGCTTCTCCTTTCTGGCTCTCTCTGGTGCAGGCCCCAGCTTGGCTAACATCACCTGTTTGCCATGGGCAGCCCTCCTGGCCTCTGACCGATCTTGGTGACTTTCTTTATTGGGAGTGGGGGCTAGGTGAATAACGTTGATGACTCCTATTGGCCCGTCGCTGTCCTAATCATCATTGGGTGGAGGCGGTGGAACGCGCTGCTGAGCCTGGTTGACCCTCTCCCCCTCCTTGACGTACTCCCGAAGGTGCCCGTCCTTGACGAGCCTCTCGAGGTGGGATTTTAGAGTCATGCAGTCCTCGGTCATGTGCCTGTGCTGCTTGTGATAGGAGCAGTTCTTACTTCGGTCTCGGGTGGATGGATCGCCCCTCATCAGTTGCGGCCACTGGAAGTAGGGCTCTGCCTTGATTTTGTTCAGGAGTCTGTAAATGGGCTCCTTGAAGATGACATTGACGACCCTGTAAGGATCTCCGGCCGGCCTGGTAGGATTGAATTTTGGTCTCTTGCTGCTGCCCGAGATCGAGGCGGAGAAGATTACCGAACTGGCGGTGGTCCTCCTTTTATCTGGCCTTTGTTTGGGGAACGTCCCCTCTCCTTTGGAGGTTTAGCCCTTCTGCGAGAGGCCGAACCGCTCCTTGCCATGGGCTTCGTCCTCCTCCTGTTCGATGTACTGGTTCACCCTGGTCATCAGTGCCTTCATTGTGGTTATAGGAGTTCGGACTAGGTTCTTTCGGAGTTTGTTTCCTGGGAGCAAAGCCTGCCGGAAGCACATGATGGCGACGTCATCGTTGGCGTCGGTGATCTGGCTGTATATCGTCCAGAACCTTCTGGCGAAAGCAGTGATACTCTCACTGTCCTTCATCCGGATTGCCATAAGGTTGCCACCCGTCTTCAGGATGGCACGTGTGCCTGGAACTTCTCGACAAAGGAACTTCGGAGCTGCCACCAGCTCGCGACCGACCAGGAAGGGATCGAGCAGAACCAACGGAGTGGGAGGTCACCTAGGCTTGAGGAAAAGACCCTGCAATTTAGGTGGCCGACATCCCCCCAGACCGACATCCGCTGAGTGAAATGCCGCAAATGTGCTTCTGGGTCCGAGGTCCCGTCATAAAGGACAAACCTCGGGACGCTGAATCTCTCAGGGAGAGAGAAATCTTTTATTTCCTGTGAGAAGGGGGACATGCCGTGGTCGTCGCCTTCTTCGTGATCCTCTATTTGGCCTTGGGTGATACCGACCTCGGCCAGCCGGGCCTGAACCTCTTGTTTGACCTAATGGTCCAGCAGTTCTTTTAAGCCCGTCGTGTTCTCTGGCCTCGGGGATTCTGGCTCGCGACGCAATCCCCCGAGGTGGCTAGGTAGGTGGCTGCTGCTCGAGCCTTCTTCTTCGCAGCGATCTCTCCTTTTGTTGTTGAGGACCTGCCTCAGATCTCGGCTACCCGGACGGTTCTGCTGTCGCCTGGGAGGCGGACCACGAGACCTCCTCTCATTCGCCTTGAGACGCTCCTGGAGATGACAAATCAACTCCTCTTTTTCTTGGAGGACCTGATTCTGGGCATCAAGCTCTTTAAGTAGGGGGTCGTCATCTCTTGCATCATGGGTCTGGTGAAAAGACTGGTCGTCGTCGTGAGTGCGATGATGAGAGTGGTGGGATTTTGCCTCGACAGGGGTCTTGCCCCGTCATCGAGGATCTGATGAAGAGACATTCTGTTGTATGCCCCTAGGTGGCTGGTTACCTGGGTGGCGAGGAGCCTCCTGATGGTCGTCACGACGAGGGGGTGTCGTCAGAGGTCGGGATGAGGAGTCCGACTAGACAACACCTTCCACGTGCGCGGGACCGGATTTTCCTCCGGACTTTCTCTGGCGGGGAATCCCCGACAACCCTTGCGGGACGCGAGGGGGGGGGGCTCCTGCTAGTCCCGGAGGGGGAAGGATAGCAGAGCGAACGCCAGTGGGCGGCCCTGGAGGTGCCGATTGGAGCGGCTAGGGCTGTGAAAACGGCGGGAATGAGGGTTGTTCTGGCGGAGGAAAGGACGACGCTCTTCGGGACTTTGACGACCCTCCGCCACCGTATCTGGTTTTTGGAGGCATGGCTTTTGCAAGTTTGGTTTTGGCAAGGATCCAATTCCCACAGACGGCGCCAACTGTAAGTGCCTAAAAATTACGGACTTGATTAAAAGAGGGTTAAGCTCTTGGTTCGATGATCTGGAGAAGATGAGGGAAAAGGATCGGGCCTCCGATGACCTGAAAGAGGAAGACAGAAGTCAGAGCCCCTGACTATAGGCAGCCGAAGGCACTCCAATGCTCAAGTCAATATGATCACTGAGAGATATGGAGAAGGAGAAGTATGAGAGGGCGATTTGTTGCGTACCTTCTGTTGTTTTTCTCCATGCATTATATAGACGTGGGAGTCTTGTTGGAGTGGACCTTAGGGGGAGATGAAAGTCCCATCAGCATGTACCTTTCTCTCCTGAGTGGGGGTAGGTAAAAAGGGGACGTCCCATCGGACCATCTCCCTATACCTATGGACGTGACCCTGAGATAAGGCGTGCCACTTATCTAGGTCTGACGCTCACTCTATCTGTCAGTTCGCCGTCCTCGTCACGGCAGCACATTTATGGCTGAGTGACAGGAGACCGAGATCGGGTTAAAGTTCGAGACCGAGGTGGACACCCGTGAGTATAGCCACCGAGATGGGATCGACGCCCCCCCGATATGGTGCTACTGCCGAGCTTGGACAACGCCGAGACTAAGGATAGTCCAAAACCGGGGAGTGGCCCCACATAAATCCGTGATTACGAAACGGTCCCACACAGTGTCTATCTAGATTATCAACCCTAGACCCCATTAGAATCGATTTCATTTGAATCCAGGTAGGCTCGGGAAACTAGTAATACCCAGCAAAATTTTGTAACAGGGAAAAAAAAAAAAAAAAAAAAAACACCTTCAGTGGGGCCTCAATGCATGTTAGTAAGACAAAAAACAAATATGGAAAGATTTGAATGTTAAGGAGGGAATAAGAAGCTAATCAAATGATCTTAACATTTAGTTTTAAAAGCTGAAGGTCAAAGCCATATACATAATGCAGATTTTGTTGTAAAATCTGATGATGCCAAAAAGTGGTTTTCGGGCACCACCGGTCAAGTTATAAATAATTAATGAGAAAATTAATGGAGAGAGAGAGAAAGAGAGAAGGGATTTATAGGGGTTCGGTCAGTGTGACCTACGTCCACTTTAATTGGTGAATTTACTGCTCTGGGATAGAGGTTACAGAGTAAATGATTACAATAATAGTGTCTAGGATCGGAGTCCCGCTTCTCTGATAGGACTTCTCCTTTTATACTCTTTTCTCCAACGGGTGGGGAGATTCTTCAGGGATCTCCAATGATGTACGCTCCATTCTGGTGGAGTCTTCCGAACCGTCCTCAATATACGAGCAGATAAGATATCCTCCGCGGGAATTGGTAAGAGCAGGTGGGTAAAACGACGCGCGCTGACTCCGTCATTCAGTGGATCTGGGCCCGGCCCTTAATGGGTGGATTTAGATCCGGGCTCATCACGGACTTGGGTCATTTGGGCCTGACCTGGCATTGCGGACCGAGTCATTTGGGCCTGACCCATCATTTGCCCCTCAATGCCTCTTGTCTAAGAAAACTGAGAGAAGGGGCATTAGCTTGAATTTTTGAGCTCTGAGTGGTGGAGACTCCTTCTGCTAGATGACTATCTCCCTTCATGATATATTTTTGCCTCGCTAAAATACCTCAGGTCTTTTACATTTTTTGAATGATGGGCCGTTGTTGGGCGTGCAGCTGAAGCCCCAAGGCACCTGTGGGGGCGACGCGGGAGAGGAGACCCAGGTAGGAAGAGTGGCAAGGCTAGGGGCGCAATCCAGCTAGGGGAGCTGGTTGTTTGCGCGAAGGGCGCTGAGAGCGCGGGTGCCGCCCGAGGTGGAAACGCCGGCGCTGGGCGAGGAGCGCTAGGCGCCGCGGGCGAGGAGCGGCAGGGGCGAGGAGCGGCAGGGGCGCGGGCGCGGGAGCTTGGGCGAGGAGCGCTGGGCGCCACGGGGAGCACGGGCGCGGGCGAGGGCGCTTGGGCGAGGAGTGCTGGGCACCACGGGCGCGGGCGAGGAGCGCTGGGCACCGCGGGCGAGGGGACCTGCTGTTTGGCGAGCTGCTGTTGAGCGTTGGGAGAGCGGGCGCCGAGAATAGAGTAGTTTTATAGCTTCATGCTTCTACTCATTATAATATGTTTCATGTTAATGGTAGATGCTGGAAAGTCAACAATTGAGGGGCAGATACTCTTCTTCAACGGTCAGGTTGATGATAAAGTAATTCAAAAATATGAGAAAGAAGCCAAGGACAAAAGTCAGAGAGTTGGTGAGTTTTGTTTTTTTAGTCAAATATGCCACTGTTGGACTGATTTGGCAAGAAAAGTGTCTGTTCAAAGCTTGGGATGGCATTTGGCTTTTGACAGGGTAAAAAGTCTTGGTTAAGTTGTATTTCAACGACTACATGTGCAGGGGCGCCATGTGGTAAAATTTTATTTTTTATTCTTTATGGGCGAGCACATGGAAAGGCCGGGCGCCCATGTGGTAAATTTTTTTATTTTTTATTTTTATACTTTATGGGCGAGCACATAGAGAGGCCCTCGGCGCCCATGTGGTAAAAAAAATTATTTTTTTTATTCTTTATGGGCGAGCACATGGAGAGGCCCTGGGCGCCCATGTGGTAAATTTTATTTATTTTTATTTTATTTTATTGGTGGGCGACGAACAAGTGGGCGCTGGTGCTGCTGCTGGGCGCCCAGCCCTGTTGCTAGTGTGGGCGAGGAGCTGTTGGGCGCTGGATGGAGCTCAAGTGTAAGACAGCTGATCTGGAGTGGTGGTTTATATCTCCCATGGCACCCACCAACTTCAAAAGATGAACATTTCTCATTGGTCTCAGTGCCTTTTTTGGACTTTTGACACCATCAATCACCTTAATAGGGGGTGAGTTCTGTAGGGCTCGTCGAGAGCTTCGATTTGATTTATACGCCCCGTTTTAGAGCACCTTGGGCGAGGCTGGGCTGCTTGGGAGAGCCAGGGCTACCTTGGGGGAACCGGGGCTGCCTTGCGAGCTTTGGGCGCTATGGAGGAAGCTGGCCTTGGCGTGCAGGCATCAAGAGGCAGCGCCGCTAAGCTGGAGATAGGCTGCCTGTTTGAGAACAGTGCAGAGGTAGGTCAAGCTTTTTGGCGACCCACGAGAGAGCCGCTAAGTTGGAGATAGACTGCCTGTTTGAGAACAGTGCAGAGGCCAAGCTTTTTTGGCGACCCGCGAGAGAGCCGCTAAGCTGGAGATAGACTGCCTGTTTAAGAACAGTGCAGAGGCCAAGCTTTTTTGGCGACCCGCGAGAGAGCCGCTAAGCTGGAGATAGACTGTCTGTTTAAGAACAGTGCGGAGGCAGGCCAAGCTTTTTGGGCGACCCGCGAGAGAGCCGCTAAGCCGGAGATATAGGCTGCCTGTTTAAGAACAGTGCAGAGGCAGGTCAAGCTTTTGGCGATCCACGAGATGATTCACCTCGCGACCTGTTGATTTCCTCAGCATTCATATATTTTTGAGCTTTTGTCAATAGTTCTGGTATGCTCTTTGGTGGTCGCTTCATTATTGAAAAGAGGAAACTGGATGAACGGAGGCCTCCCAGAAAGGCGGTCATGGCGACTTTGTCATTGGGTTCTTCGACTTGGAGGACCTCCTCGTTAAAACGAGTGAGGTAACTCCTCAGACTCTCATCTCGGTCTTGTTTTATGCTGAGCAGGTGGGTGGCAGGCTTCTGGGGGCGGCGTCCTCCAATGAAGTGCGACACGAAGGACTTGCTTAGCTCTGCAAAGGTGGAGATGGAGGCTGGGGTCAGACTGGAGAACCATTGCCGTGCGGAGCCCTTTAGGGTGGTTGGAAATGCTTTACACATGATCTCGTCAGAGATGTTGTGTAGTTGCATTAGAGTTTTATAAGTTTCCAAGTGATCCAGCGGGTCCTTGGTTCCATCAAAGGTCTCCATGGTCGGCATTTTGAATTTTTTGGGGAGTGGGTAGTTCGCCACGGAGGGTTTGAACGGTGTGTCCGTTCGTTGCACCAGGTAGTCAATGGATTCTGGTACCTGTGCCTTCATGGCATTGAAGACATTGCCAATCTGATTTTGCATCTGCTTGATTTTCTCGTCTCAATGGTTGGGAGCTTCCCTGGACTGACCTTGGTAGCGACTCTCGCCTTCCAGGCTGTAATTCTCGCTTCCCTCCTCCTGGAAATCAGGATCCTCATCATTGGAAGCAGAGGGAGGAGGTGGAAGTCCACCGCGATTTGACCCTCCTGGAGCTCCACCCGGGGGAGGAGGTACATCGAGATGAGCGCAGCCTTCAGGATCGACCAGGAGTCTTCCGTGTGGGACAACAGGCGGAGCTCTAACAGATGTGCCCTGGGCGTGGGCGCCATGATGACGGGCGCCCAGGGTGCCATGATGATGGGCGCCCAGGGCGCCATGATGATGATGGGCGCCTAGGGGTATTCCTCGACCCCTGGGCGCCCAGGTGAGGGTGTCGTCGGTTGGCGCCTCGGCCCCGGGCACCGTGTGGACGGGTGTCCGGGTGAGGTGCCCCTCTGCGTGGAGCAACCGGTTGCTCTGAGCGCGGTACTTCCTGTGGCCCTGCACCTAGTGCTCCTCCCTGGCCTGCCAGCATGAGCTGCAATATTTGTTGGTTCTGAGTCACCAACTACTGCATGGTCTCCAGCATCTGCTGAGGAGAGGGAGCGGGAGCATTCGGTGCAGGGTTGGTCGGTGGAGGATTACCCTCGCCTTCTCGCGAAGGATTACCATCTTGTCGCCTTGTTGACCTGGTGATCATCAGCATGGCTTTGGAAAAAAGGAGATTCTGTTCGGTTCCCACAGACGGCGCCAAACTGATGATGCCAAAAAGTGGTTTTCGGGCACCACCGGTCAAGTTATAAATAATTAATGAGAAAATTAATGGAGAGAGAGAGAAAGAGAGAAGGGATTTATAGTGGTTCGGTCAGTGTGACCTACGTCCACTTTAATTGGTGAATTTACTGCTCTGGGATAGAGGTTACAGAGTAAATGATTACAATAATAGTGTCTAGGATCGGAGTCCCGCTTCTCTGATAAGACTTCTCCTTTTATACTCTTTTCTCCAACGGGTGGGGAGATTCTTCATGGATCTCTAATGATGTACGCTCCATTCTGGTGGAGTCTTCCGAACCGTCCTCAATAGACGAGCAGATAAGATATCCTCCGCGGGAATTGGTAAGAGCAGGTGGGTAAAACGACGCGCGCTGACTCCGTCATTCAGTGGATCTGGGCCCGGCCCTTAATGGGTGGATTTAGATCCGGGCTCATCACGGACTTGGGTCATTTGGGCCTGACCCGTCATTGCGGACCGAGTCATTTGGGCCTGACCCATCAAAATCTACTGCCCATAATGTCTGACAAGATATGAAATTAGGATTAGTGTCATTTCGAGAAGGGTCAGCATGTGTAAATGAATAGAATAGATTACTGGCTCCAGGTATGAAAACTTAATGGAACATTTGAAACAACCCCAAGGGGTTGGTCGAGTAGTTAGAACATGGTTCCTCTCTCCTCTAGAGTCAGAGGTCTTGGTATCGACTTCCTGTATCTCCCCTCTTCAGGAACCGAAGGTTGAGTTCACTTGTGCTACCACCTAACCCAAGGGGTTGGCCGAGTAGTTAGAACATGGTTCCTCTCTCCTCTAGAGTTAGAGGTCTTGGTATCGACTTCCTGTATCTCCCCTCTTCAGGAACCGAAGGTTGAGTTCACTTGTGCTACCACCTAGAGGCTACAGAGGTTTTACCCGACTTCTCTCTGGACCCGGAGGGAAGAGATTTCCTGGGTGTACGTAAAATCTTGCTGATATACTTCTAAACAGTCCCTTTTGAAATTTCATATTTGGAGCACACTTTCGATCAAACGCACGTTTGGCACAAACCCAAATTCCACATAATTCACCAATGGATTTGATTACAAAGAAATTATACGGTGCATAGCCATTAAACACACTTTTTTTTTAATCTACAACAACACTTTCCTTTGTTGTGTCCCCCTTTGCTAGTTATGCATCCAGGTGTGCCCCACCAAAAGGGGCATTGATTTTAAACAAGACACATGAACGTCTTGTAAGCCCCACTTGAATGGAATCATGAGAGGTACATCTCGGATTGAATGAGAGACATCAAAGACCTATTTTAAAGCATGTCAGTCACGTGGGATGCTATGCTGGAAAGTACTCATTGAGGATACTATTTAGGCAGTATATCATTTGAATCCGGTCATCACAACCATTGATCAAAGGTGATTAGGGTTCTTTAAATCCACATACAGACCGCTTGTGATAGTCTTGTACTATTGACAATGGAGCGCTCCCCCACTCCCACTGTGAGGGACCCATTCCTAGAAATACCTAGTGGGGCCCAATTTGACCAAGTCAACAATAGATTATCCTATTTAATATGTGATTAGCACGAATAGTTAGTAATTTCCTATTAATTAAGCCTAGTTTATAGGATTGAGACTCTTGTAAGATTAATAGTGGTTTTCTTAGAATTAATTAACCAATTAGAGGCTTTAGTTGTAATCCTAATTATAGATAGATTTCCCTTAGAGAGTTGTGCAATTGACCTTAGAATGACCCAACTATCTATGGCCCAACTCATTAGCCCATTTATCATATGAGGGTATTCTAGTCTTTACCACCACAACTTTTCCCTCCTTTTGGAAATCTCAATACCATAAATGTCTAGGGTTGTAAATGGGTCCCCGATTCTCCGATTACCCGAAGGTTCCGACCTGTTAGGTTCCGGATCTAGGTCCTTATTTTGGTCCCGATAAGCAAATGGTTCCGGTTCCGGATCCCTTTGTTGGAACCGATAGCTAAACGGTTCCGGTTCCGGATCCACAGTGGCTCAGACCCGTGGACCCGGGACCCGACCAAATATACACTAACATAAGGTAACTTTAGTATGTGAAAACAAAACCCTTTTTACTTTTCTACTTTTCTACATTGGAGTTTTTACTTTTCTACATTTCATACTCGGAACCGGAACCAGACCCGCCTCACAAATGGTTCCGGTTCCGGTTCTGGTTCCTTTTAATATTATTGGTTCTGGTTCCGGAACCAGTTTTCTGGTTCTGAACCGGGTCCGGTTCCGGTTCTGGTTCCCCCTCTTAGAAAACCGTTCCGGTTCCGGTTCCACCCTGGACCCGAACCGGAACCGACCCGTTTACAACCCTATAAATGTCCTTGGCTCCTTCACTCTCTACCAAGTAAACATGAGCACTTTTGTTATAATATATAGCCTACCTTTATTGCCCTTAGGCTCCTTTATTCACAACCACTCATTTGAGGATACTTTAATCATTATATGTAAATACCTAAATTACCCTAGTCCTTATCCTTTATTTCTATTGGAAACCAAAGATCCTTTGGTCATTCTATTTTAGCATTCCTCAAATACCCTCATCCTTATCCTAAACTTACTCTAGCAAGAGGGGGCATTTTGGACTATAATCCAACCAACCCCTATAAAAGAAACCCCACTTATCTCTTCCCCTCGTTTCACTACAATTCCCTCCCATCTCTTCCCTAACTAGGAGTCAGCTGTCCACTTCCACAGTGTAGCAGGTCGACCCGTGTACCCATGATGTCGACCCGGTACATTGTAAATAGTGATTTTTCATATTTAGTTTCCTTTTATGATCTAATCATATGTGGGCCCCGTTGACCTTCCATTTGGACTGTTTGGGATACGCGAGACACGAGTCAAGGCCGAGCTTAACCTTGACCCGTGTAGCCACCTAAGTAGGGTCTTAGGTTGTAAACGGAACCCGATTCAATGGTTATAGATGTCTTATGATGCTAAACACCTACAGGAGCACCAAGGATACTTAATAAGCATCTGAGACCCCGTGATCATTGTCTTAGGTGAAGAGGGACCTTGGACCTGAAGAGAGGGGCAACGAACACCGATGTATTTGTGATATGTGGTACTTGGTAACGGACACAAAGGCTGGTTGGTAAGTCCGAACCTTGGATGTAGACCTCGAGATATATTATAAATCAGGGCATTGCACTTAGGCTTAGATCCATGATCACGGTCCGCATTGGATGAAATGTCGGGGCATGGCACTTAAAGTGTTGACCTGTAACATTGAAAACTTAACAGTAGATGCTGATGGACGGACTGTATAATGAGATAATACTAATTAAGCGTATAGAGAAACGGGGTCATAAAGGTATGCATTATTAGCTGTTGAGGATCACAATGATTGATTAACTATACCCGAACTCCGTGCTTCGTACCCTTGACTACTATCATCTCATATTAAGGAAAATAAGGCTATCCAGTTCGGAGTACCCCCACCTAGTGATCCGTAGGATATATGGATGTAATATTGGTCTGCCGAGGGTTATGATGCCGGTATGGACATTGATATTGAGTGTTGAGTGATTAGGATGTGGTTGAGTACGGTAGGTGCCGATGAGTGATCGGGTACCGAGACCGCCGGTATTCGGTCCGGGTACATGTGGATGGATGTTGATGATGAGCTAGCACGTAAGACCAATGACTAGGACTTGGTCGTGACTATGGATGAGTGTTGAGGTAGAGCTAGCACGTAAGACCAATGACTGGGACTTGGCAGTGGCTATGGTTATTGATGGACTCTTATACGCTCTTATTCGATGTGACGGTAGCGATGGGTGGCTATGACCCCTGTAGCTAATGTCCATCGACAGTTGTTGGGACAACGACGATGAGCTGGCTCTGACCCCTCACGTCTCTTGTACTTCAACTGTGGACGTACCTTTATACGCTCTTGTGGATGTATATTGGATGTATGATTATTATGTATTATGGATACCATTGTTTATTATCTTTAACTGTCAACATTGTTATAATTGGATCAGGATACGATGGTTACGTATATGGTAAGGTTACTTCCTCAGGTTATCTGGGCTACTTGTGACTCTGATGTGCTATATGATTTTATATGATGTCTTGTTGATGATGGCTTCTCTTATCTACCTAATATGTTGTATCAAACATTTGTTATATAAACATCTTGATTATCGTTCATGCACTACACTCCACACTGTTTTCCGTTGCACTTTGATATTCTATATTTCTTTGGTTATACTAATCACGCAGGTACAACTGGGATCAGGTATGGTCTTCTTCCCTATCTATTAATATAATGTATTGCCATCTAAACATGCCTATTTGCCTGACTCATCGAGTCTAACCCAATCCTTGGTGTTTTCAGGTATCTTTTCTTCCACCTTCTTTGATTGGTAGAATTGCTTGGGGGCTGATCCGTTGCCGCAGGGTTTTAGAGTATGATGCAGTTGGTGCATCGAGAGGCGTCTGACACTCAGATCTCTATTCTCTCCTTTTTCTGTAGCTGGCCGTGTCGACCTAGGATTGAACAGTTAGTTTAATTACGGAAAGTATCTTGTAATCCCTTAAAGTGAACTAAAATTTTAGGGCTTTGTCCAATTACTTGCTCATATGAGATTCACACTTGATTATATTATTGGATTTTTCTGCATCTCTTAGGTACTTTTTTGTAGCACCCCAAGATTCGAGGCGCCCAGATCTTGGGGCGTTACACCCACCAACCCAAACCTCAACTCCTGGTTAGTTGATTTTCACATGCATTCCTGTGAGAAAAACAAACAAGCAGAAACACAGAGAGTACGTATAGCAGGCACATGTAAAACAATTGTGTAATCTTTGTCCTTTCCACTGATGGACCACGTTAGCTGATTCACGTGGTGACTTGGGCTCCCCTAATCAAAATATAAGCTATGCTGTACTGTTCCAATTGGGTTCTTCTTGGGGTAAAGTATCATGCATCTGCTTCCAAGCATCCAAAATTTTCTTTCCTTAAAAAGACCCTCACCTCCCGTGGGTCCAATAGGATGCATGACAATCAATCAAAACGGTGCAATGAAAAAGGGTTTTGATACAAAACAGTGGGCAAAATATTGGATTGAGCACATGATCGTATGCTCAATCCCTTAGTTTTAAATCCTTAATCTTTAATTCAGGTACCACAAAACTTACTCTGCAAATTCTGGGGTGTTGTTCCAAGTACATACAATAATAGTTCAGTATTTAGGAAACATGTTTGAACTCAGTGAAACAAAACAGTAAAACAGAATTACAGAATGTAATCTAAAAATGAAAATCCACTCACTGTTTGAAGACAGAAAATAAGGTACTGTTGTTGAAGTTATGAAATCCAGAAACTCACAGTAAAAATTTGATCAAGGCTAGTATTTAACACATTGTCCTTAAAAGAAAAATTTCGCCACCGCAATAGTACTTACGAGCTTCAATGACGTTTGTCTCCCAGAATACAATAATCGATTCACACAGTAGCAGCACTACAAACTATGTGACAGGCGAACCAATCGTGCAGTATAACTCTCTCTTGACTCAGACCGATAACCCAAATGCAATACAATTGCAGTGAATGGAATGAACAAGAAGGCATTGAAAAAATGAAATTTATAGCCTGCTTATCTTTGAACACACCTCTTAGGTTGGACACACCCTTTCATATGTAAATGGACACATCCTTTTATATGCGAATGGACACATCACTTTGGGCACACCCTTTCATATGCGAATGGACACACCCCTTTTAGAAAGAAGAAATTTCTCCAAAATATATAAATGGATAGTGGGCTGAGTTACGCCCAACTCGCGTGAAGCCCAAGCCCAAGCCCGGTTCAGTTCGGTGCAGGACAAGTAGTGATTTTTAGGAAGCAATTTCTCATTCACTCCTTAATGAATTAGAGCAACCCAATACATATTTTTAATCAACTCATCGAGTAGATTACATTCTCTTATATTCTCACCTAAAATGATAAATGAGTCCCACTTAGATTTTTGATCAAAGTTGACAAAAATAATAGTGCTCTTAGCCACGTGGGGCACTAATGTTCAACTGGGTCAAAGATGCGTTAATGCGGACTGATGGGCAATTGAGCATTCAAAGGAATCGGATTGATGGTGAAAGCCCAAGCCCCATAATATAACCTATTCTAGTGAACTTGCCCTTTATAAGAGTCAAATCGTCCACGCTGCCATCTCATCCCATCATTCTGATGAATTGTCAAATCATTCCAAAAGTCACGGACAACTTGTGGCCACACATGGACCCTCAAGATCAACCTTAGCACTCTGCACGCATCACACAAATTGAACCCTTGCCCCATATCAAAATTCAAACATTTAAAGAATTAGAATTAGAATGCTTATATGGTGCCCACTTTTTCCACACACCTTATAAAGAAGGGATATTGTCTACGGATTTGCCATTAAACCTGAAATTCAACTTTTGAGAGGTCAAAATTTAAATATTTTCATCATACGATATTTCAAGGCCGTACAATATCGCACACAACATGTGCGATATCCCAAGGCAGTGCGATATTCTAAGACAGTGTGATATCTCACATATCATTCTGTGCAATATCCTAGAGCTGGGCAATATCACACCATTATTTTACGAACAATTCTGCAAAAATTATAGACTTCAACGGTTGTGGGGGCAAATATCAACTGTAAGAACAGCGGTCAATATCCCTACAAAGAAACATAGACCTTTCATCCTCATAGTCCCATCATTAGAATGAATCAGGTGGGCCCCACAAGAGAACCTGTTTTGATTCAGACCAGCTGACAATTCATTCAAGGCTCCCTATAAAATAAACACGGAGATGTGAAGTTCATGAACATTTGCAATTGCAGTTCATACTAAATCAATGCTAAACAGAGCCTTAATGGAGACTCCTGCAGTTCCAAAGGAAGCCTTCTAGTGGAAAGTGCCATTTGAAGACTAAAATATGCATCATAACATGTTCACCAACATTTGGCAATCATCCACATCTAATGACAGATAATCACGTTTAGTCTAAATGTGCCATCGATCAAACCTAATCAAACTTTATATCCATCTGCTACTGCAAGTAATGCAAATGGCAGAAAGATTTCTCTCAAGAGCCAAAAACAGCTTACCCCCCGGGACCCTGGCCTCCAAAACTCAATCGTCATAACATGACATCTAAAATTCTCTTCTTGCAAAATCAAAATCAGCTTCAGATAGACAATTGCTACTAACCTGTGCGGAATTGCGGATACTGGTTTACATGTAGACAAAATATAAAGGAGATTATAAGCAAGCTAAAAAATAACTGATGGATGTATAACAGTCCCTAGACAAACTCTGATGTTTAATTTTTTTTTTTTTAAGTACAGTTTCTTAGCAATCATCACAGAAACAAATTAAATCCTTGGGAAATATAACCTCATCAGTGTTTTATTTTATTTGAATTATACTTGCTGAAGAAGACATGAAGTCTGAAGTTCCAACCACAACTAGACTATGGTTCTCCACCGAGCTCCACGCGCAAGTTGTCATATGGGTAGACTTTTGGTGTCTGGCCAGAAATAAATATAACATGGTTCAGGTTCCAACCCTTAAAGACTAATGTGACAACAAAGCACAAAATAAAACAGCAAAGAGGGAGAAACAAAAGTAGAGCATGCTTCTTTCTCTTGTACTCTATAAGTTCTTATCAGTAAATTGTACTATACAAGTAAGAAACCCAGATTCCATGGACCCAAAGGATTTGAAATGGAAAGAAGGCCAATTTGAACTCATAACTATATTTGCTGGAAGGATGAGCTGTATCACACTTTTCAAAAAAAACAAAAACAAAAGAGAGAGAGAGAGAGAGAGAGAGAGAGAGAGAGAGAGAGAGAGAGAGGAACTAGATCACTTGTTCCTCGCGTTTGTTAGCTTCTTTTCTTATTTTCAATGATTGGAAAAGGGAAAAAAGAAGCATTAGCCTTAAAAAAAAGGTATCAACAGAGGTATAGCTGAAATTTTATATATATAAAAAATGAATAATGATCTTTATTCAAATATCCTGCAAATAATGTGTGGATGATGCAAATACTAACTAAATAATGTATATTCCCATATGGAGGACTTGGTAATTGTTATATCTAAGATTCAACCCTTTCTTGACCAATCACAAAACAAAAGAGTGTTTGTCGATGCATGTATGAACATGGATGAGATGCACACTTAGATTCCTTGACAGACCTTTAAGGTATCATTGACATAAAGAATGAGAAAAATACCATCCAGGGCATATTTCTTACAGGCAGCCTGAAATTTGCGAGGCAAAACTATATTCATTATCATTCAATTTAACATAGAAACCAAATTCTATTGATACAACTGCTTTTAAAAGAACTACAAATTTTGCCAATTGTCAAACTCAATAGAATCTTCGAAAGGATTGTTTTGCATTAAATTGCGCTGATTACCCATCTCCACGACCAGAAAGTTTCCATTTCTATCTTCCCCAAGCTGTGATGCGCAGATGTGCCATGGATACAACAAAGATATGTCATGGGCGTGGCAGGGACGTGGCCTTTACACATTAAAAGGATCCAACAATATGGGTAAAAAGCCTACTTAAGAGGTGTCTGGGTGTCAACGTCCATAAAGACAGTTTGCCTAAAATTTTGATGTTGCAGTATTACACTTACGAATAAAAAGAAAACTCATACCTCTAAAAAACTGAATACTGCATGTCAAAAAGGTAAACACAGATAAAAAAGAAACAACTATGGACCTTATTTTCCAAAAGCATAAGCTACATGAATGTGATAATCATAGCAAGGCGTGCAGGTTGCGATAGCCCATTAATTTAGAAGCAAGATATTAAAAATATGGTTTTGAATAATCAAAATTCATACATACAAAGATCTACTATTGAACAGTGCAGTTCAACTTATTTTTTTTCTTTCTTAACTCATGATCCAGAGAGGGATTGTTAAATGCAACACAATGTACCACAAACTGGGATACAATTGGTGAATCTGCAGTGTCAAGCCCAAAACGTATCAGGGTAACCTCCTTGATCGGTCAGGATGTAAACGGGTCAGATTTAAATTAGGTCCATTTACAACCAAGACTCCCATTTTTTACTCTCTTTTTTCTGAATGGTCTACGATTTTTTACTCTAAATAACATAAAAGCTCCTAATGAATCGACTTCTTAACATAGCAACACTTCTATAGAAAAGGGACCAAACATATACAAACGGCCCCCTAATGAATCCACTTCTTAACATAACACTTCTATAGAAAAGGGACTAAACGTATACAGACAGGCCAACGTTTGGGACTTTGTACCCAACAAGCTTCAATCAACAGAGTCTCAGGCCTTCTAAAATCTAGTGCGCAGACAATGGCTGGCCTTCATAATTCAAGCAAAATTATTAGAGGAAGCAACTTTCTTGGCCTATTAGCTAATAACACCTTAGATACAGTCTCGTAAACATTGTCAATTAGATAGATAGTTCTAATTCTCTACATTTGCACCCTTTGAAATGAGAATAGTTAAAACCAATATCTGACCTTCGGGGCCCTCTCAAATTAAATTCAAGAAAGAAATCCAAGAGGTGATGATTAAAAAAACAAAAGGCACCCACTATTTCAGAGAGAGATCGCAGATAACCATCTGCCTAAGGAATACTTACGCTCACCAAATCGAAAACTGCCTCATTTCTTCCTCAAAAAATTAGCTTTGAATTTGTCAGCTTACTCTTCCTCAATCAAATTGAATTCCAATCAAAGGATGAAACGGCCATTGAGCGGGCGATACTAGCGGCATAGTGGTCTGACTCAAAAAGGTTGTCAAAAAATAAAATACAAGAAATCCAATAAATTGTAAAATGCGAGACTAGTAGAGTGTGAGTGAGTGAGTGAGTGAGTGTGTGTGTGTGTGTGTGTGGGGGGGGGGGGGGGGGGGGGTTGGGTTGCATGAGGTTCTATATATGGATTAAAAAAATCAGCCAAGTCCGAATCAACTCGGACTCGGACTCAAATTATGTGACTCAAGCCACTCGCATGGGATTCGGCCGAGTCTTGTGCGACTCAGCCAACTATTCTTATTTTAAATTGGGACTCCACCCGACTCGGCCGAGTTGACTCAGACTCGGCCCTGACCGAGTCCAAGGTTTTTTCCCTTGGTCCTATATCGCTTTATGATTAGAAAATAATAGTATTGATCTATTTTTTCACATGTATACATGTTGATTACTTATACCAATTTAGAAACTAATGAAATGCTTATACAAAAGCTATGTAATGAAGATATCATCAAAATAAATAAAGTGTTTTGTGGTGTTCTATTGGTTCGTTTGCAGCAAGGATGGGAAGAGGAAGCTCTTATAATAGTGAAAAATTAAGGTGGGAGCACGCTAAAATGGAATAAGTGAAATGTGTGAAAAAGGGGTCGACGGGCTGGGTTAATTCATAAAACCAAAAAATACAAAGGCAGGCATGCTAAAATGGAACAAATAAGAACCACCAAATCTAGAATGGCATATCATCACCACTCAAGTTGCACTTCCAAAGATCAAAACCCTAAAAACCTACGAACTAAAAAGATGAGATGACCCAAAAAAATGATGAGATATTGAGCCGTCAGGGAAATTTCAACAAAAGTACACTTCCATAGACTAAAACTTGCAAAGAATACCCCCACAGTTTCAAATCTCAGAAAGCTGTTTGATGGAGCAGGGTGTCACCATTGAATTTCAAAAGGCTGAAATGATAGATCCAAACTAAGTCAGCGCATGGGGAATGAGTGAATAGAAGACAGAAACCTCTCCTCCCTGGTAACATAAAACACATTCAGTCAAAAAAAAAAAAGTACCCTTGCATCTTCTTAGTCAACTATTAAGAATTTATTCAAGACAGTTGTCCAACAAAAAGCTAACACACACCTTTAGCCGCACATGATCCCCTTCTCTCTTCCCCACACCAAAAAGAAAGAAGAAGAAAAAAAATCATGTTCGCTCATAAATGAGCTAATGAAAAAATCTCCATTCTTATCTGGAGTCTATAGACAACTGTCTTCCCCATTATCACTATCTGGGATGCTACTCATCTGAACAATATTCAACAGGGTGTCCGGAGTCTATCGACAACTGTCTTCACCATTATCATTATCTGGGATGCTAATCATCTGAACAATATTCAACAGGGTGATCATGGAGTCATATCCTTCACCACGTACGTTTCAACGAAGAATTGAAGCCATACAGCCTCACCGCCCAAAAATCTAGAGAGTCTGCAACACCCATTGTTTTAAGATCAGATTCAATTTGAAGGGAGAAGGAAAAGCCTTTGGCAATGGCCTTTTCCCACACCACAAATCTTCCCAAAATTTGATACAAGATCCTTCTTGAACAAAAGAGCAAACATTAGATTTAGAATAGAATGATTAGCCGTGCAGGAACAAAAGGATCCTTGAAGAGATAACACTGCTTCCAGGAGGCCTTAGATAAACCTGCTCACATCACCCGTCCAAAAATCCCAAGGCCAGAATTCTTTAATAATAACAGCCTAACATTATACATCAAGCTTGTTCCTAGCCTCCATAGCCACTTTCCTATCATAGCTGACTCAACCTTATTGGTTTCTTAAATACCCCAAACCCTTCATTGATAATTGGCTTACTGTTTTCCTTTTCATCAAATGACATCAAGGATTTTTTTTTTTACTTTTTGAACAAATGACATCAAGAATTATCTTCAATCATTCCATTAAGGATAGCATTAGACCATCTAAATTCTCTCAAAAAACAATTGTTGGACAGAGAAATATTGATAAAATTAGAATAACAAACTTCCCAAATCCCAAGGACGATTTAATCAAAGTAATTCTATCTCCAAAAGACAAGCAACTTTTCGACAAAGAAGGCTTCCTTCCAGACTGCTCATTACTAATATGTCCTCTTATAATAGGCACCAGTGGCAGATAAAGAGTTCTTAGCCACATGGATCAACATATTGGCCAATACAATACAGGATCAAAATATCGACTGCTTCGGCCATAGTCGATCTGATAATTAGAAAAAATCGCAGCTCACATCAGTCTCCGTCTTTATTGGTGCATAAATAATAGTATAGGTGGATATAAGCTCAATATGAGCCAATATGGTGAAGAGATGTTGGATGGCAACAAGAGCAACAAGAAACAATGTGAAACCATGGTCACTATGATCCATATGGAGGGCACTACTCTATGATTGATCCAAGACGAGGGTAATACTTCTATCTGTAATGCAACAACAATCATCAGAATCAGGATCATATGAACAATATTCCTATCCAAGACCCTATGCATGATATCTCTGATCTCTCTACAAATGATTTATGATTATACATTTATATCCTATGTCCTGTGATAAATTGCTTGTTTGAACTTAGAAATGCATAATATTGATAAAATTCTGACAAAACTATCTGATTGCTAGCATTTTATTAGTTTCCAACTTAAAATAGCTGACCAACATGAAAAGATATGGACAAATATCTCAATATTGTTATTTTAATATCATACCTCAATAAAAGACCTATATGATAATGAATGGTCCGATATGCCCGCCTATCCTAGTTACTAATAAAAAATACATTAAATTCTAAAAAAATTCAATTTTTTGGATATTTTTTCAGAATTTAATCCGCATTTTTAATTCACATGGATAGGTGATATGTATCGTACAAAACCGATACATATTGTTTTGGCCACCAGCTGTTGCACCCACCATATCTAATATTTTGATCCTTGCTCAGCCATCTGATAGATGCAATTAAATAAAAAAAAAATAGTAGATACTTGCTTTTGCTAAACTTTGATTGAATAATGAAGATTTCAACATATCATCTCCAATACTCGGATCAATCGGGTACACCAACAATATTCAATAAGAGTCATTACATTGTGTATTTCTTTTATATATATATATATAAATATATATATGGGAGATGCTCCTATAAGAGATATCTCTCACCTTATATGAGAAATAGGGGTGGGGGACCTCACATTTAAGCTGTTGGCATTGGATATGGATGTGAGGGCCCCACCTTATCTCTCGTAGTAAGGTGAGAGATGCTCTCATAGGAGCATCTCCCTACACACACACACACACATAAACAAAATGTTTTACAGAGAAACTTAGTGTTTTCTGTCAAAGAACATAATATTCCTTAATATGCAAGGATCATTTGTTGCTGCTATTTAGATGATGAAAACCAAGGGGTCCACTCCAATGATTTTGCACCTTCATGGAAACTTAGTGTTTTACAGAGAAACTTAGTGTTTTCTGTCAAAGAACATAATCTTCCTTAATAAGCAAGGTTCATTTGTTGCTGCTATTTAGATGATGAAAACCAAGGGGTCCCTCCAATGATTTTGCACCTTCATGGAAATGCCATTTTGGGTTAAGAGAGAGAGAGAGAGATGCGGTTTTAGCTAATTTAAAAGAGTCCA
The DNA here is from genome assembly GCA_038049695.1 of Cinnamomum chago. Classification (NCBI taxonomy): domain Eukaryota; kingdom Viridiplantae; phylum Streptophyta; class Magnoliopsida; order Laurales; family Lauraceae; genus Cinnamomum; species Cinnamomum chago. The sequence continues at coordinate 116,094,291 of CP142453.1, read as the reverse complement.
ATCTCCATGGAAGCACCAAGGATATGTTATGCATGGATGCACGTAAGGGAGATGGTGATGTAGCAAGTCCAAACTCTTATTTCTAAGGACAGTTATGTGAATCTATCAACACGGCCCACCTTGAAATCTAAACAGTCATACCCACATTGCCAAATTTTACTTCAATAGGAGTTCAGGCTCAGGCCAAGGTTAGATTGAGCACATACACAACACAAGTAATTGAAATACAAATAATAAAGGGAATGAAATTGTGTTTTATGCATAATCAATCTAACAGTGTAAACAACTCTGTCTGAAGTGAAACATATCCTAGTGACAATAGACGGAAGAACAATGATTCTAAGTGGTTCGGGCCCTATGAAGGATTTATGGCCTTAAGAGAATCCGAGTTCTCAAAGTTCTAAAGATTTGACTACAGAGAAACCAAGAATAGGGAGCTTTGCTTGTGCGCAGCTGGCTCACTCCCAAACCCTACATTGCAAAAGTGGTATCATGGACATGTGAATGGACGGCCCACCAATGATGGGTCATTAAGATTTCATGATGGCAGAGTCTTTTTTTTTTGAAATGGTAACTTGTATTGATAGAAAAAAGGAAAATACAAAAGAGCTTTACAGTATAAAAGAATTATACTGAGAAGCGGCCGGGTAAAACCCCAAAAAACAGCCACCTCCCAAAAGGAGGGGAAACAGAAACAAGGAGAGGGACAGAGAATCAAGTCAAGATGAAATGATTTCCCTCCAATTGAACACTAGAGCATTAGTAGAATAGCCCCAAAAATCTGGAAGATAAGAGACCCACGAGGCAACGCAGAGTTTCATTCTAAGGATTAAGTCTTCTTTGGAGGAAGTAATCCCTTCGAAACATCTTTTGTTTCTCTCTTTCCAAATCGTCCAGATACAAGCCAAAAAGGATACCCGCCACATGATCTTCGATTTGGAGGTTTTGATTGGGGTAGTCCACTAATGAAACAGGTCTTGTAAGGACTGCGGCATGACCCAGCTGCAATTGAACTCATACAGGATTGCAGACCAAAGGGCTTTAGATTGCTTGCAATGGAGCAGAAGATGATCAACTGATTCCTCATCAGCTAAGCAGAGGGGACAGGCATTGACAAGGGTGATGTGCCTTCTGCGAAGATTATCCATCGTTAGAATTTTATTACGGAGGGCAAGCCAAGTAAAAGCAATAACTCTGGGAGGGGCCTTGATCTTCCATAAAGCTGACCAACTTTTGCATGGCAAAGTCTTGGCGGGCATAGATGAACCAGACATGCTGTAGATGTGGAATAAAAATGGCTAAATGGTAAGCATTCAAAAAGTCTAAACTTCTTTGAAGGAAGGGACCATAATTTGACGCCTCCCTAAATTCAATTACCAAGAACCAATCAACTCCAAAAAAATTCCAAAAAGAGGCTCATCTGTTAAGGTCAAAGTCGCAAAGAACAGAGATGAGCATGTTTTCGTATTAGTTACAGTTAACTAAAAGAATGTCATCTATGGCTTTATTTCTTTTAAATTTCCCCCTACAAAATGACCACAGTTGCAAGCAACTAATTTCCAGTGAACCAATAAGATTGAACAAATAGAAGATCATGAAGTGATGTTGTAGTCCTTGAAATCTTTTGTTAGAGTGATAACAATATTCTTGAATTGAAATTAATATAGAACAAGAAATGAGACACCATACATAATCTCAATTTATATAATGTCCTGTACAGATGGGCGGAAGGGTAAGTTTACTGTATTCTTCCATGGATCACCATTGCAACCTTGATGTTGTGGATTCAAGTCATGTTACTAATCGAAAAGAAAAGAAAAAATAATAATAAACAAATGGTTCCTTGGCATTGATGGATGTTAGCCTTCCGAGTCAACAGGTGCTTGACAGGAGTGACATGCCCCTCGCATGACAAAGGTGTGAGCAGTCTTGTCATATCATTGTCGTTTACAACAATGCCCTTGCTCATCAAATCCCCCATGCCCTTGACATTACCAAGTTGGGGATAAAAAAAAGGATTTTGTATATGGGTTTGAATTTTTCATAATAGAAAATTGGTTTTCTAACATAGAGTTGTCTGGTGAATAAGTGAAGTATGATAAAAGTAGCCACTAGCCAGACACAACTTGGATTTGTCTCTTTTGATCATGAGCACTTGAAAAAGTTCTAACCCAGAAACATATCTAAATACTCTTAAGGATGTGCTTGTTGTTATGTAACACATATGTATTGAAACAATTCATAGGAAATCATCAAATACCAATCTCTCTCTCTCTCTAATTTCTCCACACAAAACCCTCTCGCCCCCTTCTCTCCCTACAAAACCCACTACCCCACTCACTCCTAACAAAGTTCACTCAAATACACTCTCCCCCTCTCTGCAAAATCCCTCTCTTCATACGATCCTCAGGAACAAAACTTCTCTCTCTCTCTCTCAATATTAAGGCTTCATGTGTTGTTTCAAACTGAGAAAATGATGGATGATAGAACTGGGTTCAGTTTGACTTCCATTTGAGATAAATTTGCAAAATAAAAAGGGATGGTACTTGGATCAAGTTCATGAATTGATCTCATTTGAGGTTAATATGATAGACATTAGTCAAGTGACATGGACCATTCAGATTAAAGATCTGAGATGAAGGACGGGTGATAGAGTTGTTTAGACTTGGTATTGGCTATGGAGACGATTTTAGATGGAGATTTAGGATTTGGAAGGAGGGTGGTTGTTTGATAGGAGTTTGACTAACAATGATTGTGGTGAGGGGATATTGAAGAAGAAAGGGGGCACCTAGGATTTGATATTTTGTTTGCATGATTTAGTAATGGTATGAGTTGAAGAGGAAGAAGTGTTGTGAGTATTGAATAAGGGTAGGGAATTGGTAATTTGATTACAAACATATTCATCACATATGCTTCAAGTGCATATAAACCCTAAAAGGAGACATATCAAAACACTATCACCGGTGCAATTTGAGAATTACTTAGAATGACAGTTGTTCTCAATGCTAGATTACCACACCACAGGAGAAAAGTAGAGATAATTCACTACAATGTTGCTGATGCATGATATTAGCTGTTGGATAAATTCGGTTAAAATCGAGTAAACAAAAAAACGAACACCTTTTTGCCTCTATAGTAAGTAAGATTTAAAGTTAACAATCGGAAAAAGGAAAAGAATTGAGTATTACATTTATATCCTTCAAGCCCATTTGTTCCAATGAAGCAGATAAGTCTACCAAGTACCAAGAACCTCATTTACTCCTAACTTGGTCTACCAATAACCAAATGAACCTTTTGAGTTTTCTATAATCCTCTAAATCTCCCCCAAAAACACTCCATAACAAGATTCCCATCACAAGATACGAGAAGCACATACAATTCAAATAGGGAACTGACACAATAATCGCAAATCGTCTAATTCTATCGAGAAAGTCACAACTTACAAAAGGCACTGTAGACGCTTTGTCGTTCCAAACGGCCATCAGCCCAACGGAAGCGAAGAAACCCAAACCTCCCAACCACCAAGCCAATGCTTCATACTGCAAGATCGAACAATGACCAATCAATCAATCAATCAAGATTTCCAAATCCAATGCTTGTTAACATAAGAAAAGGGGGGAAATCAAAACCCTAAAACACAAAAAGAATGAACTTTTACCTTTCCTACTGTGGAAGCAATCCGATCCAAACAAGGTTCGGGAAAAGGAGTTCCGTTGTCCCACACAAGCTCGTCATTTACAGGAAGCTGAAACAGAGAGAGAAATGGAATTAGGGTTAGGGTTTTGAAAGAGGAGAAAGAGGGGTAGATTGATTGATTGATTTGATTATTACGGGCTTGTCAGGGATGATGTGCTTGCCGACGGGGAGGCCCATGCCGGAGCGATTGCGAAGAGAGGAGGTGACTGATCGGGCCAAGAGGCTGTTTCCGCCCATTATCCGAGAGGCGACGCCGCTCATTCTCCCTGCAGATGCCATTGCTGCTACACCAGAGTGATCTGAATCTGATTGTGTCTTCTCAGTCGCTGGTGGTAGAATTCAATTGCATGAAACAAACAGGCCCTAGCAAATATCAGTCTGATTGTTGAACCTACATCTATAGTCCTGGTCCAGCTTACAAAAAATGTGGGCTTCATAAATGTCTATGGGCCCAAATGTAAGCTAATGACTTGATCCAACTTAAATTCAATGGACATCTATTATTGGGTCTACTACTAGTTGAACCTAAAGCTGAAACTAATTAGACCCAGCCATAGTGGATTGCTCCTAAAACTAAAAGGAACCTAGGTTAGGCCCCAAAGGATCTGAGCTTGGTCTGTGATCTTGCTGGTTAGGTTTGCCTTTGCCATACAAACATGGTGTGGTGTGGCTTGCAATATGGTTCAACTTTCAAAGGGCCTCAGTCCCAATTGTGAACAGTTCCAAAATGGAAAATGTACTTTGGCATGTCAACAACTTTGATTTCAACTCAATAGGTGTGGGCCCCAGTGATTAAATCCGCTAAACATGAAGTAGTTGTTGCAACCGAAAGATCAATCAGTGAGACCCACACTACAACCCTATAAGTCTACAAAAAAAAAAAAAAATTGTTTGATAACGCGAGGTTCCGAGCCCTTTGGGCAGAATAATTCCTACGAGCCTAGGAGAGAAAGCCGGGTAAAATTCCCCTGCAACCCTGTAAGTACAGTTTCGAACTCACAACCTCCGAGTGCAAACCGTAATCCTAAGCCAACTGAGCTATCCCTCGGGATTTCTACAAGTCTACAACGAAAATACAAAGATGGGAGATAAAGATAGGTGAATATTCTAATTCAAGAATTATGATAGCATGGAGAGTTGGTATAGGAAGAGGATGGTCCGCCTTGTGGGTCTTGCCTTTGCACAATGATCACATCATCCTAGTCATTTGGTCGAACCAATCTCATACTATTTAAGACCTGGGTTGAAGCATTGTTCATGACTTTGCAACTGTTTTTCGTTTGTACGTACCTACTGTTTTTCGTTTGTACGTACCTAGCGTAGCTCGGGGGCGCCGCGGGGGGTGCAAGAGAGCTCACACAAGTAGAAAGATAAAAAGCCCACGGATGTGGGAAGAGAAGTCTATATTAATATATCCAGAGATCGATTCCTTAGTAGAGAGGTAACATGTGGGCAAATCAACTAAACAACCCCTTGGTATCACAACTTGAGCAACTGTGGATTCTTCTCTGTGCATCACTTCATTTGATGATCAGTCAATGCGACACCTACTCTACTTGGATGAATAGCCCTTTCAAAACCTAATTAAAGTTGTATCGACCTCTAGCCTTGAGCCATGGATTTGTAGATGTGGCTATTGAGCATTGATTATTTCATGATTGGAGGAAAAAAAAAAACCCTTAATTTTCTGTATCTGTGACTTCTTGATAAAAATCCTGAAGTCATAAATCATTAAACCATATATGCTAATATGATCCTAACCAAATGGCTTTAATACCATTTGTTATCATTAATGCATACTTATAAAAGATATATCTAATTCACAAACTTAATAAAAAACAATATAAATTATGAATCATATTAAAAGAATGCGGGTAATCTTATTGAAGTCCCTTTCCACTAGATGTCCTCATCTTTTACCTGAGCCCTTTTACAATTGAATTCAAGCCTCTAGATCTAGGTCCACAACACTGAGAACTTTCCCATTTTCAACTCATAATTAATTCCATTAGTGGAATCTACTTATGATGGAATCTACTTATGAAATAGACCTCCCAAAACCTAATCTCATGAGTTAGATTTGAGACAGATTTCACTTTGATTGGATTGGTCCCACTATCAAATTGATTATATGTAAAACATATGAATGCACCCATTCATTTCCTTTTGTTTTACTTTTTAAATCACTTGTTCTACATCTAATCAACCTAACGCAAAGCCCAATTTCGATCAAAATGAAGTTTGACTCAAAGGTTATTGCCCAGGAAAAATAGTTGTTTTGAACAGTTTAAATTGCACTGAGTAGGGTCCAATTATGGAATTATAATCTAGCCCTTTGGATCTGAAATCACAATCATAAGATCTTGTCTTGAATGTGCGGCGACAATCCTCACATTTGCTACTGTGGGGATTCCTAACCTCCTAATTAATTCATTAACAATCTTATTAATAAACCTTTCAAGGTCAGCTCAGGTACATGATTCTAGAACTAAATTAACAAAGAGAATAATCATCATTATTCTACATATTCTTAAACAAATCGTACCACTTAAACTCACATTTTCTTTGGGATTGAGAGGTGCATGATTTCAACCGTCCGATGCACAGGAAGGTGGCCCACCTGGGCTCGTCCTTCCTGCCAGTGATGGTGGTGTTAGGTAGTATGTTTGTTTTCTTGAAGCAGGCAGTTATGTTTCCCATAGAATTCTATATTTTATTTGGTTAGGGGACATTCTCGAATTCCATGCACTTACTGTCGATGGCTATTATATCTTTACTGTCGATGGTTATTATATCTTTAAAAGTCTGATGCAGAAAGATCTTTTTCTTCCCATGGGAATCCGCCAACCCCACTTTGATTGATCATTGGTAAATTCACTTATACATAAAACCACCTACTAGTTTTATGTATCGACAAAAATATCAAATATTTATGTGTGTGCCTCCTATTTTCATTTCTTGGACGGCATTATATTAAAGGTGTGGATGTATTGATGAAATGAATTGCAGTGTGGCATTTTAGCAGATCAAGTGCCACAACCTTTCCTGACATGTACTCTCTTAGGAAGGTAATTTGATAGAGAATATACAAGTATGATGGAAACTTATCTTAGATATCAGAAAGGTTGAGATTTTTCAGAATAAGTAAAGAATTTGAAATATTAAAGTAATTTTATTTGACTTAATAAATTGAGAATAGTTTTGTAAGGAACAATCCTTTGAATCTTGATTATGTGTGATTAGCCTTTTTTATTTATCTCTAAAGACTATTTAAATACACTACATATCCACAATAATCATCGTAACTATATATCACGAGAGGGAAATCCTCTCAATTTATACATGGTATTACAAGATTATTCAAAATCTCTAACGAACCAATCTTAAAATCTCTAACAATAATAAGGTTATTCAAGATCTCTAACAATTCAATCTTATCTCTTACCAAGCTCAATCTTCTCTCTACCAATGTCATTGTACTTTATAATTTCTTGTGATTTTCAGTAGAAAATAATGTGACAGACATCTAATCTCTTAGGTTTAGAGAGGTGTGTTCTTTGAAATGATAATACATGTAAAGAAAGAAAAATGACAAACCATTTTTGTTGAAAATGATAGGAATGTTTAAAAAAAGGGGATTTGACATTTCAATGTCCCTTAAACACTCAATTTCCAATTTCATGACTAAAATTCTATAAATGTAGTTTAAAAAAAAAGGTGTACTAGAGTCAAATAACTCTGGTACACCTTTTTTTTTAAACTTTTTTGTCCTCCAACCCATGATATCATGGCAGTTTAAAAACCTATAATATCATGGGATTCAAATGTCACAAGTTGGAAAGCGTAGGATCCTATGATATCATGGGATCTGAGGTAAAAAAGTAAAAAAAAAATGTACCAAAGTCAATCGACTCTGGTGACATTTAGACTTTTAGTCGTGAAATTGGGGATTGAGTGTTTATGGGGTATTGAAATGTCAAATCCCCTTAAAAAACCAAAAAAAAAAAAAGATTTGCTAATTTTTTTTTCAAAAGGGTACATCACTGTACATAGAATTCTAAGATTTTGAAAGTTCAATTAGAAAAGATGCATTTGCCTTTGTTTGGTACAGAGCTTAGCCCGTGAAAATAAGGTGCTTAGGCATTCATTTTCCAAGTTTTTGAGGTGATTAGTTATTCAGGGTACAGGAGAAGTGAACCTAGCTAGGATAGCCAAATTCTGAAGAAGTGACTTCTCCAAAGAAATTTATGCAAGCCAACGGTGTTCTCAACGTTCTCTGTGTTTGAACTGTAAGAAAAGAAGTATTGAAATAGAATCTTTTTAATCTTCCCAATCAGAACACTTGCCTAACAGATGTAAGTACTCTAGAAAGGTTACAGAAATTGAACACTCTAACGAATAACTGCTGCATATCCTCTTACCACATCCTTATGAACTGCATTACACATCAATAGACTATTTTGGTCAATAGCTGGAACCGGTTTTGGATGATTAAAGAGAACTATACTACACAATTCTACCAAAAGAAGGAAAAAGAAGAATGATTCATGGTTAATGGGAGTCATGGGTGCTTGTTGCCAATATATACCAACGTCTATATATACCAATATATGATCCTTTCTTTTGTTTGCTAAAGGTATACTGATATATGATCTTTGATTTTTTGTGGCTGTAATAAGAGTAACACTAATAACAACTAGAACGTACAGTTGGTAATTCTCTGAGCAAATTAATGTAGGCAACACTTGCATAACAGACCTATGTGGCCAACGTGGCGTGATCATTTACAGGGGGGTGAGGGTGAAAAGTTCTATACATATACTGATAATTGGTGAATCAAAACTCATGCAGATAAAATGAAACATGGTGTAGATATTGAGGCTTCATGATCAAGAGTAAAATAGCAATAAACCCTGATCTAGATGAGTATCAAGTTGGTTATGGAAACAATTCACGGGGCTGTTGGTGTGAGAGATGAACGAGATGAACAGTAAATCATTGAAAAATTGGAAGGGGTAGAAGAGAACTAGTCACTGAATTAATAGAGATCGAGTTCTTACAAAAAGCACTATCTGATGCAAAACGATATAAGGTAGACCCAAGCCATGGCAATGCAAACATAAAATAAAACAATCCAGCTGTTTTCATAGCCCTTGTGCCCATGATTACATTAACCATACAGAAATTCTTACTCTATTTCATTAATAATCCTTCCTCGATATCTCCAGATTGGTTATCCCAGTGATTGATTATACTTTGACAGCAAGAGTTGTAGTAGTAATTTCAGTTATGAGATGGGGGATGTGTACTTGGTCGAGCATAATCTAAGTCAAAACCAGGATATTTCCCATTCTTCTTTTGAGGCAATTTCCCTGAAACCTCAACGAGAGAGGTTATTCGAACAGCACCTCTAGTCTTTCCTCTTGTTTCATTCAAAATCTTTGGAAGAGGCTTCAACTCCTCCGGCTTTTTAGTACTTGCACCAACATGTCCCATGTTGACCAGGCCGCCTCTATTTATGGGTCGTTTTAGCTCCGATTCAAGTTCACCCAACATACTTTTCAGTTCCTTTCTCTTGATTTCATTTTCTCTGTGATTCACCTTCAATACATTCTACAAAAAATGGAGGAAAAAAAAAAAAGGTTTAGACGCTAACTAAGCGATCTTTGTAGATGGGGTTAGAAACCTAGATGAGATCATTAATTCATTACCAACCTTGCGAGAGCCCTTGCAGGAGAGACCGTGATGGCGTGCATTGCTTGCATGCGTATGAAGTGATAGAAAGAGGAGGAAGAGAAGGAGATGAGTAGACATAGTCCCAAGGAGGAGGGATTACAAAATACCAAGATATAGTGGTGAAGTTAAGTGCTGTTTGTAGTGCTTTTAGATGGATAAGAGTACGAGTACTACTTGCAGGTTCGCAGGAGGTGAAGAAGATTCATGTTAGTTTGAGTGATGAAAATGGGAGGATATTCACTGTAAAAACAATACAAAGGAATTTAAAATCATCCATGTGGAGAGAGAGAGAGAGAGAGAAACAAAACCAAGGAAGCTAGAGCCTTCTATTGGTGTGCATCGAGGAAGTTCAATTTCCTGTCTTTGCATTAGATCTTGCACCTGCATGGCTTGTGGCTGCGTGTTTGTTGGGATGGGGGCTTGCCCATGTTATATTTTGGAGAAGGATGAAAGAAAGATTATATAATAAGAGCAAATTGGAGACAACATACGATGGAAGAAGAACCGATACATGCCCCTTATTGTACGAATGCTTGTATTAGGTAAACCATTAGTGCTAAATAGTGTTAAAGAAAAACTAAAAGATCTCACAGTGCTTGGCGCAATTCATTGATAGGCCATCATCAATTTCAGTTTTTCACTTTTTTTCAACTTTATCTTCTATTTTGATTAGACTAGCTACTAGCAAGGCATACTCCCTCATGCAGCTGCCATCTAGATGCTTAACAAGCAAAGAGAGTAGAGGAACAAATAGATTTGGATGAGTAAGAGGTGCTTGGAATATCAAAACTGATCAAATAAATTTAATCATTACCTAAAAGGCATCAAAGTTTAATGGTTTTAATTTCAAATTTCTTATGATTAAATTTACAGTGGATGACAGTCTGATGATCAGTGTTAAATTGGGACCGATGCTAGATGGCAGGGAATGGTTTGTGTGAAGGGATTGGATTTTGTATGTCCTCTGAAACAATTCCAATCCTTTGGATAAGAGGAAAGAGTTTTGTCTGAGATTTCTTTAAAGGAGGAGAAGAGTAAATGGAGGGTAAAACTACTTTCTCCCTCAAAGGAAGAAAAAACATGGTAATAGTTTTTCTCCATATATGAAAGCTTGCTAATTCTCAATTCAAATCCAAACACCAACAGAGAGAAAAATCTCTCGAAGTGGTGATTCTTGACTACTAAATATCTCCTCATCTGATTTTCATTTTATCGTCAGATAAATGGGCCTTATCGTGATTATTGTCACCCATAAATTATTATTTTGGGCGTGAATCTTAAACCAAAATTGCCAATCCACATGTAGCTCATTGGTGAGGCACCTCCCCTCCATAGAAATTAATATTCATGATATAATGGCGTGGAACTTGAGTAGGGCGTGTGGATAGATTTGTGGGTGTACTTGCCAGGGGAGAGAGGGGAGAGAGAGAGAGAGCACTTGACATGCTTCAGTGAGTCGCAGGAGTATCAAAATAGAAGAACCAAATACTCCAAAACAGATATCAGGTATTTGTCAATAGGCACCAATTATTCCGATCAAGATCAATGTTGGTTGGTTCTTACTATTGAAAAGGGAATAATGGGCAAGGATGACCCATGTGCGAATAATAAACAGTAGTGCTTGTTTTCTGTGTGAGTAATTGGCAAGCTTTTATGGTGGACAGTTTATTACTAGTTTGGGCTTTAGGACAAACACATGCTGATATACACAAACACAAGACAGAAGGACTCGATCAAAGCGGAACAAATGAAGAAATACAACAAAAATTGAAGCAACAACCGCAACTCACGTCAGAATATATAGCTGGAGAAGAGACCATTGCTTATCCATCCATGCCAGCTGCTAAGTAGGGCAAAACAACGTAATTCTGGGTAAAGCATACATTAGTGATGATGCTGAAATCTAATTCTGACTTTGACTCCATACACGGTTAATGGGTTAGTAAATGAAGTGTGGGGTCCAGCATGAATGACAGGTGGGCCCCACATGGTGTGAGTACTACTTGTGGCTTGCTGCAGGGATGCAAGCCATGGTCACGCATTTGAAATGCAGAATCTCCACGCTTGATTCCTGTACTGTAGTGTTTGGGTGTTTTCTTTCTTCAAATCGATTAGGTGCTCTTCATTCTGGTACAAATTCATATCAACTGCGAACAGAATCGCAACATGCAAGCGAAGATCAAAGCTCTCGAAACTAATAGGATTTAAAACTGAAGTATGTCAACTGGACAGTAAGCAGCTGCTCATGCCAACTGCACAAAAGGCAGCCGCTCAATCCAGAAATGAATAATTGCAGTTCAGCTAGACTTACCTGTTTCATGGAAAACAAGGGCATCACCAATTTTGGTAATGTAGATATCTCTGACTGAGATCTTCATTACAGCACCAGATTCACACAGGGAACCAGGACTAATAACACGAGCAAGCATCAAAGGAAACAGAGAAACTGAGAACAGCTTTATGAAAATAGTGTAATGATCACAAATCACTTGAAGCACCTAAATGGATCTTCCATCTTTCACGCAAAGTACCCTTGGTGGCTAGCTATATACATGACATGATTGACTGTACAACTATATACCAACAATGTCATCTAAGGAGTAGTTATTGAACTTATATGGACATGAGACTGAAAGGCCAGGGCAATCATCACAAGAAACTGAGATGTGACAATGCTGCTTCAGCTTCTTTAGCATCTGAAGTCTTATGATTCATATAATCCAAATGTATTCTCTCCACTGTACATGACATAAAGGAATCCATCCTCATCCTTCTTCTCATCATATATTGTGGACATTATTGCACCTACAACAAGTACACAAATTCTTCACAACAGTTTCTGATGTTTGATAAACTGAGTGTAAAAGGAGAAGATTTACTTGCATAGAGAAGTTGCACGACCATGAGAGCTAACCTGTAGGTGGGAGGACGTTATCTACAAATATGAAGATAGCCTTTTCAGCACTCAATCTGATTCTCTTCCGAATTACATAAACAAACTGCCCCACGGTCAGGTCAGCTGGTACCAGGTACCTGCATATAGATTTAGATTTTATTCAGAATTTAATGTTGTGGAAACAAACTTGCCAAACCTCCCTACTTCTGAAAAATTCAACAAACAGTAGTGTTCCTTTTCCCTTTTTTTTACCCAATTTTTGGAGCATTCAAACCAAAGTAATTGTTTCTTTGTTGTAAACATAAATAATAAAATTTCTGAAGTGGTAACATATCATTCGGAAAATGTAAATGACAATAAGTAAAGCATTTCATTGGGACACTTCTAAAAGGCACCTCTGTTATTAGGTGGGACTTGAAATCCAATGGAGGAGAATATTTTTGGAAAATAATTAAGCTGCAAGCAAGAAGGCATTTTCCAATTTCTACTATAATTGAATGAGGCTTAACCAAAATGAAAGACACACACTACTAAAGTTACTGAATCCCAAACTACCTGAGCATATATTAAAATTTCAAATATTTCATGCTAATGGATAAAATTGTAATTTCAGGAATCACGTTATTGGGAAAGCCCTTCTTATAAAACCAAACCAAAAGCAAGCCTTTTCCCACTAGGTGGGGTCGGCTATATGGATTTGACGACGCCAATCAAATCTGTTTAGGGCCATGTCCTAATTTCTAATTTCTTCTTCTTCTCCTCTTGGGACCTATAAAATCTGTAGTTGAAATCTTCCAGCAGGCACAGCTTCAATCAATCTTATCCTAGGTCAGTCCTCATCCCACCCAATCTGTGATTTAGGTTGGTCCCAAGAGGGCTCCACAAGGATTGCACATGCTTGTACTACATGAGGCTCTCCCTACCACTAACAGAAAAGGACATGGCTCAGAAAATGAAAAAAGACAATGTGAAGGAGCACTGAAATGAAAAACTATTAAAGAGAAAGAAGGGAAAGATTCACACAGTAAAAGAATTTGTTTGTGGGCACACACAGACGAAAAGTTAGCCAAGTTGATCATGTGTAAACCCATTTGTTGTCAAAGCACACAACCTTAATTAGTTTGCAAAACTCAGCAACTGAATCATACAAAATATAGGTGAGGAAGTATGCTCACTTTTTCTTGTCAATGTTCGGAATGTCACTTCTCTCTGCCTTCTCCACGATCACCTTAAAAAGTATAAGAACTTGCTCATGTGAGAGTCATGCAAATGCAGAAATATGGATATGTCATGCTGAGATTATGTCCACAATAAGCCATTCCTACAGCACATTTTTTGCACTCCAAATCTTCATTCATTTTTTTTCCCAATTTTCTTATTTCCTGCTCTTGTTGCAACAAGAACAATTCATAGGTAGTAATACCAGTATGAACTACACAGGTTTGAACCCGCATCTCCTCTCCCACCCCTCACAATGGAGGGTGTGTATTACCTTTTGCAGCAAGCACCAAATGACCTAATCAATTTTTATAAGCAACATAGAGGACTTATAGATAGAAGCACTGCATGCCATGGCAAGATTAAGCTATCAGAAAGCAGATAAAAAGAAGAAATCAACTATTAGCCAAGGGCTATGATACCCGATTACTTGTATAAGCCCACGGTATCCATGTCTGACCATACGACACTCATATCTATACCTGATGCTATACCAATACTTTCAGGGTTCAAGTTTACAGATCCCCACTTACCAAGTCCATTACTTTCATATAGTTCTTTTAATTTTCTTCTCAACATCAAAAATGTTACAAAGGAACGCAAATAATGATAATTTCATTAATTCAAAAGTGATTTAAAGAAAAAAACGAGGACTCTGTATCCATGTCCTAAATTTTCAAAAGTGCAGAGTCGTATCCCCAATCCCTATATTTGTGTCCGTACTGGCATTCATATGGGGGCATCAATTCATAGGCCAAGGGCTGATGCTTGGGAAATGAATGAATGGAAGAAGTGATATTACCTATGGCTATAAAAAGCAGTCAGTTTAAACTCTATAAAAATATTAGTCATAACATACTACTCTGCAAAGAGCAGATAAAGGATACTTGATCATAATACACAACAGTTGAAAATCCATGTTCCTGGAAACTCCATTTTCTAGATGATCTCTTTCCTCCATTAAAGAAAGGAAAGTATATGTCAACACATGTAGAAACACTAGTCTGCAAGTGGTAGCCTTGGCTGATTTCAGTTGACCATTCAAGCAACAAATCATCAAGTGCCCACTCACAAAATTCATCATCCCAGGACCATTCCCCCACCCCAAAAAAAAAAAGCATCCCAGGTACCACAGTGGCCTGGGCAATGAGAAAAAAATAAAAAAAGATCTTGACACACATGATGATGAAATAAGGACTGGGAGAGAAAAGGCACACTACCACCATAACAAATGAGCTGAAATAAAAGGTCTGCTAAACGACTTGAAAAAAAAAAGGGAAGCTAAGATGAATCATAATTTGTGACAGCTAGCATCCAATAATGCACGCACTAGCATCGTAAGGGAACATGACCATCCAAAATACCACCTTGAAAGATTTCTGCTGCTCACTAATAATCTCATACAAATAAAAAAAAAAACACCAAAAAACAAAACAAAAAAGCAAAATTACTAATATTAGCCATTCAGCTATTGACCATTCGCGCCCAGATGAAGTGTAGATTCAATAGAGCAAATACTGAATTGTAAGATGCAATTCCATGTAAATAGATTCAGTGGCTAGCTGCTGATCTTTCTCCATAGGACTCGATACAAATCATAAAACTTGGGATATAAATCCTTGGATTTTAACAATAATGTTCACACTGAATGAGACGCGGTCGATTATTTGTCCTTTATGTAAAATGCCAAATCTTTATTGGAAAACCTGTTAAAATACACCTAAATATTTACAGACCTTCAAATACAAAGTTGCCAGATTTTTACCGAATCCTCTAAGAAATTAAAATTAACAATGACTTTAATTGTCCCCAAAAGAGATCATAACTCAAGTCTTCAAACATTAATCATCATTAAGTAGTTACCTAAACATCGTAACAGAGATTTGGAATTTGAATTTTCATGTCTCTTTGACGCAGTGCATGTAGGGAAGAATAACCAACAGATTATTCTCCAAGCCAAAGGTTTAGGGATAGGGATCCATGGGATCCAAGATGTCTTGATCTCACACCACAGACAAATAATTGAGAGAAAAGCTCACAAGAGGAATTTTATTAGCAATGAACTTGTTGAATGAAAGAGATTACAATTATTTATATAGGCACTGCTTTCCTAATTCTATTCTTGGAAACAATTCCAATTGAAATCAAATTCTAAATTCTATTTTAAACTTTCTAATAAAATCAAATCTATATCCCTAAATTCTAGCTACTCATTATTTATTTAATTGGAAAAAAACAGGAAAGACACCTAAGCTTGCACGATGTTGAACTTTTGATTTCTTTAATGGGCTTCAGTGGGCTTGGGCCCAATGGCCCAATGGGCTGGCCAATCATGGATATGGCCTGCATCACTCTCCATCTCCACATTCAAAATCCGAGCTTAAATATGATGTAGTACCGAAAAATCCACCAACTATATCATTTGAAAAAGGAAGAAAACCCAAAATAGAAGAAAAACAATCAAAATCCATGAACTGGGGTTTTTTATGAAAACATCTTACTTCCATCAATATACAAGAAGTAGCAATTCTCAACCATTGGCACTATTTTCGAAATTTAATTTGGGCCGTTATATTTATGTTTTCAATTTTAGATTTTAAAGGATGTGGAGCAAGAGAAAACAGACACTTAAAAGCAGATACCTAAAGATTGGTTTAAACATTTCATTTTATTTTTCTTAGTGATATGCACCAAGCACAATTGCCCGAGCCTAGCACCTAGGTGCGCCTTTGATAACTATGGCTTCTTGTTTGGCTTTCCAATATAAAACTAAAAGTGAATGCATGCACAGGACAACACATTTGAAGTGGATGCACAACACACACAAGTTGAAGTCAAGCCCAACTCATGAAGCTCGGATTTTAATCTTGCCATCAACCAACTTAGTTTAATACAATCAGAGGTAAAAAAAAAAAAAACAATAACAAAGAGCACATGTGAAACATGATTCACAATGGGAACAATTATATAAGGCAAACGAAAATAGATGGTTAATCCACACCGGAATCCTATCAGGATATTTCTCCCTAATCCTTGCAGCCTCAGCACGCCTTTTCTCTGTGTATCAAAGAAATTAGAAGATTCAATATTTGATATCAACACGTGATGACAAAGATGGTTCAAATATCGCAAGCACTCTACACATAGACCAACAAACAAAATCCAGAATGTGCCTATCAATGGAGTACATACCAAGATCATGTTCTTGCTTAAAGTAACTTCTTGCCATTTTCTCCTGCAGTGGAAGAAATATCTTCAGTTACAATTCAAATACATAATAACCAGGGAATAAAATTTCCTGATAAAATTTATAACATGTGGCAGAAACTAAGCAATTCTTCCCATCTGTAGACATACCAAAACAACGGGGAGATGGGAATCAATTTCTTCAACATGGACGTCTCTACCAGCCATGATTCAAGGGACATTAAAATACATACTCATGAACAACATGGTCCGCCATGAGCAAAAACCAAGAAAGGGGTAAAAAAGGGCTAGGGTTATTTTTATCTCATTTCTTTCTTTCATCTTTCCTCTCTCCCTTTACCCTCAAGCGCCCTTCCCCTCCACCAGCCACCTACAGCAACCACCAAGCAGCAACCCGCAGCCACCTACAGCTGTCGGAAACCACCTCCAATCAATTGGCTCTCTCGCCTCTCTCCCTTCCTTTTTTTTTAATGAGTCCTGATTGTGGTCCCCTTCTGTATATTGTAATTGTCCAAAATCCACATACTTTTTCCAGTAAATGGTTGGCTCCTTGTGATTTATAAATTCTGATTTTGTGGTCCACAAACAGAATTCATAAAGACGGAGGGAGAAAGGAGAGAAACAACCTGGTGGCTGCAGATGGTCAACATTGACCTGTGGGGAGGAAGGTTGCATGACGGCAGAGGAAGAGAGGAAGATGATTAGATGAACGAGAGGAAAGAAAAACAAACCCTTTCTTTTGTTTAAATGAAACAAATGGCATTTGTTTCATTTTAAAAAGAATAAATTGGGGAAAAGGTCGCCCACAGCGAAGGTTAACTGCCCAAAAAGACACATTTGAAATATAAGTGTGGAAAACTTATACAATGTTTAGTAATAAGAAAATTAAGAAGTCCTTTTTTGAAAATTTGGAAAAAGTTGAGGACATTTTTAAATTCTCCCATAAAATAATACTTAGGGCTGTCAATCTGGCCCTTTGACAAGGGGACCCAGTCTGGCTCGTCCCACAAAAGCCCTCAAAACAAGGACTTTTATTTTTATCCTAAAGCCCAAGGATAGGCTAGGGCCCGATTTTGAAAAGCCCGTATTATCGAGGACCGAGCTAGGGCTTGACTAAACCAAGCTTGGCACGGCCTGGTCCTCTTTCCATTAATATATATATATATAAATACATACATGTACATATACAGTTTGTTGTATTAGATACATACATGCTATAAACAATATACAAATAGCAATAGTTTCTTTATATATTAATGTGGTTTACATAGACGTTTTTTTTTTTAAATCTTCTATTCCCACTTGATGAAAATAATCTCTTTTATCATTTTGAGAAAATTATTAAATAAAAGCCAGCCCTTCAAAACTTATTTTCAGAACCAACTTTTTACTTCCATCTTATTCCCCTTAAACCAAAATCAATACAATCTAATTTTATTAGTAGCGAGGTTAGCGTTTTATCCTTGCAAGCAAGGATGAAAATATCGCTACGCCCGCCGCCAAACCGATACGAAGCGGGCGATACGTAGCGTATCGGGGATACGTATCGGCGTAGCGGTGCGATTTTAAAAAATCGCCAAAAAAATCTGAAAAAATTCCAGAAAATCCAGAAAATTGTAAAATGAAAGAAAATGTGGTTCTTTTGCAAAAGTAAGTAAGAAAAGGGGGCGTAGCGGTGCCCTCAATATATGATGTCCTGTATCGCTGTATAAATAGAAAATAATAGTAATGATTAGTTTTTTCACATGTATTCATGTTTCTTAGTCATGTTAACTTAAAAAGTAATGGAAAGCTAAATAGAAAAAAATTAGAACATGAAATAACGGCATAAGAATTAAGAAGACTTAAGAGTTAGGTCATTAGTGAACATTGAACAATCAAATATCAATACTTCAGCATTCAAGGTTCAAATTCAATCAAGTGAATGAACTATGAAGTGATCAACAATCAACATTCAACACCAATTTAGAAATGACAAAGGGAGTAGAGAGTTAGTGAAAGAAATAGGAAATTAGGAATACCTTGATCACCACCAAAAGGGATTTGGGAGACACTTATATTCATACATTTGAACAATATGTAATGTAAACATCATGATGGTACTATTAGAGCCAAATATCAGTGTTTAATTGTTAGGGTCACTGTGGTGAGACCTAACCCTAAGCATAAAACTTTGGTGATCAAAATTAGCTTAATATGAACATAAACATTATATGTTGCATGCATTCATGATAGATCATTCAATATATGAAAAGTACTGATAAAGAGGCCGAGCCCCGGAGGGCAGTCCGACGGCTCCGGGCCGCCGACCATAAAGGCGGGGTTCGGGGCGGCAGCCCCGATTCGATTTTTTTTTTTTTTTTTTTGAACTTATGCAGGATGGACCACAAAGATGTGAAAACAGCAACCATAGAGGGGAAGAGAAGAAAGACAAGGGTAAAAAACCCTAAAAAGTCCAAAAGGGGGGGTTTATACCCCCCCCCCCACGTGTATCGGCCGATACGTATCGTGGCGGTATGTATCGGCCGATACACAAGAGTATCGGCCGATACGGGCCGCTACGGGTGCGTTACACCCGTAGCGGCCGATAATTTCATGTATCGTATCGGCCTTGGCCGATATATCGGCCGATACGCTTCGTATCGGCCGATATTTTCTTCCTTGCTTGCAAGAAACCATAGTTATAAGGATACATTGCAAGAGCAATGCCAGAAGTATGTTTTGAGTGGAGTTGAATTTTTTTATGTTAGTACTTTTTTAGGTGTGCAGTGAACTGAAATATAAAAAATAAGTGCTGAAAAGTGTCATATAAAATTGAATTGTAGTTAGTCTTTTCCATCTTCATTTCCTCCGCCTTTTATTGAATTTGAATAGACATTTAGATTCATATAAATTAAAAAAAATATAATACAAAGGTTATTACTTCCATCTTGGTGGATTGGGGTTCGATCTGTAGACCGAAGGAAGAAGGGGGCTTGGGAATTAGACCCCTAAAGCAGACGAATCAAGCCCTTTTGGTTAAGTGGCTGTGCAGGATAGGAGATGGGACAGATGACTATGGAGACAGGTGTTGGATAGAAAATACAATCTTGCCAAGTGATACTTCTTTTGAGGGCTATGAAATTACAAAGGTTATGAAATTAGTCTCAATACATTTCACATTCTGTGGTGAAATCATTGCAAAGAATGAATTTTTCATGGTGGGAATATGTGGGTATTAGACAAAACTCATGGATTTTATTATTTATTTTATTTATTACTGTATAGAAAATATTTTACCACGCCAATGGCCCACCAATATATTTTATTTTTTTTAACTCTTAACATGTTGTCATTGCATTGCCAATCCCTAAATAGGCAAAGAAGGAGGGTTAATATCTTTATATATATATATAAAGAATTTTTTTCCTTTGGCCTTGGCCCTGGCCCACAGGCCTCTTGGGAGCCCTATCTTCAATGAATTGAAGAAAACTAAAATGAATGTAGGAATACTGGTATCAACGTAATAGGGATAAAAAAGGAAATCTTCTCAATTGTATATATCCGCAATAAAAACCGTATTTTTTTTTTATAAAACCCTTGATTAAAGGAAATCCATATGCAAATAACACATAAAAAAGGACCAAGAGCCAGTTTAGATGGCAGCAGCAATCTAAAAGCAGAACAGATGGCAACCCATTTCAATCTACAATTAGTACAACAAGAGAACTCGAACAGCGTTATGTGGGATTTGGGATTTGGGGCCGAAATCCAGACCCCAAATGCAAAAGATGTTGATTCGGTCGAGATTAATCCTATCGGTTCCCGGGAAAAGAATCAAACCCTAAATATCTGAATTCAATTCCAATAACCGCATCCTACAGACTTCGGTTTCCTAATTTTGGAAGCAAAACGCATCATCAGACAGGCAATATTTCTGCAACCTAACCATAGATTCTTAAATCAACGAGAGCATTTGTACATCGATCACTTACCAGACGCAGGAAATCTATTAATGAAAACAAGCCGAAATCGAACAAGAAAGAGAAGAATAGAGCAAAGATAGGGGAGAAAGGAGGAGAAGAAGCAGGAGAGAAGACCCTAACCTCGGTCAGACGGAAATCTGCTTTCTGGCGGGTAGTCTGATGAATGATTGAGTGGAGCGCAGCCAAAGCTGCCTATTTATTCAAATGTCAAAGTACAAGGCCTCAATGCAAACTATTCTGGGCGACTTTGGCAACTTTACTAATAGAATGAAGTAAAGTGTATTTTAAAAAAGAAGAATAAACTATAAATAAGTTATAATGATATTTTATTTTTAGTTGTTTATTATGAAATCTTTTTGGATTTTTATATGAAGAAGTAGAGTTTTTTTGTATTTTAATGGATAAAGATGATTGCTTTTTAACTTTTTTTTTTTTAAAGACGGCGAGAGTTTTGAATTAAATTATTTTTAATGTGACATCTTGTTTAAAGAATGCAGATTTTACTTGACTTTTACTGTAATATGAAAGTGCTAGTTGGCAATTTGATGGAAAGGCTGTCGCCTCTATGCAAGTATTTTTCTACCATATGGCCTTTTTTGACTAATAATAAAAGGGCTTTACTCCCATGACTAATAAAGCCCCTGATATTAAATTTGGATCAAGCCAATGCCCCTAACTCATTGATATGTAGCCCACAAATTCAACAGCTCTATATTTATATTTGAAAAAAAAAAATGACCGTGAATTCAGCAGTCTAATCCATTTGGTGGGTGCAAACTCCATGTGCGAAAATGATTCGGACGAATCATTAAGTGGGTTCGCTGAAAGTTCTCATGAATCCCTTTCTCATCGGAGCAAATGCAATAATAAAAACCCATATGTTTTTGTTTAATAATAAAATGATATTATAATCATGTAAAGAAATTTCCGGCTAACAGTGCTAAGCAGGAGAACTCATCAGGAAGGTAGACCTCTTTCCCTTTTCATGGTATAAAATCGCTAAATAAGTAGTTGAGATCCAATGTTAATCTTTTTCAAGCTCAAATGCTCAATGTTATGTGTATTTTTTAGTTAGATGTTAAATGTTTTGTAAATTCTTAATTTTATTTTATTTTTTCTAATAAAATTAAATTCATTGCGGGTGAAGCTCACGGGTTAGCATGGCCCAACCTAGACACGGCACGGCACAACCCATGAATTTTCACAGGCTAGCAAAGCACAGCTCAGGCACGGCCAGGCTACACTCCTCCTTTAGGATGCCACAATAGTGAAACAGTTATGAGATCACTTATTCATATCTTCCTATTCTTTTTTTGTTTTCATGGTCATTAGGTAGACCCTTTTAAGCGCACCAACCCAGATTGTTGATGGAGAAATGTAAGATGATGTTCATTATTGAATTACATTTTCAATTGTTGGAATTTTGCATTATTCTGACCATACTCAAGAAAACTATTATTTAGAATCAAAAGATAATGGTTTAGATACATAGCATTCTTGTAGAGTATTGTTTTCTGTACATGTTGCAATAGAATGGACTGGCGAGTTCAAATCCAACTACTATGGAGCCATTTTGACAGCCCTATCTGCAGTGGTGGATGAGTAGTATTCCTCACCACTAAGAGTAGGATGAAAAACCAAACAAAGAATCTCATCAATGATAACAGTAGGGCTTCATATATATCCAAATTTATTAAGAACCAGGGAGTAGAGGTTGAGTTCCCTTGGCGTGTGGGATTGTGAAGCTAAATATTATGGAAAACTTAAAAGCCAAGCTTTGGTTTCTTCTCACCTGTTTTCTTAATGACCAAGAATATCCCTCGCCAGCCCAGCCTTCTGACCTTTGGCCTCTGGCCGAGAGTTAATCTCATTATGGCGATAGAGAACTATTTCCTGGGATATGTTAAATATTGTGCGGTTACATTGACCCCATGAGTTGAACCACATGGCTGCAAATTCCAAATTTCACCAACTATTAATGGTCTAACCCTTCAACAACCGTTTCAAGCATACAACTGTGTCCCAAATCCCCACCCCACTTTCTTCCAAATTGGAACTGACCATTGCAGCTGGCGCCCATTCCTTTGTTTTTGAAATGCTAAGAACTCCTGAACACTCCTAAAAGTATATTTGTGTGTCTGACATCTTATCTGATGGGATTTATGTAATAATGACTACAAAATGGTACTCAGAAATCCCACAGATGAGAGATGTTCTCAGAAATATTAATGTAGAAATCTCATACTTTCAAAGGTTAGCTTTTCTGAAATTAATGAGAATCCCCAATTTCAAACAGTTGGATCACAAGAGGCACAAAAATGAATGACCAGAATGATTCAGAGCCATGGATTTCAGCTCTAGCTGTTACCAGCAGTCACTGGATGCTTTAATGCTAGAACTCCAAATAGGTATTTTTCAAAGGAGAGGAAACCTAGGAGTTGGCACACAACCAACTGGGGTATTAAACACAACACAGTTTTGACCATCTCATAATGGGGGCCGAACCAGCATTTGCAACCATGATAGCGACTATTATACATGGGGGCAAAAGAATGAACTAGGCCTTCATTACATCTTGACTGCTGTCTTGAAAATAAACCAATCCAAGAATCACGGAGATTAGACATTTTCAACCTTTTCATTCACTGAGAGCCGGTTTATTTCATGTAATTGAATTCCTAGGAATTTTAATACTGTAAGGTGAATATTCAAGAATAGCCATCAAATAACCTCCCTTTAACGGAAACAGAATCAAGGGAAGATGTGAAATGAATGCTCATCCATCACTCTAGTAATTCAAATACTAGGAAAGTCAAGGTCCCGTCTAACTCATATCCTTCACCCCTCACCTCATATCCTTATAATAATCCTCGGGTGAAGTTCATTTGATCATATATTCCTGTGTACTAACATCCTATGTATTATATGCAAACAAACAGGCCCAAAGAAAAATCTCATGAAATTGGCCAACATTATATACGCACGAGAAGGTTCCATTTACAAACCAATCAATATACTCTGCATCAGAATCTTTAGTTAGAGCAGGTTTAAACCCCATTGCAACTTGTCATGGCATGATCTCTGATGACACAAGGCACTCAAGACATCAAAGTTCAGATCTAAGAACTCAAAGGAAAATACATTTGGATTTTCAACACCAGATTTATTAAATTGATAAGTTGATCCTTGATAATACCTTGCCTTTGTATACAATATATTGAGGTTTTTTTATGGCTGCCAGACAACAAAATGCATCCGGCAAACGAAGAATTGAGAAAAAACAAAAGAGAAAGAAAAGACAGTCCCTCAATAATATAAGAGCCATCAGGACACACCTGGCATGGCTTCTGTTTACAATATACAAGAGCTTGCAGACACCTTAAGTTCAGCAAGCACGATAGCCCATGCCAAAACAGGATGTCTGTGTCATCACATTTGAAGAAGATTATTCACAGTAACTGCAACAGAATTGGTGCGTTGCAGATCCTGCAAAGAGGGCATTTTGACAGGTGTCATGAGATAAAATCATCAGGTATTAAGAGAAACTACACAATCTTTCAATCATACCATTAGCTTAACCCAGTATACCATATTTGCGGGACTCAAAAGTGTTCCGAAGTCCAAACTGCCCACTACTTTATAATTAAAAGAGAGACGCCTAAAATTTGTAACAGCTGATGTTAGCCATCCAATTCTACACTTGGTTAAGTGTAAGACCGTGTGCTCCACATGGGCGGAAGTGTAAAAAATTAGTGCATCTTGCACATGCACAATTGAAGCACTTATAGCCTTTTATGACACTTAAACAGGGTGTCTAAGAATCTATTTATTTGTCAGTTGGTGTTAGAGTTATTTACATAGTTTGTTTATGTGTAGTTGTTTAGTACTGTGGTTAACCGTCTTTACCACTGCTGTTCAATAAGTGTAGTAACTACTTTGAAGTTACTTTCATAGAAGTCTATAAACTGCATGTAATTTTCAGAAATGGAATAAGAGAGTTGCAGTCCTCCAATTTTCTATATGTGCAACTAAGTGAGAACTTGTGTGAAATCTCAACGGTTTGATTCTTGGTGTATTTGGGTCAAATACCACCATTCAGATTTTGTGTCACAGCATGAGAGCTTCGTTGAGAAGTGGTGATTCTTCTTGATTATCAAGTTCAGGTGCAACTTGTTAGAGAAGATCTTATATTGTGTAAGTTCTTACTTTGTTGTTATTGTTGTGTTGATTTTTCTTTACTACCACATAAATTTGCAGGGCGCTATGTAAGAAAAATTATTGGGGAGGCCTTGTTAAAAAAAATTACTAAAATTTTCTGTAACATAAGGGTATTTTTCCAATTTTTTTGGAAGGCCAATGTAAAAAAGTGAAAATTTTCAGTACACCATGGCCAACCCCAGCCCTTACCTAGTTCCGCTCCCAACTCCACATGATCATTTGTAACACATAAAAAATTGGATAACTAGGGTCTCATCACTCATCAGGATAGGTTGTTCAGCATGGCATCCCATGAGAGGCCTCCATAAGATGCATTTGCACAAGGGTAGGCCCAGTATTACAAATGCAGATACAATCTAAAGAAAAGGCATTCCCATCAAGTGCATAATTATAAGAATACCTGGAAAATTATTTCATTAGGGATGTGAGGAAGCACCTCCCGTACTGTATTTGCCATGGCAAGTATGTCTGGGAAGTTTTCATTTGAAGAGGGTGAAGTATGCCTAAAACGTAAACCACCGATATTTCCATTGTATCTTACAGAAGATGAGGTTGTAGGAATGGAGGAACCTGAGGGTGAATGAGGGTGGGTCATTGGCCAAAGGTTCCAAGCAGTATCTTCAAGTGCAGTATGAGCATACGTTTCACCTACAGATGCCAGATGTCTCATCATCATCTGGACTCCTCCAAACCCAACTGATTCAATCGCAGTTGACGGACCAGCATCATCCAGACCTGGACTTGGCCAAGGGTGCGCCCAAGTAGGATCGAGCCCCGCCCCTCTGTGCAACCAAACAAAAGTAGAATGTAAAACACAATATAGGCATATCATGAAATGAATTGGGGTTGGTGCATCAGGCCTTGATGTTGAATCAGGGTTGAATTAGCAAATGATTGGAAGAAAAACCAAGAAATGATAAGAGAGAGGCACTCCTTACTCATGTAACTCAAGAAGACTAGTTCACACACAGGATTGGGTTGATACAGGTGAAGATAAGGTTCTACCCATGATGAGCACTACCATATTAGCCGTTATTATTTTATGAAATCCCATTGTTATCTGTAGTGATTTGGATTTGGTTGCAATCAATCCTAAATATGATTTGGGCGTAATTATCTTATGAAGTAAAAATAATTTAGAGATTGATTCCACACTGGGATCATACCACTCCATTCAACCATGTCCTCTCTCCACACAAACAAAGAAAAACACACCTTTCTTATCCTTCCATTGGTACTCTTCATTTCTCATCATCTTGCTTGCCATGTGCACATTTGACACATTGATGGGAAATGGTCATTGTTATTCTTCAACCTTAACAGTCATTACATACAACTAAGACAGTTAAAATATATTTCAGTTTTCATTCTTTCTATTAACAATCCTTTATATACAACTGATATATCTGAAATGTATTCCTTCTTATGTAAATACATTTAAGAAATAATTAGATCTAATGGGATGCATGGACACCTACCAAAATTAATAATGATGATGATGATTATAGTAATAATAAACTTCATGGGAAGGCCCACTTATCATCCTTGGATCAAAACCCACCCTCTCCCCCTCACAACACACCAAATGCCACCAGGTGAAAAAAGAAAGAAATAGAAAGTGGACAAAAGTGCTTTTTCATTTTCATCCTTGCACAAGCAAATCCCAAGACTCTTGCTATAGGTGAGGTGCCAACCCTAAAAAATATAAAAAGGCATCTCAGGCAGCTCACATCAATCCTGTCAATTGGGGTTGCTGCAAAAAATGATCGGTCAGGATTGGTTGGCATAATGGCATATTTCAATATTTGGTCACATAAAACTGAAAAAAAGAATGAAAATAATTTCCAAATGGACCAGCAAGTGGTCGAATCAGTCAAGCTCTCCTAATAGTAAGACTCAACTACAGAGAGCCAAAAGCTATAAAAAATAAAAAATAAACACTAGGCATATTTAAGAACTTAGAACTGAAAAAGAGCTCGTTCACGGTCATGAGCTGGGGGTGTAAATGAAAAACAAGTATATGCCCATCTTGAGTTAAAATTCGGCTTGAAGAAGCAAGCTAAAACTCAGCTCGATATTGCTTACACTAGAGCTTGGCTTACCTTTAGCTCGATCTCAATTTGGAATGGGCAGAATGTTCGAGACCATCGTTAACAAGCCCATGAATCAAAAGGGTGACATCTACATCTACCTCTGCTCAAGTGAAGCCTAGTAATGGATGAAATCAAGCCCAGTCCGAGCCAATCCAAGCTGGATAGTATCTAGTTAGAGCTTGGTTCACAAGGCAATTGAGCTGAGCCAGGCTAGGCTTAACAAGCTCACAAGCTGAGGTAAAGCCCAGGCCCATTGAGACAAGTCAAGCTTCTTCCCAAGCCAGCTTATGTAGTTGACAGACCTAGTTAACATAGTTGATACCTACTTCTTTATACTTTGTAAGCACTAATTGTTTAGACTATGATATATGTTGGATATAAAGAATTATAGACATTTTCGTTTCTTCAAGTTGTTAACTAGCCCCATCTTTAGAACAAAAAATGAAGAGTAATGAAAGAAGAATAGGTGTAACAAAAGAAGTGAAGGTAAATTAAAACTGCTGCAGATTGGGGAAAAAGTTTGCATGCCATAATTCAAATACCATACCCCACATTACATGGATTATTGGAATGAGCCACATACCATTGGGACATGCATCCGACTAGAAGTTGTGTTGGATTCTTCATGATTCCTCTAGTGCTAATTTGAACATTGTTATTTAATTGAAGAAATATAATTGTCTTCTTTTTTTTTTACTTTTGGAATCCAAGATAGACATTGATATGATTATTTCTTTCTTGTCTAGAGAGTATGATTTACATATTATTTTTATTAGTGTTATTTTCCAGCCCAACCTCCAAGAAAAGGAAGAAAATCCGAACCTCCACATGGTACCGTCAGAAGCATTCTGTTGCTGGTTAGGGAATGTCCCCATAGGCAAGGCATGTCCAGATATGCTTTGGTGGTTTAATTCAGTACTTAACTGGCGGGCTAGTTGCTCATCATTCAAGAGATATCCAGGATGAGGGTCTGTATAATCTCTAGGACCCGTCAAAAATAGAGGCCTTCGACAAGTAGGGCATGAATAAACCTCACTACGACCTTGATCTAACCTGGCACAGTACAGTAAGCATCAGGTCAGGGCATGGAATCTAAGTACAACCAAAAATGGAATGATTAGTAATTGTAAATACTAAATAATAATAATTCCAACAAAAAGCTATCATAATTGAAATGATTTACAAGTGTAAGAACTTGTTACTAACAGCTCCAAAATGCCATGGCAATATGTTCTTATATAACTAAAGAACCCATAAAAAAATTTAAAAATTGTAATAAAAATAATAGCTCCAAAGACAAGCTTGTGAGAAAGAAATAAGTCTAACGACAGAGAGAAGTTGTAAACTAAGAACTTCCTTCAAATGCAAGAGAAACTATAAATGATGGTCACAATAAGGGGCTTGTCTATAAAGATCATGCTGCCATGATTGCAGACGCTTTTAGGTGCAAATTGGAACAATAAAAACCCCATAAGAATGCTTTATCTGCTAGTTCAAATGAGAGCTATGTGTCCATTGAACAAAATAAAAGGAGGCCTCCTACCAGCCTGAAAAAAAATGGGACTTTTCTAAAGGTTTGCAGCAATTCAAAATGCCACCTTCTAATTACTCGGAAATCCATTCTCTCGTAAACATTTTAAAATAGCCACCTTGACTGATAATTGGCATGTTAGCTCCTTTTATTCTGAATGGTAACATGACTAAAACCTACAACCATTGGTGAGGACACTGAGTACCTTCCAACCTCCGGCCTCTTGTCACACAGCACTCCTTTTCCAATCATGAAGAGAGAAAATGACAGCTTTACCCCTGTTTTAGAATCTATGTTGCATGGATTCTTTGGAATGAGCCACGCAGTTTTGTCAAGCAGGTATCAGTTATGACAAATTTCGAAAGCTTCATATTCTTCCAGTGCTAATTTAAAAGATGTTTTACAATTGACAAAATTGTAATGGGACTTTTCTTCATTTGGAATTCTTTTTTCTTTTGCTCAATAAATACTCAACTCAAGCACACACACACATTATACAGAGCTCTAAACCAACAACCAGGGATCAATCCCTGGTTGCCTCTACAAGGAAGGAGATGCCTAACACTAAACCATCAATGGTTTGACTTTTGGAATCTAAGTCAGATCATAATGTTCTTATTACGTGATCCTTTACATTTTGATTTATATATTATTTTGTTACTATTTTTTTATATTTTCCCTAAAAATCTGTGTTTATATTTTAATATTTACTCAATGATGTTAAATCAACAATTCCTATGTTTTAAGATCGGTTGAATCAGACACCTCGTACTGCTGGCAAATTCTGACACTTAACCATGTTCCTGAAGACTTCATTTTAACAAAAGAGCTAAACTAAATAATTTGTTACCTATTAACTTGGCATTCAGTAAAATTCAACCAGCTGTCTACCTTCTTCTTTCCTTTCCATCATTGTCTAAACTCTTAAACCTCATGGTTGCCACTATTGCCACCATGTATGTGTTTGAGAGAGAGAGAGAGAGATGGAAACGGAAGTGAGGTGGGCATGCGGACG
Source organism: Cinnamomum chago (assembly GCA_038049695.1). Taxonomy (NCBI): domain Eukaryota; kingdom Viridiplantae; phylum Streptophyta; class Magnoliopsida; order Laurales; family Lauraceae; genus Cinnamomum; species Cinnamomum chago. The sequence continues at coordinate 116,064,716 of CP142453.1, read as the reverse complement.
GGGCAGGCTCCAGCCTGCTGGAGAAACAGTGGGTCTACAGACCCTGACACAAACCCCGAATGGGAGCCCGACTCCCCTGGGGTCCGTTGGATCCCAGGGGCGGCTGGGATCCAACGGACCTCAGGGGAGTCGGGCTCCCATTCGGGGTCCGGGCGTCAGGGTCTGTAGACTTGCCAACAAGCCCATGTCCAGAACTAGATCAAGACCAATACCGAGATCCAGCCTGGATCCAGACTCAAGCCCAGCTGTATCAAGTCATAGCATGAAACAGGATGGGGCCCAATCCAAGACATGGTTTAATCCATGTAGAGTCCAATGCTAAGAGCGACTCATCAATCCTTCCATTTTAGTACAGTTATAGTTAATCCCTCTTTCTTTCTTTAGTTAAGTTGTATCAGGATTTCGCTTCTATTTCTTGGCAAGGAAGTTGTGACTCGTGACTTTTGTCCCACAGCTGTATCTCAGTTGGTAAGGGACATAGGGAGGGGGCGTGTGTGTCTGTGAGAGTTCAAGTCTCTATTGTAGTGAAAAATAGAAAATATAAAAAAAATGAGAAAGTTTTAATTGGAAAAGAAAGGGTTATTTTAATTGGAAAAGGGTTATCTTTCTTATTTGTTTTCTTATATATGAGTTGACATATGATGCACAGATACTTCAAAATGAGCAATGCATCATGTCATATCGTATCCTATTCGATACTTCACTTGTTTATGTGTAGAATCCATATCACCGCCGTGTCTATGGAATGTCCCTTTCGTATCCATGCCATATCTAGGCAACATAGGAGTTGGCCACATGGAAAGCTAGCTTCATTATTAAAATTTGAAATAAGAGTATCTTTATTGGGATTTATGCGTCAAAGTACCTGGGAGGTTTCCTAACATAAAGTGTGTGCACTTCCTTGAGAACCTAACATTCCATTTGCAGAAGTCCTATGTCACCCTATGCTTTGGCATAAAGAATTGAGCCATACATGTAAAGACAGGATTTAGTGTGTTACACTCGTGTTGCAACTGTGGCTTGAAAGTGAAGCATTAGATCATGCACCTGAAGATTGATTCAGCTTGCAAACCAAAACACTACACAGATTAGATAAGTCTAGTTATTCACTTAACTATTGGATATTTAGTTTTTCTTTTTTTCTTTATTCAATTGATATGATCCTCTTCCTTCACTACATCTAAAGGCATCTATAGTGCCCACGTACTGGAATGTATTGGATATTATTGACATGTGCCAGGCACCTCCTAATTGCACAACAGAAAAGAGGATGAGAATCAATAATGCTAATGCAAGTAACATCGAATTTATGAAAATCAGCATCCATTGCGAGACTGGTTAGTGCATAGGGCAGCAATTTTTGCTGTTGTTATCATCAGCTGAAATTTTCTGCCGGAAACTTCCTGAATTCCCACTAGCAATGCATTGATTAATTTCAAAGATGGGACATATTGGTTTAGGTGAATACAGACCAGATACTGTCAGTCCATAACAACCCAATCTACAACCCAATTGGAAGTAATTGGCATGGATTTCTTTTTATCAACATAATATGGATAATAAATAAATATTTACAAGTGCATGAGGCACAGATCATACCAAGACTTCAAGCATGCGAGGTGAAAAAGGTGATTGCAAGATAATTTTTTAGCCTTGGCCATCGGTTCCTGTAAATCACATAAACGATAACCTTGGTATAGAGCTGAATAATAAATCATAACTACAGATGTATCACATGAGAGAGATGAAAAATCATCTTACTCTACAAATGGCACATTCATCATCATATGCTCGCAGCTCTTCAGGTGTGGCATCAGGAAGTGCTCCATGCAGGGTACTCAGGGCCATTTTTAACTTGATAAATCCCTTGATCCGCTTTACTATAGCACTTATCAAAGCCTGCTCATAGTACAAAAATAAAATAAGTGCACAAAAATAGGACCTCAAAGAAGTGAAACAGAAATATTTACCCGCAAGATCAGGAAAAGGACAGCATCCACAAAATGGAAAGCCATTCCATGAAGCCACCAAATGTGCAAGTAATGACCAACTGACATTAGCAAGGTCATCAAGTCCAAGAAAAACCCGACATTCCGATTAAGTATGCCCTTCCATTCCCATAAAGAACCTACAGTCACATTTGTGGAGGAAAACTAATGTGAGAAGGCCTCATATGTCAACAATATAAGAAGCATCTCCTTGTTATAATGAAACAGCTAGAATATTATCAAACTGAAGTTATCAAACACTAAGTATCTTGAAATCAAATTAAAATACAAAATAATCTGATAAAAGAACCACAATTTATCCAGACATCCAATACTAATTGTTAATTGTGCCATCCACAGAAGGCATGGGCAAAGATGTGCAATATCACATATGTCCTTAGACACCATAAGTGGAAAAGAGACTACATGACCATCCCGCCATAACCCGCAAATTACAAAAAGGCACATAAAGGCAAGGGCTTAGCCAAATGTCAAACTACTAAGTGCTGAGATTGGAAGCAGACCAGCTAGTCAATGGACTTAATAAACACGTTTTCTTTTCTAATTTCTTACTTATTATTTCTCACTGATTAAATAGGCTTTATCACAAAGATTAAAAGACATACCCTGCGCGGATTAGAAACAAGAGAGGGTGTTTCATTAGCAGCACATACCTTCTATCGTAAAATAACAATAGCAAAAGTGAAGAAAGCATTGGCAAGAACGTAGACGAGAAAGGCTACGAAGAAAGATGACATTACGATAGAGGCTTGAAAATAAATATAAGAAATTAAATAGATTTGGTTAACTAGCTCTTCAATAAGATATAAAGGACAAAGAAAACGTGGGATAAATGGAGTAAAAGTGTCATGTGTGGTGTGCCTATGTATTAGAATAAAGGAGCTAATGAGCTATACAAAATTGCACCAATCATCGTGGGATTAAACTTATTAATGCTGTGAAATTATGAGAAAGTAATTAAGTAAAGACTCAGACAAAAGACCAAAATATTTGAAAATCAATTTGGTTTCATACTAGGGAGGTCAACTACGGAAGCTATCTTCTCACTTAGACCAAAAGGTTAAATTAAAAAAAAAATTAAAGAAGACGAACAATCTTCATATGGTTTTCATTAATTTAAGAAAGCATACAACAAGGTACCAACTACCAACAGATTTGATTTGGTGGATTTTTAGGTAAAAAGAGTGTCCCAAGAGGTTATCTTGACATCATCAAAGACATGTACGAGGGAGCGGTAACTAGGGTAAGAGCTACCTGTGGAGAGAGAAGTGAGTTTTCACTAACCACAAGTTTGCATCAGAGGTCAGCATTAAGCCCTTATCCTTTTGCGTTGATTATGGATGCATAACCACTCATGGTCAAGACGGTGTACCGTTGGTTTATATTGTTTGTAGATGATATAATGATGGTAGATGAATTAAGAGATGATGTGAATGTGAGTGGAGGAGGCTTTAGAATACAAGGGCCTTAAAATAAGTTGTACAAACACAGAATTATGAATTACATCTTCAGTAGAAACGTGCAGAGAGATAAAACTCCTACGAGAATTGAAGATCAATAAATACAACAAAGAGATTCCCTCTGATATCTTGGCTCTACAATTTTCTTGGTGGTGAACTAAGTAAATAATCAAAAGCTTAACATTTATGAGCTACAAGAAAAACAACTTCCCTTATGATCTCTGTAAATGTTCAATGGTATGGTATTTCCATGTGATGAATTATGGATCAATAAAATGGTCCTAACCTGTTCCTGATGCTACCAATGTGCTTATTGGGAGTGCACTGAAACATGAATACACAGTCCATCTGTATGACCACTGTATGACAATGACAACATTTGGGATCCATTTAACCGCCACCACCTAGTCTAGTACTTTGAAACAAATTGGAGGCACAAGGTTGGAGGTGGGGGAACCATTCCATAGCTATTGCTATATAAGTGAGCCCCAAAGGACAAATTTACATTATATCTGCATGCACGAAGAACAGAGAAATTGTTAAAAAGTACCAGCCACCAATCCATCCATCAGTCTGGATCTTTGGCAATCTGAATCACCATCCACTGAATCGCGGTGCCACATGTCGAGGAAATGAAGTCCATGAACCATGATGGCCTACAAATAGTATTGGATGTCGAGGAAAGTTATCAGCTGGAGTTCTCTCATAAGGAAGCCTTCATGTAATGAAATGACTTATAGTAGTTAGTACAATCCAAATGAACTCAAAAGTACCTGTAGTGTCTCAAATGCACTACTGACAGGCTCAAAGAATAATAGAAGACAAATATTGGTATGTAAAGCTTTGTATATTAGCACACACAACTTTATCCTGCAAGTGACAATCATACATAAGAAATGTATTAAAATTAACATTCATTACAACACCATAAATGATTAACATGGCTTTGAATGTAATATTTGGTCATCAATCGGGGACCACCAATATATATATGGGAGATGCTCCTATGAGAGCATCTCTCACCTTACTATGAGAGATAAGGTGGGGGCTCTCACATCAATATCCAATGCCAACAACTTAACACACACACACACACCCCAATTACCACCATTGTATTGAGAATATCTGATATATTAGTCCATATCCATGTGAAATATCAGTCAACGCCAGTGTAAAACAGTAATTTTTTTGTTGCCTACACAGTAAAGCAAGCATGCAAGTTTAGAATTGAATGGAAAGCCTTGATTTTTATATTTCTGATATGCTCTAGGACAAAATAGAAGTAGGCATGACCTTATAATATGGTAAGAAAAATGTACATTGCAGCCAAGGTTGAATTTTAAGGATGAACAAAGCACGAATATGGCAATGAAAGTCGCATGTCAGTGTCATCCAATATTAATAATCATGGTGAACAGAGCTAAGCACTGCCAGTGCCACATGCCACCAGCAGAATTTAACCCATCAGGATTTTACTATGCTGATGACTAGCAGTTAGCAGCACTCAAAGTCCAAAATCTTCTTATTGTTTATGATATTTATAGTTGCAGAAAGATCATGTTGTTTCGGTAATTGACTATTGTTAAGTATATAACAAGGAAGGAAAGATTATTTTATATGGAATACTTAATTGATATTGATTTCTACTAAACCAACATTTTCTCTTTTATTTATATTACTATTCTCTTCCAGTTTCTTTTATTTTATTCATTTAGTTGTTGATGTCACTGTCAAATTTTTTTGAGATGGGAGGCATTGACACACTTGCAGTCGTATGCTGAGAGGACAGCGAGAATTGGAGCAGGAAGGTAATTGATGGCTAGAACAAAACGAGTTCTCAAAAGTTATTGATGTAAATGGCAGGGAAGCAGCACCAAAAGAAAATAATAAAATCCAAATTGGGAGCGGAAGCAGCAGTGGGGGCTTGTTTGGGGGCTTTACTAATAGAGTGGAGTGGAGTAAAAGTTATTTTGAAGAAATAATAATATATAAGTGGGTTATAATGGTATTTTGTTTTTAGTTGTTTGTAATGGAATCTTTTTGACTTTTTTTATTGAAAAGTGGAGTTTGTTTGTCATTTAGTGAAGAAATGAGGTTACTTTTTAATCTTTTTTGGAAAAATATGGTGGGAAATTTGAATTAAAGTGTTTTGGTGGGATTTTTTTTATAGAAATGGGGGTTTTACCTTACTTGACTCTAAGGGTAGAGTTGCCAAACAAGCCCTCAAGTAGATTATTCCTACAACCAAAAACCTGTGCAATGTGTCCAGGTAAAATCCTCATAATTGCCTCAAAAGACTTTGATTTTTATAAAGAAGGGGCAAAAAAAGTAGCAACTAGGGAAAATAAGAAAAGAAAATGGAAGCCTTTCTTAGCTAGACAGTATAAACCAGCTTTCACACCAACATACATTGCCCACCTGTATCTGCCCAAAAAGACTTTATTGGGAAGGAAATAGGGAAAGCAACTTAAGGAAATTAAGAACATAAAAGGGAAGCCTTTTCTTTTCTAGACAGCAGAAACCAACTTCATCACCAAGTAGCCACCAACAAGCTTCACCCACTTGTTTTGAAAGAAATACCAAGAGAACAAAGGCACCCATCATATCATTTAACGGTTATCTTTAAGCCCATGTCTAATAGTCCAACAAAGTTTTATCAGCATGCTTAATCAACCCATGGTTCAAAATAGCGGCCATTACGCTCGGCCACAGCTGTTGAGGCTGCTACACTATTTTGAAAATAGTGGCGCTACAATCTAGAACCTAGTAGTGCCAAGCATTTCAATTTAAAACATTATTTTTCTTATTTCTTCTCCTCAATAGCCTTTCCTAAAGTTGTCTCTACCCTTATATTGTTCCAAATTACTAAAAAACACAAAAGATTGGCTGCTGCACAAGATTCGAGTCTTTTGACCACTTAAAAAAATTCACATCGCTACGCTGCCATGTATCGCCCGCTACATAGCGTTTCAGCAACTTGCTGCTAAGCCCGCCACAACCACTATTTTGATCCTTGAATCAACCTACATAAATTCAGAATGCATTGCTCAACACAGACCTTACCATGATGGAATGGGATGAACTTACTCCATATACTCCTTAAATGCACATTAATACTAGTTAGAGAAGGCAACCATAATGTTATCAATCATCTGAAGGCCCAAATTTACAGTTATGCAGAAAAGGTTGGGAAGCAATACCAAAGTAAATCGATAGAGAGAACCAATAATAAGACATGGAAAAAGCCAAAATATGTCCACTGAGTTGCAGAAGGGGATGCATTCAGCCGTTCAAGCCGGTCCCTAGCCAGTGATTGAAACATCTGTGGACCAGGTGCAGAAAGATATGCTTACATATAGATGATACAGTGATTCATTTGTTTCGAGGCTACAACCAACAGGCATATTTCACATGCAATACCTTCAAGGAACAAAGAACCGCCAGCCAAGTTGACCAAAGAGCAGCTTGAAAATTAGTAGGTGGCACTACTAAAGGAAGAAACATTCCCTGGTCAAACATGCATGATAATATCTTCATCAATTATTGTAGAATGTATAATGAAGATACTATTATATTCAAAACCACTTAAATTTATGTCTTCCAATAATATAAAAGGGATCAAAAAATAATTGGAAGTACAATTTCAAATTCCCATTGTTGGGAAAGTAGGCCCACTAGCAGCTTACAGGGAATCTTTTTCTACAGTGCAACTCAAATGACAGTCTTTTAAATTCTAAATAATAAATGAATGTTGACCAATAGTAGTCATAGGAAGATAAAATCACTATCACCCAAAACATTCACTTAAATATTCCCTGCCTATTGAAAAGAGTGGAGAACAATTCAGTCCAATAACCCTTGGACAGCAGAAACAGCCCTGATTCAATGAAGGCACTCTGGCCTACATCAGGTCAGGATGTAGACTTCATAAGATTTTAATACAAATGATGGAAGAATTCATGATTCCACTTGTCCCTCCAAGATAGACAGACCAAGGCAGTTGATTGCCTCAGCAAAAGATTAATTGCAAATGATAGTGGAGACGAGCAATGGATATGATCCACTAAATTGAGATGTGCAAGGATTGCCTCCTAACGATACCAAGGACTGCCTTCCCTATTTTTGGGGGGCTGTTGTGTTTGTTTGTTTTTTTTTTTTTTTTTTCTGTTTTTCTGGTGAAATAAAATTTTACTGTTATAAAAAAATATACCAAGGACTCCCTTTTCTTTTTTGGGCCCCATGGATGTTCAGCCAGCCAACACGGCCAAGACAATGGTTTTAGGGACTGGCCTTCGTAAAAGGTCTCCCATTTGAATTTCCCCCAAGTAATTGTTGAAGGGGATTCTTTTTATGCCATAAGATGTGCCGGTGGGCATTGTCAGGCTATGATGAACGAATACTTCAAAATGGGCAACGTATTGTGTCATATCATATCTGATACTTCATTTTTTGTGTGTAAAATCCGTATTCGGCCGTGTCCTTGCTATCAGGTCTTTAGGAGATGGACCAAGTCTCAATGTAATGAACATGTAATATCACAGCCCGAGTCATTCTCACTATTTAAATATTAAAATAACTGAAATTTCATGTATTATACTCTAAACAACGAGACAGTTTCCCAGCAAAATAAATGTCCACTTAAGGGCTATATATACTCATAGTAATTCCATTCCATACAACCCCAATTTATTATGGATTTCTAATGACAGGTCTCTTTCTTTTTGTAGCTTCTTCCACTCCTAATAAATTCTCTATTTAGTCATCCAGAGTAAATAGTAAATTTTAATTTCTGCCACGTTTAGCTATATGATACACGACCACAAGTTTTTACAGAATTTTAGTGAGAGATCTGTTCATGTTAGTAACTAATTCTCTCTGTAATAAATTCTCTCTTTATTACTCTGTAGTACATAATACATGTAAAAATTTATCTTTTATATGTTATTTCTACATGGCCATGGTTTAGGATTTTGTCCAAGTTTTCTTCAAAGAAAACTAAATTCAGGGTTTTATTTTTATTTTTTTTCATTTTCTTATAAAAAAATTCAGATTTGATAATATAACAACAGGCTCATTTCCTATTAGAATGAAATTTGATTAGGGTCCCATTTCCACTTCAAGAAAAATTTGGCTAGCCCCCTATTACAATTAGAGTGGAATTTGGCTAGGGCCCTATCTCCTTAGAAATTTGGCTAGGATCCATTTTCTATTAGAGTGAAATATATGGACCTATATAAGTGGGACATTTATTTTATTTCAGTTTAGGGGTCAAATATGGCTAGGCCCATTTATTTCATTTCAGTATGAGTGGCTCAAATTTTCAATGAGTTGGACTGTAGGTTCCATTCACTCTAAAGGCGGGAATTCTCTAAGTTGGTTATTAGACGATGTGTATTCAGTGGATTAAAGAGAAAACGGGCCTTTTGCCCCATTCACCAAGGAGTCCAGTGCCAATGAGAGAGAGAGAGAGAGAGAGAGAGAGAGAGAGAGAGGTGCTCCATATATATATATATATATATATACATGGGAGATGCTCCTATGAGAGCATCTCATCTTACTATGAGAGATAGGGTGGGGGCCTTCACATCCATATCCAATGCCAACAACTTAAATGTGAGGGCCCCCACTATATCTCTCATAGTAAGGTGAGAGATGCTCTCATAGGAGTATCTCCCTAAATATATATATATATCTTTTTTCCTTTAAAAACAAAACTCTAGTTGAAACTCAGATTCTAGCCATTTCAACCGAAATCCGGAATTTCAAAGAAAAGTTAGAAATCTAGACCGAATTTTTTCAATGGGGTAGTTTGGTTTGATTCACTGATCAAACCAAAAAAATTCAGTGAATTCAGCCAAACCGAATCTAACTTCACAACTATGGTAGTAGCACATATTTTTATCTTCCAAGCAAATATAGAAGTAATAAAAGATTGGAATTTACCATTCACTATGAGTTGTGACATTGTAACACCCTTACTTTCATCAGGTAAAATTCCACACCTTTTCACCTTAGGAACCCTTGCGCCTGACCGGTGTAGGATTTTTAGTCCACGCCGTCTATAAAAGTGGGACCCGCCTAAACTAAAGCATGGACTAAAATCCCCGCACAACAGCCATGTAGGAGTCCCATAGACGAAAATTACCCGAAAATTTCTTATGAGCTTCATGCAATGTTATTAATATAATGCTCCAAAAATAGGTTTAATTACACTTTTCAACAGGATTTTCTTTCATCCCTAAATAAGTAGAGCATGTTATGCTCACCACAAACAAGCTTTTGATTCAATGGGAAGATGTAGCAGTTCTGATTGTTGCCAACATGGTCGTACAAGCTGTATACTATTTGTGTATGACACATTGACACATGTAAAGAGGAAGATGTCTAAATCGAAAATCTTATAATCTGATGTCACGAATTTCTAAAAATCGAAATCATACTGCAAATCATTCAAGGGGATGAATCAAATCAAATCGTACCGTGAACCAAATTGCAAATTGGAGGCTTTTTAATTTTTGTTATAAAAATAAAAAAATAATTAAAAAGGGGAAAAAGTAGCTATTCATGATCCATCCATTTTTCATCCATCATCATCAAAGCCTTGTCCCAACTAAGTTGGACTACATGAGTTTTGATTCTGCATTCCAATGTATCCTAAGCCAAATCCTCAGATAAGTTGCATGTCTTCATAGCAGCACAAATATAATGACAAATAATACTATGATACAATCATATGAAGAATATCATTGACATAATATAAAAGAATATTATAAATGATATCTGTGAATAGTTAAATATGTTTAACACGTACATGTTACTAGAAAGAATAAACGAGTTGCAATTTTTTATTTTATTTAAATCAATCAATTAATATAAAATCCAAATCATCAACCTTACATAGTTAGGATGTCTCCTAAAGTTCAAAGGAAAAAGAAGTTTTTATAAAGAAAAAAAACAAAAGATTGAGTGTAGGAAAAAATTCCATCCATACATACAATCAAATACTTTAGTCAGATGCTTGTTACTTAATTATCTCTAAAACTTTCCCAAAATCACAAAAGAAAATGACATTTTAAAAATAAAAAGTCTAACAAAAAAAGAAAATGGTAAGAGATTACAAATATTAACCTCTTGGTTGTGGTTACTTTATTCCCACTCAACCGAGTCGCTTGAATTATGAGATTCCACAAAACAAGGATCAAACTTTAAGATTCCCTTCCGAATCCTAAAATTCAATTGTAAATGAGATTTGTTGCATAGATAAGAATCTTTTTTCATTAGGATCCAATACAAATGCTATGATTCTAACAGCAACTAATAAATATACTTGTCTTCTTTTTCTGGAGTATCGATGTTGGTCCCACTTCAATGTTCTAAATAAAAATGCCGGTCCTCTATTTTGACTGTATTTGAAGTATTTAAGAAAAAAATGGGCCAACAAATGTATTACCAAGAGCCATCAACTATAGAACCTATTGTAGAGTTAAGTGTCTACAAAAACACTGATCAGTATATTGTAGGAGGTATGATGCAGGCCAAACCATGGGTTGGCCAACCCATTGGGTCTAGTTTATAGGCCCAACGGGACATCCATTTACTTAGGAATATTATTAAGTTTGATTTTATTAGGATTAATACTAGTTAGTTTCCTATTTTGTTTACGTTTATTCAGATATTAGAAAATATTGTTTTAGGGATCAAGCCAACTCCTCTATATAAGGATGTCAGGCCTCATTGTAATGGAATTATGGCAATGCTTCTTATCCATTAATCTTTAAGTTATGAGAGCTTTCTCTTCGGTTATGGTGTTTCTCTTCGTCATGAGTGTGCCCTGGTGATGGATTCGATCAATCCTTCGAGAGATTGATCTAATCTTTGATCGCGGATCTGGGGCTGCGCAAAGGTGAAATCTAGGCACCCTTTTCAATACCTATACCTACCTTTCTTTGAAAGGTAACAATGATTTTATTAAGAAAAAATAACAAAACAGAGAGAAAAAAGCCCCAGTGACAAAGCAGGCAACCAACGCAGCAATTATCTTTCTTTGAATACTTTTGGTTGTTGTAACAAATAGATTGCCATATGCTAAAAAACGAGGAGACCTAGTCAATAAACTTCAAGATCCACTCCATAGGGGTGCCGACTTCTTGATCTTATAGGACTTGTGAATTGTGATTGATCTCAACACTCGTGTTTCAAATTTTGTAATTAAATTTTCGCATAACCAAACCAATAGCTAGAGTAGAGTCTAGACCTCTTTCTGTCTCCCATGTGTGTGTATACACGGCTTGGATTCATGAGATCCGTGCACAAGAAAACATTTTCCATATATAGAGTAGGAATGCTCTCATTTTTTTATGCCTTCTTTCATCATTTTCTCATCCCTTTTTTTTCCAGGGAAAAAAAAATGAATGGTAATGAATGGCTTTTATTGAAGGGTGGCTTTTGCTTTGTGAAGTAAAAGAATGTTGGAAGGTAGAAAGAATTTTTTGGACTTTTTTAATGCATGTTCCCAGGTTTTTCTCTATTATATTTTAATTTTTGTTGAAATATAAAAAAAAACTACAAATTATTTATGTTTTCCTTGGGTTAACATTGTTCTTCTATCCATTCAACTTTTGACTGTACAAAATGATAACATGAATCCTCTCATAATGTTTGTCCGTCAAAATCGAGCTTATCATTTGGCATAAATTATTATTACTATTGAACATAACATTTTCTTTAAAACATAAAATAATAATAACTTATCAACACTCTATAGATACTTATTTTTAAGTTTTATTCTAGTTAAAAACTTGCCTTATTCTAACTTTTGTTTTTCAATAAATACTTTTACGCTACATGCAGCCTTATTTGGATGGCCCACTTTAATTTATTCTTTGCCACTATGCATCACATGGGTCTATTGCTAGTGTAATCACCAACTGGTGAGTTATCCCAGTTAGCAAATCGTTCTAAATAATGTTTAGAATAAGTCAACAATGCCTCGATAACCATTAAAGAAACCATTTACTAACAAAACTACTAAGGAATAAGGATATAGATTACATATTGCATCAAGAGAGTAACAGATAGAGGGCCTTTGACAAAGTGCAGAAAAAATGATAAATTAAAATAAAAATAAAAAAGAAGAAGAAGAAGAAGAAGAATAAGACAAAGGTGCTAAAGGTGCAAAGACTGTTGTTCTGCCACAACTTGTCACCTAGAAGACTAGCAAAATTAAAATTTTAAATAAAAATAAAAGCCATAGCATCGTCAATTACCTTGTAAATAACATAGTTCACAAGACATTCCAGAACTTTCCGGGTCTCAGGTGGATATAACTGCACAAAGAACACAGCCTGCATGGAAAGAGAAGATATTCAACAAAGTAATGTCACCAGTCTTAAAAATGAATGTTAATTACACTTTTCTATCCACCATACATAATGACATGCAAAAAGATGATTTAAGCATAACTATTCAGCTCCTATAAGGAAAGATGATGACAATCGACACAGTTCATATTTTTATTTTTATTTTTATTCATTAACAAATTAGCACTTTCCTAGGAAGCTTCGACTGGAAATATTTTGAAGCTAACAGATATAATAAACCATAGGACACAATTTTTAGAAGTCAAAAACAGAAAGTGAACACGACGAGTGTAACACTCTAATCTCCTTTCTCAAACCCTATACAGTCTTTGTTTAGTTTCTCTCTCCTTGCAGGATGCAAACTTGACTTGCCACAACATATGGACTCAACTTCAATCAGCCAATAAAGCTCTCTCATTTTGTAGAAGCTATAGTGATAATTTTGTTTTGCACACACTAGCAAGAATGTTATACACTGACCACACCTAATTCAGAGGCCAATCTGGAAGACAGATAAAACAGTCATTAAACCCTAAGTTGCAAGAGTGCAGTCCAAATCCAATACTGGTTCGAGGTGTCCAGTTAGCAAATCCTGTGTTAGGTGTCTAATTAGGCAAATTTCAAAACACGGCATTCATGGATTCAACATAATACTCAATAAGTTTACATATTTAGATTTTTAATATAACTAATATGCCAAAAATAGAACCATTAAAAAAATGTATAACTTTTACTCTAAACAATCAAGTAATAAACATTCAATAACCTCGATAAATTTAACAAGAATAAAAACCTTATAATATTTTATCAACTGCAAACAATGTTTGAATTAGAAACAGAAGAATCCATGAGTTGCTCATGTGAAAGAACCTGCCCAGTACTATAGAGAGATCCTTCCCCCCACATCCAACTTCCACCCGAATTGGAATGGCATCCAACAATGGCCTGAATGGCCTTAACTTCTATGCTATTAAATCAGCAAGGTCATTAAATTGATGGTTATACTATTAGACCACCCTGGCCCACTCATGTGAATTGAATGCATCAAAGTGCGCCCATACAGATGGGTGCAACCCAGTCACCTATGATCCTTGATGTGAACCACTTTCCATTAATCCAAATCTCTCAATCATCATATCCACTCATGTACCAACATGTGCATAAGACCCACATTCCCAGTCATGTGTGCGATATTTTAACTTGAACCGCCTTTGGTGAATTCAAACCTTTCAATTGCCATAACCCCACATGTCTTGCAATGCACCTGTCCCAAATTTCACCCTGGAGTGATTTATTTGTTCATTTGTTTGATCTTTTTTTTTTTTTCCGGAAAGATACCTTGATTGGAGTGATATTACCATTGAATTAAACCACCTTACAACTAATATTTATGAGAGATTTCTTCAATGACATGCTAAGCGGATTTTATCGATCCGCACATTTACAAAATAAGCTCATAAAAATATAAAAAAAAAAAAAAAACTGGTTTACCTTGAGACACAGACTGAGTAGAATAAACACATTAAGTGAGAAGCTCAACACCAAAGCAACTGTAGCATAAGAACCCAACAGCAGCTCCATCACATGAGCAGTGTTCTCTGAATTAACACCCTCTACCTCTATCACTCCATCCAACCTAATCTTTCTTAGAGCTGACTCCATCCACCAGTGGAGTCCTACGACGCTAAGCCCCGTACAGACGGCAGAGACAGATAAGTAATTCACACCCATTTCAATGAAATACAACTCCCTCAACACAACCAATTCTCATAAGAAAAAGTTCCACAACCCATCCAAACACTTCCGCCAAGGCCAATTACAAGAACACACCAACTTTTTCCTGCAATTCAACCATATAATCAGTTGAGTACCAGTAAATTTCAAAGCTGGAACTCGCTCACTCAACAAGTCCTGCCCAATGAAAATTGAATGAAAGTGAAGCAAGATAAAAAAAACACCAGCCTTGAACGATTTCACGAGAAGCATGTATCAGAAAACCCCAGACAACAAAAACTCATAAATCAAACGATGCAATGAAGAAATGCACATTTCTAATGGAATTGAAATGCAGAAAATCAAACAACCAACCAAAGAGAAGAATCGGTTGTTACACGCAGTATTTATAAAAGAAAAAAAAAAGACGAGAGGAATTTAAGATCTAAAGTCGAAAACCTAATGCGATCGATCAGAAAACAGATATGAAAATCGGAATTCTAAAAGGTGGGTGGAAAGATGGGTACTGATTGAAAGTGACTGGAAATGAGGAATCAGAATGTGAAGATCAAGAAGAAATGAAAGAGGGATGAAATTTACTTACAAGAGAGATTTTGGTTTTGGGAAATGGATGTGAGAGATGAGGGATTTGAAGAGGGGAATTGGGAGATTTTGAGAGATTAGATGAGAAAACAACGAAAGAGGAAGAAAATGAGGTCAGAGCAAGAGCTGTTTTTTTCCGCGAACGCACTTTTGTACTTTTTTGGCTGCTTTCCTTGCGTCCGTCATTTCGGATCGCTCTCACCGCTTTATGAAGGTTTTTTTTTTTTTTTTTTTTTTTTTTTTGGTTTTAGATCCGCTTGTCTCCTGTTGCTGGTTTCGGTAATGGGTCGGGTTTGGTATTTGGGATGTAAATGGGTACCTATTTTTCAATTGGGGTTCCGATATATTGAAAATCGAGTTTGAGTTCTTATTTAGATCCTGATAAATAAATGAGTTCGAATCCAGTTCTACTTTGGTCAGGATCCGTGGACTCGAGACCCGACATATTGGTTTAATTTTCGAAAATCTCAACTAAAAATCATATTTTTTTTTCTAATATTATTCCCTACCTAGACCTGGATCCAGGCCCGTCCCATATATGGTTCTGGTTCCGGATCTTGTTCCACGTTCTCCTTTATTTAGGGCCAGTTTGGCAACTCTATTAATACATTTAAGTGAAGTAGAGTTGATTTTGAAGAAAGAATAAAATATAAGTGGATTATGATGGTATTTTATTTTTAGTTATTTGTTATAGAATCTTTTTAACTTTTTGTCTGGGAAAGTGTAGTTTTTTTGTATTTTAGTGGATAAAGGTGATTGTTTTTTTAGTATTTTTTTTTTTTAAGAATGGAGGGAGTTTTGAATTAAAGTGTTTTTGATGTGACATCTTGACTTTTACTATATTAGTAAAGTGTCAAACCGGACCGAAACCGACCCGTTTACAACCCTATTTGGTATGGGTTAACTCAAGCTTGGATTGGTCAGGCCTACCTACTTGACTGAGCCCACTTGGGCCGGGTTCTTCTAGCGCTGGGTTTTAGCACTCAGACTGGATTTCAATGCAAAGTTTTGGCCCGTTTAATTAAGGTCGGGCGGGCTTGGAATAATTGATAGAAAGCTTGAAGCTTGGACTTCCGGAATAAGTAATGGATAAATGTGAGATTAGTGACTGAACAAGTGATTATAAAGCCTAAATAAGTGATAGAAAACCCAGCCCACACCAAGCCCAATTGACTAAATGGGTGGGATCGGGCATGGGCCAGGCACTAACGCTTATATTGGTCTTGGGCCTAATATAGACCTGTCTTTCTAAAGTCGTGGTTGGGCTTGGGTATGCCTCGGCCTGGCCTCGCCAAATACATCAATATACGCACATGTTATGACATAAGTTGGGCACGCACCAGGAGCCCAAACTTGAACTCAGACTGTAATTCCACGCAAGTTGCAAAATCCCAACCAAGCCCAGCTGGAACCTTGATGTAGAATAGATCTGGCCACATGTGTAGGGCCTAAGCCAATTTAAGACTTTTTATGTCACCAATTATTTGTCATTAAGTTTTAGATTTTTATT
Organism: Cinnamomum chago; assembly: GCA_038049695.1. Classification (NCBI taxonomy): domain Eukaryota; kingdom Viridiplantae; phylum Streptophyta; class Magnoliopsida; order Laurales; family Lauraceae; genus Cinnamomum; species Cinnamomum chago. Next base: position 116,048,062 of record CP142453.1, on the reverse strand, counting down.
AAAGAGAGTTGTAATTATGATATTTTTAAAATTACTTAGTTTCCTATTTTGATTAGGTTTTTTAGACCGTTTTGTTTTTTCTTATTTAATTAAATGCATCTGCGTCCTCGTTATTATCTATGTGGAGTCGTGTTCAAGTGGGTGGGGGCACGTGCTTCAACATCGGTATCATACTTCGGCGCTTAAAAATAAGCCCTAAATCTTAGAGTCTTCATTAAATCTGAACAAGCTTGATCAAAATTCAATTATAGTTTGGACCCCAACTCTATAACAAGATTAAAGTTTTTTACACCTCTCCAAAAGCTCGCCAAAATGATATTTATTCTTGGAGAACACCTGTCAAGTTCTCCAAACGCGACTTTTTAGGGGAATTAATCTTAAAGAAAAAAGAACTATAGTTTTACCTTTTTATAAACATAACTACTTCACATTAAAACAATAACAGAAAGGGAAACCCTCGTAAAAAATCCAATCAACTCTAAATGCCCGAACAAGGCAAGTTATTATTTGATTCATAATTTTGAGATTCAAGGGAATTATGGCTTTATTTTATCTTTTCAATGGATTTTTTCACAGTCTCGCTTTTCTTCTCTACACTAAGACATCATAAAAAAGAAAATTACAAATTTCACGATTACAAAAGTATATTCTTTTCTTTAATATGAATTTCACATTCTCTACATATCATATTAAATAATACATTGGATCATATGGTTTAAACAAGAAAGTGTTTACAAGTTAAGTTGAATCAGTTCTCACCTATTATATGAGAATTTTTTTGTGGGACCCAACTAACAACCCATCCAAACTAGGGAACCCACGAATCACAAAGATTGACACACATCCGAATGAACTGAAACGTTGGATCGAGGGTTGAATATTTTTTTAAATATGAAGACATTAAACTTGTGGGCATGGATGAAGGGGTTTGGGGCATGGGTTTGGGGTCAAATATGATACTTAGGATGGTCTCACATAGATCTTTCCATCCCTCCCGGTCTCATTCCCAAATAGGGCCCGCAATTGGACCCCACAAAAAAGTACTCATATAAGATGTAAGAACTAGTTCCTACCTGAATATTACCGTAATAAAGTATATCTAAGCTAATTTGGGAGGATGTCATGTTGACAGGCCTCTCAATGTTGTTGGGTTGGTCTGTCATGACGGTCTTGGGTCTGAAAAACTTGAGTTTTTAATAGACCTGGCTGAAAAGTCAGTCTGGAACATATAAAAAAACCATTTGGTCTCTCTCTACACCATGTTAATCAAATGAGTATTCAGACTTCAGAGGCTTCATCTATAGCCTGGCTTATGGTTTAGAACTGGTTCAACCAATCAAGTCTTGGGTTCAAGAATTGGCAACAAAAATGTTTCTTGGACTATCAGGCTAGACAGGCTAGAACTACTCAAAAGTGCAAACAGTTTGAAGATTATAAGCCATCTTTCTTTCTCTGATGTATAAAGATATAGACCTACAATGGGTTACAATGAAACATGTCTTTCTCCAACCAGATCTTGACCTGTCGATGGATTGGACTAGGAATCTCAACCTGAACCCAACAAAAGCGTAGACCCAAACTATGGATTATGATCAGGTTGGTTGACTGGTCGCACTGCAATGAATTGACCTGGCTCGGCTACAACATCTGAGGTTGATGGGTTGGGGTTGGGGTTGGGGTTGGGGTTGGGCGTTTTCTTTTGCAAGGAAACACTAGTATAAAGCCCAAGCGATGCACAGGTTGTGTCTCATCGAAATTGAATAATGAATTAAAACCCATATCGAAATAAAATATTTATTGAAAACAAATGCATGAATTGACTGAATTGTAAACTCATTTCTGTGAGCATTAGAATATAAATTCATATTATAGCATAATTAATTAAAAGCACTTCATATGTAGCAATCTACTTGGTTCTTGTTGTTTTTTATTCTTCCAAATTAAATTATTTTTATATATGGTTAATGTTTATATAAGTTTGAACTTTATTAAATCTAGTTAGATGTTCACTTTTAGGCTACATGCAATTTACTTATTTGAGAAAATGCCACCTGAACTACCAACATATTCTTTGATTGACAGTCAAATCTAATCTTATGGTGGCCTACCTAAACAACATATTATTGTGGGATGCTTCAAACAATGTGAACCATCTTAATGACAGAACTAAACTATCGATGTGAATTGTGGGCTCCATAGAAGGATGGATGGATTGAATGTGATCGGTTCATATATATATATATATATATATATATATATATATATATGGGGAGGTTTCAAGTGCATCCATCCCTCACCATAGGGTGAGGGACACTTTCATAATTGGGCATTTTCAAGTACAAAAGTTACTTTTCAAGTATATAGGGTGAGGTACACATTCTTGTCTTCATGTGCAAAAATGGGAAGTGTCTCTCACCCTATGGTGAGGGATAGATGCACTTGAAACTTTTCCTATATATATATATATATATATATATATATATATATATATGAGAGATGCTCCTATATGAGATATCTCTCACCTTATATGAGAGATTGAGTGAGCGCCCTCACATCCATATCCAATGCCAACAACTTAAATGTGAGGGCCCTCACCCCTATCTCTCATATAAGGTGAGAGATATCTTTCATAAGAGCATTTTCAGATATATATATATATATATATAGTTGGGTAAGTCGGTCACTCACGGCGGATCCTATTTAGGTGGAGGTGACATGTGCAGGATATTAACTTAGTAGGTCTTTAAATATTTAAGTTGAAATTGTAAATAATAGCTCTTCATGATGATGTGGCTAGAGGAGGAGGAGATAATTAGCTCTTGTTTTTTCCTTCTCCATCAAGTCAACTTTAAGGTATAAAGCCATTCCAAAGCAAAGGTTAGTGTCTTTTATAAACTTATTTCTTTGCGACCTCGAGCTCTAATGCTTCACATATTTGTATATTTTATTTAATTATATATAACCTAAAGCAGGTTTGGAGACAAAAACGAGTTAGTCATGCTGCCTAGGAAAACAAATTAAATCCCTAACCTGGTCTGAATGAAACTTACACCAGAACCTGACCTGAATTAATCATGAATATGCTTCGAAGTGTTTATGGGCTGGGCCGGGCTAAGGCATATCCAGGCCCCACCCAAGCCCAACAAGCGCTGTAAAAGCCAGGCTGGGCCCACCCATTTAATCAATCGGGCCAGGCCGAACCAGGCTTTTTGTCACTTTTGTGGGCATTTGAGCAATTCTTTGGACAAATTCAATTAAGTTACATGCATTGCTTACATAAGTTGGGCCGGTCGGGGCTTTGGGCTTTATATTACTTAATCCAAGGGAACGGGCTCAATCTGGCCCTGCCCATGAGCACCCCTAAAAATACTGAATCCCAGACGGGCCCTAAATGTAAATCCCCTACTCTGAGTACAATTTGGGCTCAGATAGTTTAACTTGGGTTGATTCAAACACTCAATTTTTTTGGGTTGGGTTTCATTTTCTTCTCAAAGGGTATAAAAATTAGAAACCCAAGCCCAAACCCAACTCAAACTCTATGCGAGTTTCAAAGTGCAGTCCTAAAATGCAACTTCCATACTCGAGTACAATTTGGGCTGAGATGGCTTGACTTGGGTCCATTAAGGTATTCTGTTTATGGGTTTGATTTGTTTTCCAAAGGACATGAATTTAGAAAATGTATTTATTTCTATAAGAAAATTTGTGTATAATGTTCACGGATCATACTTCTCAGTACCTGAATCCCAAACCCATAATCAGCCCAAATTCAATGCCAGTCTCAACAAGATCCAAGCCAAACAAGCACAACCCAGATGTTACATTTGCTGGGTCTGTCTGGCCATGCCAGCTTGGGAGCATTTTTCCAAAAATTGGGCAACATAGAGAAAATATTAATACTGCTCCCTCAAGTGGAACAGTGTATGGATTACAAACCACTGTCTGGTGTGTGTTCACATAGCAGACCAGACCATACATACAAAAATGAATGCAGGACGCGGGTTCTCATAGAAAGTGGATTACAAAATGTTGTTGTCCTAAATATTACGGACTTGGTTAGGAGAGGATTAGGCTCTTGATTTGATTATTTGGGAAAAGATCAACCTCCTGAAATCTGAAAGGAAAAGCAAAGATAAAGGTCAGAGTTCCTGACTGTAGGCAGCCGAAGGCACTCCGATGTCTGAGTTAGTGTATTCGTTCATCCTCCCCCTCCTTATGTGAGTATGCATACCTTTTTATATAGAGGTTGAGAGTTGACGCTTCGTCACTTGGGCCAAAGGGGGAAGGCCCATCTGGTTGTCCCGTCTTATCAGGGGTCATGGCGCCGACCCCGTACTATCTGATATTTACGGCGTCTATCTCATCTTGTCAGAGATTGCGGATCCCACCTTATTATGGATGTGACCACTAGATGAGGACGACCACTAGTCTTATCCTACCGTACGTTCCGTAACGTAGGTGGAGGTTGCTGCCAAACTAGACTAGGGTCCCATCTCGGCTGACCGAGGCTGAACTGTGGGTGGTGCTGAGGTCGGGAATGAAGGAGCGGTCTGGCACTGTTGCCGAGACCGATCGGGCCAGGATTGAGACAAGTAGCCGGTACCATTACTGAAGCTAACTCAAGCTCGGTACTGGCCGGCTATATTGCCGAGATGGAGATGTATAGGCCGAGATCAAGAGGTCCGAACCAGTACTGCTACCGTGATCAGCATAATCATTGCCATTAGAGAAAAAATCCCCCCACACACTGTCCATTTTTCTTCTACTGCTAGTCATGTCCAAGTAGGATTGGTGGATCTGGACCACCAACTACTGCACCGTACCATGCACGGCGGCCCAGGGTACAAAAGCCATGCAGTAACTTTAATATTTCACCACAAAACAAAAAGGAGAAATGCTCATTGTCTAGGAGTTAGGACTGGCTTTTGGTTACTCCATTTCTCCACCAATGGAGACCCATTATCCCTGGTAAGTGGTAACTGGTAAGTTTGGGATTTTGGGCAGTAGAATTTTTCTTTTGCAATCTATATGAATGGGGCCTATAGAGTATAGACCAAATAAGAAACTTGGAACCAAAGTTTAGAATTTGTATCTGGCATTTTGGTCCATATCATTGCCTGGATCCTTCCCATAAGGGCTCTTCTGAGCTTAGGTTGCAATGTTGCATGTAAGCTTGTTGGCCAGCCCATTCCAGTGGCCATGTTTACTTAAGTGGCAGTGTTTATCAATTGGGAATTGGGCATAAAACGTGGGCTATATGCTGTGTTTACATTTTATCATTTTATCTTCTCTTTAAATAAAGGGGCTGTTTACCATAATAATAATAATAATAATAACGGGGTTTTTCTATTAAAAAAAAAACACCTTGAGATATAGCTTGATGAAAAAAAGGCAACTAACCTTTGAAAAATTGTGAAGAGATCCCTTGACTTGGAATATATTTTTGATAACATCTTCAACTGCTTTTTTAATCATTTCAAATGATTAAAAGACCAAATTGCCTTTTATTTCATGCCCAAAAAAACTACCATAATCTAGATAACTAGCACAAAATCCCGTGCTAAGCAAGGATATGCCTCATTTGGCAAGGGTCCCCCGCTCCATCTAGCTATTTTTTAGGTTCTTTTTATAAATAATTACATATAATAATTGTGTGGTTTGATGGTTAGGTTATGTTAGTTTTATTTAAAACGATATAAGTTATGAATTCAAATATTTATTAAACTTTTATATTTCTTTAGCTTTTTACTAAGGCTCAATTTAAAAAGTTTAACGACTCATCTCTTAACCTATAAACATTAAATTAACAATTAATTAGTCAAATTCATTTTTTAGGAGTTTTTAGCAAAGAACTTTTATTAGATTTTTTTAATAATTAACAAAAAAAAATAATGAAGAATTGATTTCCTTTCCAAAAAGACAGATAAGGATTGATTAGGAATTTTCTTTACCAAACTGTATAACAACTTCTCTATAATCAGCTCCAAATCTTGAACTGGTAGTTTTATTCTACCAATCCTCCATCATCACGCCCAACAGCCTTCCGGTTTCACCTTAATGCAGTCTCTGTTCCAAATTCATTTTACAAAATGTTTATATCCAGTTGTTGGCATCAACTTTACCACGCCCTCCATAATTTGGGAGTGCCTTATTATACAGACCCACAACAACTTCTCCCAACTCCATTTCTATATCTCAAAACCAGGTTTTCTATAAGATGCCCACCGCTTGATAATGGGACCTAAAATCAAAGAATATAAAATTGATTAGGGCAACTAGCACTAAATTGAGGAAGAGAAGGAAATTGATTGGGCAATTTTGGTAAATTTCTTTCTTAATATTTAGCAATCCCTTCTTGATAAAAATCTGATTCTTTATTGCTTATCGTTATAAACAATTGAATAATTAAACCACATCAAAATTATCTGATATAATAAAGAGAGATGATAAAAAAAAAGAAGATATAATATCCATCCAAATAAAATATAGTTCAGAATCTTAATAATTTTAAAAAAATATGATCAGTGAGGGGAAAAATCCACCGATATGCCAGTACAAAAAATAAGATCTAACAGATTTTCGAATATATTATCTTATTTTCATTGTTTTCAAAAAATTTAATTGAATTTGGATTTTATTCGATTAAAAAATCAAAATATTCCAAAATCCAATCAAACACCCGGTAAGACGTAAATGCGCGTGTATATATACAACAATAAAATGCCAATTACTTCGATTTTGACACTTAGATGACTCTCAAATACAACAATTACCTGATTATTTGGTCTTCTTCCAATATCTCAAGGAATATTTTAATGATTAATTATTGAATTTATTTGTTACCCTCATATGAATATAAGAAAGAAGGAAAGATGTGTGTCACTCTCTCTCTCTCTCTCTATATATATATATATATATATATATGTATATATATATATAGAGTGTTGTACCATCATTCATAAGTCATGCATAAATATAATTTTGTCTGACCACAACAAACTTATTACACTTCTTATATATATAATATGAACTTGACCATAGAACACTCATTTTATATTGTATTTATGATTAATTTAATACAATACACTAATATGTGTAGCATGATGGTTAGATTGTTATAACTTATCACACTAATTTATGCACCTATATGTAAATTAAGTTCAAAAATCTTAAGGGCCAGATCCAAGTTCTTTTACTACAAGATTTTTTTTTTATTAAGTGGGTTACGCCCCCAACTTGAAACCTATCTTAGGCCATTTTAGACCACGCTGTCCAACACATATAACATCATAAATCTCTTGTATCTTTAAGTGTTATTCAATGTATCCCTCCTTAATTTATGAATTAATATTGTGTGCTTACAAGAAAATAATACTCATACATTCATATTACATTAAAAAACCTACCAAATCACACAAAAGAAGAAAAAAAATCATTTATTAGATTTATAATCTAGATGATTTGCATGGGGTTATGAGGTCAATCCATGTCCAATTCAATTAATTGTAGGTCACAACTTCTTGATCTCTATATGACTGGCCTGATAATAATACTAGCACAATTACCTGTGCCCAGCACGGGCATGCCAGCCAATAATGTTTGTGAAAAATAAATAAATAAATGAATAAAATAATAATTACTTTAAATTAATTTTTCATATATTAAAAATAAAAAATTATATGATTAAAATGTAAGTAAATGACCAACTACAAAATAAATACAATTAATAATTTATAATATATTCGTAAACCGTTAGTAAATGACAACTACAAACAATGCATAAGCATAAGAAAAACAAAAGAAGAAATAGGAACAATATGAGTCAACATTCTAAAAATCTAACTAGGTTTATGAACATATCATAAATAAAGCCTAATTGACGTTAATGTTCAAAAAAATTGTAAGCCCCATTGGCTAGGGTCTCCACTTCATCTAACTACTTTGACATTGTTATAATAGAATCTTATGTAAATGTGTTGAGTGGTGTAGTGATTAAGCTATTTTTAAGTGCTAGAGGTCATGACACAAGTTACTTATTTTAGCTTTTTTACCGAGGCTCCTTTAAAATGTGAAAATATTGAAGGAATCTAGCAAAATTGAGCGATTGACTTTAATATATTATGACTAGCACAATAACTCATATTAAGCACGGACTATGTAGTTAGAGTCCCCCTCCCCATGTACCTACTTTTTAGATTCCTTTATATAAATAATTATATGTAATTAGTATGGATATTGCTCGTACACTGATTTTTAGACCTGACACTCGCCCGTTAACTGTCCAAGTTTAAGTATTTTCCATAAAACCGTTCGTACGATATCCTAGCGTGATGTGATATCATACACATCAAATCGTGTGATATCCTAGGACAGTGCGATATAACACGTTTTGCCCTATGCAATATCCTAGGGTCGTGCGATATCACACCATTTTTGTACAAAACGGTTCTATAGGAAATATTTAGATTTCACCTATTCTATGAAAAACGTCAGATTTAAAGGTAGTTGTACGGGATATATAAGTATTGTGCAATATGGTGTTTATGTTAGTTTTCATTGGAAAGGTTAAGGTCATGTGCTCAAATCTCTTAGCTTTTATATGTTATTTTAGTCTTGCTTTTATTTACCAAGGCTCAATTTTAAAAAGTCAAAATTGAAAGGATTCTGGTCAAAATTGAATTCAAAGCCCTCGACTTTAATATATTATAATTAGTCCTAATCCAATTTCTTTAATTAAGCATCATCATCACTATAAGGCATGTTAAGATCAAACTCCTTCTGAAGATGAACTAGTATAATCATTAACACAAAGGAATTTTAGATAACATTTAAGTTATTTGAGTTATGACAACGTTTTGGGTTTAAAATAAGAGACATTTTAGTTTTTTTTTAATTGCTTAAAATGGTAGGAGGCAGAGAAAAAAAAGTGATTAGTATTCTTTAAAATAGTTTTTAAAAAAGTAAAGGAGGCTCTTTAGGATTTTTTGAAGGTGATCAATGTCTAGACAAGATTGGAAGCGAACTTCAAGGTTTGTTTTTAGAAAAATCTATCTAATAAACCAGAGTGTTGAACTTAGGGTTTTTAATACAAGGCATGCAAAGAGACTCATCATTTCTTTTCCCTTTTCTAGTTTCCCTTTTGTTTGGTTGGTAAGTTAGGATCAAACCCATGATTTAATGTCCTAGTCGCTAGGTAACAGCACAACACTCATCTACCAACTTTTTAAACCGTCTGTGTTTTTGGCAGACATCTTTGTTGAAGGGAAGTGAGTAAAAGGTGTTCTAGATAGAAAGAAAGAAAGAAAGAAGGTGTTCGATCTAGTGAAGTCACAGCATTATTTTTTGGGCATACCTGGTGGATGCAGGAAATCTTGTGAGGAGAGGAGAGAACATAGGAGTGTCCTTCTTTAATTAGTAGTAGTCATAATAATAACAATGGTGATGACGAAGAAGCTGAAACGAACTTTTTTCTAAAGACAACAAGAACCATATGCATGAAAGAAGAAAAAAAGAGATATGATCCTTTTGCTTGAAGTCCACATGGGGATTTCCATACCTATATATCTTTTGTGGACCATGAGAGGCTTTGATTGATCTAGGTTATTTATATCACACACTTGCATTTGTCCAATTATCGAGCGTATTTGGATGTATGGTGAATTGAAATATGGTGAGGTGAAGCATTAAATTAAGAGATAATAAAATATAAGGGTGCTTTATGATGGATACCATTTTGGATAAAGATAAGATATGTTGGATATTCATTTAATAGGTCTTAGACATTTAAGTTGTGATTGCAATTGCAAGTAATAAGTATTCTTATTACTAAGTGGCTTGATGAAAACCAAGTCGCGTTTTGTTTTCCCTCAAACACAACTTTGAGGTATAAAAATGGTCCCATGCATGTAGATTGTCATCCACATGAAAACCATTGACATTATTGATAAGCTTAGTTTTAAGCAGTTTCATGCTAAGAAGCTCTTTTTGTGTTTATTTTTGAAAATAGTATGTAGGACAATTGGCCTTGCCAAAGACAAAAGGTTTTTGAGGATTAGAAAATTCAATTATTCATCTGGTATCTAATATAGCAATGGCTCCATAAACTTTGTCACGTGTAATATTTGAAAAATGGTCAAAGAGCTCATTTTTCATTAGGTAAAACTGAGAGAATGAGCAAAGAAGGGTTTTATTTTTTATTTTTTGTATCCAAGATTAGGGGGGTTAATTACAGCCTCTAGCCATCTCATGAGGAAGTCCTCAGGTGAAGGGAGTAAACCTTGGCTGAGGTGGGGGACCCTCCAGTGAAGAGAGTTGACCTTTGGCGAGGTAACACAACCTCATGTGAGGAAAGGTGTCTGTCCAGGTTCAAATCCTGGACAAGCAGAAAAGAACAGGCACCCCCTTCTTAGCAAAGAAGGGGTTATGTTGGGTCGCACTCTATAATTCCTTTAATCACATGGGTACGGAGATAAACTAAGCTACCACTCAACACATCCAAATCATGGCTTTCTAAACAATTCACCACATACCTAAACATGTCCCCACCCTTTCCATCTCCCTCACGAAAACGCAGGCCCTTCCTCTCAATTAGAGCCGCTCATTCTAATAATTGGACCTATTTTACCCAAACACCCTCAACATTTTTAGTTTTATTCTTTCTTTACATGATATTTGGTGGCTGTGGTGAAACCTTAACAGTAGGAAAGGTACTCAACACTAACCATATTATGTCCATTTCATGTCGCATATGAAATTTAGGCACCATGATTTAAACATTGACCCACCTGAGCCCTGACTATGTTACCAGCTGATTGATACAAGTTTTTCAACCGGACGTACCTAGAGACCCCACCATTATCCAATTCACACATTCAATCACTGGTACATTTTCAACAAATCATTCACACAAGCCAGGATCAACAGGAGAAGATATAAACTATTATATTAATTTTTAGACCGAAAATAAAATCACATCAATATAACTGATACATGGAAAATGATCAATGCATAAGAGATTTATATTGGCTTTGCGCATGGCCAAGACACTTCTGGTAACAATACTCAAACCATTGTGCAGGCCTCACTTATGTAGAAGTTTCATTCTGATCAAATGGGTTAAAGACTAGTATTAGGTGCAAGTGCAATCAACGACGGACCTAAGATTTTCATTTAGGTGGTGTAGGCAATGATCACGTTAAAAAGTTAAAGATTAAAATAAATTCTTTTAAGGTGCTATTTAAGGAATTTCTAGAAGCTGCACCCTCATTGTAACATGTAGGTCCCCCAGTGAGTGCAATGCTCTGGTGAAGTTAACCAAAATAAATCAGTCATTTTCCCTTGAATAGCTAACAATCCCCCACATTGAAGAAAGAAGCATGTACGAATTACACTGCTACATTAGCTGGTAATCATTGATTTGTGGATCCCGCATGTCAATTGATTGGAACATTACCAAAGCTAATAGTCTTGGTTTCAACAACCAAAACAAATAAGAAAGTGACAGATAGATAAACCAAGCAAGAAATGGGAGGTGCTTTTAGTAATTACACTTCAATGGCCACTACATACATGCACATGTGTTGAATCATGTGTTGAATCAAATACAATGCATGCCAGTTTTGAGAATATAAAAAACAGACTGTATGAACCACCCAATTCGGCCGTTACATGTTTTAAATCAATCTGCTGTCTTGGGCTTATTAATTTAATAAGTTCTTCATTTTATTTGTCCACACATGTTGGGACCAATTTTTTAATAATCATACTGCAGGTGAATCCGCGGAGTGGACGGTTTGGATCGTCCACTTCGACCATCGTGTCCAACCGAGGTTGATCGTGATGTCTTAGAAAGTAATAAAGATTTTAGTTTGAAATAATTGATGGTATAGATTTGACAAATTCAACTATCGATTTTTACTGATTTGGGCTCGATCATGGCCCATACCCTAGTTTGGTAAACACCGTGGAAACGGAAACGTCCACGGAATCAATTTCCTATGGATCCTTGTCTTCACAGAACTTAGCACAACTGAAGGAAGAAATGGGGTCATTTCGTCGCTGCACCAAACACCTCTAGCAAGGTGCCGGAAAACTCTTTCCACAACAAACGTTGCTACACAATTCAATCTCCTTGAAAACCAGGCTTATTTAGTAAAAGACTAAGGACACATTTGTGTAGCCTGTTTCCGTGGAAAAGAAAGTGGTTTTCTACAAAAAAAACTTATTTTTTATGCGTTTGGTGCGGCAGTTTTCGGTGAAAGTGCTTTTTTGTCACGTTAGTTTTTCCTTCCTAGGTATAGAAGTAGACTTCCTATGAGGAGGGGGGTATGTGAAGTCAATTTCCACGGAAAACTGACCTTCCATTTCCTCACTCCCACCCTCACTCCACCTAACCACCCCCTTTCATCCCCCTCCCCTTTCATCCCCACCCACATACCGACCCACACACCCATTAATTTTCACTAAACAGTAGTTTCCACTGAAGAAATCCGCAGCTGTACAAAACAGCATTAACATTAATTCATCGAGAAAAAACTTTTTGCACCAAACTTAAATTTCTAATTTTCTCGTAAAACATTTTCTAAAATATTTAAAAACCATAGAATTTACTGATGTGGCAATTTCATCTTTCCATGGAAATTGCTTCTATGCAAACGTGTCCTACTCACATGATAAAATAAAGTGAAGTGAATATTAAAGAGAATAAAATACTAGAGGGTTACTTGTGGTGCAGCGACCAATCTGCTCCATATCATAAAGTCATGACGGCATATCTTAATCTAACCATCCAGGTTTTGGTAAACGATGATGGTGGTGGTGTTGTCGGTTTTTTTTTTCCCCCTTTTTTATCTATTTTCGTAAAAGAATTCTAAGATAGTTCGTTGAGAATAATACTAAAGACAGTTTTGTGTTTTTCTACTTAAAAACAAAGACAGTTCTGTGTACACATGTAGCATATATTCATAACTACAGTTTCTCAGGTGATAAAGTGTGTGAAACGAAATTCCGGCTATGAGCTAATTACCGCAAGTTTCAAACTTGTATTCTACCTAAAAAACAAAAAACAAAAAACGATTTCAAACTTGTGAATAAGTAGCTAGTGGCCAGTGGGGCTCCCTTTGATGCATGCTAATTATAGGGTTAGAGTAGGATATCTGGAAGCATTGATATATATTGCATCTAAATAGGCCTGGGCCTCTTATAGAGCTTGTTGTGCGTGTGCATGCGCGTGTGGAAGCGCGAGTAGTTACAATCCTCAACCAAGTCAAAGAGAATGCACTCACGTTATTATTCCACTCTCTTTAGATCTAATATAGGATTATATATTACATCATAATTATAATCTATGCAATCTTTGGTCCTAAGAAAGCCCCGATATAATGACCAAAATACCCATTAACCCAAAACCCAGTCCCTGGCCAACCCAATGGATCAATCCGGTAAATGCAGAATACAAAACATGAACCCAACATGACATTTCACCCCTAGCTATGTTCTAAGGGGTCATTTCATTTGTAGTCATTTACGTATGTTCGCATGTGTAATGGTTATGCATTATCGAATTTGTTTGTACTTTAAGGGTGCTCGTTTTTATGTTTATAAAAATAATATTTCTAAATCTTTTATTATAATAATTAGTATATTCATATCTAATGTAGAAGTTCCTTCAAATGGAGATTACTATTAAAAAAACTTGGACATAACACGAGTTATGCATCATTGTGCAACACTTGTTTGGCTTGATGTCACGACCCGGCCCCGAGATCAGAGTCATTAGGGTTAACTCTCGGGTCGCGATGAAATCAGACTTACTCCCGTAAACTCGAATTAACCGAAGTTAAAACGAATCTACAAGGGATCTTGCAAACGTACCTATCAATGTACAGTTGTGCGGAAATACCCATAATAGACATTGACAATGATTTAACAAAATGAATTAAACACTTTACTTTAAAACTGTACAGTCCATTTACATCGTTTCATTTATCCTACTAATCAACCACTGCATATTGAAATACAATGCAGGGAACATCATATACAATTCCTACAATACCACAATGATTATACAAAACAATTTATACAAAGTTTCCAAAAGATTCTATGTTATCCCCTCTCAGGTCACGTCCATTCGGCTAGATCTCCTGGAGATATCGAATGGGCCTCCTCTGTTGGTGGGACGATCTCAGAGGGACCGGCACAGGTAACTGAGCCTGTAACATCATCAGTAATACCATGAACACGACGGTTCAACAAGATATATACATATGTCTAACAATTCCTAACAATACATTGACTTAAACAATTCTAAGTAATCCAGAATAATACCATAACAATGACAATAATACTGGCAACTACACTAGCATTGGTTTCAACTCCATTTAGTTCTTCCCAAAAAGGAAGCATTTCATATTCATATTAATTCATTCTGTTCCATATTTATTATGGCCTTGTATGACTTTTCATTTCATATTCATTCAATTACTTACATTCAGCATTGGTTAGGATTCGTCAATCCTTTGACCTTTCGGTCCAATGCAGTGAGATCTTCCAGTGTCTTGATCAGAGATCACTGGTGTCCCACGGAGCTCCGGACGCTCCCCAATCTCATCTACTGCAGTAGGAATAGTCATTTCATTTATCAATTCATTCAGTGCAATTCAATAAGGAGTTTAAGAAACTACTAGGTAGTGCCAGACCCTTTAACAATTCGTACCCATCTCATTCTCATTCTAAAGTAAGCCTCTATCCAATCCTCTAACCAACCAGTGAGTGCAACTTTGGTTATCAATGCAAGTATTACTTTTGATTATATTACTTAGTTGATTATGCATTCGAATAACCCTAGTTAACACTTATGGAGTTTTACATATCACTTAACTATACGAGAAGCATTGATGACCACATAAGCGATCTTAGTTTTCGTAAAATTCCAAAACTCACTGATTTTCCTTACTACGAATAATCTGGTCAATTCGGCTACCTGGCGGTTAGCCGTAATTGTGCAAGCGGCTAGCCGAACCGTACTGGCGGTTAGCCGAAATTCGGCTGGCGGCTAGCCGAACCAAGTTCGGTTAGCTGCGGTCAGCTTTCCAGAATCTGATTTTCCTGACAGGGATTTCTGACCAATCTCGGTCACCTCGCAGTTAGCCGAAATTCCAATTTCGGTTAACCAAAATTTGGCGGTTAGCTTTCCAGAAGCTCGCCAATTTCGGATTTTTATGGCGGTTAGCCTCGCGGCTAGCCGAAAATCGCCCAGAAACTCATTTTCGAGCTTCAGAAACTCTGAACAAAAACCCCATTTTTGAACTCCTTGAGTTCATACAAGTTATATAAAAGCTCAAATTGCTAGAAATGCATATACTTGCCTTAGATGAAGTTTCTCCCTTGATTAACTTAGCTTGGAGATGAAATTCCTTCACTTGAAGCTTGATTTCCAAGAAAAACTCTAAGAAGATGATCAAGAAGATGAAGAAGATGAAGTAATTCAACTTCTCTCTAGTCCATCACTTCAATTCACATTTGAAACGAATGAAAAATGGAAGACGAAGAAGAAACGGCTGAAGAAGAATTGTTGCCTAGGGTTTGAGTCAAATGAATCAACTCATTTGCTTATATAAGCTCGCAAATTGCATTTAAGCCCATTAGTTTCATTTAATCCTCATTCAAGTCAAATCAAAGTCCATTTGATTCATTTCTCGTCGAATCAATTCAAGTCGTATATGAAAATTATCGTACTCGTCGAGATACACATGCGGATATTAAGACTTTCCGTATGCGACAACATACGTACAAATCCGTATTTCCGAAAAAGTCCTTGGTTTACTCCTTTGAGCTTCATTTTCCCTTCCATTCAATTCATTTCATAACTCAGTTACTATTAAGCCTACATTAGGCAAATTCCAATCAATTTGGCGATAAATCACCATTAGTTCATTTAAACCGGCTTAATTAGTCATCAACTCAATTAATTAGAGTTAATCGTGATTAACTCGGGACGGAGCCTAACACTTGATGAACTTGCAAGTTGAGTAGAGTTGCCTACAGTCGGATTGTGGAGATTTTAGACCATGTTTATATGACATCGAACAAAAGTATACATGATCACCCACGCAGATCTAAAGGTTTAGTTGATGCCCCACCAAAGAAAATGGAAACACAATCACACTCTCAGATAATTGAGCTCTCCTCTTTCTACTCCATTGAGATATTATTTTGGGGCTCCAAGAGCCTATGTAATTTCTCTTCTTTTCACTACAAAGTGCAGTTCATTTCTGAGAGACACAATCCATACTGTTTAATCAAACTCTTCACCTTAGTGAGGGTGTGATCAAAATCTAATACCTCACTCGTCATGGTGAATAATCATGTCCGGATTGGAAAATTGCATATGACATTTACTCTTTAATCATTGTCATGTGCACTGTTTCAGTCCACCTGGTGGAGAAATCATTTAAAATTTTTGGATGGAACAAAGTCTCTGGGACAATGAAGGAAGATCACTCAAGATACACTGTTGTATGGTATACAGATATATATGTATTTCTTTGTCACCATTTAGATCCAGAGATCAAATTAGCACTGGATGTCATTGAACAGTTCAACCTACCCAACCTACTTAGATTTGCAAAAAATCCTATCAATGGCTGGAAGAACTTAATAATGCGTCAGTGCTGTAGATGAGCAAGGCAAAAGGACCCGGATAGTTGAATTAAAATTCCTAACGAAGGAGAAGAATCCAAAAATGGCGTTGACTTATTAAAAATCTGAACGATTCAAAATAAACGTTTTTATTCTATATATATAATGTTTATAGGCTTTCCTCTAATAAGAATTGACTCCAACGTAAGATTCACCACGTAATGTATAAGATTGTTTTAATCTGTGTTTTTCATCTTGCAGTCAATCTTATGAGTGAGATAGCTCATAGAAGAGTAAATTTTGAAGACAAACTTTTTTTAGATGGACCTCATTGGGAATCAAGGAACCAAACCCCTCCTTGACACAAGTAGAGGAATCGGGGATTAAAAGTAAAAAATCCTTTCAGCGTAACATATAATGAATTCCATGTGGTGAAAAATGATAATGGTCGCCTTACAGGTAAGGGGTGGGGAGGGGAGGAACTAGAGTGGCCTTAGCCTAACCATGCTTTAAAAGAAAAAAAAAATCGTATGATGGACCCCACTTAGAGTCCTCCAGGAGCTTCTTATTTCTTTTAAAGAAAATGCAAATTAATGTTAAATAAAACATAAAATAGACCTTAAGTATATAATAATACCTACAATCTACAAAACAAAACACTGCAGTATTTTTAAAATGACAAAACTTAGAAAGTAAAACCCTATGTCACGACCCAGACCCGAGATCAGAGTCATTAGGGTTAACCCCGGGTCGCGATGTTCATACTTACTCCCGTAGATCCGAAATAACCGAAGTTAAAACGAATCTACAAGGGATCTTGCATAATACCTGTCAATGTACAGTTGTGCGGAATATACAAATAAAATACATTGACAACCATGTATCAATGTGAATTAAACACTTTACTTTAAAATTGTACCGTCCATTTACATCGTTTCATTTATCCTACTAATCAACCACTGCATATTTAAATACAATGCAGGGGACATTATATACAGCACCTACCATACCAAAATGAATATATAAATAACTTCTAAAAAGTTTCCAAAAGACTTCAATGAACCCGCTCTCTGATTACGTCCATTCAGCTAGACCTCCTGGAGGTAGCGAATGGGCCTCCTGCGCTGGCGGGACGGTCTCGGAGGGACCGGCACGGGTAACTGAGCCTGTAATATCATCAGTAATACCGTGAATACGACGGTTCAACAAGGTACACATATATTTATAACATATTTACAATTTCCTAACAATTCATTGTTTAACAGTGCTAAACAATCCATAATAACCATAAATAACCATAAATAACAATAACAATAACAATAATATGACAACTACACTAGTATTGGTTTCAACTCTATTCAATTCATTTAATCTTCCAAAAGGAAGAAATTCATATTCATTTATTCATTAGATTCAACCTTTATTAATGGCTTTTCAGTGTATAACTTTTCAGTCAATGACCTTTCGGTCCAAATAAGGTGGGATCTCCCAGTGTCTTGATCAGAGATCACTGGTGTCACCACGGGCTCCGGAACACCCCATTCTCATCTACTGTAGTAGGAATAGTCATTACATTCATTTATCATGTCATTCAATTCAATTTCATAATGAGTTCGGAAACCACTAGGTAGTGCCAGTCTCGTTGACGATTCAATTTAATCTCATTCTAAGTCTTAAGTAATCTCCTAACCAACCATAAGTGTAACTTTGGTTATTAATGCAAAGATTACTATAGATGATATTACGTATATGATTATGCATTAGGATAACCCTAGTTAATACTTATGGAGGTATAACATTAATACTCGTCATACTTCCCTCAAGACTCATTTTAGTTTTCGTAGAATCTAAAACTCACTGGCGGTCCGAGCAATTGGCCAAATCTTTCTCACTATGAACAATTGGGTCAATCTCTAAGCTTAAACTCTTAATTCCGGAAATTCGGAGATTAAATTATGTTTCTCAAAGAATTCCCAGTGGTCCGGGTCGACCTGGCAAGGCCCGGTCGACCTGGAATTGTATTGAATAAATAGGTGAACAGTAATTTGGTCAGGCCATTTCGGGCCTGACCCAGTGTTCCCGGTCGACCAGGCCCTGTTGGCCGGTTGACCGGCGACACTGCAGAAACAGAACCGAAGTTCTGTTCTGCAGTGCAGTGCATGGGTTTTTCACCCATTCCTTTTTCCCTTCTTTTTGAACCTGATTGACAATATAATTATAAACTTAACAAAATGAACTCAAGACTAATTATCTAATTAATCTAACCCTACTTAAATCCATTCAATCCATTACATTAATTACATAACCTAAATAAGGTTCCAAAATCCATAAATCACTCATAATAGTTGAACCATCATTTCTTTTCCATTAAACTCACTGAAAACACTCCAACAATCATAAACATATGTATAACTTGCCTTAAATGAAGCTTTGATGCACAACACTATTGTTGAGCTTGCTTCAAAGGTGGAAATCCTCACTTTGAAGCCTTGGAAATCCAAAAGAACTTGATGAAGGGGCTATAGAAGATGAAGAAGATGTAGTGCATAACCTTCTCTTCAATTCACTCACTTCAATTTGCTTGAAACAGAAGAAAGAAGAAGAAACGATGGAGAGGGAGGTTGTCTAGGGTTTCTGTAGATGATGAATGAACTCAAATGAGTTCATTTGGATTATATAAGGGTCCAAGTTGCATTTAACCCCCCCCCCCCCTTTATTTCCTTTAATCTCATTTCAAGTCAAATCAAGGTCCACTTGATTCATTTCTCGTCAAATCCCTTCAAGTCTTTTATGAAATTCGTCGAGATACCCATGCTGGTATCAAGACTTTCCGTATCCGACAAAATACGTACAAATCCGTATTTATACCAAAAGTCTTTGATTTGTTCATTGAACCTTCATTTCTATGTACATCAACTCCTAATTTCACTTAACATTTCATTAAGCCTAATTTACTCATTTAGGCTAATTCGATTTCATCGAATTACTAAACCGGCTTAATTAATCGTAAGCGTCATTAATGAGAGTTAATCGAGATTAACTCGGGACGGAGCCTAACACCCTAGCCATGAAAGATTTTGAAATCTTAGAAGAGAAACCTCAATCTAGAAATAGTTAAGAGAATGAGACCTGCAACACGTGTCACACTGCCTACTTACATTTTGAGGTACCAAGATCATTTTATTTTATGATGTGGGTATTCCTAATTAAAGGTCTTTAATCTAAAAAGACTAATTTCTCATGTGGTGCCCAGTAAACCCACATGAACACAATAGGGTAAATCTGGGCAGCTTTGAACACAAGCCTTAAGGAGCAAATCCATTCCTTATGCCACTTCATCAGCTCCTAAATGGGCGGGCGAGGTACTAATATCTTGAGGGAAGATGAAACCAAGGGCCTTTCGTCACACATTGGACTATTTGGACTCGGAAGATTTTGTTACTTATGATGGAGCTTATGAACATGGTTATTAGAAATAAAGCCTTATGCTTAACTTATATGACCCTACCATAATTTTGCAAAAACTTCTTTTTATCTGATAGAAACATGATAGATTTTTCCGATATAAGTTAACAGAAGTCTTTTTCAAATACATAATTTATAAGCAAACATATGAAAGTGAGAAACAGAGAATGTGCAATAAGATTAAAAATAGTCTTGCCATCTATTTTTTACAATAGTGTTTTATAATCTTTATTCTTAAATTATTGAAACGAAATGGTAGGTAATTCCACTTTTTCCACGACATGTTTGAGTGTCACACTCTACTTTTAAATGCCCAAATCAACTGAATTCTGAAATTGTAAAAGAAACAGAAACTAGAGAATGACATTTGTATTAATCAACTTTGACAGGTACCCATGTGATGATGGCAAAGGGGACCATCCCCCTCTGGAGATTTTAAAACCCCACTATACCCCTTCAATGTGATAAGAAGTTTTATGTAGTTTTTTTTTCTTATATATACAAAGGGAATGTTCAAGTGCATCTATCCATCACCATAGGATGAGGGATGTTTTTATAAATAAAAATTTTTAAATATAAAAGGAAGATTTCAAATACAAAAGAAAAATTTATGTGTAAAAAAGGAAAAGTGCACTTACCTATGGTGAATGATGAATGCCCTTGGAACTTTTCTCTATATATATATATATTTGAGTTATATTTTTGACATGGCCCCCTCTGGTGCACTGGGGCACACCTAGTGTTAGATGGGACGCTGCATCTCATCACACGTCCCTTCCAATGGCTAGAGAGGGAGATAAGGTGCTCGAGCACGCCTGAGGCTTTCCTTTTTTCACATAGTTGGTCTGTGAGCAGATTCAATATTTTTAAAATAGCAGTTGGGTTTTGGGTCCAACCCAAAGTTCTCAAGTGGGTTTTAGAAGCATGTCCAGATTTTTCAAGTGGATTTTGTAAGCATACCCGGGTCCAAAGGGGGGCCACTGCCCCCAAATCAAAGTATGTAGGTCCACCCGTGCCCCTGTCCTGCTGCATTGATGGACTGTCTAAAATTTCATTCTAAAAGGAGTTGGGTAGGATGGGCAGACAAAGATTTTTCTTGCGTAGGCTAATACATATATTCTTTCTTCAGGATGGCTATTTTTGTGATAAAACACCACACTGATTTTCAAAACTATTGAGGTGGTGGGTGCTCTAACGATGGTCCATATAAGAGGGTGACTGATTGGGACTCCCTCTCTCCGATCCCTCATGTCTCTCCCTATTAAAAATTTTTATGAGATAAGTAGACTTTGGGTGAGATAAAAAAGCCTTTTAATAAAGAAAATATGTCTCACATGAGACAGTAAAACGGTCCTCTAGTGATGGAAGGTGACACTGTCAAGTTTGAAATCCCATGCAGCCAGAATGGTAAGAATTGTCAGTTCTTACCAATAAGATAAGAGGTCATTCTTCTCTCTGTTTTAAACTGAGATTGAGCCTCTGCCTAATAGATCCTTCGGTTGTCTCTATCTAGGCTGTACACAATTGATCTCCTCTGATCTTGACCTTCCCTTTCAACAGCTCTTCTAAATCCTGTTCCTAATCCCATGTTAGCTCTTAGGCTCTTCCAACATAAGGAGCACAAACACAGCATGCTCTCGCGGCGCACCTTATCATTTACTGCTGAAAAAGACCACACAAAATAGGGGCAGAGCGAAAGAGAAGATAGGGCGTAGAGAGAGAGAGAGAGAGGGGAGGGAGGGAAGGGTACAGAGAAAGAAAAGGGCGCTTTACTTCTTTTTTATGTTGCACGCATCCATTCCACGCTAGGGGCTACAGTGCAGCAGTACAGGGCGCACTCCTGTCCCATTAACCACAAGAGAAAACAACAAGAAGCAGCAGAAAAAACTCAATACAACCACCCCCTTCTTCCATGAAAACCAGCTCAGGAGCAGTGGAAGAAAACCAGCTCAGGAGCAGTGGAAGAGAAAGATAGAAATAGGAGCAGTCATTACAGTTAAAAATAGCCCATTTGAGGTTCATGCTCCCAACATTTTCAGCCCCTCAAATCCCATAGAAGTTGCTGTGGAGATTTTTTTTGTCTCTCTCTTACTCAAATCATTTACTGAAAATCTCTCTCTTGTTGTGATATTGAGTTGTTCTGGCTCTCTGGGTTTTGTTGGGTTTGTGTGTTTTTAGATGAGGGTCGTGCCCTTTCACTTGCAGGGGAAGGGGGTCTTGGATTTGGACGTAGCGGCCGATTTTTCGGGTTTAGTACCAGCGAAGTGGGAAAAGGAGGGTCTTTTCGGGAGCACGGAACCAACCTCTGTTCTGGAACAGAGAAGGAGCCCCAGCCCTCAAACTTCAACATCGATACTGTCTACTTCATTGGGCGGAAGCAGCGGCTCCACCGACACCGCCGGCGTGGCAGCGGTTTCCGGCAACCCCCTCCACCAATGGCCGCCTTCCCAGGACGACAGCTCTGCCGGAGCTGCGGCAGCGGGGACAGACGGCGGCAGGAAGGAGGCGTGGGCGCCGGAGCTGCAACCGGTTCCGACCCCCTTGGAGATGAGTAGCGCCGGAGGAGGAGGAGGAGAGAAATGCGGCGGCGGAGGTGGTGGGTTTGGGATGGAGGAGTGGGAGAACATGTTGTCGGAGTCGTCGGAGGTGTCGCCGGGGAATGACCACTCGTTCTTCCGGTGGTTTATGGGCGACGTTGATGACCCATCTCTGAAGCAGCTGTTGCAGACCGGCGGAGGAGGGCCGTCGGAGTTTGAGGGTGGGGTACCTGGGTACTGCGTTGCCGAGCCGGGTTTGGGGTTTGAAGGAGGAGTTTCAGCGCCGGGGAATGTGAATTTGAGTTCCATTGCTCCTCCTTTGGCTGCTTCTACTGCTGCTACTGATTTTGCTTTGAACAGCAGCAATCCTCTTTCCAATCTGAAAAGCCCTTTCTTTGGGGGCAATAACAACAATACTCCTCAGAACCCCATCTTTTCTGCTGCTACTAGTAATGCTCTGCCTCTATCTCTCCCTCTTTCCCTACCCCAGGGTGCATTTTATCAGCAGCAGCAACAGCAACAGTTTGAAGGGATTGATGAAAAACCACAGCTTTTCAATCTCCAAAACCAGCAACAAGCCAATCCTCCACCTCATCATCATCATCATCAAAACCCAGCTTTCTTGCTACCTTTCTCTTATACCCAACAGGAGCAGCAGCACCTTCTTCCACCCCAGCCCAAGCGCCACCACCCCACGGTCATAGACCCAAGTTGCCAGTTCCCCAAAACCCCTTTCGCCGATTCGGGTCAAGAGCTTCTTCTCCAGCGGCCACCGCCACAGAGCTTTGTCAATGAACATCTCATTCCCGATCACCTCCAAAAGAGGCAGGCGAAGATGAAGGTGGTGGGTTCTCTCGAGAATGCGACCCAGCAGGCATTGGTCGACCAGCTCTACAAGGCTGCTGAGCTGGTCGAGAGTGGGAATTTCGGACACGCGCGAGAGATATTGGCGCGGCTCAATCACCAGCTCTCCCATGTTGGGAAGCCTCTACAGAGGGCAGCTTTCTACTTCAAGGAGGCCCTGCAGCTGCTTCTCAAAACTGCCACCACTACCGGTTGCAACAGCACACTGGCTTCCTCTGCTTCTCCCCTGGATGTTGTTTTCAAGATCAATGCATACAAGGTCTTCTCTGAAATCTCACCTTTCCTCCAATTCGTGAATTTCACCTCTAATCAGGTGCTCTTGGAAGCTCTTGATGGGTTCGATCGAATCCACATAATAGATTTTGATATTGGGATTGGTGGACAATGGGCTTCTTTTATGCAGGAGCTTGCCATGAGGCTTGGTGGGACTCCTACCCTGAAAATAACTGCCTTTGCATCCCCATCATCCCATCACCCTCTGGAGCTCAGTCTAACTCAGGAAAACCTCACCCACTTTGCAAATGGTCTCAACATCTCATTCCAATTTAATGTGATCAATATCGATGCCATTGATAGGTCAACAATTATGTCACTAGGTGCATCAGCAATACTTAATCTCTCGGACAATGAAGCAATTGCTGTGAATTTCCCGGTTGGGTCTTCCAATTTGCCGATACCCTTGCTTCTACGTATAGTGAAACAGGTCTCCCCAAAAATTGTTGTTTCAGTTGACCATGGATGTGTTCGAAGTGATTTTCCTTTCCCCCAACATTTCCTCCATGCTCTCCAATCCTATTCGGTTTTGTTTGATTCACTTGATGCTGTCAATGTGAATTCTGATGCAGTATGCAAGATTGAAAGGTCCCTTCTCCAGCCGAGGATTGAGAGTGTCGTGTTGGGGCGGCGGCACCAGGCAGGTGAAAAGATGCTACCATGGAGGGCCCTATTTAATTCAGCTGGATTTTCACCTCTATCATTCAGTAATTTCACAGAGACGCAGGGGGAGTACATGGTGAGGAGGTTTCAAGGGAGGGGATTTCATGTAGAGAAGCGCCAAGCATCTCTGTATCTCTACTGGCAGAGTGGAGAGCTCTGCTCGGTATCAGCTTGGAGGTGCTGAGGGGCACCATTTTACCAGTTTACAGGCATGTTTCGTTTACTCCAATGAATGTGCCACTTAACCTATTACAATCTCTATCTTTTTTTAACTTATTCAGAAAGTGTGATTGTCTTTTGTGGCACTGTTTCTTTTCTTCTTTGCATTGTCTTGCCTGTGGCAAACCTCCGCCAAGCACATCTCTTTTCAATATGATTTCATCGTAGAAACATTTGAGAAATTGGGGGTGTGTAGCACAATTCTCATTCTTTCTTTTGAACATGGGTATCAGTGTTATGATGTGTTAATGTTAATATGAGAAGTGGCTATGGCTTTTGGGTAATATCTACTTGTGATAAAACTACATGGGGAGAAGGTAAAGAAGAATTTTGTGCGCCAAATTTTTGTTTAAATTTGATGAAACTTGATATGAATTGCTAGGATAGACGCTATGCTTCTTTGTATGCCTATTGCTGCTCTCTTCTTTACAATGACATAACTATCAGTTTCCTCTGAATGACCAGTTGTCGTGTTCAATTGGTAAGTTGATGAATTTGATGTCTGTATGCCTGATTAAACGTTTAACTAATGAGATCGTGGCAATTGAAACACAAGCATTGTCTCTTAAGGGACACCTAATGACTATGAACAATTAGGAGAAAAGCCTACTTGATGAACTCATTCATGTGCAGTATAGGTTGAACTTAGTAAAAAAATATAGAAATAGTTGTATAGTATCAGCCATGTTTGTCTTGTTCTCCCATGCCAAGGTAACATAACTCGTCTTTAAAGTTAATCACAGTAGGTTCAACTTGGTAGCTTTCACATGCATATAAGTTACAACGCTGGTTCAGTGCTTAGACGAAGAATACCTTTTTTCACTTTCACTTTTAATATGATCACTCTGTAAATAAGAATCAAGTGCCTTCAGCCAGGCAGAACCGAGTGTAACTCTCTTCCAGAAAAAAAATATATCATTTTTAATTAGATCAATTTGTAAGTAAGAATTGAGTCCTGCTGCTAGGCAGAGCCTTCAGCCGAGTATAACTCTCTTTCAAAACTGGCAAAAACTTAAATAAGTTTTGCAATGTCTTAGTTAAGTCTTTTCGTCTGCAATACCAAAAGTTAAAAAATTTCTGAGGTAAATTGTTTTTTTTTTTTTTCTACTGATGAAATTTAGTCTGCTTGTCTGCACTTGGTCATTTTTAGCTGATGCTATCACCTTAATTCCCTAGTACCCTCTCATTTTAATCTTAACATTAAGGTGCCAGCCATGGCTTTGACGTTCTTGTGTTGGGCTGCTGTTTTTGTTCACCATCACCTTCCTCAGGTGCGATGGTTAGTGCATTAAGAAAGTGAGTGAATGAGGTTTTCAATTTAAGGATGCCACTGCATGGTGGTGTATTCTTTTGAGAGTCCGTTGGAAAGAAAGATAGTGCCATAAACTGCAGTCACTTAGTTTCCCTTGTAATCATCTCAGATATAATTAATGCACACTACTGCTGCTTTTGTTGGAAACAGGTTAGAACCTTTAGCCTCATTGTTCTAACAGTGTGCACTAATGAGCAGGTCGTAAGGTTCATTGGCAGTATTGCTGCAATTTAATTTGTATGTAGTAACTTTGTACAAAATAGAGTCCATGAAGCCCACGCATATCATGAACGTTCATTATTGCTGCTACTATTCATTCACACACTTACATTTGTATCAAATCTCATTCTGCTATTAGGATCATAGAGATAATATCCATCTGTATATCGTGAAGCTTATTCCAAGAACCAATATAAAAGACAGAAATATCTTAATGAACATTGCTTCACAGATGCTGCATGGTATTTACCCACATTTTCTTGTTGCCTAACACTTGAACATTAATGGCCAACCAATGTGGTTATGAGTTGTCGTCACTGTTTTTCTCCATCACTTCCAAGAAGAAAATGAATGTTAATCATCCAAGTTCTCTGCGTATGTCTAGTTAGATATGATGGGAGAGCATCAAAAAATTGACCCCCAGATCTTTCTTGGGTCTTTTTCTTACTTTTTTTTCACCAGACATTCTGATGGAAGAGCATCGAAAAATTGACACCCAGATCTTTCTTAGACCTTTTACTTGGCATGTTTGATTGAACAGCCCAAAGACGACACCCCATCCCTTCTCCCTTGACTAACTGTATCAGAACATGACCTCAAAGGTACCATTCAAAGAAAAAAAAAAAAAAAAGACCTCAACGGTCATGGAAATGCTTTTCTTGGATCACAAGTTGGAATGGATGTTTGCAGATGGACTGGACTATTCACCCAATTCATTGTACTCCAATTAACAATCCCAATACTAAATTTATTGCATTAAACTACTTCAGTTCTTAATTACGTGTTTCTCATATCAATGAATTGGCTATTGACTTTCTTAAAGGTTTTTAATTAGTTATTTGTTTTTCTACTTTCCTTCAGACACGTCCAATTACTTGAATTAATTTAGAGGTTGCCGTGTCTCTCTCTGTCTAGCAGAAACTAAGCTTATGTTGTCCTGGCCGGCTTTGTTTCATGTTTGCTTGTAGACACCCCTCAATCAAAGCACATGGTCTATGTTAGGTTGCATGTGTTGCAAAGTATTTTTCCTTCTCCCATCCATTATCTTCTGGCCCTTGGTTGGACCTTTACACCATTTAATTCTTAAATCTTCTTTTATTAGAGCCTGGAAGCGCCTTTTTTCATATAAGAAACAGAAAAAGAAATGCTAGCCCCATGTTGCAGGGGGAGTGGAAGTGTATATACAATTGGAATTTGTACATATAGAAAATTGCATGTGAACATGCTGAGTATAGACAAAAAGCTTAATATCATATTTTAGAGCTAAATCTACTCCTTAATAAGTTCCTTTTCTCTTTCTACCTAGTGTTATTGCTACAATTGTTTATTAATGATGTCAGTTTCATCGAAATTGGAATTCTAAATCCTGCAACAACCTCGATAATGGCGATGATTATAATCAATGTTTGTACTTCCATGTGCTTTATTATTATTAGTTTTTTTTTTTCCTCTAGTCTGTGCTTCTGAGTAGTTTAAAATGGATTTTTTTCCGTGTTGGAAGTTTGTAGATGGAAAAGTTAAGATTAAGAAATTCTACAATAGCTTTAGGTGGGAGGCTTTTAAGGTGACTTTGGCCATCTGAGTTGATGGGGTTGAGGGGCTGTCCAGCCGATTAGAGTGGTTTTTAGGCTTTATTTTATGAGGAATTGATCTGGTTGATTGCCCCAACAAAAATCTTTGCTATTGGTCATCCTACGATTATAGTGCCGTAGTTTCCTCAGATTTTATAGGTGTCGGATCATGTGGGTCCTACTTACCATGGCCTATTTGATCCTTCTCATTTTCTCTATCAATGCGTTGTTTATAGGGATTTAAATGGGTGTCTGATTCTCCAATTACCTGGAGGTTCCGACCCGTTAAAAACCGGGTCTGAGTCCTTATTTAGGCTCCGATAAGTAAATGAGTTTGGTTCTGGTTCTACCTTGGTTCGGACCTGTGGATCCGAGGTCTGACATATTTTTTCAATTTTTTAGAATCTCTTCTAAAAATCATATTTTTTTTTTAATATCATTGTCTACCTAAATCCAGATTCGGATCTAGACCTGTCCTATATATGGTTCTGGTTTCGGTTCCGAAGACAAAAAAACCGGTTCCAAAATGGTTTCGGGTCTGGATCTGGTTCCACCTTATCCTTAACTGTTTCGGTTCTGGGTCCATGGTGGACCCAGACCGGAACCGACCCGTTTACAACCCTAGTTGTTTCTTATTTTATATTAGAGAAGTAAGCACGGTGTGCTCTCTCCCACCCAATTGTTGTTTTTCAGTGGGGTCCACCTGGATCTGTGGCAATATGAGGGTCGTGCCAATATAAATGGGGTTCCATGCTTGTGGAGTGATTGGAGGCGGAAAAAAGACTAAAGTTATCTAGAGAATTTGCCTTCATTTCTTTTGAAAATACATAAGCACAAAAGTTGCATTATTCGGTTGAGAATCTGAAGGCAATATACACTTTAGGGCCAGTTCACCTGCATAGAATACGTAGGAATTGAATGCCAATGAGTTCGTAGCCCTCCCATCATTGAAGAAAGTGAGAGGTGAAAGAGCGAAGGATGGAAGTAGCCATATAGATGGGACGATGGCGGATATACATTTCCTATCTTCCATTCAATTTCCATTAATGGGTCCTATTTGATAAGTCATTTTTGGACATTCATGTTTGATTATTCATACAAAGTCTTCAAATCCTGAAGTATTGGAAAGTAACCTTCAAATAATCTCTTAATTGAAATTGAATCAAGATAAATTGCAAACTAAATACCCAATCTTTGCCTTGGTAATTCAAATAGTAGGAAAATTGGAATCCCTTTTATACATTGTCCCCCTATTTATCGTATCCGTCACCTTTCACCTCTTTAATATTTTTTTATACGGCAATGGTTTGACTATGAATTCTTATATATATATTCAATAACAGCCCTTGGTGGTTTTCTACCGTCTAGATCCATTTTGCATCCATTGTAAGTGTTGGGGCAATTTGCCTTTTTATAAGAAGACCAAAACTTACCTATGTACTTTAAACTTCGGAATGGAACGGTAACCTTGCACTAATTTATGATTCAGGAGTACGGAGGGTTGAATTCATAATCTCCAAGCTGCATGAATATAACCGTCAACAAAATCTTCACTGTTATATTTGACATTACACCGCCTAAATCTGTGATCTTAGACTGATACGACCTGGATGGCTTGTCAGCTTTTCATTGTAAATGTCAAAAGTAATGAGTTACAGATTGAAATTTGGTTGGGCAAAATCTTCAATTTTATATTTGAATCACATGTAAATCTGTGATCTAATATAGATATGGGACTGCATATAGCCTGTCAACTTCACTAGTAATGTTTAAAGTAATGAAGTTACAGATTGAGATCCGGATGGAGAACTCCATAGGAAGTTGACTCACCTGTAGAGGAGTTCAAACTTTAATCACAAATGTCAAACTGTCAAGCTCCTTCCATTTCACTGTGGAGATGTCTGTTTGCAAAGAAATGCCTTCTGGGGGCTTCATTTGCCCGGTAAACATGAAATGTGCATCTCAAAATGAGAACCCATGAGAAATGGGGCCAACCCTCTTTTATCTTTTTGCACATATCAGCATAAAAGAAACTGATGAAAATCTTCATTTGCTGATTTTCTGATTCTGATTCTCAGCTAAATGCGCTACTATTTATAGCAAGAAAAACATGGGTCCCACCTGGATGCGTGCTAATTCATGAGAGTAAAGGAGATTTAAGGGACCATCATGGATTGTTTCACGGAAGCTGAACAAGCGTGCCCATAAGGGCCACTATGAATTGGGGTGGGAAAGTGTAGTTTGGTTGTCTTGATTTTTAAAAAAGCACAAAGAGAAGAAAGGCAGGAGTGTTGGGATGCCCATTTCCATATCAAGCATATGTCCCATTGCCGTGTCTTCTCTTCTTTATTTCCAGACTACTACTTCTCATTAAAACATAGATACAACTATGGATCAATCTCCGGTCTGTTGGATAGAGATTTTGGGTAGCATGCGTGTTTGGGTGTGTGAGAATGTACTAGAGGCAAAGAAAAAACATACAAAGAAATGTACCTTTTTCATTTAGGTGCTTACAGCAAATATACCTTGTAAGGTGAATTTCTTATATTATAATAAAGTGATATTGCCTTGAGAATATTGCTTATTACAATTTTATCATGATGAAATTCAATTCATCATAAAAAAAAAAAAAAATGAAATGAATGTGTAGTGACATTATCACAGCAAATGCAATAAATGGACAACAGCTTGATCAAAATTGGCAATTGTCACAACCATGGGTTTGTGGGTTTGAGTCATCTTATCATTCAATAATAAATACAATAAGAGATTTGGATAAATATGTGGGTTGAAGACAAATAGCCACTGGCATGGTGGAATGTGCTGCCAGGGCTGGGCATTACGACCTTGAGGGGGCCCATTTGTTTGAAGGTAATTTTGACCAGTATTTCCTATATCGGAAATTCCTAGCAGTGATAACAGTTGTTGTCTCTCTAGATTTTGAATTCCCAGTCTGAAGGGTGAGAGCATTCATAACAAGCACTGTGAAATCTCTTTCTTGGCCAGTAGACTTTACCAGAATTTCAATTTCCAAAGTAATATTATTGTAAAAACAAGGTGGGGTACAATATTTGGGGATTTCACAAAACCCACCACTAGAATTTTCAAAATTCTTGCAAACAAATAGGCCCGAAGTTGTGGGCGCAGATCACATTACCTATCAAAGAACAAAAAGGGTTTTAAGCATCTTTTACTTTCATTTCTATATTTTATTATTTAAAAATGATTTTATTTTCAACAATATTATCTCTTCCAAAAACTGTAAATTAAAAATTAGCTACATGCTAATCTTTCATTGATATTATCCCAATGATCAAATATGGCTCTTCAATTTGAGAGTGTTCAGTGTTGTGGAGCAGGAGAGTTTTAGACCTTTGGGTGATGGAGGAAGCCTCGTACAGAACTTGAAATGATAACTCATAACTGTGAGTCTGTGACTGACAACTCATTTTCACTGCTTTACCATTTGTTATCATAAGTCGCTTTCATTCTCCTTTGTTTTCAATTATTACAATCCATTTCCTGAAGAGACTCTCCCTGGCATGGCTATTTTTTCAAACCCGATTTCCATGCTTGGTAAGCTATGCGTACAAGTGTGATAGTAGAGGAATTGATCGTCCTTTTGGCTTCCTCTACTTCCCTTTCCATTTTGGTTCTGAAATTAACTTCAACTTAGAAAGAAAGTGTATCATAGGGAAATTTAGAGCCTCTTTTAATAAAATCTAATGATTGTATTCTTTTCACTAAAAATACATATTTGCAACGATTACAAGTGATAAATGAGGATAACTTACCAAGCTATCGGCAAAAAAATATTTTTGAGTTAAGAAAAATGCAATCATTAGATTTTATTTCACTATAACTTGTCCCGAAGAGTACACAGTAATTCTCAAGAAGCTACTTAACTTCCTTAGCCTCATACAAGTTAGCATTACAAAAGATAAAACTGCCGTCAGCAATTAACAAATGTGATATACTAGGGGCCTCTCTGGCTATCCTCACTCCGTGAATGGATCCCTCTTCCTCAGCTTTTATTAACATTCGTGATAAAACTTTGGCGCCTAGAATAAATAGATATAGAGATAAGGGGTCACCCTGCCTTAAGCCTTTGGATGACACGATTTTTCCGAAGGGGAATCCGTTTAAGGGGATAGAAAAGGAAACTGAAGAAATACATATTCCTTAATTAAATTAGTGAATATTTTACTAATTCTAAAAGCAAGCAACACTACCAAAATAAAGTCCCACTCCATATGGTCATAAGCTTTTGCCATGTCCAATTTAAGCCCCACGACTTCTATCTTTTTTTATAGTCTTAAAATGGCAGATATCAATTTACCCTTGAGAAAAGCACTTTGGAACAGTCCAATAATGTTTGGAAGAATAACTTTCATCCTATTGGCAATGACTTAAGAGATTATTTTATAGATAAGATTGCATAAATTTATAGGTCTAAAGTCATTTACATTATTGGCCCGAATCCTCTTTGGGATAAGAGTTAAAAAGGTTTTGTTAATAACTTTCAAGGAGCAATTATACTTAAAGAAGTCTTGAGCTATTTGAACAATATCCATCCCCACAGGTCTGCCACTTAGTTAGGTTGATATTGTTCCCAATTATCACAGTGGATCAAATTAATGTCAGTGTATCTGGCACATTGAGTAGGGCCAAAGAGAAAACGTCCCTCACGATTCTGGGCCAAGGTTAAATCAGGAGAGAGTGGGTCCTACTTTTGTCTGCTATTGGAAAGGTGTTAATGAGGACTCAAGAAAGGGTCTTTACAAAGGGAATGCAGAGTGCATACATCCAACTATGAAAAGGTAATATGGAAGTGGTTGGCAACTCTAGAAAATAAAACTGACACAGGACACACTGTAGAAGCAATCAATCAAAACCAGAAGCAAGGCGAACTCATCTCTCTTTCTATACGAAGAAAACTAGATCCAGTAGATAATGCACAAAATTTGAAGAAAACTCACTAAGGACCTGTTTGTTTGGAGGGATTTCTAAAGGAGATTTCATTTGTTATATGTTGGGATTTTTAAAATCAACGTCGGTCTATGGAGTGTTTGGAGTCCGATTTTTTGCTCCAAAAATTCTACATTTTGAA
This sequence comes from Cinnamomum chago, assembly GCA_038049695.1. Lineage (NCBI taxonomy): Eukaryota > Viridiplantae > Streptophyta > Magnoliopsida > Laurales > Lauraceae > Cinnamomum > Cinnamomum chago. The sequence goes on along the minus strand of CP142453.1, from coordinate 116,015,194 downwards.
ATGTCACTTTTAGCCATTAAATTATTCAAATTTCAACTTACCAAATATTAGGATGTACTTAGCATTTTTTTTTTTTTGTGGTAAATGGATGTACATATCATTTGATGATAACAACTTTTGAAGAATTTATAATTCTCCTCGAGAAAAATAATTTAGAATTCTTACAAAAAAAACATTCCTATCACAGCGAGTGCACAAGTCTCTCTCAAGCATGATAAAGTTCAAGGCTTTGCAAAATGAGGTCCATCCATATGAGGCAGAGGTCTATTTGCTTATTCTCAAGATCATTCTGTGGCACAAAGTGCAGCTTACATTATCGTTTATTTTCTTCATGTAAATAATGTAATATAAAGTCTTTATTTTAAAAAGAAATTGACATTTTATAGTAGGATATACATGTGTACAAATATTTTATTTTCAAACCCCTCCTAAAATAACTTGCGAACATCGAGTTTTATAATTTATACTATACATCTAGTAAACAACATTTGATCAAATCTAGAGGATATCAAATGTCATTAGATGTAATGGTCATGATAATATTGATGATAGTGATGATGAAATGGTTGACTTTAACACACAAACTACATAATATTGAGCCGTCCAAATCCAATGCATCCCTTTGAACTAACGACCAGCTTCAGTGGGACTCATGATTCATATATTTTTATTAACATGCATGCGTAAGTGCATGCATGTGCATTCCTATCTCTATTCTCTCATATGTTTACAGGTGCCGCCTACTATAACCTATGATGCCCATAACATGGAGAGGACAAAGGCACATCATAGATACATCAAAGGCATTAATTTTATACATCAAAAGTGAAGTATGATATAACATAATACGTTGCCCATTTTTAATACTAACAAAATATGTTGCCTATTTTAAAATGTCTGTAAATCAATCTTATATACAATTACTAGTTCCTCTTGTTCTTTGGAAGAATAATATCATGATGTGAAGAGAGCAGGTCCATAGCACTCGTTCCAAACTTCCAACCCTTAAAAAGATAAGTTGTGCGGGCATGGAATTGGGTCAAAAGCTAGTGGTTGTTTTCATGAAATTCTGCTATCATTTTCAGTCGCTATCTCAGTGTAGTGTCCACGCAATTGTCCTGGTCCCGTTGCATACCAATGGTAATGCATCTTTCTCACTTCTTCAAAAAGCTATGAAGTCCCTGTTTTGTAGCCTTTGACCAACCACGTTGTGCCAACAAGAAGCATTTGTTAGATGAAGGGCAAAGACATGTATGATTATGTGGCCAAGGAACAATGAGGAATTTTCTTATCCAATTAAAGGTTAAAAGGGCAATGAACAGTCGTTCTCAAACTTTGGAAAGTTCTCAAGCAATACAAAGCATTGGATGGCAATGAAAGGGGTGCAAAACCAACCCACTTGGAAGCCTAAAGGTAGCAAATGAATAGAAAAAGTTACTTCTCCTTACCATTCTTATACAACACTCCCTTTCTTGGACCTGCCATGTTTGCTTACTTTTAATGGTGACCATAGTGGAGAGAGAGATCATACAAAGCAAAATCTAGGCGGGCCAAGGGCTGGCCCAGGCCTACTCTGACCTAATTGGTGAATGGTTTTGTCCACTATTGGCATTTGTTGGCAATACTTACTCTTTTATTTTTATTTTTTTGGCAAAAGGCAATACTTACTTGGATTAGTGTTCTTCTTCTGATAATGTTGTGGTATTTTTAAAATGTTATGAAGCTTGAAATATCGAGAGAAAAATGGGGCGATTCGATAATAGAATATGCACGAGATCGGGAGTCAGGAATTCTCTCTGTTTCTTTTTTTTTTTTCATTTGTTTTGTATTTATTATTCATTTTAAATTATTAAAACTTATTTTATTTTCATGGTATTTCATAAATAGTATCCTGATAAAAACACCAAATTTGAAAATATTCCCACATCTTTCAGAGATAATAATTTTCCAAAATGATATTTGTGACAACGATATTCACTGGGCCTTTTGTCTACGACAACCAAACGGCTGATTAAGAGGCTCGGCCCATCTTGGGCAATGGGCCAAATACTTTACCATTCATCATTGTACATGGGATGGGCCTTATAATTTCAAGTCCAGAGGCCTCAACCAGCTGAAAATTGGGCCTGATAGTGATAACTAAATGGAGTACTGTTCTTGGACAAGCTAGTGGTCCAGGCCAGTGCAGCCCGGCCCTTGTTGCAACAATAGAAATAGTAAAAATCTTAGTCTGCCGGCTACCCATGGTGGGCCCCTCCTATTTTATGGTCCATGTGACCCACACCGCAAGCAGAGAAGTCCTTTTGAGGTAAATCTTTCTTTTCCACCCAAATGTTTTAGACCGAAATCTTAAAGTTGGGTGGATGCACGCTTTTGAGGCCCCTTGAAACAGACTGTATGGAAAGTATAATGATAAACTACTTTTCATTAGGAGGTGGGAGGATGCTTTTGTTATGGTGAAGCCTCTCCTAGAAGTGAGGGATTCGGTTCCACCCAAAAATAAGATGCTTGATGAGACATGAGCCAGCTTTTAGCCCCCTTAAAGTGGTGAGATATGGTGGCCAACTGCCAATAATCACCCCCTACTTGGATGGCTTCTCAAGCTCTTTCTAACCAGCCAAAGCCATATTAAGTCAATATGCATATAATCTCAAGATCATGCGACAATGATGTATTTGAAAGTTACAAAAAAAAAAAAAAAAAAAAAAAAAAAAATCTCCAACTAACCATATGATTAGGTCCATAGGAAGAAGAAGATGACGGTGATATTAGCTTGTTTTGTTCCACTCATAAGTCAAAATGGTGGTTTTGTGGGTTGTACAAGCATGTTGGCAGTAAATTCTCTAACTCACACATTAAAAAAAACTTAAAAATATTTAGAATGATGCAGAGGGTTAATCTTAATATGTATCCTATTAACACATAAACTATGGTTCAAGTAGACTGATATATTATCAGTATATAGTAGCAGCCTATGCACTTGACAATAGCTGATGCAGGTCGATAATTACTTACTTGTTGATAGCTATGCAATACGTATGACCATATATATGTATTTGATATGATAGAGAAAGAAACCTAAAACATATATTCCTTTGAGATGTGCTAGATCTGTTACAGATGTCCTAAACCAAAAGGAAAAACAATGTCTAAAAGAGATGAAGTTACGTACATGTATAAATTAAACCATGATATGTCCATATAGCATTAATCTTACACCTATCTAAGCTTCTGAAGCATCAACTAAGAAGTTGAAAAATCAGCAAGAGTTATTAGCAAAAAATGGACAAAGCAAAATCTTAAGTGAAGATGGCCAGGGTCATCTCATCTGAGTGTTTTGGTTCACAGCCCATTCAAGAGGCCGGCGACCAACCAACCCATCACTTGAATGGTCCATATGAGGATAGCCTAACATTTTAAATGAAAACTACAAATTACATCAATGAAAAATGACAGTTGATAAATTCATGATTTTAAGGCAAACCATACTCTTTAAGTGGAAAAAAAAAGGTAGGACTAGAGACGTGCGTGTGCGAGAAAGGTAGGCTTGACATCAAACAAGCTTTTGCTGCCTCTTTTCTAGATGCTTGGCCACCATATCAAGTCCCCCTTTAGTTAGTTTCCCTTCATTTTTCTTTATGTGGGCGTGGAACCAACGCATTCCTTCCTTCCCACATATTTTTCTCATTATATACATACCAGAACCTAAAGGACAAACTCACGTGTGTCAAAAGCCAGTGGATGGGACCCACACCATCTTCCCTTACACCTCAAGACTCTTGTCTCATTTTCTCCTTTGGAGTTTAGACCCAAACAGTGCATTTCATTTTTCTCCTTTTGGTCTTTTTATTGCCTATAGGGAGTGGACTTGGCTCCACAATACTTGCATGAAACCACTCAAGTAGTGCTCTCTTTTTATTCTCATTCCACTCGAATCTTTCCAGTTTATCTAATAAACTTCAACCCAATAATTGCTGTGTGGTTTTCTTTGTAAAATTTTACTCAATAAACTTAAACTAGTTAGTTTCTACTTTTGCTTCTTCCGGATTACACCCAGCTCATTACCATGTACTCTAATAACATATATTAAGCTACTAATCACATATTCACATTGGAGCCACAATGCAGATTGCCGACAGTTGTGCAGATGTTCCCCCCCCCCCCCCCCCCCCCCCCCCCCCCCCCCACTCCATTTTTATCCACCCTAGAGAAGTTTGATTTAATCACACGTGAAGTTCTATGATGATAAACTTATTATATACAATTGAAGGGATGTTAGTTGTATGATTAATGACAAAGTTAGTATTCGTAATGATGCATTTGTTTTCTAATGTAGAATAAAGTGGTCTTAAAGGGCGAAGGAAAGGTTGGAGTCGGCTAAAGATCTTAGGACTGCAAAACTCCGGATTTAAGCTATAAAAGAGTAGAATATATTCACTCTAAAGTTGGATATAAAAAAAATCTCCACACCAATCATTAATCACAAGTTGCAATGTGGATTAAAATCAGAGGGATAAAGATATGAGGTCCTTGCTTTTAATTCAAGAGGGAATATCGATAATGAAGTAGATGATTGGGTCAAGAATCTTCTAGAGAAACTTTTGAATAGGACAATGGCAAGGAGTGTGAGTGGAGGTGTAACTGTAAGCAGTCTGGGCCCAAGTTGGGTCAGATTATTTTATTATATTTCATTGATTATACATATTTTACTCAGGTGATCAGGCTACCAGACTGGACCCATACCCGATTGGTATTTGGACCTCAAAAGTACAAAAATTGTTATGAACTTTGAAGTACACCTTGATGACTGCCACTAGAAGGTGGCCATTCTGTCACAAATTGAGATACAGCACTTGAAGGTGGCTATTTGTTTAATCAGTATTCAGTTCCTAGGATTTCTAACGCATGATCTTCTTCTACTAAAGGTGAAGGGTTAAAGGAAAAGATCACCAAAGGGTCATCTTGTAGGAAAAACTATGATCGATGGTCATACCAAATCACCTCCAGCTATGATCTCATCAAGCCCTCCACCTTAAGACACTTCACTGCTCACTTTGTTCATGCTTATGCAAACATGCATTTAAAACTCACAACCGAGTCTATATATACCATGACCAGTACTGTAATGCTACTACAAATTCAATAAACCACTCCTTATTGAGTTTTCAGAAATTCATGGGAAAATGTTTTCCAACAAGGAATATTAAAGAGTGAGGGATGAAGGATATAAGGTAGAGATTGTAAATAGGACCATTGCCTTTCTTAGTATTTGATTTGCTAGGGCAATAGACTGGGCATTTATTTTCATCCCCCTTAATTCATTTTCCATTTAAGGGGAAGATTGTTTCTTTGTTTCTTCAATTTTAGTTGCTTTTTAGCAATACATGTCTTAGAATTCCTAAGAATTCAATTCCAAGCAAACAAATGAGACCTCAATGTTGGGATGTGATTCTCATAAATAACCACTGATCTTATAAGGCTTTAAACTCTAGGGCCAAGATTATTTGATCTGAGTGTTTTTTAACCCCAAACAAAGTCTACTTGATTGTCATCACCAGCTCAAGGGAAACATTCTTAAAAACGCCAGGTGCTAAAAAAATTGGTTTATTTATTTACTTTTTCATCTTAGCCGATCTCATTCATATCCTTTTTAACTTGGTAGTCTTGGTTTAAAATTCAGCCAAAACCAACTCGTATGGCCCATTATGGAAAGATTTTTACCATGAATTGGCCATTTGTATTGGGCTAACCCTAACCCAACACCTGAAATTTACTGAAACCCCATTCTCCTGCATTGATATTCCCATTTAGTTTATCTTCAACACTGTAAAAGCAATAAAAAAAAAAAAAAGAGGATTCCGTAATTTCTTTGAGTTTCTGAACAGTTTTTAGTGCCTTTTCAAATGTAAAAGTATTCAGAATCTTGTTTCAAAACTATACGTTTTAATCCATGCTTTCCAGCTGCAGTGAATTTGAACCTGTTACTCCAGGAATTTTTTACATTCCTTTCTTTTTTGATGTCTTGGGTATCCCTAAGGTCTTTAACCCAACAAGACTAATTTCTCAAGTGGCGCCCACTAAACCCAAGACATGGGGAGCTTATGCCACGGTGGGTACATTCCTTTCTTATTTTACCAAGTTTCATGTCTTCGCAAGGGACTGAAACATTGAAATTAAGTACTTCATTTGGATGATTCGGTGTTTTGTTAACTATGGTCACCATATAGATTTCCTGAAATACCAGTTGTGCAAGTTGCAATCAAAATTTCACACCTAAAAGGGCGGTAATTAAAGGCTGAACCACACCCAGAATGAAGCCATTCTCATCTGTACGTTCCTTCTCACTGAAAGAAACCTCACAGCTCCCATGTCAAAAATTTACAATCCTATAGATGACCTAGAAAACCCCAAACAAAATGAAAGAAATGCATAGCATTCAAATGAAAATGAAAGAACCCGCCTGGGTGATGGCTCACAGGCATGAGGCATGGTTTGCTCCTCATGTCTTGTGTTCGAGTCCCACCCGGCTTACCTGGTACACGTGTTGTGGGGTTGTGCGTGAGCCCGGGGGATAGCTCATGTCAGGAAAAAATACCACAGACATTCCATGCCATTAAAAACAAACAAACAAACAAAAATTAGCTAAGATATAAATCATTGGGCCTTTGCTATGCAATTGTTTCCCTATTATCACAACATCTAAGATATATTTCCATTGCCAAGAGAAGAAAATGATAGCAATGAGCGAGCATTGAACATTTATGAAAGATGGTTATCCTTGCAAATGGCCTAAAAAAGGGTCCCTGATAGTTGTGTCATGTCTTTCAACAAATGAACATGTAAAACAAGTACTTAGATAAACAGATATTAGGGAAAACTCAGAATTAGGAACTCTCATCCAACTTCTGGGGAGATGAAATACATGCATCTGTTGAAAATAGTATAAATCACCTCAACATTTACAATTATCCATTTTCTCTGTTGAACATTTCTTTCAGCTTTGCTACCAGGGAAGAAAGTGCAGAACTTCTCATTTTGAGCTTTCTGTTGAAATTTATCCACGTCCTGACTCAAAACCCAAAAAGCAATATGGCAGCAGCCACCCGTCCCTTCTATCAAGTAATCCACCTGTACGGGATGGTCTAAGTTTTCACCACTGACAACATTAGGCACTGAACCGAATCAATGGACAGAACATAATAACAGATATTAGTCATTTAGTCTAGACAAATATAATGTACACGTTCTGAGAGTCATCAATATGCATGAGATCAAATAATGTCGCTCAAGATGGCAAGTCTTCAGAACTGAACATCATAAAAGCTTCTGTTTGTAGATCATAAATCCCATTAAGCAAGATATCAGTTGAAAACTTAAGATGGCCTTTTTCAAGTGATTGAGATCCGAGACTGAGCAACAGAGTCCCAATCACAGCATTTCCCCCACTCAACTGAAACTTAATGCAAAGTTCTCCTCAGTTCTTATTCTAGCCTAATCTATCACCAAAAATTGCACCATATCTTTATTCAAGTTTTTATTGGTGTATTTTTACTCAATATTGACAAGATTAAGTTGCAGAATGCAGTGGCAGAAGTCTTGTCAATATAATAATAGCTCATTTACTTCAAAAGCTATGATACCTGGATACTTCAAAATAGGCAACATATTGTATCACCTTGTATCCAATGCTTTACACTTTTCTGTAAAATCTATATACCAATCATATCCTTGGCATGTCCATGTTGTATCTATGTCGTATCAGGGCATCAGAGCTCAAAACCTGCAGGTAAACATTTTCCACGTTCAGTCCAGATGTACCTGAAAGCACTCGTCTGTTGCCCGTTACCACATGCTTGGCTTACTTTAAGCTTGCCAGACCATGAAAAATGAGTAAAAAAGAAATATATTCCAGTAGTTACAATGAATATCATATCCTTTCATTTTCTTGTTGTTCTTTCTATGCTCTTATAAACTACAATAAGTACCCATCACATGTTCGCACATTATCCCCACTCTTTTATTTTGTATATTTTGCAAGTACATGTTAAATATTCTCTCTTAACAAAAATACTAATACAAAATTTCTTATTGATGTCAAGGCTTGGTTATCCAAGATCAGTCTAATGGCATGTTTGTGAAACACTTTTCCTCAAAAAAGTTGACGGTTTTCCGCAGAAAACCCATTTTTCAGGCGTTTAGTACGGAACAATTCCACGGAAACGCGTTCCAGCCTAGTCAGCATTTTCTTTGCTAATGTTGGAAATGAGTTTCCTATCGAGCCAGGGTATGAGAAATGGATTTATTCGGAAAACTTCTCCCTCTTTTCCATTTCAACCCAAAACCCTACAACTCTTTCATTTTTTATTGTTTAAAATAAATTATTATTTGATGTTGAATAAATAATATACATGTTATGTTATTTTTCTTCAAAAATTTGTTTCTCCAAACAAGAAAATTTGATTTTCTATAAGGAATCCACAGCCGCACCAAACAACATTAGCACCAATTCAACAAGGAAAAAAATTTCGCACCAAATATGAATTTCTAAATTCTGCAAAAATCCTTTTCCGAGGTTTCCATATCTATGGAATTTGCTGACGTGGGAATTTCCCCTTTCCACGGAAAAGGTGTGTACCAACATGACTGTCCGTGGAAAACTATTTTTTCGGACAATTTTTCCTTGTAAGAGAGGAAAGCAGAGTCCAATCCCCAAACAAAATGTCCAAGTATGAAAGACCCGGATTCCTTGACACTGGCATCACACCTAATCATGGACTGAATCAGGTTCCCAAATAGTGACCAACAAAGTTCAAAACTCCAAAAGCTGATGTGCTGGTAGGCACTCACGCAAAAAAGTTGCACCGAAAATTAAATAACAAAAGGCTTCAAATCCAATTTATTTGGCATATGGGACATGCTATCAAACTAGATAAAACAGAAAATGTATAGACTGCACCTAACAGAAACTTACACAACTAATTTACAAGGTCCGGATTGAGAGGTAAAGGTAAACAGGATCAGACCCACGCCCTCAGCATAAGGTACAGAACACCATCCAATTGAACAACGAACTTAATCCTAAGTTAATGCGAAGTTGGAAGAAATTCATCAATATCATTCCATTACACATCCCTTAGTCAAGTTAATCAACCACTGTCTCCCTCCTCATTTCTGGAATGATCTGCATGCACTGGTCTCTTCTCACTAACCATGTCTAGAGGAATCAACTCAGGAAGTGACCTTATGTCAAAAAAAACATAGATGCAATTGAAAAAAAAAAAAAAAAACCCTCCCACAATTATGGTTTAAAATCTCGGTCTCGGTCACAGTATTGGCCGGGCCGAAAAACCGATATGATATCGGTATTGGTCGCAGATATTGTTCCGTCACGGTCGTCGTGGTGTGAATTTTTTTTAATCCAAAAAAAATCGTAAAAATATCCAAAAAATTCAGAATATTAGAAAATGTTGGAAAACAATATATTTTTTTTCCATTAGTAACAACAATAAATCAAAATCCCAGTCACCTTAAGTTATGAGTCATGTCCGTGTCGCAGTTCGCTGTCTTCTCCAATATTTCATATAGTGCAACCATTATTGATGCTCATGATCAATTTATTAGTGTAAATTATAAGAAAATAAAGATAACATATCAAGTATCATTTAATACTAACTCAATCATCAAATAAGTTGTGAAATCCAAGAGCATGAAGATAAAATATTAAAATTAGAAACATGATAGTGAGATAAATAAATCAAAAGGCACTTGGACATCAAAAGGTTTATGGTTTACCTGAAATTAGGGGAGACTAGAGACAGAGAGAGAGATTGATGAGTATGACAACCTAATTCCAAGTGGAGTGTCGCCCAGACTCGATATCATCATTATCATCATTTATTCGATATGGATTGTTAAAGAATACATAATAGTTAAAATAAGGGAGTATGTTGATTTTCTAACCAAAATAAAATGATTTCTTCAAGAAATAGTGTTGGAAATATGCAAGAAAATGAGCTAAGGAGGAGGGGTTTCTCTAAAGAGATGAGTGGAGAGGAAGAATGTGGGGGAAGAATGAGGAAAAAAGTGAAAAATTTAGGGTTTTTTTTACCATTATTCCATCTTGGCCGATATTTTGACCGAGATGGACTGATATATCAGCCGATATATAGGTTAAACTGATATTTTCAAAATATCAGCTGAGATGGACCAATATTTTGGCGATATTTTGGTTTGCGATACCGAGACCGATATCACACCAAAATATCGGACCGGTATGGGCCGATACCAATTCATATCGGCCGATATTTTATACCATGCCCACAATGTTCATTATTGCATAAAAAGGAGGATAAGATTCCACAACCAATGGGGAATGGGATTAATCGCAAACTAGATTGTAAAAATCAAAACTCAATGTATCAAAACAAAAACTGCATATAAAGAACTACAGATTTGTATCCATGGTGCTGACACTCATAATGTGTATCAAAGCATTGCAATAATGTTCATGGATGATACAAACAACAGAATAAGACAGTCATAGGCATGGACCTTGTAACAGAGAACAAGCAGTTGAGTGGATATCCTTCCAACTATTATTTCATTTAAGATTTTATATTGGATAATTGTACAAAAACATTAGCAACATACACTACACTGATCCTGGATGTTCTAGGGTTGCTTCATAGCAAGGGGAAAGGAAAAAGGTAGCGTGGTTGTTTAGGGATTTATACTGATCCATCACATCTACTGCACTTTACTGACACATCGTAGGCATGAGCCTCATAGCATAGAACAACCAGTTGAGTCGATATCCTTCCAAAACAACTTTCATTTTAACCTCGAGGGGCAGTTCAGTTGGCGTAGGACCACAGTTTGCACCCGGAGGTTGAGGGTTCGAAACCGCACTACCACACGGTGGCCAAAGGGGATTTACCCGGCTCCCCCTAGGCCGTAGGGATTATTCTGGCCCAAAGGGCTAGGACACCCTCCGTTATATATATATATATATATATATATATATATATATATATATATATATATAGGGAAAGTTTCAAGTGCATCTATCCCTCACCATAGGGGTGAGAGACACTTTCCATTTTTGCACATGAAGACAAGGAAGTGTACCTCACCCTATGTACTTGAAAAGTAACTTTTGTACTTGAAAATGCCCAATTATAGAAGTGTCCCTCACCCTATGGTGAGGGATGGATGCACTTGAAACCTCCCCATATATATATATATATATATATATATATATATATATATAAAATCCTTCCAAAACTATCTTCTCATTACTATGTTGTATTGTATAATAGTACAAGGATATACAACATAGGCTAAACTGATCCTGGAAGTTCTAGGTTCGCTTCACAGCAACATAAATACTTTTACTTGAACATGGCTATACGTAGTTAAAGGGGGTGCATCTCTTCCATTTACGGTTGTTAAATTGTCTTAAATATAGGTTATATTCCAAACAGGTAGACCTTTGGAACTACTTATAACTTATAAGGTTCAAATCCAATGACATTATGATTTCCCAATTGCTCCATCCAAACATTTTCATCGCCAAAGCATCTCCTATATTAGTTGCCTATTGATATAACTTGGGCATTTTGAATACTTTCTGTTCCTTCTCCATGAGAACACCCTCCTTAAAAGATCAATTCCCAACAGGCAGAACTGGTTGCACCTCATGTTTCGAGTTTATATATTATCATTTGAACATAAAATTCTCATGTCTTCTATCGACCTCCCATTAAGCTTTTCCACCCCTTTATTCGCATCCCATTCAATTTTGAATCATATGAATGTGAAGCCTCTGTTCCCCCTAGTAACTCAATCCATAGGAATTACAAACATAATACGACAGGCCATACCTCACCAAAGGATTGCTTTGTTCATGTATCCCAGCAAGAAAATGACATAAAGAAAGGCATTCAAGACAGCCCCAATCCAACCGGGCTCCAAAGCAAGATCTCATACTTCATGAGTCAAGCTCACATTGCTCAGACTGAAATCTTAACAAAGGCAGAAACCTTGATGGCATCCAGAGGAAACTCTAGGGGCCATTTGGAGACTCTAGTCTAATTAATAATGGTCAATTAGATTAATGTCTAAAATAAAGCTCTAGTTTTTAAGTTCTAATTTACAATAATTACTCTGTTTGGTAAAATAAAAAATATAAAAAAAGCTCTTACTTCATGAGGTAAGTGGGGGCCACCTTTAGGAATTGTGGTAATTGGGCCCAGCTCACCATTTAAACATTACAATGTAGAACCCACCCCATGCGTCGTCTTGAAAATTTTATGAGGCCATTTTCATCAAAATACTTGTAAATTTTGCATTGTCCACTTTCATTCGTTTAGCTTAAAAAATCAGCCTCCCAAGCTCCTTTGTTTTTTTAGAGGGAAAAGCTCTAATTTGTAAATAAGCTCTGAAAATAGAAAGTGCATTAGATGTTTACCAAACACTCTACTGTGTAAATAAGCTCTAAATCATAAAATAAGAGCTTATTTTTAGAGTTTCCAAAGTCCAAACGCCCCCTAACTAAAGAAAAGGCCATGTCACATTCTTGATATTTACTGGTATTCAAAGCCTCCAAAATTTTGGCCTATGACTCCCATTATATCTGTATGATTTCTCAAGTTAATTCAGCAGCCTTTACTTCAGTAACATCTTGGTACTTGAATACTCTATGCATAAGCTTCTTGAGACCTACCTTCTTGTATTTGTTATCTCATGGCAAGTGCCTTTATATTTATATTCCGTTTTTTAATCATGTTCCCGTTGACTTTATTGTCCAATTGATTTCTTCTTTCGTGACGAGAGTCTGTACCACGGTTGGAAGGTTCTCATTGTTGCAATCACGAGGTTGAGGGCTCAAGTCATGTTACCTGTCAAAATAAAGAAACATATAAATAAATAGATTTCTTCTTGTCCTAGGATGCCTGAGGTTTTTTCTTTGGCTCATTCCATTTGCTATTATTCCATCCCTTTCTTGTTAAGGAATAGAATGCTTGTGTATTATAGATATTAATAGTATACCCTAAAGTGTTTTTTTTTTTAATTATTACAGCACTTTTCAATAGTTACAAAAACGGACTCTTTCCACTAGGACACCTCCTCTTCATTTTTTTTTTTTTTCATTTTCTTTATCTTTATTTCTATTTTTTATTGGTAACATGAACCCACAACCTCAAGGTTGCAATGGTGAGCACCTTCCACCGTGCTACAAGCTTTTGTCAAAGATGCCTCCGCTCCATCAATGAATCAAGCAACCCAAATTATTTTCTTTCAGCATCAAGACACCAAAAAATTAAATGATACGAAGCTTTTGCTTAGGAGTGGGAGTTTCTCAAAGAGCTGGAAGCCTATTCATGCTGCATCAAACTCCACCAAGAACTAACAAGCCCCACAAAGCTCCTATGTTCAAGCCACATGTTCTCCGACCCAGAGACAGTACGGCCCCACTTAATACCCAATGTTTATAACCAGCGCCTTGTGCAAAATGGGACAAGGAAGAATAGATTAAGCAGAACGATTTAAGTAAGCCTACCACTCCTTTGAAACTAAATATAATCCAAGTTGCAGATACCTGGTTGTCTCAATTATTATTAGCTGGCCCTTCCCCCAACAACCAGCATATCAATCAATTCTAGTTGATCAAAAGTTGGAAAAGTACCACCCAATTAAGATTATATAACTTTCCCTTAGTTTTTATGAGAGATATGAATGCTCTTGAGATCACCCCAAAATGTGCAAAGTGGAACTCCATCTAGATCCTCAAAAAGTTCTCTAGAAGCCCTCTCTCTCAAGAGGATCATTGGGACTATACATCATAATGAAGCACCATGAAAACTCATCATCATATGACTTGAATTTTTAAGGATTGCACACTAGGGGTGGCTAACAGGACGGATTGACGAGGAATATCTATGGGTTGAAGTACAATCCATATCTAAACCATTTTTAAAAAGAGTCAAGTAACTTCAACCCGCACCCATCGTGGGTCAACCTGACCTAACCCACATTCGATGCACGTCAACGCGTTTAATCACTTTAACATGACCCAACCTATATAAGCCTGGCCTAAACCCAAGCCCTTTCATATTTTAAGGCTATATTTCAGTAAAGCTACAGGCCAAAAGAAGCCCAACAGAAGCTTGGCTCATTCCACATGACATGAACTATTCTAATTACCAAAATATTAGACCCAAAATTTGATTGAATGGGTTTACCCATCGGCTCGGCCCTAAACCAATGTATTTAAATGGGTTAAGCAGGTTGACCCTAACCCAACCCGTTTGAAAGCGGGTCAGGTTCTCCCGATCCTTAATATATTACGAGGCAGGTCATGCTGGTCAAATGTTGGTTGGGTTCTGGTTGGATTAGCAAATCAGGTTAGATTTTTCCACCCCTATAGCACACCCATAAAAGCATCTTTAACCTTGATATTATATTTTCCTCAAATCACTGACATAACCTAACATATCAATAGCTGGCTAAAACAATATAAATTGTCATCCACCAATCCCCACAAATATGCAACACTAATTGCACTCAAAGAAGTGTATCAGTTTCATGGATGTAAATAAATCCATAATTATATCCATAATATACCCTTAGAATGTCACCTTCACATAAAAAAGAAAATATCCTTCACGTGCATGCACTTTTCATTTGATCCCAAACCACAAACAATTTGAAATGGTGATCTTCATCTCAAACAAGTCATGCACCCTTTCCCCAGTCCCCCTATCAAAATTCATCTCCTTTTATGGTCCAATTACTTTAATACAATTAATTTAGAAGTGAATGTTTCTTAGTCCTCTCCTTCCCTTCGCATCCCTCATTCACGCCTGCTCCAATTCCTAAACGAGCTATTCCTTTCAACATGATTTTACTTAACTTTGCTTGACAGATTGTGTTGGGTGCTTCAGTATAGTTCTCTTGTACCATTCTAGCTCCATTAATAAAATTTGTTACCATTCAATTTTTTTTTTTTTTTCTGACTACACTCCATCTTCATTGCCCAAATAAGATAAACTGATAAACCCAACTTAGGCAACATCCAAATCCTCCTATATAGGGACCATACTGATTCCATCATTCCTCAATACGTTCCCCGAATCTCCCATTAAGTTTACCCTAGCTATTTACTCCCTTAGAGTAACCTACCAATCTTACCGAGCATCATTTGTAGACCTAACAATCTTACCTAGCATCATTTGTAGACTATCTTGCTCAGCAACCAACATAACTTGCAATGGCTCCTGGTCTGAAACGTCTATAATAACCCAGGCTTTGGGTTCCTTTCTGTGCGTGTGCATGCGTGCAATGTAGGTTATGGGTTCTTACTATGAAAACGAATCTTCATATGGACAAACTAGTTATGTGAGTCTTGGACATAGAACTCTAAAAGATCCCATGAAAATCCCCCCTGTACATCTCAGAGGACAAGCTACCACCGCAACCAAGATTAAATCAATCTTCCCCAGTCTGTTTTTTTTTCTTTTCAACCGGAGAAATCTTGGACCTGAGTAGGATAAAATAACCAACGAGGTAATTCTTACCTTCATTTCTTTCTTGCAAAAGATGCCACACCTGCACAGCAAAGGCAATACAGAAGGCAATGGCTTCCATCCCACAGCTAGGAAAGGCATTAGCTGTCTGATTTAGGTACTCTCCAATTTTTTTATAAGCCATTTCTTTAAATTGCAGTTTTGAAGGATTCTCCTCACTAGATCCATGAAGTATGGCGGCAATTAAAAAACAAATATTGCATGGTTCCCTAACTGTTCAAAGAAAAAGCACTCCTAGTGCCAACAGGAAAGCCAACATGAGGCAGAAGCCTTTCATCGTTTCAATTTGCCTAGATCATACATGTAGTGTATGAACATGAAAACAGAAAATCATTTTATTATTTTATCTATTGCAATATACATAAAGTGTTGAATTAAGTGGTAAAACAAGTTGCATTGAATTTGAAGCCATTACTTCCCAAAGTGACAACAAAACCTCGAACCATTATTCTCAAGATTTATTTTTCTGTTGAATAAGACAAGTATTACAAACATAAAAGGAGAGAAAAAAAAAATCAGCCATACATCATTCTCAAATAATGAAAATCCGACCACGAGTTTCTAATACATAAGAAGCCCATTATTGGGTGATCATTAACTCGATGAGCTAGACATTGGAACAGTCATTCTACTCATTCCTAAAAAATATCACCTAATAAGATTTCTTACACACAAGTGCCATCCATGTGCAAGATAGACAATGTACGCTCAATTTGCCAAAATATATAACACCTCTGCTTTTGTGACTTCATCAAGTATTTGATGCACAAGGGCACACAATCAGGGGGCAGATCCAAGTGTCAGCACGTGGGTGCAGTCGCACCCGTGAGACTCAAGAAACCCCTTATGTAAGACCTTAAAAGATTCGATTTTTATTATTTAACTTATTCACTTGACCATTGCCCACCTCACCCAAATGAAAATCATGGGCCCGCCATTGCACACAATTGCCAAGCCTAGTAGGCCCATCCATCTATATATTTCTAGAGCCTACTTATCTTAAGAAGTTGATTTGTTAGGAGATTTTCTATTGTTAGAGTGTACAATAGGGGTCTTGGTTGTAAATGGTTAAAAATAGAAATCTGGAGTTGAGTTCTGTCTCTTTCAAAGATGATCCCAATTCAGGTGTCAAACAAACTCCGATTTGTATGAAATTAGGTTCGTTTGATGGATCATTCAGTTACATATCCACCTAGCCCAAAATTGTGTAATTCTGGCGTGATTCAGATAAGTTGAGAGCCAATTTCTAACAAGGTTGGCCCAATTATGAATTGTGTTAACTTCAGTAGTAGAGTTAGAGAGAAACTTATTCACATCCCTTAGTCAAGTAGATAAATATTTGTATCTATAAATACTTGTATCTTCTCTCTTTCAGAGATTCATTCACACAATGAATAAAATTTATTGCTTCCTTTATGGTTGATGTGCTTAGATCCTAGGCAGAATCTTAGATCTAGTGGTGGTGCTAACTAGCATACGTGGAGGTGTCTTGATCGGGCTGATACTTTCATTCAATCTGCCAAGTGCTCAAACTTACACTACTATTTTGGATGTATGTTTTTTTTATGAGATATTAATAATAATAATAATAATAACAATACATCCTTGTATCTTTGGCAATGTCCCTACGCTTGACCAGCTGGACATACTCCTGTGCACCAATGACTACCACAGCATCCTCAGCCACTTTGAAAATCCATCCTCCCGCAAAAACAACATGCCAATGAAAATCCTGATTAGATACCATAAACAACCCGTTTATTCAAGTGTCTTCCAGCTCCTTGCTCTCTCTCTCTCTCTCTCTCTCTCTCTCTCTCTCTCTCTCTCTCTCTCTCTCTCTCTCTCTCTCAAATTGATGGTCTCTTTTGGCTTTCTACATTATCGCCATCTAAAAATTTCATGTCCAAATCTCTATCTATTTCTCCAAAAAAATTGGGTGGCTGGGGAGGCATGGCAAGGCGAGCATGCCAACGAGCTAGGCCAGGCATGCGTGCATGGGATTTTGGGCCTGGTCACTTCCTTTTCCTCGTTCTTTCACTCTCACACTTAGTCGTCCGCGAGCCTCGTTCCCTACAAAACACAGTCCTAGCAGGAGAATGTTGTGTAATGCTCCCATGCTCCTCTGAAGAAGAAGAGAACGTTGCTTCAACAGGTCTGTTCTGCACCCTTTTGGAAGAGGTGCAGAAGTCATTTAGAATATCATCCACTGATCCCCAATCTCTCCCTCTCTCAAGCGATCAGATCTTCTCATCTTCTTGTCTCAAAAGATCTTGATCATATTTCCTCTTTCCTACCTTTCCATTCCAATTCTCTATTTGCAAGCTACAAGGTTTCTGGAAGGGTCCTTGGGTTCAAGTCAAGTACACCTGCTCGAGTCTACGACCAGTGAAGCCACTCAACTAGGAAGTCGTGATATCCTAGGAAAGACCTCCAAAAGAACGTTGCAGGTGGTTTTTTTTTTTTTTTTAGGGTGGGGGAATCTGCCTTTGAAATTTACTCATTTAATTGATCTAAAATACTAGCAATTCCCTAGAAACCAATAGTTTAGGCAGATTTTAGTATTTAATTGCCAGTTAAATTCAAGATATCTGGTGTATGGGAGAACCCCAAGGTCTTCATTTTTAAAGGCAACATGTCAAACAGTGGCAGGTGAGGATGGAATATCTTCTTAAAGCTATGAATTTTCTATATGGGTTGTCCACAGACTGCCCCAACGAAAATGAATATGGACCCGCTGGAACAATTCAGAAACACAATGAAAATCAAATGATTTTGATCGGGAAAATGAGATTCTGAACCATTCAGAGAATTTCATATGATCATCATCATCAAAGCCTTGTCCCAACTTTGTTGGGGTCAACTACACAAATTATTCGTCTCCATTCCAATTCATCTTGAGCCAAATCCTCAGATAAGTTACACTTCTTCATATCTACTTTTACTACCTCCATCTACGTCCTCTTTGACCTACCCCTTCCCCTTAGTGGGCCATCAACCTTCATAACCAGATTTTTCCTTACTGGTGCCGTTGCCGGCCTACATTGGACATGCCCAAACCATTTCAAACAGGTTTCTCTAATTTTATCCCCTATTGTTACTATCCATAAATGCTCTCCAAAGCGCTCATTTCTAATTTTATCCTTCCTAGTTTTACCACACATCACCTCAACATTCTCATCTCTACTGCATTCATTCTATGCATATGTTGCATCTTAATTGCACAACATTCTGCTCCATAGTGAAAGTCCACGGGATCTTAACCCTAGAGGGGGGGGTGAATAGGGTGTCCTATAAAAATGACCAATTAAAACCAATTTTGATTAATTAAAGAAAACTAGTCATATAACATGATTTACCAGACAAGATGCGGAAGCTAAGAAAACAAGCACCACAAGCAAACACCACAACTCCAAGGTTTATAGTGGTTCGGCCTCAATGCCTACATCCACTACCGGCTTGTGATCCAATCACCCCACCGGATTTCCACTATTTATGCTTTTTCAAAGGCTAAGCAATAACCTATACAATGTTGTTTTTCTAAGGCTCAACAACAACCTTTACAAATTGCTTTTCGAGGCTAAGCAATAACCTTTACAAGTTGCTTTTCGAGGCTAAGCAATAACCTTTACAAGTTGCTTTTCAAGGCTAAGCAATAACCTTTACAAGTTGGATTTTCTCTAAGAAGGTGTCTTTTCAAGAACACTCTAAGAGATACAATTTTAGCTCAAATGAATTGCCTCTAAATAGGCTAATGTGAAAGTGCAATTCAAATAACAAACATACACTAAAACAAACTAAAGTGTGTGTGAACAAGTGTATGTATGTTGTACTTCAATCAATTTCAAAAGTGAAGCTCTTAATTGAATGCTTGATGCATTTTAAAACAAAGCTTGGAAATAGATGATTGAAGCTAAGACTAATCACATTAATGATTCAAACAACTTTGAAGAATTGAGATAAACAAGTTGTATGAAAGTTAAAGACTAAGAACATATGTGATTAGATCATGAGAGTATGCAAACTAATTAATTTTACCATAGAAGATATTCAGTTTGCAAAACATCTCTTTTAAGCTAGAAATCATGCATAGTAGGTAATACAAACATGTAAGCATGCATTGATTTCAAACTAAATGAAAATCAAAATGAAAAGTATGGAATACCTTTTTAAAACTCTAACATTTGATTTCCAAATAAGCTTCTAGCCTTTCCAACGTTTTCCCTTTCTTTTGGCTTCAAAATAGTCTCAAAGGTTCATGCTTCAACTCTTTGAAAAGGTTGGAAATGAATGGACTTTATAACAAAAAACAGTCCAACGGCTAGTTTTCTCGGTCGACCTAGAAGGTCTCGGTCGACCTAGAAAGCATAACGGTCGAATTTCTGACCGTTGGAGCTTCAGGTTCAAAACCTGTCTAATCACCGACAGTTGTCTCGGTCGACCGAGACCAAGGTCTCGGTCGACCGGCGACACTGCCGGGACACCCCAAAATTTCCATCTTTGCATTTTGAAGGATTTCTTTGTGGAATTTTGTGGGTCACTTAACCAAGCTTAAAAACATGTTTTAAGAAATTCTAAGATGTTAAAAGCATGATACACCCAAGGCCTAAAAAGATTCAAAAGTTTAAGTCCCAAAAGCTAGCTTGAATCTTAAAAACTTCTTTTTCAAAGAAACAATGCATACCAATATGATTTAGAAGGAGATGAATGTATGCAAGGTTTAAACCTAGATTCTTTAAAAAGATTTTCCAAATGTAATTCACAAAGAAGTAGGTTTTCAAAAGAGTTTTGTGTTCTAAAACATGCATGAAGTAAATTCATTTCAAGATCATGTGAATGCATGAAAGAAACCAAGATCCAACAAGTCTACATTTAAGAGCTCAAGTGTGTGATCATGACAAAGTGAAAGTGTGTGCATCCATCATCAATTGCAACACTCAAGGGCCTAACACATAGGTCATAACTGGTCTAATGTTGTCCTATGAAAATTTTCCTACAATTTTGTTCGCATTTGTCGATCACAAAGCAATCCAAAAGGAAGTTTCCACTTCAACCATCCTGCTTTTATCCTATATTCGACATCTTCACCAATCTCCCCATCCTTACTAATTATAGAGCCAAGATAACGGAAAGAATCACTATATGGTATCTCATGGTCTTCAATTCTCACAACAGTTTTAGCTCTTTCTATATGCCCACTGAAGTTACAATCCATATATTCCGTCTTTGTAGTTTGTACGACTTATTTTAAAACCTTTGGATTCTAAAGCCTCCCGTTATCTCTCGAGTTTTGCATTCACACCATCTCTTAATTCATCTACCAACACTATATCATTTGCAAATAACATACACCAAGGTACCTCTTCTTGAATATGAGTAGTTAACTCATCCATAAATCGGTACAAAGAGATAAGAGCTTAGGGCTAACCCCTAATGCAAACCTATAGTCACTAGGAACTCCCCTGTCTCTCCACAAGTACTTCTCAAACTTGTTACTGCTCCTTCATACATGTCTTTAATAATTTCAATATAACCTCTTAGAACATTCCTCTTTTTTAAAACCCAGCAAATTAAATCTCTATTTACCATGTTGTAGGCTTTTTCTAGATCGATGAAGACCATATCAAATTTTTCCTTCACTCGATATTTTTCCATTAATTGCCTAGGTGAGAAAATAGCTTCCATCGTTGACCTCCCTGGCATAAAACCGAATTGATTTTCAGATATCTTGGTCTTCTGTCTAAGTCATTGCTTCATTACTCTTTGCTTCATTACTCTATCTCATAGCTGCATAGTATGACTCATAAGTTTAATCCCACGATAGTTGATACAATTTTGTATATCTCCATTTTTCTTATATATAGGTACTATAATTATCCGATGTTTATGCAAAAATCAAAATTGCCAAGAAATTATCAGAGGCCTTGCAAAAGGAGTATTGTACAGAATATCTGAGGTCTAAGAAATTATGGGAGGCCTTGCAAAAGGAGTATTGTAAAGGATATCTAAGGTCCAAGAAATATGCCGTAGAAAAAGTTTTTAAATTCCAAATGGAAGAGTTAATTTGTGATAGTCCAAGTCAAGCAATTTTCAAATTCATGAAGTCCAATTTGAGGGAATGGACCTACTCGAACAATTTGTGATGAGCAGTACCATTCACAAGCTCCACTGTCTTGGAAGGATTATGGGACCTCCTTAAAACACAAGAGAGGATCCCAATACCTGTCTATAGATGCAAGAACAACCTCATGACTGTGACTCTAAGGGTAGGGATTTTGAACATGCGGGAAAGCCTAACCGATCGAGACAAAATCTGATAGGAAGAAACCAAAACAGAATGTACTCTAGAACAAGAAAAAATAGAGGAGAAATAATCAGAACCAGAACCTTAATCCCCACAAAGATATCAACAAAAGAAAATAAATCATTTGTTTTGCTTATGGGCCACAACAAGGCAAACGATAACAAGAGTCAGGCTAATGTCGCTGAAGACAAGAAAGACAACTTCGTGGCAGTGGTGACAGAGGTGAGCATGATTTGCAACAAAATAGATTGGTGGGTCGACACATGCGTGACCAAACACATCTTTCATGACAGAGGTGCATTAGTCTCCTACGAGACTCTGGGAGATGGACAAGTATACTACATGGATAACTCCTCCACCACAAAGGTAATTGGTAAGGTGAAAGTAGTGCTTCGCCTCTCATCCAACAAATTCTGACTTTGACCGAAGTGATTTGTGTGCCCTAGGTTTGGAACAGTTTGGTCTTTGGTTCTATATTGAGCAAAAGTGATTCAAATTAGTTTTTGAATCAAATAAATTTGTAATTAAGAAAAAAAGGAAATTGTAGGTAGTGTGGAGCTAGGATTTTCGTTTGGGTGGGGCTAAACTTTTGTTAGATTTTTTTTTTTTTTTCACATTAACAATAGCAAAAGAGAATAGGTTCAAATTACTATGCTGCGCATATTCAAACCACTACGTCCATCAAATTAAACAACACGAAGCACATAAATATGAACATTCATACATCAAATTGCAAGGCACAGAATTAACCCAAAAAAAAAATTCTACATCAAACCTACAGTTGAAGTTTTTTTTAATATGTTATAAAAATTAGAGAGAGAGAGAGAGAGAAGGGAAGGTGGCGTGGGGGGGGGGGGGGGGGGGGAGGGGGTTGAGAAACTTCCAACAGCAACTACAACTGCTTACCTCTCAAAATTCTGAGTGTTTTTTGAATGGTGAGAATTCATAAAACTAGTTCTATGAAATGCCATTTTTGGCATATACAGTTAATATATTCTGAGTTTCCATGCTACATTGAAATTGAGCTTTTTTTTGTTAAAAAACAATGTGGTGACAATATTTAACGAATTAATAAAACCCCCAACAAAAATTCTGAGAGTCTTGCAAACAAACAGGCCTTAGGCAGGATGTTTATTAAAAAGAGCTATGTTTAAACTGACTTAACTGACTACATGGCCCACATCAGTGAATCTCAATATCCATGGTTGATCTATATAATTATATCTAACAGCCCAAATGTACATTGTTGAAAAAAAGGATGGACCATATTGGATCTAGTAAAGGATACAAATGAGAGAAAGTTTCTTGAAAAAACAGGATTCTACTATCCCCTCCACACGAAGCACTGTGTCATTTTTGAACTTGTACATTGTTTCTCTCGTCGTGTGAAGAAGGAAGCACTTTAGTGCATGTAAAATCTCCAACAGAATTTTAAATTTCTACTCTTTTCTCTAATAGCATTTCCTATATATTTCAACAATAAAAGATCCAATTCATGTAGACATCTGTATTTCATTTGATCCAATGAGAATTGTTCACACGGAGTCACCGTGAGAACTTTTTTGTGGGTCCCGCTGGGGGTCCCATTTTGGGATGGGACCTGTGGGGATTGAAAGATCTATATGGGACCACCCCGAATATTCAAGTTTGGCCCCAATCCCATCCTCATAAGCCCTTCATCCATGGCAGACAAGCCCAATCCATTCGTATGGGTATATAGTCGATCCAACGATCCAGTTCATTCATATTGGTGCCAAACACTGGGGCGTGTGACTATCAAGGGGGTCCTTGTCCATTGCAAGGTTTGGATTGGGTGATAGGTGAGCCCCACCCATAGTTCTCACGGTTTGAACCATGAGAATAATTCTCACCCGATTATTTCCCTTCAAATAAAACACTAATGCCTAAAAGGAGAATCCAGTCTCAAAAGAAAAACTTTCAAATTTCCAAAACTTCAATAGAAATAAACAAGTAAAATGCTGCTATGTTCCATCGCAACAAAATCCTTCCAACCCCATTTCAAGAAGTTTCTGTAGGGAAACCTTTATGTTACAAATAAACCCATGGATGTCATGGTGGTTGGCAATTGCCCTCTTCTTCAGGGATTGTCCTGTAAGGCATACCAATTGCCAAGAGATTGGTATTTTCTGGAGTCAAGAGATTTTTGCTAGACTTCATTTTAGATGGCCAACACGGCATCATTATTGGGATGGGAAGGAAGAGACGAGGTCACGAGAGGGATCTGCGGGAGGGGAAGGAAGAGACGAGAGGGATAGAGAAAGTGATTTGCAGATGTGGGGCTTTTGTTCGTTTGGGGTCGGAAAGGGTGGTGCGACAGGTTTCATCTTACAGGTGCATGGGCCAAATGGCCATAGCCCTTACGGGTTTTTTCTAGATTTGGGTGATGTGACCACACCCACTGGCTTATACGTGGGTCCGCCCCCGATTGTAGGAAAGAGTTACATTTCTGAGGGTTTATTTAAATTGCATGTGACCTCTATTAATAATAATATTGCTTCTTCTGTGTACATGCTAGTCTCATGTGACGTTTGGCATGCTAGATTAGGATATGTAGATTATTCATTACCAAAAAGACGTAAACTTAGGATTAATCCCTAAATACGTGGATATTAAAACCTGTAAAATTTGTATTCAAAATACACTAGAAAAACTTTCAGGAGCATTGACAGATGTTCAAAACTTCTAGAATTAATACATAATGATATCTGTGAATTAAATAATATTTTAACCATAGAGGGAAAAATTATTTTATAACATTTATAAACGACCATTCTAGGTATACACAAGTCTATTTCCCAAGACATAAATCCGAAGCACTTGAAAATTTTAATATTTATTTATTAGAAGTAGAAAATCAATTAAATAAGAAAATTTTAAATGCTTAGATCAGATAGAGGAGGAGAATATTTATCTAAGGAATTTGAAGATACTTGTAAAAACCAAGGAGTCCCCTATGCACCACAACAAAATGGTATAATAAAAAAGAAAAATAGAACACTAGTCAAGATGATAACCTCAATACCTAATAGCTAAGGACTCCCCCAAGACCTTGTGGGAGGAAGCCCTCTTGATAGCTTGCCTTATTCTTAATAGGATTCCCCTTAATAAAATAAAATAAAATAACCCTCCATTTGAGTTATGGAAAGGTAGAGCCCCCAATATGGGGGTGTTTGGCTCAAGTAGCGATCCCAGTCCTAAGAGAACTAAGCTAGGACAAAAAACGCTAGAGTATTTATAGCCTATGCAGAGCATAGGAAAGCATACAGGTTCCTTATCATATTTGGATTGGATAAAGACTATTATAAAGTTTTGAGATGTCATATTCTTTGAACCAAAATATCCCTACAAAGTTAGGTCAAATGAACCAAAGATAACTTCTAATGAGTTAGAGCCTGCATAATCTCAAAAAAATAGATAGTATTAAACCACGCAGAAGCAAAAGACCTAGAAAGGAAACCGACTTTGGTCCTAGCTCTTACACTTATATTCTAGAAAAATGATCCCTCCACATTTAGTGAAGCTATGCAATCTCTAGATACTGCATTGAGAGAAGCTCTAATTAATGAGATAGAATCAATACTTCGCAAATCACACTTGGGATTTAGTAGGCCTTCCCCTGGGACCTAAACTATTAGGTTGTAAATGGATATTCAAAAAGAAGCTTAGGACTAAATGAGTCCATAGAAAATAAAAAAATTGATTGATTGCTAAGGGGTTTGAACAAAAGGACGAAGTTGACGTCTTTGATAATTATCCCCAAATAACCAGAATTACAACTATCAGAGAGTTGAGATAGCAATAGCTTCCATACATATTATGATAGTTTATCAAATGAATGTAAAATTTGAAATTTTTTTTTTTTGAAAGGTGTAAAAATCGCATTTCTAAATGGAGATCTAGAAGTGGAAAAACCCAACGGCTATGTGGCACTATATCAAGAACTTAAAGTGTGCAGGGTAATAAAATCCATCAATGGTCTAAACAAGCACCGAAACAATTATCATCATCAAAGCCTTATTCCAACTATGTAAGGGCCTGCTACATGACTTTTGTTTCTCCATTCTAATCTATCCTGAGCCAAATCTTTGCATAGGTTACACTTCTTTAGATCTATCCTACTATTTTCATCCATGTCCTCTTTGGTCCACCCCTTCTCCTCGAAGGGCCATCAACCTGCATAGAAAAACATTTCTTCAATGGAGCCGGTTTTTGGCCTATGTTGACATGTTCAAACCATCTCAAACGAGTTAGTCTTATAACTAATTCACTATTAATGTTGATCCTAACTTATCCTAAAAGAAATCTTTTTTTATTCTATCTTTCCTAATTTTACCATACATCCATCCCAACATTATCATATTTGCTACACTCTTTGTGCATGTGTTGCTTCTTGATTAGCCAACATTCTACTCCATAGGTTATAGCTTGGACTAATTGTTGTCCTTTAAAATATTCCCTTCCATCTTATTGGTATACACTGATCACAAAGCACTCTAAAAGCAAGTCTCTACTTCAATCATCTCGCTCTTATCTTATGTTCAAAATCTTCCTCAATCTCTCCATCCTTTATAATTATCGAGCAAATGTATCGGAATGAATCTTTTTATGGTATCTCTTGAGCTGCAATTATCATAGTAGTTTCCGCTATTTGCATATCCCCACATAAGTTGCAATCCATATATTCTATCTTAGTGCCACTTACTTTAAAGCCCTTGGATTCTAAAGTCTCCTGTCATCTCTCCAGTTTTGCATTCGTGCCATCTCTTAATTCATCTATGAACACTATATCACTACAAATAACAAACACCGAGGAACTTTCTCTTGAATATGAGTAGCTAAATTGTCCATAACCATTGTAAGAGATAATGGATTAAAGCTAATCCCTAATACAAATGCAAACCTATGGTCACTGAAAATTTACTTGTCTCTCCATTGGGTAGTTTTCACACTCGTTACCACTCCCGCATACTTGCCTTTAATGATTTCAATATAACCTCTTAGAACCCTCCTTTAATCTAGAACCCACCAAATTAAATCTCTAAGTACCTTGTTGTAGGCTTTCTCTAAATCAACGAAGGCCATATGAAGATTTTTCC
Source organism: Cinnamomum chago (assembly GCA_038049695.1). NCBI lineage: Eukaryota > Viridiplantae > Streptophyta > Magnoliopsida > Laurales > Lauraceae > Cinnamomum > Cinnamomum chago. Next base: position 115,988,189 of record CP142453.1, on the reverse strand, counting down.
TCCTCTCGCCTTTTTCCCATTAATTACCATAGTGAGAAAATAAATTCCTAGTTGACCTCCCTAACATGCAACCAAATTGATTTTCAGATATCTTCGTCTTTTGGCTAAGTCTTTTCTCCATTACTCTCTCCCATAGTTTCATAGTGTGACTTGTACGTTTAATTCCACGATGGTGTAACTTTATATGTCTCTTCTGTTCTTATATATATAGGGGTGTGTGTGTGTGTGTAGGTATTACAATGTTGTTTCTCCATTCATCCGGCATCTTCTTTGTATTTAATATAATATTGAAGAGCCTAGTTAACAAAATCCATCCAATTTCTCCTAAACATTTTCAAGCCTCTATCAAAATGCCATCTAGCACTATAGCCTTTCCTATCTTCATTTTTGCCAATGCTTTCTTCACTTCTACTACCCTAATTTTGTGGTAGAGGGTATGTCTCACTAATGAGGTATACTCCCTCGTTCGATATAATCTTCATTTAAAAACCTACTAAAATATTCTCTATCCACCTTTCTTTTATAGCATTGTCCTTGTCCTTCATTAAAAAAAATTGGTCTTACTCTTTATACATTTAACATGATATAAGTTTGTACTTTTCCTCTCCCTCATTTTTGCAAGTTTGAAAATATCTCTCTTGTTCCAACTTTTTATATAGGTCATCATATGCTTTAGAGTTTGGACTTTGCATTACTTACAACTTTCATAACTTCTTTCTCTGCCTTCATATACATTTCATAATGTTCCATATTCCTAGTCCCCTGCCAAACTTCGTAACAACATCTTTTCTCTCGAACAAGTTCCTAGACCTCTCCACTCTACCACCAAGTTTCTTTATCATAGTGTCTTTTCCTTTTTTATTCTCCAAGCACCTTTTTTGCAACTGTTCTGATATACTTAGGCATTTGATTTCACATTACCGTAGTTTTTTCTCTCCAAATCCCATTCTCCACCCTTGGTAACTTTATCCTTAAATGTTGATGCCCTTTCCCTTTTCAAGGAGAATGGTCTCCTCGGAACAGACTACATGTTGCTGATACGCAGTTCAGCTAGTGGCCTACTTAGATGCATCTTTATCAATGAGAGGGGTAGATGGAAAGGTCTCCTTATGAAAAATGAGGAGCCAAAACAATCAGCCCCACTAGATTACCCTAGCCTTTGATTTAATAGACTTAAAAGTTTAATGACATTTTAACAATAGATTTTGTTGCGATTCAATCTGGCAATGAGTGAAGGTTCAATGTGGATAATGGGAAGACGAGATCAAAGGGAATGCATGGATCAAGGGTGGGCCCAAGTGGGCCCCATGGTGCTGACTGCATTTGCAGTCTGCCCATAGAACAGTTTCCCCTTTCAAATCCCACCACCTTGTTTAAGGGCACATTTTATTTACTATATCTCTTTCTATTTTTAATGCAAACATCTAAGATAAAATTCCTATGTTGTGTGGTCAAACTCTCTCCAGGAATAACCTTACAATCTTTACAAGCTAGATAACCATGTTTTCTAAGTAAAAGTCTTTCCGGCTCCTAATAGTTTCACTTTTATGGGTAATTAAATGATTCTCTCTCTTTCTAAAGTAGGTGTTCGCTATTATAAGGTTGAATGCTAATGCAAATTCCAAGATTGTGTCTCCTAATTCATTCCTTTCTCCAAATTTTTGTCCTCCATGCACTATCTCATACCCTCTACTATCAGTTCCTACATACCCACATAAGTCCCCTCATATAAAAATCTTTTCACTAGTTGGGATTTCTCATATTAAACCATCCATCTCCTCCCAAAATTATCTCTTAACATTGTCATCTAATCCTGCTTGGGGTGCATAGACACTATGATATGCATTGTGTCTTCCTCTAACATTAAGTTAATCGCTTTTTTTAATGGTAACATTAAGTTAATCACTAAAAGTCTACTACTATACCTATTCTATTTCTGGCATTGTTCTTTCATGCGTAGTAAAGTTTGTAGCCATTAGTGAGATCCTTAGCTTTATCACTTTCCACGTTATCTCCAGTAGACAGGTCACATCAACTCTTTTTATTTGTATTTCATTGACTAACTCCATGCTCTTGCCTATCAAAGTTCCTATGTTCCAAATAGCAAATCAAATCTTCCTCTTCTTCTGGACTAATGTCTTTATCCCCACTCATCCAGATTAATACACGAACCGTTGCCTACTTTTCACTACAACTGAGCACCACCACAGTTTGTCGCTTAAAGCGATGGATGCCCTAGTACCGAAACAATGCATTGAGAAATTGGATCAAGTATTGATGTCTGATGGATTTAGAATCAATAAATCAGACAAACTGTATATTCCAAACATGTTAATAACTCCTGCATCATTATATGCTTGTATGTAGATGATAAGTTAATATATGGTAATGATTTGAATTATGTTGAAAACACAAAAAGTTACCTATATTCAAAATTTGACATTAAGAATATTGGTGAGGCTAATGTGATTTTGGGAATTAAAATCCATAGACAGTTCGAACGTATTATTTCATCACAATCTCAATATAGTGAGAGAGTGCTTCGAAGGTTTGACATATATGAAAGTCATGGTGTGTCCACTCCTTTTGATCCAAATATCAAACCATCTAAAAAAAAAGAAGTGTGTCTCAATTCCATCTCACGTGAATGTTGATTGGGTCAACTTGTAACAACTGTACATAATCTCTTATAATTAGATTTTCTCTTGTAATTAGTTAGTTTCCTAAAGTTAGAATAGTAATTGATGTAATTAGCTAATTTCCTAACTCAGAAGCCTTGATTGAGGCATGTATTACTCTATATAGTGGGGCCCGATCTCCAAAGGAAGGGGACAAAAATAATACAGTTGAGAATTATTTTTCCTCCATGTTCTGTAATCATCGATTTGTCACTCTATACAGTGAGGAAGTAAAATGACTGAAGAATCTATTGATTGATATTCCCATGTCGGACAAAGGAGTTCCAACCATCCCTCTTCCTAGTGACAACAAATCAGCAATATATAAAGTACATAACAAAACATATATTGGTAAATCCGGACACATTCATCTGATGCATAATCTATTGAGGCAATGACTCAATGATGGAGTGATTGCCATAAATTTTGTAAGATCGACGGACAATTTAGCCAATCCACTGACTAAAGGACTAACTAGAGAGCAAGTGTCATCAACCTTGAAGGGAATGAGACTTAAGCCATCAATAATTGATATAAAAAAAAAAAAAAAAAAAACTTGTTTGATTGGAGATCCCTGCAACAAAGGGTTTAAGGGAAAGACAAAGTTATAATTGGGTGACACTATAACAAACACTTATGTTTCTGTGAGCTAAACAAGATGGCCCTGAACATGCTTCAGCTGCCAAATTCAATCAGGTTTAATCTTTCCATTTCTGATTTGATTTGAGATACACTTATTTAATAACTTACAATACTAGCAACTTCCCAAGGAACCAACAGCACCTTCACTTCTCGCTTTCGAGAAAACCCCCTCTGCAATGAATTCCTAGGAATTCAAAATACCAAGTAAGCAAACGTACCCACATAAAAATACCATTTCTGATAGAATATTCAAAACAATGGCAAATTGGATGCATCCAAACACACCCTATATCAAAAAATAAGAAAAGAATTGGTTCTGCAGCATGGTTTAGTGATTATATCAAAAACCCTAATTCCGAAAGTAAGTAACAAGAATACAATACCTCTTTTCGATTCCATTCACTTGAGACGATATGGGTTACCCCATATAGAGAGAGAAAGAGATAGATTGCAGCAGGAGTTCATGATCAGTTTTCCCACGCATGAAAGTTGAAACGACCCCCGCAAATCAGAAGGAGATTTGTCCAAGTCCATGAGTTTTAGCTAATTCCAGAAAAGGGTCCTAAAAGGGCAGTTGTGAGAATAGTTTGAGATTTGTCCAGTCCATTGCATTAATGGAGTGGCGTAAAGTGGGCCCCGGAACTGCAGCCAAGATAAATAGGAGGTTGGAAAGTCGAGCAGTTTGGATTTTCTGAATTGGGCCTTAGGTACTGATGGATTTATGTTAGCACACATTAGTTCTGTCATTTTAATTATATAGAAGAAGGGAAAAAAATTTGTAAATGGACTGAGGTAGGAAAACTCGTAACTTGGGCTTACTCTCAAAGTCAACGCGGCATGGTGGTTCAAGAGAGTTATTTGTTTTTTTTTAATAATTTTAAAATATTAAAAAATAGGTCAAATACTTTTAAAATGTAAGCATACATTTATTTACATATGTTCATGATAGCCAATTAAAATTAATAAATTTATAAATACAAGAAAAACACTATAACAAGGAAAATGAAAAAAAAAAGATATTACATATTACATAATTTGTTATTCTAAATATCAAATGTTAATAATCAAATATAATTTTTAAATTATATTTAAGTTATTATTTTTAAATTGCTTACTCCAAACCTCATGCATACTTACTTGAAAATAAATATTAATTAGTTAAAATCATATTTACCCATCAAATGGTATAGATGTAAACAAGTTATTAAAATAAGGTGACCATGAGACTCTTCCCTTTATTTGACTTGGTCTTCATCAAATCGAAATGACTTGGGAAAGTAAAAAGACTTTAGGGAGTTTTCCAACCTCGAAATGGGTTAGCATAAGTCGCTATGGGACTTGGGTGAGATAAATCTAAATCCAAACATTACATCCAAGTTTGAAATTCCTAAAAAACCGTTTTAAGTTTGGGATGGTTTTTCCCACATGAAATTTTTGTCAAGTTTATTTTGGGCTTTTGACAGCAGAATTCAACCTAGATACTTGAGTTACCGGTAAACTTATGTATACATAAATATATAGAAATAAAATACACTAATATAAGAATAATTGTACATTTTCTTACCTTTATACAAATTTGAAAAAAGGCAAATCAATATTAAAAATCCGGACACAAAGCAAGATGAGTATTTTGTATTAGAGAATACTCTCCAACAAGAATACTACACATTGCTTATATAAAGTCCAGCTCATGGCACGCACTTAGATAAATGTCTATCAATGGGAGGAGTACTGATGGAAATGTTATTCATATTAGAGGGAGCCACAAAATCATTCCAACCAAATTGTCCTAATACTTGATTTAATAATTTTAAAGTCAAATAACATATTACCTATAGATTTCTCTAAGACTCAATGCAACGGCAAGTGAAGGTTCAATAAAGTGCAAAATCAGGTATGATTTCTGATCATTGGATGATAAGATTATCAAAACACTGCACTGATCAAAGGCGGGCCAAGTAGGCCCATAGAGCCAGACTCCACATATGGCTGCTCAAAGAATATTTCTCAGTCAATTAGGGGCTAATTACAAATAGTCTAAACTTCAGGAACCTACTTGTAAAAACCACTCATCGATCTAAAACACAACTAGAACAGTAATCTAGGACCCGGAATCTTCCCGAGCTTTCAGGCTCTCTCTACGTGAAACTCTTTTCACCACCACAACCAGAAAAACCCTAGAAATCGAACTTCTCTCTTTCCAGTTTCAACACACACACACACACAGAGAGAGAGAGAGATGGGAATAATCAGGAGCAGCTTCTCATTCATCCTGGGTACCTTGACCGGAATATACGTGGCGCAGAACTACAACGTCCCCAACATCAAGAAGCTTTCGAATACCGCCCTCCTCATGGCCAAACACATCGAAGAACAGTACCGAAAACCCAAGAAGAAAGACGATGATTAGAATCTCATCACAGCAGGTTCTTCTTCTCTGCTGTAGTCCATTTTTTTTAAGGGTTTTGGGAATTCGTATAGTAGAAGAACACTCGACCAAATGTCTCTTCTCTTCACAACAGAAGAAATTATGAAAATACTTGTCGGAATCCAGTGTCAATTTATTGATTTTAAGATCACGCGTTATTGGCTTTGTGTTTCTCTTATTGATTGCGATTTATATATGGATTCTGTTTCTTCAACTTCAATGGTGATTCTGTTGCTATTCCTTTATTATCTGGTCTGTGATGTGTAGAAAGATTGAATCTTGGCAGTTGGAGACGATGAGAATATGAAGATGAACAATCTGAGAGATCGTCTTCTACTTGGTGGCGGGCGGATTAGTACTTTAGTTGATGGAATATTCTTACTAATGAATTGTGTTAAGTGTAGATGGAATGCAATTTTAATTTCGGAGGAGCCTTTGTGATGGTTCCTTGTTTTGATTTGGGTTTCTGTGTTAATTTTGATTTATTTGCTGCGAAATAAGTTCCATCTGGGAAAGGATCTTAATGATCATAGTCAAATGGGTATAGGGGATGACAATATTAGTGGGGGCTGGGGAGTTGAGGACAGATGATTGGAGAGGGAAAATTTGAAAAGTGACGTTCTGATTCTGAAGTTGGATTGCGGCACTCTTTTTGAATTCAGGATCCAGATTTGTTTTGGGATGATTTCACTAATTCCTGTTTGATTCATAGGAGCTCTGAGGAGTTGCTTCCTCGGGTGGGGTGGAGAGGGGAGCATGATTTAAGGGGTGAGTGAAGAGTCAACAGAGGAGATCAAGCAATAAATGAAAATCTCCATCGCCAAACACATTTTGAAAATCAAAGTTCCACCGCCTTTCTCTTGGCTTTTATCCTTACTCGAGTTACCAATATTGGATCTACCATGCTGCAAACATCTTGGTGATTGCTAATTCATTAGATTTAAGTCAACAACTATGAATCGTTGTAAACATTTAATTGAACCATTAGTGTAAACATGTTAATATGACCGAGTTAAATATGAAGAAATTATCTTTATAAAAACAGGACATGAACTAAATCAATATAGTACTACAATGTCATATGACATTTTACTTTAGTCAATCATATCATCAGAAGAAGATGGCAGATAGGAAAAGGTTGTAAGCCGAAATTCTCTAGGTGTCAGATTGAAAATATTAGACGATTATGAAGAGAAATGGTATAGAGAGATTTGAGATTAAGAAGAAAAGATCCTCTACAAGATAGAAACTTATTTAAGTTCCTACAAAATTGACCCTCTAAATATCCTAAAATTACATGCATAATAATCCTAGAAAACTTCAAATTTGATAATAACCCAATATTTCCTGAAGCCGGATAATTGGAGAACAATTTTTGTAAAGAAGAAACACTCTAACATAACTCTAATTACAAAAAAAGGATGGTAAACCAATTATGATCTTCCGATTATATTTATTAAATAAAACACAAAAACAAAAAAGTTTAATGATACCCCCAACAATTTTTGGAGCTAATAATTGGAAAATGATACTTGTGATGAAGCAATACTCTGATAAATACCCCTGATTATCATGACTGTGTTATCTATAATTTACTTATTATTTAATCAAGCCAAATATGAATACATTAATATTTTCCCGAACAACCAAACTAAATACTATAAACTAATGATTTTAGCTGGCATTATGAGGGAGGGACACAGATCAGCAAGAAGATTCTTTGAATGCAAACTCGCACAAATCGATATCCCTGTGCAACAATCCAGTAACAACTGCAAAGGAAGATGAAAAAACGCACATGATTTTCACGTAAGCGAGTCATAAGTGAATCGAAGAACTTGATGATACTATCCCAGTGACTGGTTGGTGACTGCTGAGAAACAGCTCCAGGTGATCTAGATGATTTTCCAGTAGGCGCTCGTGTGGCTTTTGGTGCCTTCACATGAAACCACAGAGAAAGTCAAAACGTAGAGAAGCATGAAGAATTCACAAATCCCACCTTTCCCATCTTCCAAACAGGCCGTAGAAGTCTTACGCTAAAGAATACACCTAGTAGGTGGAGCAATAAGGCATATTGCCAAAATCAAGTGTTAGAAAAATTAGCAGATAGTAGGCTTAAATAGGTATTTCCCTGAATATAACAGTTAAAGTAGGTAGAGTTAGATTTTGTCCTTAGGTGGGTGTCATTATGTAATTGTTGTCATGGGGTGTGGGGCATAATACATTTATACACTTGCCCTCTTTCTTTTTTGCCTTTGCTCTGTTTCTGGTTTTTCTCTTAAAAAATCGTTCCGCTAACAATTAATAAAAAAAGGTACATAAGAGTTACTTTTAATCTTCCTTTCCGTTCCCAGTTTCTTCATATAATTAAAATTTTCCTTTTTCACCAAAGTAAGCTTGTAAATGGGAATGACAGGCAATTTTCTACAAGATTACAGAAGAATTTAAGTGTTGAATATGGAAATAGGTTGGTCGTGGAAGAACTATACAAGTCCTATGATAAAGCATGCGCCAAGAAGATTGTTAGAAAAGTAAATGGAGAAACTTGACATGCCTAGGATAGATGAATCCAAAGATAACAAAGCAAAAAATTTAAAATGAATACTATCAGAGTGGGTGTTTTGATTTCTCCTTCTAGACCCCTGTATGTGATTCTTCACTCTTAGGCCATTCAATAGAAGCTCTTTTAGGAAATCCAAGAAACCAACAAGAGTTTTAAGGCAAATTGGCCAGTATTATCTTACGTAGTTTTCAAGTGTCTTTTCATTTGGAGTTACTCACAAGCATATAGAGTAGGCTGTTAGGGTAAAATGAACTTTTTTTTTTTTGGGTTATTCTTGCAATTGGGCCCTAGGGTCTTGTGCCCTTTTTTTTTTTGTTCTTCTAAATGGTGACTCTATTGTATTCCAAACACATACAATAATCAACACCATGAAAGAACCCCTCAGGCCTTAGCTAGCCCAACCACCAAAACATCAACGAATTAACACCAAACCCAAACACCCTAAACTTAACTCCTCAAAAAATGGCCACATAACTATATTTACTCTGCAATCAAGCACCCTTTTCCTTTATCCATATGCGACAATCATATTTAATCGAAGTATCGAACTATAGAGACATAAGTAGTTTTGTCTTTCCTTTTTCTTTTGATTTCTTTTTTAAAGGCACAGTGGTTTGGGCTCTATTAATAATACCTTGAACAAGAGAAATTCATTTTATCATCAAATGTTACCAAAGGAAAGTTCCACCACTTTGCCAACCTTCACCATCTGATTTCATCTGATCATTCCGAGAATCATACTTGTCACTGCTATCTATGCAATTATGAAAATCTGCACTCAGCAAGACAACCTCCTCTTCAGTTTCTTGGTCAGTCTAACTTGTTCCAGCACATATTCTCATTCAAAATTGGAGAAGTTTCATCATCGCTCCTTTCAGAGTCATTCAAATAATTCTCTTTTTTTGGTGGCAGAATACTCCATAATTTGTATCTACATCTTCATGGTCCATTACGGGTTTTCATGGATTAGCTTCCTCGGCACTAACAAACCAATGTTGTAGATGATGTTTCCACAACCGCTGGGCCTGACCTCTCACAACAGTTTTGACTTTCTAGTACTGTCCTTTTATCCAATATTCCCACTTTGTTCAGAGCAGCAAACTAATGAGTAATTAACATTCATTTGGTGAGATGATATATCATTTACTTCAACGAGAGAACAATCTGGAATTTTGACGTTTGTATTCTTGTTGGAAATCTCAAACGCCCTCTTTTGACTGCCAGTAACCCCTATACAGGCGTATTATCAGCCTGACATCTGTAATGTCTCAGTTGACCTAACCCTACCGCCCTTAAGTTGGGAAATGTAGATCAGAAATTAAATCCAAGGATTTAATCCATTTTCTAAAACAGCAAGTGCTCTGTTCACCCAAATTTAACTGAATAGGTAAAGCTGTATCCCCTTCATATCGCCAAAATTTTACTTTTTGCAAGGAAATGTTTCCATCTTTATTAGTTCCAAGTTCCAACTGCTAAATGGAGCCTTTGGAAGGCTGTCAAGCAAGGAATTAGGGGGTTTGATTGATCCTTGATTCTTGCCATACTTTGCTCTTCATCCAGCTCAATCCTTCTCTTGCTACAATCAATGGGATTCATGACCCATCACATCCATGATTTTTCAATCACGTCTCGTCCCTGGGTCCATCTTAACTATGCTCCTTTCCTGTATTTCATGTTCTTCTCTGGCTCCAATGATAGACAAGAATCCTCCTTTTTGGATTTAATTACAAAAACCACCCCATTGACCCCAAACAAACTACTTTTGGGATGTTATGCATTGATTCACTTAAAGTATTCTCATGAACATAATCCACTCTCCCTCTTTTTGTAAGAGTAATTAATCTCCATGATTGATTCAAAACAAGCTGCAACTTCACCTTCTCGGGTGATGCATGAAGACAAATCCTCGTTAATTGAATCCATATTGTTTTGGGAGTTCATTATGTGAGATAGGATGATTGTCCAATGAATTAATTGCCAGGTCAAGTGGTGACACTTGAAAAACACTACAGATATGATCTTTCCTCATATAAAATATATTAATTATGCGGATATGAAAGACTCATATATGTACATATGTATGTATTTTAATTCACATTACAAGTAAATGAGGACCTAGAGGTTTCATATTATATCAACTCTCCTAAAGCCAATTCATTTTATTTATTAGAGGGTATATCTATTCATGATCATCTAGAAGAAGAGTGTATAATTGATATGGGTAGAAAATAGAAATATTCACAAGTAGACAACCACTGTGACTGTTAAGTTTAAACACTTCCAAATCTAGTGGCGACAAAGTCCAACCTCTTCATCTTATAAATGAACCTAAATTTCAAAATAAATAAATAAAGAAAGGAAAAAATGCCATTGATATGTGTCCTCTGGAACTTGCAAAGATGACACCTTTCAAATTAAGGTATGGAGAACATAGGCCTTAAGATCCTCTACTAACTTCTTACCTATCCTTATTAATAAACTCAACTCAAAAATTGGAATCACCCTTGCCCTTTATGATCAGCAACCTGTTCTGTGACCTCACTTTGGTTCGAGGGGTCCATGTGTCTTTATTTGAAAAATCTCCTGAACTTCCCATTAATTTTTGCAACTGCTTCATTGATTTGGCCCGTATTTTGCCATTTGAACTAAAACTAACTTCTCTCCTATGCGCCTTCTGTCTAATCTTACCACCACTCTATTTGCATCCTATTCAGTTATAAACCCGACAAACACAAATCCTCATTGACTCCTGAATTCCCTATTGAATGAACCTATGATGCACGGATACTTCAAAATGGGCAACGTATTGTGTCGTATCGTATCCGATACTTCACTTTTTATGTGTAAAATCCGTATCCCTGCCATGTCTACGACGTGTCCTTGCCGTATCTGTGCATCATAGGAATGAACACATCATCAACTAACCCTATTTCACCAAAGTTGCCCTCCATTATGATACTAACAAATATTTTGGAACATTACCAACTAGCAAACACCATGACCCATTAGGTCCAATGTAAAGCACCATCCACGATCACCCGTCTCTGTTCTTCCCTTTTTTTTTCACTCAACTCATGCCCTCCTATAATGTCTCTAACATGCATGGACAAATCAAATTTATATCTTATACACATTGTAGTAATACACCAACCTGTTTAAGACAGCATATATTGTTACTTGAAAAGATAGTTTTTCACTGCGGATATCTCTTTCATTAATCTGAAAGTAGTTGAATTAAAGGAAACCCAGCATAAGAGTCAGTGAGTGCACCGCATGACTAGACATGAGGTGCTGGCCAACAAAGAAAAGCCTTCGAGACTAGCAGTCCCAGTGAATGGTGACAATGTCCACGAGGAGACGATAGCTTGATTTTGCCCAATTTGTGTAGTAAAGAATATGTTATTCTTCCGAGTTTGTGCATAAGGTACCATCTTTAGCTTAATGTGGTTATATTTTAGGTAGCTTTGTAGATGACAACCCCTCAACCCCACAGCCAAAACCCCACCATCACCACAATTGATCATGCAAAATTTCGCATCCATCAAGGTTTGTCTAACAACTAAGGATGGGGCAACTTTGGGGATCTCAAAGTAGTGGTGGTGTTGGGATGGGGCAACATCAAAATTTCACATCATGTTATAGTATGGTTCTCATAATTTGCAAAGAAGTGCCAGACCTTCCAAAAAGACAGCTCATGTTTATGATTTTTAATATAGGATGAATCAAGTATACGGATATTAAGGATACATAGCTATTGGATTAAAGCCAAAACTCATAACAACTTGAACTATAGTGCTTATTATGAAATGAAGTGGCAGTGCAGTAGGCCTGTTGCCACACTATCATGTTCTTCGGTCGTAAAAGTAAAACTTAATTGGGATTTTTTTTTTTTTAATTAATGAAATCTTAATATGGTGTTATAAAAAAAATTGAAATCTTAGTATGGTTTAATGTTTCTATAGGCTTTTCCTAGAATTATAATCTTCTGTTTGGTTTACAAATCCCATAAAAGTTTTAGTTTAATATCAATTGAAATCTGCAATAACCAAACACCACCTACAACACACATGGCCTTAGGACTGGGTCTGTTATGCAAGTTGGCAATATTTAGATCTGTAGATATTCTATTTTGCATGTATCCATACAGCTTAGAAGTTTGTGCGTCCACTAAGTAGAAATGGATGATTCACATGAAGTCACACCAGATATGTTTCTTTACTGGAATTTTTGCCATGTTGGAGATTTTTAAACATGGTGTGATATCTTGCCCCTGGCATTTGCAATCGCCATGTTTCTTCACAAGCATTTCAAAATTTCAGCCACCTACAAGGCCTCAAATAACTCTTTGGAATTTTTGGTGGAATTTTTGGATGCTCAAGTACAAGGAAGCATTCAAGAATTCCTTCATGCTGAGAATTTCAAAATTCTTCATATAGGGATTCCATGAATTTCAGTAAAGAAACAAGCCCCAAAGAGGAGCCATCAGTAATCGTTTTTGCGCGATCCTTCAATATATTACCCACGCAATTAGGGTCTAGATCTGGGAATGCAGTTGGAGTGTTATTTGAGTATTTTCAGCTTTCCCAAGAAGATAAGCTGCTTTCCACTCTCACTTCTCCCACTTCAGTTGTGGAGCAAGCGCATTCCAAGAAATCACACGTGGTATGTCAGTAAAGTAGTCAACCAATGCATTGCTCTGGCTGCTTGTAAACCATTTATGCAGTGTTCTGTCCAACCCTGTTTGTCATTATAGTTATGCAGTATAGTTTGCCTATTTTGCACATTGAATTGGCTCTTCTTTTTTTTTTTTTTGGCCTGCACAAAAAGCGAAAATCCATTTTAATTCTTCTAATTCATCCAAGCTTTTCAGTTATTGTCTCTAAATTTTTCTACTACTGCATTGTTGTGAAGATCTTTACCCACCCAACAGTAATGAAGATGAACACCTTGCCAAACAATACCTGTTGCTTGCTTCACATTAACCCACTCTTCCCCATCCTGGTTTTTGACGGGTAAAATTACTCCAAGCCGCAACCTCTTGGTTGTGATAATGAGCACCTTTCAATTGTGCTACTGTGTGTTGTTCAAACAATGTAGGTTCCTTTCTACAAGTCTTGAGCACCTAAAGCCATCACATCATGTTAAGCTGAAAATAGCAGGAGTGATGTGCCTGCGTGGCCCAGTCTCCATACACACTTGGAGCCAAGGTACTTCACCAATTGTAAGTAGATTCATCATACAGAATTTCATGGGCTTGAGGAAGTGATCTGACTGCTATTTCTACTAAACCGATGCACTTTGGGGACTGAACTCTCCTGAAGTAGCATAGTTTGAGCATGCCTGGGCATACAGAAGACTGCTGATATGAGCCATCATCCAACACATCTGTACATCCTCTTTTAGGTTCTGCAATAGCCAGCATCTTGACACTGGTATGATCTGTCTTCTTGTAGCAATTGCCTGGTTGTTGGAACTGTTAAAAGCAAGGGAAATCCAACGTTTACAGCAGGATGATGACTGCACGTTTTTGTGTGGAAACATATATTACACTCTTACCCTTCTGAATTCTGATTTTTACAACGGATACAATGAGAATGCCCAAGGCAATGTTGTTGGTAAACATGTATAATGTATTTTAGTTTTTTTTTTTTTTTTTAAAAAAGCATGTATAAGGTATTACTCTTCCTTTTTCAAAAAAAAAGGTACTACTCTTCCATTTTTTTTTTTTTTTCCAAGGAATGAAGCTGCCCATTATCGTGGAAATCAAGATGGTGCTGCTATAACTTTGGCCAGCTGATCTAGATTGCGGAGCGTGTAGGTATAAGATCATGTTATGGACCTAACTAATGCGCAAAAAGCCCCATGACTAATGAAATACATAAAATTAAGCCCTATAACCATATAGGGCCATAACAAACCACCATGCTTCCACAACTGACATCCTCGACGGCTGTCACTTTGGCAGCAGGTAGCTCCTTTCCCCTCTTGAGGTGGCTATAACTCTGCTCTAGGTAGCCATATCGGTGGCATCACTCACTATAGCCCTTTTTCTCTTTTTCTCTTTTTTTGTTTTTTTGTTTTTGTTTTTCCAGATGGCTCTCACTAGTCCTTTTTGGGACTTGAATTGAGACATGGAGACTGGCTCTGATACCAAATTTTATGGACCTAGCCGATTTGCTAAAGGCCCCCATGACTGATGGAATGCATCAAATCAAGCCTGTAACTATTTAGGACTGTGACAAATCAATAACCATTTTCTGTTATTTAGGATGAAAGGGTGATAGAGGTGGTCTTCATAATGTGCAAGGAAACAAAGATTTCCCCTATGAGTTCTTGGATAGGCACTGTCCTTAATAGCAGTTGTTTCCTAGTAGAGAAGCCAGTGTGACATAGGCAAATCACTGGCATGAGACATTGAATCTGTCGTCAACTCGACATTGTTTTGGATGCTTCTCTCTCAAAATAGGATGCATGACAGAAATTTGAGATTGGCTCTTTAAAACAACAAGAGGGCTTTAAGATAGTGTCAAACTTAAAAATCAAGTTCATAAGACAATTTAGTCTACCAAATTTTAGTGTAAGAAATGGATGATCGAGCATACACGTGCGTATTAATGGAGGGGAGGGATGGATGTAGATGGGGGAAATTTTGTGGAGTTATTTGTTTTCCTACTTGTGGGGCAATTGGTCTAGGAGCAACACTAAAACTTGAGCGCCAAGGGATCCCTTGGGCATGTTTGAGAAACGAGGGCCTTTTTTGGCATAATTCTAAGGACGTTTTTTTGTTCTGAGAATGGAAGAATAAAAACTTAGTTGGCAGACACTTTCTATCTGTTTGTGCACTTCTATAAAAATCTTCCCCCTCAACTCACAAAATACCCGCCAAAGAAGTTTTTCTTTGTTCATTATAAGAATGATGATGCCAAGAATGCACTAAAGTGCCAATACCACTCAACCATAATTGTGTTGGGTTTTCTAAGTTTCAATTTTGGCAGACAGAATCATCCACAAGGACCTTGCGCTTTCATGTGGGTGGGGCTGGCCGATTTAACGTGAAGGTGGGTGTCGTGGGTCACAAAGTGAGTTGTACGGGAATTTGGGTCATCAAATCAAAGTAGGTTCTAAATTAATGCAATGACCATGTGTGAGAGGAAAGAAGATAGAAAGGTCCCCATATGGATGAGAGAGCTATATAGTTAGTCCCACCATATTATCTTTCCTCTTAATTTAATAGCATTAAAGTTTAATGGCATCTTATCCATAGATGTTTTTGAGACTCAATCGAATGGTGAGTGAGGGTTCAATGAATGCAAAATCAGGTCTGATATCAGATCGTGAGATGATATGAGCATCAAAAGAGCTGCATTCATCAAAGGTGTGCCCACGTGGGCCATATAGAACTTAAATGCACTTGCTGTCTCCTTGTAGAACACTTATTGCTTAAACTGTAGTCCTGATCCTGCACACACTCTTAACCCGTACGTAGACCTAAACCTAATTCTGACAAATGTAATGGACTCGCGAGTGTCTCAACATTGCCACAGCTAATCTCAAGGCTGGGACTTGTGCGTCCAGTATATCAATGCAGATGGTATATTTTCTTTTCCTGTGGTTGTGGCCGCCCAACTGAAAGATGGGGTAAGTAATACGCGACAATGGTGTGATATAATTTTATTATTTGGCTCTTGTAAATACTCACACACGTGACACATGCTATCCAATATCCAAGTCAAGTCCTTAACCAACTTACAACCAACCAGGGATAACCGGTGGATAATGGATGGAAACGTGTGACAAGGCTCTTTAGAACACAATTTCAGGCCATTCAATCGGCCAAGATAAACAGAACTGAAATATCATTCTAGTTTATTTGTCTTTTTGAATGGGTCACCAACATACACAATGTCCGGGCACGTTTTCTTTTCCCAATAACCAAACTTAATGGCAATGAAATCCAACAGTCCAATGCCTTACCAGAGTATCAAATTGGGGACCACCAATACAAAGAGCTAGGTGCAAAGGGAATGAAATGTGATCACAAGCAGGCTCCCAAATAAAAACATAGTAGTAGTAATTCCAGAGAATTTGGCACATAAAATAATCGTGGAATTCAGTCCATACTACAATAACATTTTGTATTTTTTCTTAACTATGGCTCCGGTAGCATGTATCAAGACATTGGTATCAGCTGAGACTTAAAACCATAATTTCATAATTCAGATGCCCAAAGATTGATTTTATTATTCAGCCACCCTGACAACAATTACTCTGGTCTAAAACTGCAAAATAATATAGCAAGGTTATCAGTCTAAAGCCTAACCACGATTAAGGATTTGCACATTAATTCCTACACAATTTACTTTCTAATAAAAGAGGAGCAAGTTGGACCAAACTGTTATATCAGCAGCTATAAAGGAAATAGTTCTAGCACTGGCCATTATGAGGCCTGTAATCATTCTTGGAAACATGATGCATAATGCATACCTGTATTTGTACAACAATCTTCATTGCTTTTTTTTTTTCCCAGGAAATCAGAATCAGGTCTCATTTCTTTTCTTTAATTAGACAATCAAGATAGGCAAATATTCTATTGTGGTTTATTCTCCAACTGAAAACTAAATTAGAAAGGCATAACATTTTTCTGACTCAAATAACGATCATGAGTTTGCTAATAGGAACCCTCAACAAAAGGCATTATATGTTTACCAAAAAAAGCATTATACTAATCACTTCCCATTCCTGCAAAACAATTCCCAATTCCAAACTCATCAAAGCCCCAAGAAATAAAAAAATGTCTTATTTCTTCATGCCACTGACTCAACAATAGCAACAACATAACCAAGTCAAACAGTTTGACCGTTTGAAAGGTGGGACATGAGATAGAGGAGGAAGAAGGGAAAGAAAAGAAGGAAAAAGATGAAAAACACACCCCGAGGCAGCTTCTTGTCATGTCCTCATTAGATACCCCATGAGGATTCCCAGAAAGGCAACAACCACCATGAACAAGGAGAAACCACTACAACGACGTGTATTGACTTCTCGCCTCAACAATTCCTAAACAGCAGTAACCAAGGAAAATAGTTACCAATGAAACAATAAAACATTCAAATACACACAAAAAAAATTCATATCTACACACACATCTGTGAGATCAAAGATTATAGATTCTGAGTAATCTGAATAGTCTAAGTATTGGCAGGGCAGGAAAGCGAAGCCATAGGGCAATACAAATCACATATCCCATGATAAGAGACCTCAAATCATTTCCCCCCTCCGTTTTCCATATGTTGCTTGCAGTCCATTTAGTTAAAAAAGAAACGAAGAATCTATCATGGCCTCGGATGCATTTCCGTAAAACGCCCACAAATAGTCTTGTAGTGAAAAAATATTCAATGTGATGACTAGAGCATGGTTTGCGGAGAGGAATGAGTCCACGGATCGCCAATCTTTTCTTTGCCCTTCAACAAAATAGATTTAGGATTAAATTAGGCATTCACAAGTGGAAGAACTCAACCTCACTACCCACGCTTTTCAATGTAAAATGCAACGATTTTGAGTCTTTCCCAAAGAAATTCAGAGGATAAGAGACCTCAAATCATAGCCCTCTTCCAATTTCCATCCGTTCCTTGCAGTGCATTTAGTTAAAAAATGCAAAGAAGAATCTATCATGGCCACGCTTGCATTTCCATGTAACGCACAAAAACATAAACTGGTAGCGAAGAAATATTCATTATGTTCAGTACTGCATGGTTTTCGGAGAGAGGAATGAGTCCACAGGTCATCAAGCTTTTCAGTGCCCATTAACAAAGTTGATTTAGGATTACATTAGGCAGCTATTAGTGGTAGAACTCAACCGCTCTCCACATGCATTTTTTACTAAAATGGAATGATTTTGACTCTTTCCCAATCAAATTCTCATGATAAGAGACATCAAATTATTTCCCTCCGGTTTCCATCCGTTGCTTGTGGCGCATTTAGTTAAAAAAAGCAACGAAGAATCTATCATGGCCTCGGATGCATTTCCGTAAAACACCCACAAACAGTCTTGTAGCGAAGAAATATTCAATGTGATGACTAGAGTATGGTTTGCGGAGAGAGGAATGAGACCATGGATCACCAACCCTTTCCTTGCCCTTCAACAAAATGGATTTAGAATTAAATTAGGCATCTACAAGTGTTAAAACTCAACCTCTCTCCCCATGCTTTCAATGTAAAATGCAACGATTTTGATTCTTTTCCAAAACAAATTCATATGATAAGAGACCTCAAATCATTGCCCTCTTCCGATTTCTATCCGTTGCTTGCAGTGCGTTTAGTTAAAAATGCAACATCTTGGCTTCCCATGCATTTCCATAAAGCGCACACAAACATAAGCTTCCAGCGAAGAAATATTCATTGTGTTCAGTAGTGCATGGCTTTTGGAGAGAGAATCAGTCCTTGGGTCACCAAGCTTTTCAATGCCATTTAACAAAGTTGATTTAGGATTAAATAAGGCAACTATTAGTGGTAGAGCTCAACCTCTATCCCCATGCATTTCAGATTAAAATGGAACGATTTTAAGTCTTTCCCAAACAAATTCCGATGAAAAGAGACCTCAAATCATTCCCCTCCTCCGGTTTCCATCCGTTGCATGCAACGCGTTTAGTTAAAAAAAAGCAACGAAGAATCAATCATGGTCCCGCATGCATTAACATAAATCGCATACAAAAGCTTCTAGCAAAGAAATGTTAACTGCGTTGAGTAGTGCATGGTTTTCGGAGAGAGTAATGAGTCCTCGGGTCATCAAGCTTTTCGGTGCCCTTTAACAAAGTGGATTTAGGGTTAAATAAGGCAGCTATTAGTGGTAGAACTCAGCCTCCCTCCACATGAATTTCCAACTAAAATGGAACGATTTTGAGTCTTTCCCAAACAAATTCCCATTATTAGGGACCTCAAATCATTTCCCTCATTCGGTTTCCATGCGTTGCTTACGGTGCATTTAGTTAAAAAAAAGCAACGAATAATCTATCAAGGCCACACATTCATTTCCATAAATGGCACAAACAAACAGAGGCTTCTAGCGAAGAAATATACACTACGTTGAGTAGTTGATGATTTTCAGAGGGAGGAATGAGTCCTCGGGTCAACACGCTTTTCAGTTCCACTCAACAAAGCGCATTTGAGATAAAATTAGGCATCTATTAGTGGTACAACTCAACCTCTCTCCCCACGCTATTCCGTGCAAAATGGAACGATTTTGAGTAATTTCCCAAACAAATTCCCATAATAAGAAACCTCAAATCATTTCCTCATCCAGTTTCGATCCGTTCCTTGCAGTGCGCTTAGTTAAAACAGCAACGAAGAATCTATCATGGCCTTGCAAGCATTTCCTTAAAACGCACAAAAATAGAGGCTTCGCTAGAAGAAATATTCTTTGTGTTCAGAAGTGCATGGTTTTCGGAGAGAGGAATGAGTCTTTGGGTCAACAAGTTTTTCAGTGCCCTATAACAAAGTGGATTTAGGATTACATGAGGCAGCTATGAGTGGTAGAACTCAACCTCTCTCCCCATGCATTTCAGACTAAAATGTTAAGATTTTAAGTCTTTCCCACACAAATTCCCATGATAAGAGACCCCAAATCATTCCCCTCCTCCGGTTTCAATCCGTTGCTTGCAGTGCGTTTAGTTAAAAAAAGCAATAAAGAAACTATCATGGCCCGGCATGCATTTCCATAAAACGCATACAAAAGCTTCTAGCGAAGAAATATTCATTGCGTTGAGTAGTGCATGGTTTTCGAAGAGAGGAATGAGTTCTTGGGTCATCAAGCGTTTCAATGCCCTTTAACAAAGTGGATTTTGGATTACATTTGGCAGCTATTAGTGGTAGAACTCAACACCTCTCCCCATGCATTTCAGACTAAAACGGAGCGATTTTGAGTCTTTCGCAAACAAATTCCCATGATAAGAGACCTCAAATCAATTCCCTTCTCGGGTTTTCATCCGTTGCTTGCAGTGCATATGGTAAAAAAAAGCAACGAAGAATCTATCATGGCCTCACATGCATTTCCGTAAATATAACACAAACAGAGGCTACTAGAGAAGAAATATTCATTGTGTTGAGTAGTGGATGGTTTTCGGAGAGATGAATGAGTCTTTGGGTCAACAATGTTTTCAGTGCCCTTGAACAAAGTCGATTTAGGATTACCTTAGGCATCTATTAGTGGTAGAACTCAACCTCTCTCCCCATGCATTTCAGAATAAAATGGAACGAATTTGAGTCTTTACCAAACAAATTCCCATGATAAAAGGCCTCAAATCATTCCCTCCTTTGTTTCCATCCGTTGCTTGTAATGCGTTTAGTTAAAAAAAGGAACGAAGAATCCATCATGGCCTCGCATGAATTTCCGTATAACACACACAAACAGAGGCTTCTAGCAAAGAAATATTCACTGTGTTAAGTAGTGGATGATTTTCGGGGAGTGGAATAAGCCCTCGGGTCAAGAAGCTTTTCAGTGCCTTGCAACAAAGTGGATTTAAGATAAGATTAGGCATCTATTAGTGGTAGAGCATAGCCTCTCCCCCCACGCTATTCAGTGCAAAATGGAAAGAATTTGAGCCTTTCTCAAACAAATACCCAAGAAAAGAGACCTCAAACATTTTCCCTCCTCCGGTTTCCATCTGATGGTTGGAGTGCGTTTGGTTAAAAAATCAACAAAGAATCTATCATGGCCTCACATGCATTTCCTTAAAACGCACACAAACAGAGGCTTCACTAGAAGAAATATTCATTATGTTCAGTAGTGCAAGGTTTTCAGAGAGAGGAATGAGTCCTCGGGTCATCAAGCTTTTCAATGCCCATTAACAAAAATGGATTTAGGATTACATTACGCATCTATTAGTGGTAGAACTCAACCTCTCTCCCTATGCATTTCAAACAAAAATCGATTGATTTGGACTCTTTCCCCAACAAATTCCCATGACGAAAGACCTCAAGTCATTTCCCTCCTTCGGATTCCATCGGTTGGTTGCAGTGCGTTTACTTAAAAAAGCAACGAAGAATGTACTTTGGCCTCGCATGAATTTCCAAAAATCGCATACAAGCAGAGGCTTCTAGCAAAGAAATATTCATTGTATTCAGTAGATAATGGTTTCCAAAACGAGGAATGAGTCCTCAGGTCATCAAGCTTTTCAGTGCCCGTTAACAAAGTGGATTTAGGATTACATTACGCATCTATTAGTGGTAGAACTCAACCTCTCTTCCCCATACATTTCAGTCAAAAAAGGAACGATTTTGAGTCTTTCCCAAACAAATTCCCATGAAAAGAGACCTCAAATCATTTCCCTCCTCAGGTTTCCATCCATTGCTTATAGTGCGTTTAGTAAAAAAAAAAAAAGAAACAACGAAAAATATATCATGGCCTCGCATGCATTTCCATAAAGCTCACACAAACAGAGGCTTCTATCAAAGAAATATCCGTTGTGTTCAGTAGTGCATGGTTTTCATACAAAGGAATGAGTCATCGGGTCATCAAGCTTTTCAGTGCCCTTTAGCAAAGTGGACTTAGGATTAAATTAGGCAGCTATTAGTTGTAGAACTCAACCTCTCCCCATGTATTTTAGACAAAAATGGAATGATTTTGAGTATTTCCCCAAGAAATTCCCATGACAAGAGGCCTCAAATCATTTCCCTCCTTCGAATTCCAATCATTGCTTGCAGAGCGTTTAGTTAAAAAAAGCAACGAAGAATCGATCATGGCCTCGCATGCATTTCCATAAAACGCACAAAAAATAAGGCTTCTAGCAAAGATATATTCATTGTGTTCAGTAGCGCATGGTTTCCGGAGAGAGGAATGAGTTCTCGCGTCATCAAGCTTTTCAGTGCCCTTTAACAAAGTTGATTTATAATTAAATTAGGCAGTTATTAGTGGTATAACTCGACCACTCTCCCCATGCATTTCAGACTAAAACAGAATGATTTTGAGTCTTTCCCAAACAAATTCCCATGATAAGAGACCTCATATCATTTCCCACCTCGGGTTTCCATACATTGCTTGCAGTGCGTTTATTTAAAAAAAAAAAGCAACGAAGAATCTATCATGGCCTCGCATTCATTTCCATAAATCGTAAACAAAGGCTCCGAGCGCAGAAATATTCATTGTGTTCATTAGTGCATGGTTGTCGTAGAGAGGAATGAGTCCTCGGGTCATCAAGCTTTTCAATGCCCATTAACAAATTGGATTTAGGATTAAATTAGGCAGCGATTAGTGGTAGTCCATAACCTCTCTCCCCATGTGATTTAGACTTAAAAAAAAAAAAAAAAAAAAGATTTTGAGTCTTTCCCTAACAAATTCCCAAGATAAGAGACCACAAATCATTTCCCCCCTCCGGTTTCCGTCCGTTCCTCACGGCGTATTTAGTTAAAAAAGCAACAAAAAATCTATCATGTCCTCGGATGCATTTCCATAAAACGCCTAAAAACGGTCTTCTAGCGATGAAATATTCAATGTGATGACTAGAGCACGGTTTGCGGAGAGAGGAATGAGACCACATATCGCCAATCCTTTCCTTGCCTGACCAGTCCTAAAACAGGGTCTCAAATATAATTTATTCTCCGCTATTATCTCCGCTTGCAAAAGCAGAGATGTTAACCGAGTATCGTATCCACTGGGACAAAAAGGCTAATTTGCGTTGTTTCCTAAATTCCTAAACTAATCCTATTGGAAAACAAAGTTCTGATTATTAAACTAATCCTATTAGAAAATGAAGTAATGGGTTGAATGGTTTTGATTAACAAATTAATAATTTCTAAATTAACAAATTAAAAGACAAGTTTTTGATCCAATTAGAGAAAAGTCTTAGGGTATGAATCCACCGTAGCCTCGTGCAATGGCGAATATAGGTCTAGGGTTTCACTGTCAATGCTTTCCAGACTCGTTCTGGTTACAAACCTTCACAGAGTCAACAAATAAGGGATGCGGATGCAAATCGGGGCATAACCTATCTCTATGGCATAGATTATCCTAGATCTAACAAACACATTCATTCAAGCCTCATATTATATGACTTGGTATTCCAAACTACAAGAATAAAACACCAAGAGAGATATTGCATTAATAAACGAATCCAATCAATGGATTAAATCAATGTCATATAATCAAAGCATTTAAAATAAAACCCTAGAACCTATACATTGTCATAAACACAAACTAAAGTTTCATCACAACCCTAAGATGGAGATTTAGTTACTCATGGAAGACGATTGACGAAGAAGTCTTGACGAAATCCCCATTGATGCTCTTCCCCAAGCAACAAGAAAGCCTCCCAAAACTTCTCCCAAGATGTGAATACCCCCAAAAACGAGTTTGGGCTCTTATTTATAAGTTTTGGGGTGAAAAAGGTCTTTAATTCGTGCAGGAGATGGATTCCCGTCGGGTCCGGGCCCACTGGTCATCACAGCGAACTTCGCAAGGTCATATCTCCCTCGATATAGCTCCGATTTATACAATCTTGGACTCCACGGATATCTACTCGAAAAGAGCTTTCCAACGGTACGTAGAATCCGACACTCGAGTTGAAAGTTATGACCATTTCAAGTTGCTGCCCCTGAAAATTCCGAGAATAATGGTGCAATTAGAAGACCTTCCATGTTGGCATGCTATGGGGTGAGTGGGACCCATGTTGGACATCCAAGGCATGTTTGGACTCTTGCTTTGCTTTCTTATTTGAGTCTCTTCCCATATTTGGCATGCTTTCTTACTTGCAACTCCGGTTTGTCATGCTTTGTGAGATTTCTTCCATTTTAGCTCTGAATTTCGCTCATTGCATCTGTAGTACCTACAAATAATAAAATAACATAATTAAGCTAATTAATCTCTTTCGACGGTATAACCAAGTCCTCGTTAAGGGGCCTAAAATGTATCTTTTAGGCTCTCATCATTGCCCTTGAACAAAATGGATTTATAAATAAATTAGGCATCTACAAGTGATAGAATTCAACCTCTCTCCCCACGCTTTTCACTGTAAAATGCAACGATTTTGAGTCTTTCCCAAACAAATTCCTCTGATAAGAGACCTCAAATCATTGCCCTCTTCCATTTTCCATCCGTTGCTTGCAGTGCGTTTAGTTAAAAAAGCAACGAAGAATCTATCTTAGCCTCGCATGCATTTTCATAAAGCACACACAAACAGAGGCCTCTAGCGAGGAAATATTCATTGTGTTCAGTAATGCATGGTTTTCGAAGAGAGGAATGAGTCATCGGGTCATCAAGCTTTTCAGTGCCCTCGAACAAAGTGGATTTAGGATTAAATTAGACAGCTATTAGTGGTAGAAATCAACCTCTCTTCCCATGCAATTCAGGCTAAAATGGAACAATTTTGAGTCTTTCTCAAACAAGTTCCTATGATAAGAGACTTCAAATCATTTCCCTCGTCCGGTTTGCATCCGTTGCTTGCAATGCGTTAAGATCAAAAAAGCAACGAACAATCCATCATGGCCTCGCATGCATTTCCATCAAACGCACAAGAAAGCTTCTAGCGAAGAAATATTCATTGCGCTCAATAGCGCATGGTTTTCGGAGAGAAGAATGAGCCCTCGGGTCAACAAGCTTTTTAGTGCCCTTTAAAAAAGTGGATTTAGGATTAAATTAAGCAGCTATTATTAGTGGTACAACTCAACCTCTCACCCCCATGCATTTCAGACTAAAATGGAACGATTTTGAGTCTTTCCCAAACAAATTCCCATGACAAGAGACCTCAAATCATTTCCCTCCTCCGAATTCCATTCGTTGCTTGGAGCGATTTTGGTTAAAAAAAGCAACGAAGAATCAATCATGGCCTTGCATGCATTTCCATTAAACGCACACAAACGGAGGCTTCTAGCAATGAAATAATCATTGAGTTCAGTAGTGCATGGTTTCGGAGAGAGGAATGAGTCGTCGCGTCATCAAGCTTTTCAGTGCCCTTTAACAAAGTTAATTTAGGATTAAATTAGGCATTTACTAGTGGTAGAACTCAACCTCTTTCCCCATTCATTTCAGACTAAAACGGAACGATTTTGAGTCTTTCCCAAACAAATTCCCATGATAAGAGACCTCAAATCATTTCCCTCCTCCGGTTTCCATCCGTTGCATGCAGTGCGTTTAGTTTAAAAAAGCAACGAAGAATCGATCATGGCCATGCTTGCATTTCCATAAAACGCACACAAACGGAGGGTTCTAGCGAAGAAATCTTCCTTGAGTTCAGTAGTGCATGGTTTATGGAGAGACAAATGAGTCATTGGGTCATGATGGTTTTCCGTGCCCATTAACAAATTGGATTTAGGATTACATTAGGAAACTATTAGTGGTAGAACTCAACCACTCTACCCACGCTTTTCACTGAAAAATTCAATGATTTTGAGTCTTTCCCAAACAAATTCCCATGATAAGAGACCTCAAATCATTGCCCCTCTTCCGGTTGCCATTGTTGCTTGGAGTGCGTTTAGTTAAAACAGCAATGAAGAATCTATCTTGGCTTCGTATGGATTTTCATAAAGCACACACAAACAGAGGCTTCTAGCGAAGAAATATTCATTGTGTTCAGTAGTGCAGGTTTTCGAAGAGAGGAATGAGCCTTGGGTCATCAAGCTTTTCAGTGCCCTTTAACAAAGTGGATTTAGGATTAAATTAGGAAGCTATTAGTGGTAGAACTCAACCTCTCTCCCTAGGCATTTCAGACTAAAATGGACCGATTTTGAGTCTTTCCAACACAAATTCCCGTGGTAAGAGACCTCAAATCATTTCCCTTGTCCGATTTGCATCCGTTGCTTGAAATGCGTTAAGATCAAAAAAGCAACGAACAATCCATCATGGCCTCGCATGGATTTCCATAAAATGCACACAAAAGCTTCGAGCAAAGAAATATTCATTGTGTTTAGTAGCACGTGGTTTTCGGAGAGAGGAATGACTCCTCGGGTCATCAAGCATTCGGTGCCCTTTAACAAAGTGGACTAAGGATAAAATTAGGCAGCTAATAGTGGTAGAAATTTACCTCTCTCCCCATGCACTTCAGACTAAAATGGAACGATTTTCAGTCTTTCCCACACAAATTCCCATGATCAGAGACCTCAAATCATTTCCCCCATCCGGTTTCCATTCGTCGCTTACAGTACGTTTAAGTTAAAAGAAAGCAACAAATAATCAATCATGGCCTCGCATGCATTTCCAAAAAAAGCACATAAAAGCTTCTAGCGAAGAAATATTCATTGTGTTGAGTAGTGCAAGGTTCTTGAAGAGAGGAATGAGTCCTCGAGTCACCAAGCTTTTCGATGCCCATTAACAATGTGGATTTATGATTAAATTAGGCAGTGATTAGTGCAAGAACCCAACCTCTCTCCCCATGCATTTCAGACTAAAATGGAACGATTTTGAGTCTTTCGCAAACAAATTCCCATGATTAGAGACCTCAAATCATTTCCCTCCGGTTTCCATCCGTTGCTTGCGGTTCGTTTAGTTAAAAAAAAACAACGAAGAATCTATCATGGCCACGCATGCATTTCCATAAAACGCATACACAAACGGAGTCTTCAGGGGAAGAAATATTCAATGCGCTGAGTAGTTGATGGTTATCGGAGAGAGGAATGAGTCATCGGGTCAACAAGCTTTTCAATTCCCAACAACAAAGTGGATTTAAGATAAAATTAGGCATCTATTAGTGGTAGAACTCAACCTCTCTCCCCACGCTATTCAGTGCAAAATGAAACAATTTTGAATCTTTCCCAAACAAATTCCCATGATAAGAGACCCCAAATCATTTCCCTCATCCGGCTTCCATCCGTTGCTTGAAGTGCGTTTAGTTAAAAAAGCAATAAAGAATATATCAAGGCCTCGCATTGATTTCCTTAAAACGCAGAAATATTCGTGAGAAGAACTAGAGGCTTCGTGAGAAGAAATATTCATTGTGTTCAGAAGTGCATGGTTTTCGAAGTGAGGAACGAGTCTTCGGGTCAACAAGCTTGTCAGAGCCCTTTAACAAAGTGGATTTAGGATTACATTACGCATCTATTAGTGGTAGAACTAAACCTCTCTCCCCATGTGTTTCAGACTAAAACGGAACAATTTTGAGTCTTTCCCAAACAAGTTCCCAAGGTAAGAGACCTCAAATCATTTCCCTCCTCAGGTTTCCATTCATTGCTTGGGGTGCGTTTAGTTAAAAAAAGCAACAAAGATACAATCATGGCCTATGATGCATTTCCATAAATCAAACACAAACAAAGGCTTCTAGCGAAAAAATATTTATTGTGTTTAGTAGCGCATGGTTTTCGGAGAGAGGAATGAGTCCTCGGGTCACCAAGCTTTTCAATGCCCGTGAATAAAGTGGATTTACGATTAAATTAGGCAGCTATTAGTGGTAGAACTCAACCTCCCTCCCAATGCCTTTCAAACTAAAATGGAATGATTTGGAGTCTTTCCCCAACAAAGTCCCATGACAAGAGACCTCAAATCATTAACCTCCTTCAATTTCCATCAGTTGCTTGTAGTGCATTTAGTTAAAAAAGCAACGAATAATCTATCATGGCCTTGCATGCATTTCCATAAATCACACACAAACAGAGGCTTCTAGCGTAGAAATATTCATTATGTTCAGTAGTGGATGGTTTTCGTAGAGAGGAATGAGTCCTCGGGTCAACAAGCATTTTAGTGCCCTGTAACAAAGTTGATTTAGGATTAAATTAGGCAGCTATTAATGGTAGAACTCAACCTCTCTCCCCATGCATTTCAGACTAAAATGGAACGATTTTGAGTCTTTCCCGAACAAATTCCCATGACAAGAGACCTCAAATCATTTCCCTCCTACGAATTCCATTCTTTGGTTGCAGTGTATTTAGTTAAAAAAAGCAATGAAGAATCAATCATGGCCTCAAATCCATTTCCGTAAAACACACACAAACAGAGGCTTCTAGCGATGAAATATTCATTGTGTTCAGTAGTACTTGGTTTTCGGAGAGAGGAATGAGTCGTAGCGTCATCAAGTTTTCCAGTGACCATCAACAAAGTTGATTTAGGATTAAATTAGGCAGTTATTAGCATTAGAACTCTACCCCTCTTCCCATGCATTTCAGACTAAAATGGAACGATTTTGAGTCTTTCCCAAACAAATTCCCATGATAAGAGACCTCAAATCATTTCCCTCCTCTGGTTTCCATCCGCTGCTTGCAGTGCGTTCAGTTAAAAAAAGCAACGAAGAATCTATTATGGCCTCGCATGCATTTCCATAAACCGCACACAAACAGAGGGTTCTAGCGAAGAAATATTCCTTGCGTTCATTAGTGCATTGTTTTCGAAAAGAGAAAAGAGTCATCAGGTCATCAAGGTTTTCAGTGCCCATCAACAAAGTGGGTTTAGGAATACATTAGGCAACTATTAGAGGTAGAACTCAAAATCTCTCCCCACACTTTTCACTGCAAAATTGAACGATTTTGAGTCTTTCCAAAACAAATTCCCATGATAAGAGACCTCAAATCATTGCCATCTACCGGTCTCCATCGTTGCTTGCAGTGCGTTAAGTTAAAACAACAACGAAGAATCTATCCCAGCCTCGCATGCAATTTCATAAAGCACACACAAACGAGGCTTCTAGCGAAGAAATATTCACTGCGTTCAGTAGTTGATGCTTTTCGGAGGGAGAATTGAGTCCTCATGTCAACAAGCATTTCCGTTCCCTTTAACAAAATGGATTTAGGATTAAATTTGGCAACGATTAGTGGTACAACTCAACCTCTCTCCCCATGCATTTCAGACTAAGATGGAACAATTTTGAGTCTTTCACAAACAAATCCCTATGATTAGAGACCTCAAATCATTTCCCTCCTCCGGTTTCCATTCACTACTTGCGGTACATTTAGTCAAAAAAAGCAACGAATAATCTATCATGGCCACGCATGCGTTTCCATAAAACACATACACAAACAAAGGCTTCCAGCGAATAAATATTCACGGCGTTGAGTAGTTGACGGTTTTCGGAGAGAGGAATCTATCCTCGGGTCAACAAGATTTTCAAATCCCTTTAACAAAGTGGATTTAAGATAAAATTATGCATCTCTTAGTGGTAGAACTCAACCTCTCTCCCCAAGCAATTCAATGCAAAATGGAACGATTTTGAGTCTTTTTCAAACAAACTCCCACGATAAGAGACCTCAAATCATTTCCCTCCTCCAATTTCCATCCGTTACTTGAAGTGCGTTTAGTAAAAAAAGCAACGAAAAAACTATCAAGCCTCACATGTATTTCCTTAAAACAAACAAAAAAAGAGCCTTCGCTAGAAGAAATATTCAATTTGTTCAGAAGTGCATGGTTTTCGGAGTGAGGAATGAGTCTTCGGTTCAACATGATTTTCAGTGCCCTTTAACAAAGTGAATTTAGGATTAAATTAGGCATCTATAAGTGGTAGAACTCAACCTCTCTCCCCACGCTATTTAGTGCAAAATCGAACGATTTTGAGTCTTTCCCAAACAAATTCCCATCATAAGAGACCTCAAATCATTTCCATGCTCTGGTTTCTATCCGTTGCTTGAAGTGCATTTAGTTAAAAAAGCAACGAAGAATCAATCAAGGTCACGCATGCATTTCCTTAAAACGCACAAAACTAAAGGCATTACTAGAAGAAATATTCATTGTGTTCAGAATTGCATGGTTTTCGGAGTGAGGAATGAGTCTTCGGGTCAACAAGATTTTCACTGCCCTTTAACAAAGTGGATTTAGGATTACATTAGGCAGCTATTAGTGATAGAACTCAACCTCTCTCCCCATGCATTTCAGACAAAAATGGAACGATTTTGAGTCTTTCCCCAACAAATTCCAATGACAAGCGACCTCAAATAATTTCCCTCCTCCAAATTCCATTCATTGCTTGCAGTGCGTTTATTTAAAAAAAGCAACGAAGAATCGATCATGGCCTCGCATGCATTTCCATAAAACACACAAATCGAGGCTTCTAGCGAAGAATGAGTCCTCGGGTCAACAAGCTTTTTAGTGCCTAGAAACAAAGGGGATTTAGGATTAAATTAGGCAGCTAACAGTGGTAGAACTCAACCTTTCTCCCCCCATGCATTTCAGACAAAAATGGAACGATTTTGGGTCTTTCCCCAACAAAATCCCATGATAAGAGACCTCAAATCATTTCCCTCCTCCGGTTTCCATCCGTTGCATGCAGTGCCTTTAGTTAAAAAAAGCAACGAAGAATTGATCAAGGCCTCGATTGGATTTCCAAAAAACGCACAAAAACGGAGGGTTCTAGCCAAGAAATATTCCTCAAGTTCAGTAGTGCATGGTTTTCAGAGAGAGAAATGAATCATCGGGTCATCAAGGTTTTCAATGCCCATTAACAAGTGGATTTAGGATTACATTAGGCAGCTATTACTGGTAGAACTCAACCTCTCTCCCCAAGCTTTTCACCGCAAAATTCAACGATTTTGAGTCATCCCAAACAAATTCCCATGACAAGAAACCTCAAATCATTGCCCTCTTTCGGTCTCGATCCATTGATTGCAGTGCGTATGGTTAAAACAGCAACGAAGAATCTATCTTGGCCTCGCATGCATTTTCATAAAGAGCACATAGACAGAGGCTTCTAGCGAGGAAATAATCATTGTGTTCAGTAGTGCATGCTTTTCGAAGAGAGGAACGAGTCCTTTGGTCTTCAAGCTTTTCGGCGCCCTCTAACAAAGTGGATTCAGGATTACATTAGGCAGCTATTAGTGGTAGAAATCAACCTCTCTCCCCATGCATTTCAGGCTAAAATGGACCGATTTTGAGTCTTTCCCACACAAATTCCCATGATAAGAGACTTCAAATCATTTCCCTCGTCCGGTTTCCATTTGTTGCTTCCAGTGCGTTAAGTTAAAAAAAAGCAACGAAGAATCGATCATGGCCTCACATGCATTTCCATAAAACGCACACAAACTGAGGCTTCTAGTGAAGAAATATTCAGTGTGTTCCGTAGTGCATGGTTTTCGGAGAGAGAAATGAGTCCTCGGGTCATCAAGTTTTTCGGTGCCCTTTAACAAAGTGGATATAAGATTAAATTAGGCAGCAATTAGTGGTACCACTCAACCTCTCTCCCCACACATTTCAGACTAAAATGGAACGATTTTGAGTCTTTCCCAAACAAATTCCCATGATTAGAGACCTCAAATCATTTCCCTCCTCCGGTTTCCATCCGTTGTTTACGGTGCATTTAGTTAAAAAAAAAAAAAAAAAAAGCAACGAAGAATCTATGATGGCCACGCATGCATTTCCATAAAACGCATACACAAACAGAGGCTTCTAGCGAAGAAATATTCACTGCGTTGAGCAGTTGACGCTTTTCAGAGAGAGGAATGAGTCCCCGGGTCAACAAGCTTTTCAGTTCCCTTCAACAAAGTGGAATTAAGATAAAATTAGGCATCTAATAGTGGTAGAATTCAACCACTCTCCCCTCGCTATTCAGTGCAAAATGGAACTATTTTGAGTCTTTCCCAAACAAATTCCTATGATAAGAGACCCCAAATCATTTTCCTCCACCGGTATCCATCCGTTGCTTGAAGTGCGTTTAGTTTAAAAAGCAACGGAGAATCTACCAAGCCCTCACATGCATTTCCTTAAAACAAACAAAAATAGAGGCTTCACTAGAAGAAATATTCATTGTGTTCAGAAGTGCATGGTTTTTAGAGTGAGGAACGAGTCCTCGGGTCAACATGATTTCCAGTGCCCTTTAACAAAGTGGATTTAGGATTACATTAGACATCTATTAGTGGTAGAACTCAACCTCTCACCCCATGCTTTTCAGACTAAAACGGAACGATTTTGAGTCTTTCCCAAACAAGTTCCCATCATAAGAGACCTCAAATCATTTCCCTCCTAAGGTTTCCATCTGTTGATTGGAGTGCGTTTAATTAACAAAAGCAACGAAAAATCTATCATGGCCTCGCATGCATTTCCATAAATCAAGCACAAACAAAGGCTTCTAGCGAAAAAATATTCTTTATGTTCAGTAGTGCATGGTTTTCGGAGAGAGGAATGAGTCCTTGAGTCACCAAGCTTTTCAGTGCCCTTGAATAAAGTGGATTTACGATTAAGTTAGGCAGCTATTAGTGGTAAAACTCAAGTTCTCTCCCCATGCCTTTCAGACTAAAATGGAACGATTTGGAGTCTTTCCCCAACAAATTCCCATGACAAGAGACCTCAAATCATTTCCCTCCTTCGGTTTTCATCCACTGCATTTAGTTCAAAAAGCAACGAAGAATCTATCATGGCCTCGCATGCATTTCCAAAAATTGCACACAAACTGAGGCTTCTAGCCAAGAAATATTCATTGTGTTCAATAGTGCATGGTTTTGGTAGAGAGGAAAGAGTCCTTGGGTCAACAAGCTTTTTAGTGCCCTGTAACAAAGTGGATTTAGGATTAAATTAGGCAATTATTAGTGGTAGAACTCAACCTCTCTCCCTATGCATTTAAAACTAAAATGGACGATTTTGAGTCGTTCCCCAACAAATTCCCATTATAACAGACCTCATATCATTTCCCTCCTCCGGTTTCCATCCGTTGCTTGCAGTGCGTTTAGTTAAAAAAAAAAAGCAACGAAGAATCGATCATGGCCTCGAGTGAATTTCCATAAAACGCACGCAAACGGAGGGTTCTAGCAAAGAAATGTTCCTTGAGTTCAGTAGTGCAAGGTTTTCGGAGAGAGAAATGAGTGGTCGGGTCATCAAGGTTTTCAATGCCCACTAACAAAGTGGACATAGGATTACATTAGGCAGCAATAAGTGGTAGAACTCAACCTCTCTCCCCATGCATTTCACTGCAAAATTCAACGATTTAGAGTCTTTCCCAAACAAATCCCTATGATAACAAAACTCAAATCATTGCCCTCTTCCAGGCTCCATCCGTTGATTGCAGTGCGTTTAGTTAAAACAGAAACGAAGAATCTAACTTGGCCTCGCATGCATTTTCATAAAGCGCACACAAATAGGGGCTGGACGCGAGGAAATATTCATTGTGTTCAGAAATGCATGGTTTTCGGAGTGAGGAATGAGTCTTGGGGTCAACAAGATTTTCACTGCCCTTTAACAAAGTGGATTTAGGATTACATCAGGCAGCTATTAGTGGTAGAACACAACCTCTCTCCCCATGCATTTCAGACTAAAATCGAACGATTTTGAGTCTTTCCCCAACAAATTCCCATGATAAGAGACCTCAAATCATTTCCCTCATCCGATTTCCATCCGTTGCTTGTAGTGCGTTTAGTTAAAAAAAGCAAGGAAGAATCGATCATGGCCTCGATTGCATTTCCAAAAAAACGCACACAAACGGAGGGGTTCTAGCCAAGAAATATACCTTGAGTTCAGTAGTGCATGTTTTTCTGAGAGAAATGAGTCGTAGGGTCATTAAGGTTTTGAGTTAGGATTACATCAGGCAGTGATTACTGGAAGAACTCAACCTCTCTCCCCATGCTATTCACTGCAAAATTCGACGACTTTGAGTCTTCCCAAACAAATTCCCAAGACAACAGACCTCAAATCATTGCCCTCTTCCAGTCTCGATCCGTCGCTTGCAGTGCTTTTGGTCAAAACAGCAACGAAGAATCTATCTTGGCCTCGCATGCATTTTCATATAGTGCACACAAACAGAGGCTTCTAGCAAAGAAATATTCACTGTGTTCAGTAGTGAATGGTTTTCGAAGAGAGGAATGAGTCCTCGGGTCTTCAAGCTTTCCAGTGCCCTATAACAAAGTGGATTCAGGATTAAAATAGGCAGCTATTAGTGAAAGAAATCAACCTCTCTCCCCATGCATTTTAGGCTAAAATGGAACAATTTTGAGTCTTTCCCACACAAATTCCCACGATAAGAGACTTCAAATCATTTCCCTCGTCCGGTTTCCTTCCGTTGCTTGCAGTGCGTTAAGTTAAAAAGAAAGCAACGAAGAATCGATCATGGCCTCGCATGCATTTCTATAAAGCGCACACAAACGGAGGCTTCTAGCGAACAAATATTTAGTGTGTTCAGTAGTGCTTGGTTTTCGGAGAGAGGAATGAGCCCTCGGGTCATCAAGCTTTTCGGTGCCCTTTAACAAAGTGGGTTTAGGATTAAATTAGGCAGTGATTAGTGGTACAGCTTAGCCTCACTCCCTACGCATTTCATACTCAAATGGAACGATTTTGAGTCTTTCCCAAACAAATTCTCATGACTCGAGACCCCAAATCATTTCCCTCCTCCGGTTTCCATCCGTTGCTTGCGGTGCGTTCAGTTAAGAAAAGCAACAAGGAATCTATTATGCCCACGCATGCATTTCCATAAAATGCATACACAAACAGACATTTCTAGCGAAGAAATATTCACTGCGTTGAGTAGTTGACGCTTTTCGGAGAGAGGAATGCGTCAACGGGTCAATAGGTTTTTCAGTTCCCTTCAACAAAGTGGAATTAAGATAAAATTACGCATCCATCAGTGGTAGAACTCAACCTCTCTCCCCACGTTATTCAGTGCAAAATGGAACGATTTTGCATCTTTCCCAAACAAATTCCCTTATAAGAGACCCCAAATCATTTTTCTCCACCGGTATCCATCCGTTGCTTTAAGTGCGTTTAGTTAAAAAAGCAACGAAGAATCTATCAAGCCCTCACATGCATTTCCTTAAAACAAACAAAAATAGAGGCTTCGCTAGAAGAAATATTCATTGTATTCAGAAATGCATGGTTTTCGGAGTGAGGAATGAGTCTTCAGGTCAACACAATTTTCAGTGCCCTTTAACAAAGTAGATTTAGGATTACATTAGACATCTATTAGTGGTAGAACTCAACCTCTCTCCCCATGCTTTTCAGACTAAAACAGAACTGTTTTGAGTCTTTCCCAAACAGGTTCCCATGATAAGAGACCTCAAATCATTTCCCTCCTCCAGTTTCCATCCGTTGATTGGAGTGCGTTTAGTTAAAAAAAAGCAACGAATAATCTATCATGGCCTCGCATGCATTTCCATCAATCAAACACAAATAGAGGCTTCTAGCGAAGAAATATTCATTGTGTTCAGTAGCGCATGGTTTTCGGAGAAAGGAATGAGTCCTCGGGTCACCAAGCTTTTCAGTGCCCTTATAAAGTGGATTTACGATTAAGTTAGGCAACTATTAGTGCAAGAACTCAACTTCTCTCCCCATGCCATTCCGCCAAAAATGGAACGATTTGGAGCCTTTCCCCCAACAAATTCCCATGACAAGAGACCTCAAATCATTTCCCTGCTTCAGTTTCCATCCGTTGCTTGCACTGCGTTTAGTTCAAAAAGCAACGAAGAATCTATCATGGCCCCGCATGCATTTCCATAAATTGCACACAAACAGAAGCTTCTAGCCAAGAAATATTCATTGTGTTTGGTAGTGCATGGTTTTGGAAGAGAGGAATGAGTCCACAGGTCAACAAGCTTTTTAGTGCCCTATAACAAAGTAGATTTAGGATTCACTTAGGCAGCTATTAGTGGCAGAACTCAACCTCTCCCCATGCATTTCATACGAAAATGGAACGATTTTGAGTCTTTCCCAAACAAATTCCCATGATAAGAGACCTCAAATCATTTCCCTCCGATTTCCAACCGTTGCTTGCAGTGCGTTAAGTTAAAAAAAGCAACGAAGAATCAATCATGGCCTCGCATGCATTTCCATAAAGCGCACACACATGGAGGCTTCTAGCGAAGAAATATTCATTGTGCTCAGCAGTGCATGGTTTTCGAAGAGAGAATCAGTCCTCGGGTCATCAAGCTTTTTAGTGCCCATTAACAAAGTGGATTTAGGATTAAATTAGGCAGCTATTAGTGGTAGAACTCAACCTCTCTCCCCATGCATTTCAGACTAAAATGGAACGATTTTGAGTCTTTCCCCACTAAATTCCCATGATAACAGACCTCAGATCATTTCCCTCATCCGGTTTCCATCCGTTGCTTGCAGTGCGTTTAGTTAAAAAAAGCAATGAAGAATCGATCATGGCCTCAAGTGCATTTCCATAAAATGCAGAAAAACGAAGGGTTCTAGCCAAGAAATATTCGTTGAGTTCAGTAGTGCGTGGTTTTCGGAGAGAGAAATGAGTCGTTGGGTCATCAAGGTTTTCAATGCCAATTAACAAAGTGGATTTAGGATGACATTAGGCAGCTATAAGTGGTAGAACTCAACCTCTCTCCCCATGCTTTTCACTGCAAAATTCAACGATTTAGAGTCTTTCCCAAACAAATTCATATGATAACAGACCTCAAATCATTGCCCTCTTCCGGTTTCCATCCGTTGCTTGTAATGCGTTTAGTTAAAACAACAACGAAGAATCTATCTTGGCCGCGCATGCATTTTCATAAAGCGCACACAATTAGAGGCTGGAAGCGAGGAAATATTCATTGTGTTCAGAAGTGCATGGCTTTCGGAGTGAGGAATGAGTCTTCAGATAACAAAATTTTCAATGCCCTTGAACACTATGGATTTAGGATTACATCAGGCAAATATTAGTGGTACAACTCAACCTCTCTCCCCATGCATTTCAGACTAAAATGGAACGATTTTGAGTCTTTCCCCAACAAATTCCCAAGATAAGAGACCTCAAATCATTTCCCTCCTCCGAATTCCATTCATTGCTTGTAGTGCGTTTAGTTAACAAAAACAACGAAGAATCTATCATGGCCTCGCAAGCATTTCCTTAAAACGCACAAAAATAGAGGCTTCACTAGAAGAAATTTTCATTTTCTTCAGAAGTGCACGCTTTTTGGAGTAAGGAATGAGTCCTCTGGTCAACAAGATTTTCACTGCCCTTTAACAAAGTGGATTTAGGATTACATGAGGCAACAATTAGTGGTAGAACTCAATCTCTCTCCCCATGCATTTCAAACTAAAATGGAACGATTTTGAGTCTTTCCCCAACAAATTCCCATGACAAATGACCTCAAATCATTTCCCTCCTCCAAATTCGATTCATTGCTTGTAGTGCGTTTATTTAAAAAAAAGCAACGAAGAATCATTCCTAGCCTCGCATGCATTTCCATAAAACGCGCACAAACGGAGGCTTCTAGCGAAGAAATATTTACTGTGTTCAGTAGTGCATGGTTTTCGGAGAGAGGAATGAGTCCTTGGGTCATCAAGCTTTTCGGTGCCCATTAACAAAGTGGTAAAACTCAGCCACTTCCCCCCATGCATTTCAGACAAAAATGGAATGATTTTCACTCTTTCGCAAACAAAATCCCATGATTAGAGATCTCAAATCATTTCCTTCATCCGGTTTCCATCCGCTGCGTGCGGTGCTTTTAGTTAAAAAAAGCAATGAAGTATCTATCATGGCCACGTATGCATTTCCATAAAACGCATACACAAATAGAGGCTTCTAGCCTAGAAATATTCAATTCGTTGAGTAGTTGATGGTTTTCGAAGAGAGAAATCAGTCATCAGGTCAACAAGCTTTTCAGTTCCCTTCAACAAAGTGGATTTAAGATAAAATTAGGCATCTATTAGTGGTAGAACTCAACCTCTCTCCCCGCTCTATTCAGTGCAAAATGGAACGATTTTGATTCTTTCCCAAACAAATTCCCATGATAAGAGACCTCAAATCATTTCCATCCTTCGGTTTACAACCGATGCTTGAAGTGCGTTTAGTTAAAAAAGCAACAAAGAATCTATCAAGGCCTCTCATGCATTTCATTAAAACGCACAAAAATAGAGGCTACGCTAGAAGAAATATTCATTGTGTTCATAAGTACATGGTTTTCGAAGTAAGGAATGAGTCTTCGGGTCAACAAGATTTTCAGTGCCCATCAACAAAGTGGATTTAGGATTACATTAGGCATCTATTAGTGCTAGAACTCAACCTCTCTCACCCATGCTTTTCAGACTAAAACGAAACGATTTTGAGTCTTTCCCAAACAAGTTCCCATGATAAGAGACCTCAAATCATTTCCCTCCTCAGGTTTCCATCCGTTGCTTAGAGTGCGTTTATTTAAAAAAAAGCAACGAAGAATCTAGCATGGCCTCACATGCATTTCCATAAATCAAACAGAAACAGAGGCTTCTAGTGAAGAAATATTCATTGTGTTCAGTAGTGCATGGTTTTCGGAGAGATGAATGAGTTCTCGGGTCACCAAGCTTTTCAGTGCCCTTCAACAAGCTTTTCAGTTCCCTTCAACAATGTGGATTTAAGATAAAATTAGGCATCTATTAGTGGTAGAACTCAACCTCTCTCCCCACGCTATTCAGTTCCAAATGAAACGAATTTAAGACTTTCCCAAACAAAATCCCATGATAAGAGACCTCAAATCATTTCCCTCCTCTAGTTTCCATCCATTGCTTGAAGTGCGTCGAGTTAAAAAAGCAACGAAGAATCTATCAACGCCTCACATGCATTTCCGTAAAACGCATAAAAATATAGGCTTCACTAGAAGAAATATTCATTGTGTTCAGAAGTGCAAGGTTTTCAGAGTGAGAAATGAGTCTTCGGGTCAACAAGATTTTCACTGCCCTTTAACAAAATGGATTTAGGATTACATTAGGCAGCTATTAGCAGTAGAACTCTACCTCTCTCCCAATGCATTTCAGACTAAAATGGAACGATTTTGAGCCTTTCCCCGACAAATTACCATGACAAGAGACCTCAAATCATTTGCCTCCTCCGAATTCCATTCATTGCTTGCAGTGCATTTATTTAAAAAAAGCAACAAAGTATCGATCATGGCCTCGCATGCATTTCCATAAAACGCACACAAATGGAGGCTTCTAGCAAAGAAATATTCTTTGTGTTCCATAGTGCATGGTTTTCGGAGAGAGGAATGAGTCCTCGCGTCATCAAGCTTTTTCAGTGACCATTAACAAAGTTGATTTAGGATTAAAATAGGCAGTAATTACTGGTAGAACTCAACCTCTCTCCCCATGCATTTCAGACTAAAACGGAACGATTTTGAGTCTTTCCCGAACAAATTCGCATGATAAGAGACCTCAAATCATATCCCCCCTCCGGTTTCCATCCGTTGCTTGCAATGCGTTTAGTTAAAAAAAGCAACGAAGAATCTATGATGGCCTTACATGCATTTCCATAAAACACACACAAACGGAGGGTTCTAGCCAAGAAATATTCCTTGAGTTCAGTAGTGCATGGTTTTCAAAGAGAGAAATCAGTCGTCGGGTCATCAAGGTTTTCAATGCCCTTTAACAAAGTGGATTTAGATTACAATAGGCAGCTATTAGTGGTAGAACTCAACCCCTCCCTCCATGCTTTTCACTGCAAAATTCAAAGATTTTGAGTCTTTCCCAAACAAATTCCCATGACAAGAGACCTCAAATCATTGCCCTCTTCCGGTCTCGATCCGTCGCTTGCAGTGCATTTGGTTAAAACAGCAACGAAGAATCTATCTTTGCCTCGCATGCATTTTCATAAAGCGCACACAAATAGAGGCTTCTAGCAAGGAAATATTCACTATGTTCAATAGCGAATGGTTTTCAAAGAGAGGAATGAGTCCTCGGGTCTTCAAGCTTTTCAGTGCCCTCTAACAAGGGATTCAAGACTAAATTAGGCAGCTATTAGTGGTAGAAATCAACCTCTCTCCCCATGCATTTTAGGCTAAAATGGAACGATTTGAGTCTTTTCCACACAAATTCCTATGATAAGAGACTTCAAATCATTTCCCTTGCCCGGTTTCCATCCGTTGCTTGTAGAGCATGAAGTTATAAAAAGCAACGAACAATCTATCATGGCCTCACATGGATTTTGATAAAACGCACAGGAAAGCTTCTAGCGAAGAAATATTCATTTTGTTTAGTGCATGGTTTTCGGAGAAAGGAATGAGCCCTCGGGTCATCAAGTTTTTCGGTGCCCTTTAACAAAGTGGATTTAGGATTAAATTAGGCAGCGTTTAGTGGCACATCTCAACCTCTCCCCATGCATTTCAGACTAAAATTGAACGATTTTGAGTCTTTCCCAAACAAATTCCCAAGATTAGAGACCTCAAATCATTTCCCTGCTCAGGTCTTCATCCGTTGCTTGAGGTGTGTTTCGTTAAAAAAAGCAACAAAGAATCTATCATGGCCACGCATGCATTTCCATAAAACAGAGGCTTCTAGCGAAGAAATATTCACTGCATTGAGTAGTTGGTGCTTT
The DNA here is from genome assembly GCA_038049695.1 of Cinnamomum chago. Taxonomy (NCBI): domain Eukaryota; kingdom Viridiplantae; phylum Streptophyta; class Magnoliopsida; order Laurales; family Lauraceae; genus Cinnamomum; species Cinnamomum chago. Next base: position 115,947,785 of record CP142453.1, on the reverse strand, counting down.
TCGGAGAGAGGAATGAGTCCTCGGGTCAACAAGCTTTTCAATTCCCTTCAACAAAGTGGATTTAAGCTTAAATTAGGCATCTATTAGTGATAGAATTCAACCTCTCTCCCCACGCTATTCAGTGCAAAATGTAACGATTTTGAGTCTTTCCCAAAAAAAATTCCATTATAAGAGACCCCTAATTATTTCCCTCCTACGGTTTCCATCCGTTGCTTGAAGTTCGTTTAGTTAAAAAAAACAACGAAGAATCTATCAAGGCCTCGCAAGCATTTCCTTAAAACGCACAAAAATAGAGGCTTCACTAGAAGAAATATTTATTGTGTTCAGAAGTGCATGGTTTTCAAAGTGAGGAATGAGTCTTCGGGTCAACATGATTTTCAGTGCCCATTAACAAAGTGGATTTAGGATTACATTAGGCATCTATTAGTGGTAGAACTCAACCTCTCTCACCCATGCTTTTCAGACTAAAATGGAACAATTTTGAGTCTTTCCCAAACAGGTTCACAAGATAAGAGACCTCAAATCATTTCCCTCCTTATGTTTCCATCCGTTGGTTGGAGTGCGTTTAGTTAAAAAAAAGCAACTAAGAATCTATCATGGCCTCACATGCATTTCCTTAAAATGCACAAAAATAGAGGCTTCGCTAGAAGAAATATTCATTGTGTTCAGAAGTGCATGGTTTTCGGAGTGAGGAATGAGTCTTCAGGTCAACAAGCTTTTCGGTGCCATTTAACAAAGTGGATTTAGGATTACTTTATGCATCTATTAGTGGTAGAACTCAACCTCTCTCATGATATGAGACCTCAAATCATTTCCCTGCTCCGGTTTCCATCCATTGCTTGTAGTGCATTTAATTAAAAAAAGCAACGAAGAATCTATCATGGCCTCACATGTATTTCCATAAAACACACACAAACGGAGGCTTCTAGCAACAAAATATTCCTTGAGTTCAGTAGAGCATGGTTTTCGGAGAGAGCAATGAGTCGTCGGGTCATCAAGGTTTTCCGTGCCCATTAACAAAGTGGATTTAGGATTACATTAGGCAACTATTAGTGGTAGAACTCAACCACTCTCCCCACGCTTTTCGCAGTAAAATTCAACGATTTTGAGTCTTTCCCAAACAAATTCCCATGATAAGAGACCTCAAATCATTGCCCCTCTTCCGGTTGCCATTGTTGCTTGGAGTGCGTTTAGTTAAAACAGCAATGAAGAATCTATCTTAGCCTCGTATGGATTTTCATAAAGCACACACAAACAGAGGCTTCTAGCGAAGAAATATTGTGTTCAGTAGTGCACGGTTCTCGAAGAGAGGAATGAGTCCTCGAGTCATCAAGCTTTTCAGTGCCCTTTAACAAAGTGGATTTAAAATTAAATTAGGCAGCTATTGGTGGTAGAAATCAACCTCTCTTCGCATGCATTTCAGACTAAATGGAACGATTTTGAGACTTTCCCACACAAATTCCCATGATAAGAGACTTCAAATCATTTGCCTCGTCTGGTTTCTATCCGTTGCTTGCAGTGCATTAAGTTAAAACAAGCAACGAAGAATCTATCATGGCCTCGCATACATTTTCATAAAACGCACAAAAGCTTCGAGCGAAGAGATATTCATTGTGTTGAGTAGTGCATGGTTTTCGAATAGAGGAATTAGTCCTCGGGTCATCAAGCTTTTAGTGCTCTTTAACAAATTGGTTTTAGGATTAAATTTGGCAGTGATTAATGGTAAAATTCAACCTCTCTCCCCATTCATTTCAGACTAAAATGGAACGACTTTGAGTCTTTCCCAAACAAATTCCCATGATTAGATACCTCAAATCATTTCCCTCCTCCGGTTTGCATCCGCTACTTGCGGTGCATTTAGTTAAAAAAAGCAACAATAAATTATCATGGCCACCCATGCATTTCCATAAAACGCATACAGAAACAGAGGCTTCTAGCGAAGAAATAGTCACTGCGTTGAGTAGTTAATGGTTTTCAGAGGGAGGAATGAGTCCTCGGGTCAACAAGCTTTTAAGTTCCCATTAATAAAATGGATTTAAGATAAAATTAGGCAACTATTAGTTATAGAACTCAACCTCTCTCCCCACGCTATTCAGTGCAAAATGGAACGATTTTGAATCTTTCCCAAACAAATTCCCATGATAAGAGACCACAAATCATTTCCCTCCTCTGGTATCCATCCGTTGCTTGAAGTGGGTTTAGTTAAAAAAGCAACGAAGAATCTATCAAGGCCTCACATGCATTTCATTAAAACGCAGAAAAATAGAGGCTTCGCTAGAAGAAATATTCATTGTGTTCAGAAGTGCATGGTTTTCGGAGTGAGGAATGAGTCTTCAGGTCAACATGATTTTCAGTGCCCTTTAACAAAGTGGATTTAGGATTACATTAGGCATCTATTAGTGGTAAAGCTCAACCTCTCTTCACCCATGCTTTTCAGACTAAAACGGAACGACTTTGAGTCTTTCCCAAACATGTTCCCATGATAAGAGACCTCAAATCATTTCCCTCCTCAGGTTTCCATCCGCTACTTAGAGTGCGTTTAGTTAAAAAAAGCAACAAAGAATCTATCATGGCATCGCATGCATTTGCATAAATCAAACACAAACAGAGGCTTCTAGCGAAGAAATATTCATTGTGTTCAGTAGTGCATGGTTTTCGGAGAGAGGAATAAGTCCTTGGGTCACCAAGCTTTTCAGTGCCCCTGAATAAAGTGGATTTACGATTAAATTAGGCAACTATTAGTGGTAAAACTCAACCTCTCTCCCCATGCCTTTCAAATTAAAATGGAACGATTTTGAGTCTTTCCCAAAGAAATTCCTAAGAAAAAAGACCTCACTCAAATCGTTGTCCTTCTCCGATTTCCATCCGTCGCTTGCAGTGCGCTTAGTTAAAAAAGCAACGAAGAATCTATTTTGGCCTCACATGCATTTCCAGAAAACACACACAAATAGAGGCTTCTAGCGAAGAAATATTCAATGTGATGACTGGAGCATGGTTTGCGGAGAGAGGAAAGAGTCCACGGATTGCCAATCTTTTCCTTGCCATTTAACAAAATGGATTTATGATTAAATTAGCGAGGAGAGGGTGCTAATTGAAGGAAGAACAGATTTGGTGACTCTCATTTTTGGCCGAAAAGAATGCCATCTCTCCCATTATAAGAAATAACTGACTGAATGGAAAATTTAGTCATGGTCTAAAGGGGATATCTCAGAAATCCCCTTCACAGCTAGACCTTGCTTGCAAAAAATTAGCAAAACCAATCGCTTTGGAATAATTAGTCCATGTGAAGTATAAATGCATGTTTTGTCTATGGAGGAATGACTCCACAGATCAACAATCTTTTCAATGCCGTTTAACAAATTAGATTTAGGATTTCATACGGCATTTGTTGTCAGTAACTCCGCCTCTTTCCCCAAACTTTTCTGCAAACAATGCAATTTTCCAATATTCCCGAAGCCATTTCCAACGATAAGAACCCTGTAATCATTGTCCTCCTATGGTTAAAATTGTAAGAAACCATATACCAACCCAAAAGCTTAAGCTGATAGGTGGAAGGTCCATACAGGTATATTAAGACATGTCAAGCCTATTACTTAGGCGATGTGGGATGTGAGACTTCCCAACACTCCCCTTCACGTGCAGGCCCAACAGATTTCATGGACGGGCCTGTCACGTGGGCTACACAAGAATGACGGCCACGTGGGCTACACAAGAACAACGGGATCGGAACCCGCTCTGATACCATGTAAGGATCAACAGATACTTGTATTGAAGAAGGAGAAGAAGAAGAAGAGAGAAAGGAGGAGAGATTGTGGAATCTGTCGTATCCCAAAGAGGGATTGACTGTTACATTTTATAGACAAACTATTACTCATTACAGCCTATGATTGATCCTAATTACATGTGAATATAAGCAAAGAAAGAAAGAATATAAAGAGATTGATATCATACAAGATATCATACAACTGTACATTGTTGACTAAGTCTTAAAAGGATCCCATACGTGGGTTTGAAGTTTTGGATATCTTAGTCATGGGCCTGGGCCTTGAGAGATGGGCTTGCTTCTGTTTTTACAAAAATACCAATGAAGAAACCTATAGACTTCGTTTCTTGGGAGAGAGGAATGCATCCACGGATCACCAATCTTTTCAGTGTCCTTTAACAAAATAGATTTAGGATTACATTAGGCATCTATTAGTGGTAGAACTCAATCTCTCTCCCCATGCTTTTCAGTGTAAAATGCAGTGATTTTGAATCTTTTTCAAACAAATTCCCAAGATAAGAGACTTTTAATCATTGTTCTCCTCCAGTCTCCATCCGTTGCTTGCAATGGATTTAGTCAAAATAGAAACGAAGAAACCTAGAGAGTTCTTTTCAAAAGGGTTATTTGACATGTTGAATTTTGATTTATTATTTATGATAAATAGAATTTCTAATCGCACTCTCTTAAATATGGTGTTTTCCTCCTCGGCCTGATTGGCATATTAACCCACGATAAACAAAATCTATCATGAAACGAGTCCTAACTCTCTCTTGCACCTGGAAGAAGACCTATTACATGTCATTTATAGTCATTCAAATTAATTGCTCCGTATGATTTTTTTTCATCTCCTTTAATGATATGGAGGTTCATTTAGCGAGGAGAGGGTGATAATTGACAGAACACCATTTCGATAGGAACGAGTGCTAATTGAAGGAAGAACAATAGGTGATTCTCATTTTTGGCCGAAAAGAAATGCCATCTCTCCCATTATAAGAAACCATGACTGAATCGTGAATTTAGACATGGTCCAAAGGGCATATCTCAAAATTCCTCTTATGCTAGAATTCCCTTGGATTCGTAAAGATATACTACTTAGTATTGATAATGTAAGTGATCTTGAGTAGGGTGGTTGATTCCAAAATCCATAGCCATCATGGGATGTTTATAAATGGCGAATTTTTTTATACATTGTTGTTGTCTGAAGTTACGACCACATAATGTTGGCTGGTTCTGTGTTAACACGCGCAGTTTGCTTCTTCTTTTTTAATCTTTGGAGGTCATCTATCATCCAGACAGGAGCTTGCACAAAAACAGGAGTTACTCATGGCCAGAACTTTAAAGAACTGGAATATCAAGAAACAAATACGAGTTGGATTAAGTTGTCATGGTCTACAAAGCCAATAATTGTGATGACAAGTCTGAATAATTGATCATAGTCTGGAAAGATTCTTTAGCTTTATAGATTGGAATATCACAAATCCAATATGAGTCAGGTTAAGTCACGATGGATAGAACTAAGGTTGTTACGAATTGAAAAAATACGTACATCAACCTTAGTTGGTTTCATGCCTCTTGATTGGCAAAGATGTATTGCTTTGTCGCTAATAATTGTGGTGACAAGTCTGAATAACTGATCATAGTCTGAAAAAGTTGTTCATCTTTATCGCACTGAATATCACAAAGCAAATAGGAGTTAGGTTAGGTCGTCATGGATTGAACTAAGGTTGTTATAGATTGAAAAATACGTATGTTATCGTTAGTTGGTTTAATGCCCCTTGATTGGCAAAGATGTACAGTTGTTACTAATAATTGTGGTGATAAGGATGAAAAAATTATCAGAGTTTGATGAGGTTTTTTCTCTTTAGCATTGGAATATCATGAAGCCAATACAAATCAGGTTAAGTCACCATGGATTGAACTAAGGTTGTTATGGATTGAAAAATATGTATGTCATTCTCAGTTGGGTTGATGCCACTTGATTGGAAAGATGTATAATTTTGTAGTACATGTTATTAAAAAAAAAAAAAGTTGTCACTGAAAATTGTGGTGATAAGTTTGAATAATTGATTATAGTCTGAAAAGGTTGTTTATCATTATAGCAATGGAATATCGCAAAGCCAATACGAGTCAAGTTAAGTCACCACCAATTGAACTAAGGTTGTTATGGATTGAAAAATATGTATGGCATCCTTAGTTGGTTTGATGCCCCTTGGTTGGAAAAGATGTATAGTTTTGTTGATGATAATTGTGGTTAAAAGTATGAATAATTGTTCCTAGTCTGTGAAGGTTGTTCATGATCTGCGAGAAGCGATCAATGGTGATTGTATTTGCTTGGTCATTAAAAGATTTGACCAATGGTTGCAAGGAGAAAGTGATCCTTCTTGTTGTTTCGCATTTTGGATGTAAGTGGTCACGAGTTCTTTCCGTTGTCTCTAGGAATTCATGTTGTTTATTAGAGAAGTCTAAAAAAATTGCAATATATTGTTGCTGTTGTTATTGATAGTCATGTGCGTTAAATGTTGATATTAGAAGGTTGTTGGTCAGACTTTAGAATATTGACTCGGGAATTCATGGTTATCGAGAGTAGTTATTTAAGGAATTATAAGAATAAAGAAGGGTAGGAGAAAGAAGTTATTGAAAGTCATGAGCACTAATTGGCGGACGTAATTTTAAGCACAGAATTTGCTTGTTGAGGTATGGATCAAGAGTAAGTTTGTTGTGGATTGAAAACAATTAACACCATCCTTTGTAGGTTAAAATTCCTTCGGATTTGTTGTTTTGTATTGATAATGTAAATGATTGCGAGTTATTGTGGTTGATTCCGGAATTCATACTGATCGTGGGATGTTTATAAAAGGCGAATGTTCGAAGTCACTAGCATAAAATGTTGTTTGGCATTGTTGACAAGTGAAGTTTGTTGTAATCTATCATCTAAAAACAAACTGGAGTTTCGCATACCCAGAACTATAGCATTGGAATATCATAAAGCCAAGACAAGTCTGGGTAAGTCGCCATTGCTTGAAATAAGATGTTATGGATTGAAAAATACGTATGTCATCCTTTGTTGGTATGATGCCAATGATTGGCAAAGATGTATAGTCTTCACTGATAATTGAGATGACAAGTCTAAATAATTTGATCAAAGCCTGAAAAGGTTGTTTCTCTTTAAAGCATTGGAATATCACAAAGCCAATAAGAGTCAATCTAAGTCGTCACGAATTGAACTAAGGTTACGAATTGAAAAATATGTATGTCATCCTTAGTGGGTATGTTGCCCCTTGATTGGAAAAGATGTATAGTTTTGTCTCAGATAATTGTGGTAACAAGTCTGAATAATTGATCGTAGTCGGAAATGGTTGTAGCATGCAAAGGTTGTTTATATTCATAGAATTGGAATATCACAAAGCCAATATGAGTCGGGTCAAGTCATCATTGATTGAATTAAGGCTGTTATGGATCGAAAAATACGCATGTCATCCTTACTTGGTTTGATGCCCCTTGATTGGCGAAGATGTATAGTTTTTTCGCTGATAATTATGCCGACAACTATGAATAATTGATCATAGTCTACAAAGGTTGTTTCTCTCTATAGCACTGGAATATGACAACAGCAATACAAGTCAAATTAAGTCCTTGTGGATTGAAATAAGGTTGTTATGAATTGAAAAATGTGTGTCATCCTTAGTTGGTTTGATGCCCTTTGATTGGCAAAGATGCATTGTTTTGTCGCTGATATTATAAGAGAAAAGTATTGTCGCCGATATTTGCGGTGACAAATTTGAAAATTTGATTAAAGAAAAAATACAAAGACGGAAAAAAAAAAAGACAAATATAAAAATGAAAGAAAAGAAAAGAAAGACAGAAGAAAAAAGGGAAGACATTAAAAAAAGAAAGAAACACAGAGAAAAATAAAAAAGATAAATAAAAAAAGAAAAGAAAAGAAAGAAAGAAAAATAGTTTTGTCGCCGATAATTGTGGTGACAAGTCTTAAATAATTGATCATATTCGGGAAATGTTGTTTATGATTTGCGAGAAGAGATCAATGGTGGTTGTATTTGCTTAATCATGAAAGGATTTAACCAATGGATGTTGGTTGAGATTGTAGATTCTAGGAATAAGTTACCACTGCTCTTTCAAATTATGGGTGTAAGCTGTCACAAGTTATTTCAGCTCTCTCAAGGAACTCATGGTCATCGAGGGTTGTTAATTGGAGAAGTCAAAGAAACATTGCAATAAATCAATGTTGTTATTGTTGATAGTCATGAGGGTTAATTGTTATTATTAGAAGCTTGTTGGTCAGACTTCATAATAGTGATCGTAGACTCTACAAAGGTTGTTTCTCTTTATAGCACTGGAATATGACAATGGCAATACAAGTCAAATTAAGTCCTTGTGGATTGAAATAAGGTTGTTATGAATTGAAAAATGTGTGTCATCCTTAGTTGGTTTGATGCCCCTTGATTGGCAAAGATGTATTGTTTTGTCGCCGATATTATAAGAAAAAAGTATTGTCGCCGATATTTTCGGTGACAAATTTGAAAAATTGATTAAAGAAAAAATACAAAGACAGGGAAAAACAAGACAAATATAAAAATGAAAGAAAAGAAAAGAAAGACAGAAGAAAAAAGGGAAGACATTAAAAAAAGAAAGACAGAAAAAAGAAAGAAACACAAAGAAATATAAAAAAAGAAAAGAAAAGAAAGAAAGAAAAATAGTTTTGTCGCCGATAACTGTGGTGACAAGTCTTAAATAATTGATCATATTCGGGGAAATGTTGTTTATGATTTGCGAGAAGAGATCAACGGTGGTTGTATTTGCTTAATCATGAAAGGATTTAACCAATGGATGTTGGTTGAGATTGTAGATTCTAGGAATAAGTTACCACTGCTCTTTCAAATTATGGGTGTAAGCTGTCACAAGTTATTTCAGCTATCTCAAGGAATTCATGGTCATCAAGGGTTGTTAATTGGAGAAGTCAAAGAAACATTGCAATAAATCAATGTTGTTATTGTTGATAGTCATGAGGGCTAATTGTTAATATTAGAAGCTTGTTGGTCAGACTTCATAATATTGATCGTAGGCTTCGTAGCTAAGGTTGTTTAGAATTGAAAAATATGTCTGTCGTCATGGGTTAGACTATTGTTGTTTTTTTCGTATGTTCAATGTATGTAATCATTAGTTATTGTCGTCTACTTGAGAATCGAGACTTGTTATTTAAGGAATTATAAGAATAACAAGTGTGGGAGAAAGTTGCCGTTGTTGAAAGTCATGAGCAGCAATTGTTGCACATATTGGTGAGCACAGAATTCAGTTGTTGGGATATTGGTTAAGAGTAAGATTGCTACAGATTGAAAACTATGAACGCCATCCTTTGTAGGTTAGAAATCCCTTGGATTCGTAAGGATGTACTGTTTTGTATTGATAACGTAAATGATCGTGAGTTATTAGCTATCATGAGATGTTTATAATTGACGAATGTTTTAATATATCGTTGATGTCCAAAGTCACAAGCATGTTGTTATTGTTGATGTTTGGAATTGGATTGTTTGAGTATTGGTTGAAACTAAGGCTTATTTTGATTTTTTTCGTCTATCAAGGTCATCTATCAACCAAACATGAACTCTGATTCTACCAGGCCAGTACTTTATAGTACTAGAATATTACAAAGCCATTACGAATCAAGTTAAGTCATTATAGATTGAAACTAAGGCTGTTATGGATTGAAAAATGTATAGGCCAGCCTTAGTTAGATTAATGCCCCTAGAGTGGCAAAGATGTATATTTTTTTCACAGATATTGCTGTGACAGGTATATGAATAACTTGTTCATAGTCAGTAAAGGTTATTTATGATTTGTGAGAAATGATCATTGGTTGTTGTATTTGCTTAATTATGGAAGTATTTGATCACTGTCTGTTGGTTGAGATTGTAGAATTAGGAATAGGCGATCACTGTTGTTGTTTATCATTTTTTATGTAAGTATTCATCAGTTATTTCAATTGTCCCTGGGAATTCATGGTCATAAGGGCTGGAGAAGAGTAAAATATATTGCAATAAATCATTGTTGTTTTTGTTGATTGTCCTGAGCATTAATTGTCTATATAAGAAGGTTGTTGGGTTAGAGTATTGATTATAACTAATGTTTTTATGGATTAAAAAAAATGCATGTCATTTGGATGTCATTGGATTGGCGAGTTGCTAAAAAGAAGTTATCCTTTGTTTGTTTTCTGCTTTTGATTTGGTAAAAAGACGTACTCTTTTAATTAATAATTATTGGGGCACAAGTGAATAATTGATTGGAGCTTGTGGAAGAAGTTTATGATTTCGTAAGAAGTGATCAATGGTTGTTGCATTTGCTAATCTCGAAGGTAATTACAAATTATTGTTAAGATTGTACATTTTAGGAGTAATGACCACTGTCGTTTTTTTCTTATTTTGGATGTAAGTGATCACAAGTTGTTGTGATTGATTCAGGAATTCATAGCCATCAAGGATTGTCATTTCGTGAATTTGAATTTGTTGTTGTTTAAAGACGCCGGCATTGATTGCCCTTGGTAATTGATGGCATGTGAACTTTGCTTGTTAAGAGTATTGTTTCACAAAGGTTGTTGTGGATAGAAAATATGTGACATCCATCCTTACTTGGTTAAAAGATTCACATTTTGTTACAGATAATTGTGGAGGTTGTTTCTTGACCAATGTAGAAATTGTAGATTTTTTATTTTGGATGTAAGTGATAATAAGTTATTGTAAATGACTTCAGGAATACAGCAACTTAATAGATCCAACAAAGAAATATGGAATAAAGTATATATATAGGGCATCGGAAAAGAATGCGCCTTTCAAAGCTTCTCTCCCATCCTTAAATATTAAGGAATTGGTTCTGGTGTATGATTTGTATCACTTCAAAGCTTTGGAAATGGCAAAAGGGCTGATTGTAGAAAAGGAAATTGGTGATGAGGAGATAATTACACAGGTAAGGAGATAACTATTGAAGATTTGTTATGGTTGCAAAAAAGGGAAAAAAAAGTACCATTAAACATCCAATCATTCTCATTCTTAGTGTAATTGTACACTCTTCATCTTTCTGTTTGTTTGTCTGCCTTGCCTTTTATTTTCTATGCAATCATTCTCATTCTTAGTGTAATTGTATTATCATACGACAGTGGTGCCCGCTACGAATTTCTTCTTCTACTACTATCACTACAACTACTTTCAGTCAAACGAATGTAAGGAATAAAGGAATTATGATTTGTTTTTTCTTTTCAAAATTTGACAAAAAATAGCAAATTCAGACTAGTTCATCTGAAATATGCAATTTTGGCCAAACCAGTCCAAAATATGGACCGAGATTTTGTTGGGGTCGTTCGTTTGGATTAATAATTTCAGCGATTTCAGCCGAAATAAACCAATATCATAACTATGATCACCATCCTAAATCTCTAATGTTGATAATCCTACTACTTTTACTAGTTATAAGTTAATATAAGGAATCCTTTCATTTAGTGAAGACACTCAATCGTGTTAAAAGAGTGTCTCTATAATGTCATTGGATTAGTTCAAAATAGGAAAAGGATTTAGATCACGGGCTGTTTGTTTGCATAAAATACATAGGAATGGAGAAGCGAGATGTAGTTCATACGTGTTGAATTACAATGGTGGTGACTAGGTATTCATTTCCTATCTTCCCATCAAATGATCAGTCAGAAGAGATTGAAATGGTCCAAAAGCAGAAAAAACAAATAAATACATAAAGAAGGAGAAACAGCTTAAATTGAATGAGGAAAGCAATTCTCTGACCCGATCATGATGCCACCAATGTAATGCACTCGAAGAATGGCCAAGGCTTTGAAGATGATAGATACTGCTGTCCAGAAAAAGGAGGAAGAAGAACCCAAAATTAGTACATGATCTCATTGAACCAAAAGCATTGGCATAATCAAGGAAAATCCCAAAAAAAAAAAAAAAAAAAAAAGACATACTAAAAATCAGCACTTATGAAGAAAACAATCCTTCCCAAAGAAGCTTAAACAGCAATGTTATGAGTTTCATACTCATCCAATCAAGTCCGTTAGATTTAGGCACTTACAAGCACTTACGAAGAAAACAAAGAAAGAGCCATTTCAAAAAGAAAAAGAAAATGGGGTATTGATTTACACCCAATCTAGGAATTGAAGAATTCACGGAAACTATATATAGAGAGAGATTCCCCAATCTCTCTATAGTGGTAAGGAAAATCTGCACAAGAATAGGTTAATTTGAGAAGAAGCCAACTTATATAACATCAGAGAAGCATCCATTTCATCAAAACCAGACAAATCGATATATACAGAGCTCATTACATTACATCCACATCTAAACCTACCAAAACCCCAATCTGATAAAGGAAATCACACACACAAAAACTAACCCTAAAACCCAATCAATGCAAACAACAATCTTCAAAACGCATCTTGTAATGCATCAAAAAAACAAATCAGAGAACATAATTCAAGAGAGACAGAGGGAGAGATTGATCAAAATACCTGACGAGCGTCGATGCATGTGCTGTGCATCACCACGGATAAGATCAAGAGAACAAAAGACTGGGTTTTTTTCTTGATCGTGTAGGAGAAGCAATCGCTAGAGAGAGATAGAAAGGGGAGAGAGTGATTACTGAGAAGTGCGAAACATATAGCGTACAGAAGAAGCTTTATAGGTGTTAATGGTCTTGGGACGCGGAAGCTCGCCGCCGTTGTACGCGGTTTTTAAAATTGCCAAATGGCGGTTTACGCGGGAAGTGGCAGCTGGCGGGTTTTAAATCATTTAGATCGTGGCCCACCGAATCAGAACGTTAATTCAAATTAAGTTCCTGCAAATTCAAAAAAGAAGGAAAGGGGATTAACGATGTCGAAAGATTTTCTTCGATTGACGGTGCAGTTTATCATTATGTGAGTCGCTAACTGTGGCCCAATTGGACGGTGGCCATGATCAAAGCCTGTCCGAATTATGTTGGGCTCTAGCACGAGCTTCAAAGGAATGTTGCTATCTAAGAATTGATGTATGAATCATGGTCGGAAAGTTGTTTGAATCGACTCTTGATTTTCATGGGTCTTCACTATTTTCCGAAGGATTGAGTGAAAAATAAGATAGGCTTGACCGAATCATCTTATTTTAATAAAATAATTATATTCCAAACTATTTAATAGGCTATTTTAATTTTAAACAATTAAAATTGATTTATAAGTAATTATGCATGAGATATGGAGTTAGTATTTTAAAAATAATGACCTAAATATAATTTGAAACCTCTATTTGCTCTTTTACCTAAGATATTTGAACTAACAAATTATATAATATACAATATTTTTCATTTAATTTCCTTATTGTAGTAATTTTATTGCATATACAAATTAATTAATTTGAATTGATTATCTTGAATGCATCTCTAACTATATGTATTTTTATCTTTTATAAGTAATGGATTCATTTTTAAATATTTTAAAATTATCTTTTTAAAACATGACTTCCGAGTCATCGTCTAGAGTCAAATTTTTTGCATTTAACGAGTTAAATCCGAACCACGGGTTTTCCAACCTTGCCATCTTACATTAGAAGTCAACAAAACCAGTGCCCAATACACTTTTGCATATGAAGTTGGGGAATACAATTTTATCTTTTGATGGACGAGGAAATAAGGGCAAACACAAATACAGAGTCTAGAGCAAACACAAACTCAAAGTCTAGCTTTTACTATAGATTATCGTTTAATTATATTTCTTTCAGCATCCAAGTTACACGCTGCCAACTTTGCAATTTAGAGCCTATATGCCTAATTCATATTAAATTGCAAAGTCTAGCCTTTACTCTAGATTATCATTTAATCGTTTATAAGACAGCATACAGGTTACATACTTATTAACTTGGCAATATTTATTTAGAGCCCATTTGCCTACTTCATATTAAATTACTAGAAATTCATAACAAATGAGTTTTTTTTTTTTTTTTTGGAAGGAATATTAATAAAGAGGTAAGAACCGAAGGACTAAAGGGCCTACATGCAGTGGAGGTCTAAATGGGACTCCATCAATTTTCTGGGATTAAGTTTACTTGAATGATGGGTGTGAAATTATTTAACATCAAAGGGAAGATAATTTGATACTTCCTTGTGGACCTTCACCTTTAGGGCCTGGCCCATTTGTTTGCATATAATTGAATTCCTAAGAATTCATGACAAAATGTGTTGCAAATTGCAATGAAGAAATATTGAAGACGTGAGCGGTGAAGGATGTAAGGCGGAGATATAGATGAGACTATTAGACTTTCTTAATGTTTGATTTACTAAGATGATGGCTGGGTATTCATTTTTCACACACAGAAAGACCACTCGATGGCCATTTGTAAACCTTCATCTTTATTTTTTCAATTTTAGCCACTTTGATGGGAATACATTTCTTAAAGTTCCTATGAATTCAATTCCATCCAAGCAAACAGGTAATTAATTTTCCACTTTCAGCACCTTTTCATGGAAGGACATTGGAAGAAATTCGTTAAAATCCTAGTAATTCAAGACCAATTAAATAAACATGCCCTAAAAATGAAACACATTAATAAATACTTAGCATTACAAATTCAAATGATGTTTCTCCTAGTAGAAATGTCAAGTTCTGTCCATATCATGTTTGACATGCACAAACATGATTATCAAATCTAAAGTTCAGTATTCCCTAAAAATGGAATATAATTTTTACATAAAACTTAGAAGGATTATCTTCTCTTGAGAAATAAGGAGAAAGGCCTACCTCAGGAATAATTTTTAGGTATATAGCTCCAGCAACCTCAGCCTCATCCAAGCATGCATGATAAGCAGAAATCTTCAATATCAGTCATGCTGGGAGAGCATGAAACATCAACAAACTATTTAAAAATTTTCAATATAGAGTAAACTCAAATGGGGAAGTTTGCAAGTTAAATGTAACATGTTTTTTTTTTCTTTTTCCTCGAAGACATGGAAGAGAAAATATCATTCCACCAATCAAAGATGGAAGAGAGATCCAAGTAATACAAGAATTTGACAGAGACCACATGTTTCACAACCCTAACAATTATATTATTATAAATCAACTGGAAACCCTTGATTAACTCTCATGGAAGCTGAAGATCAACCAATAAAATGAATATCAACCCGTAGTAAGCTTGGAGGGGCTGATTATCATTTATCACAACCACAAGGGTGCAGGTTCAAATCATGTTACCAATCAGAAAAAAAAAATGTTTGAAATGGAGAAATGAAAAGAAAATTACATCTCAAAATTTAGCTTCATGTAGTGTAAATAAAGTTAAATTTAAGTGAAGTCACAAGAATTTAAAACGATTCTATGCTTCTAGCTTAATTCAAAGACAATTTTATGAAAAAGAGTGTGTGTCCCAAACTTCAATGCTCGATCCGAAGGAGGATAGGCTTATTGTGTCACAGATAGCAACAATGTGTATAAGATATCTTTAAGGCAAGGGTCTCTCATCCTTTCCCATGATTTCATTTCCACTGAGTTGTTTTAGTGAGTATCCAACCAAACTTTCGTTTGATACATAGCACAAGAAAGTTCGACAGAAAATATCATTTACCATGTAAGTGTCTAAGCATACTTACTTATTTGCCATATTTTCAATGCGTACTTCAATGGCGGAACTTGCAGATGTCTAGAAAGCATAAATCTTCAAATCACCATCAAATGAGATGCAAACTTCTTCAGCTTGATCCAATGCCTTTCTCTCCCACCATGTCCCAGCAAGCAGAACACCACCTCCACTTCCATCACCAACTTTCAAACAGAAGAAAATAATGAGTTTCAAGAGTACATACGTAGCTTCAAAATGTTAAATGAATATGTCCGTGCAAAATAACTTATGTGTAATTCTGTATCCTCCTCTCTAAACTCATCCTCAAAATAATCACCACCTTCTACAAATGTTTCTGCACACAATTCATGAAACTCAGGGATGATCCCTTGAATTCGTAATTAATCTTTCCTTACATACTTTAGTTAGCAAGCAGGGGCGGACCCAAGTTGTCATCATATGGGGCGGCCGCCTCAAGTCGCATCTTGAAGTCCCAGAGAGTCAGATGGGGCCCTAGGCCATGCCCCACATATATCCAAAAAATTGCCCCACATGTCTCATGTCTAAGACTTCGTCTCCTTCTCTCTTTTTTAAAAAATGCTCTAGTTTTTTACCATATTCTCTCCTGTTGTCTTCCCACAAAAATTATGGGTTCGATCATTCACAAACTATCAAAATCTCAGATAGTCTCTCACGATTCGATCCAGCACTGTTGCCTGTAAGGGTTGTTGGATTTCTTTCCCCCCTTTTCCTTTATACTTTTCCCTTGTGGATGATTTGGTATTGGAAATCAATTATGTCCTTATTTTTTACTAATCCATGGTGAAAAGATAATCTAGACTTTTGCATGTTTCTTCTTCCACTTTCGTTACGATTTCAAACACTCGTCTGACAACTCCTTTTGTAACACCCCGACCCCTAATGGCCTATTAATTATAATTAATTATTTGATTAGTTAGTAAGCTAGTTTAGAGTCTAAGTAGCCAGGGTTAACAACGAATCGTGTGTGCGAAGTTTCGCACGATTCGGAGCGCGTTTGGGTAGGATAGAGAGTCGTTTTACTAATTGGGTAGGGTTTTCAGGGAATTTATGAGATTATGAGTTTTTGTGAGTTTGGGTGCATTGGGTAGGTTTCGTCGTTTCATGAACTTTAACCTTCGGTCGCGTTTCGATTTGACGCATCGAAGAGGCCCGAAATCCATTAATTATATGCGTGGGCCGACCCGGACCTTAACCTACCAACCCAACCCAAAGCCCAAGCCCATGACCCATATACTTAAGTATCCTACCAACCCCACTTATACTTATCTTCCTTTTCATTCATTTCATTCATTTCACTTGACTCAACTACAACACAGCAGCCGACTCATATTTCTTCTCTCCATTTCCTTCATTTCCTTCTCCTCCGTTGACGAGCACGGAGTTCCGGCGACGGAAACCAATACACCCATCATCTTCTTCAAGCTTCCAAGAGTCTATTCATACACTTTTCTAAGAGTTTCACCCACAACCCATTTAAAGGTAAGCTTTCAAAGCTTGGAAACCAATTATCTTCTTCCTCCTTGGTTAGAAATGGAGTAGATAGGCTTACCTTGACCTTGGCATGCATGTGTAGGAGCTATTTGGGATTTGGAAAGTGTTTCACCTCATTTGGAGCTTCCAAAGTGTTTTCTTCCTCCATTTTCTTCTTAGATTTGAGGTCACCACATCACTAAGGCAAGTCAATAGTTATATTAATGCTTGATATGCATGTCTACCTTGATTTGTTTGATAAAAATCATGTTTTAGATTACCTTGGCTCAATTGATACTTTAATAGTTGAAAACATGATAATATGACTCATTAGTTGAATGGAATGGATGTAGAGTTTGATGGCTTGATTAGTAGTTTTAATAGGTTGTTATTAAGTTATTTTCATTCCTACATATTGTGCTAATCAGGTCTCAGAAGTAGAAAATGGGAAAAGTCCCATTCCAGCCCGGAACAGGGGCTCTGCCCAGTTTTCGCAGGCTTCTCGGTCGACCGGCCTGCAGGTCTCGGTCGACCGAGACAACAGAGCCCAGTCGACCGAGCCTTGTGCAGATTTTGGCCAATTTTCCTTTTTGAAGGGATTTTTACCATGTTTTGTAGTGGACCTTGGTGGACCTTTGGATACCCATTTGTGGACTCATTTGGTTTATTATGAGGACGTCTTGAGCCGGCGTTCGTCATTGTTGATTCGGTTGTATCGAGAGTCAACTTAATTCAATCTTGAATGGTACGGGACAACGGGATACTCTTCTTTAAATCTATGCACGAAGATTATTCGTCCGAGTATCGCGAACCCTAACCCCTTCGTTGACTGAATAGGTTGTGCGATGCTTCAGGGTTTGCACTTTACTTAGGATTGGATTGTTTATTCGCTTTGATTCCAAATGGTACCTTTGAGTACTATCTTCTACATGCGATGAGCATGTTCTTTAGTTCTAATTGCTTTGCTTTATTAGAGGATTGCTTTGAGAACTTAGAGGTTGGACTTAGGGTCCCCTTGTATTGTTTTGTTCGTTTCGTTATTCGTTTGAAGTGTTGAGGCTAGGGAGCTTTGATTGTCAAGCTTTGAGAGGACTACTATTGCTATTGGTTTGGGATTTGATTTGTTTTGGAATAAAGTAGTTCTCTATTGGTATTGAATCTTGTTCGCGCAAGAAACCTAGCCCTTCACCTATGTTTTAGGATTCTTTGTGTCAGGCACCACTTAGCTGTTAACGTTCAACACAGTTGGGGCACCGACTGTGGGAGAACACGATACCACCTCGAAGCAAGATAGAGCCAGAGCTCACGGAGCCCGAGCTACTTGAGCTGAGAGTTATATATTTCCTCGAGATGTTTGTTTTGTTTTGTTATAGCAAGATAGAGCCAGAGCTCACGGAGCCCGAGCTACTTGAGCTAATTGGTCCTCAAAGCAAGATAGTACCAGAGCTCGCGGAGCCGGAGTACTTGAGCTACGAGTTGTTTGGATATTGGATACTGGGTTTTTATCCCATTTGATGATATAGATTAGCTTATGTGGATCGCCTACTTTGATAGTTGTTTATGATTCGAATGCAATGTATCTCTTACGATCGGAGTACTATGCATATCTTATAATCATGGTTATCGTTTACTCCCTTTAGTACTGCATATCTATGTGATTTCTATACCTATTGCTTTGCCATCCGTTGTGTTGATGATACTACTCTTGGTGCATAGGTACCGAGCTCTTCTACCCCGAGGCGGAGGAAACGACAGAAGAAGTTCAGGCAGATCAGCCTGATGACTTCTTAGAGTACAGTACGGACGGCATTGTATAGCCGTGATGACCCCGTACGCGAGAGCTTCACGATAATCCTCTTAGCCTCATCTTTTGGTTTCTTTATCCTTTTGCTTAGGCCCAGTTTTCGTGTGGCCTTTTTACTTGTAAATAATATTTTGTAATAGTCTTAAACTTCAATCTTAACTTTGATACTTAGTATATTGCTCTTAAACTATACATTTATAAGATACCCCTTGTTATATGAAGCTTCCGCTATTGTTTAATATATTCGAGGAAAATGTTTATACCTCACAGCGGTCTTCGATCCAGATGGGACACGATTAGGGCAAGTGATATGTTATTATCATTGGAAAAGTTTTAAATTGACCCTAATCTCACGCATAACCCCGGTTTTACTTTTGGGGGCGTGACACCTTTTGTTGATCCGCGATATAACTCCTATTGTTCTTGTAATCTGTGTCTATTGAGTCTTATATTGATGGAAGGGATTTTGATTTGTAGGTTTTTGGCATAAACTGTTTGATTTAAAGAAATTAAAAATTGGATCCAGTGTGAACTGAATTTCTTATTGACCATGTGCCTTTGGGTTTATGATTTTCTTAGATTGTTGTTGTATCATGTTTGCCTTAATTGTTACATATATTGCATAATTTTCACAATTATGCTCTCCATCATGTATTCTCGTTCTTAGGGAGGCGAATGATATTATAAGTTTTCTTACCAAGGATATCATTTTTTCAATTTACCAATGTCTGCCCCACCTAATCGAAAATATTCTTGGGTCTGCCAGCAAAAGCCACAACCACTTCACCACTTCAGAATGCATGTATTACTAAATTGTGAATGACGTGCCCAAAAATGTCAATGGCATTGGATAAGCATGAGCTAACCAAAGGTCCTCTATGAAGAAGCTAATGCCAAAAGCCAACAAAAGCACTTCTAGAGAGGAACTAGATGACTAATATGTTTTGTTATTGTACGATTGGTACTTGGTACTCATGTTTGATTTCTATCCCAGATAGATTTTGATTATAGGGAACATTAAGGTTCACCAAAAAGTGGAGGAAAACTTGCAAATTGGTTCTTCATTTCTTTTTCTTTTTTTTGCCCTTTTTTCACATCTTAGTCGGATCACCGGTCGGGGCTTTGGTCCACACAATGATGGATGGGATTGTATGATTAATGTTTAAACACAATACTATTAAATCACGATAAATACATAGTAAATTAATTGTTTGGTCAATTTCCTTTACCGGTGAAGTAAAGTGAATTGTTAAATGCAAAGAGAGAACAAAAGTGAAAGTTTGGCAAAATCAAAAGGTGAAAGAGTAGCTCTTTGAATATTTATTTTAAGAAGAGTTTTTTCATAAGGGTGCTCATGGATAGGGTCGGCTTGTGTTGGGTCTGGCATGGGGTTTATGCTATAATAGATGGGCTGTGCATAGATTTTTTTATTTAGACTCAGTGGTTGAGATTCGGAATCCTTGCCCGGCCCAAATATACATATATAATTGTAAGAGAGGGAGTAGTAATGGGGGGACTCAAATCCATGACCTCTCACAGAAGGTGATATGACCAGACCAGCTGGGCTAGCCAAGGATATGGTAAGAAACTCACTTTTTTCGTTCTATAAGTCCAACAAGGGTCGGGCTCGGGCTTCATCATTCCCATGTGTGCTAGGCTTAGGCCAGCAACACTCAACCTTGGGCTAGGCTTAGATTTTTAGTTTAGAAGTCGGGCAGTTTTGGACATTCCTCATCCTAGCCCAGCCTGGTCCATGAACAACTAAAGTTTTTCTTGTCATTCAGTGGCATGAGAAATTGCACCTAAAAGTCAGTGTTTATGGAGTCCAAAATGGTTTATACTTGGATTTTTGGGATTCGAGTCCTTTGGGTAATTAAGGTGGGGTCCAAAGTAAAGTAGACACCCTCTGTTACTATATATATACATATATATATATATTCTTTTATTTTTTGTGCTCATGTTGCACATTACTTTGCCCTGTTAAGAAAAAAATTTCTTTATTTATTTCTCCATTGCCTTTTTTTTCCATGAAAACGAACTTTTGGGATAACCCAAGCCACTTTCCAAAGTAATAAATTATTTTATTAAATTTATTTATCTAATAATAAAAATTTAAGAAAATATTAAATTTAAGTGTGTTGCTAGTTTTATGTTAAAGGAAATGGAAATGCCTACTTTGAATGGATTTGGGCACCCACGCAGTGTTACCGCTGCTTGTATGGGTGGTAAAGTTGCACTTGCAAGTTTTCCTCCAATCTGAGAGGAGGAAAACCTGCATTAACAGCCATACCATTGATGTATACGGCGAAAATTATGTATTTGCAAGATTTCCTTCCCTTTAAGTAGAGGAAAACCTACAAACGGATTTCTCTTATATTTTGCCTTTTTTTTACATCTTGGTAGGGTCACGGGTCGGGGCTTTGGTCCACACAATGATGGATGGGCATGTATAAATAACGTTTAAATTCAATACTATCAAATCACACAGTAAATTGCTTGTTTGGTCAATTTACTTTACCAGTGAAGTAAAGTGAATGGTTAAATGCAAAGAGATAACAAAAGTAGTCAAAAGGCGAGAGAGTCGCTCTTTGAATTTTTATTGTAAGAAGAGTTTTTTTTCTTTTTATAAGGGTGATCGTGGACAGGGCCGGACTGCATTGGGTCGGGCATGGGGTTTAGGTTATAATAGATGGGTTGTGCCTAGAATTTTTTTATTTGAACTCGGTGGTTGAGATTCGGAATCTGGGTCAGATCATGGGTCAGGGGTCGGCTCCACACAATGATGGATGGGCACGTCTAGTTAACATTTAAATGCAATAATATCAAATCATGATAATTCGCCCGTGTGGTACATTCACTTTACCCAACCTAGATTGGCCCACTTGGGCTAGGCTTCGATTTTTTATTTGGCCCGTTTAATAGATGCGTCACTCTAGGACTCAATTGGAGAGAGTCCGAAGCCAAGCCCAGCCTAAACACACAAATAATTATAGGGTAGGGGGGGGGGGGGGGGGGGCGCACTCAAACAGATGACCTCTCAGATACGGTGATATGACATGACTAGTTGAGCTACAACCTAGGATGTTAGATGAATTTTTTTTTTTTTTTTTTGTTATTATATAAGTTAAACTCAGGCTATGCTTGGGCTTCATCAATTCCAGGCGGACCGGTCTTGGACAAGCAACTTCTGGCCCGTCCTGGGCTTGGGCAGGCGTCAGGCTTCTAATTTAGAACTTTGGCCGAGCATGTACATTCCTCAGCCCAGTGCAGCCCGTCCCATATACAACTCTTTTTTTTTTTTTTTGTCATTTAGTGGCACGAAAGAATATATTTTTAACATATTTTTATTTTTCAGAAGGAACATGTGGTTTTTGAAATTTAGTATCGTTCGATGTGATCCGTTTCTTTTTATTGTCTCTTGAATTAACCATTTACTTCACATCATTGGTAAAGTAAGTTTAACAAATAGGAAATAGTTAGTGAGTAAGAAGTGAACACATAGGGTGGGGTCCACACTTGATTAAATCCTACTGTGAAAAATCAATATAATCTCGACTTTTGGTCTTGACTAATGAAACACATGAAATTAAGCCATATAGCCATATAGGGCCATAACAGACCACCATGCTTCCACAACTGACGTCCTCGATGACTATCACTTTGGCAGTAGGTAGCTCTTTTTTCCCTCTTGAGGTGGCTCACACTCTAGGTAGCCCTATCCGCGGCATATCTCACTTTAGCCGTATGTAGCCTTTTTCTCTTTTTGTTTGTTTTTTTTTTTTTTTCAAACGGCTCTCACTCTACCCTATGTAGTCCTTTTCGGGACTTGACTTGAGACACATCGAAGGCTGGCTCTTAGACCAAATTTTATGTACCTAGACAACTTGCTAAGGGCCCCATGATTGATGGAATGCATCAAATCAAGCCTGTAACTATTTAGGACTGTAACAAATCAACAACCATTTCTGTTATTTAGGATGAAAGGGTGATGATAGAGGTGGTCTTCATAATCCGCAAGGAAACAAGGATTTCCCCTATGAATTCTTGGATAGGCACTGTCCTTAATAGCAGTTGCTTCCTGGTAGAGAAGCCAGTGTGACATAGGCAAATCACTGGCATGTGTCATTGAATCTGGCGTCAGAGTTGTCATTGATTCTCTCGACATTGTTTTGGATGCTTCTCTCTCTCAAAATAGGATGCATGACAGAAATTTGAGATTGGCTCTTTAAAAAAACAAGAGGGCTTTAAGATACTGTCAACCTTAAAAATCAAGTTCATAAGACAATTTAGTCTACCAAATTTTCCTACTTGTGGGGCAATTGGTCTAGGAGCAACACTAAAACTTGAGCGCCAAGGGATCCCTGGGCATGTGTAAACCAAGGTCTTTTTGGCATCACAAGGAGATTTTTTTTTTTTTTCAAAAATAAAAGAAGAAAAACTTATTTGGCACACACTTTCTATCTATTTGTGCACTTCTATAAAAATCTGTCCTCTCTCTCAATTATCCCTCACAAAATGCCCCCCCCAAAGAAGATTTTATTTGTTCATTATAAGAATGACGATGCCAAACATGCCCTAAAGAGCCAAGACAACTCAACGGTGAGTGTGTTTGGTTTTCGAGTTTCAATTTTCCAAGACTGCATCATCCATAAACCTCTCGCTTTCAAGTGGGTGGGCTGGCAGGTTTAACTTGAAGGGTGGGCGTCATGGGTCGCAAGGTAGGTTCCAAATTAATGTGATGACCATAAACGGGAATTTGGGTCATCAAATGAAAGCAGGTTCTAAAATAATGCGATGACAATATGTGGGAGGAGGAAAGATAGAAAAGTCTCCTTATGGATGAGAGAGCTATATAGTTAGTCCCACCATATTATCTTTCATCTTAATTTAATAGCGTTGAAGTTTAATGGCACCTTATCCGTAGATGTTTTTGAGACTCAATCCAATGGTGAGTGAGGATTCAATGAATGCAAAATAGATGTTTTTGAGACTCAATCAAATGGTGAGTGAATGCAAAATTAAGTCTGATATCAGATCGTGAGATGATATGAGCATCAAAGGAGTTGCATTGATCAAAGGTGTGCCCACGTGGCCGTATAGAATTTAAATGCACTTGTTGTCTCCTTGTAGGAGAAGAAGATAGGCAAATATGGCGATACATATCACATATCAACCAGGAAATCAGAATCAAGTCTCATTTCTTTTCTTTAGTCAGACAATCAAGATAGGCAAATATTCTATTGTGGTTTATTTTCCAACTGAAAACTAAATTGAAAAGGCATAACATTTTTCTGACTCAAATAACGATCATGAGTTTGCTAATAGGAACCTTCAAGAAAAGCCATTATATGTTTACCAAAACAAAGGCATTATACTAATCACTTCCCATTCCTGCAAAACAATTCCCAATTCCAAACTCATCAAAGCCCCAAGAAAAAAAAATGTCTTCTTTCTTCATGCCACTGACTCTCAACAATAGCAACAAAATAACCAAGTCAAACAGTTTCACCGTTTGAAAGGTGGGACATGAGATAGAGGAGGAAGAAGGGAAAGAAAAGAAGGAAAAAGATGCAAGACACACCCCGCGGCAGCTTCTTGTCATGTCCTCATTAGATACCCCATGAGGATTCCCAGAAAGGCAACAAGCACCATGAACAAGAAGGAGAAACCACCACCACGCCGTGTACTGACTTCTCGCCTCAACAATTCCTAAACAGTAGTAACCAAGGAAAAATAATTAGCAATGAAGCAATAAAACATAAAAATACACAAACACAAAAAATTCTCATTTCAACACACATCTTTGAGATCCAAGATTATAGATTCCGAGTAATCTGATTGTCTACGTATTGGCAGGGCAGGAAAGCGAAGCAATATGGCGATACATATCACATATCAACCATTGTTTTAAAAATCAGTCGGTACCTACCAAGTCGAGCTGCATCCTGAGTTGCCTCACTGATTTCGATGGGAAAAGGGCAAGATTAATATTTCTCTTCAATTTCATGTTGTGACAAGAAGCAGGAGTTTCAGGGGTCCTTTTGCAAGGTGAATTTGAAAGATTTCAATAACATTTATTTTTTTTGAAAGAATAGCATTCAAAGATTGGAGGTAGTATTCATTCGACTCGGTAAAAAACAAAATGTGGCCACTTAATACTACTTGAACTCATCCGTAATGGTTAAAACACAACTTAAAATTTTAGAATCATAATTCATACGACACCATTTTATATTTTCTTAAAGATTTATATATCATTTTGAAAAATCCTATAAGCGTTTTTAGGCTCGAAGGCAGGACTATATTTGCGCCGAGTACCATGGACCTTGAATGAATCAACTCGACTCAAGGGGGACCAAGTTGGCTGCCGAGTTGTTAGTTTTAAAAACCTTGATATCAACCATATTAGTATGATTCTCTTGCAAGTTATAATAATAATAATAATAATAATAATAAAGGCGTATCTGCAATATGATCGAATAAAGGCGTAATTGTGTGAATTTGGATATCACACCGATACTCTGTATTGGGTTTTTTCACCCTTGAATGGTACTCTGTATTGGTTTCTTGAAAAGCCAGTCTTTAAAACCCTGATTTTTAAAACAATCTTTGGGAACCTGCATGTATCTAGACTTTGTTTGTACATATCTTAAGCCGATGAGAATTTGACATAGGTGATTTACTTCCATCATCATCAACAACAACAACAACAAATACTCATCTAGGGTCGGCACATTAATGGATTACTTTCAATTGACTATACTAAAACTATATTATATGGATCATTATATTATGATTTAAGCATTTATAAAGGCAAACACACTAAAAATCCATTATGAGCAAAGGCTAATCTTTTATCATTTTTTTTAACATCGCCATCATAGCCTTATCCAATCTATTGAGGGTTGTCTTGGCAGGTCTACTATATAAGTACAGTAACTACAGGAAACAATTCATGTCTTGACGGGTTCTACAATATAACTACATTCATTGTTAAATGATTATTAAGGCATTAGTTATGCTACTCTCAGAAGCATGGTTTAAAATATCGGCCGATATGAACCGGTATCGATCCGATATTTTGGTGAGATATCCGGTATTGGACACCAAAATATCCCCAAAATATCGGTTTAGCGGATATATCGGCCGATATTTTCAATATATCAGCCGAGTGGAATAAACCTTTTTTTTTT
The DNA here is from genome assembly GCA_038049695.1 of Cinnamomum chago. NCBI lineage: Eukaryota > Viridiplantae > Streptophyta > Magnoliopsida > Laurales > Lauraceae > Cinnamomum > Cinnamomum chago. Next base: position 115,921,916 of record CP142453.1, on the reverse strand, counting down.
TTTCTTTTCCCTCATTCCCTCATCTTCTTCCTTTTTCCTCACCTCCTTAGAGCAGCCCCTCCTCCTTGGCTCCTTCTCTTCCATATTTCCACCACTCTTTCTTCAAGAAATCATTTTATTTGGTAAGAGAAAATCAACTTATCTCCCTTATTTTTACTATTATGTGTTCTTTGTTTTTTTTTAGATAAAACATAGAAATGAATGAAAAGATCATTGACATGTCATTTTTTTGTTTGAGTTGTGTTCTTCTCATAGATCTACACACTTTCATACTATATATGCTCATATATATGATTTTGGGTGTAGAATTTTTTTTTTTTTAAATCTTCTGGTTTTTTTTTTTTTGTTAAATAATTGTTGGAGTATTTATGATACTAAATACTAATGGCTTATTAATAGTGTGTAGATGATAGATCTACTCATACACATGATTTTGGATTTTTTTTAATTCTTTTATTTTCAAAATTTTTAATATTTGAATTATAATATATCAATTTTTTTTGGATTTTATCATAATAAGACAGCGAGTCAGTGACACAGACAGAACTCATGACTTAAGGTGACCGATATTTTGATTTATTGTATGTACTAATGGAAAAAAATATTATTTTCCAGCATTTTCTAATATTCTGGTTTTTTTGGGTATTTTTGCGAATGTTTTTGGATAAGAAAAAATTTTCACACCGCGACGGACCGATAACCACAACCGTTACCGATATGATATTGGTTTTTTGTCCCAACCGATACCACGACCAATACCGCGATTTAAAACCATGCTCAGAAGACAAAACTCTAGGAGGAAATCCTAAAATAGTACCCAGCATTACCCTCAAAGAAGCCACAAATCTCAGTGAAAGGATCATCAACTTTTCAGTCAACATAGCCATCTAGTAAGGATCACCTACAACTCTTACTTTTCCACAGCACTAATCAAAGCCATGCTCCCTTCAACTGCGCATTCTAACATGTTCTTCTGCAATACTTCATTCCAAGTGCTTCTGGTCTCCCCCTTCTAGCTTCCTGCACTTATAACCCTTCAATTCACCACAACTGTGCAGTCTCTGGTGAGTCTGGTCTACTTTTCTGTATACATTACAATTCATCTCAAATGATTTTCCTTTCTTATTGCAGCTATTTGTAGGTTCCTTCTTATGTGCACAACATCCTAATTCTATCCTCTCTGGTAATCTCACAACTGTCCTAGCATGTAAATCTACAATTTTTTAACATTTCTTTTCAAAAAAAGAAAGGACAAGGAAAAAAGCTGCTAAATCAGCCATTACACAACGGTTTTGCGCCTGGCTTCAACACCGCATTTCAGAACCATGACGTGAATAGCAGTGTTCTCTCCTTCCCCATGAAAGTTGCTTTGGAAAAGAAACTCATCCTTGATGACAACTTGAGGAGATATATATATATATATATGTATATATATATATATGTATATATATATATAGAGAGAGAGAGAGATTCTCAAAAACTCCCATTTAAAAAAGGGGAGTTTTTGCCCCTTTTGATTTGTCCAATGAGATAGTGCCAACTCACATGTGCCAAGCAAAATAATAGGAGACAACTAGTTTTAAGGAGAAGATAAGATAGTTTCAAGGAGATTAATTAAATCATTTAAAGATGGAGAAAACGTAGGAAATAAAAATGATTAGGATAACCGTAAAGTCCACCTCAGCAATCTCCCTCTTCCCTAATTCGTTGGAAATAGGGGCATTTTGTAGCCCTCCTCATAAATATATCCTAAGCTCAAGCTTAGGATAAGGTAAGCTCAAAAGTGTGGTGGGAACATGAGGATGGGGATAGGGGGATTTCAAGAACTCTCTGGGACCCTCCTCTTTGCAAAAAATCAACCCCAACTGTGATTTCTATTATCTCCATCTGGGCCACAAAAGTTTAATGGTTGATTGTCCATTCGGATCGGTACATAGTCAATCCAACGATCTAGTAAATTCGGATCTGACCGAAAGTTGGTGGGCATGTGCAATTCAGAAGGATCGTGTGCAAAAAAAAAAAAAAAAAGGGAGAACATTCTGAATAAATTTGACATAGCAACAGATTTGCATGAACACAAGATACTGTACACAGAAGGCAACAGCTAAAATATGGTCTCCAACAAGCACCCTAGCCAAATCAGCATTCTTAGAGAAGTGTCTGCTAAAGCTAGCAAAAAAAAAAAAAAACTCACACACACAAATTGTTCGGCAATGTAAAAAAATAGATTCCAAGCATAAAATATTAACCTTAACCAATCATTCCTGACAATGTACAGACAAAAAATTTGAGTAGGCAAGCAAGTCAACATATATTAGATGTTTAAAAGGAATTCAGTAGAAGCCCTCTCACCAATTCCTGATGAAGTTTACTGTTTTGCCGAATGGCAGAATTTTTCTCCTCAGTTAGCCTTAAAATTTTAGATTTCACCTGAGATAAAAAAAGAAATCAATTTGTGTATTATTCAAAGCAATGACACAATATACCAGAAATGGACCAAGTAGAATACTGTTATTTTTAGAAACAGTGACTACAGATAAAGCTCCAACTTCAACAAAATGGATATTAATCAATACCAAGGTAGGTAAAATATGCATGAAGGAATGTTTGGCACTTCTTGGTAAGGTGTACAAAATGAAACTGCAACTGCAGAAGGTAATGAAGCCACTTGCAAATTATACAGAACAAAGACATCACCTGCATTTTACTTTAGATATAGGTACTATCACACAAAATGGAACACCAGGAACAGATGAATGCTATTGTCCGCATGCAGTCTACATTGAAATATTTTTCAGAACCTTTTCATGTCAAAATGTTGGGCATATTTCAATGTTGCACTTGGGAGACAACGTAAAGTTGTCTGTTTTTCTTTTTTACTTAGCTTATCTGTTATTCTCTTTTAAATTTTCTTTCTTTTTCTGTTTAGTAGAAATTGTCAAAGCTTTATTAATACAAGGATTACATCATGAGAAAAGATTTCTCAACTGACATGAGAACAGCTGCTTTAGGAAGAAATTACACTTTTATTCTTGTATTCCAGCAGTAAGCAAATATAGCCGTACATTCCTAAACTATTGTTGGAAATAGGTGGGCCTCGTGGATAGATTTTCAAAACTTTTGACCCACTTAACTCAGGGATCAAGTACCCATAAGGCTATAAACCATATCCAGGATGCAATCCCTCATTCTCATCAATCATATATAGCAGTAAACTCTATCTAAAAGATAGAAATCAGCAACACCATGCAACCAAAATAATCCACAACAAATAGAGAAGCAGATTATACCTTTGGAGCCCGGTAGTGCTCTAAAGGAGAAGAAAACAATTAGGTTGAACAAGAACTCTTTTTAAAGCAAATTAGGATCTTCAAGACCTTATTGTCTTCCATGCTATGACCCACTATCAGATATCTTTTCTCAAGAAGATTGGTGGAAACTTCAAGAGAAAACCAAACTAGAAACTCCAAGGAACTAGAAGAGAAAGAAAGGAGAGAGAGAGATATGCAACAATTGCACAAAATAGGGGGCTGGGCGTGAATTCCAATGCTGGACGTCCAGCCCCCTTTTGGTCTCTTTTATAGCCCTTTCAAGACTCCTCTTTTCTTATTTGAAATAGTAGTCCAACTCTCATTACAAATTAGTAAATTCCTCGTTTTTCTAATTACTATAGAAGTCCCACTTCCACAACAATTAGTAACTTACTATTACTACTATTAGAAGTCCTACTTCAAATAGAAATAGTAACTTTCTAATTCCTTCCTTTTTGAGTTCATTTAGGATTAGTATCTTAATATCTTGGGCTAGCGTGGGGACTATTAGGGATTCCATAGAAAGCTAACTCCAACTATAACACCGCGACCCCACATCTCATGTGCAATCCGGGCCCACAGTTAATTGCAAATAACACCACTATATAAATGCAATTACACTACAGTCTTTGGAATATATTACAATGAAGACCCTAAACTTCCCAATTACCATAAGTAGGCCCCTCTATCAATATCCATGGATCAATTGGAATAAATCTGTCCCATCCAATCTTAGATCCACATCTTATTTTCCTTGAGCCACAATTAATCACAGCGATCATCAGTACCGTTCAATTAACTCTTAATTGAATGGGCGCGCACTTACTAATAACAAATCCATTAATTGGCACAAGGGGATAATATAGATAGATTTCATCTTGACCATTGAATATTCCCACAGTTCTACTACCATGTACCCAAGACACCAAGGTGTTGACCTACAGTTGGCCTCACTCATTGGTGACTCAAAGCAAATGAATAGACAGAAACTTGAGTTCATCAATGTCTCGGGATTGAGAGCCTATTGCTAGGAAATTATGAGAGCAGACCTTAAAATCGAGACAGTATTCCATAAGGTGCTTCTCATGGTCTTTCAATACATCTAATGTACCAGCACCATGATCCAGAATCTTACATTCTGATGATCGAGACAAATCACACTATCTCATAGTGACCAAAGTGTTGCAGCCTTACCAGATGACATGCCCAGTCTTATCACTGGTTCTGAAGATATTTAAGTATAAGATTTGTGACACGTCTCCCATATGCGGATCTCATCCATATACATATATCACATCTAATATACTAATGGGACCCGGTTCATCTCATGAACCATCATGTCATATACTCATATGTATTGGTCATGTGCATTAAGTAATAAAATATCATTCATCTTATGAAAGGAAATCATGATTTTATTGATAAATAAAGAAATTAATCAATTTATTACATAATCTAATTGATTGAGTCTATACAATATAACAACTATAACGTGCATATACAACTTAATATAACCGTAGAGTGCCATGGATATTACAGGTCCACGGATTTTGCATAAAGTGCTAAATGTGATGCAGATATGTAATATATCTAACAGATTTCTAGTTATATAGATCCAGAGAAAGAGCAAAAGAGATATTTCACGGCCAAACACTCAATACATCCTAAGCGACCAATTAAAAAGAAAATAAAAGAGAAAAAAAATCCTAAATCCCTAAACCCAGCTCAATTCTACAAATGGCCCTGAAAGGCTTCCAAAATAGTCTTTTGAGCTTATGCATAATGACTCCAACAATTTTATCCAACGACATACAATTTAATGATCATCCATAGCTTCAACTAGGTGGACAAAACTAAATGAAATCAGCAGTCAACCTGAAATTGTGATGAGAAGGCCACCAAAAATAGAGCAAAATCAACTATAAAAATATAAACAAAAAAGTATTCCCAGGGTCACAGCTCTTGAATCCCATGAAACACCCAACTCTGTCACCTGTTGAGACTTGAGAGGCATAAGCACTCATTTTTTTCAAGAATTAACAGTTATCGTATTAATTAAGAAAGGAGTCACAAACATGAAAGAAAAGAGCATTATACCTCTAAAGGACAGATTCTATCAACCCCCTATTTAGCCAAAGCACCCCCCACACCATCCTCAGATCAACTAACATGACAAATGACCACATGCGTAGAAATAGAGAGAGGGATTTGATCTCATTGAAGAAAAACTGATATTTTGAAGGACCCAAAATAGTTGAATTCAAGGGCGGACGTAGGTGTTATGATGCGGGTGCAACCGCACACCAACCAAATGAAATTCCGGGGTCCGCCATTGGTTGAATTCATCCAAGTTAAAGCATTGAGTTGAGAAAGTAGTCACTTTCTAAAATTAACTCCTTTAGAAAATTGCCCAAGGACATACAAAGAGCTTCCAATACGGTTAAGACCCCCACCGCACTGGAATCTTTCACCCCCACTTGCTTGGAAAACATGAACAATAATTTACCTTTAGAATTCCAAAGGACGCTGCCAATACCCTCCAGGTTTGGTTTGCTTCTTGCCACACCATCAACATTACATTTCAAGAAGCCATGAGGGGGAGGGTACCATGATACTGACTTTATCTTGTGGGGACCACATTTCATGCAAGTATCCCAATTTCTCATAATGTCATCTAGATTTACATCTTTAAATTCCTTCTTGGCCCACAATCGCTTTGCCACTTGAACAACAACCAATGAGTAGAGAGCATCAATTGAAAATCTAAAGCTACTAAAAATTGTGTTATTTCTTTCTTTCAATAGACCAAAGAATTGCCTCCACGCCAGAAGACCGCATCCATGCAAATGACCCAACCCCCATGCCTTCATTCAAATCCTGAAGAGAGTTAGGGAAACACCAATAGAACCCACAAAGCTAGAAGAAATTTTTCCAAATTTAAACCACAAATTCTTTCCATAACTCTGCACTTCATTGTCTCTCTCTAAATAATCAGATGCCCGTTCTAAAGGTATACTTGGGATTTCAAAAAAAAAAAAAAACTACTTCAAAATATACGAACTGCTGTTTTGGGCATAAAATGAGCTAAAAAGTTTTTTGAGGTGTTTTTCTTCTTCCTCCTCTTTTTTTAGATGGAACTTAAACAAAAAAAGGTTAATAACCAATACTGACTGCTTTTGAGTTTTATGGATAAAAACAATATTTAGGGGTTATATTCAAAGTTGGCAAGTTTTTTATCAGATTAGATTTTTCTTTTAGCTTGCTTATGGTAGGTATGTACTGATACAAGGAAAAGGGCATCTTAATAAACTGACGGTTAGGCCAGCATTGTTATATGGATCTAAATGCGGGGCCCAAAAAAAAAAAAAACAGAACAAGAAGACAGTCAAAATTGATCTATGGATTAACCAGAAAAAAATAGACTTAGGAATAAGCACATGAGAAAAAAATCTATGGATGGCTCCAAGCCTCCAATAGAAGAGGAAGTCAATTTACTGAGAAAAAAAAAAAGATGATTTAAAATCGAGGAATGTCGTCAAAATAGGCTTTTGCTTAGAAGACCAAAAGCAGCTTTGTAAGGAGATCAAAAGTGTTGCAAATACAGGGAATTTATTTGAATGGTTATAATGATTTTCTAGGGAAATAAATATATTATAAGAGTGTTTCTACTGCAAGAACAAGGAATTGGGAGGAAAGGGATACTTGTGAGGTTCCACTCTATGATGTGTAGAATCTTTAAAAAGTGCAACTTACCATGTCGGAGATGTAGTGGACACAACACAGATGTGGATTCTTCTAGTACAAATTTAAACATTATTTTGAAAGAATATAAGATTTTTGAGCTTTTGAATTCAAAGTAAGATGCTGAAATGTTTATTACTAGTTTATTTAGAGAAAGATTTGTATATAATTTTTCTTGGTGTGATTTTTGCACAATAAATTTCATTTAAAAAATAAGCATCTATTTAAATTTATAAATTATCCATGAATTATGGATTTCAGGATTTGTTGAACAGAACACTTTGCACTGGTATCAGATTCTGTAACACATAGCCTTACTCATGCAACTTAAATTGTAATCAAGTTGATAGTAGTGACATGTTACGGCTGTAGAGTGACAAAAGCATTCTATATAGAGATGATTGACGTATAACTCATCACCCTACATAGACAAAATAAGGCTTCAATGATGATGCTAAGAATTGGTTTTTAGCATTATTATGGAAATCGAAATCTTATGATGATCATTCAAGGGCCTGAAACTAATTGCATCATGAATCATATTGAGAATAGTAGGCTTCTTTGTAAAAAAATGAAAAATAATAATAATCATCATCATCAAAGCCTTGTCCCAACTGTGTTGGCGTCGGCTAAATGAATTCTGTTTCTCCATTCCAATCTACCCTAAGCCAACTCCTCCTATAGGAAAAATGAAAAATAATTAGTTACTCATTCCATCCATTGTAGCATCAATGCAGTGACAAATCAAACTATGATACAATCATATGAAAGACATCATTGACATACATCAATATACTATACTGTAAATTATATATGCGCGAATATTTAAATATGTTAAATATATCAATGCTACTAGGAAAAATAAGCTAGCTTCAACTTTTATGCTCATAAACAAAAAATAAAAAATAAAAGTAAATTCCAAACAATCAACTTTACATGGTTAGGAAGTGTCTCTTGAAGTTTAAAGTGATTCATGGGGGGAAGTTTTTTGATTTAGGATATCTAGTTTTCTTAATGATTTAGTTTCCTTTAAAAATTAGAGTCCCATTAGGAAATGGACATTCAACCCTTGATATAAATATGTAATCCCTCCATTAAGAGAGACGGCTTATCGTTGTTCAATAAAGATTATTATGGTATCCCTATAGTTGCGAGTGTTTCTCTTCAATTGAAGAGTGCTCATGTGTGTTTAATTCCAAGAGGAATTTGGCCAACACCCATTGTAGAGTTGGTCCTCGCTTGAATCCATATAGGATTTGGCAAACTCTCCCATGAAGTTAAGTTTGTCCACATTCATTCCACTTTCGTTCACGGATCCACGGCTGCATCAAATGAGTACCAAGTTCAATAGGGATTTTTTTCCACATTTTCTGCTCTAAATCAACATCTTGGAAATTTTAGGTCAGAAGTAAATGGTCATGATATTTTGCTATGGCACACAAATTATTCCCATGCATTATCACACATCATGAAAAGATTCAATAAGCTAAACGTAAATCCCAACAAATTACTACAGGCATTATTATCACACATCATGACAAGATTCAATAAGCTAAACATAAATCCCAACAAATTACTACAGCCTACAGGACTCACCTCTGCAGACTTGTCTTGAGGCTCATCCGACCCTCTTGAAACCTGCAACAAGCATCACGACACAATTACAAATCTCACCCTTCAAAAAGAAAAGAAGAACACAGAATCAATGAACACCAACTCAAAATCAAAAGTGACCACGCAAGAAAAATTACATGAGTGAACTCCAAGGCGTTCAAGTTCCCATTATCAGACAAGAAAGCCCTAGGTGGCGAACCCTCCTCAGCTTCCTCTGGAACTGGCGAGGGCGGTTGTGGTGGAGAGACATAAAATACTCTCAATTTGCACTCCTCAACAAGATTCCCCGACTCCTTATTAAACTGCACAAATCCACAACCAAATCTTCAGAAAATCAATCCTTCCATAAACAAAAAAACAACATCCAAACACGAATCAAAATCTACCATCTCCGGCGTAATGTCTTTGGCAGTCGTGCCAGGGTTTGCGATAACACACTGAAGGAGAAACTTATCCTTGCATTGCATATCCGGTGGCACCTCTCGCTGCGCCTGCATTGTAACTGAACAGAAAAAAGAAAAATTCACAATCTTTTTCCTCAAAATGATCAAATCAAAACCAAGAAAGAAAGAAAGAGAAATAGAGCATTAGATCATCATCCAATCGAATTCAATTCATTCATACCATTAACATCGCATGTGGAACGAGGCAGGACAACTCCAGTGTTGGGACGGACACAATATTTCTTCGGATTCGTCGTCTTCACCTACCAAAATGCACAAATCGACAGAATCACATCTTCAAACCATCAAAATCACTGATCTACAACGCAAAGAAAAGGGAAATTGGGAGAAGAAGAAGTGAAGATTACCTTAAAAGCGACATAATTGTCCGTCTTATTCGACAACTGAAGCGAACACGAGATCTGTTTCTTCAGCTCGACTTCTCAATCCGAAATCAAGAATCCAAGAAAATTCAGAAACCAAACCCTAGAAAACACACAAGAAAAAAAGAAAGAAGATTTGAGAAGAAGAGAGAACTGACAGGGGAATCTGAGTTCCTGAGGCTCGACGCTGATCAGGTCTCCGGAGCTCATGGCGAATGGATTTGTGGCTTGGAGAGGACGAGAAGCGCGAAAGTTTCCGAGTTTTCTTAATAGGGAACCGAATTTCAGCACACTCGTAGTTGGAGTTGGAGGGGAAAACAGAGGAGCAGGAGTAAGTAGTTTTAGTTTTAGTTTTAGATTTACCACGCTGGCCTCTTTTTCTTTGCTTTCGGAAAGCAAGTGCATTTCGCATGAGGTCGGAAACCAGGATCGATCCCTGGCTGTATTTGGTTTTGTGGAAAGCGACATGACTAGCCGCTTTGGCTTCGTTACGTGGTGTGGATTTGGTTTACCTGCGCTTCTTTTGCCATGCTTTGAACTGTTCTCTCTCACTCTCACTGTATTTATATTATATATATAAGTAAAACTTGTTTTGCCCGGACTGTGATATGAAGCTGTGAAGAATCATGATGGGAGTGTGTTGGAGACCATGCAGCCTTCTGCGCTGTACATCACGTAGAGTCCACGATGTCATTTTTTAGGTGACGGTGCTAAAAATCCTGCGGGTGTGATGTCGTGGAGAACTTATTTGATAATTTTTATCAAAATTATTTCCAATTAGTAGCATTGGCATAATCATGTTTGGCAATATTTCTTAATTTGGATTTTTTTTAACAAATTAATATTACTACATCCATGTTATAAATTATAAAGCAAAAGGTCAATCATTAGAAATATTCATATAATTATATTATATTGAAATATTTAAAAATTAATCATTGTTCATATTACAAACTATTGATTTACCCTTTTCCAACTGTTAGATTTTGCTGCCCCCATGGGTGTGAAAGTCCATTGTGGGACTCACTGAAAACCCAAGCCATTTAAGATTAAAGCGTTCCCCTGAAACCGGATTCCCCAAGTTTTATTACAATTAAGAGTCAATACCACCATAACATTGAACATGGGATTTTTTTCTTCTTCAGAAAAACGACTTTTTTAAGCAGTCGATATTGGGCAATTTTATCAACTCGAACGACAAATAGAAACGAGGGGTTGCCAAAAGCATTCAATTTTTTGCGCCATGGAAGATAAAATAGTCTAAGCTTTTCTCCATTTTCTTACAATCCATCATAAATTAGATTACCAAATTCGCCCCCCCCCCGCCCGCCCGCCCGCCCCCCTCTCATTATTGGCATTTTGAAGAGGATCAACAATTTGGATTTTGCAATTGGGACTTTAAAAAAACCACAAATGGCAATGTATTAGTCTACACTTTTCTACAAATATCTAAAAATATGTGATGAATCAATCAACAGCTGATGTTTGACCTCCTAGCCGTTTTGGGCATTTTAATGGGTTGGATCTATTTTGTGGGGCCCATCAAAACAAAAAAATTGAAAATAGGTATCGTGTAAGAGGAAGTTTCATTAGGAGCTGTTTGTGCAGAGGGAAGATGCCGCGAAAAACCAGTCGACAAGGCGTCGGAAAATCCGCTTCCTTCCTCAAACCGTTCGGTGTGGCGAAGTCTCCGTGGATCCTTGATTTCGAGCGCATCTTGATTATCAATCTTCTCCTCCCAGCGATGATCAATGTTTCTCATCTCACCCCATTAGAAGAAAGTGCCACGAAAGAGGAAATCTGAGTTTCTTCTTCCGCGACACTACACAAACGGACCCTTAGCCTTTCTTTGCATGCGAGTAAAGAGAGAACTCCATGAGAAGAGGGAAGAGGGAAGCGGGGAGGGGGGAGTCTAGAGGTGAGGATTATGTGATTTTGGGCCCCTTTTTTGAGGATTTGCAAAATCTTCTTATATGGTCAAAAACTTATTATCCAAACAGGGGGTTACTTGCCTTCTGAGGAAAATTGGCTTGGAAACCCTAACATTGACTGTTGCTAAATGTCTTCTCTATTTCCATATCAAATGCACACGATTTTAGAAATAACATTATTTCAAAACAGTCACACTACTACTCCAAACACCGAGGGTGGGGGGAGTAAAAAAAATCCAAAATCTTTAATAAGATTTGTTTTTTTCTTTCTTTTTTTTGGAAAAACTTCAAATAAGTTCTTAAGTTTTGGCCTTATTTCAAAAAAGGAAGCAAGTTTTAAAACTTTTCAAATTAATCTCTAAGTTTTTCATGAAGTTTTCAATTAAAAACATTCATCCATTTAAAACTATTTTCCGACAACTTTTTTCTTTAATTTTTTTAAACTACCCAAATTATCCTTCAATGAAATAAACTCTTATTCACTTCCTTTATATTTTCTTCATTTTTTTCATTGGCAGCCTTATAGTGATCGAGAAAAATTAGCATTTCCACAGATATCGGCTAAGTGTAGTGGCTGTCGGAACCATGTCATGTCTTTAAATGAAGGTACTTTGGGTATTTTTAAAAAATTGAGAGAAAATGCCATAAAAATACCTTTAAATGACTTAGATGGCCTTAATTGAAGTTTTATTGAAAAACTCAGGGACTAATTTGAAACGTTTTGAAACTTATGTCTTCTTTTGAAATAAAGCAAAAACTTAAGGGCTTATTTGAAAATTTCCTTCTTTTTTTTTTTTGCAATTTTGGGGTTGTAGGGTGTTGCGGATTGCCATGGCCCTGCACATGCTTGTAGTCATGCAACTTAAGCACAAAATCAGTTTGTATATAATAAGTAAGAAGTTTGTATATAGGTGCGTTTGGCGCCGCGGTTTGTTTCTTCTTCTATGGATCCGCAAATTCCACTTGGATAGATGGGATTCCCAAATCCCCTCTACTGCTGATTTATAGGCTTTAAATGACAGCTTAAAATGCCCGGCGGTGGAACAAGAAAATACACCGGGGTAGGGGGTGGCAATAGAAAATAAACAAGTTTTTGGAGGGCCAATGTAAAAATAATCCAAAATCTTTTGCGAGATTTTTTTTTTTTTTTTTAATCCTTTTTGCAAATTGGGAGTGGGGGGTGTTGCCAATTGCCATGCCCCTGCACATGCTTGTAGTCATGCAACTTAAGCACAAAATCAGTTTGTATATAATAGGTAAGAAGTTTGAATATAAGTGCGTTTGCTGCCGGAGGTTTGTTTCTTCTTCTTCTGCGGATCTGTAAATTCCACTTGGATAGATGCAGTGGCGGACCTAGGATTTTCGTTTGAGGGGTGCGAAACGATGGCAATTGAAAAAGTCCAAAAATATTATTTTGTGATACTTTCTTCACATTAACAATGACAAAAGAGAAAATGTATTACATTTAAATGATTACAAAATATTCAAGTGTATCAACCACATTTTCTCATCAAAAGTCATATATCAACTATACAACAAAGCTTTTATAATTGCCTTCGACTGTTCTTCATGTGTTTGAAAGCGTTGCATGATTGTCTCATCGTTGATGCTATTAAAAATGTCCTTTTCAGTATATAAAAGTAAACAATCATTCATCCACTCATCTTCCATTCAATTGCGTAGTCGACTCTTCACAATTTTCATAGCAGAAAACACCCTCTCAACAGTAGCAGTAGCAATTGGTAGAGTTAGTGCCAATCTTGTGCCATAATCCTTAAACCAAGCTGGATTAAATTGCCTCTTATCTTGTGCAGACTTTGTAAAAGGAAATTTATGATCACGACGCTGACAAGGACCCTTTTGTAGATACGCTCTTCGGATTTGGTCTCGATCCATAGGATGATAACTCAAGATTGGATTTCGTAAACCAGGATATGCAGGAAGATCTGCCAAGTTAACTTCTACATGACTTTTCTTCGAAGCTGATGACACTTGATCATTGTTATCATTCTCTAAAGTCAGACATGGTAGGCTAGGAGTTGATTTTCTTTTGAAATAATTTTTCATAACTGATTCGAATATAAAGAAAAGTTCATCAAAATCAACGCCTGCCTAAAAACACATAACTTAGTAGAAACACATAACTTGATTGGATTAGAACTTAGTTCGAGCACATTAACCTAATTGATTATTGGCAAGGTTGGGACACAAAAACATGAGCATATGAAAATACTTAAGACACAAATCAGTCATGACTACGCATATATAAACCACATCCATCAAATTAAAAAATATCATAGAAATATGAACATTTGTACATCAAATTGCCAGTATAGAGTTAAAAGCATAAAGCTCTAAATCAAATCCACAATTTATTTAATGTGACTATGATGTACAAATTAAAAAAGATCGAGAGAGAGGGAGAATACCTGCACTGCACTGCCAGAGAGAGGGCCCACCAAAGTTGTAGAACTATTAGATGATGCACCTCCAATCAATAGCTAGACAGCTCTCCTGCGTATAATGAAAAAATAAATCCATGCAAATAAAAAGTTTATTGATTTCTAATCACATTTTTTTATTAGAGTCTATTTCAACAAAATTAGATATGGAGTTAGATGATTGAGGGATAAGGCTGTGAAAGGAGCTACAATGAGCCAATGATCAAAGTCAAAGGTAAATCCAACTATCTAAGTGGACCCAAAAAATTGAATTGCACATACAGTCCTCGTGTATTACTCCCTTTCAAATTGCAAACACTGACTATAGAACTTAGAAGCTATTGGAAATGGGATCAAGTAGACCAAAAATGGCCTCAATCAAATTACCCAAAACCTTTGATTTTAGGACTTCATAGTTTCATTATTTAAACAGCTTATACTTGCACTTGCACTGATGAAGAAGCAATACACAGGGGAGGAGAGGACACTCTGTGAAGGGAAAATGTCTCCATACAAACATAAAACACCCTCACCATCCCAATTCCCAACCCAACTCTTAAAAGAAAACAACTGAAACTTCTTAGGCTTTTAGATGCAACAAGTACCAAACTAAAAGATGGGTTTCATTTTGTTATTCTAAACTATAAGAAAGAAACTTAGCTCTGATTTTATTATAAATTGTTGATTTTAGAGGTCTTCCTTTTGGCCAGCTTCTGAAAAATATTGCCTTCAAGATTTAAGAAGTTTGATCTCAGCCCTAAGTCATGATTCCTCAGTGCTTTTAACATTGTCTTAATTAAACAACTGGTGTGCACCTATTTTTTATTTTATAAAACCTGCTCGTATTAGGAAATTACCTCTATAGGGGAGTGGGCTCAAATTTATCTTGAGTGGATCATCTATGATCTATGTACTCTTGGCGGCACATATGAGATATGACTGCAAGGGTTCCTTGCTATTTTGCTATCCTCAATACCTGTTGACCAAAACACAGGTTCATTTCTTCTCAATGAATCATGAGTCATGACAGTTGCCTACTTTTTGCATAGGAAGCAATAAACCGACTGACTTTTGGCATAATAAAAATAAAGAGTCCCAGAATCCTCTTGAGGGACTTATTAAAACTGTATGGATCCTCAAAAGATTCCACTACAATAAAAGATTGATCAATTTATTAAGACATGTAAGTGCACAAGGCAGTCTTTACAGAGTAGCTTCTTTTGGATGAAGCTTGTAGACAATATTGCATGTGGTCGAGAAGATCACATGTGTCATGCCTGTGGACCTTTCTAGACAAGAAAGGGAGACTCATATGGGCAGCGCTTGCTCAACAGATGTCGTCCAAGACTCTTTGTCCAACAGCTGATGTTAGTCCAAGACTCAACCAATGACAAAGGGATATTCTACCACCCACCCTGGAAAGAAAGAAGATTGTCCAACAGCTGATGTCAGTCCAAGACTCAACCAATGACAAAGGGATATTCTACCACCCACCCTGGAATTCCACTTCTTTCTTTCTTTCTTTCCCTTTCATTTTCTACTTCACCCTCCACACACAATACATCAATTTCTATCAGAAAATTTAGATTGTTGTACAAAAGATTGACAAAACTTATATTGCATCCACACATGGAAGTCGAAATATCAAATGAAAGAAAGTTGTTTCAAAACATTTCTCCCCAATGCTTGTACTTATAATGCTTGTATAACCATGATGAGACTAATCTATCTCTGAAATTCTAATTTATTTTTCTATTGTTAGTATTTGTGTATTTTGAACTATTAACACAAACTTTTGGACAAAGTCCTCTGATTTCTTGGCTGCTCCATGAAGCTTGTCATTGTGCAGGCACATGCATATGTTGCTTAACTAGGCTACTGTAACTACAAAACTTGAAACCCATAAAAAAAACACATGTTGATTAAAGGAAGCAAGAACATATCCAAATATCCAATTATCCAAATACCCTAACTCTGCCAAAACCCTTAACCATGTCAAAAATCCTCCAAGAGCAGATGAGTTCAATCATGCATTTACTGTTTTCCATAACTTGTTAAGAGACTTACACCAAGATCAAGATAGAATATCAAAAGAAGAACATCATCTGAATTAGATTTAGAGGAATAATAGAAAGAGGAGAAGTGGAAAGGAAATGATACCTCTTCTTCGATGTCTTCGATTTTCTGCATGACGGTCGCCAATCGCCATCGTCGCCATTGCTGGATAGACCCGGGTGCGATCACTTCGATGTGGAGACTGGGGAGGGAGAACCAGAGAAGGGGTGGAGAGAAAGGGGGTTTCAAACGATTTGGGGTAACTTGAGGGATTTCTCAATTTCATGTGGGTGGGTCATGGCCCATGGGTGCATTTTAACTATGGGCTTTTAAATGGGGGTGCAAGATGCATTTTTCACTGGGGCAGGAGTGCATGAGCTGTATCCATTTAATACAATTTTCAAAATTTAGTGGGTGCAGGTGCACCCAGGTGAATACACATGCGTCCGCCACTGGATTGATGGGATTTTCGAATCCCCTCCACCGCTGACTTGTAGGTTTAAAATGAAAATTTTTTTTATCCAAAATCCCACGTAGCCAAATATGAGTGAAAATCTGACGCCATGTCTCAACCACTTTCTGTGCACATCGGCTCACACAAACGGCCTTTAAATGCTCTCGAAGAGAAAACAGGGTTCCTCTTTCACATAAAATGTAAATTTGACAGAGATATAGGAATCCCATTTTTTATTATCTCATGTGGAAAAGATCCCATAAAAATAGAAATTTTACAGGGAGATTTTACTTGCACAGATAGAAATTCTGCGCGGGAATATCAACTGTCATTAATTAGTTTCCTTTTTCATTCGCTAAACCACGTTTGAATACTTTTCTAGGCCTCCGGATTTTCCTCGCTGAGGATTTTAATAATGACCGTCCGTGAGGATTTGGGCGATCTGATCCATCGGAACTAATAAATCCTAATAAAAGAAGTTTTCTTCGCAGGGGAAAACACAGGGTGCCCTAACTCCTTCGAGAACTCATCTCCACTGTTGCCCCCAGGCCGTCTTCTTCCTTCCGACTCGTCTCTGCTAGCAGATAGATACATAGTCGCCCGAGAGAAATCGAAGCTCAGCAGGTCGGTCTCTCTCTCTCTCTCTCTTCCCAACCCCGAGACTTAGCAGAGCCCTCTGTGTCTCTGTCGCCCAAATCCTTGAAATCCCAAACCTACATTTCAGATCACAACCCTTCATGATCAAATGTCAATGAAAACGAATTAAAAGAGGCCAAAGCTATGATCTTTCTTAATAGTATACATTCAAAATGTAAAATGCTACAAAACCCAGATCTGTATTTCAGTTTTCACCCCTCCAAGCAAAGTTGATTACTGATTTTTCTGCACTGTAGAAACCAACAAAGATACAGAGTTCAGTTAATACTGATGAAGAAAAGGGAAAAGTCCAGATGCCCAGATCTATATCTCAGTTTCCAACCCACAGAGCTTTAAAAAGAAAAGATCGGAATAAGATTCGATCAAGAAGGAGACGATCCAATGCCTGATCTTGAAAGCATAACCACAATCCTTCTCTGCAACTCAAAAGCAGCTCTTTCCCACTAATAGATTAGGCTGTCATTTGCAGATGAGCAGAGGACCCACATTGCAAAGATAAAATATTTTTAAAGCCAGAGGTTGTTTTCAGCAGATTTTATAGTTTTTGTTTTGTGGGTATTAAATAACAACAGCACCCATGATAGCTCTGCAACTGACCTTGACTGCTGCACCTTGGGAGATGGGTATTAAATAACAACAGCACCCCTTAATATATATATATATATATATATATTTTCTGGCTATTCACTTTGTGCATTGAAAATAATTATGGGAGTTCATGTTAGAATATTGCCATTTCTGCAATTAACTACTAAACCTAGCCCTCTCTCATTTTTGTCATATGTTATTCACTTTGTGCAATGGAAGTAATTATAGCAATTCAGGTTATTCACTTTTATTTTTATCATATGTTTCTCCATATCTGATCTTACGTCTTGTTTTTTTCCAATTGAATGTGGGAGTCGTGTTATGGTGATATTGATAATGATTGACTAGTAATGTGGATGTGATGTTGATTTCCATATCATGTTATCCAATGACGCTTGTATTTGTGGCTTAAGTTCAATTTTGCTTGGAGTGGATTGACTTTTGGTGTTTTAGACCATATCTACTATCAAATATGGGCAACTTTAATTAGCTGATAGAAGGCCCTTTTTTCTCTTCTCTAATTGTGAGTTGTACAATTGCATTTATAGTTATAATACCGTTTAAAGTATAGAGTCTTTGTGTAAAGTTAGTTGAATATATAAGTAGCTTGCTTTGTTTTGCCATAGCCAATTATAGGTAAACTGGTTACATGTAATTAGATTGTGTAAATGGAATGTTTGTATGTTAAATTTGGATTAAGGTAGTTAAATGCTTGTATAACATGTTATGGGTGTAGTAAAAATGGGTATACTGGAGATGACCTTATTGCTTAGTTGGTGTTTTTTCATATATGCTTCCTTGGATGTTTAACACTATGGAAAATGTAGGATGTCTGAACCAGCTAGCTCCCAAGCTGTGGATAAGGCTACATCAAGAAACATGAAGTGGACAGATGCACATGATAATGTGCTC
Organism: Cinnamomum chago; assembly: GCA_038049695.1. Taxonomy (NCBI): domain Eukaryota; kingdom Viridiplantae; phylum Streptophyta; class Magnoliopsida; order Laurales; family Lauraceae; genus Cinnamomum; species Cinnamomum chago. Next base: position 115,903,386 of record CP142453.1, on the reverse strand, counting down.
CTCCGCATCATGCTTGAGATGCGTAAAGAAGGCAAATGCATCCCTGGAGGGTTTACATCGGAGGGATGGGGTTTCATTACGAAGGAAATGCAAACAAAGTATGGGCCCAAATTCTCTAAAGATAAGTTGAAGAATAGGTTTAAGAGTTTGAAAAAATGGTATAGCTCTATGAAGTCAATGCTAAATCTAAATGGGTTTGAATGGGACAAAGAAAGGAAAAAAGTCATTGCGGAAGACAGGGTGTGGGATGATTACATTGCGGTGAGATTTTTATCTAATTTATTTATATATATATATTTTTTATGATATATAAGAATGGATTGTGAATTATTATGCGTGGAATGCAGGCACATCCTAGACATAATATATATAGGTCGAGGCGCATGCCAGACTACCTTATCATGTGCAAAATATTCGGTGACTCAATTGTCAATGGTCGAGAGGAAATGGCTACAAATGATGTTCCTCGATCACCACCATCTATACATAACAATGCCTCACAGGATAATGGCATGAATGTTGATGATGATGCCACACCCCACAATGAGGAGGTTGGAGATGAACACATCTCTACAGTGAGGGGGCGTAGTGCAGCCCCTAGAGGATCTTCCCGTCAAACAAGAAGGCGCCAAAGCACGGGGGATGCAATGGTGGCAGTTGTCGGGCGGATGGCAAATGCGATAGAAGCAATTTCTAGGAATATAGTTTCAACGGAAGGCCTCCAGAAGAGGGTGTGGGAAGCATTACTGCCAATTGATCTAGAAATGAAGGTAAAGATAAAAGCGTTTGAACAGCTAGGGAATGAAGTGAAGGCCTCGCAGTTTTTGGCTTTAGACAATGATACCCGTAAGCTGTATATACTTCGCTGCCTTGACCTTGTGTAATTTGGTGCTTTGGGTTGTTATCTTAGAATTATAAATTGTGGTTTGATTTTGGTGGTTGTATTGGACTCATTTATGCTTTTTTTTTAATGACATGTCATGGATGTTTTTATTACTTTGTGGGTTGTCTTTTCATGGAATGACTTTTATTTATCTTCTTTTTTTTTTTAATGGTGACTTTTATTAATCTTCTTGGAATGTTAAGGCTGACTTTTATTAATTTGTGGGTTGTTTGGAATGTCAATGACTTTTATTCATTTTCTTGGAATGTTACGGATGCCTTTTATTAATTTGTGGGATGTCATTCTTGTTTGTTATCTTCACCTGCAACATGGATGGACAAGATCATGTGTTACTCTTAAAAAAAAGAAAAAGAAAAAGAAATGCCCTCCCGTTAACCGGAGACTTTGTAAAAAACTTCATAATTTTTTTTCAAAGTATATGTTTGCCATTGGTCTCTATGATGATGGATATCAGAGAGGGATGGTAATGATGAATATAAGAGAGGGTGATGATGGGTTTGAAATATGTTTTGATGGGTTGAGATGAAGTTGTGAAATCTGAGATGGGTAGGCGGTGGGTTAAGTTGGAGATGTTGATATATAAGATGTGATGGGCATTGGTGATGAATTTGAGATGGGAGATAATCAGTATTTGTTTGTCTTTTTTTTTTTTTTTTTCTTCAGCAGATTCCTCTCCGGTTACCCAGCATGGATTGGAAGGAATCATTGCAAATTCCTCTGTGCTAGCCAAACGTGGAATGTGATGAATCCTCTCCCTCATAAATCCTCATTGAAGAAAGTCTAATTCCGTGGCACCAAGGATTCCTCCAAAGGGAGGATTCCTCTCCCATTGCGAAGTGTGTCGTAAAAGAATAATTGGGACTCCATTCAAAGAGCATAAGAGAATGTTTACAAAAGAAACTATCTTAAAAGATATGGACGTCCCTAGGGTTGAGAAAAACCCTAGGGATGGACATCCATATCTATGATGCATAGATACGTCATGGATACGGCAAGGACACGGCAGGGACACGGATTTTACACATAAAAAGTGAAGTATCGGATACGATACGTTGCCCATTTTAAAGTATCCGTGCATCATAGATCCATATCCTAAGAATGTCCACGTGTATCTCTATTTCCTGTTCTTTGAAATCCCCAATTAATTTTCTATTTATAGGAAATCTTTTTTTTTTTATCTCCACAACTTGAATTTCTTGGGTTACTTGAGATGCAAATTTCTAAATGTCTTGGGAAATGGTCCAAATGTGGTGGACCTACTGCCTGGACATCTAAGTATCTAACATGGTTTGGGCCCTGGGCATTTGGCGCTCAATGTGGATTGGGCTCGATACAACTTGAATGCTTCCTCATCAAATGTTGCACAAGCAAACACAAACTTTGTAGCACCCTAATTCTCAAGCTAAATCAAACTAGTGCACCATGTTGCAGATGTAAAGATTAGAAATCCTACTTTGAAGAGTTTCTTGGTTTGGATTAGCGGGAACCTCTAGCTGGCATATATGTCCGATTCAAGGTGCTTTCCTTGTCAGGATCCGAGCTTCTAAGTCTCTTCATTTCCATTGCTGTCATGTCAAAGGAGTTCATATCCACCTGTAAATTCTCTTGAACCCCATTCTGATTCTTATGATTGGACTGAAATTAAAGAAAAAATGACCTTGTAACGAACAAGATTGTGAATTATAATTAACTTCTTGTATTCACATGCTATACTTGGTAGTTCTTAGAATTGTTAACCTTTCAGAGAATTCCTGTAACTTCAACAATACATCATCCTTTTCTGGGTCTTTACTCTTGCTAAGAATTTCTATAGCTGGTCTGTGGCTGTTCTTATATTATTTACTAATTACTATAAGTCGGGTGCAGGTTCTTATATTATTTACTAATTACTATAGATTATATTCATCGAGTGGGCAGAACTGCACGTGCAGGAAAACCCAGGATTGCAATATCATTTTCCAATCAATATACTTGGCAGTGGATTATAGAGATAGAGAACCTCATTGGTAAGGACTTTGCTTTGTTTTTAGCTCTGTAGTAATAGAGTAATACAACTTAGTGAAGCGCCTTTCTCTTTGTTGTATCTTAGATTCTTAGAACTTTGGTTTGAGGCTTTGAGCTTTTCGGAACTGTAGGCTGTATATCTTTGTATTTTGTTTTGCTTTTCTTATTTTTTAACTTCATCTGTTTGGGGGTTGTTGGCAAACAGTTTTCCCTATTCCCTTGCATGAATGATGAAACTAGTCTGTTGATGGACCTCGTCAATGATGCCTGATTCTCTGTTATGGTATCTTTTATTCTGCATCTTTTCTAGTGAAATTTCTTTCAGGAGTCTGGACCCTTGGTTATCATTGACTTTTGTTTTTAAATAATCATGTAGAAATTCAAGGAGAAATCATTTAAGAGAAAAAAAAACTGAGGAGAGGAATAAAACAATAGCTCCAACTCCAGAGAATCAAAGAAATCCAAGAAGCGAATAACTCACAACTTTTCATATAATTCCGTCAAATTATAATATATGACGCCAACTGAGTCCTCTTACTACTATAAAAGTTAGAATCTCAATTATATATTTAATTAATTAAGACTCATTTGACAAAGGTTGGACTCTTCCCAATTGAGTCTGACAATTTAAAAGTCAACTTTTCTGCTTTTACTGTAATCTCCTCGAGACTCTTCCTCTTCAATCCTCCCCCCCCCCCCCCCCCCCCCCCCCTTCTTCTCACCGTAACTGCTCTCCCATCAATGCCTCTTTCTCACCGCCCCTCTTCCTCTTCATTTTCCCTCTCCCATCAGTCTCTGTTCGCTCAATGCTTTCATCTCCTTCCTACTCACTTGACTCCATTCCTTGGCACTGGTCGCTACGATCCCCATGGCAGGTACCCCCCCTCTCTCTCTCTCTCTCTCCTTCCCTCTGCTCTGTCTCTATCTCTAGCTAAACTACTCGCATAATTTTATTTTATTTTTTGTTGCTGAATCTTTTAGATTTGTGGTCCGTTTCACTCTCTCTCTCTCTTTCGTTCTCTCTCCCCCTCCCTCCCTCTGCTCTGTCTCTATCTCTAGCTAAACTATTCGCATAATTTTATTTTATTTTTTGTTGCCGAATCTTTTAGATTTGTGGTCCGTTTCATCACTCACGCTTTTGAATAATTTTCTTGCTAGCAATGCAATACTTCACATACTTCTCTAGCCTTCTCAATTTTCCTTATCAAAATGATGACTTCACAGCCTGATACCTTCATCAATCTTTATGTTTCCATTGCCTCCTCTAACATGCATACTTGGAGAAATACTCCAATCCAATCGTCTCAATTTAGGCCATCATCATCATCTTGATATGCTTGCCAAAATAGATTTGAAGAAATCATCTTTGATTCCACTGTGCCAGCCAAATGTGGACTGTGATGAATCTTATCCCTCATAAATCCTCATTGAGGAAAGTCTCATTCCGCAGCACCAAGGATTCCTCTCTAGATACCAAATGTGCCCTTCAAAGTCCTCAAAACTCTAGAACAACAGCCGTTTGGATTTTTCCTCAGATTTATGGTATGTGGCTGTTTTATCTTCTTTTCTTTACTCAACCATCTACATTGTGATTTTCTGGTATGTGGCCTTTTCAATTCTTCTTTGGTATATATTGTTGATTTCTTTCGTTGCTGTAATTGTAAATAATTAATTTTTTTTTTGTTATTTTCTTTGCTTTTCTTTTGGTATCACTTCTGTTTGAGTTTTCTATTTTTACTCAAGGTGCCTAACAAAATGCCTCTATGTTTGAGTTTTCTGTTGATTCTTTATATAGGCTGTGCTTCACAAAATGCCTCTTTGCTGTATTTGAATCGTATGGTCCACCAATCCACCAACCAATCAATAATGTAATCCTAAATATAAGGCAACAAATAGTATTTTATTTGAAGATTGGGGATGTTGAAAGCGGATATATGAAGTGTTGTGTTTGAATCATGCCCTTATAATTAGATGATACGCAGTTATTAAATCTTCATGAAGTTGAGATGTCTATGTACTGGTTAGGGTCAATTTATGGTCCAAATCTAATAAATCATCACCTAATGCTTTTCTTTTAATTTTCTATTATGACCACTTCCAAAGTGTAGTAATATGACTTGGCTTTTTTTTTTTTTTTATATTTGCACATGCTTTTTATATTATCAGCCACTAGAAACAAGGGAATTTACTATGCATTTTTGTATTTGTTTTTGTAACGCTGCAGCCTGGGTTCAGCTGGGATGATGTAATACAATCATGGATACAGAAAGCAGATTAAAAAATTCTTCATGGTTGAGACAATATGCGAACACAAACACTAGAGAATGCCAAGAGCCACTCCTTCTGTGGCTTATTGGAGGTAGTATGCCTATATGATCTGATAGGAGTTGGGCCAAAAAACTTTTAATATCCATATGGACGACCAATTCAACTTTGAACAACTACTATGCACTTCTATGCTCGGTGTAACGTACATAAACTTTTAATTTTTCTTGGAGCTTCTGAAATTGATAAAATTCAATCTTGCATGCTTAAATCCATGACCACTCAAGACGGTTTTACAGAATCTCTTTTTGTGCGTTTTCAATCTCTCCTTTGCCTTCTCTTCTTCCCTCACTCCCTCTTCATTGCAGGAAGCCTTCTCCCACCCTTTCTCATTGTTGCCTACCAAAAACTCCTAGGAAGTCATCTCATTTCAAGCACCAAACCCTTTGCAGATTTCTGATTTGGAGGAGTTTTCAAATCTCCATTCAGCGAATTTGAGGGCACGTGGTCAGGTTTGATATTGTTGGTTTGTAGGCGTACCTCTGAGCCTGTGTCATATCGCTCGAATGCTCTATTGCTAACAGCTTGCTTGGGCTGGCAGAATCTGGTGATTGGGGCTTCTACAAAGATGGTGATGTGGTAAATGATATCTTTTTATCCTTTTCTTTCTTTATTAATCTGTTTATTTGCTGGTTTTTATTTGTTTCTTTGGACTTTAGACAAAGTTCTCATAAGAAAAATGAGAACTTGAGTTTATTCATTTAACACACACACACACACACACACACACACACACACTATGGTAGAGAAATGATCAGAACATTTCAGAAACTCATTAAATTTAAAAACTTGGAAGTGTACGACGGGAGAGGGAGAAAAGTGGGGTTTGATGCAAATATGAGAGTTTTGTTTCTAGCATAATGCATGCCTCTGTTAGTTTTTTGTGCAATGCTAATAAAACTTTTGTGATACTGTGTGATGCTTTTCTGGGGAGGGAAAAAAATAAAAACCAGAAGAAAAATTTCTCAATTTCAAGAGAACCCACTTTCTATTAGGAGTATCTTTGGAACCCATTTCTCTGCCTACTCAACCGGCCATTTCTCCATTGGTGGGAGTCTCACCAATTGAGAACAGAGAATGGAGGGTTCTTGAGCTAAGTATAGTGTATGATAAAATAAGGGGTTGCTGAGTTGGCTAAGAACCCTGCATCTCACGGATGATCTTTGGGTATGCCATTAGCTTTCCTTCCCACTTGTGTGGAATTTTCTTCCCATATCTCTGGGCTCTCTTCCCAGGAAGTGGGGTTCATCTCCTCATATGTGTGGTCTCTTGGGTCTCAGCCCCCTTGTATGGGGTGAAAAAAAAAAAAAACAGAAATGCATTGGGTATGAATGTTTTCTTAAAACAGATTTTATTAAGGGAAACACAATAAACAAGAATCTAGATCACTGGTCGCAACTATTACATGGAATCTGTGTTAAACATGCGGGGAACTCCATCGGGGACCCATGTAAAAATAATTCAGAGCGTTCAAGATGAATCATATCCTCAAATTTCACTTTAATAGGAGTGCCTCCTACTGTAAGATTGAGCACATGATTGAAAACATGATTGGGCATTGATTATTTTTCGTTCACGTGCTCAATCGGACGGTGGGGCCCACTCCTATTGACCTGAAATTTGAGGATATCTCCCTTGACACGATGAGATTCATCTTGAACCGTCCAGATTATCTTGATGTGGGGCCTACAATGGAGATCTGGACTTGACAAGCATGGACTACATAGGATAAACCTTCTCCAACAGCCAAACAGGGAAATCATACATCCACTCACTTAACATCACTAACATTAGAACTACCTAACTCACTAAAGTCTCTAGGAACAAAGTTAAATTCTACTATTAAAACAATCAGCGAGCCTCGCCTCCACGAAGACACATCTTGTGCTATTGATCATTCCTCACCCTCCACCAGTCCAAAATACCGCAATCTGAAAAATCGTGAGAAAGTAAATCAAAATGCATGATAAAGCACAGCTGCAGGAGCATTATAATTAGAGCATGTTTAATCAACACTTGCTTAATATTACAGATTGAGAATAACACATTAAAACCACCAATTTTAAAAACTGAGAAAAGATCTCATCAGGAATAATTGGGTGGGAATCAACTACCATCTTTCATCAGATAGATGATAAACCTAAACGCCTATCACGAAAATTCTATTGATTGGTTGGTCATAACATGGATTTGGAGGCTTGTCAACTGTTGATCAGTGGAACACCACTTATTGCCAGCTTGAATTGGTTAAATATAAGAGGTCTAGAGAAAGAAGCTGTGGAGACAAGCAAACCATACTAAAGAAAGACTCTCTGAATAGATGGAATTAATTGGTAGAAGAGACGGAAGTGTAGTAGAAGACAAAGATTTAGAGGAGTTCAAATCATACCAATCAGTCCCTGTCAACTCCGCTGCTGCTATAATCTCCTTCTGACTTTGCTTGTATAATGCATGAGAAGAAATGGAGACATATATCATCCATTTTTTTTTCCTTTTCAAAGAAAAATGCATGAGACAGTACGTCAATAAGCGTTATTAACGACGGCATATAAAGTGATTAGCGATGGTCTATGCGGTTGTTTATTAGCGACAAATTCTTCCCACTACCCACGCTTATTAACTGACGTTTTTTAAGAAATAAACCTCCATTCCGCGCGCCCTTTATGTCGTTTTCGTTCCCTCTTTTTTTTCACCCTCTCCCTCCAAAATCCTCCGTTTCCATCAAATACTCCATCTCAAAGAAGAGACCAATCCAGGGCTGGGAGGGGGGAGCACAACTCTTTTGATCTAGGGCCGGTTCCAGGTATGTGCAACTTTTTTTTTTTATAATCTTTTTGGAAAGAATTTGGATATTTGGAGATGGATTGCATACGATTTTGTGGTAAAGATCCTTTTGGTGCTATTTCTGTACTAGAAATCGCATTTATGGATTGAATCTGGTGATTTTTTTACTATTTTTGGATATTCTGAGACGGATTGCAACTCATTTTGGAGAGATTTCATTTCTCTATTGTGTGATCTGATCTCAACAAATACCTAGATTTCTACTCATTCTAGGAGAGAGAAACAAAAAAACAAAGAAGAAGATGGAAGAATATCAAAGAAAGAAAACCAGTTCATGATTGGCATGCTTCTTGTCACGTCCCCCGAACCCAATTAGAGAATAAACCGGGTCCGGGGAGTGAAATTTTGGGCCAATTAAATTTTTTTACCCTTTTTGGCCCAAAGATCGTAAGTCCGCTGTGAGGATGATGTATTTCAACCTCAAAACATAAAATAATAGCTGAATTCATACATTGATATCAACAATGGATAATAAATCTCAATTAAATTTAAAGTTGCAAGAAACAATTAAAGCTAAAAAAGAAGTTAATTTAATTACAATGGCCATCCCAGAAACTAAGGCCATTAAATAACATAGAGTCAATGAAAGAAAAATTCAACGAAGAATAACAATGAATTAAATAAAATCTAATGTTTGTCCCAAAGTGAGTCTCTCATGTGCCTGGTAATGATGACGCTACTCTACATCATTGGCACTCCACTCCCGTGCCTCCTCTGCTGGAGGATCTCCTCACCGGCCTGCTCCTCATAGTAGTACTCATCTGAGGAGTCTGCACACCAAGAAACAGAGTCAACGACATGTTAAGCAATAGATAAGCAAGATATAATTATAACATAACATGCATCAAATGAAAGAGTAATGACAAGTACAAGATCGTAGGAATACAATGAACAATACTAGGCATGTAGCATGAGTAAATATCATCAGAATCAATAACAAGAATCCTAGATGTCCAAGCCATCTCACGGGGTACCAGTAATAATCCTATCCGGATTACTGATACCAAAGTCCGGCTCCAGGGGGATCCAAGCTCCCGGTCCCGAGAATAGTAGCATGGTCCAAGCCCGCTTCCAACTATTTAACGCCATGGGCGCCGTCCAAAGCCGACTGCCCACCCCGATGTCCAAGTAACCGGCCCATCAATAAACCCCAAACTGCAGCTGGCCATGATATGCAAATAATAATAATAATAATAAAGTGGTGTTGACACGCGGGGAAAACCAAGACAAGCAAGTCTGGCTAGCTCAGCAAACAAAGCGTGTTCTTCGGGATTATCTCATTCAAACAATACAAGATAGGCTATCCACACGATAATCCCTTACATTCTAGCAAGTCATGTTTATCAATACACGATACATGGTTCCTAAGGTACACTCTAAATCAAGTCCTTGTTTTAATTCTACAAGAGTTTATGTTTTATAATTAATTATGTGTTTTATGCCAAGAGAGTGTATAAGGATACAAAATCGACGAATAAGATTAACAAATCAATGAGATATTACAATCCAATTCTAGGCAAGTGTTGTCATCCCTGTACCATATGTGGTTTAACAGAGTGTGTGGGGAATTCGAATCATCAATGCTTATAAAGAATTTTCTTGGTGTACAATCATGTTGAGCATCGATTGATTCAATTCCATATGCGTTCGGTTAAACCATACACAATACACGAATACCTAGACAACCCATCGAAGCACACCAAGCCTCGTGCTACGATTTCAAAACCCCATTAATGATCACGTGAGAGTAGTTTCATGGTTTCCAATGTCTAAGGCCCAAACCTAGGCTAACAATCTTGTTACTAACAAGAAAATGGTCTAAATAATTGATCTCTTTAGCTACCTCCCTTCCCGATCCCCAATCATTGCGAGACATGTATCATTGGATTCTACGCTCAAAGAGCTTTCCAATGGTATATGGCTCGCGAAATTCCATCGTATAGTTTAGAAGTTATTGCCCATAGAAATTTACCCCTTTATATATATATATAACGCATGACGGACCAACCATATGTCCGATTCATTGGTTGGACAATCCAACAGTAGCCATCATTCATGTCAACAGTGGTCATTCAACGATTTTTTTTTTCATCCTATGCGCTGATGTCATGGCCGGACGTCAGAACGTTGAACGTTCTGCACGTCCAGCCATCTGCCTCCCTTTTTTTTTTTTTTTCCTGGACGTCCCTTCATCCTCCGGACACTGCCAACGTCAAATACAGAAACCCCATTGTTGCAGTTTTTCACCCCAAACCATTTCTAATCCTCTCCCAATCCTTCCAAGGTTCACCTGCACAAAACTGAGCCACCGTGCTCCTCTAATAATTGATTCCATCTATCATCATTTCCACTTACATCAATTAACAAACTAAGATTAACAATTAAATTAAATAAACCCAAATTCCCCAAAAGAACCTAATCTAGCGTATTAATCCCAAATTAATAACAGAACATGCTTGGAATTAGGGAAACCTAATAAGAAAACACATCCAATCAATGGAAGACATACACACATGCTTAATTATAAAATGCAGATCTACTTGCCTCAACCAAGAAGAAGATTGGAATTGGGGAAATCTGAGGAGAAGCCCTACTACTGCGGGAACCTCAATCTACCCTGACCAAACGCAATCTATCATGCAAAGGAGAAGAAAAGAGAGGAAAAGATTAAGATCTAACCTAAATCTAAACCAAAGAGAATTAATTGAAGAGATGAAAGAGAGGGAAATCTTACCAAACTGATGTCAATGGAAAGAGGAGATCGCGAGGAAGAAGATGAGCGGCTCGGATCGCGGAAGTGATCTCTCATAGAAGGAGTTCTGGAGCCTCGGAAGAATGAGGAAGAAGGAGAGGCTGTGGTAGGTTATCATTCGTTGCAGAGAAAGAAAAGAGATTATGGTTAATCTCTTGTTTAAGAAGAAAGGGAGGGGGAAGAGACTAAGTTACCCCTTACGTGGGTCCGGAGAAAGAATGAATTATTTGAAGGGTTTCTGGTCATCGGATCGCAACGAGCCAGAAGACAAAATTGGTCGGCGCGACGATACCTTTCCAATGAACCCAAAATCACGGCGATAGGAATTTTTCGGAAAAAACACTCAATTTTTCCTAATTTGCAAACTACCTCTACTAGGGTCAAACGAACTCAGAATCGCACGAAACTCCGCAGACACTATTCTAATACTAAAAGAAACTCGCTGACCATCTAAACCCACTTAAATATCTAATAAAATAATAATTATAATAATATCAAAATAAATGGGTCAACGGGTCGGTTTTTTGGCCCAACTGACCCAGTAAGGTCTGCAACCTTACACTTCTTCCTTCTCTGTTTCTCTTTTTTCTTTCTTTTTTTCTTCTTGCTGGGGATAGCTGGGATGGATGCGTTTGTGTTATTTGGGTGTTTCTCTCCAATGAATGAACCAAGGCATGAATATAAAAGATCCCAGAACGATCTTCCTCCTGTTTTTGTTAATTTTTCCCTCTCCTAATTGTGATAGTTCCAGCAATGTGAGTTTGGTTTTTGTTCACTTGATGATCGTCGGTTGAAATTGTTCCGGCCGTGCCAAGGGATTTTTTTATTGGCTTACCCGCAACACCAGTCTCATGCATTAAATTCGTACCCATTAAACCCCAACAGAAAGGCCTTTCTAAAGGACTGTTTCTTTCATCTCTCTTGGGATCTATTGTTTTTGTTCATATGGAATATAGTTAGAAAAGAAAGCATGTTTCTTTCATCATTTTGTAATATTTGTTTGCTGGACAGAAACTTTCATACTAGAGAAGTTGATGAAATAGAGCTCCATTTTGTCAATTGAATTGATTTTGCATTACAACTGTTTGATGAAATGCCTGACTATGAAAGAAAGTAACTGCCTCTTCAAAACCCAGAGTTGGGATCCAGTAGATGGCATGATTTTCTTTTGATGGTTTCACCCCTTGGATTTTTTTGAAAGCAACGAATGTCATTGGAGCAGATTTTTTGGTAGTTCACAACCCCTTGTTAAAATTGAAAGAAGGAAAAAGGAAGAAAGAGGTTGGGCCACTGGCTGCTTGAGGTATAATAAGTGTTTTAAGGTTGCCCATCAAGCAAATTGTTGCAGATCTCTATTTGTTCAATATGAGGTTATGAATACAAAAAATCAACTTTGTTGGAGATCTCCCAAGGAACCCCTCCCTTGCACAAGCTGATCTCGACAATGACCCCGTTGCATTGGTACGTGGATTATCTTAATAGTTGTAGTTAGGTATCTCGTTGATTGATTATAGTACTTAGTTGTGAATACATGAATGTCATGAGAAGATATTGACTTATTTAATTTTTTGCATAGGTTTGTGGTTTAGATACTCGAGGACGTGTGCGAGGCTTGGGTTTGGGTGTCCAAGTCCACCGTGCAACATTATACGCCTTTCAAGAGAGCCGTAGAACAGAAGCAGGCATCGTATAAGGCCCTTGAGACTTAAGGTGGATGAGTTATCTAGGAAGATGAAGGACGTGGAGCATATCATTGTATCCCTTTCTCAGAGTGGGACACAAGGGACTTCTTCACAGGTGGAAAGCAATTATATATACATAAATAGCATAATCCTAAACTCATTTAAATAATTGGATCTTATAAAAAAATGCAACCTTGTGCAATGACTTGTTTGGGTTAAAGAACCCTTCTTGCTCTCCAAATTCCAACATTTAATCCCATTATAGAGTTTGTATCTTATGAGTTAAGAAGGGTCGTTTGTTCTTCATTTCCTTATTTCTTCAAATCTGTGTTGTATTGGAAAGAAACCCAATTGCAGATTGCGGAGATCTGAGATTTGTTAAATCGCTTATGCATGATAAGGAACCTCTTCAGTTCTGATTCTTGCAAGACAACACAGCTCCATGCTCTTGATCCTCAGTCATGGCTTCAAGTTAAAAGAGGGAACTGTGTGGAAAAACTGAATAGCTGCAGCTTCAGATTCTGTATGGAAAAACTTCTCCACCTCCACCCAACTGAACTCCAGTCCCATCTTTCAGTTATTTTTGTGGTGGCAGGGTTGTGAGGTTAGGCTATAACCTTGCACTGGCAGAAATACATTGACTGTCTCATGCACATGTGCACTAATGGACTAATGTAGGTTATTTTCTAAATGGATGTACTTGAATTTTAGTGATTATCTTTATATTTAACAGTTATTTTTTTTTAAATTTCAGCATTTAAATCTTTTTTTTTTGTCTTTTTTGTAAAGACAAAAAAAAAAAACAACCGACAGTTTTTACTATTTTTTATTTTCCATAAATGACATCAATTTTTTGAATATTATTATGTTGGATTTCCATAAAATCTTCGTTTATAAAATGACAGTTTTTCCGTCGCTTTTTTTTTTTTAATTACAGTTCTTACTGTCGTTTATATAAAACCACACCAAAAAATATGACAGCAATGACTGTCGTTTTTCATAAAAACGACGAAAAAGGCCGTCGTTAATGATGCCTTTTGACATCGATGTGTCTCCATTTCTTTCTTTTTGAGGAATAGTGTTTAGCACAGAAGCGCATGCAACAATTGTACATGCGACCTGCCCTGATTTGGACAATTCGCTTTTAGAAACTCAAGGAAACTCAAATCTGCTTTTCCACTTTAACATATTATGTAATAGTCTTCCTAATTCATAAGTGTCTTTCACAGGAGACTCAAGTGAAGGGGGAGACTCGTTATAAATGGAGCAACCTCATTTGACTTGCATTCTTTGATCCTACCTTGATCAATTTTAACATGTGTTTTCTTCTTTCTTTCCGCAATACTTTTACAGTTGAATGACTAATCAGTGGGATCACTATATATATCTGGTCCGGTTGCATGAGAACTGGAATTCTTGAATTTCTTGACCATATCATGGTAAGGAATTTTTGAAATCCTTCCCCATGTTGGAAGTAATGTTCAAGATATTAAAAATCCCAGTTCTCATGAGAGGAGAAGAATAAACAAAACGGTAGAATGGGTGAGATAGTATCAAGTCAAGTAAAATGGATACTATCTCAGGCAAGTGAAATAAACAGTGCTGGGTCTCATCACTCTTACCTGATCACTTATATCTGTCTTTGTGTAGGTTATATATATAGGAGGGATATTTAATCATAGGTGGGGCCACAATGTCCTTTTTAGGAACATGCTTACCTTTTCTAATAGAAAAGATTTTGATCCTTGGTTTTACAAAGATGCAATTAAATTCATTCTTCTGTTAGTTGCCAGAATTTCTAATTGGGTGGGTTGTTCCACTTTCAAGTTGGCAACATTTTCCGGTCTGGTTGGGTTCTAAAGTGAATGGCCAAAAATCAAGAGAGATTAAATGCTGTGAAATCAAAATATGGTGTTTTTTTTTATTTTTTATAATCATTTTGTGCTTTGAGAAGAAATCTTATTTGTTATTATTTTTTTTATAAAAAGTAGAGGGCATTTTGTCATTTAGTGGGATGAGAGATTTGTTTTTTAACTTCTTTTCTAAAAAAAGAGGTGTTTTTTGAGATTTGACACCTTTTGAAATGGCCCCTCAACTTTTCATGTCTCTTAAATTGACCCTTTACTTCAATTCACTTTATTAGTGAATTACCCAAACAAAATGTAGCTCAGGTTCTCAAACAATTGAAAGGTATCATATGTAACGTGGCCCATCTAACCAAACAACATTGCTGGGTTCATCTAACTAAATCCGTTTTGAAATAAAAGAGTCACATCTAAAATCTCATATACGGTGTAGCCCATCTAACCATGTAGAAGTCCCAATGAAATGTAACGTTGTATGCTAGAGAACCTATGTAAGAAAACATCATAAATCTCATATCCTGTGGGTCACATCTAGGCTCAAATAATTATGGAGAAAGTCCAAGTGAATGAAACATATGCTATCGCCATCTAAATCTCATACGCTGGGTCACATCTAGGCTCAACAAACTATGGAGAATGTCCAATTGAATGAAATATATGTTTCTCCATTCCTAGTCACAATGGAAGTGTCTAACAAAAAGCTCGTACGAATTTGTCCTGTAGAAAATTCATTTTTGGAGCAGTATTTGTCCCCTAGAACATTCAGGGTCATGTTGCCACAGGTGTCTATTTCATCCAAACAAGAAGCAATCTAGTAGTGGATAAATTGTCTGCTAAGCTTTCAATTGGATGTGAATTCCTGCATAGCAAATAATTAAATTCTTCTGTCCAATTTTCCATTGCATCCAAAAATCAAGGAATAGTTTACTTCTTGATTATGAAAATAGCATTTGGAAGTCCTTAATCATCAATTTTAAATCTGCATCAGCAGCAGACAGGCACTTCATAAATATAAAACGCCAGACAAATACATCAAACTTAGGACATCTGCACCAACCAACAGAAGTAGCAAGTCCTCCTTAACTCGCAAGGCTTAAAAAAATCAGTTTCTGAAATGTAGAAACAGTGAACCACCATTGCACTTTAGTTCTGTTATTACTGGCCAACCGAAAAAACAAAAGCCCGAAAACGGCCACATGGATGGATAGATGAACAGAGCCAGCAGTTCATGGTGAAGAGGAAAAGTCAGATGGCCAGAATTGTGTTGAAAATCTGGCGCTGCTCTTGTTGACCATCAGCAGTGGTTAAACCATAAAATGACCTTTTGGTGTCTGATCATCTGACTAGGAAGCCACATGGGGCATTTAATGAATTAATCAAGCACCAATTTGCAGCAAAAAAAAATTATCCTCTGCACATTTAAAGAACATCTACTAGCAAATGCTACAGGATAAAATAAATTCCTCAGAAATTACATCAGGAAAAAAAACCCGGAAATGTATAACGTTACACGATTTTCAAGTACTCACTGCAATGAAAACTTTGATGATGTACTGACTGGATGAGAAAACAAACATATGCAGCTGACTGTATCCATCCAACAAGGGTTTGTCAAGTACAATGGTTATAGCTATAGCATAAATGCAGTGCAATTCATCAGAGATCCTGTGTAAAGACATTGCTGTAGTGTATAACTTTTCAACTTAAGGGTCTGGATGAAGTCCATCAACTGATATAAGAACCGCCAGTTGGAGCTAAGAAATTAATCCCTGTAACCATCATATAAAGAAAACCTTTGGTAAGCAACAAGACAATATTTTCAGACAGTGCCACAGCAGTTTCTACCAAATAGTTAAAGGAGGCAACATTACGAAAAACAAGAGCACTCAACAGGCACTAATGCATATATTTTGGCAGTATTCAATATCCCTTGCATGGGAAAAAGAAGAAAACAACCTTCCTAATTTAGCTTGGACATATAGACTACACCCATTAAATTGTAGTATCAAATCAGCACCAACAACAACACTGTATACTACTTAAGGTAATGATTATGACAATAAATAATAATAGAAGAAAATTTTATACACCAGGTATTAATTCTAGATACATTTCAAAACATGAAAGTAGGTTTAATAAATCTTCTAAGCATTTCAAAGTTTCTTCACACCTACTACCATTGCCAATTTGACAATCCCAATAAGAAATGCAAATTAAGACTTCCAAGTATATACGATGTGCATTCTCCAGAGTTTTGAGTGTTTTGAATGTGAGAATGACAAAGCAGAATACTGATGCACATTTCCTCTGACAAACTGTAATACCCTTGCATCCAGTGAGTTCAAGTCCAAGCTTCTGTCTTATCAGGCTACAAGCCAACTTGATGATCTTTTTAAGTAACATTTGAACATAGTTACACACTAATTACAACCAATTCTTGCAGACTTGCAGTAAGTCTGGAAGCATATCCTAAAAACTTGTGATTTAGAAGATCCATCATACCTGGCCTGGTTGAACTTGATCCATACCTAATCAGTACTACAGAAACATAACCAGCAATTGTCCTTTTTTTTGGGTGGGGTGGGGGTGGGGGTGGTGGTTGAGGGTTGGTTCAGTCATGCTAAAACTCAATTAAATAAAAAGAGATACAAAAGATGGACTCTTCTGGTGTGGGAGTCATGTACTGACATGATAAGCAAAAACTTCAGTAGAGAAAACAAGGACAAACTTTTAACTACGTAGAAAGTAATAAGAATTTTTTTTTTAAGTTAGCCCCAATTTTCTGCCTCCAAACAAATGGCGTGTTTGGAAATGCAATAAATAAATAAATAGAAGGTAACTAATCATTATCATAAGAGCCTTGTCCCAACAAGGTTGGGGGTGGCTACATGAATTATGGTTCTCTATTCCGATCTATCCTGAGCCAAATTTTCGGATATATTGCACTTCTTCATATCCATCCTTACTACTCCATCCATGTCCTCTTTGGCTTACCACTTTTCCTTGGTGCACCATCAATCTACATGGAAAACTTTTCCTCAATGGTGGTGTTGCTTGCCTGCATTGGACGCTTAAACCATCTCAACCAAGTCTCTCTTAATCAATCCAGTATTGATGCTACTCCTAAATGATCCTAAAAGATTCTTTCCCAGTTTTACCACACATCCATCTTAACATTTCTATCTCCACTACACTTATTTTGTGCACGTGCTGCTTTTTGATAGGCAAACATTCTACTCCATAGATTATAGCTGGTCTAATTGTAGTCCTATAAATTCTTCCCTTCAATCTTTGGTAGTATATGTTGATCACAAAGCACTCCATAAGCATGTTACCACTTCAACCATTCTGCTCTTATCCTATGTTCTACATCTTCCTCAATCTCTCCATCTCCATTAATTGTCGAGTGAATGTATCAAAATAAATCTGTGGTGTCTCTTTAGCTTCATTTCTCATAGGAGTTTCACCTCTTTGCACATCCCTACCGAAGTTGCAAAGTCCAAAGCATATGATAGAAGGTAACTAATCTTTTAAAAATAGAAGACTGTTTTCCAAGGGACCGTGCATTTAAAGTTTCCTTATGTTTCATGTAGGGCTGTCAATGAGCCAAGTTTCACTTTGCTCAAGCTCAGCTTGAGCTTGTTTTAGCCTTACAGCTTGGGATCAAGCTTGGATTGGAAGCATTTAATTGAGCACAAGCTCAGCTCAAATAAAAACAAGACAAGCCTAGGTAGCTCCAACTCGCCTCCTTTCAAACATTAAATGTTTCTTTGAAACATGGATTGAGCTCAAACTCAAGTGCGAGCTTGAGCCTAAACTTGAGCTCGAGTTCATACTCAACTTATTCTCTTTAATGCATTGTGATATAAATTAGCACATGAAGGGACAAAATCCTTAAATCCTTATTAATAAGGGCTATCATCAAGCTTCAACAATTTGAATTCACATATAAATCGATCAACGATTGTGTGACTGTGATTGTGAAATGTAGTTGTAAGAGCTTAGTTGTATAAGCATTAATTTTAGTGGAAATTTGTTGTTTGATATGGCTCCTGAATTTTTTTGGTTAGGAAATTAAGGGGTTGGTATTGGTTATAGAGTTGGGGTGGGGAATAAAGTCAGTTTTCGGCTTGACCGTTGGATGGGTGTGGGTCCCTTGTCTGCAATATTTCCTAGGTTCTTTAAAGTGGTGTCTAATTTGAGTCTGTAATCAAAGAGTGCCATGTTTGGTTAGTAGATAAGGTTGTTTGGGATTTGTCATTTAGGAGAGGGTTGCATCAATTGAAGAGTTATCTTTTATCTAGTTTGCCCTCTAACATTTTTCTTTGTAGGGAAGAGGCGAATTCTCGTGTATGGAAACCATGTTCATCAAGGTTTTTTTTTTTCAGTTAAGTCTTTCGATGGGGCTTTAGATTCAACTTCGGCTTCTCATCATCCATGCTTGCTTGTATGGCTTGGCCTTGCTCCTCCCAGAGTGGATGCGTTCGTAGATCAGCATTTGCAGGGAAAATTTTCTACAGTGGGAATCTACGGAGGAGAACCAACTCTCTTAAATGCAAAGTCCCCACACATCTCGTAGAAATTATTAATTCTAACCTTTTAATTCACTGATGCATTTTGGACATACACAAAAGGGGCTGATTTCATAGTCAATGCCCTCCAAACGATACTGTCTCCATTACCAACCACAAACTTCACTTAAGTGATGAAGTTTGCAGCAAATCTTTAGCATTTCCAAGGTCCTCTACTTCCATGGTTCGGAATGAGATCTCGAATCCACCCATTTCTGAAGCTCCATGCTAAACAATCATCACCTTTGTTAAAAAAATAAAAAAATAAAAAACAATCATCACTTTCCTCCAAATCTCTAAAGAAGCTGTCATCATTAAACTCTGGTTACAATGCCCAAACCACTTTCTTGCTTTGATTTGCAAGCCTCCTCCCACTTGAGATAGTGATATTTAAGGGAGTTGGAATTACCTTCTTCGAGGAAGAAAAAACTTTGAAGAATTACTTCCTCACTAATCAACAACAAAATTTGGAAAAGGACATGCCGTAGATCAGGATGTTCAACAGAGTTGCTACATGATAAGTCTACAACCATTCCGCAATAAATATTCTGAATAGTTACACAATTAACTGGCTATTGCCCTTTAGGACTCATCTTTGACCACAACCCCATCAGTTTTATGCAAAATAGTGAGAACAGCTCTTTATTATGGAACTGCTTTTTGGTGGCTGCTTTGTGGTCAATGGTTAGATAAATGTAATTGGGGTTGGGGTTCTAATAATAAAATGGATACTCAAGCAGGTGTCATGGGGTGCCTTTATATCCTCAATGGTGTAATTTTCACATCATTTTGAAATTTTGCAATATAAGGATGTATATATTTTCTGTTAGTTCAATACATTGAACGTGCACATGGAAAAAAAAAAAAAAAAGCTCTCTACAAACCTCATTAGATGAAAACAAATCTGTCTCTAGAAGCTGGATTTATCAATAGTCATTACTCTTGGAGAACGGCTTGTTCAAGGAGAGCCTGTAATACAAATTTTCTCCAAAGCTTATTCTACTACACCCAAGATATGCTTGAAGCCAATGAAGATCCAATGAAGGCTAAGCCCATTTTGGAAGGGGCCATTTTCCTGTTTTGGATGTGGGGGCTGGGGGTGGCTTTGTTGAGGCTAAGTATTCTGAATAAAGCTAGAGGGGATTCACCAGTGAAAAAAGTTAAAAGGGTGAAAAGCTGAAAGCAGGAATTCAATTTTCTTTTTGATGTCATTGTTATTGCTTAGTCATTTAGGTCCTTAGGAAATACTTACTGACAATCAGCCTATCCTTGAGACATTGTGAAATCACAATGGTAAAGCATATACAAACTTTCTTATTCATAGTTTTGGTCATTTCAATTTTCTACAAGTACAAATACTAAATCAATCAATTTCTATATTTTAGTAAGTAATTTAAATACACTCTTCCACAAATTTTAAGAAGCATATCTTCTCCGCTCTTGCACATGCTTAAAAACTAAAACAATACTAAATTATAGGAAGAAAAGCCCAGAAATGACACCTAACAACCCAACTCCCTCAGGCTGAAACATTGTCGAAACTTCAATTAGAAAAACTATAACTACAAAATCCAACAAAAACATAGAGACAGATATTATGCACAATTTTTTATGATAAATATTTTATAAAAATGATCATAAATCCTTTCCAATAGGAGGAAAGCCTTTAAACCTCATCCATTTCTCGAAGTTCTTTTCTAACTTCTCACAAGCACTTCAAGGAGCATCCATTCATCCAAACACTAAATCATGAAAGAAACAAGTCAACTAAACCCCCTTCCACCTCATTTCACTCATCAACATGAATTGGGCCTATGATCCAAAAGCTCAACTTGGGACAGCCCAAGTCGGAAGGGCTTACGCTAAGTGCATACGGCCGCTCCAATGGAAATTTGGGCCCACCGGTTTTTTAGGGTGTGAAACAAATCAACATGGTTATGTAGTGCTCTACTTTTCCAGGTGAGCTATCAAGAAGATTCGAACAGAGAGCAGTGGACATAAATGAGGGTTTCCACTTAGTAAGGTCACACTTTCACGGGTGATGGGCTAGTTCTAGTGGAGGATAACTCAAGAAATGCCATAGCTCGGGTAAATGGACAAATGAAAACACCTGGCTTCTAAGGCATCAAGGAGATAATAAAGGATATTAATGACACATTCCTATTACATATCCAGAGATCTTAATTAATAGGTAGATTCTTTAGGATCCAATATGGAGAATAGTTTTATTGTTCATGGAGTAATATATTAATTTCTGTGGTTGTTTTCATTTTTGCTCCTTTTCTCTTCATTTCCTAGATGAGAACTTCTAGTACATAGGTTTCCTTTTAACGAAATTATGGCTGGTTTTCTAAAAAAGAGTTTAAAAAAAACAAACAAACATGTTTTTCAGTGCGATTCAACTCTTGGTCAAAAGAAACTACGGTATTCTACAGGTACATTAAAAAGGAAAAATAAAATCATATGATTTTAGAAGCAAGCTATTGGTTGTCATCACAAAACAATGTGAGTTAATATTCCTACAGCATAAAAGGTATCAGATATATATTTTTCAGATAAATTAATGGCTGAATGAGCTTACCAGTACTTGATCATGCCATCCCAACCACAAGTAGCAACTTTACTCTGTTCCAATGGATGCCACTCACACCCTATGCATACGCCTTCATGACATTTTAGAGTTCTGAAAACTTTGCAACTCTTCCAGTCCCAAAACCAGCACTTACCCTCACCATCTCCTGACATGACAAATCGCCCATCTGGAGAGAAATTCACCTGGCAAGCATACCCCGCCGCTATATGTCCTGCAAACCTCTTCTTCTTGTTAAGTTGAAACCTCTCCCTTGTGCTATATATGAGAATCTGATTGTCCAGACTCTGCGCTGCTAGCCAATTTGAATTGGGATGAAGCGAAATCGAAGGCATTGAATGCATATGAGGCTCACTGATATACTTAATAACAACCGGAATCCCGAATTCCCACACACGAAGAGACTTGTCGTCACTCGAGGTAACAAATCTCCTATTGTTATCCACAAATGTGATGGTATTTACAGCACCAAGATGCTGATCATATTCTTGTGTGATCTCACCGCTGTTCATATCCCACTGAACAATTTTCTTATCACTCATCCCCGCAAGAAGAATGTTTTGCTTATCGTCGTCCGGATTAAGCTTCACAACATAAGGGATCTTCCCAGTTGAGAACGTGGAGATTACCTTACCGGTCTCCGTATCCCATAATTTGATGTTTTTATCATAACCAGCACTCAAGAACTTAGTCCCATCATTGGAGAAGGAGATGTCGCGAACCGCCTTCGAATGCCCCATGTAAGTGCGCATACACTTGCCAGAATTGAACACATCCCAGATCTTGATCTTTGTATCCATGCCAGCTGATAGAAGCAGATGCCCATGCTTGGGGAAGAACCTGATGGCCGATACGCCCTTGGTGTGGCCGCTCCACGTGTGGACCCAGCGCTTGGGGATGTAGCAGTGGTCGTTGGTGGCCTTGGCATCTTTTGGAGGGGCGATCCAGGACCGCCCCTGGTAGTCGCGTTCCTCCTTCCCATGGAAAGTGGTCTTGTCTGCAACCTCCACTCGCTCAGCCCCGCCTTTCTCCTTCTCCGCCTTCTTCTCCGCGTACTCCTCTGCATACTTCTTCTGCTCTTCGGTGAGCTCGGCCTGCAGACCTTGCTTCTTCCCAGCCCAGGGGCTCTTCCTGTTCTTCTTCAGCCACTCTTCAGACGCAGGGTTTTCGGCATCCGGTCCAGAAGGTTCCGCATCCGCTTCTTCTTCATCCTCGTTCTTCGAGGCCTTCTGCTCGAGCCGCCGCTTCTTCTGCTCGTGCTGGGGGATGTTGTAGACGGACACCGCATCGTTCTTCTGGAGGGTATCAAGGTCGCCGACGTAGTTGATGCCGGAGGGGGCGGAGGGGTCAGCGGCGTAGCCGTATTTGTGGAAGGTGTTGTACTGCTCATCGAAGAGGAAAGGGTGGATGGCGGCGTTTTCGACGAATCCGAGCTTGTGGTTGCGCATGCCCTGGGCGATGCCGTCCTTGGCGTAGGGGTGGGCGGGGCCAAAGATAGGGGCCCAGAGCTGGTCGTAGGTGGGGTTGAAGGAGACGACGTGCTGGACGGGATCGATGGGCTTGTGGAGGTTCCGAGCGTCGGGATCGGCAGCGGTGAGGGCGAGGAGGGTGTCGTCGACCTTGGGAGCGGAGGTTTTGGAGGGGAGAGAGATGCGGAGAGGGGAAGAGGAAGAGGAATCTGGTGATGAAGGAGGAGTGGAAGATGGTTTCTGTTTCAGTTGTAAGGATTTGGATTTGGATTCGGATTCATCATCTTCTCTTTCGTCGTCATCGCTTCTTTCTGTGTAATTGCGAAGCAAATCCATGGGTTTTTGTAAACCCTAGTGGCTTTCGGAAGGGAAGAGAAATTGGGAACGCACAAACAAGAATCGATGCTGCACACTGTATGCAAAACTGAGTTTTCCCAAAAGCTCCAAAAGCTCGAAAAGAGAAAAAGGAGAAGAGGAGTGAAAGGCCTTACCAGTTACCAGTTCAGATCGTTGAGACTTGGATGCTCACGCTTCCGTATCGAGTTCGATCGATTGAAGGTGCCCGTTTCGTAAATTTGTGGGATGAAGTTGGGGAACCCTCAAATCTAAGAGAGGACAGGCGATTTCTGAATTTTTTTTTCTTAAGAACGAGGAAATTTTGATTTTGTATATTTTTCATATGACCGTCTAATCTTTTCATGTCTTTTAAATAGAGAATTCACCTCACTTTAGTAGTAGATTATCAAATGAAAAACCTATTATTCTTAGGATTTGTTTGGATGTATCATGAATTGAAATATAGTGAGGTGAAACATCAAATTAAGAGATAATAAAATATAAAGTGTTATGATGATGTTTTGTTTTTAGTTGTTTGGTATGAAATCTTTTTGATTTTTTGCATAGAAAAGTGGAGGTTTTTGATTTTTTTAGTGGAGAAAGAATGTTGCTTTTTTGACTTTTTTTTTAAAAAGATGGAGGAAATTTTAAAATTGTGTACATTTTATATGACTTATTGTTTGGATAATGGAGGCTTTACCTCACCTCACCTTACTTCACCACACATTCAAACACGCACATAAAACGAGGAGCCCATCGGTTTCTAACAAGGTTGTTAAACTCGGAGTCCACTTCACTCGTCGGATGAAAAAAATAAATAAATTTGACATGTATAAAGTAAATGTGACGACTCGAGAGTCCTGTCTTTTTTAAAATTATCTTAAAAATATATTTTAAAAGAAAGAGATCGTATGAATATAAGCCTTCTATATTTTAAAACATGGGTATGGCATAGGGTGTCATACGTTTTTGTTTTTCTTTATATTATGAGAATGCCCCTTATAGTGGCATTATTTGTCTAATTTTTTTGACCCTCTCATTCTCTTTCTTCCCTCCTTACAAAATCCATTTCTTTGAGCCATGAGCTCCCTTCAAAGAAGCTGCAAGCCAAAGGAAAACTTAATATTTATAGTTCCTTGAATTAAGTAGTTCCATTCTTTTAAGAGGATTGACCCTTATCATGTTCTCGTGTATTAGATTCTATATATTGTTTTCCTTCTATGTTTTACCTTTTTTTCTTCTTTTTTTTTTTTTTTTTTTTTTTTCTCCCTATGGCTATATTAGAGAGTTAAATGGTAGAAATGTATTATATTCTTCTTAATATCTAAATGAGAGCTGCATTTGCAAAATTTTATACTCATTGCAAAAAGTTTTTCTTTTCTGGTTTACAACTTTTTGAAGAGAGCTCAAAATACAAAGAGATGGGTTTTCGAGTGTAGGAAATAAAATGATGGGATTACGAAAAAAAGTAAATAAATAAACGAACACTCAGTGGCGACTCTAGGAATTTGAGTCAGTGGGGTCAACAAAAGACTTATCATCTGCAAATCCAATAAATTTATTTTTCCCTTTATCAACATTTGTCGTCTACTTTCGATGATTCAACAAGTATAGTATAAAATTATCAAATAATCTATTTTCGATAATCAGACAAATATAATATTGAATTCTAAAAAAAAGAAATCTTAATACATTATTACTAATAGTTCTTAATCCAAAAGCAAAATCCAAATACATAAACTCCTACAGCTGCCCTCAATAGGTTTTCATGTGTTGAAATCGTTGCATAATAAATTCATTATCGACACTAGCAACCACATATTTTTCAATATATGTAACCAAACAGTCATTCATCCATTGATCTCATATTCGGTTACATAACCTATTATTTACATACTTCATTGCTGAAAAAGTTCTTTCTACCGTAGCAGTTACTGCTGGTAAAATCAACACCAATTTTAAAAGCAAATAAACCAATTGGTATACGATATCCTCCTTTGTCTCCACTAATTTTCTAGCAATGTCATAAATTTCTTTAAGTTCTAAAAACTTGTTGCTAAAGCGCATATCAGTAATGTGGGCCTATTAATTTTATTTAATTTTTGGTAGATAGTTGGCCCATTAACTTAGGCAGTGGGGCATTTTATGGTGACTTTTATTCACTACCACAACAACAAAGAAAAAATGTAAAGTTAGCTAATGTGGGGCGAAACTCTTAAATTGAGTAAGGTCAAAAGCTTCCGATAAGTTCAATTCATGAAATAAATTTTTTTATTTTTAAATGCCTTTTCGGATCTCAATGGGGTCAATTGACCCACTGTGATATATGTGGAGCCGCCCATGTGAACACTGCGCTATCACCATTGGCGTTTTCATCAAAAGAAAAAAGTATGACACCCTTTGTCACAGTTTTTATGTTTTTGCATACAAGCATTCATCTAATCAAAGTTTAATCCTAATTTTCCATTAAAAACCCCTAAAATAGATGCTTCCAAAACTTCCCTATAATATGTTTAGGTCTTATTTAAGATTTTACACGATAGTGTAAAAAAATTCAGGTGCCTTGCTCACAATGGACCCAGTTTATTTATGATTGAAAAGAATGCATTTGTACTATATGAGATATTAAAAATTTCACTTCAAAATGTCCTGTGATCATACGATTGATCATATATAGTATAATTTGAATAAATATTATAAAAAATACATTTTATAAGTGGTCAATCTGAGAGCATAAAGTAAATCCAAGTTCCATTATTTCCCTTTAATATATTGTGGCCCTATTTAAAATCTATCAATCATAGTACATTGAATAAAGTCAAAAGAAATCATGTGCCTTATTAAAAGTGAAACTTATTTATTTAAAAATTTAAGAATACCTTTCTACTATATTGTCCATGATATGGCAAAATTTCGCTTCGTTATATTTCCTCTTTGTGGCCTTGTGATTATATGTATATGTTTTTCCTTTTCAGAAAAAAAATATAAAAAACTAAATTTTTTGTATTTGAATAAAATTGAAGAAATGATAGGTATTGTGTTAGCTCCAATGACTTTGGAGCCTAGATTATGCCTAATAAATGAAAAGGTGAACCCCATATTGTATTTAAAGCATAGTTATTAATTTCGTACCGTTTCGGCCAAAACTTGTAGGTTTGAATTTCGGTCAATCTCGGCCGAAATTCAAGATTTCGGTCGATTTTGGTAGAAATTTGGGATTTCGGCTTAAATGTGACTTTTAAGCCAAAATGAAATTTTACATAATTATTTTTTAAAACTTTTTTACTCATATATTTTGTATTTCTTATATTTTCCCAAAATATAATTTCAAAAAATTTACTATAATGGATTAAATCTATATTTATTACTTTTTTTTATTTTTTACATATATATGTATATATATTATGTTATATTTTTCCCGAAATGTAATTCCAAAAAGTTTCGACGAAATCCCGAATCGGCCGGAACTTTTCATTTTGCAGGTCAGAGCGAAATGAGGTCCGAAACGATATTAACAACTATGATTTAAAGGCAAGTCTCGAGCACCACAATTTCTAACGATGAGCCCTATTTACCACAAATTCTAAAGGCAAGCCCCAATTTGTAATTCCTAAAGGTGGATCATTAAGTGGTTAAAAATGGAGATCAAATGCAACTTCTCAAAAATGAGCATCAAATAATCTCTCGTTTTAGGAAAATTGAATCAAAAGACAATGGGATATTAATTGCTAGGGGTGATGGCTATATCCGTTTCCTTTCTTTTAGTTTTATTTCCCTAAAAGGAATGTTTATTTGATGCTCATTTTTTTCTTTTTAAATTCACCGTTAATCTTCATTTTCAACAATGTATTATAATGCAAACGAACAAGCCCTCCAGTGAAATTATACCTATAAATTTAAGGGTATGTTTGGTAACATGTGAGAAATCCGCATATCTGAGGATTCCTCACTGCCCCTAGAAAGGCAAAATCCTTACTATTAATTTGTATAGCTGAGGATTCCTAACATTCCACGTATGGTTAGAACTATGAAATGATTGAGAATTTCTTCAATCCACATTTGGTGCTAAACATGAAAATCCGTGGAAAATACACAGTCCACCTAATATGAGTTCTTTGACTATAGCCATGACCAAAATGTGCAATGGTAACAAATGCGCCCCACTTCATGATATTTTACAAACTAACATTTCTCATTACAACCGTGTATAATTGAACTTATGGCACCCACTTAATGATGTTGAACAAACTAAAACCCCTTATGACAGGTGTGTGTATGATTGAAATGATGGTCCCACTTCTTACCATGGATGAGATTCAAAGTGCCACCACTAATCAAATTACATTCCTTTCTAAATTGCATATAATAGGCCCACCTCTACAATGGACAACATTAAACATTTCCCTTTTCCCTGGAGAGTTGAAAAGCTGAAAAACACCCAAATTTGTTTTGCAAATCAATGTGTTCATCACAAGTTACATTAGAAGAGTTATTTTACCTTCCAATCCAAAATGTCACAGTGATCAAATGAAAAAAATAGACAAAGCTATTAATGTTGTATGAAAGTTATATCTGAAAAATTAGGTGCATAAAATCTTTTCTTTCAAGGAAAAGAGATGAGCTGAAAATGACAACATTAATCAAAACTAGGACAAGCTCAATAATAAAGACTACAGTGATGCTTCAACAGTCAAGCAAATGAATACAATTCGCTATATTAAACAAAACACCAAATACAATTGTTGTTATCATTTATCAACAGGTCCTCTTCCTTACATTCTTTTACACATGATATTAACAATTTGAAGAGAAGTGTTGCCAACAATGCCTCACCACCGGACACTTAATCGAATCACCACTGTACTTACCATCATATACCAAGTGTGTTTTCCAACTCCAGATGCTTGGGAGCAAATACTTCTTCGTACATGTTGGTCATGCACCGGTTCGAGTTTCACCAAACTTGCAGGGCCACCAAATAAGCAGTGGGTTTGGTATTTCAATGGAGTTGGTGCCATGGAAATGATTCATCCATAAAAAAAGTTGGTGTCACAATCTGAATCAATAATACAAAACACCAAAGGTAAAGCATTGTTTGGTGAGAAGTACAGCAAAAATATCAAGACAAACTCCATTTCCACTTGAGAAAAATAAAGAGAGAAAAAACAAACACCAGTAGTACTAGGAAAGCCTATTTCAACTAGGATCCAGCACAATCCATATGCAAACACCACTAGTTCTCTCCTCACCATCAAAGCAAATGGAAGTTATTAATACAATTATCAAAACCATGTCTTTGCAACGTTCTGGCAAAACATAGAACAGAATAAAGGGTTCTCCCAAGTTTGTTGAGTGGAAACAAAAAAGTAGCATATTTCCTTCTTACTGCCTTAACCCTCATCACAACTACCATCCTACACAACACACTTTCAAAACTTTCCTGCAAGCTAGGAACTTCTATTCAGGAATTCCTACAAGTCATTCCTGAATATGACTCCTATAAAATATTCATAAATCACCATAGGAATGGTTTCTAGAACAAATAACCTTCTTGCATCTGAAATACTAAAATGACAAGTTTCTGATTTGGAAAGGGGGATACTTCCATACACACTTTAATGAGTTTATAAATAAAATAAATGAGTCTATCTATTTTAGTAAGTTCATATTACAATTTGTATAGAACTCAACTTCATAATTCCCTTACATAGAAATAAATTCCAAACGACAGTTCAAATCACTGAGAAGAAATGGTTATTAAAAGCGCTGTACGAAATACATAAGCAACTTTCTACATGTGACTAAAATATTAAAGACCAGAGGAAAAGGTTACTCAAGAAAAACAACATTTCATCAATTATCAAGTTGGGGTGTGCCACCCAGGAGTATAACATGAGAGCTCAAATAACATGAATTGGCAGAAGAACAAATATTAGTTATGTCATCAATTTTGATGTACACCAAATCAGAATAGGTTTGAACATTTTAACAGAATGTATATATGGTTACCTGTGCGCTTTGTATTTGGCAAAATGGTATGTATTGGTGGGCTAGTGAGGCAGAGAAAACAAGTACCTGCACTATTAGGCTTTCCATCATTGTACTATGGCATGCACATAATTGAAAAGACCTGTGAAGTTACTCAAACCAGTTGTGGTTTGAGACATAACAAATGGTGGAAAAAGAAAATTAAGCAACAATAACACTACAAATAACCCAAAGCTAAATTATAAGTAGAAAGGCTACTAACACTTGTCATCTCAAAGCCCACCATCATGGGGAACAAAAGATGGTACAGTGCAAAAGCATATTTCTCATTAGTTTCATAGGCTGCGGAAAATCATTTCCCTTGTTAATAAGGCCCAAGGCCCAAGGCCCATGAGAAAGTCCATCACATAAATCTCACGTGGATTGATTGGGTTGTATAATAACAACTGTACATATTCTTTAATTAGTTTTAGTTAGTTTCCTTCTTAACTTATGATTGATGTAATTAGTTTCCTTCCAAAATTAGAACCTTGATTAAAGGCATGTAAATACCTATAAATTAAGAGTTGATCTCCAAATGAGAGACAGAATTATAATACAATTCACTATTATACACTTTCAAGTTCTGTAATTGTGAATTTGTCATGGTATCAGAGCGGGTTTCGATCCCGGTGTTCTTGTGTAGCTCACGTAATAGGCCCGTCCATGAAATCCGTTGGGCCTGCACGTGAGTGGGAGTGTTGGGAAGTCCCACATCCCACATCGCCTAAGTAATAGGCTTGACATATCTTAATATACTTGTATGGGCCTTCCACCTATCAGTTTAAGATTTCGGATTGGTATATGGTTTATTACATGGTATCAGAGCACGCTCCCTCTATGGTCTGAAGTAAGCTCCTCGCGTATGGTTTGAGAAATTTCAAGCTGCTCTTCTCCGATTGGATTTTCATCCGAGCCAACATCATGCTCCATCCGGGATTACTGTGCTACTGGTCTACATGGATAACATTGTGATTACTGATCCCAATGCACATATGATTCAGGAAATCCAAGCTTCTCTTAATAACACATTTCACATGAAGGATCTCAGCCCATTACACTATTTCCTTGGTCTTGAAGTTCATCAATCGACTAAAGGTATAGTTCTCAATCAGCACAAATACACGGTTGACCTCGTTGACTTGGCTGACCTTACTGCTTCCGCTCCAGTAGATACACCGGTCGAACTAAATGTCAAACTCAGTAAAGAGGAGGGTGACCTTCTTCCAGATCCTACAACATATTGCCAGTTAGTTGGTAGCCTGATCTACCTCGCGATCACTCGCACTGATATCTCTTATGCGGTCAACCTCATGAGTCAGTTCACGACTGCTCCACGACATCTTCATATGGCTGCTGTTCGTCGCATCATTCAGTACCTTATTTGCACACCGACTCGCGGGTTATTTTTTCCATCAAACAATCCTCTATCTCTCAGAGCTTATTCTGATGCTGATTGGGCTGGGTGTCCGGATACTCGTAGATCGACAACAGGATGGTGCATGTTTTTGGGTGATAGTCTGGTTTCCTGGAAATGTAAGAAACATGAAAAAGTTTCAAAATCTTCTACCGAGGCTGAGTACCGAGTCATGTATGCTGCGTGCTCCGAAATTCTTTGGCTACGCAGACTCCTTTCCGACATTGGGTTTCCAGTGGAAGGTGCTACCCCACTATATGCGGATAATACAAATGCTATCGGATTACTAAAAATCCGATTTTCCATAAACGCACTAAGCACATCGAGGTTGATTGTCACTTCATATGTTATGAACTTACACGCGGTGTCATTAGTTTTCCACATTTCTCCACTGAGCTTCAAATTGCTGACATTCTTACTAAAGGCCTTCCGCGACCGCGTCATCAGTTTTTGGTTGGCAAATTGATGCTTGTTGATTCTCCTGGATCAATTTGAGGGGGGTTGTTAATAAGGCCCAAGGCCCATGAGAAAGTCCATCACATAAATCTCACGTGGATTGATTGGGTTGTATAATAACAACTGTACATATTCTTTAATTAGTTTTAGTTAGTTTCCTTCTTAATTTATGATTGATGTAATTAGTTTCCTTCCAAAATTAGAACCTTGATTAAAGGCATATAAATACCTATAAATTGAGAGTTGATCTCCAAAGGAGAGACAAAATTATAATACAATTCACTATTACACACTTTCAAGTTCTGTAATTGTGAATTTGTCATCCCTAACATCATCCCTAGATTCTGGCAGCAAATGTCAATGCAATACCTCCAGAAGCAGTATTGGATTGCATCCAAAACTTTCAGATAATGACAACAGTGTAGCTAGCATCTTACTACTTCAGTTTACGGTGGCCTTGGCCTAGTCATATTTTGGGTTTTTGGGTTGTCATGCTCTAATAATCTCTTGTAGCAAAAATGAATTTCCCTCTTTTTTTAAAAAAGAAAATCATCCTCAGATAAGCCAGGCTCTACTTTATCTCATGTCTAGTTATATTCTGAGACCTCTAAAAAGGTATAACTAACAAAAAGAGAAAATATGATTAGGTAATGTACAACAAATCAATAATCAAGGTAAATTACTTATGAAAGAAATATAATTGATAAAGCAACAAGAGCATCCAGAAATTTCAAAATCAATAACCAAATAGTAGGAGAGAGATTGGCTCCACATATAGTAATAGGAGAGAGGGAAAAAGAAAAAACAGGGAGAGAGAGCCTCCGAAAAAAATCAACACGGAACAATGAAACAATGCGAGTTGGAAGAGATTAATGCACTTCCATAGATGATTGGTATGCCAACAGAGTGATTTTTTTTCCTGGCCCTCTTTAGGGAGGGATAGAAGGATCGGTAGGGGCGAGAAAAGCGGGGAAAAGGGAGAGGGCTCGGTGGGTGAGGGGGCTTTGGTGGAAGGGGTGTGGAGATAGAAGGAATAGATGCAGAGAGAGGTGGATAGAGAGGAAGAGATGAGAGAAAGAGTCTACCGGAGAGAGAGAGAGACAATCACAGAGAGATGCTTCGTGAGACCCATTGTGGAAGAGCGGACGAGAGATTGTAAATCACAGTGAGAATTTTTATCCGAGGACTTGGAGAGCAAACGTAGGTTTTAATTGATACCATGGAAAGCAAGAATTCATTCCCTGATGATTTAATTACCAAACATGACCTAAGTGTTTTTCAAACACCATGAAAATCAAAACACAAGGAAATTAAGAAGCAAGTGGCAAGGCCATGCATAATAGCCTACTCCAGACGTCTACACCCTTATGCACTGGGACAAATCGATATGCTGGTGTGCTAGTTGAATCCAATAAGTTATCCTAGATTTCATTATACTTTTTACTGTCCCAACTGCCTAGCTAGTCAGAAACAATATCCCTGGATCAAGCAAAAACCATATCGTTATCAAATATCATCATCATAAGAATCAGCAGCAGGTGAGTACCCCTACATCAATTGAAAAGAGACCCTGAAAAAATGTAGCTATTTTAACACTACTCTGTATATGGCAACTGCCACTGCAAACCACTCCTTAATTCCATCCATTTACTGGCCCAGCAAAACACCACCCATTACACAACACAAACTTGCACATGCCAAAATCAGTCCAGAACCTATGAAAACTGAAACCTCAGCGCCTTACTATTTATGGTCTTAAAATTCGGCCAAAACCTACGAGTTGGAAACCAAAATGATACTAAAAATGATGATTCACAAGTTTCTATTTTCTAAATATTAAAATTTATCTCTTCTAGAAAAAAAGGGCTGAAGCAAAATCCAAAATAGCAGTCAAGAAACAATATCGTTGGCATTGGGGCAATGCAACACCAATACCCATGTCCTAAAACCATTTTACTAATGTTATCTATGCAACCCAGACAATCTCTTTTGTATCTCCATCCAGCAGTTGATGTACTGCTCTTAAACTCAACCAAAACAGAATCTTATATAATGCCATACAGCAAGGCCTGCAGTCTCTGTAATAGCCCCTTTTCCAACCAATACAGTCCCACAAATCTCCCAACCTAATATCCAGCTCTCTCTCTTGAAGCTATCACATTGCATCAGAGCATACAAATTACAAACACTGATCAGGGCCAGGATCTTTGAAGCTTTACCACAGAACAAGTCCATTAAGAATATATCCCAGGATTACGAGCTATTCTAAAATACAAAAACGCTCTCTCAACAACCACAGAAATTCAGTAACTGATAGCCATAACACATCTCACCAAACACCAATTGGACCAAGAAATGCAGGCCCCACTTGGTAGCACCTTATAGTACCAAAGTCTGTCTGATGCCCAATTATGTCATGATAATCAGGAAGCTGCAAAATCAAGAGAACAATGAGATAAACTGGAATCTGAAGTCACGATTAAGGACTGCCTTTAGAGAGACTGCCACTGCACTCAAGGCCGCCAAGCTGAGAATTAGAAATAACATATTCATCATAGTATTTTCTTGACCATCCATCACCACTCCCTTTGATAATGATTTGAAGCAGAGAAGGGAAGAGAAAAAAAAAATACTCTCATTTGATAATGATTTGAAAACATCACCCTGTCTAACATTGGTTCCAAATTGCATGCACTCCCAACAGCTCCCCTGTAGATAACAATCTGCTCTACATATTATCCAAAACGTTTGTAACCAAAAGCACCCAAATCCACAGGCAGTGGAACAATGCTCTTTCCTTTTTCTTTTTCTTTTTCTTTTTTTGCATTTACCATCCTAACTCATTATCAGCTTTGCATGACAACATTTGATAATGATTTTGGTACAATATCCCATCTAGAGTAAAAGAAAAAATACCAGTCACATGGCAAAGGCTAACCACCCATTGGTTCCAAAAAGTCGTGAATTTGGACAAACCAAAAAAAAAAGATACATCCTTAACAAGTAATGTATGTTGAAACAAAAAGCCCACCCACCCACCCCCACCCCCACTTCCACTTCCACTTTTAAGGTATGATTCGAACAAAAATTCCAAATGACTGATTCATTTGACAGCGTCATTTAATTCAGTAGTGGCCTGTCCGTTTATCCTTCATCCTCTATTAATGAATCAATTCCTAGGACCTCTTTTTGAGCTGCGTCATTTGACTCCAGTTGCAATTTCTGTTCTCCAGGATTGGTCAGTCAGAAACAGTAGGTCCCCATCAATAGGTTCAACATTTACAGTTTCTGGAGCACAAAGGCTGATAGCTTCTACACCCACAAGAATATTATTTGGAAGAGTTTTGGCAATCTCCAATTCTGAAGTAGCAGAATCAATTGTGATGATGCCAAAAAGTGGCTTTCGGGCACCACCGGTCAAGTGATATGTAATAAATGTGAAAATTAATGAAGAGAGAGAGAGAGTTTATAGTGGTTCGGTCTGGATGACCTACGTCCACTTCAAGTGATCGCTTTATTGCTCTGGAGAGGAGATTACAAAGTAGTCAGATACAATAATGATGTGTAGAATTCGAGAGATCCCCCCTTCTCTGACAGGACTTCTCCTTTTATAGTCTTTCTCCAACGGGTGGGGAGATTCTCCAGGGATCTCCAATGATGTACGCTCCAGTCTGGTAGAGTCTTCCGAACCGTCCTCAACAGACTAGCAGATAAGTTATATTGCGGACCGAACTATTTTGGCCTGGCCCATCATTTGCCCCTCAATGTCTCGCGCCAAAGAATGCTTTGAAAGGGAGACATTATTAACATCAGGCTTTTTCATGCCAAGCAATTAGTAGCTTTTCTGGCTTTCGGGCACCACCGGTTAAGTGATATGTAATAAAGTGATCATTTAAAGTGGACGTAGGTCATACTGACCGAACCACTATAAACTTCCTCTCTCTCTCTTCATTAATTTTCACATTTATTACATATCACTTGACCGGTGGTGCCCGAAAGCCACTTTTTGGCATCATCAAATTGTATTGTTCATCTAACAAAAGTACCTCAGGAAACAAAGAGAAGCTAACAAGTTGCATTAGGAAAGAATGTGTGCAATAGATATTTGCTGCAGGTGGCTCCCTATTCAAATAGGGTTACTTTGAATGACCATAGAGACTACGGGCATGTTTGTGTAACACTTTTCCGCGGAAAAGTTTACGGTTTTCTACGGAAAACCCATTTTTCCGGCGTTTGGTGCGGAACAATTCCGCGGAAATGTTTTCCTGCCTCGTCAGCATTTTCCTTGATAATTGTGGAAATGAGTTTCCCATTGGGGGGTATGGGAAATGGTTTTCCTCGGAAAACTTCTCCATCTTTTCCTCACTTTTGTCCATTTCAACCCAAAAACCCTATAACTCTTTCATTTTTTATTTCTTTATATAAATTATTATTTAATGTTAAATAAATAATATACATCTTATGTTATTTTCTTCAAAAAATTATATCACCAAATAAGAAATTTTGATTTTCTATAAGGAATCCACAGCCGCACCAAACAACATCTGGACCAATTCAATGAGAAAACTCTTTTTGCACCAAACATGAATTTTTAAATTCTACGGAAATTCTTTTTCGAGGTTTTCATTTCTATGGAATTTGCTGACGTGGCAATTTCCTCTTTCCGCGGAAAGGGTGTGTACACAAACGTGCCCTCCAGCTTATCATGGTTGTTGGAATTCTAAGAAACTAAATAGATGCACACGGGATTCCCACAAAAACCCAAATGGATGTTGGGAAGTATCGACCATGCAATAATCTTCTAATGTGTCCACAAATAGAGACATGGAGCTGGGCTAAAATGAAAGGGCATATCACTTTATTTCAGACACAGACGAGAAAGATAAAGAGCTTTGGGCATATCTTGGGTTCGTAATAATGCTCGTTAATAATGAAAGTACAAAGCATTCACAATTCCCTTTTCCGAATGGTAACAAGAACCAAGCACACAATATGAGATCAATAATACAAATAAAGAAAAGGGTATTTCTTTTTTTAGGCAAATGGGCGAGAAAATGGAAGCCCTAATTCTAATAGTTTGAAAGCTTTCTTCATACCCTTCTACAATGCAATCTTCTGCCTAGAGATTGGGTGAATCTAATGGCACACTTGGATTATATAAGCTAAAGGACAATCATACAATCCTAACAAACCTTAGCAAAAAAAGATCTGAAGCTGCAGGTAATTAAATTAATGTGCAGGACTGTTCATCACCACTCCAATTCACCGCTTCCTAAGTATCAGATTTGTTTCCTTCAAAACAAGAGAGAAAAAGAAATTCTCCAGCAACACTTCAATTTAATAACAAACTAGAGGAACTTACTAATCCACAAATTGGAAACCACCAGGTAAAAACAGTCCAACCAAGAAAGCAGGACAAAAAAAAAAAAAAAAAAAGGATTGATTATCAATATCAAAAACCTGACAATCATTGTTAATCCTGTATTTATGATTTTGGGCGGCAGATACCATATATGTTTTGCATACCTAACCCTCTGAGGAACACCAGCAGGATCAACCTAACCCAACACCTGTCATATTACCATCATTGTTGCGTGGGGTTGCCCTTTCGAAAGTATCTCCGACAACTATGTCCCTACCACTGTGATGTAAAGAGAACTGCAACTCTATCACAAAAACAGCGATAGGACTAGGATCTAATAGATAATAACAAAACAAGCCAATAGATA
This sequence comes from Cinnamomum chago, assembly GCA_038049695.1. Classification (NCBI taxonomy): domain Eukaryota; kingdom Viridiplantae; phylum Streptophyta; class Magnoliopsida; order Laurales; family Lauraceae; genus Cinnamomum; species Cinnamomum chago. The sequence continues at coordinate 115,866,415 of CP142453.1, read as the reverse complement.
AAAACAAAACGAGTTAAGAGAACGAATGAGAGTCTCTTATAATTTTTCTTATAAATAACCGAAGTCTAGCTTAGTTTCAGACGCGCAGGGATGATGCTAATTTATGTGTGAGTGCCAACTTCCTTCAGACATTTGGTGCCAGGTTCAGAGGATACATAAGAAATCAAATAGATGTGTCAACCATCCAAAGACAAAGATAAGCGAAGAATATAGCTGTTGCACTACCAAATTCATGCTCAACCTCCATAGAAGAAAGCCATAAACACTACCACCATCAACATAATCTACTCTGGTACACAAAGAACAGTTCTACACAGATAACAGATATGTTCACATTTCAAAATAACAAAATCAAGGCCAAGATGCAGCAGCATTCAGGTATTAACCTGTAGCCACAACCACCACAGGATTTACTCAAAGATAGAGAAGGCAACATAACATTGTGGCCGATGATCACTTGGACAACACTGAAAAACAGCTATATTAAATCCAGACATTTTTATTGCAAGGCTGACAAGGTGACAAAGGCTACTCAGAGACAGAAGAAACACATGCTAAAATATTAGATTGTAATAGCAAAACCCATTCATTTGTTCATTTGCAACTTGAAAGTGATAAAACTGAAGCCTAAGGTCAGCCATCTTTAAATAGAACAAACGATAGCATGCAATGCATCAGGGATTATGGCAGGACAGAACTAAAAAGACAGTAAATAACAGAAAACAAAAGATAAAGTCTTAAAACACACGCCACTAAGGCTATAGAACAATAGCATGCAATATATATCAGGGACTAAGGCAGAACAGAACTTAAAAGATAGTAATAACAGAAATTATAAGATAAGTCTTCAAACACACCACACTTAGGGCCTACATAAGAGCCGATAGTGTTAACATCACATCACACAACGCCACTTAGGGCAGTAAGACAGTCACTACTACTATAGCTCTTCAAGAGCAGACATGACAAAACACTCACAGCCCAACTGGACACCGACAGGGAGACAAAGCACACCAACAACTAGGACTCAAACACTGCAGCAAACACCTTCAGTCACCACCTTCACGGCCTACTCTTCATCACCATTACCACCACCACGAAGACGCAATACAAGGTGAAGGGTGGATTCCTTCTGAATATTGTAATCCGCCAAGGTTCGGCCATCCTCAAGCTGCTTCCCGGCGAAGATGAGCCTCTGCTGATCAGGTGGAATGCCCTCCTTATCCTGGATCTTAGCCTTCACATTGTCAATGGTGTCCGAGCTCTCAACTTCCAGGGTGATGGTCTTTCCAGTGAGGGTTTTCACAAAAATCTGCATGCCACCACGGAGACGAAGGACAAGGTGCAGTGTTGACTCCTTCTGGATGTTGTAATCGGCCAACGTGCGGCCATCCTCAAGCTGCTTACCGGCGAAGATGAGCCTCTGTTGGTCAGGTGGAATGCCCTCCTTGTCCTGGATCTTGGCCTTAACGTTATCAATGGTATCCGAGCTCTCCACTTCCAGGGTAATGGTCTTGCCAGTGAGGGTCTTCACAAAAATCTGCATGCCACCACGGAGTCTAAGAACAAGGTGCAGAGTGGACTCCTTCTGAATGTTGTAATCTGCCAGTGTGCGGCCATCTTCAAGCTGCTTACCAGCGAAGATGAGCCTCTGCTGATCCGGTGGGATGCCTTCCTTGTCCTGGATCTTGGCCTTAACGTTATCAATGGTATCTGAGCTCTCCACTTCCAGGGTAATGGTCTTGCCAGTGAGGGTCTTCACAAAAATCTGCATGCCACCACGGAGTCTAAGAACAAGGTGCAGAGTGGACTCCTTCTGAATGTTGTAATCTGCCAGTGTGCGGCCATCCTCCAGCTGCTTACCAGCGAAGATGAGCCTCTGCTGATCAGGTGGGATGCCTTCCTTATCCTGGATCTTGGCCTTCACATTGTCAATAGTATCCGAGCTCTCTACTTCCAGGGTGATGGTCTTTCCAGTGAGGGTCTTCACAAAGATCTGCATGCCACCACGGAGCCGAAGGACCAGATGCAATGTCGACTCCTTCTGAATGTTGTAATCTGCCAGTGTGCGGCCATCCTCCAGCTGCTTACCAGCGAAGATGAGCCTCTGCTGATCAGGTGGGATGCCCTCCTTATCCTGGATCTTGGCCTTCACATTATCAATGGTGTCTGAGCTCTCAACTTCCAGGGTGATGGTCTTTCCAGTGAGCGTCTTCACAAAAATCTGCATACCACCGCGGAGACGGAGGACAAGGTGCAGTGTTGACTCCTTCTGGATGTTGTAATCAGCCAACGTGCGGCCATCCTCAAGCTGCTTTCCAGCAAAGATGAGCCTCTGCTGATCAGGTGGAATGCCTTCCTTGTCCTGGATCTTGGCCTTCACATTATCAATGGTGTCAGAGCTCTCAACCTCAAGTGTAATGGTTTTCCCAGTGAGAGTCTTGACAAAGATCTGCATGCCACCCCTCAGGCGAAGAACCAGGTGGAGAGTAGATTCTTTCTGGATATTGTAATCCGCAAGCGTTCGGCCATCTTCAAGCTGCTTCCCTGCGAAGATGAGCCTCTGCTGATCCGGAGGGATGCCCTCCTTGTCTTGGATTTTGGCCTTTACATTATCAATAGTATCAGAGCTCTCAACCTCGAGGGTGATGGTCTTACCAGTAAGGGTCTTAACGAAGATCTGCATCTGCAACAAGTATGGAAAGGATTTAACAAATGGAACATATTTAGAGAAGGGCATGGTAACTATCATGAACACATCTCACTTACACGAGGATCAGAAAGTAACTAATACAATAAGGCTTTGCAGGTGGTGGTGGTGATGATAAAAAAAAAATCTAAATTACACAGCCTTTCATATCATATAGAGAAATATAATGTAAATGATCCCTTGATGTTACACTTTTCTACATAGGCTCCTCAATCTTCTCATGCAAGTTCAACCAACATAACTTAAATTAAGAACAAAATCTATACAGCAAGCTAAATCTTCACATAGAAGATGGAGAAAGAGTCCTTGGTATGAAAAATGAAGGCATCACTTTACATGAAGATCGGGAAATAATTTAGTTAAAAGATAGAAAGAAATATAGATTTGATGAAGACAATTATGATGAATATGAAAAGAAGGCACTGCATATCATTTCGTATATAATAAAAAGCTGATTAAGGGATCTGTATTCCCTAATGTGATCAATTTTCTATTTGTTTGCATTAGAATACATAGGGTGGTTAAAAATGAATATTAAAAGAAGATGGTATTTGATTGTCTGAATTTTATTTGATGTTCATTCTTTGGAAATTTACCTTTATAAACTTTCAATACCTATGTATTCTAATGCAAACAAACAGTCCCTAATATGCAATTTAGAGACAAAAATACAGAATCGAAAGATCAGATAGGAACCCCAGAAAAATAGAGGACATTCGATCATGACAAAAACACAAAGCTGGTTTGGAAATAACACAAGGAATCATGGAATAAAGATATCATGTACAGCCTCACAAAGAAGACCCTCCAATACAGAAACACACCTCAAATCATGACCGGAAAAGCAAACTGAGAGAAACCCAATACCACTTCCCCCAAAACAATCTAACAAGGTGAAAGGATAAAAAAGATCTAGGGTTTCTCATCAAGACTCTGCAGACAACTCCAATCACAAAAAGATATAAAAGCAAAAAAAAAAAAAAAATCATCCACAGAAACCCTAATCTTCCATTAAATCTAGGGTTTCTTATCAGGATTCATACACAGAAACCCGAGGCTATTATTAATTAGATCTACAACCAGATCTCTCAGAACCAACAGCAGGAGAAAAACAAAAACAAAAAAAAAAAAAAAAACTTAAAAGATCATGCACAGAAACCCTAGATTTTCATTCAATATTAGATCTAAACAAGCGGCAATAAGATCATTCAACCGATCATGAAAATCAGAAATTTTCAACGAAATAAAACGATCAACATCAAATAAACGCAAAGAAAGCTTCGGACATGAAAGAGAAGACACTGAAACATACAGATCTATGATCTAAACTTGAAGAAACACATTCAAAACCACAACGATTCAAACGGATTATATGATCTGACATCCAAGAAACATTCTACATAGTGATAGAATAACAGCATCTTACATCTGAGATGAGTTTCAACGAAAGGAAAGAGAACAACCAAATACATGGTTCAAGAGAGGAGAGGAATCGTACCTTGAAGAGAAAGTAGTGAAAAGATTTCAGGAATGAAAGGAGATTTGACTGTGAAGGGCTTGAGAGGGGGGTATCGTCTTTATAAAGAGATTGAGGCTGCTCTCTTTCGGAAGTCGGTGGCTGTGAATGATTATAGACCGTACACGTGTCGCGATACGAAAAATCTGGTGGGCTTCTTTCGCCCGATGAAATGACAAAAAGATGGCTTTGGACCAATCACCATGTGCCGTGACACTTTTTTTTTTTTTTTCAAACAAATTAGGTCTTGGTTAAGGTGGCTTTAGTTTTGGTAAAAGACCACCACGTGGCACGTGGTGATTGGTCCAAACAGGCCCCCTGTTTTAACCAAACCGGAAATCCGGATTCGTGTGAGGCTCCCCGACTCACGCGCCGATACGGCATGAGGGCAGGGATCACGTGAGACCGAACGAGTGGACTCAAGTTGCTCTAAAACAACGAGCTCGTAATTTGGAAATGATAGCCCCTCGAAGTAATCGACTCTTGATTTGTCGATTTGTGCGTGTTAATTTTGTGGGCAGAGATTCTCTGGCTTTAGTGCCGTTCCACCACGCGTGGGCGTGCACAAGATAAAATTTTCCCTATTCTGTCGTGTGGCTGTAAATTTTACTGTTAAAATATAATTAATAATAATGCATGAGATTATGTTATTACAATGAAATGGGGTTTTATTTTTAGTTTCCATTTGTCATCTTTAAATCTTCATAAGTTTTATGTAATTTTTAAAACAAAAAAAAGGGATTGAATCAATAAAAATATATAAATGAAATTCCCACGAGTTTTTTTGCACTTTAGTGGGCCCCCGGTTCATAATCTAAGGGCATGTTCATTTACTAGAATTTCAGGAATTCTTGTCTCGAGAATTCTTGAATTATCAGACAAAGTAGAATTTCTAAATTCTCTTAAAGACATGAGCATTTTGGAATCCCACCAAGTGGGATTTTCGGAATTTCTAAAAGCCAATTGGGACTTATTGAAATTCATAAATTCTTATCAAAGAAACAATGGATTTTGAAATGCAAGTGGACACGATAGACATCATGTCTCAAAAACTTCAACCATTAGAATTCCAGTCATGAATTTTAATAAAGAAACATGCCATAAATCTTTCAATGTTTTAACAGGAATGATAAGCATTCAAGATGTTTTGTTTCAATTTTTTTAATCATTATGGTTCTTGAGGAATTTGTAGAAAGTTTCCAAAACATAAACACATGTAAAACCGTTGTATATTCTCATTGACTCGCATGAAAATGGTGATTTTGACCAACATGGTAATATATATATATATATATATATATTTCTCGCAGTGTAGTATTTTCATGTGAGATATTTATAAATGTAACATTTACATGTAATACACATTTTCTTATCTCATGCATAAAAGGCCAATGACCTCTTAAAGGGTCCCAACTTCAGTAATAGCATCGAGGATTTTTAAACATTTACAAAATAATAAAGGAGAAATTGTAAAATCTAAATATATATATATATATATCGATTTTGTCATCAAACAAATGTTTCTTTGTATTATTGAATGGCATCAGTGGTTTTTGTAAGAAATAGATGACTACGGTTCTATATAGTGATACTCATACACTCCACTTCTATCCAGCTATATATCTATCTATCTATCATGTTTTCCAAATGGATCAATTTGAATATATTTCAATAAGTGAATCTGCATTAGGTGGAGTACTAGTTTTCCTTTTTCCCCACCAATATCAATAGGCGATTTACAGAGACGATGATTTATGGTTAAAAATTGAAGAGAAAATGCTACCCCACCTAATGTGGTTTCTAGCAATATTGTGCTGCACAGATATGGAGCGAAGCTTTACTCTGGATATGAAAGAAATATCAAAATATATAGAATATGTTCAAGAAGGTTGGTTTCTAAAGGAGCTGAATAGGAAATAGGGAGATCACAATTAGGCCCTCATTTGTTAATGAGGCCCTCATTGTAGCTAGTAAAACTTCTTCCAAAAGTAATGCACCCCACATCCAACAACTAACATTGCACGCATAGGCGAACTCGTGGTATGATTTTAGTGGGAAAGTAGGAAGAAAGAAGGGGAAAGGGAGGAAGAAAGGGAATATGGAAGGAAGCACACATACCTTAAACGACTGAGGATTTCGGTCGCCGATGCCAGTGCTCGTCATTGACATTGGAGATGAAGGAATGAGGAAGAGGAAATGGTTAGAGAGGAGGTGTTGACCAGGGCCAAAGAAATTGACCGTCTCTCTATCTTTTGCAACTTAAATCCTAAGGGTACTTTTGGATTTTTGAGAAATAAAGGGGAAAAATCGTCCGGTCGGCGTCCATTTTGGACAAATGTCCTGAATTGAAATTCATTTGGAAAACTTAAGGCCCATTTTGAAATGTTATTCTAATTTTGTCCTGTTTTGAAATTTGGAAAGAACTTTGACCCTATATATTTTGTAATTTTTTTAAAATTTTTTCATTATAATATGTTTTCTACCCACATTAAGATATAGAGTTCGAATCCTCAATGTAGCTATTAATTGTATAATACTTTTTCTGGAACTTCATTGTGGGCCTACATACAGGTAATTTAGATTGTTTGAGATGATATCATCCCCACCACTAATGTTTTCTCTCAAGTTTTGGTTCAAAATAAGTGGTCTATCCGTCCGATTAAGCATCATGATGAAACGTGACTGGCTACTTACATGACATTGTTACTAATAAGGTGTTAATCACGTTTCAATTATGGTGGTCAATCGTAAGGTGGGGCCCACTCCTTTTGAGTTGAACCTTGAGACTATATGATTAGTGAAGATGAAACTCATCTTGTCCGGTCCGGATTATCTTTACGTGGGCCCCATGATGGAGTTTCATAAAAAGTGTTACAAGGCTTCAGGTAATATATTCAATTAAGAATCTGGACTCTTAAGATGTATCATATAGAATACACTTAAATATCTTATAAAAAAATTCAAGTGTAATGTACACGATTAATAGGATGATGGGACAATTTCAATCTGAGTGAAACCTAGGGAAGACCTGCCCACCGAGAGGCATTTATTTTGAGTAATTTATAATTGTTCAATAGAAGGGCCCCACTAACCTTATGAGTTTCTCATGAATTTTGGCCTATTACACTCCATTCTCTCTCGACCCAATTTTATTTGAGTTCGAGCTCACCTTCTTGTCCGATGAACCATGAGTCCGTGAAATATAATTGTTTCCTTATATATAAAAAGAAAAACACCTAATGGTGTAAAAGACCACAATGTCCCACTGGTGCTCATATGGATAGAATTAAGGTTGAAAAAAGTTGTGACTCGATCTTGATTTGTCCAACTATAAAATATTGACTTGGACAAAGTCAACTCGACGACTTGTGAGAGTCATTTTTTTAACAAGTTTTTCATAAATACTTAAGAATGGATCTAATACATATAAAATTTGGATATATGTGCATTTACTTGTATTCATAATAATAAATTTAAATTAATTAATCATTACATTTCAATCAATCATTTTTAAATTACCAACTGCAAACTTCAAGCATTAATTATTTATATTTGACCGGCTGTTTTTTCTTTATATTTGACATAGTCTTCCGTCAAAAAGAGGTGACTAAGGCGTCGTTTTCCTTTTACACATGAGATGCGTAAATGCAGTTTACATATGTAAATTTCACATATGTAAGCTTTACGCGTGCGTTTCAGTTTACAACGTTTGTCTACTGTTGCCATTTTCACATCATTTATGCATGTGAGTCATTTTACCACGTTTGTTTGCACTACATGTGAAAATGTAAGAAATTTATTTTTGTAAATTATATATAGATGCCTTTATCTTGATATGTTCCATGCTAACAAATAGGCTCATTTTATAATAATTTTTTTATGTATTCTAATTCCTTGGAAACAAACATGCTCATTTTTCATCATTTATAAAATAGTTTCTTTTAATGAAATCATATTTTGGTTACATCCTGTAATGAAAGTTTCAATTGATTAATAACCTGTCTACATCGAAATCATATTTTGGTGACCAATGTTAGGCCCATACTTGGCCTGGTTTAAACCATAAGCAGGCCCATTCACAACAAGACATCTATATTGACCTTAAATTCAAACAAGAACTACCTCCAAAGATCAAGAAATTGAAAGTCAAATATTAAAAGAAGAAAAGAAAATGGGACATCAAATAAAGCTCACAACGGTAAGCAAAAAGAGCACACTTCAACTTGTTGAACAGTGGATGAATTTACCCTATAAGGATTCACAATGTAGCCATTGTAAGTATTAAAAACTCAATTAAAATGGAAGATACAGGTTGATCAGTCTCTAGAAAAAATAAATGAAAAACAAGTTACTGATGGTTGTGCGTGTCCCCAAAATGATGTGATTGAATTTGATTTGTTGATCAAATTGGAATTTACGTCACCTAAATCAACTTGGAGTGCTTGAGAGAGAGAGATAAGTAAAAGGACGGAGAGGAGAGAGATCAAAAAAGGAAGGAGGGGGACATAGACGTATTGAGAGAGGGTGAGATGGAATGGGGAGAGAGGGAAGTATAAAGGGATAAGAGATAGAGGGGGAACATAGAAAGTAAAGAGAGAAGCAGAGAGAGGGGGTGCCATACCTGGAAGGTAAGTGCTCAGGTCCTTATGCTGCTAGGGAGAGAAATGGGAGGTGAGGAGAGTAGGGTTTCAACGTTCTTTTGGTTGGGGGAACAAAGGAAGGGGGAAAAAGTAGAAAGTCGAGGGAGTGGGGTTTTGAACCTAGCCTGCTTTGTGGCGGAACTACACGGGACGCACCGTCCGCCTTATTTGAAGTGAATCATTTTCATATGAAGTTTGGTGTGTAACTTTTTACCATCACATGAGGTGTGAAAATTTGTGTGCGAAAATGAGCTCATTTACGTATCATTTTCATATGCAATTTACACATGTGATGAGTAAATGAATGCAAACAAATGTGATGGTTCCTAACTATTTTACATGTGAGTTGTTTACATATGTAAACGACCACAAACAAACGAACCCTAACCAGATCGAATTTAGAGTCAACTTGCCAAGTTTTCTTATATTGAATTACCACGTGTAAATGACCCGGATGCTCCGATTGTGTCCATATAAGTGAACACACATGATATTATAAAATAAAAATTTTCAAATACCTAAGTCCTACTCGAAATGGTGGAGAATTCTCAATCCAAAATGGTTGCAAAAATCCTTGAATAAAAGGCACCTATCAAAAATCCTGCTCATAGGACCCTTTTAGGAGAAAATTAGGGCTGCACAAAAAATTCAGTATCACCGCAAAACCGAACCAAACCGACTGAACTGGGCGGTTTGGATCGATTTTATGTCGATTGGTTCGGTCAACGATTTGAAAATCATAGAAACCGCCTTACATCGGTCGATTACTAGTTTGAACCCACGGTTAATCGCCTAAACTGAACCAACCGTGTGTATTAACTTGAATATTGAGTTATGACTATTTTAGCCTTAGGGGAAGCGCTTGTATGTTCTACTTGCATGTTACATGTTTGATGAAAATTCTACAAGAAGTGTGCATTATTGGGTTTTTAGTAGCACTGTCGAGGGATTTGATTTGACCTAAGAAAAAGTGAACTACGAAGAGGCCCATCTCAATTAGTTTTCAAAATTGGGGCTACATTCCACTCGAACCTATCTTGTTGGCAAAAAAAAAAAAAAAAAAGTTTCTTTTGTGTTGAATTCATTGGTTTGGATCAAGTAATGTAGTTTGGTCCAGGTTTTATGCAAATAAATAGGTACGTGCCTTACCATTTTGTCGGTGTATTTTACCAGAAGATTTGAACTGCTTCACATCATTGGCCTGAAAAGTTGGCCGAACTTGGCCTAGTCTATTCAATCACACGACTGGATAGTGGATAGAAAGTGTTCATCTATCGTTTGATGTATGCTTCCTTAGTTGAAACGAATTATGAAATATATTTTAGTGTTCATTACAGCTTCTCCTCATTCCATTTGATGGACCAAGTTTGAACCGCAATTTTTTGTAAAAAAAATAAAAAATAAAAAAAATCGCAACCAAATTGAACTGGTTCAGTTCGGTTTGAGCACATGGGTAGTTCGGTTCGGTTTAGGAAAATAGAAAATCAATGGGTTCAGTTTGGTTGATGATTTCCCCTCTAAACCGATCCGAACTGCCCATGTGCAATTGTAGAGAAAATGGCGTTTTATTTCTACATTTAGTATGCTTGAATTATATGTGACTCAATCTCACACTAGATATTAGTTCCAATTAATTGGACATAATTTTCAATAAAACTTTGATCAAACTTGATTTAGTAGTATCAGGGGTAGCTCGGTTATGATTTATGCAAATTTAAGATAGGCTAAGCTTGAATATGCTCAACCTCACAGTGGCTCACCAATATTCAAATTTTTGGCTTAGCCTTGTTTACACATTGAAAAGTCAATTATCGAAGATAAAAATAGTGAAATTCGCACATATTTCGTGGAAAGAATATGGAATGTAAATTTGTGGCATTTCATATTCAAAATCAGATTCAAAGTCGGATTTTGTTCTTGGGACTTAATCTTTTAGACCATATTTTTTTATCACTGGGACCTTCCCCTAAAACAAATCCAACATCTAACCATTGTATACAGGCCTTTACCTTTAATATGGAGGATTACTATTGCTCGATTAACTCCAATGGTCATGGGCATTTTATGGTCTGATACGGGGGTACCCTATAGTGCTCTCTCCCTTATTGCAAATGATCTTACTCATGACGTGCAAGTAGTATGGGAATTAGCTCCACCTCATTTGAATTAGCTATCTTATGAATTGGAGGATGATTTATTGAAGGTTATGAAGTCTCCTTTATTATCCACTTGGCACTTCAAATTTCAAATGCGCAGAGTACATGATATTTTTCATGTACGTGATTCAGTTCAAGTTCTTTAAATATCCAAGTAATCCTGACGGCTTATCCAAAGAATGAAAATGAGTTCAACGCCTAAGAATCTTTCAGATTTGAAACTTCATTAACTACTTAATCTTAAATTTGTTTGTGCCCGGGCTGTGGGCATTAGAACTTGATGCTTGGCGGCTTTTCATTTGGCTCATATGTGATCATTTTTCCTCTTTTCTTTATCATTTTTTAGGACGAAGTATGTACTATTTTGGGTTTCACCCACTTTTGAATAGTATCCAACTTACTATTTAAAAAGAAAATAGTGCCATGATCTAATTTAATTATTTTTTGGGTAGGATGCTACATTTGATGGGTAAAATGGAAAGGCAATTTAAATTGGTGACTGTATTCTTCTCGACTGCCATTTGATTCGTACAATTACATGAAATCACAAATTATCTGACCAACAAAATTTACGAGCTAAGATTCTATTCACATATTAAAAGCTGAAAGAAATATGTAGATTGCTTGGCCCCAAAGATGTAGTCTGTACAAGACTAACACAAGGTGTTAGTTGGGTCCATTGCAACAATAAACGCGTTAGGAGGTTAGGAAAAAAAAATGAAAAATGAAAAAATAAAAGCTCAAATTAAACTTAAATATTGGTCACAGGAAAATGTTCTCCTATGAGCAACACATCATTGTGGGCCCCACTTGGGCCCACCTTTTATCAGTGCACCCCTTTTGATACTCCTTTGATCCTTTGATCTGCCATTAGACCCAGTTTTACACACTCAGTACTATTGAACCTTTGCTTACTGTTGAATTGAATATCAAGAAAATTTATGGTTAAGATGTCATTAGATTTCAAGGCTATTAATTCAAACGCTATGACAACATCGCGGGACCCATTTTTTTTAGATCTCACTCGTCTATGTAGGGACCTTTCCCAGTGCACTTCTCCCATCGACAAACTTGCATCCAAGTAAGCACCTCAAGATGGACTACAGTCTAAATAGTCTACTATAATAAGAGAACATTCTCCCTGGGTCAAGTAATCCTTTTCTACATAGATCGATAGGGATTTGTGAGTATCACTGGAGACTCCAATGAGATATTTGTAGGAGAGATAGCATCTTCTAATGGTCTATAGGCAGAATTATACGACTTACTACATGAAGTTATGTATTAGCCTCTGAAGTCAAAACCTAGTAACTGAAGTGGGCTGCCTGATTACTATAGACACATTACAAGGATCAAGCGATCTTTCTTTAATTTAGCTAGTAATCATTTCGAAGAAACTTCTCCATAAGCTATACAAGCATGGACCCTCAAGTTCTGTAGATCACCGATCATCTCAGTGGAGTGTTGCAGCTAATCTCTTACAAGAACCATCTTCCTTCGTTCCTCTCAAGTATTTTTATATCTAGGATGTCACACTCAAAAGCTTGGAAACCCTCCGATAGTGAAAAAAAGGAAAAGAAAAAAGAAGAGAAGATATTTGTGTCTTAGAAGTTTATTTTGTTGAGACTATCAAATGGTTAATGATTAAATGTTTGCAAATTATAAAAAGTCATCTTTTGCATGTAGGGCCCACATGGGATCAAGTATGGGAAGAATTGAACCAGGGGATGTGTATTGTGATAGAGGCCTGAACAATAATCATAACCCCTTGTTCAGCGGCCGATAAATCCTCACTTTCCAAAATAAGTGTGTAATCGATTTAACAATCCAATCCATTTGGCTGGACCGTGTTCCAAATACCGAGACCCCACTGGCTATAGGGGTCCCAAGTTTTGTATTCTACTAAAATGTAATAGGGTTGTAAACAGGTCGGTTCCGGTCCATGGTGGATCAGAAATCGGAACCGGATCCAAATCCGGACTTGGAACCATTTCGGAATTTGTTTCTTGGCTCCGAAATTGGACCCAGAACCATATATGAGACTGGTCTGGGTCTAGGTAGAGAATTATATTAAAATAACATGATTGTTGTGATAGATTTTAAAAAATTGAAGTAACACGTCGGGTCTTAAGTCGATAGGTCTGAACCAAGGTAAAATTGGACCCAGACTCATTTACTTATTGGGGCCTAAATAATGACCCATACCCGGTTTTTAATAAGTCATAACCTCCGAGTAATCAGAGCATCCCTAAGATGGATAATCAGATAGACCCCCACCAAGCTTACCAGCAAGTCGAGAACTCGAGCCAATTAAACCCTTGAAACCTACATATATCCGTAAAATGTGGATGCAATCTGTCCAATATCCCAAACATAAACGACTTTGCAAATCCCAAGACTGGATTCTGGATCTCCAAAATTTCAAGAATAGTTCAACGCCCACTTTATTTGGAAAAAGTAGACTAGTGCTGAGAATCGAATTCCAAATATTTCCCATCCCAAACTGCCACCTTCAAAACACTGTTTTATTTTTTCCTCTCTCTTTAAAAGCTGAGCAACTTATAGGCCCCTCTTTTCAATCATCCCCGCCACATTGACCGTCTCCACTTCACATCTTCATCATTCATTCAAGCTGTAGAAAAAATAGAAACCAAGCGGTTGAAGCGTCTCTTTCAGATCCTACTGGCATTCAAGAACTGGCTCTACTGTTGCTGGGCTGGAATTCAGGAACATCGCACGTGCGACCGATATATCCACACGTGCCACACCAACTGCTCCCTCACCATTAGTTAGGGTTAGGGTTACAATCCCAACCTCCGCATTTCAATTTCGTTTTCGATTTCGATTCATTAGGGTTTTTCGTTTCTTCTTCTTCTTTTTTGGTTCTGATCTCTCATTGCTCAGGAGATTATCTCAATTTCGATGCTCGCCAGGTTTCAGAATCCCAAGTCTGCTTCTTTGGAAACTCGAATTCCTTCTTCTGCTGTTGTTTTTGTGGGTTTTGTGATGGATCGTATTGGGAGAGACGGCGCTTCCGAAGAGGGCTCTTCGCAGAACGAGCCGCCGGACGCCGATGTCGCAGAAATCGATCCTTCCCGCCGATACATTCGCGTGAGATTCTTGTTTTTGTAGCAATTTTGTTGATTTCTCTCTGGTTTGTGTTTGGGTCTTTTGTTTCTTATGCTCTTCAATTTGTGGTGTTTCAAGCAGTTTAAAGAAGTTTTGGGCAAAGGCGCATTCAAGACTGTGTATCCTTTCTCTTTTTTTTCCTTTTTTTGGGTATTAAGATTGCGTTTGGATGCACTTCTGGATTGAATTGCAATAAAAATTAGTATTGATGAAGTTAAGATGACCAGAATTGCCATTGCCGAGAGACTGGGCTTTATATTACATTTGTGCTACTTCCCACTTGTTCTTGAAAGGAATGGCAATGCAATTTTGAGGATTGCTTTTGAATTCTAGGGTGTTTTACTTCAGTTTGGTTGTTTCCTCTCAACTGAGCTGATTCTTGTAATTGTTTTTCGGTTTTGCTTTCAAATTCATCTTAGTTGTGGGTTTTTTTTTTTTTACTTTTAAGTGTAATTTGTGTCCTTAATTGTGTTGGAATTACACTATATAGTTACAAGGCATTTGATGAAGTTGATGGGATTGAAGTAGCTTGGAATCAAGTTCAGATCGAGGACGTTTTACAGAAGCCACAGGACTTAGAAAGATTATACTCGGAAGTGCATCTTTTGAAATCGTTGAAGCAAGAAAACATAGTGAAATACCACAATTCATGGGTTGATGATCGTAAGAAAACCATTAACATCATCACGGAACTATTCACTTCGGGTAGTCTTAGACAGTAAGTTGGGGTTCTCTTCTTATATTCAAATTGTGGATTGACAGGTTTTTTTTGGGTGTGATGAAGTTACTGAAATGCTGTAGATATTTGTGGATTGGATTAGGTACCGGAAGAAACACAAAAAGGTTGACCTGAAAGCTGTTAAGGGGTGGGCGAGGCAGATCTTATCCGGTTTGACTTATCTTCATGATCATAATCCCCCAATTATACATAGGGATCTGAAGTGCGACAACATATTCATTAATGGGAACCATGGGGAAGTTAAGATTGGAGATCTTGGGTTGGCAACTGTGATGCAGCAATCTAAGGCGCGAAGTGTGATTGGTAATTTGTCTTGTTCTCATCTCTCTTGTTAGCCCCTTCAATTCTTGTAATAACATTTGGTTCTGTAAGAAATCAGTTCATGGAACATTGGTAAGAGCATCTCACCTTTTTCATCACAAATCTAGGGTGTATTTATATGCTCCTCCCAGCCTTACTCTATCTGTGCGTCTCACACTATATCACAAACTCAAGGGCGTGTTTGGATGTGTGGTGAGGTGAGGTGAAGCATCAAATCAAGAGAGAATAAAAAATAAGGTGTTATGATGATGTTTTGTTTTTAGTTGTTTGGTATATTATCTTTTTGACTTTTTGTATGGAAAAGTGGAGTTTTTTTGTCTTTTAGTGGAAAAAGGAGGTTGCTTTTTTTACTTTTTTTGAAAAAGATGGAGGGAATGTTGAAATTATGTATTTTTGATATGACCCTTGTCAATTCTTGTCTGGATTCACTCCACTTCACTTTAACTTAGTTAAGTGCCAAACACGCCCCAAGGTGTATTTGTATGATGCACCTTCCCACCTTTGCAGATAAGCAGTTGGCCATAAGATTTTTTTGTTTTTCAGTTGGTTGTGTGATTTTTTCATTGGTGTCTGTTTTACTCTGTGTGCATGATTATTATTATTATTATTATTTTTGGGCTGTGCGCGCGCGGCTTTCTCTGAAATGAATTGACTATTAATTGTTGGATATGCAAACAACCAAGAACCAAGACTCATAAACAGACCCTTTATCATTTTATGGTATATTAACATGCATCAACTAATATGTATCTGGGTCAGTGATGTGGGGAGAGGCTAGGTCGGTGATGTAGGTAGAGAGAGTGATGCCCACATTTTATTGTTTAATGTCGACTAGTATCCGTTTCTGCTTGTTCAACATGTATCACTTTTTTGTGCTTGGCACTTTTTTTTATTGAATGTCAAATAATGCACAAGGGGGGTTACCAGATAGCTTAATCCTTGCCTTCCATTCCCTCTCACTTGCGTGCCTTTCTCTAACATCTTATGCTTCAAAGGTTCTGAAGTGATGCCCACATTTTGTTGTTTGATATTGACTAATATATGTTTCTACTTGTTTAATGTGTATCTCTTTTTGCATGCTTATCACTTCTTTTGATCGAATGTCAGATAATGCACAAGTGGGGTTATTGTGCTAAATAATCAACTATTGAAAGAAGATATCTTAAACATTTCCTTTCCTTTCCTTTCACTTGCATGCCTTTCTTTAACATCTTACGCTTTTAAGGTTCTGAAGTGCATAGAAATATGAATATAGGGTTGCATCTCCAACATATGTATGTCGAATGAGTTCTATTCATCATCGATGGTGAATTTGTAGGCACTCCTGAGTTTATGGCACCAGAATTATACGAGGAGGATTACAATGAATTGGTGGATATCTACTCTTTTGGAATGTGCATGCTGGAGGTGGTGACCTTTGAATACCCTTACAGTGAATGCAAAAATTCAGCTCAGATATATCGGAAAGTTACAAATGTGAGTAGTTCAATGGACAGTGGCCTCTTTTTTCTATGCTTGTGCAATATTTTGAACCTGCCACAAGAGAGAGCGACCCTTTTGTCATTAGTTTATAGGTGTTATAGTGATCTCATCTGATTTCATACCATATTAATGCTCTTACAGGGAATAAAACCGGCAGCCCTCAGCAAGGTCACTGACCTGGAAGTGAAATTTTTTATAGAGAAGTGTCTACTTCCAGCTAACCAACGATTGCCTGCAAAAGAGCTTTTGAAGGACCCTTTTCTCCAATTGAATGGATCAGTGAACCGTCCATTACCTTTATCTGATATCATAATGCCTAAAGTGGGTGCTTTTGGAGACCGCTGTGTTCTTTCAGAAGAGCCTACTAGTGTGAAGCAGAAGCCCCTCTCTATGGATACTGATGCTGGTGATGATAAGCCTCCTGTCATTGCTGTAATTGAGAATTCTGACTGTAATGGCACTCACTTTCTGACTTTGGAGGTTCGAAGATCAAAGAAAGAAAATAATTTCAAGTTAAGAGGGGAGATAAACAATGACAACTCTGTATCACTTATACTACGCATTGCAGATCGAAATAGTGAGCAAATTTCTGATTCACAGTTTCACTCTAGAAAATGTCTTTTTAAATTTAGTTTATAATTTTATTTACAGAAAATAAGTCTCTGATTGCTGTTTTTCTTCCATGCAGGACGTGTAAGAAACATTCATTTCCTTTTTTATCTTGACAGCGATACATCTCTTTCAGTTGCCAGTGAAATGGTTGAACAACTCGATCTTGCTGGTCAGAATGTGACATTCATAGCTGAGTTGATTGATTTATTATTAACAAACTTAATACCCAAGTGGAAACCCTGCATCTCTATTGACCAGCCGGATGCTTTAGATAGGATCCGGCATCCAAATGCCGCACAGAAGGGTTCTCAGCTGCTTCAACACACTGAAAGCTTGGTTGAGTCTGTCCAGAATGGTTTTGAAGCTGTAGATGTGATGTGCCCTCGCACTTGTCATTATTCTAGTTTCCAAGGCTCTCTTCATCCTGAGGGCTTTCAAACACCTGAACACAGAGAAAGCTCAGTTGGGTCTTTCCAGAACTCTTCTGAATCTGTTGATTTATCAAGCCCTCCAGCTTGCCTTGACTCCAATTCTGCTGAATGCTCCATTCAGCCAATGTGTGAAGGTACAACCTGTACGAAGCTCGATAAGATTATTTCTCATGCCGATCAGGAACCCCATGACATGGCAACGTCAGACTATCAGGATTCTGAGGTATCATTTGTTTCTGCCGGCTCCAGTGGAGGACATGATGCAAAGGCCATGAGCACTGAATCAAGCTCTATCAATCATACTAAATATGAGATGAATATAGAAGTTAGAGACACTATATCTGGAGTAGAAACTGGCACACACTTTGATCTGAAAGGCATGGCGATTTGTAACACTGCAATGGATTTGTCGACTTTCTCTAGTGATGCAAGCAACAGTTCCTCTTTGGTTTTGGCAGATGATGGTGATAACGAGGAGTTGAGATTAGAGCTTGAGCTTATTGAATTGCAGTATCAACAAGCTAGCGTAGAATTATTTAAGAAGAAGCTGCAAGCAATGGAAGTGGCAAAGAAAAAGTATACTCAGAAGAGGCTGCCTTTGGCCCACTCACCACCTCATAGTACCTCATAGTAATTCCTAACTCCTGGAATCTATCAAAGGAAAAGAAATATACTTGTAAATTTACACCTCTTTTTTCACGTCTATAAATCCTTCTTTAATTCTACCAAAGTTTGACAAGAGCGTGTAGCACAGTTGAAATGTGCAACTTGTTCATATTACATGCTTCTATTCTATTGTGCCAATTTTTACTCTGATCATTTGTGACCTTGGATTATCTTTTGAAAGGCCACGTATCATATGGCTAAATTACTAGCAATAATTACAATATCATCAAAATATGGGAGAAGGCATACTTGATTTGACTTATGTGAGATCTTGCTTAACTAAATCAGATCATATTACAAGCCTAACTGCATTTAGGCACTTTGGATTGATCATTTGTATAAAATGCTATGTTTTATGTGGAAAATTTGCATGTAGCTGGCTATATCATATTTTGATAACAACACTCCTACCCTCTCCCTCTTCTTCTTTTTTTTTTTTTTTGGCATAAAAACTTACTTTCATTAATACAAAAATCTTATTCAAACGCCATGTTCTTTAGTCAGTAGCCAGTTTTTAGTGAGTAGAAAAATTTAGTGTATTTCAAACCTACAGTCTCTGGATGCAAACCGTAGTCCTAAGCCAACTGAGTTACTCTTGAGATTCATTGGAAATCAATGTTGTTAGCCAAGAATTTTATATTAATAGAGGTGATTGTTTTTTCAAGTGAAAAATAGAGGTGGTTATTTATAGTGATAAGAAAAATACAGGTTAGTTATATGTAACTTACTAACTTTGCTATTTTAGTATTACATGCCTTAATATGTGTAGAAGATTTTTATTCGATTGGAAGATTTATACAATATAACTTTTAATACAAGTAGTTTATTTTTTATTTGTCTTAGATTGATGGTTAGAAAATGCTGTACTTTATTTTTGAAAAACCTCACCTACCCAAAAAACATGGATATGGAAAATCCTTGCATGAAAGTTATGGGCCTTCTTTTTAGTTTCTTGTTATTCTATTTTATATACTGTTTGTATTTCTTTACAATATTTCTCATTCAATTTATATCTGACTTTAGCTCAATGGTGAGGCATCTACCGCTCCACAAGAACAGCTAGGGAGAGGCCTTTGGGTAGAGAGTGTGTGTCGGGGGTGAGTACTGTACCAGAGAAGAGAAAAGGTAGCAAAGAAAACGGAAGGAAAAAAAAGGCTTACTTTTAAATAATTATTTATGTTTTATAATTTTTATTTTCATTTTATTTCAAACCCTAAGTTTTACCCCTTTTTTTTGTAAATTCTTAAATCTTTGAAATGTTTTTTTATTAGAATTTTGTTTAAATAATTGAATGAATAGAAACTTTGCAAGACCTATTATTATTCTTTGATCGAAACTAAATGTTTATTATGTCATTTATTCTTTTTCTTTTTCTTTTTTTTTTCAATTCTTCATTTTCTTAATTTGTCGTGTAGGGCAATTAAGGAACCAAACAGTGCCATTGGAAAGCTGCAATTTAAACATGGTCCAGCTCTTTTCACAGGCTCGTAGTAATGAATTAAAGAAGGCAAGTCAGAGGATGACTTGGACTGATTCCAGTTCAAGAGTATCTATGCCCTACAGTCCTGTTTTGTCCATAAAAAGGGAACAATAAAATGAGCACAATCAATCCGTCTGATTTGAAATTAGTAGGGAGCCACAGAAATCATGTTCTGAATGCACTAACATTTATGTTGTGGGGAATGACTAATAAGAAAGACCACACCGTTTAGTTAAGATTAACTCAAATTTGTGCTTTATGAAGATTCAAACCCTTACACAGATGTGCTCACCCGCCCATTTTTCACTACAACAGTTGCCATATAGCTTGTACAGTTTCTTTAAAACTCAGTTGAATCAGTTTCTCAATAACCAAGTTTTCTATGCAAATGAGACTAACATGGATATAGCATGTTAATTCAGTTATTCCACCCTCGGTGCAAGGTTGAACTTGCGTTCGACTAATCCAACAGTAAATGTAACTCCAATTGGATTAGAAACTCGTTGTTAAAAGGTTTAAAAACACACATCTAATGGACAGTCTGATAGTAAAAAAATGTGGCTACATTGTTCAGGCAGAATCGGATAACTCACCGGGCTTGAGGCCAAAAGTCTGCAAGGTATACCCTAGGTAAAAAAAAAATGTGGCTACATTGTTCAAAAATAAACCAACAGAGTTACAATTATTCAGTGACTTTATAACATTTTTCTTCAATCTAACGAACTATACTATTTTGTTTAGAGAGCTCAAGCCTGCTATAGGTTATAAGGACGAGGCCAAAACTAGAACGGTTAAGAATTCTGAAGATTTGACCCTACTTGACTATACCCATGTGTCAACCTCCCGTAAACACTTCATCCATAATGTTTTTCAGGTCGGCATTTATATCCATAAGTGTGTGAAACTGTAAATAGTCATAACCATATTCTGGTTGACTACTACTCATTTTAACCGTCCATCTGACAACATATTCGTTTTCCTTCGGGCCCAGTTGTTTCATGTAATCGAATTCCTAGGTAGGTTTTATGAGACTAGTACTTCTAAAGCAGTTGACCAAGGAAGAAAGAGAATATAAAAAAATTACCATCAACTCCAAAATTAAACAAGTTAAAATAATAATGTAAAATAAATTAAGGGGAGATGAGAAATGAAATCTCAGCCACGGCCCTCATAATCCAAATCCTTGGAAAGTCAATATCCTACCCATATCTCCCTCAGAACCTTCACCTTCAACATTTTTTTTTTTTTTTGGTTTAATAATCCTTAATTAAAGCCCATTTGACCATGAATTCCATATGTATTCAATTCAAAGCAAATAAAGGGCCTTAGTTGAGATTGTTTCTGCCTTTCTAAGGCTTGAGGTTTATACTCCCCAAGTTTCCTTCTTCCCATTCCAACTGGCAGAGCCGCAATAAATGTGGAATGGGAAAACATAGAAAATTAACAATACAAGTAGGGAGAAAAAAAAAACATAATCCAAAATGCCAGAATAAATATTGCTGTTCCAGTCCTATCTTCTATTCATCCTAAACTAACAGAAGCTATGGCTAAATGTGGCGATTGTACAATGGGCAATCAAGTATAAGATAAGAGAGATTGTAAATGCCTTTTTCCTTTTCTTTTCTTTTCCTAAGAAATTTTTTTTCTGAGATGTGCCATATCAAGAGGTGCCCAGGTTCCCTTGATGCATGCAAAAATAAACCACCTATGTAAAATGGGGGTTGCTAGCCTAATTGACTTCTTAGGCAAGGATGCAATGCCAACACCCAAGCATCCAATGCAACCCCATCTCTCTTCAGATGGCTGTGTCTTTTGATCCATGGCTAATTGTAACACAGATAAACAGATTCTTTTGAATGTGGAGCATATAATTACAAAAATCTCCGCTACATCTTCCAATTACAAGTTATAATATAGAGCCTAAATACCCTGATGTGTGTCCCATGCAAGCATGCATACATGAAAAAGTAACTCAGCCGAAGTATGCTATATATATGAAAATGAAAGGTTTTGCTATATCATTGTTAGTCTTCAATATCACCACTGAAGTCGCGTACCCCAGATACCTCGGATAAGGCTGAATTCAATGACTCAGCATCAACCTTATTCCTTCCAATTATGGTACTAAAGAAAAATTCACCTAAAAAGGGCATTGCGCCTAGCATGCAAAATTTTAGAGCATCCTGCTAGCTTTGAAATGTAACAAATTGTGCAAAATTTAGATTCTGTGAGTCTCCTGCGGCATCAGCAATTCTGCATAGTCGTCAACCACCACCTGTATACAATGAAAACCAATTACCCTCTTGTAAGTGATAACAAGAAATTATTATTATTTTATAACGCAGGGTATTTCCCGCCCAGTCCAACCCAAGAGTCTTTTGGCCTTGAGCTCGAGGGGCACTCGATTCTGGACAGCCGAGAACTAATCCCTTGGAGTACATGCAAACCCTCCTATCCAAATGCACCGGATAAATCTATGGGAGGTGGCCATAACAAGAAGCAATTACTGGCAGACAAGAGCAAAAAACCTCGTATTTCTGGCCTCCGTAAGTGTATTCCACTTGCAACTGCTTCGGCTCTCCTGGACAGGGATCGCAGAACCCCATAATACCTGACTTCTTAATACCCTCATGAAGCTGCACCAACAAAATAAAAGGGTACTGAATAGCTTTATAGGGACAAATATTTAGAAGATTACGCCTTCAGGCAATAGATAGATATGAAAGAGTTTGATTTTAAATTTTAACAATAACCCTTGGTAATTACATTGGATGCTGGCATTGTTTAAAAGAGGAATGATCATGTCCAAAAGCATTGCACTGCAATGTAGTGCAAAGGCCTTCACAGTGAAAAATGAAACCCACCATAGAAATGGTGAGCCACTGAACAGGAAGGTGCACCTTTGTCTCCCAATTACAACTCAAATCGCCAAATTCACAAATATTGGTTGCCTTTTTTAAATATTGCAATTTCCACGAAATGAAAATATTGTTCTCAACATTACCCATACTATAAAAAAATCTTCAATTTTCAAAAACATTTCTCTAAAATCCTTCGAATCGCATCTCTATATTTTCAGGGATTCTTATTTTTTCTAAAGTCCCTTTTTCTCAATATTTAATTGTTATATTACAAGATTTAACCAAATATATACTGAGCGAACCCTAAACGTTTTGACTTTCTCTGAAGAACTATATAGGGAGAATATTCATGTGCATCTATCCCTCATTATAGGGTGAGAGACACTTGCATAATTGGAAATATTCATGTGCAAAAGAGGAAAAGCCATATATGGTCATATGCAGAAAAAGAAGGTTTATGTGCAAAGAGGGAAAGCCATGTAAGTATCCCTCACCCTATGGTGAGGGATGGATGCACATGAATGTCCCCCTATATATAGTAACTTTCATTAAAAACTAGCAGTACAGGACTGTACCGACAAGCTTACACCCAAGAGATGCGAAAAATGCAAAAGCAACATACAAACAAAAGCTAACAGACACAAAAAAGAAAGCACCATACAATCAGAAGCACCAAAGAGATCAGAAAAGAAAAGGATCCTGCTAGAGACTGAGGCTCGATTTGAGATTGAGCCACTTCCTTCCAATTTCCTCTGGAGAACTATATTGCTCATCTACTAAGAACATGCAAAATGGAGTCAACCAAATTTGCTAACTGTCCACCGGCAGCAAGGGTCATATCGACCAAATATTCAGGAACCAATCACAATATCCTTTTTCTTAAGTTCCCACAATTGGAGCTCACTCAATAAGTAAAATATGAAAGATCCAGAATGTACCTTGAGTTGCCCAGAGTCATTCACCAAGAAATTCAGTGGTATGGTGACATCCAAGACTTGCAAAGCCAGTTGATCATCATCTCTTGTTCCATTCCTTTTCTTGAAAGCTTTGCGGTTTCCATATATGGCTTTTGTAATAACTAGTCCCCCTGTTTCTAGTTGCTTGTTTGTTTTCCTAGTTGCGACATTCTGCAATAACTGTTGAGCCTTTTCAGCTGCTGATCTTGCCTCATGGACCTGTGCACATTGAAAACAATGGAGCAAGCATAACCACTTAATGTATGCAAGTAAAAATTTTTACTTTGATGAATATAATGTAAATAATAGCATCTAACCTATGGGACACGATAAATCATATACATATTTTTTTAAATGTTAATTTACCTAAAGGGGAATAATTCTTTCTTTTTGAAATAAAATTTACCGTTACCAATAAAAACAACCAAACCCTAACTAGATAACAATCAAGAACAACAGATCTGCTTCGCCATACCAGACTCCTCATTAAGGAAAACAGAACAGTGTACAAACTCTTTTTTAAGTCATAGCCCATGGATTGATTAACAATTGATCTCAATGAGCAAATATCAGTAGATGAGGAATTTGCATTTTGGAAAGCCCTATTCCTTTCTAACCAAATAGACCAAAGAACAGAGAAACATGAGATGGCTGAGTGGTAATCCCGTCTCACTCTCACCCCCAGGCCCTGGCGCTGCCAGAGCACGAGAAGAACACACTGTGGCAGCGCACAAAGCACAGACGAGAATGCACTGACAGAGCACAGGAATAGGATAGTTTACATTCTTTCTCATGTACCAAAAAAAGGGCCAAGGAACACCTATTGCCGAAAAATTCAACAAAAATGTCCTCTAGAAGAAAGGCAGCCATAAAGACATTTTGCTCCAACACATCTTTAATAGCATTAGGCTAAACCCACTGTCTTACAAAGATTTGAAGAAAACGACACCCATTATAAATACACACATATATAGAGAGAGCCTTTTGGATTGAATATTATCAAGAACAATGTTGGATGTCCCACCCTTCATGGACAAATTGTTCTGTTGCTACTGGAATGACCTCTACATCCTAACAGTTATTAGGCTGAAGCTTTGGTGTGAAGGGGCTGCACTGATTATAGGTGCTAGGCTATGACGCCCATATACAACATGCATACGAAAGGGACATGCCATGGACATGACAGGGACACGAATTTTACCCTTAAAAACTGAAGCATCGGATATGATACGACACGACACGATGCCCATTTTGAAGTATCTATGCATCATAGGTTCTAGGATGGCCTCAATAGCAAGATCACTTCCTGCTATATGAGGCATGGTCCAAAATGCGAGAAAAAATGTCCCCCTCATTCAAACAATAAAAAGAGGAGTTAATGAGTTGCTTAGTTGGAGTCCTTATCCTCTTATTAAACAAAGAGAAACAGTTGCCTAGTTTCTCCTTTTGAAATCATACATTGATTAACTTCCTACTTCTCCATTTTAAAAGAAAGAAATTTTGCAATTTTTTCCCCTTTAGAGAACCTGTCTGTATCTCATTGACTAATGAGAAGTTTGTGATGCTCACCAGTGGGTTCATTATGGAAAATCCAAACCGATCTAGATTAATGGACCCATCTTTTATTAAATTAATCACCAAATTTCAATCATATAGGAGTTGGGTCCACCATGAGATTGATCACCATATAAAACTTGAAATCTTCATACGACGACAATGGGCATGAAATTTGTGATACTCCTCTGTGGAGGCCAGTTACGAAAAATCAGAAGCGATCAAAACAAGTGGCCCCATCTGTTATGAGGTTGCACCAAATTTCACTCCAATATGAGTTGGGTGTTAGATTAATCACTAAATAAAGCTTACATTCTCGTAATCTGATGGTGGGACCAACTTCTATTGGAGTGAAATTTAATGGGGGCACGTATTAGGAGGTCCCCTTTAATTTGATCGGCATGGATTTTCATAAGTGGGACCCTTGGAGGAATGCCACAGAGAGTTGTTTTAGCTTCGGAATGCAAATTTCAAGGGATGGTAGTTATTGCTAGAGTTGTTTTAGCTTTTGAGTGCAAATTTTAATGGATGATAGTTATTGATGATAATATGTATTACATTCATTGGTTGTTGAGAGGGGGCAAAAACACCCCCTTTTAACTAGGGCTGCTCCAAATTTCACTCCAATAAAACTTATCACTAAATAGAACTTATATTTTTCATAATCTGATGGTGGGCCTTTGATGAGGGCATGGACCAGATGGGTCCATTTACTTTGATAAGCTTGGATTTTCGTAAGCAAGACCTTGGAGGAGTGCCCCCAATTTCCCATCATTTGCAACTTGGATTTTCATCAGTGGACCCCTTGGAGGAGTTCCGCCAATTTCTCATGAGTTGCAAATAAAATTGGAACCAGGAGTTGTTTTAGCTTCAGAGTGCAAATCCCAAGGGATGGCAGTTACTGCTAGAGTTGTTTTAGCTTTTGGGCGCAAATTTCAAGGGATGATAGTGATTGCCGATAGTATGTATTACGCTCGCTAGCTGTTGAAAGAGGGGCGAAGAAGACCCTTTTTAACTAGGGCCGTTCTTGAGTGCAAAATTTCAAGGGATGATAGTGATTGCTGATAACATGTATTACATTAGTTGGCTGTTGAAAGGGGGTTAAAGAAGCCCTTCTAGAATTCATGATTCTGGGGCCTTTTTCACACCAATTCATAGAATTCCTCTCGGAGAGAATTATCAACTCTCCAAATGCTCTCCCCAAACGGGTTTACCAAATCCTCCTTTACACTGAAACATCTAGGATACAAAAATTTGGAGAACTTGAAAGGCCAAAAGCAACCTTTGAAAACAGGTTTTTGGGATTCCACTAATCAAAGGAATTCCATAGAATCAGCTACTGCCACTGCTGTTATAAATTCCCAACACAGAATTCCATCAGAAATTCCTGCAAAAAAGCCCCCCTAAAGTTTCAACTACGAGTTAAATTGTGTTTTTTGAAAAAAAATCTAATAGTTTTTATTGGTTTGAAAAGTGTTAAATTGGTATGAAAGTCAATACATGGAGGGAAGTGTACATGAGGCATTGAATTCATCATAAGTGGGCCCCGCTAAAAGTTCTCTTCTTTTTTTTCTTAAGAAAAGTCGAATCAGCTCTCTTCTGAAATTTTTTTCTATATATACATATTGTGGTTAAGTATATATATATAGGACAATGTTCTCCTACAAGCAGACTACATCTTGCTAATCTGCAATCCAGCTAGTGGGGCCCACTTAGGTATCAATGTGAGGAGGGCGGATGGAAATCTCTCCTTATGGACAAGGGGAGCCAAAAAATTCAGCCCCACCAGATTATCCTAGCCCTTGATTCAACAGCCTTAAACTTTAATGGTGTCTTAACTGTAGATTTTTTTGAGATTCGATCCAATGGTGAGAGAAGGTTCAATGATCGTAAAATTGGTTCTAATGCTAGATCATGGGATGAGAAGAGTATCCAAGGGGGTTGAACTAATCAAAGGTGGTCCCCAAAGATCTGGACTGCACATGCAGTCCGCTCGTAGGAGAACACTCTCCATATATGTAAGGTCATTTTCAAGAACGAGCGGTCGTCCCTAAGCTTGGACCGGCCTGCACTAGGGTGCTCACCTGAAGCATGCAAGTCATGGGGTGCAGGGTCTCAGAGGTCTCCCCACGACCCACCTATGTGAAAAAAAAAAAAAAAAAAAAAAAAAAAGGAACCATGCAATATGTATGGTACTATTTTGACTTTTCAGGGTCTCAAAGTTGTTCAATAATTAGCCATCATAGCTTGCATGATCAATTTATTGGAGGGCCTACACAACTTGGATGAGTGCCAAATTCGGAATCGTGGGAGAGATAATGGTTCTTATTGCCACTTACACGGATCCATATTTTGGATTTTCAGTCTAACATTGAACATTAATCAGATGTGTGCCAATTGGAGTGCACACCAATTCAAAAGAAAGGGTGTGTATGGGTTGGTGTTGGGGGGTGAATGAAAGTGGAAGGTTTGCACCTTATACTGATCACCTGATCATGGATGTGTGGATAAAGGAAATCTTGGATAACAATAGACCAAAAGTTTTAACCTTGCTAACCCAATCTTTAGGGGCCAACTTGTTGCGTGCCAATCACAGGGTTAAAGTGGGAATAGAACCATTTAAAATGAATTAGGTAATGTAAAAAATCAGCAAAATCCAATGATTGTAACTATCTGTTCAATGGTTATACAAAGCACTCATAACACCTGTAAAAATTTGGGGCTCCTAAATAGATGGTTAAGGTCATCAAATCATACTAATATATGGC
Source organism: Cinnamomum chago (assembly GCA_038049695.1). Classification (NCBI taxonomy): domain Eukaryota; kingdom Viridiplantae; phylum Streptophyta; class Magnoliopsida; order Laurales; family Lauraceae; genus Cinnamomum; species Cinnamomum chago. The sequence continues at coordinate 115,838,394 of CP142453.1, read as the reverse complement.
ACACCTCTAATCCACATGAAGAGGTTCCAATCCCATCCTCATTCCTGGCCCTGTGATTGTTATACCTTAAGGCAAATCCAGAGAAGGTTTTGCAAGTTTAAAACTTATTCTTAGCCGGATTTTCCCCTACACACAAATTAGGCAGTTGCTAAAGACCATCCAATTTACCAGCTGTTAAATCGATGGTTGTGATGGTGTGTCCTTCACTAAATTTTATTACAACCATTTATTTCATAATGGTTGACACTACCAATGAGGCTGTAGTAGGTGCCCCATTCACAAACACCTTGTTTATCCGATAAGACAACAATGGCCACCAAACATGTCTATTTAGTATTTATATATATATATATATATATATAAGCTAAATGAATAAAAATGTAAGAACTGAACTCTACCTGAGCTGAAGATCTTTCCATCTTCTCTTGTGCCTTCTTTCTCTCCCTCTTGAGGTAATAAGGCTTGACAATAAATGCCTGAGTTAACATAATAGAAATAAAATTAAAATATCACAGATAAATGGAAAATGAAGCCAAAGTCGAACCAAACCTCTGCTGCACCACTTATTTGCAACTTTATTTTCTTACATGATTGATAGGTGGGGAAAAAATCTAAGAGCAAAATTTGAAATGCGAAAACCTAGAAAAAAACCATCCCACTAAATTTTGCAAAGAGCAAAACTTGAAATGCTAAAACAGTCATAGAAAACCATCCCATGAATTTTTAAAATTGACCAACATAATTTGTGAAATTGGATGCGTTAAAACAAGATGATGGATTCCAACGAGACAGGAGAAACAGAAAAATAAAAAATAAAAAATTCCAACTGGCAGGACGTGATTGATAACAATCGTTCATGTGCCACATCCACCAACTGTGATGGCTAGCTCATTGTTATTTCCTTCCTAGGTGTTAAGAACATTATGGGCAGGTTTGTGCAACAACATTTCATCGAGAAAAGACATGTTCCATGAGGATATATGAAAATCCAATGTTTGGTGAGAAAATTTTCCAAACATGCAGCTAAATGTGAAAGTTGGGCTGGGCCAACTGGGCACGACACGGCACGGCACGGCCAAGTTTTCACCACTGCATGCAGCAGAAATGACAAGCCAAAAATTTATGCTTTTGAGGATTTTGAAGTCTGAGGTGGAGTAGGACCAGTGATTTTTCCTTCCTTTTTTCCCAGATCTGTGAGTTCTCTTTTGACCAAACCAAAATTACAGATTTCAAGGCATGCAGAATCCACACCCAAATGTCCACATAAAGAGTACATTGCAGATTCCACAAATTTAAGAATCCATGACTGTTTCCAAATGTGGCCTCTCATGGAACTCTGGATGGTATGTCGGATGTAAATGGACCAGAACCTTGACCCGACAAATTTTCTGTGTACCCAACCTAACTAAGGTCTAGTATATGGGACCTAGACCCAACTGGAAGCTCTGCCTCTGATATAATATTTACATGTCTATTATATTTTTTTAGCAAGTTTAATTGTTGTTAAAATCTTAGGATTCAAAAGGTTTATATACAATCCTAGTGGAAATTATTTGAATATATACAATGAATCCCATTTACATGTAAATCTTAAGATTTGAGAGTTATTTTTTTCGTCTTACACATATTTTAGTTCATATATGTTTTTTTTCCCCTGTTTACTTTTGCAACAGTTTTCCTCTTCTGGAAAATACATTTATACATATATATATATATATAAAGCCACAAAGCCCAATAAAGATTTATATATGTTTATCAGTTAATTAACCAATCATTCTTTTCTTTTTTTTAGTTTGCCATCCTGTGTGTTGCATGATTCTTGCTAGTAATGATTAATCAATACAAAGAGGCAGGAAAGGAAAGGAAAGAAAGCCACAACCTTGAGGAGAAAATAAAGTGATGATGGGATCATCAGTGCCCCAGATGCTATCACTGAATTCAATTGTCTAGAAAGCAAGACCTGTATGCATTGCAAAAAATCAGTACAGATACACAAAAACAGGGACAAAAAAAAAGGCACCAGCAAGCTATTATTCTTTTACAGTATGTTGACCCAAATCTGAAGGAAAAAGTTGATCCCCAGTCAAATACCAGTTGGTTACTAGTCATGCGATAAAAAAATGCTCAAATTTCATGAAACAAAAACTATAAAAACCAGAGAGGAAAATATAGTGTGGAACTGAACATTTAGTTTAAGAACAAGTCACTATCAACATCATCATTGAAGCCTTAGCCCATCTATACGAGATCAGTTTCATGTAGTTTTTCACTCGCAGAGTACAGCTCTTGTGAAGTGTGACTTACTACAACCCTCCTTCATCCACGTTTGAAACTGGATTTAAATTTAACATGAATGAATTACAGAAATGAAAAGAAGGTTGCTCTTCATTTCACTCGAGAAGTTCTTATTTGTCAGTTGAAAGCCGCCTTTTTTGTTGGTTGGTAGCTTCTGACAATATTTTCACCTCTAACCTATGATGCACGGATACTTCAAAATGGGGCAACGTATCGTGTCGTATTGTATCTGATACTTCAATTTTTATGTGTAAAATCCGTGTCTATGACGTGTTCATGCCGTATCTTGGCATCACAGCCTCTAACCCTCTTAAAAGTGAGGAGCCAGAGGGCTTGCCAACATGTGCTCCCTGTCTCTGTTTTTTTTTTTTTTTTTTAATTTATAAATTAACTGAATTTATTGATTAGGAGCAAAGGAACAAGAAAAACAAGGGCAATGGGACCTATCACCTATCCCTAAGCCAAGGATGGACCCAAAAGGAAATCGGCAAGCAGGCTTTGCCTGCTAAAAAACAAATTACAATCCATCACTAAAGTATCAACATCAAAGTTTCCCCCAAAGCACATAAGATAAATAAATAAATCATCCTTCGACCATGCAGGAGGTCCTTGAGCTCATCTATCCAAGGAGCTATCTTCCACTATGGTGAGACCAATTCTCCTCAGACCCTCTATGATGAGACTTGAGAGTGACCTAAGCCTGGTTGGTGGCCTCTTGCATCCCAATCAACATGGCTAGCAATTGTCCTTCTTAGCTACTACCCTGGATGGAGGCCTGAGAAATTTAGGCAAACAATCCCTTAACAGTAGTGGATTAGGCCTCCAACTCTGCTACAGATTACTGATCATATGGGCACCAAAGTATAGTTTCCACCAACATTTTGGCAGTGTGGACCATACATGGGATGGATGAGATGGAGCTTTAAGGGCTTGTTCCTTTAGAGGTATTTCTGACAAGAATTTGTCATATATTGGGAGTTTCTGACATTGATATGTGGCTGTCCCCTTGGCAATGTCAAATTGTTATGTTTCATAGCTAGAATTCTGAATTCCTACCCAGCTGAAAAGTCACAAATAGCCTTAGAATTCTCAGAATTCCAACCCCCTAGCATTTCAAAATGATGGATGGGCCATGAGGATTTTGGAATTCTATGTGGGGGACAGCATTTGGAGAATTTCAAAATTCTCCAAACAATAATTCTCAGAATCATTGCAAAAGAAAAGGCCCTTAGAATCCTCAGTTAACTCCAATTACAATCCAAGACTTCTAGACCACCATGATTCTGTTGCCAATACCCAAGAGACCACCTTAGTTTTAAAGTATCCATCTCCTTACATATTGACCAAATGGTTGCTACAAAGGGTAGCATCCAAAGAGTTTTTTGCCTCTATCCAATCGAAAACCACGACTCCAAGAGTTGGGAGGGCCACAACCTCTGGAAGTAATCAAGATTGGCAAGATCACCTTACCAATACCCTAGAGATCACCCTATTTTTAAAGTATCCATCTCCTCACATATTGACCAGATGGTTGCTACAAAGGATAGCATCCAAAGAGTTTTTTTGCCTCTATTCAATCAAAAACCACAACCCCAAGAGTTGGGAAGGCCACACCCTCTGGAAGAAACCAAGAAACACTGAACCATGACATAACTGCATTCCAGACCATTTTAGCCATGTTGCATTCTAGAATAAGATGGTTTACACTTTTCGCAGCTGTAAGGCAGAGGGGGCAACCATTAACAATGATCATCTCCCTACTCCATAAGTGATCCATGGTCAAAACACTATCCTGGATGGCTACTCAGGTGAAAGCAGCTATTTTTGGGGGAGTGCAAATAGACCAAACTTGAATGACCCACTATTTGGAACACCATTGCCATGAAGGCAGAAGTAAAAAAAAAAACTATAACTTCAAATATCCTCTGCCACTGATTTCGTCAAGAGGGAATGACAACCAACACTTCAAGCATCACGCCAAGGAACAACCAATCATCATTTTGTTTTTCCTTTTTTTTTTTCTTTGAGACTGTCAAACACATCATTTTCTTCTTCTTTTTTCCAACATATGCTGGGTGATTTTGTTGAATAAAAAAAATTATGCTGGGTGTTTCCAGTGGAAGTGGATAACTTATTTATCATTAGAGCAACAATTTTCTGTTGTCCCAGTCTGACAGTGATCAGAACTATATCCACCGCCAGAATGCAGACAAAAACACTGTCAAACTTCAAGTTCCTTAAATGAAGGGTTAGAAATGCCATATGGGTAAGATTTTTTGTAGACCTATCATCCATGATGAGAGCTTCCAAGTCCCCTAACTCCACCCCCCAGTTGGGTGCGGGATGTCTCTCACCATATTACCACCCTCATGTAGAGAGGTGGAATGACATTTGCTCCAAAACGCTATTCTTTGACATGTATGATTTTATAGAAACATCATAATCTTTGCTTTCCAAAATGGGAACAATACTTTTCTTTCATTCTTTTTCTTTCTTTTCTTTTCTTTTCTTTTTTTTTTCTTTTTTGAAAGGTAGAACAAGAGAATCTGTAACAATGTTTCTTTTCTATTCCTTGATTGACTGGGGAAAGAAAATAAGATATTCCTATTAGAACTGGACTACTGGGAAAAATATATATTAAATGACACTTCATGACATTCTAGAGAAATGGATTCCTAACTTTGACCCCATCAAGAATCCTTTCTAACCATAATCGAATTTGAGGTGATGCCCTTGGTTCATTTTGTTCTAGAGATGAATAATGAATGAGCATTTGACTAAAGCTATGTATGGGGTTTTGTCCTGTATCCATTTTTATTTTAAATATTGATTCATGAACACTTTTTAACATGGGGAGATATTATAATATGTAAGATTGATGATTTGGGTTTTATTTGTATCTGTATTTTTTATTTAAAGATAATGGCAAAAACTGTTTCAACTTGTTTATTTTCTCTTTTAACATTGATATCTTAAAATATTTAAATATTTACTCATCACTATCATTTATGACATAGTAATTTATGTCAATGATGTTCTTCATATAATTGTATCATAGTCTTATTTGTCATTGTATTTACACTGCTATGTATGGATAATAAAGAACTACTTTTTATTCTTTTTGGAAATTTTAATTAGTTTTCATTTTTATAAGAAAAATTAAAAACCCTACAATTCATGATTCGATTTGATACACTCCCTCGATAGATTTGCAAAACGCTTCCAACTTTTAGAACAATGAATGCAAGGACTGAAGAAAAGAGAGAAAATAATAATAAAAGCCACTCTTGTTTCTTTCAATATTTTAGACAATGGTTTTTTACTGTACATGGTTTAGGATGCGCGCGCAAAGAGAGACAACCAACAGCACATGCCCACATGCAGTGTAAGCATGGACTATACAGAGGAAGAAAGCTCAAGTGTCAATTAAGGAGTATTTAAACAAAAATGAAAGGTAAAGTTAAGATACACATGGTGCCTATATAAGTACAAAGGTTAAGACTCATATTACCGGAACGATTAGTTTCTGCCCACCACGATGGAGTTCAAATCTCCAAAAGATTCCCTACATCAAAGGTCATAAAAGATCAGCAGGATATTGAAGATGTCCAATCAATATAATCATGCTCCATGAGTTGCAAAAAAAATTCTAGGGTACTCAAGAAACAATAAAGAAAGCATGAAATCAATTAGGTTCTATGGAGCAGCAAAAAGTATGAGCAGAACAAGGTTAGGATAAAGAACTCCAATATATGAAATGACCTGCAATATTTTTTTTCCAGTAATCCTGTAAAACCCTACAGTATTATAACCAAAGATGTCAAGTTCTATATTTAAACAACCAAGTTCCAACTTCGTTATAAATAAAATCTCTTCTAAAGCCATAGGGAGTCAAGCGAGTTGAAACCAGAATGTTCCATTTCAAGGCCAAACTGGAAATACATCTGAAATGGAATTCGTAACTATGGACAAAATGCTTAGACATAATCCCATCCTTGAGCTGAGAGAAAATGACAACCTAGGAAATCTTGTTTCATCTGTGAATTGCTCACTGAAACAAATCATAATAAATGAACTCTATGACCATTGTTTACATTGTACCTCGTTCACCTTTTGAGAGATCTCCCTCAGTCTACAAAAAGAATCACTACAAGAGGCATTTTTATTCTTTTCGATGTCTTTTACCCATTCCCCCTACAGATTACACCTGCTTTCCACACACAACATCCCTCCCTAAGGAGTTGTTTGTGCCGAGCTGTGGAAGAGGAAACCCCGCATTTCCTCTTCCGCAGCACCACTTTCCGACCCCGCTTGGTAGGATTTCCGGATCCTCTCCATAGCAGAAAACACGCCTAAAAAGGCGGTTTCCTCCCTTGAATCCTTGCCGTACCAAACAGCAATAAGGAAGACGCCCAACCTTTCCGCGGATGGGGGCATTGCACAAACACCCCCTAAGAGTTCCTACAAACGGTGTACAACCAAGTAGACCAACATCAATTTTGTTAGGTAAAACCTCTCCATTCATTTACAATCACGAGGCAAGTAAACGCTCAATTTTTTTGAGACCAAGACTTTCTTGCATTGGTGCAATAGGCACCTCCCTTCCAAGGCAGAAGCACTTGTTTGAATGTGTGGGAGTTCATTCTCGTGCTCACACAATAAGTCCCTTTTACCACTAGGATGCAAATCAAAATAACAACACTAATAGGAATAAATAATATATAAACCATACTTATTTCGGTTCAACTGTAGTTTAAAGTAACGGGCACAATACCGATAAAAAAAAGTAACGAGCACAAAGGGCTAGATCGTAGCATGATAAACCAGTCCATTTTCGAGCAGATATTTTAAATAAACTGAACCTAAACTTTCCACTAATAAAATTAAAGAACAACATTTGTTTAACAGTGAGTTCAGATAATTCAAAAGATCACAATAAAGGTTTCAATGGCATGACTTTTCCTTTGTACATAGACAAATTCTGGCCCAAATATTGCTCGTAGACAAAATCTAGACCAAAATTTTGCTTGTTCCATATCCTCTAGAATGATGGAACTTGTTGATAGGAGTACATATCCTGATTTTCATGCAGTTGTGCAGCATTCAGAAGTATCCACGTATCAGTATATTCCACATAGAAATAGTGAAAAAAATTAGAAAACATATTGGTTGATTAAACAATTAGAAAGAGAAAATCGATCCATATACATAAATAGATGTCTAGAACCAACTTCCCATCTGCACACATTGCCTTAGTCACCTGAATTCCTATGGTGTAGAGCATCCGAATGGTGCTGAAATCAGATATTCTTCTTCCACCACCAACTTCAAACTCAAGAGCAGTACTGCAAAATTAATATCCATTACATGATGCAAGGAGTTAAAAGAAGATGCTTCGATATATTTTAATTGATTGAACAGTTTCACCAAATTTGAACAACAATTATATGCAAAAGAATATATTAAAGTGTCCATATATTTTTTTTCAAAATTAAGAGCCCACAATGATTATAATCATGAAAAGGTTAGCATTGTATGTTGAACTATTAAAGTTGTTTTAGAATACAACCTGTTAAATGAGATAACAAAGCAAGTTTTAAACTCAGCATATGGAATTGTCAGGCAAGTACTGACTCCTTTAATCCGAAGATTCAGTTCAAACTTGAATAATATATCAAGGAAAAGTTTAGCAAAATGAAAGCATCATATTCCACAGATAAATGAAGGTATAGACAACATCACAATGTTGCATGACTCCTGTGTAAGCATATACTTTTTCATGCTGCAAAAATCATAATCTCCTTTGCATTTTTCCAAGTGTAACCACAAGATATAACTGTAAATCTTCCTTCTATTTACTACATTAGCATCTACAAAAAATCAGTATTTTCTATATCTGAAGATATTTTCGTGGTTCAGTTCTGGACCTTTCATCCAACCACATGGTTTGATTATCTTTGAGACATAATAACAACTCAATTCAAACTTTCTTTTTTCTGCTGAAATTCAAACTAATATCTGATTTACACATTGTGTTTGGGGTTTGGACGAACCGACTCAACTAAATTCAAGTAAACTGTTGTGAAAAAAAAGAGAAGAATAACTACAGAAATAACTCTTTTCTAAGAAAGACTTGATTTACTAATCAATTTTGGTAAAAGATTTGCCAAATTCTTTGGCCACTCACACTCAACCCCTTTCTAATTTCCTCCTTTTCGCTATTCTCCCTATTTTTATCGTGAAAAATGGAAATACATATGGACACGTTTGTGTAACAAGAATTCCTCGGTAGCATGGAAAAGCCTCCGATTTTCCACATACGCCATGGTTTCATGCGATGCGTTTCCACCTGGAAAGAGGAATAAATTGAACTATTTTTCCCTATGATACCCGGAAACGGAAAATTCCCCATGGTAGCAGTACTGAAACGGATCTAGGTACAGGATACAACAGGATACGGCTTGGATATGGCACCCAATTTCAGGATACAACTTTGTATTATTTTTCGCCCAATTTTTTCGGCAAATTTTGTCAATTTCGGTCGATTTCTGTTGAAACCCCTTATTGATCCCTCTCTCTATTCAAACGAAAGGAAAGCAAAAAAAAAAAGTCGAAGAGGAGGGGTGTAAGAAGAGCCCTAACCTGCTTTGATTGGGGCTGTTGTTGTTCATGTTGATATAAATTGCTATGCCGTTCACTAATAGCTCGAGCTTTTGGTGTTACTGGTTATTAACATAGTATCAGAGCCAGAGGTCACGAGTTCAAAACCCATGGGAGGCATGTTACCTCCATCCATGTCTCTATCTGTTCTGTTTGTCTGCTAGGTTTCGAATTCAAACGCCTTCCCATTCGAGGGAGGGTGTTGATATAAATTGTTATGTCATTCACTAATAGCTCGAGCTTTTGGTATTACTGGTTATTAATAGTTCCTTCGATTGGGCTGCTGCTTTGACATGCTGGACCGCTAGTGTTGTTATAGCCTCCAGCTCCAGGTACTCCTCCCTCCTCTTCTTCTTCGTTTTCTTTTTCTTTTCTTTTTAATCCGTTCATGCCCTGGAGAGTCGAGATGCTAGAGAAAAGGGGAAATTATCCCCTCGGCTTTTCTAAAGGAGTGCGGGCCCATAGAGTTTTTTGTTTCTTTCTTTTTTAATGTTGGGCTATTGGGCCAATCAGTCAAAGGCCCACTTTTCTTTTCTTTTTTCCTATGTTGAGCTATTACCTAGTGAGGCCCACCTCATCGAAAATTTGATCCACTAGTGGGCCTTGCAATGTTTGAGCCCTCAATTGAAATAAAATATTGTTCCACCTAAAATAAATTCCTAATCAAATATTTACATGTATATATTTTTTTAAATGTCATACCCGTATCCGTGTCCTAAATTTTTTAAGTTCGTGTATCGAACACTTGTTCCCCGTGTCTGTGTTCGTACCCGTGTCCATATCTGGACATCATAGATTTTTCCTCGAGCTCTCGGAAGACTATTTCTTAGGGTTGGTTGGGGGATCGGGTTTCCACATCCAAGAGGAAACAAAAATTGCATAACACAGAATTTCAACATGTTTTCAACAATCTTATGAATTTCATAGTTTGATCAATATTTATAATAATTCAAAGATTTTACTTGTTTTTGTCAAACTTGGCACAGTTTTTGAGTCAACGTAATGCAGTTCCAAGTCACAAATCATCTCGTTGGACTTTTCAGATGACTTCTATTTTCTGGTTTTGGAAGAAACATGCAGAAAACATTAAACCAAACAACATGAGAAGTGAGAACACAAGCATGCTATTGGATCAAATGACAATCCAGAAAGTTGAGTAGCCATCAATCACAGAATTGAGAGATGAAGTCAACAAAGGTGACTGATGTCTAGAAAATACAGGCTAGGGAAGACATACGGCTCTACATTTTTATTTATTTTATTTTATTTTTTTGATATCCTCTCTGATACTTCAATGCTGAGACAAAATTGCCCCAAGGTCTAGAAAGATTGAAACCAGAAGTCTAAACTATCCAAAGCAAGGAGAACTACAAGAACTTAAAGAATTTCAAGTACAAACCTTCCAATTCTACCAGCAATACGCCCGTGAGACTTAGACGAGAAGTGATGAGTATAATGAGCTGATGCCCCAAAGGAACTTGTCCCAACCTACAGAAAATTGGAAATAACTCAAATCAAGCACGAAGTACACTATTGGTAACAGAAAATGCCAAAAGAAAATTCACAAACACAAAAATGAAAGCAGAGAAAACACATAATATAACAGGATCATAACTAGTGCTTATCATTTGTTTTATCTGGGCGCCACACCATGGTTGGGTCACTGCCCTAAAATCAAATTGCTAACATCTCAACCTTCTCTTTTCTTTTATTAATACAGTCACTTTTAAAATAAAAAAATGTCAACCTTCCTGCTGGAGAACTATAAAATATGATAAACCAGAAAATAATATAAGAACCAGAAAATGATATAAGTGTCAAAGTAGAATAAGAACTAATACATTGCAGGGACGTGTAGATTGCACTTACATGTTAAAGTCTTGCCATATGGACATCAATAACTGGCTTTTGGTAACTTCTGTCTTTCTAAGTTAGAAATGTCCGCTGGAAGTCAATAATTAATTACCGTAATGTGTAACTGATTCAATAAACATCGGTGATATGTGGGCCATATATAATCCAGGGTTTTGAACTGTAATGTGTAACCAATTCATTGAAAATGGGTGATATTTGGGCCATATATAAACCAAACCTCCCACCTAACCACCCTCGTGGAACACAGTCAATTTCATCCTTATCAAAGTGACATATACCATAAGATTACCATTCAAAAAAAAAAAAGAAGAAGAAGAAGAAAGACATGCCATAAGATTGAATCACTCTTAACTTAAAAGCAACAAATGTGCGGTCCTCTGTCGGATATCCTTGTACAACAAAGGTGACGTTGAGGGCCTAAGGTCACCCCTTATCCCTTGCATCCATAAACGCCAGTGGTCACGTGGGCCTTAAAAACATGCGAACAGCTTGTAGGTAATCTAGCACACGCACGCACATATACAAACAAGTGAAGGGCTTTTAGGGAATTGGGGGGGGGGGGGGGGGGGGGGGGTTGGGTTAGTGAGTGTGGATTTATCATGGGGTGTCTCATGTGGAGGTAAAAAGGTTACCTCACGCAAATCGGTAAGAGGTACCTCTTAGCAGAATATAACGCAAACACAATAGTGAGCTTTGTAACTCACCATACCATCAGGAGCACATTTCCCTTCTAACTCACATACTGAATTTGACAATCAGATGCAATTATATGAATGCACTGAAGCAGGCCCCATCGGGGCTCTCTTTCACAATAAGACTGAGCAAGCAATGTTGGTCAGCAAATGACTAGCATACAACAAATATCTATGTCTGTATCCACATATGCCTGCGTACATACATCTATATACATGGCAATGATCAGTTATGTACACACCTACTTTGGGAATGGACCTGGCTGTGGGTGCCACCTGGATGCATGAAAAACATGCCCACAAAAAAAAGCACCCACAAACACACCCATGCCGCCCCCACCAACCAGCACTCACAATCAGTTATGCCAGTTTTTTAGGGAAAAAGGCCTGGCAGTTTCTAGCATCCCTCTTTATATTTGAGTGTCAATGTGTGCTTCTGTATAGGAATGTGTATGAACTATGAACCTAAGCATGTATGTGCAGATCAGTATATACACTAAAAAAATCTTTCAAATGTACCTTGATCTCCCCACTGGCAGATGTTTTTTCATCTTTTCTTTGCCATCCAACAGCAATAGTTGATTCTACACCTAAAACAAGTTGTATCTGAGAAAGTAAGAAACGTTACCATAAGAACAGCTTTATTTTAGTTTAATTGTAACCATTATCAGAAGTTAAAAAAAAAAAAAAACAAGTGTACACATCATCATCATCAAAGCCTTGTCCCTACTAAAAAAAAACACAAGTGTACACATGAGAAACATAAATTTATTTTCACTTTAACCAAAAACAAAAGCATCCTCTGGCTCTAACCAAACACAATTGATAAAAATTAACAAAAAAGTAGATGAAAACAACAACCCAATGTCTTCAAATGCATGCCACAACCATTTTGCAGTCCACTGTTTTATTAGTTTGCTTACAGCCAGTGATGCCATTCTTCTTCCAGCCAATGCCTCTAAATTGCCTAATACATGATCACTACTTGAAACTGTGAACAAATTTAAAATGGAACTGATTTGCAGTTTATTTTGGTGTGTCATACACAGACAACAGAGAAAAGAACCAATGCCTAGGGATGTAAACAGTTCAGGTTTGTGTCCCGTTATTATGAGCCATGACCAGGCCCATTTCCAATTAGATATCAGACCTGGACCTGGTCCAACCCTGACGGACCAGAATCCGGATCCAACTCAAAATTGATTGTTTATTTGAAAGAAGAACCCACAGTGTTGGTCAGGATCAAACCTGCGACCTTCGAGTTGCGTTACTTACCACATGTGCTGCATGCTATCATCTGTCTTGATGTATAAAATATTATTAGTTAATATAATCTATAACATTTAATAAATATCACTTCGGTAACAAGATAATTGAGTACGAACCCAACTAGACCTGGAACCCGTCCCAATTATCAATGAGGTCCAAAAGGAGGAACCATACCTGGATTTTTCAGGTCGGAACCTTCAAGTAACCAGGTAATTGAAGGTTTATTAACATCCCAAAAAATCAAAGTACCGCATCGCATTATTTGAGTACATCCTATGATGTCATTCTTTCTCCAAATTGATTCCCCTGTACCTAATCCAACAGTCATAAGTTTAACTTGTGTATAAATTTGAAATGGAACTAACTTTAAGTTTTGCAGTCTCACTGAAAACGAAGTATTATGCAAACCACATAGAAAAGCACCAATGCCTCCAAAACTCAGACTACCCTTTGAAATATGCTAACACGATTCCAACATGTGGCCAAGCAATTGCCAGATAGTGTCTAACTTAGATCTTAACAAGAAGACTGAGATCTTCCTTTCCAGTTGGAAATGCCGATCACCCTTCATTTTCTAGCAGGCTTCCTTGCCTTTAGCTTCTTCCTTTGGCCTCCATATTTAAAAGAAAATAATAAAATTATGATAAGATATGCTTTAAGAAAGATATCTGAGCATGCACGGAAGTCAATCGCCCTGCCCTCTCACCTCTATACTCTTGGTCTCCAGGATCCTGTTTTGGAGCTTAGTCACATGGAAGCGTAGTATTACCCTTACTGAGATAGGCTAGGAGGCCTAAGTGCACTGGGGACACAGAGAGATCAGTTAGAAGGCCATAAATGAGTCAAACTATTGGACCAAGAGGTATGGAATCAACAAAATGACCAATTCAATTCTAGTAGAACCCTACTGCCGCAAATCTGGGAACATCTACAGTAATGTATTGAAATGAGGTAACTCAGCTTGTTTGTGGGCCCAGTCACAAAGAATTTGTAAGGACCTACAGCTCCAACAAATCGGTAGTGATGCTGATGGGTCTGATTGGATGAAAAAAAATTTAGAAAGGAGTTTTTTTTCTTCTCTCTCCTTTTCCCCTTGATAATCATAGTAAGCTCAAGAATCTGCATATTGTTAATGTATGCATTTTGCAGGATGCAAAGAATACCACTCATTTGGGCGTCAGTCGGTGAGCCTTCCTTCATAACTGGTTCTTCTTCTATGCATTGGAAAAAAAATAAAAAAATAAATTGAAGATTTATGGGATCCAGTGACAGAAAGATTTGTAAAGAAGTCACTGACAGAATGCATCACTGGCAAACGGAAGGCAAGTAACCTTAGGCCACGTGTAATATCCTGCATTATGGGCCAGGATTAGTCTGGCCCAGGTAGTACTTTAGTGGTTCTATTGTTATGAGATTAGTAATACTACTTATTAGGGAATTAGGAATTGGAAAGTGTCCCACGTTTGTTTTGGGACTGGAGTTGTATAACAACTATAATAGAGGAAACTAGAGATATACTAGGATTAGGACTTGCCTTCTCATTATATATACAAGTAAACCAACAACAGTTGTTGTATTCTATTCCTTTGGAGAAGATTCTGAGAGAGAGGGTCTTGTGGTTGCAATCTAGGAGAAGGAAGGGAAGGCTATTGATGTCCTATTCGCGCCCACACATTGCAAAAGCAACGATTGCATATCAAAGGTGAGTGGATCTTCCTAATTAATTAGTTAAATAAGTAAGATGTTGATATTGAATTGTGAATTGGACATTCTGTGTTAAGAAAGAATTAATGTGGAAGAAGTGATTTGATTATTGTGTATTAAGATTACCTGTTTTGGTTAAGAAGTCCTATGTAATTGAATATGGGAATGATACAAGTAGGATATAATGCAAATCCATGAAATAGGATCGAATATCTGTTGAAACAGAGACTGTCGTCAATGGACGTAATGACTGTTTGTGGGTTGTGGGACCCATCAGTGGACCTGATCGAAAATCACCACCCCACATCTGGAAGAGGAATGATGGGCGACCATGGTGGAGTGGGACATCTTGCATTATGATCAGTGGGACCCATTGATCAAGGAAACCAAATACAGATGACGTGAATTTGTACAGAAAACCAGTAACTTCCGTTTTTGGTTTGTGGACCCCAGTACATGATCTGATGAGGGATCAGATCCATGAGGATGATAGTGTAGTAGTGGTCGACCATCACCTAGATGGTTGATCCTGATTTAGTTGAGTGGGGCCCACAGGATACTAAACGTGGAGTGTTGCAGGCGTGAATGAGCAGTCTGATCGATGATGGTAGTGGGACCCACTAACTAAACCAATCGTGGATTAGGACCCCACGTCTTGAAGTAGACTCAGAGACGATCCTAATGGTGGTGGTCTCATGTGGCCTGGTCTCCATCTGACCAGTTATCCAGGAACTTCAATTTTATTAACTATAAGGATAAATGATTAATTTCAATTGTGTCTGTTAATCTTGTGGGGCCAGGAAAGATATCTGTAGGTGAATCCAATCCATTGAGAGTAAAGCCTATACTTGAGTAACCCTAGAGAGTAGACCTGATCGTGATTTAGACCAGCGGGGCCCACTGGATGCTATATGGGCAAGCCATCAAGCGTGGACAACCCAATAGTGGGCTCTGTTCATGGATCTGAGCTGGATATAGTTGGGTTTGGCCCAGGATTGGTAAGTGATGACCACATAAATTTTATTATATAGATAAATTAAAGGGAGATGATTAATTTAATGGTGAATTGAGTAACTGTGATCAATCTAATTATAGATAATTATATGCATTATGTTTACTTATTACATATTGTGAATTGTTTTATGGTGTGGACCAACCCTACTCTGATAATACCAATTTTGAATTGGAGTGGGGCAGTAAACAATGAACTTAGTAAGGGTGGGGCCCACACTATTGATATGTATATGGGGAAGATTGATAATAATAGTGAGTTGTGGTTGTTATGAGATGATGAGATCCCGGACAGGGGATGTTGGACTTAGTGTCCGAGCCATTATAGCGGCTGGTCTGTAACACCCCGAATCCCGGAGCTCATCAGGATTCCGGGTCTTACTAAAAAGGATCCAAATCATTTCCTAAATCAAATTAAGACAAGGAACTGAGCAACGAAGAGATTTATTTGAGGAATCAATTTAACTAGACATGAACATAAATAAGTCTTTCAATCAAAACTCCTAGAATTTCAACATTTATTAAAGAAATAAATTGATATCTAGTTCGGTTTCATTCAGACGCTCTCTTATCAGCCACGCATATTGAAGTCCAATGGCTGATTGTCTCCGTTGCCACGCTCCCCCAAACGATGCATACCTGTGGTGGGGCAAACCACTTATCAGAAGTCTGGTGAGTAATATTACCACATACACAGTTCATTTATAAAATAATAAATTGACAGAAGTGCGGAAGCATTCACTCGATAAATAACAGATTCATAAATAGTCCTTATTGGTTAATACATAAGGGAGCATAGTCATTCTGTAACTTTGATAGGTTCTGAATTCCCAAATTATGGGTTCTTATAATAGAACTCTAACCATAGAGTTTCAATACTTCAGTCCCTTCCGGGAGGAAGTTCTTATGTAACACATTCAAAAACTCCTATCAATGGAGTCCATTGCGCAAATGGTAGTTCAGTCCCAGTCCAACCTTATTCCTCCTAACCCTTCAGGGTTCAGTGTTCGATTCAATAAACTCAGGAGTAAGGCTCCTGTCTGTCATTCCAATAATATATCATTGTTTCATATAATTTCGTAACTAACATCCTCAGATGTGAGATTCATTAGCTAGTGTATACTCATTATACACTTAGTAACATCAACAAAGAATTATACACTAATTATATTAATATAAGACTAGTTCCACATGATTGGGTCTATACATACACATGCCCCACCCAGATTCAACATTTGGTACCCACTGTTGTAGTACTATTCTTATATTAAGTAGGCTTGGTTCTAGTACCTGTCTCCTCATATGTGTGAATCACTATTTATTTCAAGGTGTTCCTAATGGCTGGGAGACTCAATCTGAGATCAACCCTATAATTCTGAATTTCCAGTAGCATGTCAATAATATCAAATATTTATCTATAAATCTTCATATGGATTTATATCTTATAATATATAGTTATCCAAGTCACTAAACTACACTCCTGAGGTGAACAGGTTGTTTACAATTGCTAGTGTACTTCTATGGTTGAGGAGGACTTGAGGTCTATATGTTCAATAGTGACAACATCCATTCTTAGTGACTGCCATGTTGTGGTTGTTACTTGATCCTATCAGATCTCACACCCAAGACTTAAGGACCGTTGATCTGTGGGCCCTAGTGGTCCGCTCATCAAGGGCACAGGACCATCCTGATTCTCCTCCAATGATCAACCAATTGACTGGTCCTGATTGTCCATTCAATCCACTGGTGGGTCTGATGTTTCCTAATCATCCTTAATTAGGATTTGGTTTGGCTTGTCACTGTTTCCCCTTAATTCTATGAATTCTCTGCTACATACATGGTTTCCAGAGCTGGGCTCCACCCTAGATGAGTTTCTTATTCTTACCTATTATGCTACAGTTGTTCTAATACATTACAGAACCTGCTACAGTCCTAATCAATTCATATTACAGGGAAAAGAGGCTGATCAGGTGGTGGGCCCTTGAATGGTTCAATTCCCCTAGGACCTGGCCCACCTTGGTCGCCCATGGGAGACCTCCAATTTGGTCAGTCCTGATCCCTGATCAGGTGGGCCAGTGGGCCACACAATCCAATTACAAAAAAAAACAGAAATTCCCTTAAAGGGACGTTGCAGTAACTTTAGGCTGATGATGTGTGGTCAGATGGGGCCCATCCTGGATGGGTCCATCTAGGCCCAGGTCGCCCAGGGGTCCCATCCCAGATCCCTGGGTCAGATTGGTGCTGTAGTGGGCCACGTGGGCCCACTACTGGATCTCCCTACAGACGTCCAGCACCCAGTCTGGACGTCAATCCATACTGTGGAACTCATTGTGGCCAAAGTGGGGCCCATCTCCACAAGGGTCCATCTAGGCAATGGACGCCCATGGGTCCCCTACTTGATCCCTGGTGGTGATGCATGATTAGGTGGGCCCCTTGATCACAGTACTCCCATCGACAGATCTTGTATCTGTCGATGGGGTTGGAAATCAAGCCTCTGGCTTGAGTATTCCACTTATTTCCTCTTTGCTGATCCAATCTACACCCATCTAGCATTCCATCTCTTATCAATATTATACAGGCCTCCACAATCTCTTACTGATTAGAATTGGAAATTCAGATCTGGGTACATCCCGATGGAATTTCTAAGACAATCATGTTCTGATACTTATTTCCTCAACTAAATTCATTTTATTCAGAACTACATGGTCACATTATAAACTAAAATCTACAATTCTATGAAATGGAAAGATTACTCACCTCCTAGTGTAGTAAATCTTGGCACGGTCGCTGTGAGGTCTCAGTTGCTGCATCCACTATGCGTTCTTGCTTCTTCCTTCTTCCCACCAGCTTGGTTAGCCTCTGATAAATCTTCAGAAGGGTCTCCGTTTCTCCACTCTGCTGTCTTCTTCTCAAGAATTCAAATGCAACTCATGGGATCAATATGAGAACTAATAAGGAGAGGGAAGAAGGAGTCATCTGGGGATAACCCCAGATATCACTCGTTGCAACCAATCCTACCCAATTGAGATATGTATTCCCCTCTAACAGGGAAGTTGTTTCTAACAACTTAACTACACACATGGGTCCTAGTGGTTAAGAAACAGATCAAGACAATACAACCCAGCCCATTAGCTCATGGGCCAGACAAATCTGGGCCTATTCTGGCCCAGGTATTACATACTCCCCCCCTTAGGAAATTTGGTCCTCCAAATTGAGCACATACCTGGTAGAAAAAGGTGGGGGTGCTTCTTCCTGAACTCATCGGCTGCCTCCCAAGTAGATTCAAGCTGGTTATGGTGTTCCCACTGAACTTTGACTAGTTCTACTGTCCTGTTCCGCAGAGTTCTCTCCTTAGTTTCAAGGATCTGCACCGGCCGTTCTTCATAGGATAAATCTGACTGCAACTGTATCGAGTCATAGTTTATCACATGAGAAGGATCGGGCTGATATTTCCTGAGCATGGACACATGAAACACATTGTGTACTCCAGCTAATTGAGGTGGTAGACCAAGAGCATAAGCGTTGCCATCACTGACACGGCCAATGATTTCAAATGGTCCAACATACCGAGGACTCAATTTTCCCTTCTTGCCAAACCGCATGATGCCCTTAGTCGGAGAAACTTTAAGAAAGACATAATCACCCACAGCAAATTCCAGTTCTCTCCGCCGGTTATCTGCATAACTTTTCTGTCTGCTCTGAGCCGCTCGCATTCTGTCTCTGATTTTCTTGATATTGACGGTGGAAGCTTGAACCCAGTCGGGACCAAGTATTCTCCCATCACCAACCTCTTCCCAGCAA
The DNA here is from genome assembly GCA_038049695.1 of Cinnamomum chago. Classification (NCBI taxonomy): domain Eukaryota; kingdom Viridiplantae; phylum Streptophyta; class Magnoliopsida; order Laurales; family Lauraceae; genus Cinnamomum; species Cinnamomum chago. Next base: position 115,819,087 of record CP142453.1, on the reverse strand, counting down.
ATTGGGGATCGACAGTTCCGCCCATAAAGTGCTTCGAACGGCGCCATTTTGATACTAGAATGATAGCTGTTATTATAAGCAAACTCAATAAGTGACAACTGTTCATCCCAGCTATCTTTGAAGTCCAGAGCACAAGCCCTAAGCATATCTTCAAGGGTCTGATTAGTCCTTTCTGTTTGTCCATCAGTCTGCGGATGATATGCCGTACTGAATCGCAACTTTGTACCCATTGCTGCTTGAAGCTTCTTCCAAAAATTTGATACAAATCTCGTATCTCGGTCAGAAACTATTGATACAGGTACACCGTGCAACCTCACAATTTCCTTCACATATCTCTGTGCCAAGTACTCCATAGTAGTCTTGTTTTTAATGGGAAGGAAATGCGCCGACTTTGTCAACCGGTCGACGATCACCCAAATAACTTCATTGTTCCGAACAGTCCTTGGAAAACCTGACACAAAGTCCATTGAAATATGTTCCCATTTCCATTCGGGTATCGGTAATGGCTGGAGTAACCCTCCAGGCTTCCTGTGATCAGCCTTTACTTGTTGACAGGTGAAACACCGACCCACAAACTCAGCAACGTCCTTCTTCATACCGACCCACCAAAACCTTATCCTCAGATTTTGGTACATTTTGGTGCTCCCCGGATGGATGGTGTAACGTGTGCAATGTGCCTCCTTCATAATTTCATCCTTAATTGCTTGATCGTTTGGAACACAAAGCCTATTCCGGAAGTATAGTGTACCATTGATGATGGAAAATTCAGGCTTGTTATCCTTCTTATCAAATATCTCCACTAATGCTGGGTCATCTCTCTGGCGATCTTTGACCCTTTGGATCAACTCAGGCTGAACGCTGAATCTCCCCAATAATACTTTTTGGTTGGTCGACCAGAGGTTTACATTCAGATTTCCGACCTCATCCGTGGATGTCTTCTCTGCTGTTAACGAAGTCATCTGCGCAGATTTCCTGCTTAAAGCATCGGCCACAACATTTGCTTTACCAGGGTGGTAAAAGATAGAGAAGTCATAATCCTTCAGGAATTCCATCCATCTTCTCTGCCGTAGATTCAAATCTTTTTGAGAAAACACATATTTCAAGCTTTTGTGATCTGTATAGACTTCAAATTTTTCTCCATACAAATAGTGTCGCCAGATCTTGAGTGCAAAGACCACAGCAGCCAGTTCTAGATCATGAGTGGCATAATTCTGTTCATGTGATTTCAACTGTCTTGATGCGTAGGCAATTACCCTGCCGTGCTGCATGAGCACGCATCCTAGACCATTCAGTGAGGCATCACAGAATATCACAAAACCTCCGTTGCCAGAGGGGAGGGCTAAGACTGGAGCTGTAGTTAACTTGTCTTTTAGCATTTGGAAACTCGCTTCACACTTATCATCCCAAATGAATGGCACGTCCTTCCGAGTAAGTCGGGTCAAAGGACCTGCTATAGAGGAAAAACCTTGCACAAATCTTCTGTAGTAACCTGCTAGCCCAAGGAAACTACGGATTTCAGATACAGTCGCTGGTCTCTTCCAATTGGTGACAGCTTCGATCTTGCTGGAATCTACGGACAATCCTTCACCTGAGATGACATGGCCTAAAAAGCTCACTTGTTCTAGCCAGAAGTCACACTTACTCAGCTTGGCATAGAGCTGGTTTTCTCTCAACAGATTAAGAGAAGTGCGCAAATGATCTCCATGATCTTCCTTTGACTTAGAGTAGATGAGTATATCATCTATGAATACCACCACAAATTGGTCTAAGTATGGTTTAAAGATCTGGTTCATTAACGCCATGAACACCGCTGGCGCATTAGTTAGCCCAAAAGGCATTACCAGAAATTCATAGTGTCCATACCTAGTTCGAAAAGCTGTCTTAGGTATATCTCCTTCCTTCACCCTTAGCTGATGATATCCCGACCGGAGATCAATCTTCGAGAAGTATGTCGCACCCTGCAGTTGATCAAATAGTTCATCAATACGTGGAAGTGGGTACTTATTCTTGATGGTGACCTGATTCAACTGACGATAGTCGATACACATTCGTAGGGACCCGTCTTTCTTCTTAACAAACAAAACTGGTGCACCCCATGGAGAGACGCTGGGTCTAATAAACCCCTTTTCCAGTAATTCTTGCAATTGTTCTTTGAGTTCTTTCAGCTCAGTAGGTGCCATACGATATGGAGCTCTGGAAATTGGCGCGGTCCCCGGTACCAGTTCTATTGCAAAGTCCACTTCTCGTATTGGTGGCAAACCGGGAAAATCTTCCTGAAACACATCAGGGAATTCACAGATTACGGGAACTTCTTCCAGTTTCGGTCTCTGCTTCTCTCCTGTAACAAAGGCAAGATACCCATCACATCCACTCCTCAATAATTCACAAGCCCTAACTGCCGAGATGACTGCCGTGTGTATCGACCTTCTCCTTCCTGGTACACACACATCTTCGAACCCTTCCAATTTAAAGCGGACATGTTTGTTAAAACAGTCCAATATTGCCCTATACTTTGCTAGCCAATCCATTCCCAAGATGATATCAAAATCATTCATGGGTAACATGATCAAATCAACCGGCATATTAACTCCCCCAATGTTCAGGGAACAATCATAAAATATTGTGCAAGTTTTCAAGTGTCCTCCAGTGGGAGTTGCTACTGAAATTGGTGGATCTAGTGTAGAGGGTGGCCTATTCATTCTGGAAGCAAATACAGGTGACACAAAGGAATGTGTAGCGCCAGAATCAAATAAAGTATAAGCTTCAACATTAGAAATTAGAATCATACCCTCCACCACATCATTGGCGGCCTGAGCTTCTTGTTGAGTAATGGCAAGAATCCTAGCCTCAGGTTGCTGCTGCCTCCTTTGATGTCCGCCCTGATTGGGTCGACCACGGTTATAATTCTGTCCTTGGGGCTGATTCGGTGGTCCCCTAGGCTGGTTCTGCTGGTTCTGGGCATTGTATTGATTTCTTGCTGGTGGATTCTGCTGATTTGCCGAGCGGGGATTGCCGTGGTACCCTTGCTGATGATTCTGTCGTGGTGGCTGTTCTGACTGCTGTCGTCTGTCCTTATCCTGTTTCTTTGGACAATCCCTGATAAGGTGACCAACCTGGCCGCACGCAAAACATGCACCCGTAGACCAATGGCACTCTTCAGTGTTATGATTCTTCCCACACCGCTGGCATTTTACCTTCCTGTCCAGTTTCTGCTTCTTTGATGGTGCACGGTTGCCTTGGTGGTCTCTCTTAGCCCCTGTTGCCTTAGCCGAGACCGTCCCGTTCATTTCGGCGGTCGTTTCTTCTGATATAAAGGCTCTCTTTAAAGCAGCTGCAAAGGTAGCAGGTTCACCCAGTTTCACATCTTTCTTGATGTCTGGTCGTAGCCCTTCGATGAATTTGTTCCGCTTCATCTCATCAGTGGCTATCAACTCCTCTGCAAAGTGAGACAGTTCTGTAAATCTATTGGAGTACTTTGCTACGGTCATATCTCCTTGCACCAAATTCTGAAATTCTCTCTTCTTCCTTTCTCTGATATGCTCCGGAATGAATTTCAAAATGAATTCCTTCTTGAAGAATGCCCAGGTGATTTCGTTTTCTGGGCCTTCGAAGGTTTTCTTTGCAGCCTTCCACCACTCTTTTGCATCCCCTTCCAGTTTGAAAGCGGCCAAGATTGCTTTCTGTCTGTCCGGGCACCCCATCACTTCAAATATCCCCTCCATATGTTCCACCCATTTATTAGCGTCCCAAGGATTGGAGGTTTCCTCGAAACTCTTGGGTCGGAACTCATTAAACCGCTTGTATAAGGTATCTCTTTCTCTGTCTCTACCTCCAGCAATAGTTCCACTTCCATCATTGCTTGTGCCCGTGCGAGCATCATTACTCCCTCCTTGACGTGCTGCCAAGGTCGCGATCTGTTCCTGCACTTGACTGTAAGCCATCATGAACGATGCGAACATCTGTCGGGCATATTCAGGCAGTTCAGCTTGCCCCCCAAGAAGATTCGGATTAATGCCCTCATTATTATTCATGTTCACATTCTCATTTTGGTCTTCATTGACATTCTGAGAGTTCTCTTGGTTGTTCATGTTCTTTCTCCTACAAAAGGAGTCACAATTTAGCACATCATCATAGGCAGTGAACTTCTATCTTACTAATTTCCCCCTTATAGCGTCCTCACCACGTATCCTAAGGGTTGCTAAGATTTTTATATTGCTCAAGACCATGCTCTGATACCACTTTGTAACACCCCGAATCCCGGAGCTCATCAGGATTCCGGGTCTTACTAAAAAGGATCCAAATCATTTCCTAAATCAAATTAAGACAAGGAACTGAGCAACGAAGAGATTTATTTGAGGAATCAATTTAACTAGACATGAACATAAATAAGTCTTTCAATCAAAACTCCTAGAATTTCAACATTTATTAAAGAAATAAATTGATATCTAGTTCGGTTTCATTCAGACGCTCTCTTATCAGCCACGCATATTGAAGTCCAATGGCTGATTGTCTCCGTTGCCACGCTCCCCCAAACGATGCATACCTGTGGTGGGGCAAACCACTTATCAGAAGTCTGGTGAGTAATATTACCACATACACAGTTCATTTATAAAATAATAAATTGACAGAAGTGCGGAAGCATTCACTCGATAAATAACAGATTCATAAATAGTCCTTATTGGTTAATACATAAGGGAGCATAGTCATTCTGTAACTTTGATAGGTTCTGAATTCCCAAATTATGGGTTCTTATAATAGAACTCTAACCATAGAGTTTCAATACTTCAGTCCCTTCCGGGAGGAAGTTCTTATGTAACACATTCAAAAACTCCTATCAATGGAGTCCATTGCGCAAATGGTAGTTCAGTCCCAGTCCAACCTTATTCCTCCTAACCCTTCAGGGTTCAGTGTTCGATTCAATAAACTCAGGAGTAAGGCTCCTGTCTGTCATTCCAATAATATATCATTGTTTCATATAATTTCGTAACTAACATCCTCAGATGTGAGATTCATTAGCTAGTGTATACTCATTATACACTTAGTAACATCAACAAAGAATTATACACTAATTATATTAATATAAGACTAGTTCCACATGATTGGGTCTATACATACACATGCCCCACCCAGATTCAACATTTGGTACCCACTGTTGTAGTACTATTCTTATATTAAGTAGGCTTGGTTCTAGTACCTGTCTCCTCATATGTGTGAATCACTATTTATTTCAAGGTGTTCCTAATGGCTGGGAGACTCAATCTGAGATCAACCCTATAATTCTGAATTTCCAGTAGCATGTCAATAATATCAAATATTTATCTATAAATCTTCATATGGATTTATATCTTATAATATATAGTTATCCAAGTCACTAAACTACACTCCTGAGGTGAACAGGTTGTTTACAATTGCTAGTGTACTTCTATGGTTGAGGAGGACTTGAGGTCTATATGTTCAATAGTGACAACATCCATTCTTAGTGACTGCCATGTTGTGGTTGTTACTTGATCCTATCAGATCTCACACCCAAGACTTAAGGACCGTTGATCTGTGGGCCCTAGTGGTCCGCTCATCAAGGGCACAGGACCATCCTGATTCTCCTCCAATGATCAACCAATTGACTGGTCCTGATTGTCCATTCAATCCACTGGTGGGTCTGATGTTTCCTAATCATCCTTAATTAGGATTTGGTTTGGCTTGTCACTGTTTCCCCTTAATTCTATGAATTCTCTGCTACATACATGGTTTCCAGAGCTGGGCTCCACCCTAGATGAGTTTCTTATTCTTACCTATTATGCTACAGTTGTTCTAATACATTACAGAACCTGCTACAGTCCTAATCAATTCATATTACAGGGAAAAGAGGCTGATCAGGTGGTGGGCCCTTGAATGGTTCAATTCCCCTAGGACCTGGCCCACCTTGGTCGCCCATGGGAGACCTCCAATTTGGTCAGTCCTGATCCCTGATCAGGTGGGCCAGTGGGCCACACAATCCAATTACAAAAAAAAACAGAAATTCCCTTAAAGGGACGTTGCAGTAACTTTAGGCTGATGATGTGTGGTCAGATGGGGCCCATCCTGGATGGGTCCATCTAGGCCCAGGTCGCCCAGGGGTCCCATCCCAGATCCCTGGGTCAGATTGGTGCTGTAGTGGGCCACGTGGGCCCACTACTGGATCTCCCTACAGACGTCCAGCACCCAGTCTGGACGTCAATCCATACTGTGGAACTCATTGTGGCCAAAGTGGGGCCCATCTCCACAAGGGTCCATCTAGGCAATGGACGCCCATGGGTCCCCTACTTGATCCCTGGTGGTGATGCATGATTAGGTGGGCCCCTTGATCACAGTACTCCCATCGACAGATCTTGTATCTGTCGATGGGGTTGGAAATCAAGCCTCTGGCTTGAGTATTCCACTTATTTCCTCTTTGCTGATCCAATCTACACCCATCTAGCATTCCATCTCTTATCAATATTATACAGGCCTCCACAATCTCTTACTGATTAGAATTGGAAATTCAGATCTGGGTACATCCCGATGGAATTTCTAAGACAATCATGTTCTGATACTTATTTCCTCAACTAAATTCATTTTATTCAGAACTACATGGTCACATTATAAACTAAAATCTACAATTCTATGAAATGGAAAGATTACTCACCTCCTAGTGTAGTAAATCTTGGCACGGTCGCTGTGAGGTCTCAGTTGCTGCATCCACTATGCGTTCTTGCTTCTTCCTTCTTCCCACCAGCTTGGTTAGCCTCTGATAAATCTTCAGAAGGGTCTCCGTTTCTCCACTCTGCTGTCTTCTTCTCAAGAATTCAAATGCAACTCATGGGATCAATATGAGAACTAATAAGGAGAGGGAAGAAGGAGTCATCTGGGGATAACCCCAGATATCACTCGTTGCAACCAATCCTACCCAATTGAGATATGTATTCCCCTCTAACAGGGAAGTTGTTTCTAACAACTTAACTACACACATGGGTCCTAGTGGTTAAGAAACAGATCAAGACAATACAACCCAACCCATTAGCTCATGGGCCAGACAAATCTGGGCCTATTCTGGCCCAGGTATTACATGGTCCATAGGGGACGTGTCCGATGAGACAGGGTCATAAGGATTAAGGAGCGGTATACATGTATACAATAGGCCTTTGAGGCGTGGTATGGTGCATGGGCACGGATATATATATATATATGGATGTAAGTTATGGCATTTAATATATTGATTCAGATATGTTAAATCATGTAATATTATGTTTTATGCTGCTTATGTAATTAGGAATATTCATTCACCAGTAATACTAATGCTGTGTTGCCCCCTTCAGGTAATCTTACTGCGGGTGGGATAAATCAGGATGGCGCTCAGCACGTAGATTTTGGCATGCGTGGCTGAAGAGAGAGAGCGAGAATATTTATATGAGTGACAGAAGATTTAGCTTTTGTTTAGCAATTGATTTAATGATTAGTACATTATTATTTGAGTAGAACATAGGGATTTGGATTATTTAGAGATTTTTTTATATTGTTTGACTTTATTTAAATTAATTGGAATTATAGTTGATTTATATGCCAAATCTCTTATGCGAATAATTTGATAAATGAATGGTATGCATTGCCAAGTTATCACGATCCGGATATCCGACAAGGCCCAGGAATTTGGGTCGTGACACCACGTGTTAGAGCATTTGAATTAGTGTTAGTGATTTACAAATCAAAATCAGTGCACACCGCCCCCGGCCCCGCCGCCGGTGCCGTGATGGAATCATGGAAGGAGAAGGATGGTGGAATCATGGCTGAAAAAGGGATTTAGGGTTTTGATGAGTGTGATGCACTGCCGTGGAAGAAGAAGAAGAAGAAGAAAGGGAAGAAGTTGAAAAAAAAAAAGTGGCCGAATCAGGTATGAACCATCGGTCCTGGCCGAGTTTCAAAACTATGATTTGAACCCCTTGAATAGAATTGTATCTGTTGCTGCTTGTAGCACTTAGCTAAGAGCTTCACTGACCAGGACAAAAGGAAAGGGGGATGGCCGATTGCCAACCTTAGACCTCAACCTTGTAAGAAAAAGCTTTTAGGAGTACCATGAATAGAGAAAACCGATGAACTAACACATTCTTTAATCCAGCCATGCCATCTAAATAACAAACCCACTCTTCATCACATGTAGGAGAAAATCCCAGCCAACGCCCCCGTCTTCTCTGCTTGTGTCATGCATCTAGCCATTGGTTTGCAATGAGCACCCAGTCTAGAATTTGACACCCATGAACAAAGGCTCCTTCGGCCCAAGAGACCGTTGTTGGAAGGATTCTTTGTAAACATGTTGGGAGCACCTTAGCTAGGATCTTGTACAAACTGACAATGAGGCTAATAGGTCAATGCAACCGTCTTTACCTCCACTTCCTCAAATTCCCATTCCAACCAAACTATATTCTCCTCCCCAGTTAACTTAAGCTCTAGGTTGTCCACCCTCGGTCTCTCCCAGTCCTCTTTTAAGTATAACTTGTAATAATCTATTATGAAATTTATGATCTGCTTTAACTTTTCTAGTCATACAGCTTTCCATGCTGCAATTATCCTTAATTACCTCTTTCAGCGCCATATCATAGAAGAGATTGGTGTATTCAGGACTGTTGCCTCCATTTGAACTTCTCTTCCTTCAACTTGCTATTGAACGTCACCCACTCTCTCCTCCCCACTCATGTCCCTTATCATTTCATCAAAAGTTGGTGAACAATAGGGCATCAAAGTCTTTCACCTGCCTACAGAAGATAAAAGCACATCCTAATTCCTATGATTATAACTTTGTTGAACAACAATCTTGAATAGACTCTAACAAATGATAAACTTAATAGGCGCAACAAAAATTGCATATAAATTTTATTTTTGTGAGAGGCAGAGAACACCACCCATTTGCTCTAATACTGGGTATTAGCTAATATTTTTTGGATGTCAGGCAAGGAGCCTGCCTTCTTCATATTTGGGTCTTACTTCATGCATTAGGAAACCAAGTAACCAACCAACACTTATAGGATCCAGTTATTGAAAGATACGAAAAGAAGTTATCAACATAGGAGACTTGATATCTATCATTTGGAAGGAGGCCTCATAAAGTCAGCTCTCATAAATCTCCCAATTCATTTTTCATCTTGTGGTGCCCAATCTGTTGTTAAAAGGATTGAGCATATTCTTATAGCAAAAACAAAAAAAAGGATTGAGTATCTTCAACGTGAATTTTTATGGAACACAAAAGAAAATAAAAAATATATCACTTGGTTATATAGAAAATAGTCTACGAACCCAAAATTGAAATAGTCTACGAACCCAATTTTGAAGGTGGTATAGGAAGTAGGGATATTTAAGCGGGATAATTCAGTCATGTTGGGGAAGTTGTTATGCTGCACGGGTAATCAATAAGACAGCATATGGAGATTGATCTTTTTCAGAAAACATAATTTGGAAAATAGATGGTGAAAGGTGTGTGAGGCAACTGCTCATTCTTCAAGGCTTAAGAACATGATTACATAGTCATCAAAAAAAGAAAGCGGCTACATAGAGTTTTTTCTTTGCAAATGTTTCCTATTCAGTTTAGGAAGGAACTCGGGTGCAATTTTGGCAAGATATTTGGTACAATAACAGACCATTTGTGGAAGCTTTTTCTTCTCTTTTTGCCATTTCAACAGATCCCATGCCTTTTGTTACTGATGAATTAGGTGGATTAAGAAGTACACTTTTCTGTTGCCCATTTTAGGAAAAAAAAATCTCAATGATGTTGAGACTGTCATTGGGAAAGCTCCTATCTCTTGTACAAAACATCTCTCTTTCAGAGAGAGTGAGGGACTTTCATATGACATCCTGATAAAAACGGGGAGTTTACTGCTAAATCATCTAATGAAAAGTCGGTGCACAGAGGGGAGCTTCTCAATGTTTCACATACAAAGATAAAAGGGATCCCTAATTTCTAAAGATTATAGCTTTTCTTTCTTGTTGACAAGAGCTTGAAGCACAGTTGAAAAGCGCTCATTATCAAAACCAAGGTTGTAGGTTCATGTTACCATTCAAAATAAATAAATAAAAATTGTATTCTTTTTTTTTTTTATGGAAATCTTGTAAGATTCTAACAATTTTAAGTGCAACCAAAAACTGCAAATTGTTAATGTATGCATTTGAGAAGGCAGATCCACCACTCATTTGCAAGTTTGGTGTGGAGTCATTTTTTTCATCTACTTGGGAGTGCACTGGGTAATGCCCCGTAGTACAAAAGCTCTTATTGGAAGTTGGTGGCTTGGATGTCCTTCTCATAAAGGTTCTACATTGTGGAACTACGCTATCATGGCTGTGTTGAGGACAATTTGAGCAGAAAGAAATAGGATGATTTGTCAGAATCTGTTTATGACATTTCAATTAAGGTGCAATCTTTTAAAAATTTCTTGGGCACTTCACCTAAAAGGTTCATAGGTAAATCCAAATTTGATCTATGGAGAAGCAGCTGGGGCAATGATGATATACTGTTCCAGCATTTGGGTTCTCCTATATTTATAAAGCCTACTTAAGCTTTGTATTCTATTGGTAGTTTATGAAGGCTCACTTACCATTTTATTTAGGGAAAAAAACAGATACAATATGGTTTACCATAATAATTTTTTCGATGAACAAAGTATAGCAATAATTATCCTCTTGTAATCTTCTTTTTCCTAATAAAATCTCACTTGCCTTTCAAAATGAAAAAAAAAAGTATAGCAATAGATTGACAGTATTTAGCTACGCTTGAAGGGTAATAGTAGAAATGACAAATTGTTAACTAATGTAGAATAAACTCACCTATTCTACAGGGACCACCATAATGCTTGCAATTGGACTTATTTTATTTTATTTTATCCACTATTTTCTAAAGTTTTAAATGTTACTCTTGGGAAAATAAACAGACCAGGAAAAAAAAAAGGAATGAACAATGAAGTATGATTACATTAATACATTTTTTTTTCCTTTTTTTTCTTTTAACAGGTAACAAACATGACTTGAATCCACAACCTCAAGATTGTAATAGTAAGCACCTTCCACTGTGCTACGGGCTCTTGTTGATTACATAACACTTTAGTAACAAAACTATTAAAAAAAAGGTAGTACTCCAGACTGTGGCGCACTTGATAAGGACATTATGGTTATCCATTGTGGGGTGGAGGTCGCAGATTCCAGCCCTGGAAGGTACAGGAAGATATTGGCCATCTCAAAAAAAAAAAAAAAAAAGGTTAGGTAGTGTACCTTCTAGTTACCCACCCTGCGCATTAGGGGCAGGACCTAGGGGGTCCAACAGTCCATTAGAGGCTGATAAAAAATAGTCAAAATTGAAAAAAAGAATCCCAGAACTGAGACAGAATCTAAGAAGAAGAAGCGTACATTTCCATTTGATATTTCAGAGAGTTGTCGAGTCCACGTATTGGATAGATTGATTGAGCCATCTCTCAAAGACATAGCAATCCCAGTTGTAGCAGTTGAATGAAGTGATATATGACTGAGAATAAGGCAGCAAAAAAAAAATCTTTCAATTCTATAATTGAGGTCTGACAGGTTAAAAGATGCGCCAAAGAAATGAATATGTGGTGACAGGAGTCATTAAGTAAACAAACCAGCATACAAAAGTGACTTCCCTACCGAGATGTCTGTACCCCAATAAGTGCTCGTAAACCGGCTGTAGCCATAAACTCTATAGAAGAAACTGAAGACAACTGGTGCCTCAGCACAGCTGTTGCTGCACCACCACCAGAGTTTCCTGTAACCGCCAAATTTCCGCCAATAGCAATAGTGTTCCGCTTGGATATCTGGGATTGAACTTCAGTAGACATTGCCATCCTACCAGTGATACATTTCAATTGAACATTAGTAATCGTAATTGGTGAGAAAATGAAAAGAATGTCACAACAAAAGGAAGGTGCTTGACAGAGACTACACTCAAGTCTCGACAATAACTAGAAAATGGACATGAAGCAAAGTTCCCTAAAAAGATAAAAGATTCAGAATATGACAATGGGATTGCTCCCACAGGGGGTACCAGGGTTCAAACCCTGCTCACCCTGTTGATGATAAACTATGCCAGCTAGTGTGGCAGCCTCCAAAAGAGAAGGAATATCACAACAGAACAGAAGCTCATGAATGAAACTCCAGAAAAGAACTAAAAGTTATAAAACTGAAAGTTGACAAAAAGTCCATGTGATGCAATCTGCTATAAGATGAAATAACCTTAAACAAAACGCTTTGATAACAGCTTGATGATGTGTAAGTACATATAGTTTCTAGTAGGATTGTTATTAAATGACATGCAACCCAATTATTGTACTTAAGAGACCATTAAACTCTTAACACTTTCTGCATAATACAGGTATTTTAACTTATGCAAAAATAATTGTTCCCACTTACCAAGAGATATTGATCGTGCAAAGGTTGCATAGACCTTGCTGTACATCTGGGATTATAGGGCCCACAAGGCCCACTATTTGGTCAAGTGGACTCCCATCATTAAATAGTAGACTGATGGGCGACCCTGATGGTATAGGGTTTGCATGGGTTTGGCCCATTTAAATTTTAAACCGGACTATTTAAGGACAAAAAATAAAAATAAAAAACTATTAGTTGTAATTTTTTGCAGGAATTTCCAGATTTTGCAGAAAACCTACTGTAGTCTTCTGTTTTATTGAAAAAGCCCTGTCATACAGATTTCATCAAATATTTAGGTACTGTTCAGGCTTGTTCTCTGATCTAAAGCCATCACCACCTCGGCCAGCCCTTGCTTTTTAGAGCTTTCAAGCTGGTCCAAAAACTCTTCAGCAAGTAGAATTATGCATTCAACTTCTGAATCTTCGTCAATATATTTGTCTTAAATCTGTTAATTTTCAACTGATTTGACATAAACGTCTTCGTCCAAAGTTCTAACTTATCCTTAGCTTGCTTTCTTATCTAACTAATTAGTACCACATGTCCGAATCACAAACACCATTCAAAAAAAAAATGTCCGCATCACAAACCTTCGATTAAGTTGTCAATGACAGACAAATAAATAGGGGCTCAAAGCAATCCTTGGTTCCACCCAATTTTAATAGGGGACTCAAATGTGATTCCTTGTTGATTTCACACTTGTTACTCCCCACTTATACATGTAGTGTACAATTTGATACGCCTATTAGCAATGCATTATTCTTCAACGACTACCAAATCAACTGTCTCAATACTCTCCCGTGTGCCTTCTCTAAGTCAAAGAAGATCATGTGGTAAATTTCCATGTTCTCTCACAACTTTCGCTAAGTTATCTGTATAGAAAATGGTTTCTGTTATATACAAATCTAGCCAACGGTGGAACTGGGCCCTTGGGGGGGGGGGGGGGTGGTGGTGGTGGTTGGGTTGGGGTTGTGCGCGGAATTTTTGAAAAGCCCCTTATAATTTATGTTAAATTTTATGATTTCTTTATATTGGCGCCCGCAAACAAATTTTCTATTTTACATAGCGGCCACCCAACTCATATTTTCCAGTTCCACCCCTGTCTCTAGCATAAATCCAAACTGGTCCTCCGTAATATTTGATACCTCTTCTAGGCGCTACTCCATCATTCTCTCCCACAACTTCATTGTATGGCTCGTAAGCTTGATAAATCTGTAGCTTGAAAAATTCTGAATATCTTTTGTTCTGGTGAAAAGGGACCACATACTTTTTCTCCATATGTTGGACATTCTCTTTTTTATTATTTTATTATTTATTATTTATTTTCTGAATGATATAAGTTGACCATTCTTCCTACACCCAACTTTTATTGAACAAATTGGTTACCAAATAATCCTAATTTCCAATTTTCCCAACAGATCAATCCATCCTAATGTTACATTTTCCTTCATCCTAGCTAACATCATCCGTACCGATGCTGGCCGATGGCCAGCTAATTGGATCCAGTCCACAGGCCCCGCAAGATATCTATTTACTTAGAAGTTTTAATACTTGTCTTATTTAGAGAGTTGTGATTTATTTACAAGTCATTAAAATTAGGAGTATTATTTTATTTGAATTGTTAAGCAAGTTAATGACTTAATTTCCTTTATTGTTTAGGAAAGCAAAGTCATACTAGGAAAGATGTCCAACCCTTCCTATAAATATGTAATCCCTCTATTAGGACAGTAGTTCATGATTATTCAATCAAATTGGTATGTTTGGTTTGTTGTTTCTCTTCAATGGTAGAGTGCTCATAGTCGTAGGTGTTGAGTTCCACGAGGAATTCGGCCAAGTCCCATCTGCGGAGTTGGTCCTCATTGGAATCCGTCCAGGCTTTGGCAAACTCTTCCATAGAGCTTGTCTACACACAGTCCGTCACTGTTTTATCACCGCTTGCGGATCCGAGGTTGCGTCAAGTACTTCTAGCCTAGATATTTTATTGATTGCACCTCGTTTGGTAGAACTCACAATTTTCTTCTAATGCATAATCATATTTCATAGATCTTTGAAATGCATCCCCCATCTATTTATAACCTCATCATTTTTAACCAAGACCATTTTCGTTATTATCTCTAATGCACCTTGTCTAATCAAGGTCTCTAGTTTTCCTTTCTTTTATCTCCATAAGCTTGTACAAACTCAATGTAAAATGAATATTTTAAATGGATTTAACAAAGTAGCACAATTTTAGTTAAAAGACAAATAAAAGAAAGTTAGAAATGCACTATAGGTGTAGCTCCATGGACTCTTAGCGATACAGTACTCAGTTTGCACTGATGATCCAGAACAAAACCCACCTAAATGTAAATGTTGAAATTGATATTACTGTCACACTTTTCCCAATTCTTTTGGATTTATTGGGGTTTTTAAATAAAAAAAAATTGAAAGGACAAATACAACGAAAGGAATCAATACTAAAGGCCGATACTTAAAGGTTTTGGACAAGATCGATACATGGTCCAAAACCGCGTTTTAATCCCATGGAACGCGCACAATCCAAAAGAAACTAACAACAAAATCTAAATGCCAAAGGATAGGTAGATGATACCCTCTCATTATGCCACCACCATTTAGAAACTGCGGCAAAGATAAATTGACAAGCAGTGACCCAGAAGGGCGGACATGCACTGAAGCCTTCTCTTCTTCCTTGCGACGCCGTAGCCTTTCCAGCTCTTCCTTGATTTCTTCTGGTTTATTCAGCTTAGGGCCAAGCTCCAAACCTGAGGTAAGCCCTTCCATGCCATATATATCATATATTAGGCGTTTTTGCTCATCACTTAAGATTTCATATGCATCACGGATCCGTTGAAAGTTTTCTGTAGCAATGTCTTTCATCTGAAATTGAATGAATGTGCCAAAATAAGTCCGATTATATATTTATAAAAACTAAGGTTGCAACACTGCCAAGTGCCAACACATCATTCAATTCAAGAAGAAAAATGATAGCACAAAACTGCGACGCCAGCACTACGGTAAGATGATAATGTTAACAAAATCCCGGCAGCACTCACAACAACTTGCTTGGTTACCTAGAAATAAAACAAGCTTTTACAAGCATTTTCATAGGCACATACGTATAATTGCAAAATGTGTAGGAGCAAGTGAAATACACACGCTACAAGCTCCCATATGCAGTAGTCTTGACATAATTCAATATAAACAGATCTACCACATAGAACTTGTAATTAGACAAAGCAAGGCATAAACTGAAGGAATCCAAAAATGCATTCACTTTCTCTGAGTATTTGATGGAACATCCAAACCACTCTGAGTGTTGTTGGTTGGTAGCTTAAAACACAAGCGTTCAGACCAAATGAAGGACGATAAAGGAAAAAAGAAAAAAGGAGTCTTGATGATTGATAAATAGATTGATTGATTGGAGGAGGATGAGGAGGAATGGTTGGATTGTGTCATGGTGGTGTTGGGAAAAAAAGAATACCTACCTGTGTGGATTGGTATTTGTCGGGGTGGTAGATTTGAGCCCATTGGCGGTAAGCTTTCCTTATTTCCTCGTCTGAGGCTTCGGGAGATATGTGGAGTAGAGCGTAGAGCTCCCTTCCAGGAGGCGGCCCTGTTTTTCCCTCCTTCATTCTCTCGTTTTTTTCCCTCATTCGATCGACGGTTCCTTCTTTGTTTTTTTATCTTCTTCTTGTGTGAGGGTTTTTGAGGGTTTGGGATTTCGGAGGGGCAGACAGAGGAGAGAGTGGGGTTTAATCACTGTACAGCTGGCAAGAGAAAGTAATGATATTACGGTCACTTCGGCTAAATAACCTAAATTAACAGGGCCCGGCTCTCCTTTGATTGATATGTGCACGGTTGGATTCTCCTCGCGTGATCAAACCCAACCGGGCGAACCCTTTTATGTGGGCGCCCTTTGGCAAAATTTGGACCCTGAAAACTCTGACTCCCAAGCAAGAGACGAGGAACCTCTCATAATTTTTTCATGATGTGATATGAGTGCTGATTTTTCACTCCTTCATCCCTTAGTCGCCCTTCGATTAAATCTAAAAAAATATATAGTTTAGATGATATTACTGTTTAAGAGCATGGGTTTTTTAATGCTAGAATTTATGATAAGAATTGGACGGGTGTGCTAGGAGAATTCATCCAGTAATATGATGGCTTGTCGCATGACAATTGTACGTATAACTTTTTTTTCACCGTAATCTTAAAACTCTAGCGTCTTACTTAAAAGGTTATTTAAAACCTTTTGGTATTTTTGAAATTTTATTTCCTTTGCCTTTTAATGATATTTTTAGATGCTCAATCACGAATTCCATTTTGCTTGACAAGAGATTCTTCAGACATAAATTTTCTAAACTCTAGTAAAAAAAAATCGAGTCCTAAGACCCTTAAATCAAGGGTAGAGATGATTTAGTGTAGCGGACCTTTTGATCTGACTTTGTATTTTTATAAGCAAATAAAAATGAATAATCAAATGTGAATATAAAAAACGACCATCAAATGACGTTCGCTTGTGGAAACTGAATCGAGGGAAGATAATAAATGAATACAAAATCATCATCTTAGTAAATCAAATCTTTGAAAATTAAATGTTTGCATCTACGTCTCTACCTAATATCCTTCACTCTCATGTCATGTACTTCATGCTTCACATCTTTAATAATCGTTTTGTTGAGCCCATTTGGCTATGATTTTTTGGATTCCATGCAAATAAACATGCCCCCCTTTGTCTAATTAGTCATCGTGCCTCACTGACTTTCCCATATGTTTTAGTCTTTTCCATGTGTTTTAATTTGTAAGGCAGCATAGAATCATGTGGTAAAAACTATAGAGATTCTTAATGGTAAATATAACCAAAGAAATGTCAACTAACATTGGCCTTTCTTTACAAGTACTTAAGGTCTATTTGGATAGGCAAAAAGTAGAGTAGAGTGAAGTTAAATGGGCTATAACAGTCTAAAATTTCAACTTTACCCCGTTTAGATGAGTCTGGCCCTATAGATGAAGTAATGTTGTGAGTCACATGTACTCCATTTCACTTCAACTCTAAATACTTTCATTTTCTTGAGTAAAAGTGGATTTTATTCCAAACTTTAACTTCAAAATAAGCATCCAAATAGAGTGAAGGGAAGTACTATACTTTAACTTCAACCTACTTATCTTTACTCCACTTCATATATGAAATCCACTTCATTTCACTTCACTCCTCATTTATCCAAACAGCCCAAGGCTTTTTTTTTTTTTTTTGGGGTTCGAAACACCTTTTTGATGTTGATTCACGAACACTGCCCTTTGAAGGTGTGGTTTTGTCTATAATGGTTAATGACACTCATCAAAGGCAATGGGTGATTTCAATACATGATTTCTTCCACAAGCTATATTTTAGAAAGTCAAGGGAAAGAGGATCCCAATCCTTGGGCACGTTTGGCAACGATCCACACAATGGAATCCTCACCTATTTTCTTCACGATCGCAGAAAATCCACTGTTGGTAACAAATCCGACTATATGAGGTGATTTCTCGAAATAACTCAATAATCCTCGCAAGCAATGAATTTGTCGGTCGGACCACCCTCACCGAAATTCCGAAAATCCGCGCGTTAGCAAAACACGAATGAACAATGCAAATGAAGCTAACTATGGGGTTATCCATTTTTTGTTTGAAAACCTACATTTGGGTCCCATACTGACGATCCGAACTGTTCATTGCATTAAAACGATAAATAATGGCTATTTAATGAAGTTTCAGCCGTTGATGTTTTGTAAATTGTCAAATATTTGTAAAACACTTCAAAACGTTGGATCATAAGATTTGGATTTTTGTGGGCCATATATGTGCAATCGGAACCGTCCAGTTTGTTAAGAAGGTGTACAACGGCCATGGGGTGAAATATGGAATCATAATTCATCATAGACAGTGAGAAAAATGTAAAAAATGTAATGACCATAGATCACCCCAAAATGTAACGTTTTATGACAGTTTCAAGAGTACACTTAGGCGGTAATAGACTTTAAACTTTATGGGCTTTGGAAACTTATGTTATGGGGCCCAAAATCACGATCCGAACCCTCCATCATCTTTAGAAAATTCAAAATGGCCAGTATACCAATTTTCATCCGTTGATTCGTTCTATTGTTTTGAGATTTTGACAAAACTATCCACAACTTAAAAAATAAAATTTAAAATTTATGGGACCCACAATGAAAATCTAAACCATCCATCATCTCTGAAAGGCATAAAATGGCGTAGGATTCAAATTTTAGGATCTGATTCATGGCGGATTACGAGAAAAAGGCAAAAAATTTGTGACCTTTGATTGTAACATATACAAATCCATAATTCTCCATTGTTTACAAAGCATGGATCGTCATGGATTTTCTTCATAAGAAATCCACATGGATGAGTTCATAGTATAAGAAGAGTTTAACAATCCTCTGGATAGATCCAGAGAATTCCATTCTTGTTACCAAACGTGCCCTAAACAAGCCCAAAGCGGATCGGGCTTGGGCCGGCCCGGCCCATATGATGAGATCGGTGCCTATGTTCCCGCCAGTCTTCCCTGAACAGATTCACTAAACTGAAACGGAAACTGCCCTAGCTGCTCCATCCTCAATTCTTTTTCGATTGAGAGCTTCAGATGGCTCTGCGAATCCTTCCTTAGCTGTTACATCCTCAACTCTGCAAATCCTTCCCTAGCTACGTCCTCAATTCTTTTTTCGATCGAGAGCTTCAGATGGCTCTACGAATCCTTCCCTAGCTGCTACATCCTCAATTCGTTTTCGATTAAGAGCAACTATGCAAATCCTTCCCTAGCCGCTACATCCTCAGTTCGGTTTCGACTGAGAGCTTCAGATGACTCCTCTACAACACCTTCTTGGCTTTCTACTCTACTGGATAGCATTTTTTATTACACTGATGGTTGGGAATAAGATGATCCATCTGGTGCCGTTTATTGTTTGTGGTATCATTCAAAATAATCTTGATATGAGGTTTATTCTTAGTTGTTTAGTCTATCTGTGGATAGTTTCAATCTTAGATTTGTTCTTGCCACAGCTTCCAGTTGATTCCCTTCCCAAGCCCCCACCCACATACTTGAATACCACGATCATCCACCCCCTTCTTGATTCCCTTCATAAGCCCCCACCCCCATACTCGAATGCCACAATCTGCCACCCTATTTTTCTTAATAGCTCACTACCTCCATCATCAAAGCTTTTAAATAAATGAAAAATATAAATTTTATATAAGAATAAAAGTATACAACTTTTACCTTATCATTTCAGTTGCCTCCAATGTCTTAATTATATTTTTAGTCCCGCCTTGAAACAAATTGAGGAGAAAGTTTAATAACATGATAATAAAAATTACAAATTTGATCTTAATATATTAACTAATGAAAAATAATTTAGCTACCTAAATACACTGGAAAGTGTATTGTAATTCGCAAGATACCAAAGTTTGAAATGTACAGTGCATTTTTTTTTTGTTGGAACTTATCAAAACTCTAAAACATATATGAAAAGAAACAAAAAGAAAAAATGAATGAATAAATAAAAAAATATCATGAAAAATGTGTGAAAGTAAGTCACAGATATTGTTATGTTATTTATCAAGTATAATTTACTTTTGGTGCATTAAAAATACATGATAAAATGAAATTGTAATGGTCGTCCATTTTTACATATCTATAATTGATTCAGATTCACGTATCCTTCATGAATTGATTTGGGTACTTTTCTAATGAGTTTAGTACAAAGCCTTAACTATGCGGAAATACATCATATGCAGAGATCATACAGAAAGGGAGGGAGAGGGCTGCTTAGGATTCCAGCCCACCTAAGTTGTATTCAGGGTTTCGATTAATTAAGGCAAGGGAATGCTTGAAGGGGATAGCAGACTCATTCTCTGTGAGGGATGCATGCATTGTTCCCCTCCATCTACTCTCTCTGCTCACAATCCCCTAGAAAAAAAAAAGGATCTCAATAAAAACAGATTACAATCGTATAATTAGTAAATAAAATTATAAAAAATGATTTCCATATAAACATATCGCATCACCTGTAAAAAAAAAATATTTGAGAAAGACATGCTGAATGAAAAAAAGGCTTCAAGGCTAAATCCCTGGACACAAGAACTCCAAATGCTTAAAAAGTGAGCATTCTAAATGCCAAAATGCCCTTTGACATTTATTGTGTTCTGAATTTGCATTATGTTCCATTAAAAATAATTATTCTAAATAATCAAATTGGGAATTTCTATAATCTGTGAATAGATTAATTCACATCTCTATTTTTCCAAATCTATAGATAGATTTTTAAGACCCCACTATTTGCTAGGGCTCTGTGCATTTGGTGGCTCAAATCATGTTTGAAGTTATAAATCTATTCAGTAAGAGACCCAAATCAGCAAATGTGTTAAATTTATCCAAGCAGAGAATGAATTTAGATTCTAGCTTGATTGTCTAGGGTTATAACTTGACCCAAATTGGTTTCTCTAAATAGGCTAAGACTTAACCCAAATTGTATTCTCTAAACGGGTTTCAGCTCAAACTGACATTGCAAAATGTCTCATTATTGGGTTACAATTTGCCCATATTTTCCTTAGTAAACTCTCTCATTATTGGCCTGAAAAGGACTGAAATTGGCCAGAGTTTCAGCTCATTAATGACAAAAATATTGGGTCGAATTCAGGCCAAATTTTGGGTCTAATTCAAGACAGAATATTGGGTCTAAACCAGGCCAGATTTTTGGGTGTAAATCAGGGTAGATTTGGGGTTTAATTCAAGATAGAATATTGGGTCTAAACCAGGCCAAATTTAGGTCTAATGCAAGACAAAAGATTGGGTCTAATTCAGGCAAAATTTTGGGTCTAACTCAGGCCATAATGGCAGTCCAAATCAGGCCAGAATTACAGATTAAAGTCAGTCCAGAATTAGTCCATACTTATAATTCTAAACCAATTCAAACGTACGAGTAAAAAAACAAGCCAAGATTAGGCCAGAACCTCTCATAATTTTGTCATGATGTGATATGAGTGCTGATTTTTCACTCGTTCATCCCTTACTCGCCCTTCGATTAAATCTAAAAAAAATTATAGTTTAGATGATATTACTGTTTAAGAGCATGGGTTTTTTAATGCTAGAATTTATGATAAGAATTGGGTGGGTGTGCTAGGAGAATTCATCATGTAATGTGATGGCTTGTCCCATGACAATTGTACGTATAACTTTTTTTCACCATAATCTCAAAACTCTAGCATCTTACTTAAAAGGTCTTAAATAACCTTTTGGTATTTTTGGAATTTTATTTCCTTTGCCTTTTGATGATATGTTTAGATGCTTAGTCACGAATTCCATTATGCTTGACAAGAGATTCTTCAGCCATACATTTTCTAAATTATAGTAAAAAAAAAATCGAGTCCTAAATCAAGGGCAAAGATGATTTAGTGTAGCAGACCTTTTGATCTGACTTTGTATTTTTATAAGCAAATAAAAATGAATAATCAAATGTGAATATAAAAAACGACCATCAAATGACGTTCGCTTGTGGAAACTAAATCAGGGGAAGATAAGAAATGAATACAAAATCATCATCTTAGTAAATCAAATCTTTGAAAATTAAATGTCTGCATCTACGTCTCTACCTAATATCCTTCACTCTCATGTCATGTACTTCATGCTTCACATCTTTAATAATCGTTTTGTTTAGCCCATTTGGCTATGATTTTTTTGGATTCCATGCAAATAAACATGCCCCCTTTGTCTAATTAGTCATCGTGCCTTACTGACTTTCCCATTTGTTTTAGTCTTTTCCATGTGTTTTAATTTGTAAGGCAGCATAGAATCATGTGGTAAAAACTATAGAGATTCTTAATGGTAAATATAACCAAAGAAATGTCAGCTAACATTGGCCTTTCTTTACGGCAAGTACTTAGGCTTCTAGTAGAAAGCGGTTAGAATTATCCACCTAATAAGTAATGAGGTAGTCATTGGGATGATGGGATTCATAATCAGTATGATGCCCTCTTCCTTTGTGTGATGCCCTCTTTCCTTGTGTGTGGGCTCTCTTTCAACAATTATGAGCAATTTTTTTCCAATGTGCAGTCTCTTTTCCCAAATGCTTGGGCTCTCTCATGTGTCAAGGTCTTCTTGGCCGGGATAAGAACAAAAGATGCTCAAATCTATTAACAATAATTCATAGTCAATATTACAATTCTAATTTGTACATAATTCCATCTAAAACTCGCATGTACTGGCATGCCACCCTTTCCAATATAATGAGATTTGCATACGATTTGTTTACTTTAAGGCACGCCTTTTTCCTTTTTTTAGGGAAACCGCAAAAATCCTTATAATATGCCACATGTAAGTGGATGACCCATTAGTAGTTGTGGGAATGGATTCTCATGTAGGGATTTGTCAAGACCTTCTATGATCTCCTCTGATCCGTCACAATACCTCACATCAAGGGTCTGTAACTGATCTAAGTATTGCATCATTTCAACTTTAAATAACTTCTATAAGCTTGATAGAACAACGTAGATCCTCAATATTTTTGTAGTGCATTTTCTCCAACATCACTCCAATCTAGAATGCATTCCATTTCTAGACACAGAAGGATATCAAGCATCCGTAAGCCCTTTGCAGCACCCACTAACTGAGAAATATCTTTTAATATGTCACAGGCAAAGGTGTCTAGTTGGGAAACATCTTTTGGGAATTTTCTTCTTCATTGGGCCTTATTGGGCTGAGGCCCTTGGGCATAGACTTTTGGGTTGGACCCATTAGTTTGGCCTATATTAGTTCTCTCCCCTCTTGGAGATAACTTGACGTCAAGTTTGGTAAATGTCCTTTTGGGTTGAAGATCAATTGCACAACCTTCCAATTCTCTTGTTGATCTCCATTCTATTGACACGACTTAGAAGCTTGATCTGATCATTTCATCCACTAAGAAGTAGATTGGAGGTGTCGCTTCTTTTGATTTATTTGACCATTAGATGCTTCTATTGTTGTCTTTGTACCAACAAAACCAAAATTTTTAATATCTATATTGTTGATCGCGAAAGATGAAGTCAATGTGGGGAACTTCAACGATTAGTTCTTCTTTTGATGCCTTCCAGAAAATGGAATTGTTTGCTAATGATCCCATTGGGTTTTTTGAAAGTGGCACTACAATTATATCTATTGGATGTTCATTTTCATTATTATGCATATCAAAGTCTTCAGTGCTTGTGTCTTCTTCTTTCGATGTTTGATCTTTTTATCAACATTGTTAACTTCTTTGTATCCTAAATCTTCTGAAATCAGATATTCTTCAAAAGTTTAGATTGTCATGGAATTTTCTCCCTTTTGTACTTGTATCACAATGTCAAACTTGTTATCATCTGCTAGGGGGTTCTACAATATTGGCTTTTGTTGTTTGCAGAGACTTTTCTTCTTAGACACTTAATTTTTCGCACGCGAGACCATTTAGGCATGAACTCAACACAAATTGCCGTCATTCATATCTTATAATATTTTCGGTCTCGAACCCCTGATAAAGCTATTTAAATCGTGTGGCTCACTCTATTATCGCCCGCATAATTGTTGTAGCCTTGAAAACCGATCGGAATATTCTTTAGCCGTGGATTCTCCTTATCTCATATTAGGGAACTACTCGAAATAGACCTTGATCTCATGAAGCCAATCACCATACTTTTACTCATATAAAATTCTTTGAACTTCTACCGTAATATAAAAGCAGGAGTTTTTTATTTTTTATTTTTTATTTTAATTTAATATAAAAGCAGGAGTTTTTGGTCGACTCTACCATAATATAAAAGCAGGAGTTTTCCATAAAAAAAATTTTCCATAATATAAAAGCAGGAGTTTTTGGTCGACTCATATATCTATCTCATATCATATCATCATCTCATCTCATATCATAAAAGCAGGAGTTTCTGGTCGACTCATATATCATATCATAACATAAAAGTGTCCTTCCTCACTCGTGTGGGCCCCACTGGAGGGCAAACTCCTGGTTCTTCCTGTGTCTTCTTGATTCTTCCTCTCATCCACAACACCGGTCAAGCAAGAACGTGGTCACCTCTTCTCCTCTTCCTTTTTGGCTCGCTTGGTGAAATGTCCAGCGAAAAGAAAAACGATATGTCATATCATAACTAGTGGAGCCCTACACGTGCAATGCACGTGCACCGAACACACGGTTTTACTAAGAAAATTTTTAAAAAATAAAGCTTTTAAAATTTTTAGTAGAAGCTGAAATACATTTAAAAATCAGCTTTCAACAGAAAATGAGTGATTGTAAATTGCAAGGCCCGTACAATGTCCAAATATAGCTGACAATACTTTTTTCATATACATTTGAAAACAATAAAACGATGATATAGTGAGAAAAATGAGATCTTAAAAGACCATCGATATGAAATTTATAAAACTTTTTGGGGATATAAATCACATATTTCTAGATATTTTATCATGAATGTGTACTGAGAAAATTAAATTTACTTTATTTAATATATCAGGTCGACTTGTCAGTTTCTTAGTAGACTTGACCTGCTAAAGTTGGAGTCCAGTCAAAAGCATAGTCAAATTAATAATCTGCAATTTTATAAAAAATAAAAATAAAAACTAAGAACCAAATGAGCTTACTGTTTTAACCAATTACCATGAATATTATATGTTCACTACAAAATCATATTCTATTAAGGGAAAAAAAAATTATATCCTACCTAAAGACATCAGAATAAAAAAAAACTGAGATGGTGGTTTTAGTTTTAACTTACAATAAATAATAACGTCTCACACAGATCGTCAATAATAATGAAGTAATCCGGTTTGTCCTTAAGCGACAGGAATCAACAATTGTGAATCTATTATATGAACTCTGACGAGTAAGATTTGCAAAGCACCTGTTGATCAATATTAGTATTTAACGTGTGCGTTGTTTTATTTTATAAGACGGACCACTATCAGGTAAAAATAGGCAATACCTCTAAAAAAGTCAGCATCTTCTTTTTACTTGATAAAAGTGCTATATTTTATACCCAGTAATAAAAGAATAATACAGAGTAATCATAGAAGTTTAGTTAAATGGAAGCTCACAAATAGAGATATCCATAGGGAAAAAATACCAAAAAACAAAAAACTACAAATACAAATCTGACAAAAGAATTGGACCTTCCTCTTAAGAGATGCAGAAGAATGTAACATAGGTATTCTAGATCAATTATTCTGCTCTATTCTATATAGAGGATGGGAGTGCTGGTCAAAGTAAGAAAAATTCGAAATGAACAAAGACAAACTGAATTTGTTGTAGATTGACATCAAATACTTATTTTAGTTGTTTACACTTAAAACGATCACTTTATTCATTGACTCTGAAGTTAGTAGTAAAGTTAAAACAATTTTTATGAGATTCTCGTTTTTCCTTTAAAGAAATACATGACGCTTCATTGAAATATATGAAAAGAAGAAGAAGAAGCTTGCAATGATGAAATAAATAAATGTGTTAGAAAATGATCAAAGTTTTTCAATTTAAACCTCATGAGTAAGAGCAATAATAAATAAATAGATTCATGCTCTTGAAATGCCCTTTATAATAAAAAAAAAATCACAAAAGTTATATATTAAGAAACTAAAAAATTGTATAGAACAACAATAATTTTACAATAACAATCTATATGACCTACCGCTAAATTGTATTTATGGAATTATCTTTAGCAATCATTAATATTAGAAGATAACCAATATTTAGTAGTAGTTATCACATTATCCAACTTGTGATTATTCTTCCAACAGGGGTATAAATCAAGATCAATATAACTATCATGTCAGATTGAAAACTCAATTATTCTAACTAAATAAAATACAAACACATGAAGCAAAAGGGAAAAGAATATTAATTTTTTTTATGGTAACTTTCATTAAAAGAGAGAAAAAAAACAGGGCGGACATAAAATGAGTTTAAATTTGTACATTTCACTTTCTTATTTATGATATTTTGTCAGTTGTTGCTTTTTTCTTAAAAAAGAAAAAGAAAAAACTAAACATAAAGCAATAATACAAACGTAGTACTTGTATATATATGGGATTTGCTTATAAGTTTTGGAGGTCTCTATACATTTTTCAAAGGTTATAATAAATAATATACAACTGAAGGAACATCAAATTACAAATATTCAAGGTTAGTGCACAAAAGATTAAAGGGTTGATATTTAAAAAATAATAACAAAGGGTTACATCCGTACAAAGAACATAATCTCATATATTCTGAAAACTTTCCGGAGCTCTTTGATGTTCTTAACTCTCAAATTTCAAATACAAATACCACTCAAGTATCTTTTACTTCCACCAAAAAATAAAAATAAAAAATATAAACTATTTACACAATTAGCATTGTTTCAGGTAAAAAAAAGAGAAATTCTCTCGTATGTAGTCAATTTGATATTTGAATTATAACACAACCACCAATTGGCCACCAGCAACAATAACAAAAGTAGCAAGTTAGCTAATACCTTTTGTCGCGACTTTTAAACTGATTTTTAAGCTGATGGCGAAGTATTTAAAGGTGCCCACAAAATTATACGTATTGAACACCAAAACGGTAGTAAGTAAAATACACTTGATTCCTTTTCTTGCATTTTGTTGGGCAGGTGTATAGTGAAAAATAATAATACTAAGAGGGGCCCACATCGTGCAGTTTATTGGGAATATCTATATATATCTATAATAATACTAAGTGGGGCCCACATCTTGCATTTTATTGGGCAGGTTTGTAGTGAAAAATAATCATACTAAGTGGGGCCCACATCTTGCATTTTATTGGACATGTGTGTGGTGAAAAAATACTACACTTTAGTGAAAATTATAAGTGGGTCATGGTGTGTAGTGAAAAGTATTATCATTTTGTTCTCTTTTATAAGAGTAGGTAGATAGATAGATAGATAGACAGAAAGATAGAGATAGAGAGATAGAGAATACTAAGTGGGCCCACATTTTACATTTTATTGGATAGGTGTGTAGTGAAAAAATATTATACTTTACTCTCTTTTATATAAGAGTATAGATGTATAGACATAGATGTAGATATAGATATAAATATAGAGATAGAGATAGAGAAATAGTAATAATAATAATAATATATAGATTATATTATTATTATATAGGTGGGGCCCACACAAGTTCTTCTCTTTTATAGTCTTATTATTATTATATAAGTGGGGCCCAAGTTCTTCTCTTTTAGAAGGGTAATAATAATATATAGATTATATTATTATTATCTAAGTGGGGCCCACATAAGTTTTTCTTTTTTATCATTTTATTATTATTATCATCTTTTTTTTTTTTGATAACGTAGGGTTCTTAGCCCTTTGGGCCAGAGTAATCCCTACGGGCCCAGGAGAGAAAGCCGGGTAAAATTCCCCTGTGGCCCCAGTTTGGTAGAGCAGTTTCGAACCCACAACCTCCGGGTGCAAACCGTAGTCTTAGGCCAACTGAGCTACCCCTTGGGGTTATATTATTATCATCTTAAGTGGGGCCAACATCTTATATGTGATTGGGTAAGTATGGTGAAAAAAAATAAAAAATTGTGCATTTTGGACTCTTTTATAATAAGGCCCTGTTTGGCAAATCTTATCTGTATGAAACAGACATGTGGATAATAGATCTGTATAGAATAGATCTGTATAAAATAGACATTTTACATTTAGACCGTTTGGTAAGACCATTTCACAATTTAAATAGACGTTTGAGGATCATACGGTTCAATGTTTTTCATGAATTCCTAAAGATGCAGAAGGAATTAAGGAGTCAAATTTGGCGCCATAAACGCTCCTGGGCTTAGGAAGAGGATCAACGGTTCAGATCTTGATATACAAGGCCACAAAATGAAAAAATTCAGATCATACGGTCAACAATCTTTCACAAATATCCCGAGATTGACAAAGAATCAACAGTTCAGTTTTCATGCCATAGTCTTTCTTAACATGATAGAGAGAAACAACAATTTTGATTGAAGTTGAGAACCCCACAATTAAAAAGAAAATCAAAAAATAAGAGTGATGAAACCTAGATAGTTTGAAAGCGCTGATATCAAAGGTTCCGCCATTTTGTATGATTTTCTAGAGATTCTCAAGGGATCAAAGGTTGAAATTTGATCTTATAATTGTTTTTGGGCTTATGAAGAGGATCAACGGTTTTGATCTTGATAGAGGGTCCCACAAAAGGTTAGAAATGTAGATCCAATGGTTTAAATCTCTTTGAGATTATCTCGTGATTTGTGCAACATCAACGGTTAAAACTTAATGTCATAGCCGTTATTGAGGTCATTAAGGCATACAACGGTTTGGATTTTCACCCAAGGGCCCATAATTTCAAAAAATTACAAAAACACGGAGTGACTTCAATGGGCACTGTAGCATCACATCTCCCTGCTTTAGATGAAAACATCTGTCCGGAAAAGGATAGGTTTTGGTTCTTCCTCATACAGACATAAAATGTCTTTTTATCTATATAAAAAAGATACATACATGTACCATCCAAACAGTCTTAAAGTCTAAATATCTATTTCAAACCTCATTAAGAGAAATAGAGGTGGGGTTTTAGACTTGCGAAACAGCCCCTAAGAGTAGTACAAATAGATATAAAAGCGTCCTTTCTCACTCGTGTGGGCCCCACTGGAGGGCAAACTCCTCGTTCTTCCTGTGTCTTCTCGATTCTTCCTCTCATCCACGACACCGGCCAAGCAAGAAATGCAGAACGTGGTCCCTCTTCTCCTCTTCCTTTTTGGCTCACTTGGTGAAATGTCCAACCAAAAGGAAAACGAAAACGTCACCGCTTTCTCTTATTACTCTTTCAATCTTTCGCAAGGTATTTCTTCTTTTTCCAATATCTCTCTCTTCTCTCTGTCTGTATCTCGTTTCACTCTCTCTTCTCTGTGTGTATCTCGTTTCATTTCTATATCTATATATATCTCTCTCTCTCTATATATATACACCTACCATAATCAGGGCAAACTCCTGATTCTTCCTGTGTCTTCTCGATTCTTCCTCTCATCCACAACACCGGCCAAGCAAGAAATGCAGAACCTGGCCACCTCTTCTCCTTTTCCTTTTTGGCTCTCTTGGTGAAATGTCCAACGAAAAGGAAAACATCACCGCTTCCTCTTGTTACTCTTCCAATCTTTCTCAAGGTTCTTCTTCTTTTTCCAATCTCTCTCTCTTCTCTCTGTCTGTATCTCGTTTCATTTATCTTACGATCTAGGGTCTGGAGAATTTGAATTTGGCCATGGCTTTGAAGAGGACCGTCAAAGACTTCATCCAGTGCAGTTCATATCATAATATAAAAGCAGCAGTTTCCCCTCCTGCTTCTTTCCGTTCGTCCTCCTGCTTGCTCGTGGAATCCACCTCCTGCTTGTTGCTGTTTATGGAATCCACATGGATGCAATCGGTAGGTTGTGGGGCCCATAGATGATATGTGTTCATTTGCCCCTTTTGTTCTGAATCCACATACATGCAAGAGAATCGATACACATCCCTAACCTCTTCCGCTCCCATTTGCCATACCTTTCTTATTCCTCAACGCCAAAAGAATGGCTGCTTCATTTCATCTTTTCGAATAACATCACACTCAGAGCCCTCCAAATCTTCTTCTTGTTCCATCTTTGTAAGACGTGGGGAGGTAATCAACTGTAATTTTTTTTTTCCTTTTCTGATGTTTATATAGTCACATCTACTTTGAAAGATGGAAATTTCACTCTCAAAGTTATTTGCCTAAATTCCCTAATTGGGTTTACCGGATTTTCTAGGGACTGAATGTGTTTGGGTATGCTCTGTATAATGGGTTTTCTTTTATGTTCCAGTTCTTCTTCTTCTTTTTTTTAGTATGTTGGTTTAATCTTTGGGAAGCAATATTATGCCTTGTGCCTTTTCTTTCTTTCTTTTTTTTTTCTTTTTTTCTTTTTTATGTTTATTGGTTAGAGGAGACTAATTCTTGCGTGTTTTTGAATGGTTGCTTCTTTAGTATTAATTGTAAACCATGATTGAATATTGTTATTGCATCATAAATCTCTACACTTGCTCTATTACTGGATTGATTCTGTACTGAGAATGTTTGAATTCGATGGTGTATATTGAATTTCTATATCTTGATTGCTTTCTGTACTTAGTTATTTTGTATATAAGATGGGAATAATTGTTTCAATCAAATACTCGTGAACAAGCTTTTCTCTCCACTATAACCAAAATGCTTACCCTGAAGCTCAGCATTGTAAGTTTGGTAGAGCTTATCCATAACTTTCCTTCCTATTCCTTTGCCTTTAACACCTTTGTTGTCATCAGTACTAATAGATATATACCTGAATTAAAATATAATCCAAATAATAATAATTTTAACAGTAAAAATAAGAGGTGTATGCCTACCAAGAAAACAAAAAAGAATGTGTGTATTGATTGCTTCATGTACTTAGTTATTTTGGATATAAGATGGGAATAATTGTTTCAATCCAATACCCAATCAATGTGTTTTTGTTTAAAATTTGATGTTATACTTGCATGTGGTTCATTGATACGTATCTAAACCGTTAATCTCATGAGTTGCTCACTCTCTTCATGTTTGCTCTGCTGCTCAAAGGTATGTACTTATTTTTTTCAAGATCTTTATTTTGTTTTAAAATTATGATGGAGCACCATATACGAGGCCACTAATTTTTTTCCTCATGGAGTGGAAGGTGAGACACGCCTATATCACATTAACTCTATCTTCTCGTTAAATTGGTTTGGATCATCTTTACTTGTTCTCTAATATTCTTTTATCAATTAGTGACATGCTAAACCGAAAAGTATACAACAAGAAAAAAATTCCAATCAGCAGGATTGGAGTACGCAGGTATAAGAGTATCATAACACTTATTAGAACAAAAGAAAAATCACAAAGTGGGAGGGAACAGTGAAACTTCACTCTCACCCTTATCCAAAGAATCAGGAATTCTATCAACGACTGCTTGCGTGCTTGAACAATGCTTTAACTCGAGAAAGAAAATGACTTCATTTCTTTCATCTAGAAATGGAACATCCATTGGACACACATACATTATATTAAATTCCATGTCAGCAACAACATGTAAATGGACCTTCTTTGCTCCAAAAAGTTGAACATGAAGTGTTTGATAAAAAGTCTAATAGAAATCGAAACTTAGATGACTTTTTATGGAATAAGGCCAAAATGATGAGATGACAATCAAAATCTAGGACATTCCAGTTTCATATCTTTGAAGATCTAGGGTTACAAATTTCATATACTAAAGATTTTTTAAATTGTCCAGCTTCATTTGTGTAACCCATGTCCTGATAACCCCACACCTAGCAAATGTGTCATAGAGTAAAAAGTGGTACACACACCCATGTTACATTAAATCCTATCTTAGAAACAGTTATTAAATGGACCTTTTTTACTCCAAAAAGATTGTACTATATAATACAAAATTTATCCAGCCTCTCTTAAATAGATATCAATTTGTTGTGTATTACCATTTATAAACAGTTGCAAAAGGTACACACATGTACGTTGATTAAATCCCATTTCAAAAACAGTTGTTAAATGGACCTACTTTGCTCCAAAAAAGACTGCACTATCTAACACAGCTTTTTTTCAGCCTCTGTTAAATAAATATTCAATTTGTTGTGTATTACTATATAGGAATGGTTGCTAGAGTATCTTCTTCTATACCATGCTTGGATATTAAGATCAGCTTATATCCAGCAATTTCATCTTATAAACACTTGTTGGGTTAATCGATAGCATTGATTTTATGAACCATCAGATCAAGGAACCAAGACTTTTTTTTTTATCAAGGAACCAAGAATTAGGAACAATGTTCCACATTCATGATTCATTTGGAATTAAAAAGGTGAGTTTCTTATTAAAGGGGAAAAAAGAACTCATAAGAAAATCTCTATTTGAATTTCAAAAAAATAAAAATAAAAATGGAAAATCTCTATGAGCCTCTTGGTTACTCCTACAATTCTTTTCACATATAAGCAATGTAGAAAGTGTATGTGTACGCGTGTCTTTTTTTTTTGGGTAGAAATGTAGAAAGTGTTCTTTCCTTTAGATATCTTCACTGCATGATCATGGCTGCCCAGCTGTTGCTTTAATCTAATGAAGTGATGGCAGCCTCTAGACAACTTCAGACTTCTTGTATTATCCATTCTTGAGTTATTAGGAGAAAGGCAATTCTACTATGGTCAACATTTCGTATGAAACATTTTGTTTTAGCAAATCTGGATTTTGGGAACTTTCCATGGAACAAACCAACAATCCAATGTGGTAGGCATTTCAAGTCTGTTACAATATTAGATTATCTGCTGAAAAAAAAAAAAAAAACTACTGATTTCCAGACCATCAATCAGATGCCATCATTACATAACATGATAGAAACAGTAAAATGGAATCACAACAGATGAGACTAGCGAATCAGTGGAATATACTCATTCATGGGCTCTAGCTAAATGGATTGTTCTTGGAAGACTGTTTGTCTTAATGTCCTGTTGGATAGCCTATTCTAACATCACATATCTGATGTTGGTAAAAGAATTAGATTGAAATTTTTTTCATTTATTAGTTTGATAATCCCTAACTACCATTTTAAATATTTGAATATATTACTGTACTTAAGAAATGCATGACCTTATTCCATTATCTATTGCTTGCCAATGCCACGCTGTGCCAAAAATATACAAACATAGGTTGCTAGGTATGGTTTCTTATTGTTAGGTCAGAGCTAAGATGGATTCCTTCGCATTGTATTCATGCACAATTTATATTAATTAATTCAACTATCTTTTGTATGCTCGTGACCTAAATCCTAATTGTGATTGGAAAAATGAAAAGAAGATTTTAGGAGGGGATCACTTTGCCTTGTGATAATCTCATATTTCTTTCCAATCAAGACTCAATAACTCTACTATATATATATATATAATAGAATGTTGTAATATAATTGAATAATTCACGAATCTTAGATACCTTGCCTATATTTGCATTGAATTTTATGGGTGTGTCTGAAACAACTAAGCAACAACCCTTTTCGTAAAGACATAAACCTGTTGGTTTGCATAGAATACATAAGAATAAATAGGAACTCATGGTCAAATGAGCTCCATTGAAGGATTATTAAATGGGTGAAGGTTGAAGCATATTAGGTGGCATTGGATATGAAACCTTGACTTTATTAGGGTTTTAATTACTATGGTACGGATGATATTCATTTCTAACCTTCACACAATGGACAGAGGATCCTCTATTATATCAGGGTTTGGTTTTGTAGTAAATCCATTTTATAGTGAAAAGGAAAGTCAGAACATTGGTTATATTAGTAGTTAGATAATCTCAATAGATTAGTTCCCTAGATATATTTCATTTGTTGGCAGTAGCCATTGTCATGTCTCTGAGACTCATTTTGATTGAAATGAGAGGTGGATGTTCAACAACTTTATGGTGATGATTTCTTTAAATGAAAATAGTTAAGAGGGTTTAACTATGATTAAACTTTGATTGAAACCTGATTTGATTTGCTTACATGACTCATGGATCTTTTTTTAGCTACCATGTATCATGTCTGGTTGAATACACTTAAACTTATTATAATTTCTTTGTAAAATATAATTCAAGCTAAAACTGATTTCATTGTTTTGATTTTAGAATTTCACATTTTGCAGAAAAATAATTAAGTATTAGTCTCATGTTCTGCGCTACTACGTTGTATTTAATTCTATAGTAATGGTGTCATTGCAAATTTCCAATGATTTAGTCATTCTTTTTAATCTTCTATTATGCTATTGGTTTTGTGGGTTAATTTTTATTTATAAGGATTTTCTTTTGAGATCTCTAAGCACTTTTTTCCATGATTGAGATATGATGTTTCTTCATAAATCAGTAGAAAGTGTTTTCTTGCTTAAATTTATTGAATCACTCTGTTTCTGAGGAGGAACCAGACATTCAATAATTATCTTTAGTAAAGTTGAGTTACTCCTTTTGGTGCTTTAACATTCTATGCATCATGATCTATGCCATTGCACCTATAGTTAATACATCCAAGTACAACTTGCAAAATACTATTGATGACAGTAGAATATGTAATGTGATTAATTTATAATTTTTGCTTAGCCTGTTGTTATTACATCCCACTAAAACAACTTGCAAATCCTATTGATTACTCTGTAATAGTATAATATCTAACATGATAAGTATCTCATTTTGTTCTTCCTTAATTTCAATCTTCTATAACAATCACTACAAGTCACTGTTGGTGTTATCATGATAAGTTCTTTGGCTTTAATTATGTCATTATTTGTTTGCCAAAATCAGAGTTAAAGTTAATTAAAAATTAAATAAATAACACGCATAGACTCAATAGGGTATTAGATTTCAGAATAGCACAAACTTGCAAATGATGTGTTTAAACCATATCTCTTGCTTGCATTGGTATTTTTTTAGTATGTAATATTTCATCTAACAAGCCTCTAATAGTCATTCTTTTCATTTGCATTTATTAATTCTTAAATACCTGTCTATAATCGGCTTGATCTACTATTAATCATACAATAGCACTATACATTGATCCTATCTTATATAGCAATGAATCCATAAATATTGAAAATTTATGTTTTTAATTCTTATATCCTCGTAGGAAACATTGAACAAATCTGTCACTTCTAAATGAAAATAACCTCAGCTTTACTTTTTTATTTTATTACCATTGAAATACTACTTGTCTAACTCTATTGTGTTTGAATTCTGCATGCTAAAAAAACTAGAATTACATTTATGTGCCATTTAATTGTTGTCATTTAGTGATTTTCTCAAGTAACTCCGCAGAAATAAATTGAGGAAGATATGGTGCATGTACTTCTAATGGGAAAAAACCTCACCAAAGAAGTTTGCCACAATCATTAAAACCAACATCATTGGTAGCATCTTCTCCTATTCCTCCTGTTCATTTTCATGTTTTTAAACAACAATAAACACTTTTATTGGATGTTGATGCATTAATTGTGATTCTTCAGCGTATATAAACTTTACATTTCTTTCACTCTAATGTTTAAATTGAATAGATTTTTCAAATTTCAAATGATTAAATCAACCTTATATATGCATATTAAAATTTTAATGTTAACTTATGCATCTCACGGGCCCCACACTAGCCCATATTAAAAAGCCTCTCCTCCTGGTTTGTTCTCTTCCTCTTCCTGGTTCCTTCTTTTGTTCCCGGAAGACTTCCTATGCAGGTAACAATGCTTCCTTCTCTAATACTGGTTAGCCTCCACTTACGAGATGCATTTTTTTTTTTTTTGCCCCCTTTTTTTTTTAACCACTGCCTTAAAGCTTTAGAAAGCCTCTCGAATTTTTTTTACTCCCGTTCCTTCTTGTTTCTCAACAAGGAAAGAGGAACAACGAAGGAGTGACAAAAAAAAAATGGAGTCTTTGCTGCAGCGGAACGATGGTGGTCCTCAAAGAAGACGTCAAAGTCTTCAATCCCCGCATGGACAGGAGAGAATACCGTCAAATCGTCCTCCCATATGCTCTTGAAGTTTCCTCATCAGCATTCCCAACACAGACAAAGTTAGTCAATCCGGATGAGGCCGCATTTGGCTAGATGATGGATTTTTGTGTGGTTTCTGCCTTTAAATGTGGTGATGAGCTTGTACCAAATTTGCATATTAGTACTTTCAGCTTACTAATGCAGTTGAAGTCAAATTCAAATTTTGTGATATCTCAGCCATTGATATTTCTGAATTCCAGGTATAGGGGCCCTAGATACTAATAATAGTAGCAATAATACAACCACCACCACCCCCACTACTGTTGTTGTTGTTGTTTTTCACATTATATACGTTATAGACTTGACATGTAGAAACAAACGGATGACCCCATGCAGGGGTGGAATATAGCTTCATTGATTATGACCATGAATTTTGTACATGATTATTTTAGGTTTACAGCTGCATTTGTAGACCTAGGGATTGGTGCATGGGTAAATGCATGTAGTTCCCATCAACAGGTTGAGCACATTGCTTGTAATATTTGACTGTGGAATTGGAGTTATCCATCATTGGTATGGTTTTTTTACCTTTCATATTTTGCAATTACAAATTCTCGCCCTAATTTTCCGACAAAACAGATAAATTGAAGAAATGTGAAAAAATTATTGCGCTTGTTGCATTTTGATATTGTTATCATCAAAACTAATTTGCTCAGTTTTGAAATAAGTAATACTTTAATTTGCTACATAATCTGTCATATGAAACATTAGTGTTTCCTTCGTTGGGTTTTCCTTTCTTCCTAGAATTTTAGGTTCCATTATTTTATTCTGGTTTAAAAATTGCGATTTTATGAAGTTCCTGCTCACATGGGTGTACTAACTCTTTTCTTCTAATTATTTAGACTTAATGATATCCTATTCTGTGACGAGATAGATCATAATTGAGATGGAAGAAAGCAATGCGATCTTTGGCCAAGTTGCTAGAGGCCAAAGCTTTGACACCAAATTTTCTATGAGAAAGGAGAGGAGGCACCAATTGT
Organism: Cinnamomum chago; assembly: GCA_038049695.1. NCBI lineage: Eukaryota > Viridiplantae > Streptophyta > Magnoliopsida > Laurales > Lauraceae > Cinnamomum > Cinnamomum chago. The sequence goes on along the minus strand of CP142453.1, from coordinate 115,782,078 downwards.
AGATCATAATTTAGATGGAAGAAAGTGATGTTATCTTTGGCCAAGTTGCTAAAGGCCAAAGCTTTGATACCAAATTTTCTAGGAGAAAGGAGAGGAAGCACTAATAGTCAATCCCCAGGCAATTCTGAGCCAAAGCTTATGCTTTTCACTAATTAATGGGGTCACCACCAATGGAATCAAGACAATCAACTCCTAATGTGAATGAAATCAATAAATTTTATATATTATTCAATGTATTGAATTTGAACGGAATACCGGTATATATTGAATCTTGAACATCTCACATCCACCCATTATGCTTGCAGCACAACTCTTACACCTCAACCACTAATTATAGTTATAATTATTTAATCTGATTGGAATGAAAGTTTCTTTTCAGTCACATATATCACAATAAGTTGTTGATTTGAGATGGTTCAACCCACTTAGGATGATTGTATCGAGAGCTAGAGTTAGGTTGTATGAAGTTTTAAAGTTGAATGAATGGCCTGATTAAAAGTGGGTGAATGGTGAATGAAGATGAGATTCTTAAGTTGATAGAATGATCAATGTATGGTCTTAAGAAATTTCTATTGTTGATCATGTTCATTTTATTGATAGGTATAGTTCCTCGAGATGAAGAATTCATCACTGTGATGTATTATTTTATCTTTTATTAAATGTAGTGATTTATTCCAATCAAATAATATACTTCATCTTCGTACATTTGGCTTCGCATTCCAATGCTATGCAACAAAATACCAAAACATGTAAAATCTAACCAAAGGCCTTCATGGTTTACAATGGCTTGAAACACGCAACATGTTCAGTTGAAAGAGCCCCCAATCACTACGTACAATGTCATTTTAGTAACGACTACGTGCAACGCACGTACCCATTCACTAGTCATTTTAAAATTCTCATGATGACTTGGATGTAAGGACGTAAAAATTCAACTCCTTTTGAAGAATGAATTGACCCAGGCAGGTGATGAAGACTTGCTGCGCAGTGCTAGGCTTGGATTGATTTAGGTCCGACACCTTCTTTTTTAACCTAACTTTAACTGAAGCCCAAGTGTTGGGCTCGATTCGACCTTGACCTTTTGGCCTACTCCTTTGTGCACTCAAGATAGAAGAGGGAGGTTTGAGGTTTCTATCTCTTCTTCACTTGCTGTTGTTCCTAGACGAGAATGAGATGGTGAGGTGGAGGGGATGATGCTGTAGTGATGGCGATGGAGTTGGTCATCAGGTGAACGGTATGTTACAGAATCCACACTCCTCAATCTCCCGTGTTTCTCTTCTTTCCTCTGCTCTTCTTCTCTTTTTTTCTCCCTTTTTTTTGGCTCAACGAAGAGGGGTTTTAGGCGATGCGAATGGTTCTATTGGGGTTTTGGGTTAGGGACTGAGGTTGGCAGGGATGATGGGTCGTCATGGATGGATGGTTGTTGATTAGGGTTTGGCTTTGGGAATGGAGCTTGGACAAAGATGGGTTTTGAGGAATAGGGTTTTGTTTGGGTGTGAGGTTTTATTTATTATTATTATTAGTATTTTGGGTTTGGGTTAGAATGAGGTTGGTGGTTGGAACGAGGGTTTAGGGTTTGGTTGAGAGGGTAATTTCTTGACTTTTATATAGTGGGCATCCATGAAGGTATTTAGGAGGGTTACACCAAAATCACACAAATTAATTGATCAAATCCAGGTATATATATGCACCAATCAATAAAATATATGCACAACATTTAAACTATGTTCATGGAAGGTCTATTTTGTACCAATCGAATGAAATCACGGATCAAGGGAGGAATCAATTGCTTAAATTTAAACCCTCATCAACCAGTAAAGAAGGTAATAAACCACTTGAGATTAAGAGAGGAAGAGAAGGATTTTTTTTCCTTCTGCTATCGGACGGATCCCAACCCTTTGGACTGGACCAATCCCTCCGGGCCCAGAGGGAAGCCGGGTAAACTCCCTTGTAGCCCCAGTGTGGAGGTGCAAACTGTGGTCCTACGCCCACTGAGCTACCCCTTGGGGTTAGGAAGAGAAGGATATAAAGAGTTAGGGTGGGTATGTATTTAGATAATGAGAAAAGTTGCTTTTCTCAAATTTTATGGGCTTTCCATTGCTTAATCCAAGCCTAGCCCAAAGCGGGCTATACCCGGATTGGGCTCAGGCCGGGCCGGGCCCTACTATCAACAGACTTGTTACCCATTAAGATTCCCGTGCCTATGTTCCGGCCTCTGTCTTCCCTTAATTTTTTTTTGTTAGGACAAGAAACAACAACACAGCTTCACTAATCCATACCCGCTGCCAATTCCCTTTTTGTAAAAGCCCTAACTTAAACTGCGATTATAACCCTAGTTGGGACATCCTCAATTCGTTTTCGATTGAGAACCAGAGATGGCTCTGCAAATCCTTCTTTCCTTTTTCTACTGGTCTGGTCTGGATAGCATGTTTTCCTGTGTTGCTGATTGGGAGTTTCACTTACCCAAAACTACGATACACTGTTATCACATTTAGAATGTTTTGGGGCTCAACAGTCGAGGGTATAATGGCACGTCGAGGAGACACAAACACTATTTTTTTTTTACATAACATAATAGGCATAGTCAGAACCATATATCTCTTTTGGCATTGGAGGATGGTGTTAATAACCAGTTTGGTTCACATAGTGTCAAGTAACACATGATTAGCACACAACAAAGCCTACGATGGATTCTTTAATGTCGGACTAAAGATGACAAAAAATGGTATTTCAAGCAACGCTTTTTTGTTTTTCCTTTTTATCTTCGGGTGATGAAAAAACAATGGAGATTATGACTTATGAGGCAAAGTAAAAATCTACTTACTTCTATTTCACCGAATCCATTATTGACTCAGCAACAAATTGATCCCTGCAAAAGAGAAAATAAAAGCTTCAAATAAAAATAAAATCTCTTAGCATCTCTAAATTTAGAAATTTGGTTAAAATTTAAACCTGGAAGCGTGGACAAGAACATCATGGAACATCACCGAGGATATAGATATGAGAAACAATGCAAGAAAAACCAACGACAGTTCTTCTATTCATAATAAAACACCATGCTACTGCACCAATATTCATAAGCCACGAAGTGTTTTTCACAATCTTACGGATGTCATCTACATCTTTTATCCGCTATATGATTTTTTTAGCATACTCAAAGAAGAAAATGTAGATTTGCCCCAAACTGACCGATGTGATACACACAGGCACATATCAAACCTCATACTTTCTTAATAGAAATCTTGCCTATTGTCTCCATATAAAGCCATGGCAATGGAGGTGGTGGCAATGATGATGGAGGTGGTGGCCTATTAAGAAAAACATAAGGGTGGAGGATTGTGGCATTTATGTATGGGGTGGGGGCTTAGGAAGGGAATCAGGGGGTGGTGGATGATTGTGGTATTGAAGTATGAGGGTGGGGGCTTAGGAAGGGAATCAACTGGCAGCTGAGGCAAGGGTAGTTTCTTGTTTGTGGTATCATCCGTAACTTTCTTAACACGAGGTTTATTGCTAGCTGCTTAGTTTATCTTTGGATAGTATAAATTTTAGACTTGTTCTTGCCTCAGCTGCCAGTTGATTCCCTTCCTAAGCCCCCACCCCATTCCTCCACCCTTATGTTTTTCTTAATAGGCCACCACCTCCATCATCATTGCCACCACCTCCATTGCCATGGCTTTATATGGAGACAATAGGCAAGATTTCTATTAAGAAAGTATGAGGTTTGATATGTGCCTGTGTGTATCACACCGGTCAGTTTGGGGCAAATCTACATTTTCTTCTTTGAGTATGCTAAAAAAATCATATAGCGGATAAAAGATGTAGATGACATCCGTAAGATTGTGAAAAACACTTCGTGGCTTATGAATCTTGGTGCAGTAGCATGGTGTTTTATTATGAATAGAAGAACCGTCGTTGGTTTTTCTTGCATTGTTTCTCATATCTATATCCTCGGTGATGTTCCATGATGTTCTTGTCCACGCTTCCAGGTTTAAATTTTAACCAAATTTCTAAATTTAGAGGTGCTAAGAGATTTTATTTTTATTTGAAGCTTTTATTTTCTCTTTTGCAGGGATCAATTTGTTGCTGAGTCAATAATGGATTCGGTGAAATAGAAGTAAGTAGATTTTTACTTTGCCTCATAAGTCATAATCTCCATTGTTTTTTCATCACCCGAAGATAAAAAGGAAAAACAAAAAAGCGTTGCTTGAAATACCATTTTTGGTCATCTTTAGTCCGACATTAAAGAATCCATCGTAGGCTTTGTTGTGTGCTAATCATGTGTTACTTGACACTATGTGAACCAAACTGGTTATTAACACCATCCTCCAATGTCAAAAGAGATATATGGTTCTGACTATGCCTATTATGTTATGTAAAAAAAAAATAGTGTTTGTGTCTCCTCGACGTGCCATTATACCCTCGACTGTTGAGCCCCAAAACATTCTAAATGTGATAACAGTGTATCGTAGTTTTGGGTAAGTGAAACTTCCAATATTGAAGAAAACAAGAGTGATGATAAGAAGGTGACATTTGGATCCCCATGAGATGATTTTTAATATGTTGTGTTTCATTTAAAATATTGCCAAAGTGTTGATTCCATAAGGATAGTTTACTGGCAAAGGAAGACAGTTTCCCTGATATTGTATGGTCAGTACATTGTGGCAACTCCTCTTTCTTTTTTTTTCTTATGAAGAGGAACCCACTGACCCCCCCTTCGGTTGATCATTGTGGCAACTCCTTATTAACCCAATCCTTGAAATTTGGATGGTTATGCCACATGTTCTTGTTGACTTTGGTGATCTTTGTAGTGGGCTCGAAAGAAGAGGGATGTGGTTAGATGCTATATATGGTAGATGATGTAAGAGCATATGACCATAGAGTGTAAGGCAGTCTACTGTGGCCAGGTCTCTGTCTAGTTTTCCTAGAATACATGCCCCACCGTGGCGGTTATTAGACCATGTAAATTGTGGACCATAGTAGCCTAAGTCCCTCAGCGCACAATTATCAATAAATGAGGCAAAATCCTGATTGGCTGCATTAAAAGGGTCTGGAAGGCCACCCTTTTTCTCATGTATCCCAATAATACTATTAAAGTCACCCGTCAACATCTAAGGATAGTGGCAAACTAATGTGGCACTCTGAAAATTCCTAAGGTGTTCCCAAAGATGATGTTGCTTAATCCACGATGGTAAAGCGTAAATCCCTTTGATGATGCCCCTATGACCTGGGGATGACACTAATAAAGAAAGGGACTGGTCTGAAACATCTGAGATAGTAGCCTCAACTATTTGTTTCCAAAAAGCACATAAGTGATGCAGGCCCTAGGGTTAGGGCTTGCGATGGAAGTGCTAAAAGCACAATTGGTGCCAAAGCACGTGTCAAAGACACCTCAAATTATCTCCGCAGAGATTTCTAACACGAGGAAAACCTCTCAAAGGGAAAATCCCAATTTTATTCAATTCCAAATCTGAGATTATCATCTCTACAATGCAATAGAAATAGGCAAAACAAACTTAGGGCCTAAAAAAATCCAATCTAATAATAGAAACTATCCTAATCAAACTAGGAAACCAAATAAATCAGAATGCTAATCCTAGTTACATTAAAATTAGGAAGATGCTAAAAATAAATATTCTTAAAACTATGTTGGGTGGGACTAGTGGTGGAGTGGTATCCCGTTCTGCATCAATAAGGCACCAGCATGACTTGTGCTTGGAACTAAATGGAAGTTCGGGTATAGGTGAAGTAGCTGACGAAGATAATGGTTGGGTGTCCATTGTGTGATGTGAGTCTCCAATAAAAATAAAATATCTGGAGTGTGTTCTAGAAGAATGGTACGTAAATGACGATGCATGAGTCTTCGATGTAAGCCACTGACATTCCACACATATTTTAAACATTAAAAAGATGGAAGAAGAAAAAAATGGGTGCTTGTAGTCTCATCAAAATGAGCTTCCAGCCCAAGATTCAACTCGAAGGAGGCAAGGCACAACCTCTTGAAAAATGGCATCAGTAGGTCTGGTGACCGCCCCCCGTTTGCATTGGGGGAGGCAGAGATGGGAGGTGGGTAGGATGGGCGGGAAGGATAGTTCATCTCCAGGTTGTAATAGGCTTAAGCAAGCATCTCCGGAGCAGTCCACAGGTTGTCCTGAGTTAGAGCTGGAGGTTGAACCTGGATGGGGGTTGGGTGGTAAGGTTCGGGGGTGGCAAAGGCTCCTGGGGAGTCTTTTGCAGGTTGAAACGGAGGTGTGTAGTATGGTGAAGGTGAATGGTTCAGCATTTGTGATTGAAGAAGAGCTTGAGGATTTGGGAATTCCAGATGGCTGACAAGGGGAGGGATGTGAACAGTCAGAGATACCCAGGTGACGCCGCAATCCAGGCAGAGCCATATGGTTACTTCGGTCACCATGTTAGAGGAGGGAAGGGTCTGAGCTGTCAAGGGAATGGTCAGAATGGTCAGGTGAATGATTGATATTACCTGTTTAGAGGGATAGTAATTGGTCCAGTTGCTGGCTGTTGGGGGAAGAGTTGCAAGCCAAAGAAGGGAAAAAGAAAGCAGATTGAATGGAGGTAGAATGGGTTGCTGATGGAGTCTGGGCTGGTTTTACTAGAATACTGTCAAACGAATGCAGGGTAATTACCATGCCAAAAAAAAAAAGAAGGCATAGGGTTGTTCCTTGAGTATGCAAAATATTGTGCATATGAAACAGAATATAGCAATAGTTGTGAGTCTAAATCAGGTACCATTATGTGTTTCGGCACACAAGGTAAATTTCGAGTACACATGCAGCCTCTTCAGGTACTGGAAATGGTGCAACTACCAGTATGTGTACATAATTTGGGTCCAGGTCCAGGTCTAGACACCATGGATCATACCACTCCTAGTCACCTGGTCTGTTTTCAACCCTAGGCACAACTCATGATGTTCTTGACAAGACTCCTGAATTGTCTTCTTTTTACTTTTATTTGAAAGCTATAGTAGCAGAAAGTAGATAAAAGCATCAATAAACAAGAAAATATAGTTTAATTTTCTTTCAAGTTACAACTACATGTTTCTGTGGTAAGTTGTGGACCTTAGTGTTACATCTGAATGTAGAAAAATATCGTTTCCATGATTAGTTAACAAAGACCATCAAGACAAGTCATTTCAAAAATGAAATATGATGAATACGAGGTGAGGGATGAAAGATACAAGGTTGGCGATCACCATCAGCTTAGGAGAAAGAATAAGAAGTTAAGGAGAAAATAAAGAGAAAGAAGAGGAGTAAGGAAATTGCAAAGATCTCTCTCTTTCTCTAGTCGCCCTTCTTATCTCCGCCATTGATAAGGCAATTTCTGATTTTGAAGGGGAGACGCATAGCGGGGGGACTCAAGTTCTTTCTGTTGTCGGTGATATCGAGCCTTGAAGTTGTTGTGTTTGGGCAGAATAAGGAAGAAGAAATGGCAACAAGGTCCATAGTACCTCACCGAAACAGAGGCAAAGCAGCAGCTGTAGGCAATAAGAAGCCCACAACAGCAGCTGAAGTGAAAAGTTGTAAAGCTCTTCGAGATATTGGAAATCTGGTCAATGTCCGCATCTTAGAAGGGAAACCACAGCAGATCTCTCGCCCCATTACAAGGAGCTTCTGTGCTCAGCTTCTTCCAAATGCAGAAGGCACTGTGGCTGCAAATAAGAAATCAACTGTAGCTGCTGTTGTTGATGATGGGATGAAAGCAAAGGCAAAGGTGGCTAGTCAAAGAGCTGCTGCCAAGCTCAAGCCTGAACCTGAGACTGTAATTGAAATCAGCCCAGATACAGAAGAGAGCAGCGGGAACAAGAGTTTGACAAATCCGAGAAATGTGCGCGACAATTCTTCAAAGAAGAGAGTGGAGACCCTTACTTCAGTCCTCACAGTTCAAAGCAAGGTTGCTTGTGGAATCAAAGCCATTGATGACATCGATTCTACAGATTCAGAGAATCAGCTGGCAGTTGTGGATTATGTGGAGGACATTTGCAAATTTTACAGGCTCGTGGAGACTTCTGAATCGGGTTCCTGACTACATGGGCAAAGAGATTGACATCAATGACAGGATGGAATCAATCCATGTGGACTGATTGATTAAAGTCCACAACAAATTTGAGCTCATGCCAGAAACACTCTACCTTACTGTCCATATTATCGATGGGTACATTTCAATGAGAACTGTTCTAAGGAGGGAGTTACAGTTGGTGGGTGTCAGTGCCATGCTCATTGCTAGCAAATATGAAGTTGCTAGCAAATATGAAGAGATTTAGGGACCAGAGATCAATGACTTCATCTGCATAACAGATATGACATACACTAGAGAAGGGATTCTAAGAAAGGAGAAGAGCATTCTGAATGAGCTTGAATGGAGCTTAACAGCTCCCAAGCCATATGTTTTCCTTGTGCGGTGTCTCAAGGCAGCTAAGTCAGACCAAGAGATGGAAGACATGGTAAAACGCTCAGGCACCACACAGGGTTCACTGAGACCCAGATTATGGATTGCTCTGAAGCTGTTGTTGAGCTTCCATTCATCTGCAGCAGAGAGTAAACTGAAGGTGGTAAACAGAAAATATTAAGTCCTGACCGTAGGGCCACCGTGCTACTTCCTCCTGCCATTATGTCAGAGGAGTCTAAGAAGCCTGCTGCCATCTGATTTGATGCATTTTAACACTTATGTACAGCCACAGACAAGCTGACTTGTGAGGGTGGTGCTTTAGGTGGTTTTGTTTTTTAATAATCATCTATTTGATGATGGGTTTTGGTGTGACGTGCGGTTATTTTTTTCCCCCTAATACATGAGAGTATTAGGCCATTTATTATGCAGAGGTGGTTGATGAGATTTTATTTTCATAAGGTTGCTTGTGTAAAAATTAGAATAGGTAGCGTACTGTGGTTGTAGAAATATTTGGGTGGTTAGATGTGATTTTTCCCTTTTGTACATTTAAAATAATTTCAGTTCATTTGTCTGCCCCTAAAATTTCAATGAATCAGATGGTTCTTTTCCATATAAGGTCCCAATACCCATCAATGGTCCTCAATCAACCGTTCATAAGTCATGTGAGTTGCACAAACATTAGAGGATGGAAGACCGGGCTGGAGAGGATAATCTGAGATGAGCTCCTAACCATGTGGTTTCCAGTACCCAATTTTTTCTTTGGGCAGGAATGGATTGTGTGCCCGGGCATCCATTTTTACCCGAAAATGCTCTATCAACCATAATTGCCGTGGTTTGACCTTGTTCAAGATGCCATTGTACTAACTCCCAAGCTTTGTCCGTCTCTTGATTTAACAGCCTCTCAAGCAAAAAAATTGAAAAAAGAAGTATGAAAGTTTAATGAGGTTCAGTCCATTGATAAGTAAATGTTTGGTTCACTTAGTGTAAAGTCAAACATGATTTCCACACAACGAAGCCTATGATGGATTCTTTAATGTTGGACTAAAGATGACCAAAAATGGTATTTCAAGCCATGCTTTTTTGTTTTAACCTTTTATCTTCTGGTGGTGAAAAAACAATGGAGATTATGAGGTAAAGTAAAAATCTAATTCTATTTTGCCGAATCCATTATTGATCTCGGCAGAGAATTGATTCATGCAAAAGAGAAAATAAAAGCTTCATATAAAAATAAAATCTCTTAGCATCTCTAAATTTAGAAATTCGGTTAAAATTTAAACCTGGAAGTGTGGACAAGAATAACATCATGGAACATCAATGATGATATTGATATGGAAAACAATGCAAGAAAAACCAACGACACAATGGTACTTCTTCTGTTCATAATAAAACCCCATACTACTGCACCAAGATTCATCAGCCACAGAGTGTTTTTCACAATGTTATGGATGTCATCTGCATCTTTTATCCACTTCATGATTTTTTTAGCATACTCGAGAAGAAAATGCATATTTGCCCTGAACTGACCGGTGTGATACACACTGGCACAGATCAAATCCACACTTTGTGAATAGAAATCTTGCCTATTGTCTCCATATAAGGCCAGGGCGATGGAGGTGGTGGCCACGGCGATGGAGGCTATTAAGAAAAACATAGGGATGGAGGATTGTGGCATTCGCGTTGGGGGTAGGGGGCTTAGGAAGGAATCAGGAGGAGAACAAGTCTAGAATTGATACTATCCAAAGATAAGCTAAGAAAGTTAGGGATGATACCACAAATAAGAAATGGCAGCAAAGAGATGAAGGCATCCCCAATTAGCAACGTAAGAAAACATGCTATCTAGACCAGACTGGTGGAAAAAGGAAAGAAGGATTTGCAGAGCCATCTCTAGTTCTCAATTGAAAATTCTCAATTGAAAATGAATTGAGGATGTTCCAACTAGGGTTATAATCACAGTTTCAGTTAAAGGCTTTTACAAAAAGGGAATCAGTTATGGCAGCTAGTATGGATTAGTGAAGCTGTGTCGTCGTTTCTTGTCCTTACAAAAAAAAAATTGTAAGGGAAGACAGAGGTGAGAACATAGGCATGGGTCTCTTAATGGGTAACAAGTCAATTGATAGTATGGGCCGGCCCGAGCCCGAACCCGATCTGGGCATAGCCTGCTTTGGGCCGGGCTTGGATTAAGCAATGGAAAGCCCGTAAAATTTGAGAAAAGCTACTTTTCTCATTATCTAAATAAATGCCCACCTTGACTCTTTATATCATTTTCTTCCTAACCCCAAGGGTAGCTTCGTTGGCTTAGGACCACGGTTTGCACCCGGAGGTTGTAAGTTCGAAATTGTACTACCACATTGGGGCTACAAGGGAGTTTACCTGGCTTCCCTTTGGGCTCAGAGGGATTAGTCCAGCCCAAAGGATTGAGAACCTCCAATAGAAAAATAAATAAATCATTCTCTTCCTCTCTTAATCTCTCAAATGGTTTATTACCTTCTTTACGGGTTGATGAGGGTTTATATCCAAGAAATTGATTCCTCCCTTGATCCATGATTTCGTTTGATTGGTACAAAATAGACCGTCCATGAACATAGTTTAAATGTTGTGAATATGTTTTATTGATTGGTGCATATATATACGCATATTTGATCAATTAATTTGTGTGAGTTTGGTGTGACCCTCTTGAATACCTTCATGGACACCCACTATATAAATGTCAAGAACTGATTTTTTTTATTTTTTTTCTACTTATGCTTTTTCTACTTGATCAATTTCATAAGTAGACCCAACTATCACCGGAGAGAAACTTTACTCAGTAGATTATGACCCACAAGGTTTACCTCCTAGATTACTATGATATAGGAGTGATATTCACTCTTGGGACCACCCTTAAATCAAAATCGACCAATTAACTAGTCATTGGAAATATCTCCATTCGTCAGAAGATCAATCAATCAAACAAAGCTAATGGGACCATTGGCTCAGAAAATTGTTTTGGGTCAGCTTCATTAGATAGGCCCCATGCTGAGGAGAGGGTCCGCTCAACACGTGCAACCCAACACTGGATATTGACATGGGTATTAAAAAAAGTCCCGCCCAAATTGTTTAAAAAAGAAAACCCAGAAAGAAAACTAGGAAAATGGGGAAGACGGACATGTGAGCCTTTCTCTTCTTCCCTCCTGACCTCTCTCTCCCGACCGTACTCCATTCCCCTCCCTCTCTCACCCAACTCTCTCCCGACCACACACAGTCCACCCGCCAGCGACTTGACCGCACTCGATTCGGCAACGAAAATGACACTCCATCCGCCCGCCCCTTCTGCTACCCACGACAGGTACTCCCTCTCCCCCTCTATCTATCTATTTCTCTTTCTATTTCTCTTTCTATTGTTTTTTTCTTTTTGCATCCCCACATACCCTAAACTCAAATCTCCTTTCATAGATTAGGGTTGGTTTGATTTGAGGCTTTGAGTTTTGGATTTTACGGTTATGATGGGGATTTGAGTGTTTGGGGTTGTGATTTGTGTGTTTGATCTCCTCCTTTCATACATTTACATGGATTAGTGAGGACGGTGTGGTCAGAATCAATGTCCAAAGACACAGTAGTGCCATTGGTTTCCATTAAAGAAAGATGCATCTTAGACTCGATGTGGGGTTTCATTTGGAATTGGAATCAGAACAGCTGACTCCCAATTTATCTGGCTTGCCCAATGCATCAACTTGCAAGCCACAGTATTTTGTTGAGCGTAACTCCAGGCTTCTGGTTGGACACAATGACCCAGAAAGAAAAGATAGATTATCATATAGATCTTTTTAACCCCCTTCTTGAACGGACTGAGTGGTTAAGAGAGAGATCACAAAAACTTCTCAGTGAAACACACCAAATTCCGAAACACTTAAAAAGTGTGATTGATGCCGTGTTTGGCAAAAGCTCAGAAACTACTATGGCGTTGGCCACACCAATAGATCTTTGATTCAACAGTATCAAAAAGTCAATTGAATCTTCCAAGTGCAATTTCTCCCTATTTATGAAATATGGTGGTGGTAGCAGCACTTTGAAGATTGGAGCTGTTCTTTTGTGAAATAAGTCTATTTGATCCAAAGCTCAATCCAATTAACTTGGGACATTTTTAAGTGAGAATCTTAGTGTTTTGGACCTTTGTAAAACAAATGCTTACAAATCTGAAGTATCTTGGCTGTATTTGTGCAGGTTTCTGCCTTTTTCTTGCACTCATAATTGACCGATTGCACCATTAAATGAGGAAGTTGCATGTCATGAGAAAATGCATGAATGCTGCAAAGAAACAAAACAGAGGATTTTAAGATGGAAAAGGTGGGGCTTCAGGTTATGAGGTCTGATCTCATGCATATGTTGGCAGACATGCGTTGCAGGGCACCCACTTAAGGTTAAGAAAAAAAAGTAATATGAACAACATTGGCAGTTATATTACATGTAAGCTTTAGATTTATAAGGGAATAATCAAGTTGTGGGCATCAATAAGAACAACTGAAATTTACTAAGCAGACTCTCATTTGAGCAGGCTCCGCTCAAGTTGTGGGCTTCAGGTGATCATGTGGTACCTCAAATTGAATAGTGATGTTGAACTTGATCATGGGTCGGGTCGAGTTCTAGCTCCAAGGCTGTCATGCTGAGTTATTCCATCACTGCTGAATCAGGACTGCGTCAAACACTAATCACTTCAAGCATGCAAAAATGGTGATTAAAATCACCTTGACATACCTTGAACTTCAATAAGAGTGTTTAAGTTCCGCTAATGTGACACTTTTAAGACTTCTCCACGATAATGGTAACAAAAAAGATCACTTCTTCTCCCATTATAGTGCCCCGTGAAATGGTTCTTGTTAACTAAGGGAGGGCAGCTGTGCAGCCCTTGTGTAGGACTCCTGAAGGTTAAATTCTGATCACCTATAGAAAACATTGTTCTTGCTATCTTGGAGAGTTCAAGTTTGAATCCTTTTGCCTTACTCGTTGATTTGGATAAACTAATTCTCATCATATAGGAACACTGCAGTAGGGCCTACCCCCATTCTATATTTCAAGGTATCTTAGATAGAATCTAACATTACGGTGATAATGGACTTTAGCACAGTAGTTTTTAAAAAATTAAAAGGAAAGCCTTCTTTATTACAGTTGGTATTTACAGACAGGACTTGTTACACACAAGCCAACATCCATTGACACACAAGCCAACATCCATTAGGCAAAAACTTGCTAGTATGCTCCATCCAAAAGATGCACAACTCAGTAATAAAAAAAGTCTATGAAATTGGTCCACCATGGTGACTTTCTTTCGCAAACCTCTCTACTCTTCCATTTCATCATCCAGGTCGCCAGCTTCTATCTTCATCATCTTCACCACCCGAAGCAGCATTATTCCTTGGCCAATTTGGAAGCTCAATCAAGAGATCCAACTTTTGCCCCACAGCAGCATTCACCAAACCTCCATTCTTCTCCACCCTATACAACAACTCCTTCCCCTTGGCATCAATGTAAACAGTAGAGTTCTCATCTATCTCCTCTTTTATGAGCATCTTTGAGAGCTATGTCACCACCATCTTCTGGAACCATCGGCCTTGCACCATAAACCTACAACCACAACACAAAAGCAGTAAGTATCAAGCAACATGCAGAATAAACAAGTCATCAAAGCCATTATACTAAATATATCTATAAGAGTTCTGTCCCAAAAACAAATAAAATGGAAAGACTACTTACAGGGGTCATAAGCCTCTGACAAAACAATGTCCAATGCCACATCGGTCACAACTAGTGCAACACCCCTCTCAGCCACAAACATTTTAAAGGTAAAATCAGAATCATATACAAGATCAATAGATGCAGAAACATGCATTGTTAGGTAGGAAACGAATACAAAAGCACCAATGAGTTAGAAGTCAGAAACAAACAACCATGTGAATATCATAGGAATTAGGAAAGTCAAAGAAGAAATCCGAGTAAAAAGCAAAACACCCATTAGCAGTTGCAGGCTCAATCTTGATAAGGTGGAAGCGTCGGTGAGATCTGCTACATGTCTTGAATGTCCACACAGACCCAAACCCAAAAACATTTAAAGAAAAAAAAGAAGAAGAAATGGAGGGAAAACACCTTTTTGGATTGCAGATTTGATCTCAAAAAGGGCAGAGGGTCGGAACTTGTCCGGATCTCTCTCGCCACTGGAGAGGAAGGGCGAGGTGGGGAAATCTTACCCGGTGGTTCCCAACCGGTGAAACATCGTACCCGAATCTATGTCATTGACGGAGATGAAATTGTACACAGATTTGGACGGTATCTAAGACTGAAGGAGAAACCTTTCTGAGTATCTTTTTCTCTGTTTTCTGAGTAAAAAAGCGGGCGGGAGTGGAAAGGGTCTGGCGGGATTTTTCTCTTTTTATCTTTTAAGCCCCAGCCCATGTGATGTAGTTACATCGGACACGCACGTGCTAAGCGGATCCTCACCTCAACTTTAGCTGAGGAGAGGCTTTTATATATATATATATATATTTAGGGAGGTGCTCCTATGAGAGACACTCACCAAATTTGTAAAAGATGGGTCGGGGCCCTCACTTTCATATCCACTCTCACCAACTAAAATGTAAGGACCCCCAACTTAAATGTGAGGGCCCCCACTCATCTCTCACTAGAGCACCTCCCATATATATATATATATATATATATATATATATATATATATAAATTCTCCAAAATGCCCCATGTGGAAAGGGGCGTTTTTGCCCTCTTTCACTAATCCAATCGACTAATGCCACATCAGCTGGCATTTAATACAAGAAAAAGAGAATGCGCCGAGAAACAATGGAATGAGCCGTTTAACAATCTTTGACCACAAAGTAGAAACACAATTTACAAGAAATACATTGATCTCATGTATGGGTAACATATTGGTGACTCTATGCATCGGGATCGGATGAATGCTTTTAGAACATCCAAAGGTAGCGCTTCACACTTGTGAGGCCAGTTTCCATGGAAAAATTACTCTTTTTAATGCGTTTGGTACACACAAAAAAATCTGTAGAAAATCAAATCTAAAATACCCTTTTTTCATCGCTAGAGACCAGAGGGTTTTGTTTTCCGATGGGTACGGTTGGATTTCAGTTTTAGGCGGAAAAATTTAGAGCTGACCATACCTCTCAAGCGATCCAAAAAAATCTACTTGGCTCTCTCCTGGGAGGGCTTCTGATTAAGATGCTTGGAGCCATTTCGAAGAGACCAGAGGACAGAGATGGCATGGAAGAAGATTGTCGCTGCAAATTTTCTTCCGGAGACATCTACGCCCAAAGCAGTGGATATCCATATGGCTGAAGCTGAAAGAGGAGGGCTAGGGAGAGAATCACTGTGGCTGAGGAGCTGTTACACCCCGACCCAAACTAATCACGATTAAGACTAATTAATTGAGATTAATGCTAATTAAGCATGAATAATCATATTAATGAAGGTTAATGACCAAAGAGAGAGAGAGAAGTTAGTCTCAAATGATGCATTAAGCATAATAGAATGGACTAAGATGAAATTGAATTGATTAAAGTGAGTTTAGACTCAAACAAGGTAGGCTAAGGACTTTTTCGTACATACGGGTTTTCACGTATTTTGCCAAATACGGAGATTCTTGATATCAACGTGTGTGTCTCGAATAGTACGTTGACTTTCATAATAGATGCGATTCCATTTGACCTCAAATGAATCAAATGAGGTTTCATTTGACTCAAAATGTAATAAGACTTAATAAAAGGGGGTCTTTGTGTGAGAGAGCCTTATATTAGAATGAGATGAGGGGTGCAAGAAAAACCCTAGAGTCATTTTCCTCTTCTCCCTTCTCTTCCATTTCCTTCATCAAGTGTGAGATTAGGAAAGGTTCAAGTGGTTTGGTGTGGGAAGCCTCATCTTCATCATCTTCCCTAAGCCATCTCCCCATTGTTGAAGTGAAAGAGCTTGAAAAAGACCTCAAGGTTTCTCTCATTGAGCTACAAGTAAGTACTTGGAACATTTGATGAGTTTTCAAGTTATAATGAGTGATTAGGCATGGTTATTAGCATAAATAGCTTATGAGATGTATCTTCTTGTTTATGGGTTAGGGTTTGAGTTTTTGGGAAAGACTTGTGTCAAGCCAAGCTAAGGAAAGAGGGCTTTTGCTACTAAGCTTTATAAGAGGCAAGTATAAACATTTGCTTGTGACTAGTGTGAATCATTGTAAAAGTTCATTGAGTTTTCCATGGATTTAGAGTTTATGTATTTTTCATTAAGTTTTGGAAATTTGTTTTTGGATTGATTGGAATGGTTAATGGATGATGTATGAAAGGGGAACATGAAGTTCCATTTTCTTGTAGGATTGGGAGTGATTTGAATGTAGAAAAGAGGGAAACAAAAAGGAGAGAAAAATCAGGTTTTTCGGACCTGCAACTCGTCCCAGGTCCAATCGATCGGACATGCCCGTAACTGAGAGGTTTTTTTGACCGATCGATTGGACATGCTCTTAACTGAGAGATAATTCGAGCCGATCGATCGGACCGTCCGGTTGAAATTGGTCATATTTGGAACCAATTACGCTTTCTATGAGTATTAGTGGTCTATAAATTAGTGTTAAAACTAATTATGCCCTAATCCAAGATTATCAAGATTAAGGAAATTAAAAGAAGGGAATGGTAACGAATTAAGTCTTAATTCTTCAAACGTGTTATCTAAACCTGCATGGGTGTTAGCTAAGGTTATTTGAATGTATAAACTACTATCATAGTGATGTTCATCAAGAATAATACGTACATTAAATAACAAGCGCTTCACCCATTTGTTTGGTTTAGAAATTTGATTGTGAACTTGAATAGAATTAATAGATGTGGTGCGAGTTTTGAATATGACACTACTTAGTAATCCCTTGAGCTCGTTACTGAGCTGAACTGAACAATACAATAAATGAATGGATTAATGAATGAACAGTTACTAAAGGTAACAATGGAATGAATACTCCTACTGCAGTAGATGGATTTGGGGGCGTTCCGGAGCTCCGTGGTGATGCTAGTTGTCCCTGGCCCGGACACTAGTAAGTCCCACGTATTCCGATCATATCTATGGATATTGATTGATGCATTCCATTCGGAAGATGAATCCTTCCTTCAAGGGAAGATGATAAATGAAATGAAATGAAATGAATGAATGAAAGTTATGATAGTGATTATCTTGTAAATGTCTATTGATCAACTCTTATGTTTACCTATTGTCATTGTAGGAATTATCTAGATTTGTCTAGAATGGTAATTGTTACCAAATGGATTTAATGAATTCAGAATATGTATTAACATGTGCTATTTCAAGATCTGTTTATACATTGTTGAACAGTCGTGTTCATTAGTGTTATTGATAACATCACAGGCCCGTTTGTCACGATGCAGCAGCACCCCGGCGCCAGCGGAGGAGACCGCTCCGGTTCCTCCAGGAGGACTGAACGAATGGAACGGACGGAATACCATTTGATATGAGTATTCGAACGCGAGAAAGAACTATCACATTTTGAGAAAACGTTTGAAAGTTCTTTTGTTTAACTATTTTGAGATGTAATTAATTGTCACTACATGGCGTTTTGGGTACATACCGATTGATAAGAAAAATGATGGGAATGATACATGTATAAGGACCTTATTCTTTTTGTATACATGTAAATTGAAATTTGATATTGTCAAATATATATTTCAGCAATATTGTGTATTTGACAGGTTTATTGAGGATATTATCCCTTGTGGATTCCGTTTTAACTTCGGTTAATTCAGAATTTACGGGAGTAAGTATGGGCTCACGGCTCGGGGTTATCGTAATTTAGGCCCGGGTCGTGACAGGAGCCAAGACCAGAACTGCCGAGCCAGGTTGCTGGAGAAGAAGAGATGAAGGTCAGATTCCTCACTACTGAAGCAGGTGTAGCATCTGAAGGCCATTGACCAGCCTATGTGCATCGCCCCGTAATTAGCTGGTGTTTTCCTGTGAAGGAGGCACCAACTCAAGCAACCAAACCCTTACAAACACCAATTAAGAGCTACACACGCTTAAAGAGGAGGGCAAGTGAAACCGTTTTATTCCTACACGAAAAACACCAATAATATCCATCCATGCATAACATGGAGGTAAGGATATCCATAGGAGACATGCTATACGAAAATCAGTTTGGCTGTTAATGTAGGAAGAGGCACCATTCATTAGCGGCAGAAAACCATTTCAGTGCTTGAAGACATCAGCAGGAGAAAAATTTATTTTAAAATTAATAATAAATCCAATGCAAATGTTGATACGATCTTCTTAAAATATAGTAGTCAAAGATCTCAAACGGTTTTAAGAGAAGTGGACCACTCGAGTGAACGGTCGGTGGGCCAGATCACCATATAATGGGATGTGGTATTAGAAAATTCTTGTACAAAAGAATGGTAGATGTAAAGAAGGTCAAAAACAATGTTCACATGTGCAAAATAACAAGCAGAACCGCTGATTTGAATCGTGTATAGTCCATCAATTCTGTAAAAGCTAGAGGAAATAATAATTTTCATTCATAAGTCTCAAACACTAACCATAATTTTCATCCATAAGTTTCTACTAGTGGTAGACTACACGTATTATCTTAGGGAAATAATCAGGTGAGAACTATTCTCACGGCTCTCATCGTGAGAACTATGGATTGGGCCCCCATCCATCACCTAATCCAAACCTTGCAGTGGACATGGACCCTTTGATAGTCACACGCCCAAGGGTTTGGCACTGATGTGAATGAATTGGACCGTTAGATCACCTATATACCCGTACGAATGGACTGGGAGTCATGGATAAAGGGGTTAGAAGCATGAGATTTGGCCAAATTTGATTTCGAGGTGGTCCCATATAGATCTTTCAATCCCTACCGGTCCCATCCCAAAATGGGACCCCAGTGGGTACTATAAAAAAGTTTTCACGGTGACTTCGTGAGAAAAGTTCTCACTGGATCGAATCCCATTATCTTATCCGTTCTCTTTCATCTCGTATTCCAATTTTCAAATCCCTTGATGTAAATATGAATTGATAATTTATAATTTTTCAATACATGAATGTACAAATAAAGTTTCTCCATTTTGGTGTCCTATATTCAATCACCACTGGATGCTTGTAGAGATCTTTTATTATATATTCTCACATATTTTTATTTGAATAAGAAATAACTAAACTTGGTGACTGAAATTGTGGAGTCATTTTAGTTTCCCAAGTTGTATCCGAGTCACGAGCCAACACACTAAGGGTGCAAATGGGTCGGATCCAAGACGAAACTATGATGGGTCCAAGTCTAGACCTATTTTTATAACCTAGATCTAATTCCGACAGAACCTATTTTTTCTGTACGGTTCCCGCTTCAACTAAAAAAAAGGGATCCGATTTCGAATATAGATCCTAAATAAGTTGTATATTACATTAGTATAATTGGATAAAATAGCTTTAAAATAAGTCTATTAGATATAAAAGTAGGACTAATAAATGGTTTATAATTAAATTTAAGTAGACTCTCAAATATAAATATAACTTAAGCTTTGTCGCCCTTCAAACTTACAATTTTTATGTGTGGATGTAATCATCATATATCCAAAACCTTGGGTTGGAACATACTAAGATTTGGTTCTAGATCTAAATTTCTCTCAGGAACAAAAGTAGATTCTAGACCCACTTATTCTGACCGTAGACTTGGGATATTTGGATAATCGAATACCCATTTATAAACCTACTGTTAATTTGTATGGCTCAATAGAAGTTAATAGTCTTGGTTAACCGGGCCTTTAGATTGTCCATGTTCTACTGTGATTAGAAGTAGGTCTATTATTGTAGGTCTACTGTGATTAGAAGTAGTGTTTGGGTGTCATTGTGTTTTGGGGCTGCTATTATAAATAGAGACTAAGAGTCTCTATAATGTACACCTCTTCTTATTGGATATTTAACTCTCGTCTTGCCCCTGGATGTAGGCCAAAAGCCGAACCACGTAAATCTCTTGTGTTCTTGTGTGTCCTTGATCTTTTCTCGTAGGCCCTAGATCACAACAAACTGGTATCAGAGCGATTTGGCATGATCAGAGGAAATCCAACGAATCGGATTGAGAGGGTTGATTGGAGGAGAAGATCAAGTTGAATATGGAATCTTGCTGGAGAGGCTTGAGTCTCAGGTCGTGTGAGGTTCGCCACATCAGAAGAAGGAGAAGGGCAGTGCCTTGTTCTTGTTATAGAGCGAGACGATCACCAAGTGGGCCACATAGATCACAGTGTGTCTGTGATTTGGAATCCTGTTGCAGAACGGGAAAACAAAGAAGGTCGGTGCAGTAGGGAGGAGACGATCTCATCCCTGGTTGTAGTAGATTGCAATAGAAGCACAAGTTCTGCCTAGGCTTGCATCTCGAAAGACGACCGGAAGACTGGAAGAGTCCGGATCTCGTGTTGCGGAGAACAGGAGACTCATGCTTGGGTTTTAGTTTCTTGCAGTTGCCATGACCGGAGAAGAGGGCGGTTACCGAAGGAGCTTATTGCCGCTGCTGCAGCCTTGCGTGTCACCGGAGAAGGAGGGCCCCCACTCGTGTTGCTGCGCCACGTCGTGGCCAAAGGAGGAGCAACGCTGGTTTGGTTCTGTTGTAGAACCAGAACGAGAGAAGAGGAAGAAGGGTCGGTTCCAGGCCAGGCCAAGGATCAAGTCAAGTTCAAGTCCAATCAGGTTTGACCTGACCCATTTCAAGAGCCCATCCGCCATGCCAATCTAGTTTGGGTCAAGTCCAAGTTGACTTGACCCTGCAGTGTCGCCCAGAAATAGGAACAGACGCTGGTACAGCGCTAACGCCAACGACATGGCAACATTTGTACGGTCAAAGATCGATTTGACCGATCGAAGGCTGAAATTTGTTTGCGCGATATCTTGAAGATCCGGAGTATGAGTGGAGATCTGTTTGAACCTACGGACTCGTTAAGAGTAGATCTACGTGGTTGTAGAAGAAGATTGGTTTTCCAACGGTCAATGAAAGAGGTTGACTGATCGGAGCGTAGAAATTTATTTCTACGATATCTTAGCCATCCTAAGTCGGATTTCAGATTCGTTTCTTCCAGCATGCTCGTGGTGACCACATCTACACAAGTACAGTGAAAGATTCACGGAATGGCTGCGAGCTTTGAAATTGATAAATTCAATGGAAACAATGACTTCAATCTGTGGCGTTTGAAGATGCATACTTTACTGGTTCAGAATGAGTTGCATAAAGCTTTGAATGGAAAGAATACTTTTTTCTGAAAAATTTTCAGATGATGAGAATGATGAGTTGCTGCAAAAGGAGTATGGTCAGATTCTGCTTTTTTAAGCGAAGGTGTACTGCAAAAGGTTGCTTAAGAAAAAAATTGTTGTTGGCATATGACAGAAGTTGGAGAACTTGTATATCACGAAGTCTCTCACGAACCGCTTGTATCTGAAGAGGCGATTGTTTATATTACAAATGCAGAAATGTACGCCTGTTTCAACCTACTTGGATTCTTTTTCAAAAGCTATTATGGATCTAAAAAATATCAATATTAAAATTGATGATGATGACCAAGCTATTTTGTTGTTATGCTCGTTACCACCCTCATATGAGCATTTTGTTGATACCATGATGTATGGTAGAGATACTCTATCTAAAGATGATGTAGAGGTAGCATTGAACTCTAAAGAGTTGAAGAAAAATGTTGCGACTGACAATGATGGTTCGAGTGAGGGTTTGGTAGTACGAGAAAGTACAAAAGACTCCAATAGTAAGGGCGAATATAGATCCAACATGAAAACATTAGATGTTATTATTGCCATAAGAAAAGGGTATATCAGAAAAAACTATCCTGAAAGATAGAAGAAAATGAAAGAAATAATAGAAGATTCGTTATCTGATGATTCAGTCAGTGTTGCAGATAAAAGATTAGATTATGGCTCCGACAATGCACTTTCTGTGATTGAAAATGGTTTTCGTCATCATGATGAATGGATTCTTGATTCAGGTTGTTCCTACTACATGTGTCCCAATAGGGACTAGTTTACCACTTATAGAGAAATTAATGGTGGTAGTATCTTGATGGGCAACAATGTTGCATGTAATACGATTGGGATCGAAACAGTGAAAATCAAGATGTATGATGGAATCGTCAGAATGTTTACAGAGGTTCGGCATGTTCCTGATCTGAAAAAGAATCTTATTTCTCTTAGTATCTTGGGATCCGACGGTTGTAAGTTCTTAGTTGAAGGTGGAGGTATGAAGGTTGTAAAGGGTGCTCTAATTCTTATGAGAAGTAGTAGAGTTGGAAACTTGTATGTTTTGTCCAGAAGTAATATTATAGGTGGAGCTGCAGTGTCTTCCTCAGATGACCATAAATCTGTCTCAACGCACTTACAGTATGAAGATAGGCATGTTGGATTTCTGTGAGAAATGCATCTTCAGAAAGCATCGAACGATCAGTTTCAAGATAGGTATTCATCGCACGATAAGTATCCTTAGTTATGTTTATTCAGATGTATGTGGGCCTTTTGAGGTTTACTCCAAGGGTGGGTCCCGTTTATGCTGACTTTTATTGACGACCGAGTCTCTTAAATTAATGAAAGAACTGGAAAATAGTCAACATGCAATAACTATGATTGAAGAGATGGAGTCTCTTGATGAGGAAAATCAGGCCATCGGATGCAAGCGGTTCTATGAGGAAGAGGAAGGAGCTTTCAGTGCAGGTAGAGTGCAGTTTAAGGTTCTTGATTATGTATGCAGTTTAAAGAAATCATTGTACGGGTTGCAGGAAGCTTTTGGATAATGGTACAAGCGATTTGGTGTATTTATGAAGAAATAGGTTAAATTCAAGTTCAAGCATTGATTGGACTTGATCGGTGTGCTCAATACCTCAGTGCCCTAAAGGGCATGTGGAGTTGGTGAGACGTGTTCTGTGTATGAAGATCAGCTTCAATGTTCACCAAGGTGGAGATTTGTTAGGTTATATGGCTCAATAGAAGTAATTTAACTCTGGTAAACTAGGCCCATGTATTGTCCATGTTCTACTGTGATTAGAAGTATGTCTATTATTGTAGGTCTATTGTGATTAGAAGTAATGTTTGGGTGTAATAGGATTTTGGAGTTGATATTATAAATAGAGATTAAAAGTCTCTATGATGTACACTTTTTCTTATTAGATATTAAACTCCCGTCTTTCCCGTGAACGTAGGCCAAAAGACGAACCACGTAAATCTCTTGTGTTCTTGTGTGTGCTTGATCTCTTCTCGTAGGCCCTAGATCACAACAAACACAAAACACTTGTAGATTTTGGATAGTCCATCTCCATCAGCTTTAGCTAAAAAGTTCCTTTAAAAAAAAAAAACTTTTCTTTGCTTATGTTTTCTGTGGCAAAAGCTCTAATTTATAAATCAACTCTAAAACAAGAAATATAATTAGGGGTTTATCAAACACTCTAATATGTAATTAACTTCTAAATCACAAAATAAAAGCTTATTTTTAAAGTTATCAAATGCACTCGCACTTAGATTAAGAATTTTCTTAAGTGCCAAGTATGGCATGTGTGGTCTTAGAGAATCTTCATTCCCTAGCTTCTCAGATTGGCAAACGAGTTGTATTTGACGCAAGCACAAACAAATATCAAATGATTGTATTGCTCATCTAAAAGATGAAATTTGAGCTGATAAATATCAATAGGGCGGGGCTCACTTCATTAGTGCTTACGCAACTACTGTGGTATTTAAGTGATGGGAACACCCTCTATACCATGGAAACATTGTAAGGTGAGAGTCATGATGAACTCACTTATTAGCCTGTTATATCATAATATTTTTTACAATTCTTTTAGTGGTTGTAGTTATTTTGTTGAATTGATTTGAGTTTTTCTTAATACCTTAGGTTTCTATGAATTGATATAATTTATAAGTAAATTGGTAAAGATATTAGTTCAATTTGCAAGTAATCGATATGGACGCTCAACTGAGGCTAAACATTACAGTATTATTTTCATATGAGCGCCATTTCAACACTCAATATAGGTTTGCAACTTAGTTGAGCGTTGATATCGACACATGTGTCTTCTTCTTCCTCTTCTGACTTCTCTCTCCTCTTTCAATATCTCCCTGACCTGCTCTATTTCTCGCCCAACACCCCATTCTCAACACCTCCATCATCCTCAGCATCGCCAAATACCAATCTGCGTATAACTCGTTTCAAACCATATTGTTATTTGACTCAAATCAGCACCAACATCTTCTTCCTCCAACACCATAATCCATCTTCACCATCTCTATTATCATTCCATCTTTCTTCTCACAATTTAAAGTGCCCCATCAAACTCAGACTGGCCATCGAAAAACACAAGCCCATCATCTTCACTAGAACCTTCACACCATCACTGCATCTTTTCCTCTTGCAAATATGCTAATTCTCAAACACAATCACAACTTTCTCCCCTTTTTTCCATGTCGGTGCCATCTCTCAACAGCTCTATTGGCAACGAAAACATCACGGGAAGAAGATTTCGCTGAGGTTGACACTCCACTTCAAGGTAAGCGAAAAAAAAAAAAAAAACGAGCATCAATATCCACGTTGGGCTTTCACAGTAAAACACACACACACACAAAAACTGGCCATAGGGCTACTACCATTCACACATCTATTGGGGACTTTTTCGATCACATGACATCTAAGGGTTTTTTTCTTTAGTAAAATCCTCTTATGTAGATATTATTTATAAAGCATTATTTTTGCTAAGTGTTTCTTTAGTTTTATGTCTACTACTAAAATAAATTGACAATAATTTTGTCCTATTAAAAAGTTTACCTACCCTGGTATATTACATCGATGAAATTGGAAAAAAGTCTGGCCTCAAGCTTTTGTGATTATAATATAAGGTCTCAAGTGTTTTAGTTTTTATTTTTTTGGAAAATAAAATTATAACCTACTAAAAGATCAGTATTTTAAAAAGTAGGATTTTTCTCTGTTTATGAGTTGTAAATATTGAATGCATTTTATTATTGATGTAGAAAATATATGAAAGTGGGATGCGAACTATAATACAGTACAAATGGCTTGCCTAAATGCATGGTGGGGTCCACCTTTCAAAATCCAAGAGGTTGCATTGTAGTTCTACCCGGCAATATGTTGTTGTGGGCCGGTGGATTTTTTTTTCACTTTTTTTTCTAAAAATACCAAAATAAGGCATTTCATTTTATTTTCAACAATGATTATGGATGCATAATGCTTAGTTGCTATTTTATTTCTAGTGATTGCATAGGAATTACATATAATAATATCTAACAACTCAATGTTCCCAAAATATCCCTTCTAATTTCTCTTAAATTCTCTCACCACAACTTTGTTAGTTTTATATTGAATTTACACGTCCAACTCACTCATAGGATTTATGACATGGTTGGAAAACTCTTCGAATTGACTCTTGATTCTCCTCAGTCATCTCATTTTGATGAAGAACCAAGTCTAAAATAGCAGAGATCATTCATTTTGATTAACGGTTTGCATTCTGAATCATTTAATAGGTAGACCTAATTTTAAACAATTAAAGTTTATTTATAAACAATTATGCATGAGATTTGAAGTCAATGATTTAAAAAAGATTACTGAATGTAATTTGAAATAGATATTTGCTCCTTTACAATCGATATTTGGACTAAAAAATTATGTAATATGTAATAGTTTTTCTTTTATTTTTCTTATTGTAGTCCTTTTCTTGTATATATAAATTTATAAATTTGTATTGATTATCATGAATGATGTAAATAAATGTATAATTATATTTTATAAGTAATGGATTTATTTTTTAAAATATATTTTAATAAAAGTGAGGATATTTTAACGAAAAGAGTGAGAAAGTCGTGATTTCCTTTTTTTTCTTTTTTCGATGAATGATGTGGCATTCGGTGATTTGAGATTCGCCGTTGCATTGTACCATAGGGCAGCGATATTGTTATTAGTATGGTAAAAGCCTCCACGTCTATTATATCCACAGCTGGATGGCTACGGAGTGTCATGCCAGTGATTGCCATTCTCATCTCTTGCTTATCTTCTGGACAAGAATGTCCTGCTTAGCCAATCTACAGGTAGCTCAGTTGGTGAGGTACCTTTGGTCTAAATAAAAATTAAAAATCAATCTCCAATTATAGCGTTTATGGTGAGGGACTTGTATGAGTGTGTACTCACCTTTACCTAGTTTCTCCACTTCAAAACTAGCAGTCTACCACGGAAGAACCTCTAATTTGATCAGGTGAAAATATCGAAAACATCAATACTAAAGCTAGAATTTTGTTTCGTTTTCAGAACATTCTAATAAAAAGATGCATGTATCAAGGACCTTCTATGAATGACGGGCCCAATAAGGAGAGCCCCTTATTGGGCTCTCTTCTTTTTTTGATACATGCATCTTTTTATTTTAAAGTACCCCATACAAAAGAGATGCCACACAAGCAGTCTAACACTCATGGTCCGAAACTTTTTTGATGAGCTAAACACTCTTCTTTTTCATCTATTTTAAAGTACCCCATACAAAAGAGATGCCACACAAGAGGGAAGAAAAGGCCCACTCAAGTGGGAAAGGAAGTCCTAAACAAGGAAGGAGTGGGACCAAAGAAGCCACACAAGGGGGAAGAAAAGGGCCACACAAGTGGGAAAGGAAGCCCTAAGAATGGGAAGGAAAGCCCCTTCCCAGGTATCAATCCATGAGTAGCCGAACAATATGTAAAGTTGCTCATTGCCAACCGAGCAACCCCTCATTCTCGATTGGGACATAATTAATGGATGCAACCAAACAACCCCAAAAGAATGTTAAGTAGTCTTTTTTCACTTTTAGCATTATACACGAATCGTTATAATCGTGCACAGCCATGACCCTAGGGATGAAAATTGGTCCCCGAATTCCAGAAAGACGTAATGAGTTGTAACAAGTCCAGCATGGGTCCAGTATTTAAGCTCATTTTTAATTCAGGTCCAGGTCCAATGGATGGACTGAAATAGAACTCAGTTCCAGATTAGGTCGAGTATTGAATCCAAAGACCGAATACCTGATGCCACATCTATCTATATATTATAAATAAACACAAACTACGTAAATCAAATCTGTATATTAATGTTTCGAGTCTCGGTTTGGGCCATGGCCCAAGCTCTTTGTCCGGGTATGGGTCCAAGTCTTTCGCTTGGGTGTGGGTTTGGGCCCATTAATTCAAATCCCAGCATGACAGCATAAAACGAAATCAACCCAATTTCATTCCCATTGGTTCTGTAGTGGTATCGACGGTGTATGTGCATGCATGAATTGAGGTACATATTAACCATGTATAGTATAAATGGCATTTTCTTCATCCTATTAGTCTGCTAGTGAAGAGCTAAATTATGATAAGTCTAAGGCCTTGTTTGGTATATCTACTCCTTTTCTTTTAGATAAACCCATCAAAACATATCAAAACAGAGCCATTAAAAAAATGAGCTAGAGTCAAAAGAGGCTGAAATCAAAATAAGTGCAAAGATCAATATTAAATACATTTTCTTATACTAATGGTTGAAAGTCGTTCGTAAATTTATTGAAATCCACAAGACATCAACCCTTCAAAATTGACTATACAGTCATTTTCAGCTTTCCAAAAAGATCTAACGGTTTAGATCTTGTGTTTTGAGCCCACATAATCAAGAAAATTACATCCAATGACTTTTTTTTACACATATCTCAAGATTTGTGATGATCCAATGGCTAAAATTTGGTGTCAATATCGTGTTTGATCCTTTTAACATTTCCAGCAGTTTGGATCTTGATTTACACTCCCAGAAATAAAAAATAAAAAATATTATTGCTCATGTTCAAATCCAATACATAATACATCAATAGCTGATATTGCTTTGCAAATATCTCGAGATCCACAAGCTATTAAGCCTTACAAGTCGACTACAGAGATGTTTTCAAAGAGATTTAACGACACGGATTCTACGTTCGGAGGCCACAGATCCCACAAATTTGCATCCAATAACTCGCGTTTTTTGTACATATCTCGGGATTAGTGATGATCCAATAGCTGAAATTCAATGTCATGGTCATGATTGATCTTGGAAACATTTTCAACAGTTTGAATCTTGATTTACACTTTTAGATTTTGAGAAAAACAAAATCTAAAAAACAAACTGGGACGTGAATGGGCGATAACACTATTCACCCGCCTCTTTTTTTCCCTCTACTTTCTACATGAGATCAATGGTGGGCTGTGGGAAATAAAGGCATTGCCTCTATTTCTCTAAAAAAAAAAACAGAGATTGGCAAACATCTTTATTCTCAAAATTTCTCCCTGATCAAGAGATTCTAAAAAATAAGAGGCAAAGATTAGTGATGCCAAATAGAGGCTAAGACATTTCTTTAAGTTGGGCATAGCCCCACAAATTGCGCGAGTTTGTTTGGAAGAATGGTGAGAACTCATGTCTGAAAATTCTGAGAATTCTAAATGTTGCCCCCCCAAAATAAAATTTCAAATGCTCAACCCCCTCTCTAGCATTTAGAATGCTTGAATTCATGAAATTCACAAGGCTAAAAGTGCAATTTCTTGTGGTTTGGAATTTTGAATTCTTAAAACAAACAGAGAATTAGAAATGCACAAGAAACAAAATGTTACATCATGTCATAAATCTCCAACAAACCCAATTTCTTGTCAGAAATGACACTAACCAAACAGGCCCTAATCAAGAGTTCCAATCCAAAGTGCTAATTGGTCCCAAGCCAATTTAGCAAAGGTTAATGCATTTGCGACTCTTATATACTCGTCGCAAAATTACATATGGAGATAAGTAAAATTCTCGGTACCATTTTGCTCCCAGATGCTTAAAACAAATTGAACTTAACCCACACGTGAAAAGATTACAAGGACGGTTATCCTATCAAGCACCTCTAGTTCCACGTGCAATGCATGTTGGCACATTGGAGCAGTGCTTTAGGCAGGATCCACCTGTATGCATAATTATAATGAAAGGTTGAGGGGAGGAGGCAATAACAGATTATAACAATTGTGACTCGAGGACCCCTACATCCATTATCAAATATAGCATTCAATATATAGTTTACCCCAACAGGACATCGGCAATAGGCAACTTGTGCATGCGAGAATAGAATTACTGAAAGACTAAACACCCTTCTTGATTCACCTTATTTTTCATTCCAGGAAAAGATGAATGAAAAAGTATAAAATAAATTGACTTCGACGATACGATTATCTCACATTATACAACAGTTGGATGTGGACTCGAGCAGCTCAGGAGATCTGCAGGGAAAAAGAGAGAGGCATTGTTAGAAACCACCCAACAAGAGGGACACTACAATTTTCATAAAAACACGCGCGCGCACACACCCCAGTGTCAGGCCATATAAAGTAGATTACACATGCAATGTGTTGCATAAAGAACACTTCAGATATTCAAGTTACTATGAAAGATTTTAACAGATTTTGGCAACTTGGAAATGAAAGAACTTTCCAGTTTGTTGGATGTCTCCAGAGAGACCCACTGGAAGAATTTTGCAACATTCAGAGTCATGTCAGTTTTCTACTATGGTTGGCCGGGCTTAATCCTTTCTTTTCAGCATTGTGATTTCTCATTTCTAAGGATACCCGAGTATATTCCACTGCGTATGCTGGATTCATAACCACTGCATATATTCCAGATCACCTGTTCTTCTCAAAATTTGGATTTTTTAAGTTCTAGACAGCATCATTATATAAAAAAAGGGAACTGATGTACATAATAATTGAAGAAATGTATTTCTCAAAGTGGCTAAAATTGAAGAAATAGAGATAAAATATTGAAGAAATAATGATTGAGGATATATGGCTATTAAATTATCTCCCCTTTGATGGAAAATGAACTATAAGGGGATATGATAAATGAATACCCAGCCATCACCCTGATGAATAATTTTCCATCTCTCCTTAATTTGATTTCTGTCATGATAGCCATTCATGGATTATTCACCTTTATTTCTTTGATTTTAGCCACTTTTAGAAAAAAACATTCCTCAGAATTCATAGGAATTCAATTCTATGCAAACAAATGGGCCCTCGATGAGATCGATATGCTACAACAACATTGTCAAATGAAAATTGACATGCCTTAACAATAAGATCAAGGATTAAGAGTTATGTTTTAACTTCTAGCATGCTGTTTCCAATGTACAGATGATCCCTCGTTCACAGGAAAGCAATGCACCACCATATTGGCACCTTCAAAGTATATGATTAAATGAAATGGTTGCTGGCAATACAGAATTTATATATATATATATATATATGGGACGTGCTCTTGTGAGAGACACTCTCACCTTACTGTCAACAACTTAAATGTGATGGCCTCCACCTTTATCTCTCATAGTAAGGTGAGAGCATCTCTCATAGGAGCACCTCCATATATACATATATATATATCTCTGTTTGGGGGGGGGGGGGGCTCTCTTAAGCTGAAGCTTACCTTATCCTAAGCTAAAACAGTGATGATCCCACAAATCAAAGTTGATTATCGTTGTTTTTTTGCATGATGATCGTCTCCAAAATCAACTTCAGCTTAGGCTTAGGAGAGCCCTACTCCATATATATAATGGTCCTATAAAAAGATAGAGGAGGAGAGAGAGGGGGGGGGGGGGGGGGGGGGGGGGGGGGATGTTGTTTATTGAAAGATCTAAGTGGGGCAACCTAGATATCAAATTTGAAGCCAATCTAATACCTCTAACCCCTTCATCCATGGCCCATAAGTTTAATGGCTTTATTTATATAAAACAACAAAAATTGCCCCTCAATCCAACAGTCTAGTCCAATTGGATCCGTGCAAATATTTGGGAAGAGAACGAGAGAGAGGAGCGGGGAGGGGAGGGGGGTTATGTGTGGTCCATGATCAATTTGGATGGGTCATAAGATGGGCCCCACTAGGTGGTATGTACCATAAGGACGTTAAGGACCATCCTTACAGGATCTCTCTATGTGTTCAGTGTTATTGAAATATACCATGCAAAATAACATGGAATCATCCTTTGAATGCACTATACAAATAAAGAACATAGATATGGCAAGGCTGAGAATCCTTCTTTGCTCCCTATAGGAGTTGTATTATTAAATTATGCATGAGTAGTCCAATATCAAACTAGAGAACAGGAGAACAATCAAAGACTCAACCAACTAACAAAGACTTAAAGAGTCATAGTATTTTATTCAGATGTTTACAGTGCATATTTGAATATACTTTGAAAATAAGAGTTCACCCATAATCTCCATCACAAAATATAATGAAAAAAAAAATGCAGGATGATTAAAATATTAGCCAATACAATATTATCGTCAGACACTTACAGTTGGCCACCCAGATTGGTTAGATCAAGATCAGGAGCAAGTTCTTGCACGATGTCGTTTGGGGGTTGGCCACATTCCTGCATCTTCTGCATGAGTTCAACAATCTTTGTGAAATTACCTGGATCATTTTCATAAACCTTGTTAAGCTTTTTTATGAGTTCATACTGGCGCCAGTAGCGATCATATTCTTCATTGCTTAAACCGGCCTTGTGCTCCTCCAACCACTTTGGATATCTTTCACCAATTTCTTTCATAGGTTCATGAAGAATCTCCTTAGACAAAAGCTGTTGCATCATGGTCTCCACAATAGATTCCATGTCCTAAACAAAGGAAGAAATAAAGAAACACGTTACTAACTGCAGTTCAAAAAACTGATAGAACAAAGAAAAGTTTGATCAGTCTTTTTTGGTAAAAAGTTAATTATTATTACTATTAGTAGTTATTATTTCAAATAATAACATTTAAAAGGTTAATTATTATCAAAATACGGCTCCAATAGATCCAACTAAAATCTATCTGAATTGTCCATATCGCATTTTTATTTTCCCCTCTTATAAAATGAGTTTCTATATATCATATTTCCGTGGAAGACTGGGTTTTTAGATTTGAAGAAAAGAAAAAATAAAAAAGTAAACATGGTACTTGTCCAATATAACAAAACTAGTGCTATATTGCATTTATGAGGAACAGTTGCATAATCATACTACACAGTCTGCTCTGTCATCAATCAACATGGAAAGGAAACAGAGCAACTCTCACATGCATCCCCACTGTCAGCCAATGGGATAGATAATATAACAAATCAAAATGTTCAAATTAAGAAAGTAAAAAAGGATGCTAGAAATTTTAACGAATAAAAATTTTCAAGTTCAGAAAGTAAAAGAGGACGCTATAAATTTTCATTCTTCAAGAAGGTTTCATTAACAATAACAATGGTGCACAAATCCACATCATTTACTTTTACACTGACCCGAAGATAAGAAATCCTTGATTAGAAATCCCCAAGGGCTTAATGCATTGCACATTATGGAAGGAGGAGAAAACAAAGAAATCATGCTGGTTAACTTCTACTCTTTAATGTTTTCGGTATCTTCTCCTCACAAGTTATGGACTTAACGATAGTATGACTTTCTTTTTTCCCCTTTTTGAGGAAACAACAAGGTTTCATCATATAATGGGGCACAACTCCAACTGCTCGAGTGAATATAACAGCTCATCAGGGTGATGAGGCCTAAAAAAATACAAATCTAATTCCCCTAGCATACTTCCAACTCACAAGGAGTCCTTAGAATCCCCAACTTAACTAACACAACAGCATCTGAATTTCATTTTTTTAAGGGCATGAGCGAACCACCTCCATGAACAGCAACAAGTCCTTCACTAATTATGTAACTGGTTAGCTCTGACACTATTTGCTAACCCCCATGAAGGCTTGGATTTGTCTGCTGGCCATGAAGCAACAATATTCATTGAATAGCCTTCTACTATGAGGGGGCCAACAAAGCTATTAACAAAAACTTTAGGGTTTTTTACTTGTGACAACCTCCACCCAACTAGCATCTCCTAATCCAGCTTGCCAGCAAAGAATAGAACACCATTACAATCTCCAATAGCCCCGCCAAATGTTAATTCATAATTCCCCACCAACAGCCATCCCCCACCCCCCACCCACCCAGCAAAACAATAAAAAAATAAAATAAATTTCTCCTATGCTAGTAAGTTGCAAGTCGTAAAATCCTCCAAAAAACTTATCCACTGGTGGGAAATGGCACCGAAACCCAAGAAAGTGAAAGAAATCCAAGAGAAAATGGCAAATATAGAGAGCAACAGGACAATGGAGAAAGAGAATAAAAGACTACCAACCAATTCCTCTTTTAACCAACAAATATAAAGAAATAGTAGAGCAATCTTCCTCTTGTTAATATGGTCAAAAAGTAAGAATTTCTTGTTAGTTGCAGTCCAACAAAATGATTTTCCCTTTGAGCTTGAAGCACTGCTGCTAGATCAATCTTAAAGGGAACAATCTCATTGGAGGGAGATGGAACCAAATCCAAGATTTATAAAAGTAGAGGGTTCCTGTTCTGTGACCAATTCTACCATCCACCTCATCAACAGGGATGTACACCCCATTTAGCTTTTTTACCAACCTTTGGTTTCTTGTGTTGTGACCAATTCTGCCATCCGTCTCATCAACAGGGATGTACACCCCATTTATCTTCTTAGCAACCTTAGGCTTCAATTCATAATCATATCAGACTCTCTTGAGAAAAATATTCTCTTGATGTCTAATTTAAAGGAGAGCTATTGAGATGACAAAGTGCATAGGGGTGAAATGAGTCTTAGTCTTACCAAGAAACCATGTTCCTGAAGGCTGAAGACAATAAGGTCTAGGTATTACAATGATGAACAAATTACTGATTCCGATACCTGTGCATATATGGTTATGTATACCATCCCATTCATAACATACTATTTACATCTAGTACAACATTTTCACTTGGAATGTTTGCCAGTTCCACTACCCTTCAGTGTTATTAAACAAAGTAGCCTTTCAAGCATACCAAGTATAACAACAATTTTTAAAGAAAGTCATTGCAACATGACCTTTTTATATATTTTTTTTCTTGAATGACTATAATTATACTTCTTTTCACTTTAAAGGTAGCAGTAGCAGGACTCGAATACCCAAATCTTGTGGTTGTGACACCAAGCACTTTTCAGATATGCTATAGGGCTTTTATATATATATATATATATATATATATATTCTGTTGTGGGCTCTTGGAATTTAGGAACCTTGACAGGCAAAAGCATGGAGTTAGTCAAAGTAGTGAAAAAAAAAGAAAAGAGTTAGTGTAGTCTGTCTATACTCTACAGTAGACAAAGTGGAAGAGGGATAAAGCTAAGGAGCTCGCTGATGGTTATAAACTTTTTTGTGCAGGAAAGAACAACACAAGAAATGGAGTGGGAATAGTTGTAGATAAGGATTTGAAAGAGAAAATTATAGAGGTAAAGAGATTGGGGGATAAAATTATAGCAATTAAACTAGTATTGGAGGAACACATAGTTCATATCATTTGTGCATATGCTCCCTAAGCAGGATTAGATGAAATTATCAAGAGCCAATTTTGGGAGGACATGGATGGCGAGAAATTCTAACTAGTGAAAAAACTTTCCTAGGAGGGGACTTAAATGGGTATGTAGGAAAGGATAATAGAGGTTAGGAGAGAGTGCATGGAGGACAAGGATATGGAGAAAAGTCTGAGTTAGCAGACACTATCTTGGACTTTGCATTAGCACTTGATCTTGTAATAGCAAATACTTGCTTTAAAAAGAGAGGAGCATTTAATCACTTATAAAAGTGGAACTAGCAGGAGCCACATAGACTTTTTTCTAGTTAAAACACATGACCGATTGGATTGTAAAGATTGTAAGGATATTCTAGGAGAGAGTTTGACCACGCAACATAGGCGAGTAGTTTTAGATATTTGCACTAGAAGTAGAAATAAAGGGGTAGTAAATAAAATGTGCCCTAAAACAAGGTGGATGAATTTGAAAAGAGAAAAAGTGAGAGTATTTAAGGACAAAGTGACAGATGAGGGAGCATCTAATTTTGAAGGAGAAACTACAGCGAAGTGGAATCAAATGGCTAACTGTATTAGGAAGGTTGCTAAAGAAGTGTTTGAAGAGTTGAAAGGGAAGAGACACGATAATAAAGAAACCTGGTGGTGTATAGAGGTTCAAGAAGCTGTTTGGGAGAATAGACGTTGTTACAAAGTTTGGCAGGGTGCTATGAATATGGAAAACTATAAGATGTACAAGAAGGCAAACAAAAAAGTAAGAAAGAAATAAGTGATGCAAAGTGCAAAGCATATGACAACCTATATAATAGGTTGGGAATAAGAGAAGGAGAGTGATATTTTTAAGCTTGCAAAAATGAGAGAGAGGAAAAGTAGACTTAGATCACATCAAATGTATTAAGAGCAATGACCAAAAGGTTCTAATTAAGGACAACGATATCAAAGAAAGGTGGAGGGAATATTGTATACTTTTAAATGAAGACTATATAGGGGACATCACATAAGAACAAAAGAGGATATTTCAATAGCAAAGCATTTTTTTTTTTTAATAATTAGGATGGTGGAAGTGAGGAAAGCATTAAAACAAAAGAAGACTGGAAAGGAGGCTACAGGCCTAGATGTCATTCCGATTGAGGCTCGGAAATGCCTAAGAGAAGTTGGGGAGAATCGGCCAACTAGACTTTTCAATAAGATATTAATGACATAAAATGTTGAATGAATGTAGAAAATTAGCACCTATATATAAGAACAAGGGAGATATACAAAACCGTACCAACTATCGTAGGATTAAACTTATGAGCCATGCTGTGAAGCTACGAAAGAGAGTAATGGAGCAAAGACTAAAACAGAGATTTCTAAAAATCAATTTGGATTTATGCCAGGAACGTCAACGATGGAAGCTATCTTCTCACTTATGCAATTAATGGAAACATATCGAGCAAAAAAAAAAATCTGCATAAGTTCTTCATCGATCTAGAAAAATCCTACGACAGGGTACCTACAGATTTAATTTGGTGAATTTTAAATAAAAAGAATGTTCCAAGAGGTTATATTGAAATTATTAAAGACATGTATGAAGGAGCAGTAAAGAGTGTGAGAAATACATGTAGAGAGTCAAGGGAGTTCCCAGTGACCATAGGTTTATATCAGAGGTCAACCCTAAGCCCTTATCTCTTTGCACCGATTATGGATGAGTTAACTGCTCATATTGAAGAAAAGGCACACTAGTGCATGTTATTTGCATATGATATTGTGTTGGTAAATGAATCAAGAGATAGTGTGAATACAAAACTTGAGAAATGATGGGAGGCTTTAGAATCCAAAGGCTTTAAAATATGCCATACAAAGACAGAATATATGGATTGTAACTTCAGTGGGCATACAGTAAGAGCTGAAATTACTGTGAGAATTGAAGACCATGAGATACCACAATGTGATTCTTTCAACTACCTTGGCTCTGTAATTAGTAAGGATAGAGAGATTGATGAAGATGTCAAACATGAGATAAAAGCGGGATGGTTGAAGTGGAGACTTGCTTTTAGAGTGCTTTGTGACCAATAAATGCCAACAAGATTGGAGGAAAAACTTTACATGACAGCGAATAGACCGGCTATGGCCTATGGAGCATAATGTTGGCCAATCAAGATGCAGCATATGCACAAAATAGATGCAGCGGAGATGAAAATGTTGAGGTGGATGTGTGGTAAAACTAGGAAGGCTAAAATTAGAAATGAAACTTTTGAGAGCATTTAGGGGTAGCAACAAAAGGGAATAAAATTAAAGAAACTCATTTGAGATGGTTTGGGCATGTCCAGCGGAGGCTGGTAACGGTGCTGGTAAGGAAAAGTTTGGCCATGAACGTTGAAAGCCCACTAATGGGAAGGGGTGGACTAAAGAGGACGTAGATAGATGTGGTAAAAATGGATATGAAGAAGTGTAACTTATCTAAGAATTTGGCTCAAGATAGATTGGAATGGAGAAACAAAATTCATCTAGCTGACCCCAACATAGTTGGACAAGGCTTTGATGAATATGATGATGATAATGATGTTATGGGCTCTTATGAACTGTCCATATTTATTATGACAAGTAAATGAATTATTCTTATTTCAAATCAACAAACCAATTAGAACAAAGCTTAACCAAGATATATTCCACTAGTGTCCTATGAATATTCAGTAGAAGTTGAATATTTTCATTAGGAAGACCACTATAGAGTGTTACTGTACCAGCATGCAAAAACGAAGGCTCAAATGGAAGTCTTTCCTTTACAATCAGTTTTATATATAGATATACACACACACACATAAATTTTCAAAAGGATACAAAATTAATTCATGGATTAAGGAGAGATTCAAATCTAGTTTGGATTGTGGTTTATTTTCTCCATTTTTCTAGGCTCTCTTTGATGCAGGCCGATCAAAGGCCAAGGCCCACAAGACTTGATGGCCCGCTTGATGGGGTCCACATGATCTCTAATTTTGAGATCCCTATCATTAGTTTAAATAGTTTCTAATTTAATCAAGTTACTTAGTATATTTACTTCCTAAATTATATTTTGATTAAGATTAGTTAGTTTCTTATTTAAGAAAGTCTTGGTTAGTATAGAACCATCTTTTTACTCTATATATATAGAGTAGTATGCCATTGCAATGCTATAATTTCTAATAAGAGTTTAGTTCTTCTTGCACGTGATTTTTTCCCAAGGATATTAGGGTTTTTGAGTCCCAGGACTCGATCTTACCGTTGGAGGTGTATATCTTCACATCAATTTTCCCCAACCAT
This sequence comes from Cinnamomum chago, assembly GCA_038049695.1. Classification (NCBI taxonomy): domain Eukaryota; kingdom Viridiplantae; phylum Streptophyta; class Magnoliopsida; order Laurales; family Lauraceae; genus Cinnamomum; species Cinnamomum chago. The sequence goes on along the minus strand of CP142453.1, from coordinate 115,743,946 downwards.
ATATTTCCAGAAAAGGCACCTTAATAACAATACAAAGATATAACAAAATCTCTCAAAACAGTGAACATAAAAAAGTCACCACGTTCATGCTAAAGATGCACCAATCAACTACATCACTACATAAAAGAAAGTAACTCAATAATTCATTAGCCAGCACATATAGGTATGGATATTAACATATCTACAGCTATATGAAGATACAGACATTACATCAAACATGGGTGACCTTTCACAAACCGAGCACATAAGAAGGGTTATATTCAACCAAACACTGAAGAAATTTCTAGACATATTGATTCATTTTCAATATATTTGTTCAACCATGAGAAGAGAAGTCAGCATATATATAGAGAAAACACTGCATGCAAAATTAAATTCCCAATAAAAAGACAATAATTACGACACAATGATATTAATAAAACCTCCCCAAAAACAGTGGATATGGAAAGACCTGTAAAGTGTAGTTGAAATATAGCTCTAGCTAGAAGCCTTTTGATGGTATAGACCATAGCACTCGAAGAGATGCTGGTCTCCTAAATGTTTTAAGGTGTGCTATGTAATGCATAAGATGATAACATCATCATCATCATCAAAGCCTTGTCCCAACTATATTGGGATCAGCTACATAAATTCTATATCTCCATTCCAGTCTATAATGAATGAAATCCTCAGATAGGTTGCACTACTTCAAATCTATCGTTAGTCCTTACTACTTTAATCCTTGCCCTCTTTGTCTACTCCTTTTCCTCGATGGGCTATCAACCTACATTGGAAAAATTTTCCTCCACGGCATCGTCGCTAGCCAGCATTGAACATGTTCAAACTATCTCGAACAAGTCTCTCTTAATTTATCACCTATTGATGCTACCTTTAAATGCTCACAAATGCCCCCATTCACCACACATCCATCTCAATGTTCGCATCTTTGCTACACTCATTCTGTACTGCAGATGCATTCTGATTTTTCCCAATCAAATTCTAACATCAATCGATTGTCCTTTGAGATCTTAGCAAGATTCCAAGGACAGTCGATTGATGTTGGGATTTGATTGGGAAAAATCACAATGCATCCACAGTACCTGCCGAGCCAGAGAAGAATACCAATTATGATGATCAAGAGTTGTGCGGTCTACTACAAGTTGGGAGAATGAAATAATGTTAAGGCATCGTCGTCTTGGACATGCAGCAATCCAGAGTCTTAGGAGTATCTCTACTTTAAAGGTTAAAAATAATGCTCAACACTAGAATTGCGACATTTATCAGGTTGCAAAAAAAACAAAAGGAGTGTCTAGCCAGTTAGCATTAATAAAAGAAAGTGTGTTTTCATTTGATTTGATTTATTCTAATGTATGGTATGCTTCTCTTGCTTCTATTTATGGTCATTGGTATTTCGTTACATTCGTTGATGATGCATCTAGATGTACTTGGGTTTTTCTTTTAAAATCAAAAGGTGAAATTCTGAATGTTTTAAAAACATACTATAAAATGGTGAAAGTAAAATTTGATAAGAAGATCAAGGCATTTTGGTCTGATAATGGTGGAGAGTACATGTCTCACGAGTTTCAATTCTATTTATCTGAGAATGGGACTGAATACAATTCAAGAATTCTCAAAGCTGACCATCTAATACAAAACCAATTTGGATGCGGAAAAAATTACTCTTTTTTTGAAGATAAAGTAAAACAATCCAATATAAACCCTAAAACCTAATCCCCAAACCCTAGAAACAAGAAGAAGAAATACCAACCAGAAGCAAACAAGGGGATGTACCTGAGACCCGGCGAGGTCTTCAAACTGCTTAACGAAATCCTCCATCATCTCCTCCTTCCCCAAATCGTCCTGAGCTGTGGCAGCCGCAGTCGTGAGCTCCAACCCTCGAACCGCCTCTCGAGTCTGCTGCGTCAGCTTCTCGAGCGCCTCCGACACGTGAGAATCCTTCACGGCCTTCTGCTTCCCTTTCTTCTTACTCTTCAAGTCGGGCAATCCCAAACCCAAACCCTGTACAGGCGGCGGCGGAGTTGCAGTAGAAGGAACAGAAGCCGCAGCAGAAGAAGACTTCTCTCCGTCTTTACCCCTAAGAAACCAAAAAAAATCGAAACTTTACATCAAAAACAGAAGAAGAAGAAGGATGAAGGGTTAGAAAAGGAAATACGCATACCCCAGTGCAGAACCAAGATTGATTTTGCCGAAATCGTCCAAAGCACCTGCAAATATAATCTCAGTTTTTGCTTTCAATTACAGAAAGAGGGAGAGAGAAAGAGAGAGAGGAATATAGAAAGAAAGGGAGAGAAATACTGTCGAGGAGTTCATCAAGATCATCTGAGTGGTCGGCCATGGAGAGAGATGTAGAGTTTTCTCTTGTTTTCTTTGTTTGTAAAAGCTACTGAGAGAAAACTTTGGGGATTGTGAAGTGAGAAGATAAAGAGAGGGATTATTCCTTGCCTAGCCCTTTTGGTGAGGAATCGGTGGAACCGACCACTCTTGTAATAAGAAAGAAACAAGAGAGGGGACAGAGGAGCGAAGGATGCAATCAATCTACATGTAAGCTCGAGCATAAAAAAAGATTCAGGGTATTACTGTCTTTTACAATTTATCTTTTTAATTTAGAGGAAAGTACAATACGTTTTTAACCATTTACACACAATTTCTCTCCATACTCAGCCTAAAAATTTTAAAATTTTTATTTTTCTTTCTATACGCTCAAATTATACCGGGCTAGTTTGGTACTTTACTAATACAATAGAAGTCAAGTAAAGCCTTCATTTTTCAGATAAGATGTCACATCAAATGCATTTTATTCAAAACTTTCCTCATCTTTTTCATATAAAAAGTCAATCAGTCCATAATAAAACCCACAACAAACTCGTTGTTGATTACAAAGTAAAAAAAAATGAGAGAAAATAATCGATATGTTCAGCCCTATGTGACTGAATATAAACTTTTTGTTCAGTCAGATACGGCTGAACAAAATTGATATATTCAGCTATAAGAGGCTGAACATTGGTTAGTTTATTATGGACTAAAAGACCGAACGTTTGCAGCAACGGAAATTAAAAAAGGCTTTACAAGCTTCGAGAAAAGGCGAAAACCAAAATTAACAACACAACAAATCATCTTCTCACTACTACTATGTTTAGAAACTACATTTTGCTTGTTAGTTTACTCATCCATTAGACAAAAATAAAATATTAAGAGTGAGGTTTCACGAAGAAATAATATGTTTGACAATGGTGGGATATGAAGGGAGAGTAGAATGTGATAAATGGAGAGATGATGATGTGAAAGAAAGAATGAGATTGGAAGAAGGGAATGAGAGTGAAGGGATGAATGAGACGATGGAATGGGAGGAACGAGAGTAAAGTGAAGGGAATGATGAAAGTGAAATGGAATTGTGTGCAAAGTGAAATTAGAGTTTTAGGTTTGATAGGTGATTGTCCTTTTTGTAATTTCATATAGTTGTATAAATATAATAAAAAAGTTTTTAAAAATTATGTGTGTAAAGGGTAAAAAACATAGTGTATTTAGAAGCCCTCTTTTAGAGAGCTGCTGATGACCCAAAACTTCTTTTTCCACATCCTTATTCTATGCAGACCACTTAAGTAAAAAAATTACCAAAACTTTTCTCTATACACTCCTTTTCTTTTCAAATTACCCAAACCTCTTCACCCTCAATTTCTCTGTACACCCTCCTTACTCTCACCCGACCCTCTCTCCCTCTCCCTGCTCGCCCCATGTTCTGTCTTTGATGTTTGCAACTGCAACTATGAATGCTATTGTATTGCTACATCACCATCACCAACAAAATCAGGACATGTTTCTTTCTTCTACTTCTTCAGTAGTTCGCGAAATTTAGGGTTAGGGTTTCTAGCAGATAAAGTAGATTCGGTCCGTAGACGGCAATGAAGCACACCTACCCCCACCAGCATCAACCGCAAAGAGGAGCAATCGCTACCCTGTTCGTCATCCTCCTCCCTGTCCTTTGCCCTGCTCTCTTCACTCCGCTTGGCCGTGCCTCCCCCATCGTCTCCCCTTCCCCCTCGCTCTCTCCCCCTATCCTTACCCACCTCTGCCCCCCATTCTCCCTCTCCCTCTTTCTCTCTCCATATCCCACCCTCTCTCCCTCTTTTTATCCCTCTCCCCCTCTGACGGTGTTGCTGGAGCACCGCTAGAGGGGGCAGTGGTGGCTGGGCTAAGTTAGGGGTGGGTGGGTGAGTACAGAGAGAAATAGGGTGTGGTATGAAACTATGAATGATGTCCATTTTGGTAATTTCACACATAGGAATATTATTCTTAAAATAAAGGGATGTGGAAAAAAAGTTTCGAGTGTGGCATTAGCCGCTCTCCTTTTTTAGAGAGTTGCTAATGTCACAAGTACTCAAGCTTCTCTTTCAAAATCCTTTTTTACATGACCAATATATCATTGTGTAAAATCGCCTAAAAGGACATCTATCAGAATCTCTTCCTCCCCAACTTCTTTCGACACTCACTCACCCCCACCCCAGCCACTGCCGGAGGGGAAAAGGGACAGGGAGAAGGAGAGAGGGCAGCGGGTGGAGGGCGGCGGCAAGGAGAGGGAGAGGGAGAGGGAGAGAGAGAGAGGGAGAAAGGGCGGCGGATGCAGGGTGGTGGGTGGAATAAGGGGAGTGCACTGAGAAGGGAAAGAAGGGTATTTTGGGAATAATGGGGGTGTGTAGAGAGATTTTGAAAAGAGAATGGATGTAGAAATAGAAACTTGGGCTGTGGCATTAGCAGCTCACCCTTTTTTATCTGCCCACTGTAAAATTGTTGGTGCAATATCTAGGGCCATGCCATATCGAACTAGTTTTACACAGCCAACTCTGCAGAAAATATTTATACTCCATTGGTTCTGGAGCAAATGTCAGCTTTAAGTGCAGCTGTACGAGTAATATCCCTAAAATTTATAGGATTACACTGAACTCTGAACTCTGAACTCCCTCTAACATTACCGAAATAGACAATGATTGCCCGCTTATGGTGAGTTGGGACCTTAATTGGAGAGTCCTGATAGAAGTCCAATATTTGGGCCTATTTATTGGTTTGGAACTCAGTTGGGTTCGCTAAATTGATGCAAATAGAATAGTGGTCCAGGCTCAGGTCCATGAATTTGTACTCGAGGATATTTGAAGACCAATTCTCAGAGAATTTCATAAAAGAAGACCAATAAGTGAGGACCCAGGTGGCCAATTAAGTGTGACTAATATGAGCCCATCACTGTCCCATCCTCATTTAATCACCACATCATCTGCATAATATACAAGAAATATTAATCAAAGTTTGATAGAGGAACAAAGATGGAGATCACCTCCAAAAGTGAAAATGATTTGGCACACAAAAAGGATACCACATATAAGCAGGCATAATGTGTGTGTGTGTGTATATATATATATATATATATATATATATATATATATAGAGAGAGAGAGAGAGAGAGTTTATCCATTGACCATTGAAAACATAATTATAATGGTCAATGGATAAACTCTCTCTCTCTCTCTCATTATCAAATTAAAGGTCAAAATCTAACGAGAGGTACACAATGGTGGATGAAATGGCCCCATCTTTAGCTAACCAGCTACCACCCCATAAAAATAGCAGTCATCTAAAAAACTATAGCTAAAAGGTCATAGAAATTTTAGGTAAAACTTGCAAAAGTTGCAGAAAATTCAAGCTAGAATGAGAATAACTTGGCCAACTGATTCTCCCAAAAATATCATGATATACTGAAAATAGAGGTGGTCCTGGCTGTACATACATGCAAAGGAATGATCAACAAGATTAATCAGGCTGGGTCTTCCATAGCTAAAATGTGACCTTCCGGGGCCACAACAAGGCCCACAACCATTCACTGGGGCATACAGGATAGGATGGTCAGACTATGTACTAGGGATGGTACCTCAATCCAGCAGCAACAAATTTACCGGTTTGAATGATAAATGGTTTTAAACTCCTGGTGGTTCAATCTAATGGTAAACACCATTTGGATCAGAATGAAACTTGGAGGTATAGCAATTGATGGCCCAATGGAAGTTCAGAATGAACCTTGGAGGTATAGCAATTGATGGTCCTTCCTGTATTATTGGTTATGACTCAATGGACTGGTGATCAATTTGTTACCTGTTATGCCATGAAGAGTAACCTAAAGCCTAACTTTTAGCCCATATATTGGCAGATGCTATAGGTTATGACACTGTGTTGGCATTTGGTAGTTTATTTTATATAAGATGTACATGAATGCCTTTTTATCGCCAAAACCAAGTTCTTTTTTTTTTTTTTTTTTTATAACTTCGCCAAAACCAAGTTAGAAGCAATTATAAAGCACGTCGAGTGCCATTACATGTCTAGACCCAGTCACCCACCATCTACCAGCTCCTTGGATAAACAGGTTTAAAAAGTCAAGGCCACAATTAAAATCATATCTTATCTGAACTACTAAAATAATAAATAGGTATAAAATGTCTTATTTCTCAGGCTACAGGTGCTCCAATTCAGGATGGTTTCATTTATAATTTTCTAAATTATGCAGCTCCAATATATATATATATATATATAAGGGGCGTTTTTAAAATGGGGGATTTTTTAGAATTTCCCGTGTATATATAAATATATATATATTCCGAAATCATGAAACTGTGATCTGCTGAATCATTTCACACCTTGCAAATAACTGAATAATTCTAAAATATAGGACATACCTCGCTGGCAATAAGCACGCGTCCTTTAACCATGGTTACAACTGACCTTACCAGCGTGGACATGTTGAGAACAATAGTTTCAGAAACCCCTGCAAAGAAGCAAGAATACCAAGCCAAAACAGTTAAAACGACCTTGACAAACTCCCTCCATCGTTTTCATCAGAACACTAATAGAACTCTCAAAAACATCTGCCGAGCATTCCAGAAGCTTGATGGCCAAACAGAGTACAAACGTTAATGATGATGGTGTTAAAGGCATCTGCTTAATAAAAGACATCCTCAAGAAAGAAGCGCTTAAAAGATCAGAAACAGCCTCAATAAGAACAACTGAAGCTTGGTCTTGCTAAAGAGGTGCTGGGAGATCAAATCTTGTTGTCGAGAATTTGTACTTATCCACCTTGACATTTGATTTGACCCTTTGATAAAGCCATTCTCCTAGGAATTCCATTGAAAACTGCCTAACAGGTCCTAACCCATCAGATCAAAATTTAAACTAAGCCATCACAATTAACCAGGTTTAGTCCACAGGTGGAACATCATTTTTATTCCTTCAACAAAAAGGCCCCTCTTCACCAAGCAGCTAGTGTAATTCTAATCCTAGTCCCCATTTTTTATTTTTTGGGAGACCTATGTTATGGTCTCCTTAAAAGATATCAGTTGTTGAACTTCATAAAGAGCAGAAAGAAGCTCAAACCCTATGCTATAGAGCAACAAAAGGGTGATGAAGAAAGCCATAATTGTGAAAGGTCACCAGCCTTCTGGTCTTGACTCTCGACCTATTTTTATTGGTCACATGACAACCTTGCGGTTGCGACAATGAGTGCCTTCCAACTGTGCATTGGGCTCCTATGAGCCTTGATGGCCTTTATGATAGCAGAAATTAATGACAGCCTGGAAGTGCATAACAAACAGAAGGAGATGGTTGACAAGTTGACATCTTGCAAGTATTACATAGAAGTCCTGGTACAGTGCAAGACCTAAATCATTCAAAAATTCCTCATTCTGTTTTGGAAAGATAATCCACGTGAATACATAGAAACTGAAGCTTTGCAAAAATATACCACTCTTGTTATCACCACCCCCAGCAAAGAACCAGCTTTCGCCTACTGTTGCACCAGCATGTCCAGCTCGTGCAGTGGGAACGTCTCCCTGCTGTTTTGGTCTAGACCATTCCATCTGCAACAAATCAATACATGTTATATAAAAACTAATAAATCACAAAAAATTTGCAAAAAGAAACATACTTGATGAAGTACTCTTACACTTTTAAAACATGTAGCATGTGAGCCTCCACCAAAGATCAGTAGGTATCGCTTTGCATGTACTGCAGCAACATTGTCAGTCCTTGGAGAAGGTGGCAACCCCCTACAGAATAATGAAGAGCAGTGCAATAAGATTCAAATGATATACACAGTGGGTATCGAAAGGGGAACTAATAAGACAAATCTTTTTCTCAAAGTACAAAAAAATGTCAATATGATTGACTTCAAATTGAGGAGACATCTTCTGATGAGTTAATATCAACATGGGAATTAACTACAAAAAGTAACTCAAGCTTTTTCCCTCAGCATTTCATTGGAAATAAGAAAGTGGTTTTTGGGTAACAGCAGAGGGGAGCATGCAGAGAACACAGTCATCTATTTACACAATGAAACGACATGGGATCATGCTACAACTAATCAACAGAACCAGTGCAGATGCACCACTCCAAACATTTTAAAGAACTAAGTGATTTTAACAACAGCAGCAGCAATTATGATCCAGAAAAAGAATGAAAAAAAAAAAATTGTCAGTTAGCCTCTTACACGGCATCAATTTCATCCCAGGTCATTGTTTCCAGGGCAAGAATGTGTAGATCATTTAGGAGAGACCTCTTTGCATCTTCACCTCCATACATGACTAAACTCGTTCCAACAAGGGTCACCATCTGGCCTCCACGTGAGACCTACCCAAAAAGTGGAAAATCAATAAGAATACAATGAGCATTTCTGATCCAGGACAGAGAAGCTTCCAACAAAACAAAACAAAAATGCAACTAATATCTGAACATGAAGGCCATTATTTTTAGTCAATAGAAGATAAACAAAATGCATCAAGATGCTTCCACAATATTTAAACAGCCTTCCACATGTGAGTTAAAATACTTCTACGGATTAAGAAAATCAAGATTTCAAACTTAAAACAAGGTTTTAATAACAATTTTGAATTAGAGGGTTTTTTTGTAACATAGGATACGAGGATCTTCCAAAATAAAATAAATCTGCAAAAAGGACTATGCAAAGACAATACAGAAAATCAGTGCAAAAGAAAATTTACTACTGAATGTCTTGGTCAAAGAGAGAAGTCCATACTCATGTAAAATAACAGAAAACCATGAAAATTTTTATTTCCAGAAGAGATAATAGAAGTTGGACCAATGAAGAAAACAAAGGCACTTTATGATGTTCCAACAAGTAACAACAGACAAAAAGAGAGCTATAAGAAGCAACAATAATAATAATGATAGATTTTCTTTAGCTTTCAAACCTAAGCTGAAATCTTACCACATTTTCATAACTGAATCAAGAAAGATGGTTTGTATAGTGTATGGAAGTACAATCATTAGATGAGTTCTCATCCTAAAATAAGAAAATTTTAACCATTTGTCCAAATAAAAGATGGTTCTCATCTAAGGCAGAAATAAGCATTATGTTTTTGTTTTTCTGAAAAAAGAAGTACAAACCGGTATCTTCCCATTAGTTTTTAACTTTGACCAAGTCCAAGTTTGCTTATCAAATTCCAGCACTGTCATGAGAGTAAGAGAAGAAAAAGGGTTACAGAAATTTACAATACAGATGACTAAGTGTACTTAAAGAAAAAGGAATGTATTAAGTGAAATGACTTCAACCTGTAACAGATTCAGAGGGATCTTTTGTATGTCCAGCAACACAAAGAAGATTATCTTTCCATAAGATCTGGATGAAAAGAATGGGTAAAGTAAGCTCAAGTTGAAATTAGCAATGATATGATGCACAAACATGAACAAAAGTCTTTATTTACTACACTTAGTAAAGTGTAGAACTAAAGCCATTCCAAAGATTCCAGATATTATAAGCAAAAACTTATTGTCCTTACCAAGGAATGATCAGCACATGCAGCCAAGCAAATCGGTGAAGGTGATTCTAGAGTCTCAAGAGCCGCTTTCGTGACCTTGGACCATGTTGAAGCCTTTAGATCCAGAATCTGAAAATTTCAGAAAGGAAGTGTATAGGACTTAAATGTATAGTGAAGATTAGTAATTATAAGTAACAGTTGAAAAACAGACAAGAACCTGTAGCACAGTTGGAACATGCTCATTGTCTCAACCGAAAGGTTGCAGGTTCAAGTCATGTTACCATTCATACTTATACACATACACATACTGAATAATATCATAGGACAAAGAAGTGGAGAACATAAATCTAACAGTTTAAACTAACATAAACTTTATATCTGAAAATATTTTTTAAAATAAAATTACTCCTGAAATATGGTTGTATGATATAGCAATTAAAAAGATATAGTGTATAAAATATTTAAAGATATTATAATTAAAATAAGTTATAAGACAACATACGTCATTAAGGTAACGACCATTGTGATTTCCACCAAAAATGTACATTTTTTCTTGGACGATTGCTGCTCCATGCTGCAAAGATTGACAAGACTCAACACAGAACTAACCTTTTTTTTTAAAGGTATTAATATAGAAGTCGTGCGTGTGTGCGGTGCTTGTGCATATATGTAAGTGGGAGGAGGTAGGTGTCTTTACCATAGGAGACCTTGTGTTTTACGGTAGGAGACTTTGTTCTCCTATGCTCTGGGAGAACAAAATTCCAGTGTTTTAAGATACACTTCCGTAGAGTGGAATCAGTTTCTTTAGGAGCACGGTCACGAAAGGTACAAGACCTGAAGTAGCAGTGAGCACAACACTGGACCCAAAAATGACTTGGGTTTTTCAGAAACAGCCACATCATATGACAGAAAATTGCCTGAGCATATGAGGATGCAACAGTAGGTGGGTGTCAGTGCCATGCTCATTGCTAGCAAATATGAAGAAATTTAGGGACCAGAGATCAATGACTTCATCTGCATAACAGACATGACATACACTAGAGAAGGGATACTAAGAAAGGAGAAGAGCATTCTGAATGAGCTTGAATGGAGCTTAACAGCTCCCAAGCCATATGTTTTCCTTGTGCGGTGTCTCAAGGCAGCTAAGTCAGACCAAGAGATGGAAGACATGGTAAAACGCTCAGGCACCACACAGTTCACTGAGACCCAGATTAAGGATTTCTCTGAAGCTGTTGTTGAGCTTCCATTCATCTGCAGCACAGAGTAAACTGAAGGTGGTATACAGAAAATATTCGAGTCCTGACCGTCGGGCCACTGCGCTACTTCCTCCTGCCAATATGTCAGAGGAGTCTAAGAAGCCCGCTGCCATCTGATTTGATGCATTTTACACTTATGTACAGCCACAGACAAGCTGACTTGTGAGGGTGGTGCTTTAGGTGGTTTTATTTTTTATTGAGGCAATAATCATCTATTTGATGATGGGTTTTGGTGTGACGTGCGTGTTTTTTTTTTTTTACATGAGAGTATTAGGCCATTTATTATGCAGAGGTGGTTGATGAGTTCATTTGTCTGCCCCTAAAATTTCAATGAATCAGATGATTCTTTTCCGTATAAGGTCCCAATACCCATCAATGGTCCAGTCCCCAATTTTTTCTTTGGGCAGGAATGGATTGTGTGCCTGGGCATTCATTTTTTACACTAAAATGCTCTATCAACCACAATTGCCATGGTTTGACCTTGTTCAAGATGCCATTGTACTAACTCCAAAGGTTTGTCCGTCTCTTGATTTAACAGCCTCTCAAGCAAAAAAATTGAAAAAAGAAGCGTTAAAAGTTTAATGAGGTTCAATCCATTGATATAAATGTTTGGTTAACACATGATTAGCACACAACAAAGCCTACAATGATTCATGCTTTTTGGGTTTTTCCCTTTTAGGCAAAGTAAAAATATACTTACTTCTACTTCGCTAAATCCACTACTGATCTCGGCAGAGAATTGATCCCTGCAAAAGAGAAAATGAAACGTTCAAATAAAAATAAAATCTTGTAGCATCTCTAAATTTAAAATTTTGGTTAAAGTTTAAACCTGGAAGCATGGACAAAAACATCATGGAAAATCACCCGAGGATACCGATATGAGCATGAAGGCAAGAAAAACCAACCATACAATGGTTCTTTGTCTGTTCATAATAAAACCCCATACTGCTGCACCAAAATTCATCAGCCACGGAGTGTTTATTACAAACTTTCGGATGTCATCAGCGTCTTTAATCCACTTCACCATTTTTTTTGCGTACTCCAGAACATAATGCAGATTTGCCCCAACCTCACCAGTGTAATACACACAGGCACAGATAAATCCCCATACCTTGTGAATGGAATTCTTGCCTATGGTCTCTATATGAGCCCACTGCAATGGAGGTGGTGTCAGTGATGATGGAGGTGGTGAGCTATTAAGAAAAACAGGGTGGACGATTGTGGCATTCCAGTATGGGTGGGGGCTTAGCAAGGGAATCAAGGACGATCGTGTATTCAAGTATGTGGGTGGGGGCTTGGGAAGGGAATCAACTGGCTCATATCAAGATTATTTCGAATGATCCCACAAACAATAAACGGCACCAGATAGATCATTTTATCCCCAATCATCAATGTAAGAAAAAATGCTATCCAGTAGAGTAGAAAGCCAAGAAGGCGTTGCAGAGGAGTCATCTGAAGCTCTCAATCGAATCCTTCCCTAGCTTCAGATGACTCCTCTGCAACGCCTTCTTGGCTTTCTACTCTACTGGATAGCATTTTTTCTTACATTGATGATTGGGGATAAGATGATCTAACATGGAGGGGACCGAAAAGGATTGAGGATTGAGGATTGAGGATTGAGCAGCTAGGGCAGTTTCCGTTTCACTTTAGTGAATCTGTCCTGCTGTGTCTTGCCCTAACTCCTAACTACAAACCTGTTTGGTGTAGAGTTGAGTGAGGTTATTTTGAAGAAATAATAAAATATAAATAAATAATATTGGTATTTTATTTTTAGTTATTTTTAGTTGACTTCTTTTATTAAAAAGTGGAGTTTTTTTGTATTTTAGTGAGTAAATGAGGTTACTTTTTTTATTTTTTTGGAAAAAATCTGGTGGGAAATTTAATGTAAAGTGCTTTTGGTGGGATTTTTTTTTTTAGAATGGGGTTTCACCTTACTTGACTCTACAAGTAAGGTGCCCAAACAGGAAGGGAAGACTGGCGGAAACATAGGCAGCGATCTCATCGTATGGGCCGGGCCGGCCCAAGCCCAATCCGCTTTGGACTTGTTTAGGGTACGTTTGGTAACAAGAATGGAATCCTCTGGATCTATCCAGAGGATTGCTAAACTCTTCTTATACTATGAACTCCTCCATGTGGAATTTCTTAGAAAGAAAATCCACGGCGATCCATGCTTTGTAAATAATGGAGAATTATGGATTTGTATATATTACATCCAAAGGTTACAATTTTTTTTGCCTTTTTCTCGTAATCCGCCATGAATCAGATCCTAAAATTTGAACCCCATGCCAAATCATGCCTTTCAGAGATGATGGATGGTTTAGATTTTCATTGTGGGTCCCACAAATTTTAAATTTTATTTTTTAAGTTGTGGACAGTTTTGTCAATATCTCAATTAGTATAACGAATCAACGGTTGAAAATTGGTATACTGGCCGTTTTGAATTTTCTAAAAATGATGGAGGGTTCGGATCGTTATTTTGGGCCCCATAACATAAGTTTCCAAAGCCCATAAAGTTTCCAGTCTATTACCACCTGTGTGTGCTCTTGAAACTGTCAGAAAACGTTACATTTTGGGGTGATCTATGGTCATTACATTTTTTACATTTTTCTCACTGTCTATGATGAATTATGATTCCATATTTCACCCCATGGCCGTTTTATGCCTTCTTAACAAACTGGACGGTTCCGATTGCACATATATGGCCCACAAAAATCCAGATCTTATGATCCAACGTTTTGAAGTGTTTTACAAATATCTGACAATTTACAAAACATCAACGGCTGAAACTTCATTAAATAGCCATTATTTATCGTTTTAATGTAATGAACAGTTTGGTTTGTCAGTATGGGACCCAAACGTAGGTTTTCAAACAAAAAATGGATAACCCCATAGTTAGCTTCATTTGCATTGTTCATCCGCGTTTCTGCTAACGCGCGGATTTGCGGAATTTCAGTGGGAGTGGTCCGACTGGCAAATTCGTTGCTTGCGAGGATTATTGAGGTATTTTGAGAAATCACCTCATATGGTCAAATTTGTTACCAACAGTGGATTTTCTGCGATCGTGAAGAAAATAGGCGAGGATTCCACTGTGTGGATCGTTGCCAAACGTGCCCAAGGATTGGGATCCTCTTTCCGTTGACTTTCTAAAATATAGCTTGCGGAAGAAACCATGTATTGAAATCACCCATTGCCTTTGATGAGTGTCATTCACCATTAGACAAAACCACAGCTTCAAAGGACAGTGTACGTGAATCAACATCAAAAAGGTGTTTCGAACCCAACAAAATAATTCCCTGGCCTGTTTGGATAAATGAGGAGTGAAGTGAAATGAAGTGGATTTCATATATGAAGTGGAGTGAAGATAAGTAGGTTGAAGTTAAAGTATAGTACTTCCCTTCACTCCATTTGGATGCTTATTTTGAAGTTAAGGTTTGGAATATAATCCATTTTTACTCAAGAAAATGGAAGTATTTAGAGTTGAAGTGAAATGGAGTACATGTGGCTCATAACATTACTTCATCTATAGGGTCAGACTCATCTAAACGGGGTAAAGTTGAAATTTTAGACTGTTATAGCCCATTTAACTTCACTCTACTCTACTTTTTGCCTATCCAAACAGACCTTTAAGTACAATTTCACTCCACACTCGGCTTAAGAAATTTAAAATTTTGGTATTTCTTTCTACACACTCAAATCATACCTAATATAGCCTTATCTCTTTTTTCTTTACACACAAGACACAACTTACCACCATCACTTGAAGCCCTCTTTCCAATGGATAAAAACCCTCGTCCTCCTTTTCTTCTTCCTCCTCTCTATCTGTTATATGGTGAGTGTACGTACCCAAGATCATCATCTTCTTCGTCTCCTCCTCTATATATTTTTTCCAGCTATCATTACCATTTTCTCTTACCCCCTTTCAATCAAGTAATGTTTGCTACATTTTCTCCATTTGTTGTTCATCTTTGAACGTGTATTTGAGCTTCATCATAGATAGGGTCATCATAGACATCTATGATTCACCATGTCTAATCAGGACTTTAGTACTTACAATCAGTCTACAATAAAACTCACAACAAACTCATCGTTGATTACTAAGTAAAGGAAAATGAGAGAAAAGAATCAATATGTTCAGCCAGATACGGCTGAACAAAATTGATATGTTCAGCTATAAGAGGCTGAACATTTGTTAGTTTATTATGCACTGATAATCCGAACGTTTCGAGGCAACAAAAATTAAAAAAGGGTTTACAATCTTTGAGAAAAGGCAAAAACCAAAATTAACAACATAACAACTCATCTTCTCACTGCTATTATGTTCAGAAACTACATTTTGCTTGTTAGTTTACTCATCCATTAAACAAAAATATAATATTAAGAGTGAGGTTTCACTAAGAAATAATATGTTTGATAATGATGGGATACGAAGGGAGAGTAGAATGTGATAAATGGAAAGATGATGATGTGAAAGAAAGAATGAGATTGGAAGAAGAAGGGAATGAGAGTGAAGGGATGAATGAGACGGTGGAATGGGAGGAACAAGAGTAAAGTGAAGGGAATGATGAAAGTGAAATGGGATTGTGTGCAAAGAGAAATTAGAGTTTTAGGTTTGATAGGTGATTGTCCTTTTTGGTAATTGCATATAGGGATATAAATATAATAAAAAAGTTTTTAAAAATTATGTGTGTAAAGGGTAAAAAACGTAGTATATTTAGAAGCCCTCTTTTAGAGAGCTGCTGATGACCCAAAACTTCTTTTCCACGTCTTTATTCTCTGCACACCACTTAAGTAAAAAAATTACCAAAACTTTTCTCTATACACTCCTTTTCTTTTCAAATTACCCAAACCTCTTCCCCCTCAATTTCCTTGTACACCCCCTTACTCTCACCTGACCATCTCTCCCTCTCCCAGGCTGCCCCATGTTCTGTCTTTGATGTCTGCAACTGCAACTATGAATGCTATTGTATTACTACATCATTATCATTGACGGAATCAAGATAGGTTTCTTCCTTCTACTTCTTCGGTAGTTCTCGAATTTTAGGGTTAGGGTTTCTTGCAGAGAAACTAGATCTGGTTCGTCGACGGCAATGAAGCACACCTACTCCCACCAGCATCAGCCGCAAAAAGGAGCGATCATTATCCAGTTCGTCATCCTTCTCCCTGTCCTCTGCCCTGCTATCTTCGCTTCGCTCGGCCGTGCCTCCCCCATCATCCCCCCCTCCCCCTCTCCCTCCCCCCCTCCCCCAATCCTTGCCCACCTATGCCCCCCATTCTCCCTCTTTCTCTCTCTATACCTACCCTCTCTCCTCATTTTTATCCCTCTCCCCCTCCGGCGGTGCTCCGAAGGGGGCAGTCGTGGCTGGGCTGGGTTGGGCGTGGGTGAGTATAGAGAGAAATTGGGTGCGGTATGAAACTATGAATGATGTCCATTTTGGTAATTTTACACATGGGGTATATTAGTCTTAAAATGAAGGGATGTGGAAATGAAGTTTCGGGTGTGGCATTAGCCGCTCTCTTTTTTTAGAGAGTTGCTAATGTCATAAGTACCCAAGCTTCTCTTTCAACATCCTTTTTTACATGACCAATATATCCCTGTGTAAAATCGCCTAAAAGAACATCTATCAGAATCTCTTCCTCCCAACTTCTTTCAACACTCACTCACCCCCACCCCAGCCACTGCTGGAGGGCAAAAGGGACGGGGAGAAGGAGAGAGGGCGGCGGCAAGGAGAGGGAGAGGGAGAAAGGGCGGCGGATGCAAGGTGGAGGGTGGAATAAGAGGAGTGCACTGAGAAGGGAGAGAAGGGTATTTTGGGAATAATGGGGGTGTGTAGAGAGAGATTTTGGAAAGAGAATGGATGTGGAAATAGAAACTTGGGCTGTGGCATTAGCAGCTCACCCTTTTTTATCTGCCCACTGTAATATTGTTGGTGCAATATCTAGGGCCATGCCATATCGAACCATTTTTACACAACCAACTCTGCATAAAATATTTATAATCCATCTGTTCTGGGGCAAATGTCAACTTTAAGTGTAGCTGTACGAGCAATATCCCTAAAATTTATATAATTACACTGAACTTTGAACTCCCTCTAACATTACCGAAATAGACAATGATTGCCCGCTTATGGTAAGTTGGGACCTTAATTGGAGAGTCCGGATAGAAGTCCAATATTTGGGCCTATTTATTGGTTTGGAACTCAGTTGGGTTCACTAAATTGATGCAAATAGAATAGTGGTCCAGGCTCAGGTCCATGAATTTGCACTCGAGGATATTTGAAGACCAATTCTCAGAGAATTTCATAAAAGAAGACCAATAAGTGAGGACCCAGGTGGCCAATTAAGTGTGACTAATATGAGCCCATTTGAGGCCCATGGGCTAGCCCTTCTGTCGGTCTTGACTCTTGGGTCTTGGACTTTAGTTTGTGAAGTGTGTAAACTGTAAACCCATTAAAAGTCATATGAAAAACATAACTAATACTTCGAAATTATCTTCTTTTTTTTTTTTTTTTTGCTAACGGAGGGTTCCCAACCCATTGGGTTGGACTATTCCCTCCGAGCCCAGAGAGAAGCCGGGTAAAACCCCTGTGGCCCCTAGGTGGTAGCACAAGTAAACTCAACATTCGGCTCCTGAAGAGGAGGGAACCGGGGGTCGATACCAAGACCTCTAGCTTCGGAAGAGGGAGGAACCGTGGTCCTGACCACTCGATCAACCCCTTGGGGTGAGAAATATTGTCAAAAAAAATGGTCGAAATTATCTCAATACCTTGAAAATCGATACAGCAAACGTGACAGTTATTTATAGAGAATGTCATGATACTAAGGTGAGAAATATTGTCAAAAAAATGGGAAGCCCACAATATTGCTTTTGAGTTTTCGCAACATTTTACCATGAATCTGTGTACTTCTGACTGTAAAAATTTTCAGAGTATGTTAAAGATTTCCTGTTTTCAGTTAATTTAATTTGTAAAATAATTCCATGTTGTTGACCACATGCAGACGTCTGTGTGCCAATGCTACCACTTTCTGGTGACTGACATGGGGGGGGGGGGGCATCTTTTGCTGAAACTACTTCATCTGTATTACTTCATGAAAATGCCATTCTCCAAATTTCATTCTAACATGAGCAAGGTGCACCGTTGAATTGATTAATGTTTATAAAAACAATAGTTTTAACTCAATAGTTAAATCTTTACCAAAAAAAACTCAATAGTTGAAATACATTTTCATGCCTTGATCATCTAACCCGGATATGGCTAACATTGCAATTTAAATATTCACGATGCATTAAAAAAATTCATAGTTTTACAAGGAAAGCAAAAGAAAATAAAAGGTTATAAGTACATGTTTATGTAATCCAAGAGCTAGTGGCATAGAAAGAAAAAAGAAGAATTAGAGTAGAAAGGGAATGATGGAATTTGATGAAAATTGGACTTTCTCAAAAAAATGAAAAAAATGAAAAGAAGATAAGTGAAGACTAGAAAAATGGTTTTGATAAAGAAATAAAGTAGATCGCTGCATCACATAGGAGTAGAGAGAGAACACACAAGTTTTTGAAGAAAAAAAAATGCAATATAACTACCTGTCCAAATTACAATCAAAATTGAATCCTGTATAATGAGAACCCCTCGTAAAGACCCAAAACAAAAACAATAGTTGTTTTGAGTCCTGCTTGGAGACTGGGCGCAATTGATCCTCTAAATGTACAGTGTTAATACATCTGACTGGTGTTACTTAGATGCAATCAGACCACAGATATCTCCAGCTTCACAAGTCAACAATATTCCCCCATGGACACGGCAGAGAAATGGTCTGGATAGACCACTAGTGAGCCCCCACAATGGATCTGATGGCCATAATAAAAACAGGCACTCAACTACATTCACAGCCAACACTTATCCCCATTAGTTGATGATCTAATTCTGAACCCTAATAAACATAAAACTGAATAACCAGTATCAAAATATTTCTTCAGTCAAACTGGGCATATTTGTGCCACTCATTGGGAATGGGCTTTTTGCAGAAACACGGAAAGGTTGCGTTTTTTTTTTTCCACATGCACCAAACGTGGAACTTTCAGCATTGCGGAAAAGCATTTCTGATTTCCATGCCTACAGAAATATCAATTGCACAAATATGCCCTAAAAATGCACTTTCCCTCTTTTCTTTTCTGCTGTTTTGGCTACTCAAGAAAACACGTCCTGACCAGTTGAGCAACACCCAAGGGACAAATGAGCTAAACACGAACACCCGCTTCCCAAAAGCAAGGTCATTCAGATATTCCACTAAGATAACAAATACTTAACTATCATCATGAATTAAAATGTTTCCAACATTGAATAAAAAATTCAAAAACGTTGAGGACGCTTAAGTACCTGCATGTCTAAACTTGTACCTAAAAAATCATCTTCAAATAGGTAAAACAGCCAAAAACATTGATGCTGTGAAAATATGCTTATGCATGGCGCATGCCACGATCTACAGTCGGTTCATCATTTCTAGAACCATTCTATGCAGCTTTGACATCAAGGCCCCGGTAAGACAACAGTATCAGCATAGGATACTCCATATTCTGGAACATACCCCACTCCTGAAATTGGGTTTTCCCATGTTGGGACTGGATTATATTGGGTTGCAACTGTCACAGCTGTCCCCTCAGGTCTTGGAGTAATTTCTTGCCCTTGATATTCTAGCCCATATTGAACTTGGGTCCCCAAAACTGCTTGTTGAGCTTGATGATTCCCATTGTTGCCAGCTGCTGGCCCTTGAGGATTGAAGCTCATTCCTTGGACATGAGGCATGTAAAAAGAGTGTGGGCCCATGGCCCCATAACCACCTTGTGGGACTGGAAACCGTTTAGCCCGAGATGTATGCTTTTTACCTGCCAAATGAACTTCAAACACAGCCTGGGTATCGCACGTAACATTACACAAAGCACAGTACCTAGACAGCTGCTCCTTGGGAGCCTCTGAGTTGTGTGCCGCTTCTGACAGTCTCAAATGCTTCCCACCCCGTCCAAACTTCCTCTTCTGCTTTGGAGGGTACCCCCAGCTTTCCATCGCCCGCTTCCTTCCTGGTGCTTCAGTAGAGTCCACATTTGCAACCTCAGGTTGTTCTGCTGTCTGGTTTTGTTGTTGGATATCCATTTTGTTTTCATCCATACCAGCTACAGCAAGAGAGCTTTCCAGGGCAGAATCCTTTGGCTCCAAGGCAGTCTTGTTCTCATCAATCCCATGAATATTCTCAGGTTGCACTGTAGCCACTTGTGATTCAGACTGGGCTTTTTTCAACTTCTGCAGCTCTTCGTATCTCTGCAAGGTTTTCTTATGTCGTTTTCCATTTTTGTGCTGCTCGAGGATTTCCAGGGTGTTGCATTCAACCATACAGATCTCACACCAGAAGACCTGGGGAGGTTGTCGTGGTGCCTTAGACGGTTTTGAAGCAGGTGCTGCAGCTGGTGCTGGGAGTGATGGTGACGATTGTTCAACAGCAGATATAGGTCCTGGGTGCTGTGATGTTGATGATGCAGCTGCAGCTGCAGCTGTAGCATGCGGTGGAAACCGCCGCCCGCCACCCCTAGCCATGCGTCCTCTTCCTCGGAAAGGGAAACCACCATCTGGTCTTGCTGGGGGCCAGTAGCCAAATCTGCCCCCACCCCAGTATGGCCCACCACCTCTTCTGCCCCCCCTCCTGTATGAAGGTCTGCCAGCCTACAGAACAGCTCCAAAATTATCATTAAGAACTTAAAAAGATAGAAGAGTAACATGTGTTTGCCAAATGACAGGCACTATCAATAAAAAACTAAATGGAATCTAAAAAAAAACCTTGTACAAAATGCAGAAAAAAACCAATTAATGGCAGCCACTGAATCCAATGGTGCCACATGCAAACTGCTCCATGTAGACATATCTTAATTTTCTTAAAAGAGAATTAGTGGTTGCATTAAAAAAATGCTATTTCTGAAGAAAAAAAATACATTAAGATATACATAATTTTTACTATAAATAAAACAAATTGCAAATACAGACAAAACCCAGTTTCAACATGCTGAAGTTTCAGAGACAGAAAAATTATGAGGATTTAGGAGACAGATCCAATCAATAGCAATAAACGTCCTTTAAGACATCTATAAATGTTGCAATGCAATCATATGGACAGAGGTATGCCCGTCTCCTGACGGTAATAAGGGCTTGACAACAATAATTTCATCAATCATGGTTGGGTATTCATTTCCTGTAAGCTGGAGATGTAGATGAGACGTTGCTTTTCAAGGGGATTTGAATTTCTAGGGTGATGGCTGGGTATTAATTTCCTATCTCCTCTTGATTCATTTTCCATCAAGGAGGGATCATTTTAATGGTCCATATTCACCGTTGTTTCTTCAATGGACCACTTTTAGGAAATTAAAGACAAAATATTCCTAGTAGTTCAGATACATGAAACAAACGGGCCCTAAATGTTATGCAAGTTTTACTGAGATAGTGACTAAATATAACATATGCAAATGTAATCATCAACCTTCAGCATAAATCCATGGAATTCAGACATTTATATGGTGTTTTCTTGGTTTAAGAAATAGGTAACAACTATGCCAGAAACCCATATAGACCAGCCCGCCTGGCCCAGCCCATTACCAGCCTTAAAAAGAATAGCTCATAGGTTACGTAGTAACAATGGTCATGCAGCAGCACCAATATTTCACGAGAGACAAACTCATGGGCCACATATGGGACTCATGGAAGTCTAGAGATTTTCTTATTTTTTAAGTTTCTATTTTAATTGAAGAGTTGTAACTAGGAAGGATTTTTAATTTCTGTAGGATTTCCTATTGTAGGGACTTGGTCCGGGCAGCACCCTTAACCATGGGGTGTAGCGCGTCAACCACGGGCTTTCAACGGTGAGTCTCCGCTATTCCCACATCGGAAATATCCAAGTCCTGACCGTGAGCTTATAAGTCAAACCCCGTATTAACTCAACATGACGCTTTTTAAAGCCGTGCATCCCGGATCCCATAAGAACTCCGGAGTTAAGTGTGCTCGCATGGGAGCAGTATTGGGATGTGTGACCGCCTGGGAAGTCCTTGTGCGCACACGTGCACCAAAGCGATCAATATCATGCTGAGTTGGACGGGGCTATGACAATTGGTATCAAAGCCGAGGATGACTCTATTTCCGATGGGGGAGAGTGTGAGTACTTAATCTGGGCGGCACCCTTAACCATAGGGCACATCGTGTCAACTAGAGATGTCAAATGGGCCGGCCCGGGCGCCCGCCAGTCAACCGGCAGTGGAGGCTGGGCCCGGGCCCGCCAGGCATGTGGGCTGCCCTCTGTGGCCCGCTAGGCACGGCCCGCCCAAAAGTGACTTTTTAAAATAAATTGTCCATTTCCCCCCCCCCCCCAAACAGCCATAAAACGATCATATAAGGGGTATTTTGTGCCCTTTTCAGTTTTACAAAATCTATAATACTCTAACCCTCCTATTCTTTTTCTAAATTTATTAGTGTTATTTATACTACTCTAAGTCTCTAACCCTCGAATATTTCTACATAAGAAGTGTATATCGTGACAAATTGCCTAAAAGGCCATGCTCAAGCTTGAGCACACACATTTTTCGTGATCTTGGTTTTTTTTTTTTTCTTTCTTTTTTTGCTAAGAGACTCTCCAGGCTGGACAAATCCCTTCGGACCTAAAGAGAAGCCGAGTAAAACCCCGACCCTCAAGTGATAGGACTAGTGGACTCAACCTTTATCATGATGACCTTGTTGAATTTTATTTCTTGGTGCCCAGTGGTGGTGCCCTTTGACTCATGGAAGGAGATCTAATCTAGGTGTAGGAGTCTATCAGACAAAATTAGATACACTATTGGAGTTTCTTGCTCCTGATTTCTAATTTTCTATCATCAGTGTTGTGGGAACCTCCCTGGAAGATGCAGAAATATTTAATACTATTACTACAATTGGCCCTTTACAGAAAAGAGAAAAGGTACCTTTTGGTATCTTCTCCCTTTCTAGACACCTCTTGCTAGTCATTGGTCTTTTTATATGATTATAATTTTGAAAGGCTTGCCGGCTGTGTTGGGTATTAGTGTTATTTCTAAAAAAATGGAAAAAAAAATAACAGGCATGCTGGCCCGCCCCGCTCCAGCCCGCCCCATGGTGGGTCGGGCCGGGTGTGTGACATCTCTAGTGTCAACCACGAGCTTCCAACGGTGAGTCTCCGCTATTCCCACATCGGAAATATCCAAGTCCTTACCCTGGGCTTATAAGTCAAACCCTGTATTAAATCAACATGGCGCGTTTTAAAGCCGTGCGATCCCAGATCCCATAAAAACGTTGTAGTTAAGCGCGCTCACGCGGTAGAAGTACTGAGATGGGCGACCGCCTGGGAAGTCCTCACGTGCGCATGTGGGCCAAATCGGACAATATCATGCTGAGTTGGGCAGGGTTGTGACACCTATTTAGTTTCCTAGTTTGATTAGGAGTAAGAGTATTAGCCCCTAAGTATCTTTTGCTATTTATATGGCATTGTAGAGATCATAATCTCAAGAGTTTGAGTTTAATATAATTTTCCCCTTAGGGGTTTCTCGCTGGAGACTGGTCTTCGTCATGTGATTATTTCTTGGGAAATCCATCATTGTGCTGTGGCAACTATGATCCAAATCCTAACCCTAGGATTTGCATCAAATGGTAAGATAACAACAAGAACATGTCTATACAACTTTCACCTGGTAAGATCTTAAATAGATAATTAAAAAAAAAAATAGAAAAACAACAACAACAACAAACATCCAAACAAAAAAACAAAACAAATGTCATGACTATCACTTAGCAAAAAATATGTCCCAAATATAAAATTAATAAGACAATAGAACTAGCACAAGAACCTGTGGCACAGTGGAAGGTGCTCACTATTGCAATCTGAAGTTGTGGACTCAAGTCATGTTACCAATAAAAAAAAAAGACAATAGTAACAACCAAGAACTAGTAACTTCTAAGATTTCTATGGATAACCGAAACTAGTAGATGCAATTTTACTATTACTGGCAATAAGAAGGCATTTAACTCATCTGGACAAATTGCCCAGCGTCTAAAACTGTTCTCATCCAGTTTTAGCCGAACCCATCAAATCACACAGTAACTAAATCAAAACATACGCTTATACTGGGTGGGTAACTTGGTATGTTCTCTAACCTACCCAACTCAACATGATCTCAGCTATTTATAATTCTTATGATGGTAAGCCTTAACCCTGTTAAACATTCGAACATATAAAATCTACAAGATACACAAGACAATGTAAATAATGACTTCTAGTTAATTAACTTAACTGTCAAAAAATTAGACTTGAAAGACGTCTCCATTTGAATTTCCAAATAAAAAGAGAAAAATGTCGCCCTTTCTTCAACAGGAAATAGAGAAAGGGGTTGATAATCTGTTTATGGGTGCTGTCGATGGTAGGACAACATGATTTAGGAGACCAGCAAAGGGTGTTCATATATCTGAAGATAATCATGGTTTTGGTGAGCTGGAATATAAGAGGGTAAGGAAAACTGAAGAATAAGGCATCTATTAGAAAATTGGTAAAAGAAACACAAGATTCGTCTTCTTTTGTTGCAAGAAATAAAGATTTCTAAAGACGTTGATCATGTTATTCAGGAGATTTGGGGGTCGCGAAGTTGTAAGTGGGAGTGGGAGCCAGCTGAAGGCGCGTTAGGGGGCCTTATTTCAGTTTGGAATGACGACATCCTGAAGATGGAGGATGGTCTCAAAACTCAAAGGGTGTTGGCTATTAAGTTCAGTTGTTTTGGGGGGGATTTTTTGTGGATTGGTGCAAATGTCTATGGACCTAATGATGATTGAAAGAGGGAAGATTTTTGGTCTTCGATCTCAGATATGATATATCAATGGCCTGAACCGTGGTGTATCGGAGGGGACTTCAATGTTGTAAGGTTCCCTCAAGAAAAGAAGGGGAGTAGGCGTATCACTACGAGCATGGAAAAATTTTCTTAGTTCATTAATGGAAATGAGATAATAGACATGCCTATGGTGGGGAGGAAGTACACCTGGTCTAATAACCAAGAAAGGGCAGCTATGAGCAGATTGGATCGCTTTCTTATATCAAAGGAATGGGATAAAAAGTTCAAGGATGCAATTCAATCAGCATTACCCAGGTATGTGTCCGATCATTGCCTGGTTATGATTTCTACTGATGAAGTTAATTGGGGGCCAAACCATTTCGGTTTGAGAATTGTTGGCTTCTGCATAAGGATTTCTTATCAAAGGTGAGAGTCTGGTGGAGTCAATTAGAGTTTCAAGGTTATGCAGGATTCTCTTTAATGAAGAAATTGCAGGGGCTGAAAGCTAGAATTAAGGAATGAAACAAGTGGGAATTTGGTTGTCTGAATGATAGGAGAAATGGCCTTGAAAGAGATTTGGAGGATTGGGATAAAATAGAAGAGGATAGATTGCTTGATCAAGAAGAGATTAAGGCAAGGAGAAAAGCTAAGTGCAACTTGTGGAAGATTAATCGGATGGAAGAAATATCATGGAGGCAGAAATCTAGAGCTTTGTGGTTAAAGGAGGGGGACAAGAACACCAAGTTCTTTCATCGGATGGCTGATGTGAGCAGAAAGTTCAATTACATTGGAAAGATTAGAAGGGGTAACACTATGCTTCATAAACCGGCAGAGATCAAGGAGGAAATTGTTGGCTTTTTCGAAAGCTTATATTCTAAGGATGATTTTGTTAGACCAACGTTGGATGGTATTGACTTTCCGGTGATTCAGGATGACCTAAAGAGCTGTTTCGAAAGGGATTTTGAAGATGAAGAAATTGACACAGCTCTATCAAATGTGCGGGTGATAAAGCTCCAGGACCCAATGGATTCAACTTCACTTTTATTAAATCCGCTTAGGATGTCCTTAAAGAGGATTTTGGTTGTATGTTGTCAGAATTTCATTCAAGAGGTAAATTGAACAAGGAGATCAATGCCTCCTTTCATTTGTCTCATTCCGAAGTTCCAAATCCAGCGGCTTTGTAGGACTTCAGATCCATTTGTTTGGTGAGGTGCATTTATAAGTTGTTGTCAAAGATTTTGGCTAACAGATTAAAAAGGGTTCTTCCTCTCATCATTAGTCCACATCAAAGGGCATTTATTCATAAAAGACAAATTCTAGACAATATTCTTATTGCTAATGAACTCATAGATTCAAGTTTGAGAGATAATAAGGAGAGTGTTATTTTCAAATTGATTTGGAAAAGGCATACGATCATGTGGATTGGGATTTCGTAGATTATATGCTGGGCAGGTTTGGCTTTGGTGCTACATGGAGAGGGTGGATTAGAGAGTGCATTTCTTCCACTTCTTTCTCTGTTTTGGTGAATGGTTCCCCATCTCGGCTTTTTTAGGCCTCTCAGGGCCTACGACAGGGCGATCCCTTATCTCCTTTTTATTCACCTTAGTGGTAGAAGCTTTGGGTGGTCTGCTTTCAAAGGCAAAAGAGTTGGGTTTGATCACAGGTTTTGAAGCTGGTAGGGGGCAAGGGGGGGAGAGATTGTCACACACCTTCAATTTGCAGATGATACAATTTTGTTATCTTCTACAAGGTGATATGAAATTGTGACATTGAAACGAATTCTGAGATGCTTTCAGTTAGTTTCGAGTTTGAAGGTCAATTTATCAAAAAGCTTATTGGTGGGGGTAGGTTGCTCGAAGGAGGACATACAAATTCTGGCAGACATATTGCATTGTAGAAAGGGGACTCTTCTACAATGCAATATCTTGGTTTGCATTGATTTGCCTCTTTCGTTTAAGTATCTTGGTTTGCCTCTTGGGGCAAAAGCCCTAGGTTGGTGGCTTTTTGAGATCTGGTGGTGGAAAAGTTTGAAAAGAAACTATCTACTTGGAAGAGACAATATCTTTCCTTTGGTGGGAGGATTACTCTGATTAAATCTTCTTTGTCCAACTTACCATTTTATTATATGTCACTTTATAGGATGCCAAAGGCGGTTATCAAGAAGTTGGATCGGATTCGTAGATATTTTTAATGGGATGGAAATTGTCAAAAACAGGAAAATGCACTTAGTGAAGTGGAGTGAGGGGCTTAGGCCCAAATTGGCAGGGGTGTTTGGCTTGGTAGATTTGGATTTACAAAATTGGCCTCTATTAGCAAAATGGTGGTGGAGATATGAAGAAGAAAAAGACGCATTGTGGAGAAAAAAGTAATAGTGTCTAAGTATGAAGAGGAGGTATGGGGGTGGGTTCCAAAAAGCGTCCCTAAGTATAGATTGTCAGGTTTTTGGGCTGTCATTTCTAGTTTCGGGGATGAGTCAAATGTCGCGGCGGGGGGGAGTTGGTCCCTTATACCTTTTGTTCCCTACACTATTTAGGATTGTGTCCAACAAAGAGTCTTCAGTCAAAGAGTGTTCTGTTTGGAATGGAAATATGGTGTCCTGGAATATTAGTGTCAGGAGGGCTCTCCGTCAGTCAGAGTTGGTGATCAGTCAGTCATTGTCCAGTCTTCTTTCTTTTCTTTTCTTTTTATGCAGGGACACAACCATATTTGGAAGCCTCATTCTACAGGATTGTTTCCCTCAAGGTCATTCCATAGGGCAATAGATCCTTTCAGTGTTGTTTCGTCTCCTTCTGCAGCTGTACGGACGGGGCTTGTTCCACCTAGAATGAAGGCCTTTTGTTGGTTGGCAGTGGTGGCCAAAGTTTCAACAACAGTTGTTTTGAGAAGAAGGGGGTTGGTGTCGGATTCCATTTCAGATATTTGTTGTTTATGTAGGAGGGAGATAGAGACAATAGATCACTTGTTCTTGCATTGCAGGGTAGCTTCATCTATTTGGGGTTTCTTCCTCAAAGAATGCGGAGTGAGTTGGTGTTTTCCTGATTCATTAGAGATGGCATTTGAAGCTTGGAGGGGAACTCCGATGGTTGGTAATGGTTTGATCTTATGGAGGATTATTCCTCTTTCCATTCTTTGGTCAATATGGAAAGAAAGGAATGAAAAAAAATTTAATAGTAAAGAATCATCTTAGGAGGATTTAATTTCAGCTACTCTTTTGAGGATTGCTAAGTGGGCTTGCGCTAGAAAAGAATTTTCGAATCTTAAGATAGACTATATTATGCATAATTGGGGTGCTTGTTTGAAGATGGGTGCTATGAGGAAGAAAATTGTTCTATCTTGGTGTTCTCCACCATGTGGAGTTTTAAAATTCAACGTGTATGGAGCGGAAAAAGGAAAACCCGGGCTGGCCGGCATTGGAGACGTTCTATGAAATCACAAGGGGGAAGTTTTGTATATGTTCTCTAAATATGTAGGGATCAAAGACTCTAATGAAGCTGAAGTTATGGCAATATTGGAAGCTCTACGCATTTATCACACCTCATTTCATCATTATCTTATTGTGGAGAGTGACTCAGCTAATGCTATATCTTAGGTGAGAACGATGAGGGGGCCATGGAAAATGCAATTCCTTTTCAACGAGATTCATCATCTTGTTTTTGACATGCAGGTCACGTTTCAACACATTAGTAGATCTGCAAATGGGATGACTGATTGTTTAGCTAAGCAAGGGGTAGATAAATCTTGTAATTTGAGTGCCTATATTTTGTAGTTTGTGGCTGGTACATTTCTCTTGTACCGGTAATACTTTGAAAGTTGTTCTTCTGGCTATTTTAGTTGTTTTGTAATCATCTCTTCTTTAATAAAATTCCTTTGTTACCGATCAAAAAATAAATAAATAAAAAGAGAAAAATGTGATATGAATCATCAACAAGAAATCCTGACAACTACATAAAAACTTAGTCAAGTTGTTATCTAACCTTTTTTTTTTTAACGGTAAATGAGTCAAACCCAATATTAGAAATTTGATGTTTGTAATAAAACCAGCCAAATTGACTGCTTCAACTGAGTTCCAAATCATTCAACTCGTTTTATAGAAATTCCAGCAATGGTCACTAGGGTAATTCTAGGCACAAGAAGTGAAGGACATACTCATCCACCATGCAATTGAGAGGTTCCCTGAGAGGCAGGGAATCCAGCTGTCTCAATGTCTGGAACATAACAACCCCCACCGGGAAACAGATCACTTCTAACACTGCCTAAATTCACCCAAAACCATGGAAATCAACAATAAAACCTCTAATGAGTCTGGTTACTCACTTCCGACAAAAATTTGCCTCTATCGTAGAGTAAAGAAAAACATTGCATACCTATTTTCGGCAAAGAATCCAACACAGCAAGAATCCAACATGCAGAGGAATCCAGTAGAGGGGCAAGACTGATGCTCCGGGATCAACTCCCTAATTGAAAAATGACATACTTCAGCATCTCCAATGTCCTAAAACAATTCTCAACATCCATGAGCGTCAGGGAAAGTGTTGGATTGCTATTAAAAGAACTCAGATCCTCGAAGTCAACACATTGACAAATCCCTCCTAAATCGTGGATTCTCCAAATCAGAACAGTAAAATAGCACTCACTTTCATCGCCTTCAATTTTTAAAGCTACGCATCGTGCTGTATAAACTGATGCTTATAACGGCGCACCCCATCGTTGACACCATAATTTTGCTTGAATGAATCCATGTAATCAATTGAGGAGGTTATATACACTCATTTGTCAAGTGTGTTCAACTCGCATATCAAAAAAGATCATTTGATGATGTTGGTGGACATTATAAGTTAGCAATCAAAATAATAGCTTGCATGCATGCTCACCAGGGTCACTTGAGACTTGCCAGGTCAAACTGGAATGACCATCTAACCAAGTCTTGAGCAAAACTCTCACCAGTTCTCTATGATGGACTAGTTCTTGTAGATAGCTGATTTACAAATTTCCAAAACGTCGAAAAGTTGTGATTAGCATCGATTTAGGCTTCTCCACAAGTATTTTAGTCGCAAGATATTTCAACAAGGGATCAAATCAGTTTTCATCACTTCTTCAATATATTAAACACACTAAAAAATATGACATGCTTATATATAACCTCCTTCCCCAGGTTGTCCCATGTGTGCTTCATCTCATCATCGAGTTATGGGACATGGAGAACTGATCAAAACAGCATTTTTTGCCCAATTCAGATTTTGAATGACTAGCTCGAGCTAAAAGGGCTAATGTTCATAACTTGACAGATCAACCCAAAACTCTTCCATTGACCTAGTTTTGGAATTAACATGGATACCATTGTATATGTAATGGCCAAGTCTCAAGAAGAAACTTGTTGAGTTTTTCATTGACTCGGGAATATGAATACAATTTACTTGTCCTATCTTTCTTTTTTTTTTTGGCTCCTTTCGTACTTCCAACATTTTATTTGAAATTCTATTTACTCATTTGTGTTCACCGAGACAACGGAAGACTCCAAGTCCACTTGCTCACTTCTATTCAAGTTCAGGCTTCAGGCAATACCATGCTTTCAAACACACTGATAGAATCATACTAAATTTTATAGGGCAGCTCAACATGCATTCCTGAAAACGTCAGGTTATTGAACAAGTCAGAAGTTCTCCACTAACTGGACAGCATTTCACCTATAAAAAGGCATGGCACTAAATGTGTAGGTTATAATTGCGTTCCAATAACAAGTGGCCATAATCTCAGATTTACCCATAAAGCAGACCAAAATACTTTCAACTGTAACAAAGAAACTAATATACTGTAAACTACAAGATTGTTACTGCAAAAATATAACACAAATTTATATTATCACAAACACCAATAATTAGAGTAAACCACAAAATTCTCAATGAAAACAAAAACAAAAATACTTCAGTGCAAGATGATAAATTCAAGATATTTTGGCAGTGACTGAGTTTGTAAGTACATGTGGCAAGTAAGTACAGGATCTGAGCAGCTAACCAGCTACCTTCGATGTGCCGATTGCCAAAGCCAAAATTACAATGATAAAAAAATCTTAACCATTTGTTTGGATTGTTTCAGGAAAGAAAATGGGTTTTTCTTATAAAAAAATGATAGCTAAGGGAAGGGAAAGAAATCAACCAAATATATTTTCACTGTTGAGATGGAGAGTCAAAATTGTCAATACACTAATCAGCATGACTCAAAGTCCTTGATCTGCTGTAAGGTGCCGTTTGGCAAGTCTAATTTATGTGTCCGTTTGGCTTAAACTAATTAAAACTATATAAGTTCCGACTGCTTACATTTCATGTGGATGACTATTGACTGATCAATCAGTTTTAAGACCCTTTGCCTTTTTTTCGGAAAGCAACTAGAACGTCACTTTTTCAATAGACATAAATGTCTACAGCAATCAGACACTCTTTTCTTTCTTTTTTGACAAGTTTGCTCATGTAACTTCTAAAATGTGACAGGTTTGCCTTTATGACTTTATGACAAATTTGCATGCACTGCTTTTACTGTTAGACAACTTTGCTCATTTAAGTTTTCCAATACGACAAGTTTGTTTTTTCTAATTGAATCAGACATACCAAACAGTCTATCTGTAAAAAGATATAATTGAAACACCTCTATTTCAAATAAATCTATCTCAATCAACTCTATTTCAAATAGATTATATATATATACATAGAGAGAGAGAGAGAAAGAGAGGCACGCACACACGCCACACATACCAGGAAAAAAGAAAAAGGTAACTCAGCGCTACAACTCTGTACTTTCTCATCACAAGAACATTATATATGTTAGTTATTTGTAAACACAAAAACTCAAATAAGAGTAGAATAACTGAAATATTTAGATACATGCTGAAAGTACATTAGCAATTTCACACTTGAAAATGATTTATGTAGAAACATATTGATTCAAGTTTGGTTCTAACCAATAATAGAATACTTAAACACATCATTTCTTTTAAGTTCTCCATCATAGTTGGAAGTATTAAGGATAGATCCAAAGAAAATGCATGCAACTTATCCAAGGATTTAACCCAGGATAGACTTGAATGTCAAAACAGAATTCATTTAGTCGACCCCGACATAGTTGGATAAAGGCTTTGATGATGATGATGAGAGTTGATAAAATTGATGAGATTAGCATGAAATCTTAAAAAAGCTTACAAGAGAAGCATACAACCAAATGAAAAGGAAAAGAGAATATAGAGAAAGAGGTTGAGACTGGCATATAACCATATAAGATAGAAAGATAAACCCCAATCTAGGATCTTTTAACCTCTAATATAGAGACACATGTACTCCCTCTTATACATTTAGTGAAATATATTCCTTGTCCCTCTCTCACTTGTGTGATTGAATTGAGCAAGTGTTCCTGCTTTGTGAATAATCCCAAGACTAAGGACTCCAAAGGTTGAGCATCAATGGTGAACATGTAAGACTCCATCCATCATTGGGTCCCGTCTTCATGTTTTCCAAAGTGCAAATGAAGTGGTGCACAAGTTGGCGAAACAGGATATAGACTATAGAGAGATGATTTGAGTTGTGCTAATGAGTGATTTATGTAAGGAATAAGCTTCACACGTGGACAGGTTTTTTTTTCCCATTTTCTTGTTCGGGAGAGTGTGTTACTCATACTTGAAAGATAGTTATTATAGTTCTTAACACTAAACATCTCCTTTTATTACTGATAAGGAAAATTTATAAAAGGTAGTAATAACTAATATATATGAGAACTTTGCGTAAAATAAAACTTGGATTCCCAATTAGAGTCGAGTGCCACCAAATGACAAGAGACCGCTTTAACTTTAAGCCCCAATCAATTCACCATGGTTGTAAATGATTTAATGAAAGAAACCTAGGATGGAGCGCAATAACATATAATGTTCGCAAATGATGTATTGCAAATTAGTTAATAAAAAAAGTAAGTAAATTGTCCATTGGTAGCAAGAATGCAATTAAATGATGCATGTAACTACAAAGAAGAGCAATTAGGTCAAGTGGTGAGGCACCCCCACCCCTAGATCTGGGAAAAAAAGTAGACACCCTTCACAACAAGGGTTGACCAAATCTTCAAGAGATTCCAAGTGATAGACCAAAAGCTCCAAATAGAGCCTGGCTGAATCCCCAAGGGATTCCACAAACACAGAAACACTCTCAACCAAAGAGAGGCACAACATGGGGGAAAAAAAACAAAAACCAAAAATAAAATAAAATGGAGTTCTTTATTGAATAATCAAAGGTGACTCTCCCAATGATCAGGTTACATTTAGAGGAAGGGTTGGACGTCCCCTTTTCCTAGTAGGACTCAAATTTCTAAATGCTCTCTAATTTGAAGGAAACTAAATCTCCTAAAACAACCAAATCAAACTAAAATCAAAATTTAAAGACTCCTAATTATATCAAAACTCCTAATTAAATGGCTAGTCTGGTTGGGCCTATGGGCCTGCCCATGAGTCATGAGTTGGGCCTGCATCAAGTGGTTTCAAAGTAGATTTTGCATGATTGTCTGTCTAGTACATTAGATTATAAGGACACTTTATATATATATTAAAGCAATAGGGAGGTGTGCTCTCGAGGGTGCCACGTCAATGGCCCCACTTTTCTTGCGGCACTATGTAAGCATCATGAGAAGCCTTCACTCCCCTATCTTACCTTCCATTTTCTTCCCTTGTGAGAAAAACAAAGATTTAGTGTACCATGTCACTTTCGGGCCCATACTGCATTTCAAATCACCAATTTTTCTCCATGAATCACGCCCAATCACGAGATAAAGTCCTCATCAGTTTTAGCATTTTACAAATTCCATATATTTAGTTAGCATTTATAAATTTCATTTCCTAGAAAATCTCAAAACATAATCTCACCAATATTTGACACTACACAGTTTCCTTTTTCTCTTCAAACTGCTGATAATTAGGATAAAAGATTGCCCATATCTTGCCATTATCCACTGTAAATTCAAATTTATGCTCGAGTTTCCAAAAAGTGTTTGCAATCAAATCCTTTTTTTGAACATTCAACAACAAAGCTAATTCAAAACTATATTACATGAGGCTTCTGTTGTAATTGAAGACAAGACCTCTCTCACAACTTTTGTAGGTTCTCTCTCTCTCTCTCTCTCTCTCTCTCATATTCTTTTTCTATTCTAAATATTTTGTTTCCTGTTTTTGTTTGAGGATGAAACTCCTATGCATAATTAGGATTATTAATTAAGATTTCAGATGATGTTATCAATACCCATACTACTATTTACTATTAGATTCATCAAGCCCGGTATATATATAAAACCCGTAAACATTTATCCAATTCATCGAGCCTGATTATATGAAAATTTCAAATTGTTTTGATTGTGATTTTAGCTGTAGAAGAGTTTTGCAAAGGTGGTGGTCAAGATATTTGCTGAACTGGGAGGTATGTATCTTTTGGCATTATTTATTTTGTTGCTATTGTAAACTTGAGGTCATTAATTGGTTTAAAAGATATTTTTCTTCTTTTTTTTCAATTTGTCTTTGCAATTGCACTGGCTTTAGACGCTGACGCAATTTTCAATGACGGACTTGCCAAAGAAATCACTGTATATCACACTATGATTTAACCCGACCAGTGCGTATTGATGATTTTTCCCCAAGACGGCTTTCCCTATTGTTTTTATTTTTATGTTGTTTCTAAATGCTTTATCTTTTTTTATTATTCTTTTGATATATATGCATGAGTGTATGTGTGTGTGTATTTAAGTTCTCTCTGTTACTTCTCCATTAATTATATCCCTTAAGCACATAGTGGGTTTTTTTTTTAAAAAGAATCGGGCTTTATAATAGACTCAAACTCACACATCCAAGCACACTTAGGATTGTTTTATTTGGATAAGATTTTCAAGTATCATTACTCACTGTTTTATAATTCTTCTATATAGACCAATTCCAAATCTAGAGAGCATTAGTGTTGCAATCTAACTTTTATAAACAATTTTTTTTTCCCGGGCTTAGCATGGGCCTATGTTGCTAGTCTACTATATGGGAGTTGGACATAGAGACCTTAATTCTTGTATGAAGACAAGTGGTGGGAAACATTGAAATGGTCTACAAACAAAGTGCATGTGATGGGGATATGTAGACTACGGCAAACATATGGAGGAACAATAAGGGCCTGTTTGTTACAAGTAATTGAATTCCTAGGAATTCTAAGATTTGTGTTCCAATAAGTGCTTAAAAATGAAGAATCAATGGTGTATATCCAAAAGACCATCAAATAACCTCCTCTCTAATGAATATTGAATCAAGGGAAGATGAAAATGAATACTCGGGCACATAGTTACCTAGTTTGGTTACATGGGATCTGAATCCCGTACAGTTCGAAGCGAACAGATCGTTGTTCGATTTGGCCAAATTCAGCTTTTGAAAAACGCATGGTTCATTGTAGTTCAACACATTACTATTTCAGAAAATAAGCAAGTCTGGCAAGTGGGAGACTCCTAACGAAAGTCAGAAACACTCTAAAAATAGGAATTATTTTATAGAAATGTATAATAGAGAGGAGAGATCTATATTAAAATAACATTAAAAGAAAAAAAAAAAAAAAACTATAGAAAGTTAAATAAGAAGTGGAGACAAAGAAAAATAGGTTTTAGAAATAAAGCAAAACTAAAATCGTTAAATACCTATTTAATCTCGTGCTAAGCATAGTTGCAGACACTCATTTGCTTAATCAAAGTCTATGCACAGTGCGGTGAATCTAGATTGCTAGTTCGCAAGGTTGTCGCAAGCTCTTGTGCAGTGCAGTGCTTGCCCGGATTACAGGTATGATGCTCCTTTTTTCTCATTTGTTTTAACAAAGAAAAAAAAAAAAAGCGCCTTGGAGAGGTTGACGAAGGAGATGGGAAGGTCAAATATGGGGAATAGGAAAGGACGTTGTTTCTCTCTCCATCTCAATCAATCCAACTTTCCCACTTCGCTAGATGTTAATTAAATCTATTTCCTTTGGCATTTTATTCTCTCCTTCCCTTTTCATGTGTCACTACTCAATTCACACGGCAATTAGCTAGCCCGCATCCTCAATACAAATCCTGAGAAATCCCAACTTAAAAGGTGGGAACTTAGTGGGGTCCACCTATTGAAATCTGAACCGTACAAAATAATGGCCCTCCCGGTGCATATGTTATCCTTGAACTATTCATTAATCTGAATTTGATCCACCGTTGGATTTGATTTTTTCATGAAAAAAGTGATGATAAATATGCATAAGATTGTGTTGATCGAGTTTTTTTTATAAAGCAGTCAATCTAAGAGTTAAATGTACTCCAACTGATGTAAGATTTGAGGCTACCCCGCGTAAGTATATGGCATGAATTTTGAACCGTTCAGATTTCAATAGGTTGGTCCCATTGTGGAGTTCCACTCCTTGAACTCATGATTTCTCTCGGTTACATGCAATCTTAAAGGATCTAAATTTATTCATGTATGTCAATTAAAGCTTAACGTTTCTCTCTCCTTCGTACACATTGATTGCTCGACCAACGCAAATCTCTGAATGCCAATTAAAAGCATGTCTGTCCTTTTCTTTCTTTGTTCCATACCTTTGGACTTATCTGATATTGAATTTGTGAATCTTAATGAGGGTCTCACCTATCCAAAATCCTAAATGATCAAATAAATAGCCCCCTTTCATATAAAATTTTAGTGATTTGTACTTTAAAAATAAATTTAGGAAAATACTAAGATTAATCGCTTACAAAATATGTAAATAAAATATCATAAAGGAATGTACTTATTTATAATATATATTCAAATTAGTCTAACGAATTCATCGAACTTGAACTATGAAACAAGCAAATTGAACACCAAATTAACTAAACCTGCCCCATCAAACTTTCGAATTGGAGCGAGTGTCGAATTGCGAAATGCAAATTTGAATCCGAATTGGTCGAACTGCAAATCAGGTAATTATGCTCAAGCATCACCAAAGTTAGGAAAGCCAATGTCCCATCTACATCACTACCTAATATCCTACTCCTCATCTCATATCATTCACGCTTCACCTCCTTAGTAATACTTTGGTGAAACTCATTTGAATCCTATCTATTCAACTCGTATGTACTCTATGCAAACAAACCGGCCCTCGAGAACATAGTTTCATAGGTGAGTGCAGAACATGAAGGATTGGGTGTAAATTTAATTAAATTAAAAATATAAGGATTGTCATTTGCAATGGTGTGGGCATTTACAACGAAAATCAAGTGCACCAAATTACAAATGTGAGAAGAACTGAAGTGCTTCAGGTACAATTGAGCTAAGCTAAATGAGACTGATAGAACAAAGTAACATGTCAGACTGGAGTTCCGATAACTTGACCCAAAATGATATAAAATGACACGGAACTCACAGTGCAGACATCATCGACATGTGACATGTGGATTACAAGATACATATGATTACCCCATCCTTGTATAGTTCCATCAAAACCAGCCATTTTGGGGAAAAAAAATAAAAAAGGAGAGAAACCCAACTCAATCTAAAGAACCCAAAAAAAAAGCAACCAAGTAGAAACTAAAGACTCGAGTAAATCAACAGCCAACAAGCAAATTAGCAGAACAAAAACAGGAACCTAATTACACAATCAGGGCATAAAAAAGGAAAACCAATCAAAAAGCGCCCCAAAAACAACCCTTACATTAAAGTTACCCCCATGCCACAGCCGTTCCTGCATCGCCACGTCCGTCTCATCCATCGTCACGGCTGCAACCACATTATCGAGCCCCGAAGAAGCCGGCTGCTGTTCCTGATGGGGCTGCTCGGCTGCGACCGCGACGGGCATTTGCGAAGTTCCCGGAGGTGCGGCGTCGGTGTGAGGGTTAGGGTTCGGGTCGTCCGGTTGGTAGTAAGGGTAGGGCTGCTGGTGAGAATGAGAAGCTGGGGGCTGATAGGGGTAGTAGGGTTGGGATTGGGTTGGATCATAGGCTTGGGGTTGGGATGGATCGTATTGTTGTTGCTGCTGCTGCTGGTGCTCGGATTCAGAAAGGGAAAGAGAAGAGTACTCCATGAAGGAGGGAAGGAAATGGAGACCGGAGAGGGAGGGAGGGAGGATTGGGAAGAGATGGGTTGGATTCAGTGGGAGTGGGGAACAGTAGGGTCATATGTTGTTGTGTTTTATATTAGTTACCCCTGATGTTTGCAACAATCTGTAAACAGCCCAGATCTTTGTAACTTTTGAAAGGAACCCCCACTTCTTTGTATTAGGCAAAAGACCTTGGCCACCTTCATTCACCCTTGATTAAGATGTCATTATTCTTAGAGAGTGGCTACCTACACACTACAAACTGCTCTCTACACACTGCATTTAAAAATAAAAAATAAAAATAAAAATATCCCTGAACTACCCCTTGCCCTCTCTTTCCCTGCTCGTTGCCTTCCACCGCCCGCCCACCCTCTCCCCTTCCTCTCCTCTCCTTCTCCCTCTCTATTGCCTTCTTCTCCCTGCTAAACCGTAAACCCTGCTCCTCGTCGCCTGCTGCTCGCCCACCCTCTCTCCTTCTCCCTCTTCCTCTTCCTCTCCTTCTCCCTTTCTATTTCCCTCTCCTCGCTCGTCGCCGACCAACGCCGGATCACCCTCTCCCCTTCCTCTCTCCCTCTCACGGTGGACAAGCAAATTGAGAATAAGCAAATGTTGTGGATGTAAAAAAAAAAATTGCCATTGAAATCAACGAATTTGATTCGTTCAGCGACACAGGGCTGAACAAATCAAGTTTGTTCGGCGATACAGGGCCGAACAAACTCGATTCGTTCGGCGACACAGGGCCGAACAAACTCTATTTGTTCGGCCCTGTGTCGCCGAATGAATCGGATTAGCCGATTTCAATGGCAATTTTTATTTTTTATTTTACATCCAAAGCATTTGCTTCTTCTCCATTTGCTTGTCCACGATGAGAGGGAGAGAGAGGAAGGGGAGAGAGTGACCGGGCGGAGAGAGAGGGAGAAGGGAGAAGGAGAGGAAGAGGGAGAGGGTGGGTGGGCGATGGACGGCAATGAGCACGGCAACGAGCAGGGAAAGAGAGGGCAAGGGGTAGTTTAGGGATTTTTTTTATTTTTTTTAAATGCAGTGAGTAGAGAGTAGTCTGCAGTGTGTAGATAGCCAAACTCTTCTTCTTAAGGTTGTTAAATCAAGAGCTGGCATAATTCGATTGGACTATATATTTTTATATCATCAGACATTCCCCTCCACCCTTTTTTCCATTAATAAGCTTGCATTTAAGTGGATTCCATAAGTTGAACTACTTTACTCGTGCAAGAACATTTCCCCGGATTTCTTTGGCTTGGAGTGCCATCCCGGTATCAATATCCTACGTGAATATATTAACTATCGAGAGACACATTGACCCTTGTTTTGCACAATTTCATCGTCGCCCACTAAAGGCCCACTAAAGGATGACTTTGTTCAAGCTGATGATAGTTGGTCAGAGGCATGTGTAGCATGAGAGTTCAACCTTCTGGTTGTCATGACTTGGTTTTGAATTTGATCTCTCTCTCTACATTCACCCGAAAATCAAAATTTGAATTGTGATATCGCAACTCAATCCGATCAATCATGTAAAATAAGTAAAATCACAAATAAATACATTAAACATATATACATCGCTGTAAAGAGTAAAAAAGTCCCCACTTTATTAAATGAAATAACTTAAAAAATCAATCATATTTAAAAAGCGAATCAAATAAACTATATAGGAACTAATAAAGTAGTTTTCGGAATATCAAGTATCGTCGTGAAATCAGTTTTTCATTACATGTATAGGGTCCATGATTGGAGTGAGTTATGATAAAAATATATATATATATATATTACTTTTAAATAAATAAAAACTAAGATTGGATCCTTACGGGACTGTCCTCATATAATGAAAATAGGAACAAGTCAAGTAATGGCCAAAGAAAAATCTTTGACTTAATAGTTATCATTCAATTGAGGTTGGTTGCCTATTGTGTTTATCAATGCTGGTCTCAACTAAATGATTTGTGAACTTTAATTTCTAATTATAAGTCTCTTTTTTTCTTTTTTCTTTTTTTTTTATCTTTCCTATGCGAGAAAAATGTATTGCCTCAAATGACGAAAATGGTGGGTGCATGGAAAATAAAATCACAACTTCCCTCTCTATTATGTATATAACGCACGTTCTCAACTTTTTTGTCTAGTGTGGTAGTACAGTTTCGAACCTATAACCTCTTGATGCAACTGAGCTACTCCTCAAAGTTTCAACTTCTCTCGGCTTACAGATGAAGGTAAGGAATCACGAAAGGATTAGAGAAGCTCTAGACCATTCATGCTGTCAAATGTTATAACTAAATTCATCAAACGAACCAGTCGTCTAGATGCAATCCAAGGAACTTTATTGATCTTGTTGGATGTTCGAATGTTTGGCCAGTGTCAAATTAGGATTCCTTATCCTTTGTCATTGAAGATTTTCACCCACGAGGAGGCTACACATACACAATTTTTGGTCCATATTGTAAGCCCCTGGAGATAGGATGGATGGGAATATTTGTTTATGATAAGAGACGTGCATAAGTCAGTCCCATCAGATCACCATATCCTTTGATTTAACAAATTTAAAGTTTAACAGTCTTTTAACCACACTTTCTTATGTTCTTTTATATTGAATCCAACAATGCGCAAAGACTTGATGAGCACAAAACACGGCATGGGCCAAATCATATGAATCTGAGTGAGAAACAATGAATTGGAGTCCTCTGAGTCGACGATGACCATGAGTAAGTAGACCACTCATAGTTACATTGGAGTTTTACCTCACCAGATGTAGCCTCGAGAAAAAATATTCAGCTATGAAAGGCAGCCCAAGTAGGCCCATGGAGCTGGCATGCGTGAAACCCATTGATGAAACAGAATGAAGCCCAAACTCGCTCCAAATCCAAAAGCCAATTTGAGTCTTTATCAAGTCAGTTCCACCAAAGATGGTCCTCGTTCTTAATAATCAATTTAATTAGACAAATGAAACCATTCCATGTATGCTAGCAAATGGATAGTTTAGATCAATAATTGATATGAACCATAACTTGGTGGATATCACCTTCAACCCCTCCCCATTATTTGTATGAAACGATTATATAATGTTTGAAATTACAGGTACCTAAACAGGTCGTAAAGCCATCCTGTTAAGGGGAGACTGTCAAAATCTTGCTAAATTATTTCATGTCTACAAAATGGATTTGTTAAATGAATTTGAGATGAAAGTGATTCTTTTTTATCTTTTATGATTCCTCTCTCGTTATCAAACTTGAATATAAAGGAATCATTGTTGATTTATCTTCACTAGTGAAGCATGAAATGTAATGAACCATCTCCGTTATAAATCCTTAAAATAAGAAAGTCTAATTCCGCGGATGTAAAGATTCCTCTTAATAGAGGATTCCACTATCGTTAACAAGCATGCCTTTGCGTACCCAAACCCAATAAAACCTATACCAAATAAGCTCGGGTCGGGTGTGGTCCTTGCTTTAACCCGACCCATTGCTAGCCGCAGTTCAATTCTAAATAAATCAAGACAGACGGACAGGACTACACTATAGCTTATTAGCTTCAGACAGATATGGCGGCCTCTGTTCTTTCTCCACGTTCTCCTTATCGTCTCCGTCTCCGTCCCCGTTCCGCCGCTCGTCTCCTCCTCCTATGCTCCTCCACAAGCCCTAGAAATCCTCCTCTCATCCTCAAAACCCCAACAAACCCTCCTCTCTTCCCCCCCTCGCTCCGCCTCCATTTCCGCCCCCCACCCCTCGTCCCTTCCAACCTCTCCTCCCTCTCCTCTCACAAGCGCTTCTTCTGCAGCGGAACCACCAGCGCTTTCTCTTCCGCCGATCCGAAGACGGAATCCGCAGATACTCCGTCTATAGTGGCCTCCGAGAAGGTAGGGAAGTTCCGGAAGCGGCTGAGGATCGTCGACATCAAGGGCGGCCCTGACGAGGGCTTGGACCGCGTAGGGCAGGAGCTTCTGGTCAGGGGCTGGGTCCGTACGTCCCGCAAGCAGAGCAGCATCACCTTCATCGAGGTCAGTCAGATCGATCGCGAATGCTTACAAAATCCAATTCAATTCGCAGCTAGTCACTGAATTCATAATTAGTTCGCATTCGCATTTGCATTCCATTTGTCTGTTTTAGGTTTTTCGTGCACTGTAGTTATGTATGTGATTTTTTCCCGGCTTTTGATGTATTAGGTTACTGACGGCTCATGCCTTTCCAACTTGCAATGCGTGATGAGCTCGGATGCGGAAGGCTACGAACAGGTAATGTGCGGATGATGTAGATGATTAGTCGTGCAACTCCACAATTGCTGTAAGTTGAACTTCTCATGATTGTAAAATAGTTTATTGACTAGAGAAAGGGTGGGTAGATAATGTCATGTATGCATTGCTATGATTCCTTAAAGAAGAAAGTTAGGTTCTTTCTCTTTGTATGCATGGCTATGATGACTTCCAATTATGTTCTAGCCTTCTTGTATTTTCGTAGTTTTCTGTTATGGAATAAAGTGTTGGGGAAATCAAAGGTGATGCAGCATTTAGGAATGTGGGAAAACTTATATGCTTGTGATTTAGGTAGTAAGTTTTGAAGTCCCCACCGCCCAAAACGAGAAATTGAGAAAATAAACATTATGGTGTATATGGATTACCAGCTAAATACCTGCATTAAATTATTTTTTTCAATGAAGTGGTTTCCATTTCGTGTACATGCCTATGAATCATAAATCGTAATTATCCAGCCCGCCCAATAATTCTTCTGTTTAGATATCATTATCATTTATATTTTTTTGACTATGGTATGCCTATAGTTAACTTTGAAGTAAATTAGTTTTTCAATACCGGTGTCTTAAATAGGTGGATTCTGGCCTCATCACAACTGGTACCTCTTTATGTGTAGAGGGGATTTTAGTAAGGAGTCAAGGATCTAAGCAGAAAGTGGAATTGAAGTTGGCAAAACTCACTATAGTAAGCAGCACACTTCTTGATTTTCTCCTTGGGAAGATACTGTTTTTTAATTACTGGGTATCCTCCTTTTACAGCTGCAGTCTTTATTTGGTTATTACACCTTTTTGGGCACGTTTGTGTAACACGATGAGTTTGCAATTGAGGAAAATTGCTCCAATTTGCCACATATCTAAAATTTTCTGTCATTTGCACCCATGACTTTCCATGCAGAAGAGGCACATTCTTGAAATGTTGTTCACAGTAGAGGAAAATGAAACGCGATGAAGGTGGGGAGCGGGATTCCATCCCATGCAGAGAAGGAATTCTGTGGAGAGCTGAATCCTTGTGTTACAAAAACGTTCCCTTCAAGAATTTGCATTTCTAGCAACTTAATGCTGTATGCAACTTCTTGGAAGGTTTGGTTGGAGAGAGAAGAATATGCATTTCTAATCCAAGTGTTTTTCTGATTTACTTTCAGGAACATGTCTGGTCAGTCATGCATGTTTCTTTATATAGAATTTTGACCCATATGTTGGTATTTGTGCTCACATTTTGTTATTTTGTGTGGACCAATTTGTCATTCTTTCCTTTCTCTAGGTTGGGCAGTGTGATCCAACAACCTTTCCTATTCAAAAGAAGAGAGCCAGCAGAGAATTCTTGAGAACCATAGCTCATCTGCGTCCTCGGACAAACTTATTT
Source organism: Cinnamomum chago (assembly GCA_038049695.1). Classification (NCBI taxonomy): domain Eukaryota; kingdom Viridiplantae; phylum Streptophyta; class Magnoliopsida; order Laurales; family Lauraceae; genus Cinnamomum; species Cinnamomum chago. The sequence continues at coordinate 115,700,345 of CP142453.1, read as the reverse complement.
GGTGCGGTATGTGTCTGCATGTTTTGTCAAGTTTGTCATGTCAATTGATGTCATTGTTGTTTATTGTCTGGGATACTTGTTCTAAACTGATGCCAGTGCCCTAGTAGTTACCTCCTTTAAAAAATCATTGTAATTGCACCACTTTAACTGCTTGCAATTTTCCCATTGAAAAAACTAATCTCTTATTCATCTTATTGCTTGTGTTGCTTCCCAGTGTCTGTGTGAACCAATTATGCATTGACGAAGATAGTTCAGTTATGAAGAATTTTGGACTATGTCTCATCTATGTGGTGGTCCAGAGGTTTGGATAAGTGGACACAAGCCATGCATATTGTTGATAATAGTTAAAATGGAAAAAAAAATGCACATACATTAAAAACAATCATAAAGGTCCATGCATATTGTTGACGAAAGAAAAAAAGAAAAAAAAATGTAAATTATGTTAAAAGCAATCATAAATGATATCTATGTGGTGGTCCAGAGGTTTGGATAATTTAGATTTGGAATCTTTATATGATGTATCATTGCTATATTTACATTTTCCCAATATGTTCAATGTTTGTGCAGTTGTACTTATTATTAGCTTCTACTTTGCTTATGAACATGGTCAGACTATTTCTGCTAAGTTTTATCTATTTATTGGTTGTAATGCGCAAGATGGTTGTAGGTAGCTAGAGTAAGGAATGCCTTGGCATATGCTACTCACAAGTTTTTCCAAGAAAACGGATTCGTCTGGATTTCAAGTCCAATTATAACGGCTTCAGACTGTGAAGGAGCTGGTGAACAATTTTGTGTGACTACTTTGGTATGCATTATCAATTAACAATATCTTTTTGAGTTCTGATTTTAATGAAAGTTACCATTCAAAAAAAAAAAAAAAAATTTTGAGTTGAACATTTTTGTTCCTTTTTGTGAATCCCAGTTGGTAGTTTGGGTCAGGATTTGCCATCTCTGCCCAGCCCAACTTCGATGGACCTAGAGTTTGAATTAAAACATGTGTAAAAGACAGGTTACTAGGAATTGTACTTTTGCGCTTGTGGTCAGGATGTTTACACTTTACCATCTGCACTGGATGCTTTATTTCATAAACTATTTATTAATACGATATTTATTAAATATGCATTTTATGTAATATCATTGGAACTCGATATTCTGGTATGGGCCAATTGGACTCGGACCAAGACTTGATTATCAATCGCGGGGGTGGAGGGGTTTCTAGGAGAGGGTCTCTACCTGGATTTTTTGGGTTTGAATCCTAGGTTAAGCAGGTAGTAAGAGGTCTATTGACATCCCTAGGAGGAACACCGACAGGGTCATTTGAACATGGCGATTGCTGTCCTGAAAAGGACTATTTGTGAAGGGGCCATCAAATAGGGAAGGCAAAATGAATAGATTGTGCTATCGAAAAGCGGATCGTTGGTATGGGTTCATAAAAGGGGTCCCATTGCTGGGACTCAAGATTGTGGATCTGTTTTGGCACTGTTAATCTATTCATGTGCGCCATTGATTAGATGATGATGCATTTGGCTTCCTAAAGAGAGTCACTAATTAGACGGATGATTCGAACTTTCAGATGCATATTTCAAAGTGATTAAATTGTTCTCAACAGAAGCTAACAGGTGATTCAATGGATGACTTTAGTTTAAAGGAATTGTTTGTAAAGATTTGTAACTGATAAGTTCTAACTTTCATTTTGGGCTTAATGAAAAGTTTCTAGATGAACAATCACTGAGCCTGGAAGTTGCATGATACTTTTTTCGTTTTCCCTTATTTTTTTTTTCCAATTAACCTGACAGATTCCGAGCTCCCGAGAAGTCAGTAATTCACCAGTCAGTACCATTCCTAAAACGAAAGAGGGGGTGATTGATTGGTCACAGGTAGGTTATCTACTTATAATATTTATGATCCTTTTATATTAGCCACAAATACATTGATTCACTTCCAAATGTTTAATTTTTATAATCTTAATTATTTCCTTTGCAATATAAATGCTTGAAGATGTTCAGGAACTTCTAGTTATCAAATGATACCGAATTGCCTTTAAAATGTTGTTAGATCTGTTTGAATTATGATCGAGTTAAAGAAACTATAGTTTCAATGTAAATGGTTGGATATGTTGTTCACTGCATGGACAGCTCTTTTCGGTTTGTTGGTACTGAGCTGTATTAATTCTTGGTTTTTCGTCTCTGGTTGTGTTGTCTATCTTCTAAGGTTGACATCGAGGTGATTAGGACTTTGGGTGTGATTTGGAGCAATCACTCGACTGTATTTTTTTCTGACTATTCCGGTGTTTACTTTATATTTTATAAGCAATTAGCTAGTAGTTCTTGCTTCCTATGATGATGTGTGCATAATATTATTTTGCTACTTAGGGAGGGGTGATCATGCAATCAAATTTTGGCTGTGACCTCTTTACTGTTGTTGGCTCCGATCCTGGACAGGCATGAAACTGCTGGCTGGTTGTAACTGGTTTTTTATCCAATCCCCCACTTATCTGGTCGAGGGTTTCTCAAGAAAACCAGCAACTTGATAGTAGTAGGTAATAACTATTTGGGTGGTCTCTATCAGCCCAGACACCCCCTGTGAGAAAGAGAAAAAAGAAAACAATAGTTTATGTAACTGGGAAAATTGTACCGTGGAAGGTCAATGATGCTAGTTAGGGGTGGCAAATGGGTCGGGTCAGGTCAAAATGGTTTGAGTCAAACAGGAGCGTCTATGGTTTGAATTCCAATCCGTATCCTAACCTGTTTTCAAAACAGGTTGGTAAAACCGCACTGTACCTAATGTGGCTCAAGAGCTCTAAATCATGATATTGATTCTGAAATGCTAGTTACGTTGAACCAGAGGATAGAAAACAGGACTCTTATGCCTTGGTTACTTCTTTCTTTGTATCCTTATAGTCTGTATTATGTTTTTTGATGTTGCTAGGGATCTTTGTGACGGTGTTGTGGCTTCTTATGAACAAAGGGATATATATGCTCATAGAGACACTTTCTGTTTGTTCTTCCTGACATTATCTTGTGTTTGAAGCAGCACAATATGTATGAGTTTTGATATATTGTTCATGTTTCTCTTTCCGGTGCTAGGATTTCTTTGGAAAACCTGCATTCTTGACAGTTTCAGGTCAACTCAATGCGGAAACATATGCTTGTGCTCTTTCCGATGTATGACAGTTCTTCCTGCTCTAGATCGCTTATTCTTGACATTTATTTTTTATTTTTGACCTTTTCATTGATTAGTTATTTTATTTTATTTTTTATTTTCTATTTGTTTGTTCATTGTGAAATTGTTTTGTTGGAATTCCAGGTTTATACATTTGGTCCAACATTTCGTGCAGAGAATTCCAATACTTCAAGGCATTTAGCTGAATTCTGGGTATCTTTTGTTCTCATTCTATTTCTTTCCTCTAACAAAACCCACATCTAATTTTTTTGCAATATCATCAAGTTATTTTTTTTTATATTTTTTATTAACAGTATTGATTATGTCACACTAGGTGATGACCTTTTACCTTTTATTGATTATGTCACACTGTTTCTTTGAAATGAGCATCTGATTGTGTGTCAACCCATGTGTCATTGATGCTCAAGTTGGATTGTTCATGTCAATAGGATTTTTCTAGTTCTAGTTTAAGCGTTTTTAAAAGATGTAAGAGTGAGCAACCAGAATCTTGTCCAAAAAAGGTAAAATAAAAAAATGTTGCGTAGACGTTCAGAATGGTTTCTTGTTGCACAGCTACAAATCAAGTGTAAAACAACAGGACTCGGACTGCGAGCAACTTAATATTCATTTTCCTAAAAATCTAGACTTTTTGATATTACTAATTATAGAAATTGCAATATATTCAACTTAAGGCTGGGGCTTCTTGTTGTCGTTTGACCATTGGAGTTTCTACTTGGATTATTCCTTGGTCTCTGTGTTCTTAAGCCTGATTTTGATGGCTGTGCTTCTCATGTTAATAGGAGAGCAGGAATTAGTGGTGTCAAGGTTCTGAAATCAAAACTATATGGCAAATTATTCTAGAGATCGAATCTTATTGGGAATTGTGTTGCAAATTATAATATTTTATCTTTTGAAAGAGTAAGATTCTTTTTTTAAACATGAAAAAGTATTCATAATCCACATATTATCAGTACAATGATGACAATAACATGATTGTGGTATCATATGAAGCTAAGACCAGATTCAAGTAATTAACAGGTTGAGTCAACCATGAAACTTTGCTGGCCAACGAGTTGTTTCAATAAACTAACTTTTAAATATTTTGATATTAGAAAATCAACTTAGTTCTCTTAAGAATTGTGTTTTCAATTTTCAATTTTCATTTAAGTATATTTTAATTTCTACGGTATTACTTTCCACCCAAAAAAATAAAAATGAAAAAATCTACCATTGCACTAGCATGAGACTTGTATTTGTTGCCTTTTAATATGCAAGGATAAAGTCTCATGAGACGACATATCAAGCCTGGTCACACATCAACCGGGCAGGTCAACTGGGCTTCTTCAACCAAAACTTGTTTAAATTGAGTTCAGCCCGACTAGGCACCCCGATTGTGATGGGTCAAGTTGAGTCATCTGGGTTCCTAGTCAGCCCACCAGGTCAAACAGCTATGATATGAACTTTATTAACATGCATATGATTTTTGAATACATTCATGATCACAGAAAGTGATCAATGAATCAGAACTTGACGTGCAATGCCTACTGCCTAGTGGTTCTTTATAAGTAGGAACACTTAATAGGTGTATACCTATACAAGTATAAAACCCATTAGATGTTCCACGAAAATTGCTTTTCAAATCATGGATACTAGTCCTTGTGCGAAATGCCTTAGCAACTCCTATTTTGATGAGGTATCACATGGGAAATACACCATTTCGATCTAGGGAATGATGAGAAGGATATGTCATATGTTTATTCTCCTTATCACTAGGTTTAAGGTTTAAAAAGTCCAAAACTCATCTTTTGTTTCCCAAATCTCTCTCTCTCTCTCTCTCTCTCTCTCCTGCACGAACACAGATATGCGCACCCTTGTGCATACTCAAGTGAAAAGTAATGTATAAAGTAGTGCAAGAGAGACTACAAGGCCTTTAAAAGGCATTAGAGTAGTAAAGAGAGGGTCATGATTTTGATGTATAAAGTAGTGCAAGAGAGACTAACAAGGCCTTTAAAAGGCATTAGAGTAATAAAGAGAGGGTCATGATTTTGATTGGAACCTGGAATGTTTGATTGATATGAATTGCAAGATCCGTTTATGTGTTGTACTTACCATTAAAAAACGTACTATTTTTTTGTGGATTCCAATTTGTTAACCTGTACAATATATTTATTTTTTCAAAAATATTGTATCCTATTTTTCAAAAACTATCGGGATTGTAAAAAAAATGAAAATTCAGAGTTTTTCCATTCCTCATGGTGATTATAGCTCATTAGAAGCAGCTGTAGCAGCTGGCTATGTGATTGCTTCTTGTGCGTCTCTGAAGATGGGGTTGGTGTATTGTTAGAGGAAATCTGATCAATGTAATTGACTTCCATTGCATATTTGCTTGGCAATTAGGTGACTTGATGCGTCGGAGGCATTTCATTTCAAAATTAGGCAAACAGTGTGTCAGATCAATTGGCCAGAAAAACCACCAATCAATCTGCTTTGTTTTTTGAGTTTGTTTTTGGTTGTGTACTATAGTCTTTTATTTAGCTTTGTTGGGAAACACTGTTACGACAACCCGGCCTTCATGGACTTGATTCCTTGACCTTTTCCATAATGGAAGTATAATTTACCAATGCACTTTGTCCTGTTTTGGCCATGTCTCAGTTTTTTTTTTTTTTTTTATTGTTTACTGAGATTCTGGTTAGCATTTTTAAGGAATCAATATTAGCGAGCAAGTAGCAACTGGTTAGAAACACATTTCTTTATGTAAAAAAAAGTAAACAAAAGTGAATGCATTATCTTGTGTGGTAAGTTCATTTTTTTTTTCCATATTTTTGCCATGCATTATGTTTAGTTTAACTTTTTAATGGTTATTGTTTCCTTATCCTATAATTTTACATGAACTGCTCATGAATTGTTCTGCCTTATGTTTTCAAGATGATTGAACCAGAACTTGCTTTTGCTGATCTGCATGATGACATGGCATGTGCAACTGCCTATCTCCAGTATGTAGTAGGTTACTTTCACATCTACTGTATTATACTTTATATTATTAGTGTGCTTCGGTCTTGTTATATTTTGGCTCTTCTATTTGTCTTGTATGCTTATACCATATGCACGGAGCGCTGGAGAAATTTTCTCCATAATTCCTTACCTCTGTCCAAGATCTCGAATGGACTCCCTTTTCTCCTAGTACTTGGTAACCCTTTGATTTGTCTCATAGGGGCAGAGATTCTGGCCTTTGGTAAATGTGCCTAAACTATCTCAAATGATAACTCTTTGATTTTTCCATGAATTGTAATTATCCAAAAAATACTTTGAATTTACTCATTTCTAATTTCAATTTCACGTATATATTATTTTTACCTTTTCAATTTTTTTTTTCATGTATATTATTTCTGTTACCATATTTAACAGGCATATTCCAAACCTGGGCCTGAATTAAAAATGAGTCAATATATTGGATCTATACCCAATATTGTCATTCTTGGTCTTTCGGTTTGTTGGGGATCCATTTTCATCCCTAATGATATCTTAATAATGTTTAAAAGTGTTGATGCCCCATATGGTATTTCTGTAATAATTCTCAATAGGTCTAGTGTTTATTAATGACTTTGTAATTAAAATTTTGCTGGAACCGAGATCCATTGGGGATCCAATGATCCATATACCTTTGAAATTCGAATCCGGATCCTCAATACCTAATTGGATTCAGATCTGGATCCTGCATATGTGCCCAAATTCAGATTTAATTACCCACGGATCCAAATATGACCTGATTTCTCCCTAAATATCTTGTCTGGTTCTCTTCCATGACAGGTAAAGCATGTTCTTGACAACTGCAAAGAAGACATGGGCTTCTTCAATACGTGGGTTGAGGAAGGAATTATTGATAGGTTGAGTGTATGTGCTCAGTGTAACTTTTTCCCATTTCAATCTTTCTGCTATATCCTAGAATCTGATTAGTATGGCAAAAAAATAATGTTTTTTTGGGCAAATTCCTGCTTCATTTTCAGTAGATTTTAAATGTGGCTCTTCGTGGCTTATGTATATTTTAAGTATTGTTCTCTTCTCGTTTAGAAAAATTAAAAGAATTACCTTTTACTGTTGACAGAATGTAGCTGAAAAAGACTTTGTTCAGCTGACATACACGGATGCAATTGAGCTTCTTTTGAAAGCAAAGAAGAAATTTGAATTCCCGGTACATCACGTTTTCTCATAATTTGAATTTGCACCTTTTGTTGCTTCAACATATTGCAAATGATAGTTATTAGTTAATCTTGTCTTATGATTGTATTCCTTTTTATTATTTATTTTGTATTTAGTTGCTTTCTTGTTTTGCCAGCCATCACTTTGAGGGAGCTGATCAAATCATTATATGATTTTTTTAAATTTTTATTGTCAAATTATTGTCTGTGAATGTTCTATGATCTTTGACCGGGGAGGTTAGGACTGAGTCAAATCAAGTGACCTTCCAAATTTACTGATAAATGATTGACTTTCCAAATTTTAAATGCTTTTATGTTCCGCCATTCTCATAATCACCACAATCATTGTCATTGTTGTCATCATCATCCTTGAAGCCCTTTTCCATCTAAACACAATTTAATTTTGGGCTCTTCTTCTTGTCCCTACTGGGCTGTGTTCTCTGCCATTCTGCTATCTAACTTGTTGCTTCTTGCTACTATCCGAGCCCTTATTGACGCCCACCTTCTCGTAGTTCCATGTATTTGCAACACTTCAGTTCTTCATGCCGGAGCTATTAAAACACATGCACTTCTTGGACAACATACCTTAATCTTCTCTTTTACTGGAGCCACTTGTATATTAATTTGATTATACTCATTCTTGTTTCTTTAATTTCTTGTTAGTCATACAGCATGTTAGTATATGCATCTCAGCTACAGGTACTTCATCATCTTTTCATTTCTTTGTTGCCTGATGTTCTGCTTCTTGTGACAATCCAGATATATCTGCAGGCTTACAAAATTGCCCCTTAATTAAAGTGAAACTTGGCAATCACATCAAACCCCAACAGCTTCTTGTTAAGCATAAATGATTAGATTGTACTGTGTGATGAATGAGTAGAAGAATGAAAGCATTTTCAATAATTCAAAAGGATTGGGGCATAGTAGAGGCGTGCAAGTTCTAGAGATCTTGCAGCCTATTGTAACTAATTTTGAAATTGTTTTCAGCTCCATCAGCCAACAAACTGTATTTCTCTATTCAAATGGAATTTCTTGGTTGAGGTTTGTAAAATACCTTTCAATCTTGGCTTTGTGTCCCACAAATAATTTAGTAGAAACAGTTTTGTACAAATATTATAAAAGATCTTTCTTCAACCAAAGTAAACACAATTTGGATAAATTGAGATTGGTTAGAAGCCTATTTAGTAGATTTGTTTTGGTCCTTATATTCATCTACCTATCTTAATTTCAGCGGAAAATGATCTCAATTGATGTACCAGAAACCTTTAGTTGTTTGATTGTAAAGGCTTTTGACTTGTGTTGATTGTTCTGGAAGGACATTGGTTATCTTTTGTGGTAGGTTGCATATGGAAAGATGAAACAAGAGCATCACATTGGAACTGGAAACACATTTCATATTATCTTTTAATCTAAATAACCTCTATGAGGTCCTGAGGTCTGACCTTCAAAACATCTGATCTTGGCTTTTATGTGGATGCCGCAATTTGATAGGTGAAGTGGGGATGTGATTTGCAAAGTGAGCACGAACGTTACATTACTGAAGATGTGTTTGCTGGGTGCCCTGTGATTATAAGAGATTATCCTAAGGCATGTATTGCATCAAACTTCTGGCTTTGATATCTTAAGTCGGCAGAAATATCCTCGTCTTTTATTTCTGAATTGTTCCCAAAATTTTGTATTTCTAGGAAATCAAGGCCTTTTATATGCGGGAAAATGATGATGGAAAGACGGTTGCAGCAATGGATTTGTTGGTTCCTCGGGTAATATTTAAAATTGTACTTATGCTATATCATCATCAAAACCTTGCCCCAACCATGTTGTGGATGGCAGTCGGCCAATTGAATCATTAAGAATTTTATTTATACTTGTTACACACAGCCACAAACAAGAAAAATTTCTACGTGGGCCGTGCGCATCTAAGCTATTTGTGCACGAGCTCACTTGAAACTTTTTCTCTCTCTAAAACATACATATATATATTTATTTATATGTTTGCATGTATGTATTCTCCAGCCTGTTCTCAGGAACAACCATGCTGTCCTTAAGCTAAAAAAATATAAGCCTATGGGGCCTACCTCGAAGCATGGGGGCTTTAAGGGTTTGAAATGTCTTCCTATCAACTGGAGGAGAAGGAGGAGGAAGAGGGAAACGAAGAGAAGAGGGAAGAAGAGAGAGTGGTGGGGAGGGGGGTTTACTAATTTAGGGACCTCAAAATTTGTCCAATTCGTAGCCGTTAAGATAAAGTTGGATGGGTGCCAATTTGGGTTCATGCTAATCACATGAGTAATGAGTCTGAAAGCATTAGATTGATCATGGGGTGTAGCAGGTGGGCCGTACAGGCCAGGCCATGCTTATGTGCTTATGAGGATGGCCCGGTGATGCAGGCCAAACCCCATGGGTCGGCCAACCCATTGGGCCCAATCCACAGGCTCAACAGGGCATCCATTTAATTAGAAGTTAAAAAGTTTACTTACGAGTCTTATTTCAGAGTTTTAATTTATTTAGGAATCTTTAAATTAAGAGTTTTATTTGATTTGGATTGTTAAACAAGTTTAATTATTTACTTTCCTTTATTGTTTAGGAAAGTAGAGTCCTACCTAGTAGGGGGGATGTGCAACCCTTCCTATAAGTATGTAGTCCTTCCATTGGGAGAGAGAGTTATAATTATTTAATAAAGATTGTTATATTTGGTTTCCCTATGACCGTGAGTTTTTCTCTTCTATTGAAGACGAAGTGTGCTCGTAGTTGTATGTGTTGAGTCCTGGGAGGGATTCAGCCAATTCCCATGTGGAGTTGGTTCTTGCTTCAATCCATTTAGGATTTAGCAAACCCATCGTGGGATTTGTCTACATTTGTTCCTCACCCTGTTTGCGGATCCTGGGCTGCGTTACCTGACTGTCCCTGAAAATCTGTACACACAGACGAAACATGATCATTGCATTTCTTGGCTGTGTATTGAAACTCTTTTTCCTCTTTGTTTCCTTCTTTAAATGTTTGATTGGTTTGTTAGAGTAGGATGGTAGTTGCTTAGTTTGGAGTTGGAAAAGCAAGCATGACCATCTAGCATCTTGCTTCTTCTGGAGACTAGTATCTGTTTGCACATTTGGTATAAGCTGAGCCTGTTTTCACAAAGGTTTGTACAGATAACAACCCTAGATTCCAGGGATAGTTTTCCAAGATTACCCCATGATGCAAATGAAGCAACTGAGTGAGACTGATGTGTAGTGTATCTATGTTTGTATGTATTTGAGTGTATAATGGACACATTTATTCATCGTTTGGTTCACTAATAACCTAAGAAATGGCATTGAAAAATCTTATGGTCAGCATCATATTTTCGTAGTGCATCCTTGACTTACTCCCTTCTTTGTGGCACGTGGGAGCCTTTAATAATGTCCTTTTTCTTTATAGGCTGCCACACTGGTCAGTGCAGATTGTCATTAATGTTTTTATTCATTAGATTGGTGAACTTATTGGTGGAAGCCAGCGAGAAGAGAGACTGGAATTTCTTGAAAACCGTCTAGATGAGTTGAAACTCAGTAAGGAAAGCTATTGGTGGTACCTTGATCTGCGGCGTTTTGGTTCAGGTTATGAATCTTTCTTATCCTTTTTTACACCATTTTATGTGATGATATTATATTTCTTTTATTATTTTTATTTTCTATTTTTTCGCTTTTTGATTGGGATGATGGTAACTTCATGACATCACCTGGATCTGCATGCACTATTCAACTTCAAAAGAGAAGCTATTAACATTGTGTTATAAAGACTATGCAAGTGCTTTCAAATGGTTGTCCACTTATTTTACATATATGACAGAACCTGAAAGTTAAAATTGGAGACTGGGGAATGAGACTGGGAAATGGAGCAGTAGTCTTTTCTATTTTCGAAGAGGAGCTACTACTGCATGGTCTAGCTCAAATAGCTTTGTAGATGCATGGTCTATAGGAGACCAAGACCGTTCTAGGCTTTTAAACCAAGGGCTCATTAATGGACCAAGGTTGGAGGAACAGCCTCAATTAGGCTAGTAGTGTTATCTTAGTCTCCCCAAAGTTTTTTGAGAGTTAGCCGCGTAGTTGCTGTTTGTTAACTGGGAGTTGGTTACAATATTTTATATAGATAAGTTTCACGGAGTGATAGATGATTGGTCTTGCTTTCCTTGGTATTGAAGGCTCTTTTACCAATAATTTCCCAAACCAATCAAACACCTTGACTTGGACTGCTAAGCATTCCCCTTTTACCATGAACCTCCTTTGTGGGCCTCGGTCAAGTGACTTCCGGGAGTGGTGACGTCTGGCACTGAATCAAGGTGGCACTAAGCAGTTTGTGATGTAGACCCAAGGGTTAGGGCTTGCGGTGGAAGTGTTAAAAGCACAATGGGTGCCGAAGCACGTGTTAGAAGACACAATCAATCCCCGAAGAGACAATAAACGAGGGCGCACCTCAATGGGAAAACCCAATTTCATTAATCAACTCTAAAAATAATCTTGTACAAATCTATATAAATAGTAAAAGAAGACTTAAGACTTAAGCCCTAATCCTAGGGTCTGCATCAGTTTGACCCTGCAAGATTTGTTTGCTTTGACATTAAGGCTCTCTATCAAGCAACTTCCTTTGGTGCTAACCCCCTTCTTCTTTGTATCAGTATGTTTTTTCCTTCTCCTTTCTTTTTCCCTTTGTTAAGGGTTCAAACCTTAAATATTCCACAACCTCCACCATTTCTCACTTTCATCACTGTTTCCAAAAGGCATGTCGCTGTTACCAAACCCTTTTTAGTTATTGTCCATCAAGAGCAACCTCTATCGATTGTACGACCCATTCTTGGCATATGCAATCTTTTAGTTCTCCACAGAAAGTAGTAGTCTTAATAACATTAAGGCCACGTTTGTGCAGCGCCAAATCAGCAGAAAAGTAGCGGGATAGGGATCCGGTCTTATGCGCCTTTTTTTGGTGCAGCTGGACTCTAATGGAAATCCTATTTTTTGGGCGCTACTTTTTTGTGAGAGGATTTCTGAATATGACCTCGACCCCCTCCGGACATTATGCCAACAAGCCTTACCCTGTATGTTTGCATGAATATACAGAGGAATGGAATACATAGGGTGGTTAAAAACGAAGATCAAAGGTGAATCTCCAAAAATGAGCATCAAATAGCATCTTCTTTTGATTCTATTTTCCTAAAAGAAAATTATTTGATGTACATTTTTGGAAATTCACCTTTAATCTTATTTTTTGGAAATTCTCGGCTGTCCAGAATCGAGTGTCCCTCGGGCTCAGGGCCAAAGGCTCTTGGGCTGGGCGGGAGATACCCTGGATTATTTAAAAAAAAAAAAATCTTCATTTTTAACTACTCAATGATTTCATTGTAGTCAATTCCATTACGCTTCGGTCGGAATTGGGTGGAACTTTTCCGATTTGGTCCCGGGCAGAATGGAACCCCCACCCCACCCACCCACCCACCCAAAGATTCTACCCATTGCATCCTTTTTTTGCCTCTCTTCTCTCTGCCGAGAGCCATTGTATCCTTTTGTTTTAATGGTTCATACACAAAACAGCTCATTTGCAATGAAAATATATCCAATATGTTTAAAATAAAATAAAAATCTCATTTAAATTTTAAATATTGTTTAAAGCTTATGAAATTATTTTTAATGTATTTTCAATAGTAGGTATTCATTTTATATTTTTCATTTTTCAATCATGTCTTTCTCAGAACGGAATACCGAAATTGGCTGGAACACCAAAATGTTCCACTACACGGTGAAACCAGAATGGGGACCGGACCAGATTTGACAACTATGCCCCGTGTATTCAATACCTATTTATTCTAATGCAAACAACAGGCCCTAAAAAATTAGAAACATTAAAAGATTACCATCTTTCTAGAATCAAGATTTGTCCACAATCATAAGTTTCGCTAGATTTCAGGATATCCTTGTTCATTCGCTGTTGACATCAGCACTAGCCCCAAGGAAAATCATGCCTTTGAAATTATTGCTTTGATGCCAAATTGAAACTTGATTTAGGTTTTTTTGGAGGGAGATATCTGGGGTTATAAGAGCCGAAAAAAAGAAGAAAAAGAGAAGAAAAGGTGTAAGAAAATACTGGATCAGTGTCCAGTAAAAAAAAGATAGCCATTTTGTTGTTTGGGGAAAAAACATTCTCTCTATGGGATAAAAGTTACTAATAAAAAAAAACCTAGATGAATATGATTGTTGGACACACTAAAAGATGGTCCATGAGTCCCTGGCTGTTGTTGCTCTTCTGGTCAGGGATAGGGATGCCATGTATTGTGCATGAGTTTGAGTCTCTTGTGAAGTACAAGACAAAAAAAGGGATGGTCCATGAGACACTATTAACATATTGTATATTTGTTCTCCAGTATTACTTTTATTTGGTTGTGTGATGGAGTGTTTGTTCTCCTCCCTTACTTGAAACTGTTATTTTAGCTGTCAAACAGAAACAGATGCTTGATTTTTCATGTTTGCCCATTTGACAGTTCCTCATGCTGGTTTTGGATTGGGATTTGAAAGGCTCGTGCAGTTTGCAACTGGAGTAGAGAACATAAGGGATGCAATCCCATTCCCTCGAACTCCCGGGTCTGCTGAATTCTGACTCTGCAGAAATCTAGATGGGACTTCTTCTTCTACCATCTTTCTTCACTTAGTGGAAAATCTCTTCCAATCAATTTAACTCACTAGCCTTATCTATATCAACCCTTTTCATTTAATATCTGTTAGAGGCCATGACATGTAATGTGAATTGGTTGTCAAATCTGTCTGCTCTTTATCTCAATACTTCAGCTTACTACAGTGTTTTTTTAAGAGGTGAGTGATTTTCACAAATGGCCAGGAATTTGCACTCATTATTCTCAAGTAACTGGGGGAATTGAATATAACTGCTGTCTTCTTGCCTTGCAGCATGATGTTTGTGAGAATTGCACCAACCTCATGAACAGAAGGAGAGGAATTTATATAGGATGCAGACCACAGCCTTTCAAGATTTTTTGTATCTGAAGTTTTACACATGTAAGATGAAAGTAAAACATGAGGTGATCGATAAAATTTGAGGGAAAACTTGATCCATTGGACGGGTCGCTTCTTTGCCAAAAAGAATGCATGCAGACATTGGTATGGTTGGCCTACTGATTTGCAGCCGGCTACAATCTGATTTGTATTTGAGTGACCCCAAGAAAGGCATTGGTGTCTTTGAAATCGATTAAGAAGAGCCTTTTGTAATTATGGAAAATTATACTGTTAATTAAGGATTGCATTCCAGACTTCCGGTGCCAGTATCAGTATCAAATGTTGTTCTTGTTTTGTTGGTGAGAAATGTTCAACGTTTTTGTTGATTTCAAAAAGTAATTAAAATTGGAGAAACAAAGTGAAGATCCGCAAATGGGCATCAAGTAATCTCACTTCAATGGAAAATGAGTTTTACATTAAGGGGGTATGGTAAATAGAGATCCAGCCGCCATCATTCTAGTAATTCAAATCTTGGGAATCTACATCTCTATAATATGTTCTTCAACCCTCACTTCTTTTAACCTTTGTTGGAACTTGGACACATTTGATGAAGGATATAAGGTATGCTCGTAGATGAAAGTCTCACATTTCTAGCAATTGAATCAATGATCCGGTGCACACCTAGTGGGGCCCACCTGATCATTGGTCTGAATGGATTCACCAAGCATGCACCCATACGTTGCGACTGGACTCGCAACTGGACTTGAACTGAGGGGCCAATTCTATTGAATAAAAACCATTAACTCGTGGGCCTTAGATAACAGATTAGGAAGTTCTGATGTGCTTTCAATTTTATAGAGGTAGGGTCCATCTACATCTTTTGATCCTTTATCTTTCCGCCCCGAGGTGTAGGCCCCACTAAGGTACCTGCCCAGCCTGTACCAGCGTGATGGATGGCAATTCATTTTCCATGGAAGGGGAGATTTGGAAATTTACTTCTGTTCAATTTTTACCACTTTCAGAAACAGAAATCTTACAGGTCCTATGCCTTGTATATTCAATTACACAAAACAAATGCGTCCTAAAATTTATTGGCAACATCAATGCATGGTAGGCTTGCGGTGCTGCTGCTTAGTTGAGCATGCTATGATCTGGATCACTTACCCAGATTCGTTTTCAAGTCATTTTATATTTCTTGGTCATGCATATAGGACCTGTGATGGGTTTGGCTCAAATCCAGATTGCATTAAAGAAAAAAAGAATAAAAAAAAACCTGATTAGTTCTTGGTGCTACTTGATTTTGGCCTGGACTCAACCTGGTTACATCCTTAGCCATAGCGTTGCAATTTTTCATATTCTTTGGGTTGCACATAGAGAGGCCCCAGTGCTAGTCCCAGCCTAGTCTATTTTGTTATTTTGACCTAATGATGAGGTGGGTCTGGACCCAAACAATTTATTTGGGCAAAACTTGGCCATGTAAATTTTGCTATGATCTAATCTTATATTGAATCTTGGAGTCAATAATAATTGAAAAAACGAAAAAAAAGGTTAAAGAAGGGCGTAGGCATCTAATCTTCATGGCTGTAAGGTAGAAATGGGCTTGAAGAATACAAGTTTTCTTGGAAAAGAAAAATAAGATAATTATATCTTAATGGTGAATCTCGTGGGACCCATATGTGATCATCTGTAACCATCCAAATTAGACTTCTATTTTACTACCCCTATGCAGTTGGACCTGATTATTCAGCTATCAGGCCAAAAGGTGAATGTCTGCGGTCTGTTCATATCCTGTCCGAAGAGGGGCTGGGTTGGGTTCGAGCAGGGTTCAGGGTGGCCTAGTCAATGTCTAACCCAACCAAGCCACATTAGGTCCAACTAGATAAATTGTTCTGTAGGTGAAACCATTGATTTGGTGGGTCAACATATGGTGTGCTCATAACCCCAAAGTAATGGTAATCAAACTATCAAAGTCATTTTCTCAATAATATGCAAAATATTGCTGAAAAAAAGTGAGATAGTGTTTGTCCACGTCTCAATAGGACATGCATCCACTTGGTAACCCACTAGGCAGACGATTTGCTATTACATCAAGGATGAGTTACCATTGAGTCAGATCCAACTAAGTTTGTTTGACCTTATAAATGGCCTAATCTGGGTGATAGGTGTCACAACTATGGCCTCAAATCCACATTCGAGTTTCAGTGGGGCCCACAATTAGGGCAAGCTCAACTCTTAATGCTTGGGCCTAAGTATATAGGCCAAATCATATGACTAATATGACTCGAACTCACAATCTAAGGTTGCAAACGGGAGCACCTTCCACTGCGCCACACGCTCTTGTTCCTCGATAGACCTTTCATCTCACTCCTTCCCCATGACTCAGATGGATCTAGACCACGTTTAGGTTATTAAGTGGGGCTAGTACCCACCCTTGATACTGAAAGGCGTCTAAAGCTCGAGAGATACTCTACACAACCTCTACTTCCTAAATTCAATCTCCAACAACAATGGTCCACAGGCATGCCAAACTCAGATGCAGAAATAGACAATAGTGCAATAGCAAATGTGATTTGTAACGAATGGGAATTGCAGTACCAGACTTGAGAAACCAAAATTCAGATATGGTGATTTTTAAAGACTCTTTTGAGTTTTTGGGTTGGGCCTATATGGACATTTTTAACACAATTACTGAATGGGTTAGGTTTTTGTCAGAGTCCAAGTCTAGCTATTTGTCGACCCACTAGCATGACCTGAATTGTCCCAATTCAATCAGACTAATTGCACTATGATCAATCCAACCTGAACCCAACTTCCTAACTGTGGGTCAGGATTGATCCTTTTTTACTTTCAGATTAGACTAAGGTTGACAATATTAATCCCTAGTACTTATGCAATTCATCTCCCACTCACACACACTACCCGAATCCTTGATTGAACCCTGGTTGTTTATGTGGAAAGAGAAGTGCCTCACCATTGAGCAACCAATGTATGAATTGAAAGCTCAACTTAAATAATAGATAGGTTAGGGTTGTTGAGCGTGCATGCGACACGTGTGAGACTCACTTCTGATCTCCTCATTGTAGAGTTTGGATAAGATCGAACTCGTGTCTTTTGTGGCTTCATGGGCCTCCTCCTTTAGGAGGATGAGGATTAAACAAGGAGACTCCTATAGGGCACGTTTGTGTACACACCCTTTCCGCGGAAAGAGGAAATTGCCACGTCAGCAAATTCCATAGAAATAAAAACCTCGGAAAAGGATTTCTGTAGAATTTAGAAATTCATGTTTGGTGCAAAAAGAGTTTCCTCATTGAATTGGTGCAGATGTTGTTTGGTGCGACTGTGGATTCCTTATAGAAAATCAAAATTTCTTATTTGGTGATATAATTTTTTGAAGAAAATAACATAACATGTATATTATTTATTTAACATTAAATAATAATTTATATAAAGAAATAAAAAAATGAAGGAGTTATAGGGTTTTTGGGTTGAAATGGACAAGAGTGAGGAAAAGAGGGAGAAGTTTTCCGAGGAAAACCATTTCCCATACCCCCCCATGGGAAACTCATTTCCACAATTATCAAGGAAAATGCTGACGAGGCAGGAAAACATTTCCGCGGAATTGTTCCGCACCAAACGCCGGAAAAATGGGTTTTCTGCGGAAAACCGTATACTTTTCCGCGGAAAAGTGTTACACAAACATGCCCATAAAGAATTCCAAAAATCAATATATTCCAATAATTTCACCGTGGTTATCTTGAGAAGAAATCCTCTCAATTTATATAAGAAGAATAACATAGTACAAGATTATTTAAAATTTAATTTCAGCTCACCTACCTAATATCAATCATGAGTTTAGGGTATTTCACCACCTTGATCATCACCATTTAAATTGCACCCCACCGATCCATGTGAAGAATTCATCTTGAATATCAAGAGTCTGAGTCCTTAACTTAAGGAGATCATCCTACATGTGCAACTAATTTGGGTTAAGAAACTTTCATGTAAGGTCATTTTAGATGTATAGTTCAGATCTCCTACGTGCATGCCACTAGGAACAGATTGCATTATTGATAATTAACGCGGATACATGGATATATATAAGAATTCAGTCTTTACACACTATCCCCCTAGAAAGGCAAACTTGTATCTTAATCATTGCCTTCCTAACATTTAAGTCATTTAAGATGTTTAGTCCAGTTCTTCTACATGCATGCCTCAAGGAATGCATGATTCATAACATAGATATATAGATGTAGATAAGATTGCACTGTTTTAACACACAAGGCCCCTAGGCAACCTTATATCTTAATCATTTGCCTTCCGAATTCGTGTGTCTATATATATGGGAGGCGGTCCTGTAACCGTCCTTACAGTCAGCACCGTTCGGAACGCCCATTGGGGCCCACCTTATGACCTATCTAAATTGATCACTCATTCATAACCCCCTTATAGGCATTAAATCTCATGAATTTGCATGGATTAGGATGAACTAGACTGTTGGATTGAGGGTCAATTTTTCTCCTTTGATATGAAGTTATTAAACTTGTTGACTATGGATGAAGGGGTTAGAGGTATTGGATTGACTTTAAATTTGATATGTAAGTTGACCCCACGTGAATCTTTCTGTCCCCCTTGTCCCATGACCAATGGGGTCTCACTGTGGGCCAAATATGAAGAAGTTTTAATGAGAGATGCTCTCACCTTACTATGAGAGATAAGGTGGGGCCCCTATAAAATGAGAGATTATCTCACATGAGCATTTATATATATATATATATATAGAGAGAGAGAGAGAGTAATCAAAGTATCTCTCCTTCCATACTTAGAGAGAGAGAGAGAGAGAGAGAGAGAGAGAGAGAGAGAGAGTAATCAAGTATCTCTCCTTCCATACTCATAGGGCTATGCTATCTCTCCTTCCATACTTATATAGGGCTATGAACAATCATACACAATGGCAGCTCATCATATGAACACAAGCACATGCTCACCATAAAGACAACCCATAAAGTTAAAGGGTGTTGGGTTAGATCACATGTTGTGGCGATGAGGCAATCCACGGTTATCGATCTTGAAATATTTCAATGGGTCCTGTCCACTTTTCATGGTCCACACTGATTAGCTATTGAGCAGTCCCATTCCTCCCTCAGGCTAAAATCACCTAATCAACTAAAATATAACCTTCCCCCATAGCCTCATGAAAACCAGTTTGTTAGGACTTTGTTCCTTGGAAGTCTTCTCATGTAGAATTTATAAAACTATATTAGGGAGGAAGAATATATATATTTGCACTTGTACTATATTTGTATCTTATCTTGATAGATCTGAAAGAATCAATAGACATTGTAACAGGTCATTAGATATTGTAAAGCCCATGACCTGGTGCTAAAGTCAAGTCTTTTGCATCTCTATAAGCAGTCATATCTCTGTTTTCACGTTCTTTTCTGGATTTATTCGATAACATAACTGAGAACCTAAAAGTGACAACTAGTGGTATAGGAAGTGGGATGTGACTACCATATCCAAAACCAAAGTCCAAACCTACAAAGGCGCAATTGAAGGGGTCCTTTACAAAAATCCTCTAATTATAATGGCCCCCATCATGGAAATGGTTTACACCACATCAAGCTCTGGTCCACAAGTACCGCAAAGAAAGTAGTTAGAAAAAATAGGATGAAAGAAACATCAAGACCCTTCAAAAGCGTTAGAGAGACTGAGCAGTTCTTTTCCACTGAGAGGCAAGTTGGAGATTGGAAGTCTCCCAACTCATTATAAAAAATTAAAGATAATATGCCATCTCCTTGATACCAATGCCATGTTCCTCCAACTACCTAGACTTTCCAGTGTAGTTTACCAGTTATTACCATCTAGAAACCGAATCCATCAAGTCCTTTTTTTTTTTTCTTTCAAGGCTATTTGGTTCAGAGAACTAAACCATTGGAATGTTCTTATTAGATTGGTGATTCCACATGCATTGGTATTGTAAGTTGTAACTCTCCACTCAATAGAGGGTGGATAGCAATAAAGTTACTGCTCAAGTTCAAGTAGGAGACAATTAAGGACTTATATATATATAGAGGTCTTTACAAGGAAACCACTGATAAAGAAGCTTGCTACAGCAAGAGATCGGGGGGTCCCACACTGGCTGGGGCCCACCCACATGCCACTAGTGGGCCCCAGTTACAGATGCCAACAAGTGTGGCAGAGGAGGCCCTCACATTCTGGAGGTATAGAATCTATGATAAAGAGGCGTGCAATTTCCTTTTTAATCACTTGGGAAGCTTTTGTTTTTTGGTTGCGTGGCTCCACTGGAATGGTCGGAAAGTGGTAAGTGAATATTCGGATGCACTTAAGTATTTCTTGCAAAATACTCTTCAACCAATTTTCTTTCAAGTGGGGAATTCATTCAAGGGAATTTCAGTGAAATGATGCATATTCATATCAACTCCATCAGCCATGCAAGAAAACCATCTCAAATGCTGTTTTAGATGAGTATTTAGTGCCCTTTTGTTCGCGTGGAATTGAATTCCTATACTTTTGAAAAATGGGTTCATTATTAAAGAGGCACGGAGTAAAAAATTTAGGGTGGAGATATAGATGGAACCCTAGTTAAAGATTTTTCGTTTTCCACTTCCCCCTAGTTAAATATTTATTTTTCATTAAAGGGCGATTATTTCATGGTGATTAACAGATTTCACATCTTCTTCTTTAGTTTTAAACCACTTTTAGAAATACATTTCTTAGAATTCATTGGCATTTTCCATGAAACAAACAGGCCCTTATTACAGACACGTCATGCCAGAAGAATCTACTTCAACCATCCAAGAGCCTGATATAAACTCTAAACTGGCCTTTTGAACTACTTGACTAGATGGCTCAAACCAATTTGTTTCAACCAATGGTCTAATCTGGTTCCTCAGTGACACCATAATTTAAAAAATAAAAATAAAAAATAAATGAAAATATTAAAACAGGTTCAAATTGCAGTTTCATGCTTCTTGACCTGTGGGTTTTTCCTTATCTAAAATGGTTCTTATAACTGGTTCTTGAACATCTCAAGTGCTTAGGTATATAGAATCATGATCATCTTTCACTTTAGGATCTTGTCATAGTTAGTGTTTTATCATTACTTGACGGTAGCGGCTCTCCATCAAATATGGAAGTAGGAGAAATCTCATTTTCAGATATTTATGTCGACTTGGGCTCTTTTTTTCTGCCACTAATGTAGATCCACATGGCCCATATGCAAACAGACACTTGTTAAAATGGAAAATGGTCCAACCCAGCAATCCTCCGGTTCAACCCATCTTAATTCATCTGGCGTCACACATGTGAGTTGAAGCGATAGAAATTGGTAGGTGGCTGGAGATCTATGCATTCATGTGATGAGTTGCCGTGCAAGAGTGGCATGGCATGTGTGGTGTGCCTACCAGTTAAAATCTGGTTAGTTTAGTAGCGTGAATCTAGCAAGGTTGGTGTCCACACATGTAATGGAAAGAATAATAATAAGAATACTAGCTAATAAGAAACAACAAGTATTGAGACAGAAAGTTGGAGCATCACACAAGAAAGATAAAGTGAAAGATGAGACGAGGTGCTGGTAGTGAAAAGAAGAGTCACCAATTTGGCATAAATACTTGTATGCGTTCATACTCAAAGACTGGTTTTCTTGCCTTTTTGTTTTTCCTAATGAAGAAGTGGAAGACACTTACAAAGGCTCGTGACAGGCTTCCTGCTTCATCTTTATCTCGGAAGAGAAGATTTGTTAGATTAACTATTCAAAAAGACCCAACATCATTAGCAATTTGATCAAAGTAATTTGTGAAAGAATTTTCTCCTATGAGCAGATTACTTGTGCAATCCAGCTCTATGGGGGTCGCTAGGGCTCACCTTTGAACAGTGTAGTTTTTTTTTTTTTTTTCCCTTTTTGAACCGTCTTATCCCCTCATGATTTGTCACCATGCCGGCTTTATGCCCATGAAACCTTTAGCTATACCATTGTATTGAATAAAAAAAAAATTTCTATGGTTAAAAGAAATTTTAAGGCTATTAGATCAAGGGCTGATCAGATCATTGACCTGGGATGATTTTTTTGCATGACCCTTTTCCTAAAAGAGACCTTACCATCCATTCAAACTTCAATGATAAAAAAAGCATCCAAGTGGGCCCACAAGCTGCAGCATGTAAGCACAAACGCGGTTTTGCTCATAGGTGAAAATCCTCTATTCATGTTGGTCAGGAGAGTCAGATGGATTCTCTAGAAAATATTTTATGCCCATATAAAAACCACAAATAATGAGAGAGGCCTACCTTGGCTAGTGCATCAAAGTGCCTCTTTTCATTTATTTGCATTGCCAAATTTTAATTCAATCAGAATCAGGCCTACTATACCAGTTTCTCATTGGTCAGTGATCACACAATTTTAACTTGCAAGTTGCAACCAAATGCCTCAAGAGAACGATTTGTATTGGAAGTAAAGCCACACTACCCAACTACCCACCAGGCGAATATTCAACGGTTCTACAAATTGGGAAATCTATCATAGGACAATACGGATATTCCCCATGGCATTTATCACGGGCTTCCGGTAACAGATGTCTAGAACTCCACCCTGGGAGCACACAATGATAATCCGGACCATTCATTCTGAATCCCATACCCTCCAATCGCATATTTGAAAATTTCCATTTAATAGAAGATCGTCCCACCATTAGATTGCCTACATGATTGACAACAGGATTAAAGTATTTTGATTAATAATACATAAGTTTATGCTAATTATGTTATCATTCGTGTGCACAATTTAATTGTTGGTCAAACTCCTATTGAAGTGCTTATGGCGGGTTGTGGGTTCGAGATTACACTACTACACTAGGGCTACAGGGGATTTATCCGGCTTCCCTCTGGGCCCGGAGGGATTAGTCCAGCCCGAAGGGTTGGGAACCCTCCGATAGCAAAAAAAACAGAAAAAAAAGTGCTTATGGCGGGATTCAAGATGAATGGTCCAGATTATCATTATGTGGAACTTCGACCGGAGTTGCAGGGGTGTGATTGGGGGTTCCGACTCACTATGAGACTATTTGTATGTACTTTTTGTTTAAAATATGAACATGCTTGTCATCCCATTGCGTCAGATGTTTATGGAGAAAGGCATATATACTAGCCCAGTTGCAACCACATCATAGACTTTATTCTTACCTGCTGCTAGTTGCATCCATTGCCCAAACTAGTCTATTTATTTTACTCCAGGCACCACTACCACAAATATATGTCAAGTTTTGAAAATGTCACAGAAATGTTGTATTATATTACTTGAACTGGTGTCTTTCTGATTGCATTGTTATATTTTTCGATATCACAGAAAACGGAAAATATCATGACAAAATCATAACAGAAATGAAAAATAAGGAAAATTAAAAAAAAAATCTAGTTTTCTAAATTTAGTTTGTATTTATTATTTTTAATTATTTAAATTAATTTGGTAAGGAAAAAAGATATGTCAAAAGGAAATGGATGGAAGTAGTAATTATGAATAGGTACTACAATCTAATCAATGATTTGGCCCAAGATAGATTGGAATGGCAAAATAAAATTTGTAGACTTGACTCAAATATAGTTGTGACATGGAACTGGATGATGATGATGGCGACGATGAATTATTTAAAATTAATTTATTGCACCTCAAATTTGAAAATATCTCAACATTTTTAGAGGCATTAATTTCCTGACAATGGTATGTGTGTCAAATGTCAATGCCAAGTGTGCAAAAAGCACATCGTTACCATGGTGAACATTGTGCTTCTTTTTGTAAGCAATAAGCAACATAGTTGTTTAAAGGCTGGAGGACTGTAATTAATCAAGCAATAAACCAGCTCGAATTAACTCAAATATGTCTAAAACACAAAGTAATTGACTATAAGTACATGTTGTGTAAGGTCCATACGATTGTGACCCCCATGAAGAAGGACGTCTGTCGTGATGTCCTCCAGCACCTGAGTTTTCAATGTTTAGAATTACATGAGTACCACATCGAAAGCAGATAACCCAGAGCCTGAAGTTATAAGTCAAACCTCGTCTTAACTCAACACGATGTGTTCACCTAACCCTAGCCCAAATGTTATTCTCCAATGATGTTCAAAATGTTCAAGCACCTAATTCTCACCAGAAATATGTCATCTTGCTGTCATCAAATATTAGTGGATAAAATGGAAAATACAATAAATAAAGGGCCATTTGTTTGGTATAAAATGTCTATTGAACTCTACCATAGGGCTGATAGATACCCATATATCAGTATTTAGTACCCAATCATATATTCAACGCGTTCATTATTTTGCAATTATTCATATTAATGTAGCATTTGTTATCATTACAATGTCCACCGTGCATCATTTACTAGTTTTCTATTTAAAAAAACATTAGATGTGATTAGCCCTTGTTTAAGGTTTATTAGAAAAGTATTGATTATTTAAATGTTTGAAGAATGAAGTTATAATCATCTTGAGAATTATGAGAAATAACGGCAAGAAAAAGGAGTCCGATCCTGCTCTAAAGGGTCACCTAGGGCCCCACAGAAATACGAAAAAATTAAATTCTTACACATGGGATTTTTTTAACATTTTTCACGAATCTCTCAAAAACCATGAAGAGTTAAGATAAGAGATTTTACCTCATGGCTCTTTTTAACCGTATAAAGAAGACGAACCGCTCAAATCATTAGTTTGGGGCCTAAAAAAATGCTACCAGCGAGGTTCGAACCTCAACAATGCCCCCGCTTTGCTACAGTAAAGTGCGTAACTGGTTTTACCACCTTCCGGTTGCGTGTGAATTTTTATAAGGAAGTGGTGTTATGTGCACATTATTTTCACATATATTTATCTGTTACATATGTAAATCAGTACAAATAAATATCATTATACTAACTATTATGCATTACATGAAAATCATTCATATGTAAATCTTTTATACATGCTTGGTGGAGGCTGGATTTGCTATTGGCGTGTGGCATGTGATATTTCTCAAAAAGAATCATTCTTACCATAACACAAATGTCCATGTCATCCTATACTTTTCACATGACTGAAATGCCCCTTTCTTATGTGGGACAATTAATTAACATAAAAGAATATGACTTCAGTCTTCATGTGGACAAACCTAGATATTGATAGTAGATTAGAGAGGTGGATGATAGAACTGAATTTGGATAGGGGTGGGCTAAATATCAGTCATATTAAACTATCCTAGCCCATAACTTCAGTGTCATAAAGCATAAAAAAGAAGAAAAAAAAATGTCATAAAGCATGATCGCTTTATACATTGCAAATTTCTTATTATTAAATTGCAAGTTGAATAATAAATGGATGAATAATTTACAAGGGGAATGCATAAAGTATACCAAGAGATCGATCCATACGCAGTTAGATGAGAAGCGAGGTTCGCAACCAATTAGGCAACCCCATTTTGATGCCTCTTTCAAAAAGCCATATGGAAGGGCAGGTTGTGGGTTTGTTATGCTTTGATGATTCTTCCTGGTGAGGAGAGGCAGCAACAGCTTTTGTCTCCCAACTCAATTAAAGAGGATGAAGTGGTCGCGATATTTTATACCAAAATATGCAATAGTTAGAGGATTCTCAAGGATTTAGGTTTTATTCTGAGCCTTGGAGGTGGTGCAATGCATCAACGAAATAAAGGATTGGTCCTCATTTTACTTCCATCAATGACATTCTGACATTGTTTTATCTTTTGATTGTGTTTTTAAGTTCTCCTTTGGCGACCCATTCTTTATCTCAATTTCGCTCTTTGTTGAGCAATGATTGTTTTTGGGATGGTTCTTTTCCGCCTTTGGCTCCTATCCATTATGTATGGGATGTAGTGTTCTGGCCTTCTTTGTTATAGTATTGCTCTCTTTAATTGAATTTTGCTTTATCATAAAAGAAAAATCAACTAGGCAATCCCTTGTTCTCAACATATATCCTACCATGGATCCTACTTATGATTCATCCAAACCTCTCGCACACACATATCTTGCATCCTCGTCGTGAGTAATCACTACTCAGTCAAATTAGATACTAATCTTGCACAATGATTGAGTCATAAAAATAAAATAAAAAAGTTATAAATTTACTAAACTTTAAGGCCCAAAAATCCAGAATTAGGATGATTTGTTGATGATATGATTTAAGTGATATTTATCCAACCCTTGGTCTAGATCCACAGGATACCCTTCGCTTTTGTTTTTGCATGTCTCATCAACAGGAATCCAACTGCGTCAGTACAAATTATAACATGCTTCAAACGTACAATTATGTTAGCAATCCATTCTAATAATCTATAAGAAGTAGAACGGATTATGGAAGGTTTTCACCTAAGAACAGACTGTATATTGGGTATATGCATTCCTGCTCATGGGGCCCAATACTAGGATGCAGTCCTGCTATTGGGCATGGGCCGGATAACTAGGTCTCTTTATAGATAAAGGTCATTCAAAAAATCACCCTATTCGATTATCCTAGCCATTAATTTAACTGTCTAAAAACTTAACGATCTTCTAACCATAGATTTTGTTGAGATTCAATCCAAAGATGAGTAAAAGTTTGATAAAAATAAGAATTGAGTATGATTGCAAGTTATGGAGAGATAAGAGTGAAAGTTGTTGCACTAATCAAAGGTGGGCCTAATGGAGCTGTAATGCATATGAAGTCCTCCAACTTGGACAGGTCGGGCTCCAACCAATCTCGAAAGAAATGACTCAAAATTGAGTATTGAGGAGTGAGCTCCAACCAAAGAGAAGTATTAAAAGATACCCACGGTTCCTCAATTAGCTAAAGAAAATGTAGTAGGTATCACTAAGTGGGGGCTTTTTAGAAATTTTAGATACTCTTACTCACCGACATAGTGTTGACTTGTTGGAGGACGAAATTTCAATCCAACGTACTAGTGTGCAGGCAGTAGATCCAACCACCTTCATCGAGTGGGGGTGTTACTCAAATCAAAGTCATATTATGACTTTATCATATTCACATACCCTAACATCCCTTGTAATGCAAATTTAAGTGGGCCGTTCATTCGATGACAAGAGATCAGAGATGGTCGCCATTCCACTTGTTTAGAAAGAAGAGAAAAGTGAGGGATTTTTTTTTTATAATAATAGAGGGTGTCCCAGTCCTTTGGGCATAACTAATAAGTACCAGTTCATGAGAAGCCAAGTAAATCTCCTGTAGCCCCAGTGTGGTAGTATAGTTTCAAACCATCGATCTTTAAAAACAACCATGGTCCTAAACCAACCGAGCTATCCCTTAAGAGTCTGGATTAAAAGTTGATGACATGTTCAAGATGTAGCCAATATAATGGCCATCTTATTGATTTAAACTGACTATCTTACTCTTTTTTTTTAAAGCCATCGGAGGGTTTCCAACCTTTGGGTTGGACTAATCCCTCTGGGCCCAAAAGAAAGCCGGGTAAACTCCTCTATAACCCCAATGTTGTAGTGCAATTACGAATCTATAATTTTCGAGTGCTAACCGTGATTCTAGTCCAACTGAGCTATCCCTTATAATTAACCGACCATCTTACTTATATAGACAAACAAAGGGCGTGAAGGTGCGTAAACTGTATGGATTTGCCAAAGGTTAGCTCCACACATAAGTTTAATAAGGTGCTGCCCTTTGATGAAAAAAGGAAGCAGCATAGCTGCAGTGAAGTTCTCCCCATTCGTTAGTTCGTGGGGATGAAATATAAACTTCTTCCAAGTAAATAGTATTTTTAGCATTTATATTTCCATGAGGCACACATGCATCACGAGTGGTGCTCGTGTCCTGCATGCCCAGCTAAATAGCGACCCATCTACAAAACCATTATGAATTGTGGGACGATTTACATCATGCACAACAGCTACTGAACAGAACAGAGTAGTGTAGTCTTCATTGTCCACCTAATGACCTAACTACCTAGTTGACAGCCTAAATATATCTACTACTATTATAAAAGAGAGCAAGATGCAAAACTTTTTACTTTTTTTTCACTACACACTTGTCCAATCAAATGCTAAATGTGGCCCCATTTAAGATAGTAATAATAAGATTATAAAAGAGAAGAACTTGTGTGGGCCCCACATAGATAGTAATAATATAATCTATATATTATTATTACCCCTCTAAAAGAGAAGAACTTATGTGGGCCCCACCTATATAATAATAATATAATCTATACATTATTATTATTATTACTATTTCTCTATCTCTATATCTATATCTATCTATATCTATACATCTATACCCTTATATAAAAGAGAGTAAAGTCTAATACTTTTTCACTACACACCTGTCCAATAAAATGCAAGATGTGGGCCCACTTAGTATTCTCTATTTCTCTATCTCTATCTTTCTATCTATCTATCTACTCTTATAAAAGAGAACAAAATGACAATGCTTTTCACTACACACCACGGCCCACTTATAATTTTCACTAAAGCGTAGTACTTTTTCACCACACACCTGTCCAATAAAATGCAAGATGTGGGCCCCACTTAGTATGATTATTTTTCACTACAAACCTGCCCGATAAAATGCAAGATGTGGGCCCCACTTAGTATTATTATAGATATATATATAGATATTCCCAATAAACTGCACGATGTGGGCCCCTCTTAGTATTATTATTTTTCACTATACACCTGTCCAACAAAATGCAAGAAAAGGAATCAAGTGTATTTTACTTACTACCTTTTTGGTGTTCGATACTTATAATTTTGTGGGCACTTTTAAATACTTCGCCATCAGCTTAAAAATCAGTTTAAAAGTCGCAACAAAAGGTATTAGCTAGCTTGCTACTTTTGTTATTGTTGCTGGTGGGCAATTGGTGGTTGTGTTATAATTCAAATATCAAATTGACTACACACGAGAGAATTAACATTCTCTTTTTTTTTTACCTGAAATAATGCTAATTGTGCAAATAGTTTCTATTTATTTATTTATTTTTTGGTGGAAGTAAAAGATACTTGAGTGGTATTTGTATTTGAAATTTGAGAGTTAAGAACATCAGAGAGCTCCGCGAGGTTTCCAGAAGATATGAGAATATTTTCTTTGTACGGATGTAATCCTTTGTTATTATTTTTTAAATATTAACCCTTTAATCTTTTGTGCACTAACCTTAAATATTTGTAATTTGATGTTCCTTCAGTTGTATATTATTTGTTATGGCCTTTGAAAAAGGTATAGGGACCTCCAAAACTTATAAGCAAATCCCATATATACAAGTACTACATTTGCATTATTGCTTTATGTTTAGTTTTTTCTTTTTCTTTTTTAAGAAAAAAAGCAGCAACTGACAAAATATCATAAATAAGAAAGTGAAATGTACAAACTTAAACTCATTTTATGTCCGCCCTGTTTTTTTCTCTCTTTTAATGAAAGTTACCATGAAAAAAAAATTAATATTCTTTTTCCTTTTGCTTCATGTGTTTGTATTTTATTTAGTTAGAATAATTGAGTTTTCAATCTAACATAATAGTTGTATTGATCTTGATTTATACCCCTGGTAGAAGAATAATCACAAGTTGGATAATGTGATAACTACTACTAAATATTGGTTCTCTTCTAATATTAATGACTGCTAAAGATAATTCCATAATTGCAATTTAGTGGTAGGTCTTATAGATTGCTATCGTAAAATTATTGTTGTTCTGTACAATTTTTTAGTTCCTTAATATATATAACTTTTGTGAATTTTTTTATTATAAAAGGGCATTTCAAGGGCATGAATATATTATTTATTATTGTTCATACTCATGAGGTTTAAATTGAAAAACTTTGATAATTTTCTAACACATTTATTTCTTTCATCATTGCAAGCTTCTTCTTTTCATATATTTCAATAAAGCGTCATGCATTTTCTTAAAGGAAAAACGAGAATCTCATAGAAACTGCTTGTTATGTTAGCTTTACTACTAACTTCAGAGTCAATGAATAAAGTGATCGTTTTAAGTGTAAACAACTAAAATAAGTATTTGATGCTGAACTACAACAAATTCAGTTTGTCTTTGTTCATTTCGAATTTTTCTTACTTTGATCAACACTCTCATCCTCTATACACAACAGAGCAGAATAGTTGATCTAAAATACCTAGGTTACATTCTTATGCATTTCTTAAGAGGAAGGTCCAATTCTTTTGCCAGATTTGTATTTGTAGTTTTTTGTTTTTTGGTATTTTTTCCCTATGGATATCTCTATTTGTGAGCTTCCATTTAACTAAACTTCTATGATTATTTTGTATTATTCTTTTCTTACTGAGTATAAAATATAGCACTTTATATCAAGTAAAAAGAAGATGCGGACTTTTGGAGAGGTACTGCCTTTTTTTACCTAATAATGGTCCGTCTTATAAAATAAAACAACGCACATGTTAAATATTAATATTTATCAACAGGTGCTCTGCAAATCTTACTCGTCAGAGTTCATATAATAGTTCCACCATTGTTGATTCTTGTCGCTTGAGGACAAGTCGGATTACTTCATTATTTTTTACGATCTATGTGAGATGTTATTCTTCATTGTAAGTTAAAACTAAAACCACCATCTCAGTTTTTTTATTCTGATGTCCTTAGGTAGGATATAATTATTTTTTTTCCCTTAATAGAATCTGATTTTGTAGTGAACATATAATGTTCATGGTAATTGGTTAAAACAGTAAGCTCATCTGGTTCTTAGTTTTTATTTTTATTTTTTATAAAACTGCAGGTTATCAATTTGACTATGCTTTTGACTGGACTCCAACTTTAGCAGGTCAAGTCTACCAAGAAACTGATAAGTCGACCTGATAGATTAAATAAAGTAAATTTAAATTTCTTAGTACACATTCATGATAAAATATCTAGAAATATGTGATTTATATCCTCAAAAAGTTATATAAATTCCATATCGATGGTCTTTTGAGATCTCATTTTTCTCACTATATCATCGTTTTATTGTTTTCAAATGTATATGAAAAAAGTATTGTCAGTTGTATTTGGACATTGCACGGGCCTTGCAATTTACAATCACTCATTTTCTGTTGAAAATTTATTTTTAAATGTATTTCAGCTGCTACTAAATTTTTTAAGAACTTTATTTTTTTAAAATTTTCTTAGTAAAATTGTGTGTTCAGTGCACGTGCATTGCACGTGTAGGGCTCCACTAGTATATATATAAACATGGGATATTGGTTAAATACTTGATCGAGAATCTTTTCATGCCAGGCTCTAGAAAGTTCTCTTGAAGCCCCTTTCTTTACTAAAATTGAATTTGTTGTATTTTAGTTTTCTTCTGAATATGATGTGACATATTATCTTCTGAAATTAAAAAATATCATATTTCTTGACAAGTAATTCAAAATTTTAGTTACCTAAAAGGTTCCAAATGACCTTTGAAAGTTTATGAATTCCAGCACCTTTGATTTTTGGTAAAATTTCTGGTTGCTTAAATACAAGGGAGCGTTCATGAATTCCGCACTTTATCTAAGAATTTCATAATTTCCCATACAGGAATTCCATGAGTTCCAATAAAGAAACTTGCCCTTAAGCTAGGATTATAAACTAATTAGTGGAGTCCACTTAATGAAAAAAAAATCTTGGTAAAAAATGAAATTGAAACTGCTTGGGACATTGTTGCTATTGAATACTTCACTTTATCTTAGCCATTTTTGTTTGCATAGAATATATAATTATGTAAATTCAACCAAATGATTATAAAAGATGTGAGAGGGGAATGATGTGAGGTAAGTGGTGACGGACACAAGATAGCTAAGTAGATGCATTCCTCCCTTTTTTAGGGTTTGAATTATCAGGATAGTGGTTAGATATTCATTTCTCATCTCTCATTCGTTCATTTTCCATGGGAGGGTGGAGAGATCTTTGATGGTCATTTTTGAAAATTCACATTTGTTTCTTCTTTTTGAACCAATTTTTAGAAATGGAAACCATACAGGTCCTATAGTTGTGTGGGTTCACTGTTAGCTCAAATACATCTATGGCATGTCATTAAATGAGAAAAATGGCTTTAACACATAATCTGATAGTGGATTTGGTTTATTAATAATATGCCTTGCTTTAGAGAATGCCGTAAACCTTAGCATCAGAAATTAGAGATTGGGAATCGTCTACAAAGTGACATGTACCTGTACGTTGATAATCATTTTAACATCATGTAACTAATCATTTGCATATTCTACTTAGAAAAGAACCCGTACACACTTTGGACTGTGTCCACATATAGATCGGTGAGGCTCTTAAAACCGCATAAAAGAAATGTTCCTCTCTTTTATTTGCGTGGCTGGATACACGCGGACAGAGTTGGGCTCAGCATTAGGGATACATGCGATTGATTTGAAGGTCGGCCCAACTCTTATTAGAAGAAAATTTAAGCAGGTGCATGCAAGAATAAAATATTTATTTTGAGTACTTTAGATTTTTTAATTAAACGTTTTAAAACACAGTGGGGACCTAGCAAACTGTCTAATGAGATTCTTGTAAACCTAATTTCAGGATATTTGAGAATTCATGTTCCCTTGGTTCACAGATGCTCAAAGATCTTTAAGCATCTTCTAAGTTGAAATTTGGAGAATTCTATAAAACCAAAAGCGCGAATCTACAAGGATAGAGTTTGGTGAACTCAAATACCAAACAGAGTGTTCTAAATAGCGTGGGATAATACTATCAAAAATTCCCAACAACTAGAATTTTTGTTAGGAATTGTTGCAAAACAAACACCCCCTAAGTCAAGACAAAATTTTCATTCCTCACATGTATTTTGATCATGAGAGAGGGAGGGGGGATTCCTTTATGGGGTAACTAGCTAAAAACATCATTCATTACATGGTCAATCTTATGGTGGGGATGACTCTATTTGAGTCAAATTTGGGAACATCTTGTATACCCCACTGAAGTCAATTAAGTTTCCTCACCTAACTATTCCTACCAAAACCTAAGGCATTAGTAGAGGCACCATAAATATTTTTTAACACACCCCCTCGGGTGGGACTCAGTCGGTGCATTTTTTGGCGATATGCATATTTTTTCCTGTGTCGAGACGTGCCTCATGGGACTTGAATTTGCAATTGGTTGGCTCTGACACCGTATTTTGTAGGAATGGTTTCCTTAACTAACCATTCCTACCAGAATCTTGAGGATTTAGTAGAGTCGGCATAAATACTTTTCAATGCTCCTCATTGAGTAAAACCTACTCCTCGACACTTCCCCTCATGTGGAATGCAGACGGTTCACTTTTGGAAACATGCACATATCATCGCCAACTCGTGACCGGCGAGCTTTGATATCATGTTTACTTTTCTTAGCTAACCATCCCTAACAAAATCTCAAGGCTCTAGTAAAGACGACATAAATATTTTTCAACAAGGACGTCCATTTTGAACAGCTAAAATTTCCAATAAGTGGGCCTAATGGTGGAGTTCTAGTCTCTCCACCCAATGTTAGAGACCATGAGTATGCAGACTCATCAAAAAGAAGCATATAAACAATTTTACATTTTCTATTTTCCTAAAATAAAATAAAGTGCATTTCTTGAGAAATGTGTATAGCCAAATATGGGCTCCCATATATAGCTTTATTACAAAAGGCTATGAGGTGACCACGAACCAATTGCCACAACAACTTTGAGAAAAAGGCAGAAAGCAATGCCATCGCTTGAAAAATCATGGTCAGGTTTCTTCAATATCTTCTCTCATTGATGCCTTCGTATAAATGACAGCCTGAATGAGATCTACACTTTCTACAACAAAGTAAGGTAGTATACAATGAGAGAGAGAGAGAGAGAGAGAGATTTGTCCGGGAGGTGGAGAAGAAGTGGGGTGACTAAGAAGTTGGGGAAATGATCAAACAGATTAATTTTAACTGTGAGATAAGGAATCCCAACTATAAATTCTCACCTTTCCCCACAATAGAAACAGCCCATGAGGATCTACCCAACCAGTGATGACAGTGGGACATGGTTTGTCTAATTACCGGAATGAACTGATGATTTTGGATGAACAGACTGGATATGTTTCCATCAAATTCTCTGTTTTATTCGGAAATTTGGAACTTAACTGAAGATAAAAGAATGATGAGATCTAGCAATTGGATGTGGACTTTCAATGTTTTCATCATTCATTGAAATTACGAAACTCCAACTTCACTAGGACCCGTTTCTTTACTAGAATTCATGTTTGGTGGTTGTTTGGGAATTTCAAATGCTGGTATTTGAAATGCTGTCAAATTCTGGAATTTTAAATTCGTTGTTTCTTTCATGGCCTAAATTCTTGCCTGAGAATTTTAAATCCTCTGTCTCCACAAATTCCTCGTTTCTTAGCTAGAAGAAATTATAACTGAAATTCTTGTCAAAACCATGTAACAAGCCCCCCTACATACAGCGGTCTCCTTCAATAAGGTGGGTCCCCCCATACATATAGCAGTCCCCTTCAATAAGGTAGGTCTTTTAGCACATCTTAAAGAAAAAGGCCACTTGGTGGACAATCACAACAAAGACGAAACAAAAATATCGATGAAGAGGATGACCGTTGAGCTCCCGGAATGCCATCGTCTATTTTCAGGAATTCCAGTGCCAAGTGAGATTTCTTAATCCTCCTTGTTAAAGTGGTTTTTTAAATGTTGAGTTTTTTGAGATTTCAAATGCCTCGAATTTCAAATGCCAATGAATTCTAGTAATGAAGTGCAGAATTCCTATCAGGAATTCTTTATTCCTATCAAGAATTCTAGTAAAGAAACAGAGTTTAAAGGTGAACATCATTCCATCAAAATTGAAAAAGAATGGATGGTAATTGGTATAGCCATACATCCACAGGCCCTCTAAAACTTCAATAAAATCTGATTATGGAAAATTAGGGGCACATCTCTATCTTGACATATCCATGTCCGTGGAAGAAAGGGGAATTTCAATGTCTATCTAACCAGTGGGTGCCTTTCGTTTAGACAGCCTCGGTTTTCTAACGTAGCCCAGCCTCTTTAAAGGCTAGAGGGGAACGTTCGCACAAAAGAGAAAATTTTGCTCCAAGCTTGTGCATATTTAATTTTTGTGCAAAGATTTTCAACAATTATGTTGCAAAATAATTTTAGTCAAAACTCATGATTCGAAAATTTTGAGATTTGAAAGAGGGGAAATGTTCTCCTACGAGTAGCGTGTATGCCGTCCAGCTCTATGGAGCCCACACTTGGACCCATATTTGATCATTGTAGGCCCTTTCACACTTTCAACCCCCATGTTTTCGCACTAGGACCACTTTCACCATGACCAAACTTTCATCCACTGTTGGATTGAATCAAAGAATTATATGGTTAAAAGACCACTAGCTTTATAGCTATTAAATCAAGGGCTAGGATGATCTTAGGAGGCTTCTTTTTTTTTTTTTATCATCTATAAGAAAACCTTTTCATCTACTCCACCCCCATTGTGAAAAATATGCAGTGTTATTGTAGGAGAACATTCACCTCAGTGGAGGGAACAGTCCCACAATAATTCTTATTCTTCTCCTAGTGTGTGCGCTCGCTCATTTTTTTCACATCCAAAGCAAGGTGTTGTCCTCCTATGTAGTCCCAAGGGTTGTATTCAATTCAAGTACATCTACAGAGGGATATCCCATTGTTCAAGTATCCAAATTCCAAAGTCTTATATTTTAAATAAAGCGGGGATAAAACTTATTTTCGATTTTGAGAGTAATTTGGATCTAGGTTCAGATCCTTACATGTAGGATTCGGAACAGTCGGATCCAAAATTGGATCCCTAACATTTTTAAGTCTCAACCCAAGGAACTGGATCAAGGACAATTACATTTGCATATTAAAAATATACATACATAACTTTAATCATATACCATTCAAATAGCTCCACTTGGAGGTGTTCAAGCCCTTTAGGCCAGACTATTCCCTATGGGCCTATGGGGAGCCGAGTAAATCTCTTTAGCCCCCAGTCTCATAGCACAGTTTCGAACCCTTAATCTTTGAAATAAACTGTGGTCTTAAGCCAACTCAGATACCTCTCATTATTATCATGAAAATCTTTTCAAGCCCATTTTCGTGGAAGACAATGCTTTGAATTCATAGGAATTCAAAACTGACGAGTCAAACGGGGTCAAGAAGATAATTCCTAACATTTTACCATAAGGATTGGCCATTGCCCCTAGTTCTACCCCCTTTTCCTTTCCATCTGGTCAATATTAGGTTAAGGTGACCAATCGCATAGTAAAGGCAAAAGAAAAGGCATAGAAAAGCCCCCAATTTATAAGCTAAATCCCATAGCTTAAAATAAAGCACCATTGAAAACTAAATATCTTAAATACCAGACAAAACCACTCCTCCTGCCACCCATCTACTTTCTTCAGCATAATCACCAGTCACTGCAAAAGTACCCAAAACCCTCTCTACATTTAAAATCATTTATATTCAAAGTTTTCCATGTACAATGCCCAAAATGTCCTTCACCTAGAAAATCCATCCTTATAAAATTACCAGGATTAAAATGAAAAATAACCTAAAAGCCATTCATCCCACTTCTTACCATTTTTACAGCACTTGCTTACAGCAACCATCAGTCATGTCAATTCCAAAGTAGAAGCCATTTCCGCATAACAAATTGAAGATATTTTGTTTTCATTTCAATCTCCATTTTATAACACCCAACACTAAAAAGTCCAAAGGAAAAAAGATTTTAAAATAAAGTAGAAAGTTCTAATTCCAACACCCACTACCATTCTAGGCCACAGATAATTTTATCCGGCTTTCTCTCCACGCACGTAGGGATTATTCTCGCGGGCTCAAACCTGCGTTATCAAAATAAAAAAAAAATTCCAACAACCACTACCATACTCGAGCCAAGAATTTTATCTGACTTTCTCTCCTACACCTGTAGACATTACTATGGCCGAAAGGCCTGAAACATGACATTATCAAAAGATATATATGGGAATGGATGGATATAAACATTTATGGAAGCATCCCTCACATTATGGTGAGAGATGGATGCATATGAACATTCCCCATATATATATATATATATATATATATATATATATATATATATATTCTCCAACACCCACTAATCAACCTTTACAAAAAAATTAAAAAAAAAAACCCATTAATCTAATTGCAAGAAAACACAGACTAAAATGCCAAAAGGATAATAAGGAACATGGAGATAGCAGAGAATTAGGTTCACCCAACTGTACAAAAGCAGTATGTGAGATGTCAACACACTCTTATCCGTAAATGAATAATATTTTATGTGGGGGCATTTCATGTTCTCCTATTTTTTTATAAACAAAATATATAAAAATCAGTTGGCCAGAACAGCAATCTGGAATGGAAACAACCACCATCCAACACAAGTATTCTTCGATACTTCCAGAGCAACTTCATCATCTCCTAAAACCACAAAAATTCAACAAAAAAAAAATATATATATAATAAAATAAAACCCCATTTCCCATTAATCAGATCCACTAATCAGTCATTACAGTAATTTAAGATCCTTTAATCAAGAACAGTTGAAGAAATAAATTGACAATGAAGAAAAGAAGAGTGCTCATCAAATAAAAACAAGTAAAAACTATAAAAATTTACCTCTTTGTTGAACCCAAATCTGCATAATTTGAAGTAAAATGCAGGTGAATTTCAGTTCCAGTTCTACCCCATTACTTTGCTCCGGCATCGGAGACGGCGCTCATGTCGTCGTCTTCTACCGGAGCAGGGAGATTGAGATCGATTGAATTATCAGCGAACTTTGGCAACGCCGCGGGTGGAGCAGCGGAGAGATGGGATCTCCGGTGGCCGCCGAGGGCCTGCCCAGAGCTGAAGACCCGGAAGCAGATGGGGCATTGGTGGATCTTCCGGCGTTCTTCTCCGGGGCCGGCATCGGAATCCGCCACTTGGGCTCGCACCCCATCAGTGCTGCAGCCCCGGATCTTCTTGTGGCTGGCCCTGTGGCCGCCCAAGGCCTGGTAAGAGCGGAACACCTTTTTGCATGTCTCGCACTGGAATCTGCTTCGGCCTTTTGTGCAGGTTTTCAGCTTGGATTCATCATATTCTTCCTCCTCTTCTTCTTCTCCTTCTTCTTCTGCTGCTTTGGAGTCTTGGGATTCGTCCTCTGCCCTGCCATCTCTCATCCAAATATCCCTCGAAAGCATCATCAAGCAGAGGGCCACATCTTCTTCCGTGGTCGCGTCGGACACCGAGCTGAGCGGCTCGGGCTCCGTGTCGGGCTTCGGGTTTGGAACTGGCGAGACCCGATGTCGCTTCGAGCGCCTGCTGCGATGGGGGAGATGGGGTGACTCGGTCTCGCTCTCTCTGTCCTGGACGACTGAGCTGGCGTCGAGTGCGAAGGAGAACTCAGGGTCGGCGAATCGGAAGCTCTTTTGGGGGTTTTCTCTAAGGCCATAGTTGGGTGGTTTGTGATTCTCATCTTCTTCTGAAGAGGAGGAAGCAGAGGAAGAAGAAGATGAAGATGGGGAGTCGTTTTGTGGTTGTTGGGGCTTTTGAGAAGGAGAGAGAAGGGTCATGTGAGATCTCATGTGACCACCCAGAGCTCTGCCATTAGAGAAAGTCCTGTTGCAGAGCTTGCAAGTTCGTTTTTCCATTGAAGGAGGAGGAACAGGAGATGGAGATGGAGATGGAGAGACTGAAAGTTTCTCTCTTTTTTTTTCCTCCCTTGGTCTGCTGTCTTTCTCTTTTCTTGTTGGGAAGAGTTCTTTGGAAGTTGAGGAGCTTTCAAGATGGTCGCTCAACACACTGGCGTACACGTGGCTCTAATATCGGTGAATACTGTGTGTCCATGATGTGCGGCCCACTGAAATATGTTTCCATTGATTGGATTCGACATCAGGAAGATCCTCTCATTTCTTTTAAATAGAAAAAAAATCGCAAGGCTTGTGGGGGTTTATTTTGTTTTTAGTAGAAAAGATCTTGGAGTGAAGGTAAGTATTAGGCATTTTTGTGTAAAGCTAAATCCACAGGAAATCTGCGAAATAAAGATTTATTTTTTAATGATTGCAGATATTTCTGTAGTTTGGTGCAGCGTTTTTTCGTAATTGTATGTGCGCGCGTAGAAACCATTAAGTTATAATTGCCTTTTTTGTGGATCCAATTTTTTTGTTGTGTTTGTGTAACATTGGTACGGGAAAAATTGATTCGACTTTACGCAACTACTACTATTAATTTTTTAGGATAACAAATTTTTTTAAGAAAGGGACAGAAGAAATTATAATTTTTTGAATTCACATAAACTTATTTTTATGTAAAGTAAGGGGGTCGTAGATGAGAATAGAAACGACGGAATCAAAGAAGTGCAACCCATTTGGTATTTAGCTCTCGTTCGATAGGTAACAAAATTTATGTAGCTCATTCCCACATAATTGGAACAAAATTTTGATGATAATGATGAGAAAATGCTCTTATGAAAGTAATTCTCACACTACCATGAGAGCAGGGTCGGGGGTGATCCAATGGATCCATATCTACTACCAGCAACCTAAATATGAGAGATCCAACGGATCCATATCTAATACCAACAACCTAAATATGAGGGTCGAGAGTTATTATCATAAGAGCATTTTCCGATGATGATGATAATGATTACAATTATTACTTTCTTCAAAGATGATGAAAAAAATAGAATCCATGCAAGCATTACACAATGTGATGAATGCAGCCAACGGTAGAATCTAAGGTCATGAATATAAAAATATTTTGTTTTTATGTTAAAAGATTGTACAATCTTTGGTTTCTCCCTTAATGGTCAATTCACCATCTAAAACTAGATATGTTATAACATCTAAGGAACCTATATTAGTAATAAGTTATTTGAGAAAATAATTAGAAATTAAAGCCATATCCTATTTGATAGAGCAGTGAGCCACACACAGCTATTTTTAAAATCAGCCCACAGCTTTTGCAAGTGCTGTAGTTATTAGAGCACCAAAATCATTTCTACTGTGTGGTCATCTTCAAATCTCAAGTGGTGGGTTGGTGGGTTTTTCAAGTTCCACAAAACCCAATAATCACTGTTTTTCAATGGCTTTAAAAAAGTGAATGCGTATCTTCATAGCCCAATTCTCAAATCTCTGATCCCAACTCTAATGGGCCCACTTTTAAAATTAAGTTGCTCACAATTATGTCCATTGATGTTTTCTTTTGATAACCCAATTAAGGGGGTTGAGACCTAAGAGAGGGCCCGCACCCACGGGAAGGAAGCCCGCACAAGCAGGAAAAAAGTCCATACAAGTGGAAAGAGGTGGTGTATCCAGAGTTTGAACCCTGAAAAGTAAGGTGATGACTACCGCCACTTACCAGTAAAGTAAGTTACCACACTTTCAAAGTTCAAGAATTAAAGTGAGCAAAATAATGTCTTACGTGTAATCAATTAGCAGCACCTTGCCCCTACTTGAGTAAAATTTGGCCGAATGTTAATTCATGGGAAACAGTGATTTTGAGTAATTTGGATTAAGGGTTGAACCCTCCTTGTTAAGTCCTCCCTGTCCTCTACGGATAAAAAATGTGTGTCCCATGAGGTGGATGGTTTGGATATGAACGGAGTTGGACTTTTTACGTTGGAGTGGGTGGTGTAGACTGTAAACGGTTCATTGGTCAGATGCCAAGGGGCTCCTCTCCACCAAGCATTGGGGGAGAGAGAGAGTGGAAAACTAGCAAGTAGTGGACAAGCATTCTCAACCAAAAGACAGGCACCCGTCACCAATAAAGAAAGACAAGAACAGGGCAATGTATCAATATTTAATGGAAGGTCTACACTTTGCAGTTTGTAGTTGCACCAAATAAAATTGCTATTTGTTAAGAGAGAGATGAATACCTTTCCTTCAGCTCACGTGTTGGACCTAAAGGTTGTGAACACATTGGATTTGGGCACCGCTAAGAAAAAGGTGAAACTAGATCTGGAGCCGGAACCGGAACCAGAACCATATATGAGACAGGTCTGGATCCGAGTTTGGGTCTAAATAGAGAATGATATTAAGAAAATATGAGTTTTATGAGAGATTTTTGAAAATTGAGGTAATATGTCGGGTCTCGAGTCCACGGGTTTGAACTAAGGTGGAACCGGACTCGAACCCATTTACTTATCGGAGGTCTAAATAAGGACACAGACCCGATTTTTAACTGGTTGGAACCTCAAGGGAATCGAAGAATCGGGGACCCATTTACATCCCTACCTGTGTCCAGGTGTGAGTCCTTCGACAATAGAAGAGTCCCAGTCCCACAATGGGCAATGTAATCAATTGGGCAAGTCTGATGGAGGACCATAATGTATTTGTGTCCTGATATACTTTACGAATCTGATACCATTTCCATGTGTTCGATCCACGGTTTTGGATTGAGACAAGTGGGGCTTTTATTGTTAGAACCTGTGGACCATGTGGTCCACTTGACCGCGCAGCACACGTGGGTCCCACCGTGGATGTCCAATGCAATAAAATACTACTCCTTTATTTGATATTTTTGAAGCCCATTGGACTTGAAAACTAACGGTTGATTTCTACTCAAGATTACTTCATGAGACTCTGATTTCTACTCAAGATTACTTCATGAGACTGCATTTTCTGGCTTTCCATCAATTGCATTTGTTACAGATAAATCGAAGTGACCCGTAAAACTCTCATCAGCCATCCCTATCACACGACTATTGTGCAAACTCATTCAAGTATGACAGTGTCTTTTATATATTGTGTTATTCAGATCTAATCCATTGATGATAATCTTTTGAAATTATAATAGTTTATATAAATCCAACACCTATAAGCATACTCTGT
Organism: Cinnamomum chago; assembly: GCA_038049695.1. Lineage (NCBI taxonomy): Eukaryota > Viridiplantae > Streptophyta > Magnoliopsida > Laurales > Lauraceae > Cinnamomum > Cinnamomum chago. The sequence goes on along the minus strand of CP142453.1, from coordinate 115,658,233 downwards.
TGAAAGAGTCTCGAGATATATAGATATGACTAGAGCTTTCTATATAATAACAAAATGATTCAGGTTTACCGTTTATAGACACTAAAATGATTTTATGACTCAATCTGAGGTAGGTGAGACTTTAAAATATTATTCTTTTGGGGATTTTATGGGAAAAATTCTAGAATTTAGCCATTCGCCGCGAAGGGTTCGAACAGATTGTGCAGCATAAATTCATTCTTCCCCGCCACTTTTTTCTTGGTTTTCCACTATTCATATTGTTTTTCCAAGAAGATTGGGAGAAAATAGAATTGGGAAGATAGAGAATTAGGTGGGAGGAGAAGAAATAAAGGAAGTTTTATGTTTTAAGAAAATCACGTAAAAAAAAAAAAAAAGAGGCCCTGACGGACTCCTATTTGTGCTGTACAATCTGCGGGGACCCTTATCCCCGAGGGTAGCTCAGTTGGCCTAGAACTACGGTTTGCACCCGGAGGTTGTGGGTTCGAAACTGCTCTACCACACTGGGGTTACAGGGGAATTTTACCTGACTTTCTTTCCTGGGCCCGTAGGGATTATTCTGGCCCAAAGGGCTGGGAACCCTACGTTATCAAAAAAAAAAAAAAAAAAAAAAATCTGCGGGGACCCTTCCCTAGGAATGGCAAAATTCCAGAACTTTTTCAATAAAATCCTCTATTCGTTCCGATCGATTTTTGTTTCTGCTTAATTGGAGATTGTTTTGGGACACCTAAGTCCCTTGCTAGCTGAGTCATAGCTCGAGGACTAAAGTTCCTTTTATTTTAAAAGGACTTTTCTATACCGACTTCTCTTTTGGTAGAAGCTTTTCAATACACAGCTAGAGTTGGTTTTAGATATGCATTGTAAGGTCGGACCAGCAAGGATTTGGATCCATAACTTTTGGATATGTACAACACACGGATTAGACCCAAATCCGAAGTTCACATGCATCCAGAAAAAAAGGTTCCCTATTTTCTATATTGGAGGCCTTAGATGCACCGCACATATGAGGGCCTATCAACATCTCTATCCCATAGTGATTCAATCGCCCGAGTGCAAAGTTTTTTAGGTCCAATGTTTGCTGCTTTAAAACTTATACCGTTATGTAGGACCAGTCTTTTAACTTTTAAGGCCAAGCCAAGTCCAAATTCATTAAAAAGGATTAAAAACCTTTTAAACATAAAAGAAATGATCATATATCTAATGCGTAGATATTATTTCATTTAGTTTGTCTGCAACATATAACCTATATACTACGGCCTGTTTGTATACTAGAATTCTTGATAAGAATTTGATGTATTAGGTCTTTTTTTTTTATATGATGTGATATCTTGTTTCTTGACATTTGAAATGTCACGTTTCTTTTCTGTAGAATTTTAAATTTCAGTCACCTAAATGGTCTTAAATGGCTTTTTAAATTTTTTGAAATTCCATTTTCTATGTATTTGGTTAGAAGTTCAAATGCTCTACTAAAATGAGGGGATTGGAATTCCATCACAAGAATAAAGCTTTTTGAGAATTTAAAATTTCTCGAAATATAAATTATTAAAAGTCTGATAAAAACTTCAGAACCGGCATGTCATGCAGCTTTTCTCCTTTTTAGAGTTTAGACTACTACCTTTTGACTTTCAGTTGTTGGCTCAAATATTGATTGTGGGAAATCATGTTCTTAAAACGTCGGTAAGATTTTTAAATCATGTTCAATGACCATTCTTTTTGGAGATTCACTTTCATTTCTCTAATTTTAATTATTTTTAAAATACTAGTGTTACAATTCCCATGTATTCAATTCCATAAAACAAACATGCCTTCAAACAACTATTAAGGTTTTTCCAACCATAGTTTTTTTTTTTTTTTGCTAACGAAGGATTCTTAATCCTTTGGACTGGACTATTCCTTCCGGGCCCGCCCAGAGATAAGCCGGGTAAAACTCCTGTGGCCCCTAGGTGGTAGCACAAGTGGACTCAATCTTCGGTTCCTGAAGAGGGGGAACCGAGAATCGATACCAGGACCTCTAGCTCTGAAAAAAAGAGTAACTATCACTCATCCAACCTTCCAACTATAGTTATTAACCAACACATACAAGTGTCCCGTACCAATAATTAAAAAAGACAACAACCATTCAACAGCCTTCGTTGGATCATGGATGGCACTCCCTCCTTGAAGTTTGTGCCAATCTTAAAAATGAAATGAGAGTGATTTCAGCGTTGAATTAGAGTTGTGCAGGCAAAAGGGAGTCTTCCTCGTGGGAGGGTGGCCTGCCGCTGCTGCTATTCTAACCACGGACTTGGAAGGCAGAGGTGGAGAGGCAGAGAGCAGCAGCTTTTAAGTGTCAAAAGTCTAAATCTTTGAAAGTTCATCAAAGTATAGTACTCAAATGTGGAAGTCAGTAGGTACTTTACACAGTGACCCAGTCCATGCGGCACGACATGCGAGAGTAAGTGGTTCTGTGCTTTTTACGTCACCAGGACCTGCGGTTGGTGCTCTTTGGCGTCCGGACCGATCGAATTGCAACTTGCGTGAGCGTCGAGTTGAACACTAGCATGTCCTTTTTGTCGGAATTCTTTTACTTGAAGTAGTGTTGGTGGAAATTTATAGATACCATGTGATTACTTGTCTCTCTGGCTTTTGTAATTTTAAAGGAATTTTATTTTTTAGTCACACAAAAAAGTCTTGTAAGACTTTTGAGATTTTCAAAATTTGTCTTTCTTGTTATTTGCAAATCATCCAGTGAAGAGGCAGATTTAGGGATTTCTATCTTGGGGTATAACTTTTGGGTGGAGGATTTACAAATACAGGTTTGAAATTCTACGATTTTTAAATGCTTTTGAAACTTTTCAAAGTTGCTAGAAATTGAAATTTTAGTAGAGAAACATGGTATTTTCAAATGACATTATAAGCCATCATATTATGTCCACAAACTCCCAATATCACAATTTACCATCATAAATTTTGTAAAAAGGAAAAGGTTCTTTGGAGAATTTACAAATTCTCAAGAAATGAATTCCATGAATTCTATTGAAGGAACATGCCCTTAAATTCATATTCGGTAGAGTCCTTGCAATTTTTGGTTTGCTTGAGCTCTTGTTTGAAAAAAGGAAAGAAAGAATTATTTGACTGAATGGTTAATAGCGTTCTATAGTTTTTCTTGGGGCTTTTGTTTAATATTATTAGTGTGAGGCCCCACCCCTTGTGAGCCCTCAAATTTGATTTTGAATACTATTTAATAATACATATTAGCTAATTATACTAATTCGGTGTTAGTAGGGTAGTTATATTTTCCTAAGTTGAGTTACATTAGCCTAGTTGTAATAGTCATAGGGTTAATTGGAGTCTTTTGCAATTTTTAGGGTTAGTAGTGTGTTGGAGGCCCTAGCTTGAGAATAGTGTTCACCATAGGGGGGTATCCGTAAAAATCTATGCTAGAACCTTCCCACCTAAAGACCTATTTGCCCTCAACCCTAATCCTAATCCCATACAAACCTAAAAGGCATTTCAGTCCTTAGCAAATCCCCAAATCCTATAAATCTAGCTCATTTCCCAAGAAAAACCTAGCTACTATTCACTCTCTTATTTCTTCTCCTTCCTCTCTCTCTCATTTCTCTTCTAAACCTGAGTGCTGGGCTGTTCTTGTGCTGGAAAAAGATCCTAGGATCTGAACTTCATCTTCTTGTGGATTTGGCTCTCTTTCTTCTCTCTCTCTAATACCTTCTATTCCAAACAAATGCAAGTTCAATATACTTACTTAACATATGTTGTATGTTTCTATTTATTTGATTCTGTATTTCTCAATTCAGTCAATAACATGTGCTAGTTTTACCTTGAGCTTAGCATAGATGGATTTGTGGCATTGATGGATGGATTTTTACCCATTTGGAAGATCAATGGCCTCTTTTTGAGGTTGGATGGAGGTGCATTGGAGTATTTCTATATTTTACGTTGGTTTAGTGATATTTGGGAAAGATTGGAGGTGATTTGGTGGAAAAATGGGTTGAAGAGAGAAAACCCAGAAATCTGGGTTTTTCTGTAGGTTTGCGTGTACCCGGTCGACCGACCTGCAGCCCGGTCGACCGGGCACACTGAAAACTAAGAGAAAACAATTCTCACCTATTTTCCAGTAGAAATGACAGTCCAGTGTACTCGGTCGATCGAGCCCTGCTCCAGGTCGACCGAGCACACTGATTTTTGCAGAAAACAACTAGGAACTGGTTTTTCCCTCAGGATCAGACACCCAGTGTGCAAGGTCGACCGAGCTCTGCTCCAGGTCGACTGAGCACACAGGATTTGTAGGAAAATAGGCTGAGAGCTGGGATATTACTTTCCAGGATTTTCTGTGTATGCGGTCGACCTCCCAGGCCAGTAGGTCGACCGGACACCTAGGAATTTCCCTGAGATTGAGACATGCCTGCCAGGTGCCTGACTCAGGTTTCTCAGTGCACTCGGTCGACCGACCTGCAGCCAGGTCGACTGAGCACACTGCACACTGGGTCGACCTGGGGGTCCGACTGAGCACACTGCACACTGGGTCGACCTAGGGGTCAACCCCCAGTGCAGTCGGTCGACCGAGCACAATGGGAACTGTGATTTTCCAGTTTTCAACATTCAGAAGTTGTGATCATTTGTTGGGCCCAATGACCATCCAAATGAACATTTATTGATGTGCCAAGCCCGAGTCAACGGTGTGGCTCAACCTTGACTCGTGGGGACCACCAAGTAGGGTTTTGGTTGTTTAATCTAAGATGATTCGATCCATAAACGTTGTCAATGATGCCCGTAACATCAGGAGCACCAAACACAGTATCCCTTGGCATCGGAGACTCCATTTAGGGATCAAATTACCTGAGATGGGCCTGGACCTGAATGTGGTCCATTACCTAGGTTGGACTATTGTATTTCCCTATTGATTCTCATATTGAAGTTCACACTTCACCTTGTTTATTATTGTCACTCTTAAATCCTTAGTATAACTAATAACTGTTAATTAAATGGAAATGGAGGACCTGAACCTAGGATATCTTAGAGGCGACCCGGTAGTATGATTTGAAGAACACTGACCCGTGTCTGTGGCTAGGCAGACCCTTTTTGGGCCTAAGTATGGAAATGTGTACCCTTAGAATTGGAGAGGTGGATTTTATTAGTCTTATAACTCATGATGGATGAAAATGAGTTGATTATCAGTAGAAATGGATTGATACCTCGTTTGGACTGTTTTAGATCAGGCCATGTGTTTGATGGGCCTTGGTATGGATCCAACGAGTGGGCTTGGACTTGAATTGTAATCCATCGACTGGTTGATATTTGAACCTCTTAGAGACTTGGTTAGGACCTTGTTCACGCAAGGCAAAGCCTAGACAGACACAGACCCTTAGAGTTTCCTTGAGTCGGAATAGACATTAATTCGGTTGATTTAAGCTTAGCTTGTAGACTGATCATCCCCGGTAGGAGCTATTTATGAGAGTTGAGGAGCTATCATGATGAGCTATGGTTTAGACGGACGGTGTGATGCCGGGTCCGGTCTTTGAGTGATGAGTGTATGAGATTGTTGAGTGATTTGCAGGGTTAATAATCCCCAGCACTGGTGAGATTCCCCGCTGCAACTGTGTTCAGTATGGGAGGGCCGCGTAATAATATCCCGCGGTGTCCAGCTCGTGTGAATGTGCCATTTTGTATTAGATTAGATGTTGTATATTATCATGATTCTATTTGTTTATTATGCTCAACTGCCTAAATTCATTTATCTTGACATTCTTTAATATATACCTGTCTCTACTCCTTTAATATATATGTCCTATGTTACTTGTATACTGTGATTTGTCAGATCTTTAGATCTGACCCATCTTTGGTGCTTAGACCTTGACCCTGAGTATGCGGAGGACGCGCTCGCGCTAGTAGAGGCGCCTGTCGTTGGAGATTACGTTTGGGGCCCGACTGACCTAGATGTCGAGCCGGAGGGTGGAGAGCCAGGACCAGGGCTTTGAGAGTCTTACTTTGTTTTGGGCCTTTGAGCGAATTTTGTAGTGAGCCGGGTAGTGATAAAAAATGTAATTAACTTTTGTTGTCTTAACAACTGATACTTTTAAAACTAGACTACAGTTCAACTCACATTTGATATGCGTATTGATACCTATTGCTTCCGCTTTACTTCTTATGCTTTCACAATTTAACCATTGGTAGTATATTGTTCAAAAGTTTTAAATTGGACCGCATTGCGGACTTACGATCTTGGAAGTTCTCGAATTTTCCGGGAAGTATCGCGCCAAGTTCGGGTATTCTGACGACTTTCTCGGTATCCGGAATTGGGGCGTTACAATTAGAGTTTTACAAATGAACCTACCTATAGAGAGTTTAAATTGATAAAAATAAATATTCCTCAAAGCTCATGTTCTTGCCAAATTCCACCAAGGCTGGAGATGAGCCACTCTAAAATCTCACAAAAATTTGTGTTTTACACGTGATCAGTACTCTAACATTGGTATAGGCCCATAGTTGATAAAAATCTAATTTTCTTCAAATAAATGCCCTCCTTTTGCTCATGATAGATTGGAATGAAGAAACATTCTTGATGTGGTTGAACTCAACATAAGTTGGGATAAGGCTTTGTTGATGATGAAGATGATGAAATGCTCCGCTTTTAAATGACCTCTCATCTAGTTTAACTATGAATGAAATTGAATCCATTGCTAGATTGATTATATAAAAAATAAATGATTTTTTGTTATATTTTGTACAATTTTATTATGCTAAATAAATTCTTCAATAGGCCAATATTTCATATTTTAAATAGTAGGGAGGCACTATTATGGATAAACATATAAACCTTTTATATTTCTTTATTTTATTCAACTGTACTATACCTGACAAGTCTTACCGTGGGCTCGAAATATATTAAAGTGAATTTTCCATATCTCAAATGTGAGGAAGGCATCGTGAACGATTCATATTTTAAAGAAGTGGACCCTTTTGCAGATAAGACACATGGATTTTTTACAATACTTTATTAAAAAATATTATATTGATCAAAGCTTCGGATTGCCCAAATGTATTAAATTAAATTAAGGTATACAAAAGAAATGTATTTATTTTGAATGATTCAAATATTTAAGTGGATGAGATCCAATTTGGAGCCCCACAGGGGGTCCGAGAATTGAGAAAAAAAGGTTAGATTCTCAGTTGTTGAAAATAAGATTTTAACTTTGACGAAATGCCCCTTATTTTTTTTATATTATGGACAGTCCTTAATTGTTTTTAGACACGTTTCGTACCAAGTGAGTCCACGGATTTTAAGGATTCTTCATTGCCCTTGGATTTGGGATTCTTGACTGATGATTTATTTGGTTGTGGATTTCACATCAATATTAGTGCATATCAATGTGGACGTACAGTAGAGAGAATTGAAAATAATAATATTAGTGCATAAATAAAAAAAAATTAATTCTCAAAGTCTATGTGAGAGAGAGAGGGGGATTTGGGGGGGGGGTGTTTTGACCTAAAAATCATAAAAAATAATAATTTTCATGGGCCTAAATCATTTGGGATTTATAATTGTCAAAGGTGAATTTCTATGCTTTTGTTGAAAGTCAATGGAATGTTTTGAGAATTTGATTGCCAAACATGACCTTTATGTAATATAAACCTTTTTGCGAAAAGTGCAACTGAGTCACGGAGACCGATTTGGAATCCCGAGATTGCTAGTCGAGATTTTGTGAGGTTCTTACCCATGAGATGTATGAGTGAAATAAGTGGAATGTACAGTGAGGCCAACTCTCCTTTATCGGATGCGGCCAAATTTTAGCTCAATAAAAGTTTGTTCCTCTATATAATATTAAGTATATGATACGCACATGAATAAATATAAAAAAAAAATTCATATGTTTCAAACATTACCAACCATATGCTCATGTTTATTGTAGGTAGAACTTTTTTATATGTAAGTAAAATTTGTCCTCTTCCTATATAAGAGAAAAGAGCTAAAGGTTTTTTATTTTTAATAGATTAGCCTCAATGTGCCCTCTTCCTATACAAGATCAACTTCTCTCTCCGTCTCCATCACCGTCTCTGTTTTTTTTTTTTTTGCTTGGAAGAAGAGTCTCAGGGCTTGTTTGGCATCTCTACTCTTTTATTTATAAATCCATCTAAAATAGAGTCATTTAAAAAAGAGCCATAAAAAAAAGAGACTAGGATAAAAAAAAACGCATTTGGTAACGCATAAAACTATTTTAAATACCTTGCCTCTATATTTTAAGACCCAAAAGCTCTATTTCTCATCTGCCAACTTTTGGAGCATTTGGATTTTAGAGGATTTGCCTCTAAATATCTAAAGCGGATAGAGTCTAAAATCTGTGCCAAACACTCTAATTGTTCAAACCTCTATTCGATTTAGACATTTAGGGAAATAGAGGCATGAAATAGAGATGTCAAACATGGGCTAAATACTCTTATGTGTAAAACCCAATGATGAATATAATGATTGGCCCATTGAAATTGACCTTGTGGATTTAGATATAAGAAACACAATGGGTGTTAAGGGTGATTAGTTGTTCATATTTTTAGGGGATGGGTCCCAACCACGTATTTCGCCAAGGAGCTGCACCACTATAGTTCTGCCCCAATTTAATAACCACTTTTGTCAATCTCTTGTACTTCCCCTTGTATGGGGTCAGAAAATCACTGTAAACAATTTTAAAATAGAAGTTGATGGTTGGGCTCCACAACTAGATTAATCATTTTTTAAAATACTCTAAGCAAACAAGTGTTCCTTTTCGGAGTGAACACTGAGTAGAGCCGAATGTAAATATATTTATGTTATAAGGTTTGTATCTTTATTAGTGGGCCCTACTAGTTTCCTTTTTAAGGGACTCAAAAGGATGTGCTCTGACCAACAAGTGAACCCTACTGTGGAGTTCCACTTATCTAACTCGGGATTTATCTAGTCAAAAGGAAATATAAATCTTGTTTTTCGGTATTTTTATGTGGACTATTTGAAGATGAATGTGTACGTATAATGGAAGTTTGTTGGACCATGAATCGTTCAATGCGATGTTGTTGGAGTACGACTGCTTTTCATACAAAAATCGACTCGATCGAACCAGCTCCATTGAGCAATTGATACAAGTTTATCTGAACTTTGATCCCTTATTGTATTTGTGGATAAGAAGATGCCTTGCCACTTGGGTTACAAGGAATCAAGGCCGGGTTATAACCTATCCCAATCCTGGTCAGAATAATGTTCGCAAAAGCCAATATCTTATTTTTCTTAGACGGGACCTATATTAGTCTGATCAGAATCTGTTTATATCGTAAGGACCCGGTCATATAAGAATTGTCCCAAATCTTACTTTCAATGAACTTTGCTCTCACTCCATTGAATTGATTATTTGGGGAACACATGATAAACTAAACTGTCTGTGTCACTTCGAAATGAATTATGGAAGTTGTTAATTATTATATTTGAAAGTAGATGCAGTGTGAAAGAAGCTGACAGTATTAAGGCAAGCCACAAATGTAACAAATCAAGTCTTAGCTTCCACTCTTCACCATATATAGGAGAAAACTCAGCAGATAAGAACAATACACAGGAGAGAATCTGAGAGAATCTTTAGTCTGTTATTTCTCTATCTCCATTAATAGTACATCACTCAATTTATATAGAGAAAGGAGAGATTGGGAACCTAGCCCAACTAATCTATGTTTTAACATGTGTTTAGTTGAGAACAGAACCATACAATCACAATGCCATGATTCAACTGTAATAACAACTATTAATAAGACATTGACATATACGACCAACTTCCTGAGTCAGATACTCACCTTTAGACACAACCCAACTGCCACTTATAATTCTATTATTTTCATTTGAGATTGGCTAACAATAGGATCATTTCTCACCATCCAAATATAGAGAGGTTCTAACGCTGAGTTTTCTAATTGCTAAAAGAAAGAATGCACTAGAACTCCACACTACAGAAAAACTGGTTCAAATACCAAACAGTGGATCTCTCAAAGTGCGCCAGAGATAAAACCACGCAACGCTAGAAAGTGGACAGGACAGACATAGCTGATAAAGCAATGACTCGTTAGCACAAAAGTACACTTGAATCATGCAATCAGATATGGGCAGTTCTCTTTTTTAACATTTGACTATTTCATCTTAAGAATGGTGGTTGGGAGATGAATGGTCGTCTTAATGTCCAATTAGAGAGCATATATATACAGCTAATGCGTTCCACTTATTAAAGAAGATTCGTGGGCAGTTTGCGAGCCTAGATGCCAAAAGCATCCTTGGAGTGATCATGATGATCTTAACAGCTCCTACAGGGTGGGCATGATGATCAGGTTGGTCTATGTGAATTTTTTCAATGTTTTTCCGCAATTTCATCAAATGGATGAGAAGAATAGTGCTTCAAGCTGTTCAACTTATTCTATCTTTACCAAAACAAAATGTGAAGGTCAACTTATTCTCTTCTCCCGTGACTCTCATGAAGAAACCTGGCCTTGAAAAAGCCGCCTACTACTACTACCATCCATGCACTACCCATACTTTATCTAACTGATTGCCCATCATGCGTGTTCAACATTCTTCACAACCTCTCTTAATTTGTGTTGGTAGAGTATTTCATTTTTTTGCTTTTTTCTTGTAGCATTTTCACTTTATCAGAAGTTACTGTTACATTATAGTATTGTGATAATGGGGTGTTATTTTTGACACACATGTTAACTTTCCAACTAATGATATTAGTGGCCAATTTGGTGTTCCTAATTATGAGCATGGTCTTAGATTCTCTATGAGATCCCTTTTCTGAAATGGTACTGGGATCTACTCATTATTTTTAACTTTTTTTTTTTTTCTAAAAAAGATAACTTCATTAAACTAACAAAGGAAATAGCATAAGAAGGATAAAAATAGAAGAGCCAAAAGAACAAATCCCTGGTTGAGTGGTGTTGGCCTCTTGATATCACACATATGTTCAATGGGTTAATTCATGGGCCTTCAAGTTCGAAGTATTACTCCAAGTCAATCGGTCAGCCTAACAAAATAATAATAATAATAAAATACTTTGTGTCTTTTTTGAAAGGTATCACATATTCACCTAAGTTCCTCACCATCAGCTCTATAGTTAGGAATCGATCATTGGTTGTTTTTATGGAAGCTAGGTGCCTTGCGAGCCGAGCTACCGGTGTACGTAGATTGGGAAAGAACAAAATACTCTCAAATAAAATGTAAGAAAATGTAAGAGAGTCTAGCAATTGTTTCTGTTGTAGCCCCTATTGATACTGCTGCTGCTCTGTTCCAAAACTCTGATTTGTTGCACCTTGGCTGTAAGCAAATCCTGCACATAAAGGTTCTCAGTTGGGGATGTAAGTTTGAGTTGTGTTTTGCACAAGATTGATTTCTCTTTATATTTGGAAGTTAATGGCCTATTGTGTTTGGCAAAAGATTTATCTGTAGGATTTTATGAAATTCATTCTTTAAAGTAGTTCAAATTGAAAAAACAAAAGTGAAAATTCATAAATGATATGAAATAATATGCTCTGTAGTAGAAAATTGATCAAGAGGAGATTGAAACGAAAACCCATCCATCACCCTAATATGTACCTCATACATTGGGACAACATTCACTATAACAGGAGTTGAATCCATCATCCAATTAATCATCTCTAAGCGTGTTCGTAGATTACAATGAAAAAAAATGAAGTACTCACATTTTCATTGTAAACTCACATGTTTTACACTTATTCATCTAATGCTACGATTTGAAATTTAGAGTCTCTAGTCTCGCATTAATTAAATTATGATCAGACTGGTAATTGAATATCTCGACTTGTCACATGAAAGGATGGCATGCTGGCTCCACACGTGAAGTAGCTAACATGGTGACACTTGGATTGCAGAATTTAATACCTTAGTATGCCTGTGACTAGTGACATTGGCGTAACCCAACTGCTCAATAAAGTAAAATTAACTTACAAAAAACGAATTTATTTAGCCACATAAAAGTCAAATGCAACCAAAATTCCCAAATTTCAAAAGAGACCGCAAAAAAGAAGGTCGTCACAGGTGGGGTCTACTTAGATTTTTTTTTTTTTTTTTTTTGCTATCGGAGGGAGGGTTCTCAATCCTTTGTACTAGAATAATCCCTTCGGATCTATAGGGAAGCCGGGTAAACTCCCTTGTAACCCCACTGTGATAATGTAATTTCGAACTTACAACCTTCTCATGCAAATCGTGGTCCTAGGCCAACTGAGCTATCCCTTGAGGTTGGATTTACTTAGATGATTGACAATCAAGGACAAGCAGAGATTTGGATGTAACTAAAGGGGTGAAGTTAATTCTTGTAACATCAAATGATTTTAGCTTTACTTAGAAGGGCTTCAAATTGACTTTAAGTAGAGTAAAATAAAAATATTGCTGATTAAATCCAGGGTAGGTAATGGTTAGGTTATTGTAAAATTGGGAGCAGAATTAATTGATGGAGGGCAATGTAACCAGGTTGAAAGAGAAAGCAAGGAGGGGTTTGAGGGCTTTGTCTACCATAGGTGGACAAAGGTCTTGTTTGGATGGCTTTGGAAGAAGGAAAACACAGGGAAGAACATGTACTGACAGGGGGGTGTGCAGGAGGGTTCTATACTTTCCCCAAATATAATCACCATCTGAGATATGGCCCACCATGTCGATAGTTTGGACCACTGAACATTATTAGTACATTTAAATATGTCTAAGCATGAATCAATCACTCTGAAGATAAAATACATAGTTAAGAATTTAGTAAAAAACTAGACAGCTTTCATCTCTCATGTGAATATGATACTAGAATGGATGAAATTCATTTCAAACGGTCCGGATTTTTAATAGGTGAGCCCACAGTAGAGTTCGACCCATAGAGCCCACCGAGCTTGACACATCCAGAGCAGGAAAAAAATCATTGAATATATATGTTTGGAAGGTTTGATAGAGGTGGACAATTGTCATGCCAGCATTTGAATTTGAGTAGTTGGAAGATAATAAAAAGGTGTTGGTCTCTACATGTTAATGTCTTGAACGTTGGCGGCAACAAGAATCAACTCACAGCTTCCAATGTGTAAGTGGGCCCTTTACAAGTTTGAGCCTGCATATCCTGGCCTACATGAAAATCCGATGAGAGAAAGCATGTTTGGGCTTGGGCATTTGAGTTGCAAATGTATCATGACATGAGATGGGAGGGACTCGAAAGATGAAAATTAAACAACTCTGACTCTTTTTTTTTTTTTTTTCTCAAACACGTTGCAATGGGCCGAAAGATCCATTACCCCATCAACTCGGATCCTAATTTGGAATTCATTGTAAGACACTCTTTCATCTTTAAGTGGTATATACTGAAATACACAGTGACATTACAAAGACCCAAAATCCTGGCACCCCTTTATATCTAGGAAATGGGAATCTACGGGAAATAAAAATTGGATCACATCAAGGGGTTGCTCAGGTGATTGGCAACGTCGCTTGTCACTCTTCCAACATGTGTGGGCTTCCCACTTGGGTGCGCTATCTTTCTCAATTTGTGTGGGCTCCTCTTCCCACATGTGCAAGATTTGAACCTGACATGTAGAAAGATGTTACTCCCGGCTACCACCTATACTACAGAGTTTTTATGCGCAAAATCTTATTTAGTAATATATAAATGGAAGATATACGGGGTGGGATAAGTTAGGAACAGCTAAAATCCAAAGCCACCCTGAAACCTACTCGGGTTAGTGTCCAGAAAACCATACCCTACCCAAATTCTATAAACACACTACTAAATCCGGTCGCCCCTAATAGGAGTGGATTGGGGCATGTCCCCTTTAAACCCAACCCATTGCCATCCCTAGTTTTGGGCACCTTGGCAAGTATGTCATATGCAGGGGTGCTCATGGACCGAGCCTGCCCGAGCCCTACTTGTGTCCAGTTAGATTTGGGTGGGCTTGCGCCTTTCATTTTAGTATTCAGGCCGGGCTATGTTATTTTACTTGGGCCAATTTAATCGATGACCCTAGCTTGGACTCAGATATAGAGAACCCAAAACTCGGCCCCAGCCCTATTGAAGAAATAATAATAGGAAAATGAAGTATAGAAGGGACTCACACACTGGCATTTTCACACGCACATACAAGACCAAACCAATTAAGCTACATTTAAACTTATGTAATCAAACTCTCTTTTTAAATCATATATCAAATTTGGACTTGACTCGGGCTTACAGTTCTTCAGGTGGGCTAGGCTTGGGCCAGCTCCATTTGGCCCAATTGGGGCCTCGGCTGGGCTTGGACGTACAATTTATAAGCCGCGGGCTGGGCATGGATATTCCTTAGCCCGGCCGCGAAGACCCCTAGTCAAATGGAACTGTGGAAGGAACCTAGGATTAAGTGATTCTTCTGTCTGCTGGTGCTCCAATCATCCAATCAAGCAGCTCACGTGATACCTAATAACAACACACCAAGCAAGTACATGACCCAAATAAAACCAACAAAAAAACACCTGTGATACCATACCCATGGCAGGTTTCCTTGAATTTCAAAATTCAAATTGCAGAGCCTTCTCTATATATCATCGTTACTGTGGGGAGAAAACAAACTGAAGGAAACAACCCATAGTGCAAATTTGAATGTGAAAGCATTCATTACCACTATTTTTTTGTTGTTTATGTATAGAATAAACTTAGTCCTTACATCAGCCGGCTCTGATAAGATCAACTGAATAAAAAAGATAAAATCAAGGAGGTCAGCCACATGCAAGGCTAACACAAGGAGTTGACCCAATACTCTACAAGGCTTCCATTCAAGGAGTTGACTAGGAGAGTTCATGGGCCAGGCCAACCTGCTTTATGCCGGGCTTGGATTAAGTAAATGAAAGCCCAAGCCCAGCCTGGCCTGTATAAGGAGTGCATGTAATATAATTTAATTAGGCCAAAGATTTGCTAGAAAGCCACAAAATGATCAAAGCCCGGTTCAGACCGGCCCGGTTGACTGATTGGGCATGCTCGGGCCTGACTTTTGTGGCCCATTTTGGGCTTGAGCTGGGGTTGGGCTAGTGTTTCTAAAGTTGGGCCAGGCGTAGAATTGCCTCAGCCCTGCCAGGTCATGTCCATGAACACCCCTAGAGTTGACCTTATCCTTACAAGGCATGTTTGAGAAATTAAATGTGTAGATTACTTCTATCACTGTGTGTAATTATCCTGTGTTACCTTGCAATTAGTTGTCAATATCTTCTTTTGTATTTAATTTGATATGTATTGTCAATGCAACCAGTGTGTCCAATGGGGCCAAGATTGGAAATTCATCTCTGCTAATCTTAGGTATGGGAAAACTCTAATAGTGAACTCAACATCTGTTTTATTTTTCTGAACAGAAATACCTATTGAAGTTGATGCTTTTTTCCCCTTCTTATCTCAACATCTGTGTCTTATATATATATTGCAAATGTCAACGCCGATAGGACAAACAAAGGTGTATGCCACCATCTTCACTAATGGAAGCCCAAACGGAGTCTCTTCTTCTGTGGTAGGTCCAGCAATAGCTGACCTCATAAAACAGCATCCCAACTAATGTTTCAGATCCGGGACTATCGCTCTATCCTCACCAGGTCATGGCCTCTTTCGGTGGCCATGCTCTTCACTTGGACAAAGAATACATGCAGTTGGAGAAATAAATGACTAGGACATCAATCACTCTTTGATTTCAAAGAGTAGTATGTTTCTGTTATTTTTATTAGCTTATAGATAGGAAAGCATGTAATAACTGGTCTATAGAAAAAAGGAGCTACAATGGCGCCCATTCCACAAGCATTTTCCAACTGCCCATATAGCTAGCTGGTGAGGTGGTGAACCAAACAAAGCTAAAATCAAGTCACCTCCTTTGACTACACTACTCAAATTCCTCCACCTCTCAACAGCATGACCAAAAAGCCCTCCTGATTTGAGTGAAACACTGTCCATAACCTTGGCATTGATAGGTATACTGTGCTCATTTCTCCATTCCTTTTATAGTTTTGATTTGGACATGCAGTGTGCTTTGCTTTTGGTGTCAGCCTTCACTAAGAGTAAAGTGCAAGGTCCAAGCATACACACTTGGAATCCTACTCCCACAACTGTTCTATCTCTATAGAAGCTTTAGAACTTCAACACCCAAATCCTTAAGAAAATTGTTTTTTTATTCAAAGCAGTGGGATGAAAATCCAATCAGGACTCAGGAGATTGGACCACCTCAAAAACCCACTAATGAATTACACACAGAAAGAAAAGGAAAAGAAAGAGACAGTAATTACACTTTCTTGGTACAGAATAGGCTGTCGTGAATCATGATCATCTTGTTTTAATTAAGTCTTCATGGGTCATTAGTCCCATTAGCAGATGAACCAATCCCCACTTGCAACCATGGAGAAGAGTCACCGCCCAAGTTGATGTCCTTCAGATCACTTAGCTTGGCTATCTTGATTCTACTGTCTGCTTCATCATCCAAATGCAAGCTAGAACTAGAGATGTTGTTATTGCTGTTTATTTTCTTCTGGGTGTCGTTGTTGTTGGCGTTTGTATGCATCCCAATCCACTGCTGTATACAGATAGCCGCAGGGAGTTGAAGATGTAATGAGCCAAGATTATCCTGCCTCACCCCAGATGGGTCTTCGACTGGAGCTGGAAGGTTGAGATCCAAGGCCTCCAATGGATTAGATTTGGGTCTTTGCAAGAGCTGCTGTGCTGAAGAACTCGAAGTGACCCAATGACATCTCTTGTGCCCGCCTAGTGCCTGTCCTGATGCAAAAGTCCTATGGCAAATGGAGCACTCATGTACTTTGGATTTAGTCTTGGTGGGGTTGCTGGATACATGAAAATCCATCTGGGGTACGTGAGAAATCTTAGATGGAATTGATAAATCCTCCTCATGTGTGATGACTTCTTCTTCTACTATGCTTTCTTCCAGATTGTCTGGTTTTGAAGCAAAACAGCCTTTCACCTTCTTGTGACTAGCCCTGTGGCCTCCAAGCGCCTGGTGAGAATTGAACACTTTCTTGCAGGCCTTGCACTCGAACAATCCCTTTCTGACTCCCTTGGCCTTGTCAGCAATGGAAGTCATGAACTCCCGCCGCTCCTCCTCCTCCTTCCCGGCGGTTGCCGACGACTCATCCGTATCCACAGCCGGCGGGTCTACCCGTGCTGTCGACAGCATAACAAGGCAATTAGCCAGGTCCTCCTCTTCCTCCTCCTCGCTCGATGGGACCCTCCTCGTTCGCTTCCTCTTCGACCACCCACCGCAGCCTCCCCATCCCACCCCATCAATGTCCTCCTCCGGCGAGGACACAACCAACTCACCATCGTCCGAGCTGCTACACTTCCCATGCTCGAAGAATGATTTCCACGATGAGAACTCCTGACCGCAGTTCTCACAGCTTCGGCAGCCCTTGAGCCGGTTCGGATTGGCACGGAGCGCGTACATGCGCTTGTTGCCGGCAGACGCTTTCCCGCCGAGGTTGTCGATCCAGTCGTTGGCCGAGTCATCGTCGTCGAAGTGGCTGGTCTCATCGCCAATCCCATGAGCTCTCATGTGCCCCCCTAGAGCTCTACCACACATAAATCCCTTCTTACAGATCCTGCAGAAATGCTTGAAACTCTGCTGCTGATCCATAACCACACACCCTTTATAGAGATAGATGTAATAATACTTAAAAACACAGCCACCAAATCAAAAGCTGTTCAAGAAGCATAAGAAGAGGAAGATTCTATTGTAGAAGAGGAGATATGATGGAGGTGTTTTTATGGTGGGGGTGCATGGTGTTTGTAGTTGTAGTTGTGGGGTTGAATGGTGCATGTGCTCTCCTTGTCGAGTGAGGGGTGTCCTAGTTTTTAGTTGAGGTGTTGGTTTGTTGTGGATGAGGGAAAAAGGAGCATATGTTTTTTTTTATTGGTTGGGACAATTGGTGGGGGGAGAAAAAGGAGGGGAGACTTTTTCTACGACTGAGAGTGGTGGCATGGGAGGGGAGTAGCGGTAGAGCAATGAAGGTCAACGGTCAACGAGATGAGTGTGTGTGTGTGAGAGACAGTAATTCTCGGGTGGAGAGAATGGATGATGCAGGGGTTTCCAACTGCTCTCACCTATTCATAACCCTTCAGTTCCAAGGCAAGAAAGTATTGGAATTCCCTTTCTCATCATCATCCATTGGTGGGCCCCACTACTTTTTTTTTTTTTTTTTTTTTTCAGGTTTATATGTAGGCATCATTTGTAAAAATATTGCAGATTGATTTCAGTTAAAGGGGGCCTCAAAGAAAGTAAGCTAAATAAAATTACCCCAAACAATATTCAGTAGCAAAAGCCTTCAACTATAGTGGTGTATCCAAAATTCTCTAATAATTAATAAGATGAAAGGAAGCAATAGAATAATTAGTGGTTTGGAGGTGTGCGGATGTGGATGATGATTGGGAATCTGGATCCTTGATGCTTTTAACCAAAGAAATCCCGAGTTAAAAGGGATGAAACTCCAAAAGTGGGGCCCACTTATTTACTTTCAAACCAATTTATATGAGGTATCCTTGAATTTTATATCAACCCGAGTCTGTATCAACGTTAAACTGGTCGTTGATAAAAAGAACGTAATAATGAACACGCATAAGATTATCTTAATCACCTTTTCTATCAAGCTGTTGATTCAACGGTAATTTTTTTTTTCTCCCTGTAACATAAGTTTTTAGGATACCCCGTACACCAAGAGGACCCCTTTTTTTTTTTTTTTTTTTTTACAGTTTAGATTTTAATTAATGCCTCCACTATAAGTTCCACTCCTTTAACACAAGCTTTCTCTAGGTTAAAGCCTTAGCGGATCCCGTCTCATGATGGGGGCATGGCATCGGCCTCATTAATTACAAATTAGTGCTTTCTTTTTGGTCAATACCAATTAGTGTTAGTGTTGCTTAATCGTAGCCCCACTGTGGCCCCAACCTGACCAATTGCCAAAATACTTGTCAGGAGGTGTTAGGTTTGTGTATGCAAGTGCAGTGGAACAGTCGCAATTTGCCATTGTCATCAGTTGCATACATCGCAGGTGCACCGCAATTTAATGCCTGCCGGAGGATTTTCATCCAGAGGCTAGAGCAGACCACATTAGTGCTTATGCAGTTTGTGGGGTCCACTTAAATGCATTTCTATCATTTGATTACATCTATATAAGCTTATTATATTAGTATACAAGTACGTAAGGCCATAATTTGGGTCTTGATCCAAAATCTTTATTCGAATTGTGCCAAGGTTCAGATCTTATTAACAAAAGTAGGGGTACTAGACCTCTAACCTGGAACCAATTCAGAATATTTGATACAGGCCCATATGTTAAGATCATTTCATTTGATATGTTTATGGTATATAAGAGAAGATATACATAAAAGAACACTGAATGGAAAAGTCTAAAAAGGCTTGTTACCAAGGCCTGGCACAATGGACCCAGGCAGGGGTGGACCCAGAAAATGGAACTAGGGGGGCCAAATGAAAATTATTAAAAGAAAATTTTAACATTTTAGGGAGCAAAATAAAAAATTAAAAAAAAATTAGTGGTAAAAAATAAAAATTTGAAAATTTAAGTGGGGCCATGCCCCCCTAGGTCTACATGTAGGTCCGCCCCTGGGCCCAGGCCTGACTAAATAGAATGGACCCAGGCCGAATTCTGGCCCATTGACAGACTTTGAGTGGAACACTATCAGGTTATGGGTTTTTTTGGTGAAATAATATCACTTCTCTTTTCTTCAACTGTGATTATGTAAACTTCACCTTCCAAATTATTGTTTTTAATATCAACTTGAAATCTTAACTATCTAATTCATCAACCTTTTTAAATTCTACAAAGATTTTACAAGGATGAATCATGAAAGGGCATCGACGGCTGCAACTTACAAGCTCTTGATTCATGCAATTTTTTAACATTGTCAACTGTCAAATCAAAATAGGGTGGCCCATCAATTGGAAGGTCTGATCTGCACCATCGATTCCATGGCTTGCAAACTGGATGATTGTACACAAATCTTCTCTGACTTTCTTAACTTCAGGGATCCTGATTTCTTGCTTCTAGTCGTCCTTAGGTTTAAATTTCCACAGTTTTGAAACATAGAGAGAGCCTGAGTGACTCAGAAAGGAAACTTAATTGGGACTGGACTCGGGCAAGTTTGGCAGACCAGTCATACTTAAGATTGCAACCAGGTAATGGGGTTGGTTTAAATGGATAGCCCAACCAAACCCTATAAGGTAGGGGTTTGGTTGTGGTTTTCACCAGTTCGGGTATCTTTTGATTATAAAATTTTGACTTGAGCTGTTAACCAGCTTAATTTAGCTGCCCCCCCTTTTCAATACATTTACATGATTAATAAAAATTATATCTACAATAATTAGTTAAAATTACTTTAAATTTCTTCACAAATATAATGAGTATGATATTAACTCGTATTTCATTCAACCCAGTTTATACCCGTCTCAAAGCAGGTTTGATATCACAATTCCTGAACCCATCAAGGAGTGGCTCAGGTGTCAATTGGGGAACCAAGCCGACCCTTTGTCATTCCTAGGTAGAATCGTTCGACACAATGCCATATGAGTCGAGTCAACTCGGTTGAGTCAGGGCCGGTCGAGTCAAATCCTGGATTCATCCGTCCATGTGAGCCCTACTACTATTTTGCCATTTATTCACTCAAATAAGTAAATACTGTTATACTATTATTAACATGAACCCTAAGATCAAGAACAGCATGATAATCACATATAGGATTCAATCTTAAATAAGTTGAAGAGTACCTCCAGACATTTTGATGCAGAGAGCTTTCTGATCCTGCTGTCTGGCCCTGTTGTTGAGATCCGTCGAAGAAGAGGCTGGGTGAATGGTTTCGGTTTCTCTCTCCTTGCCTATAAATCTTAATGTGTTGAGGGTTTTGTGTGTAGCCTTTGTGATGGACGAAAGGCTTTATTTATAGGTGGAGAGATGACTGAATTCCCTATTAGGTTTACTTTAGATTTAATCTCAACCGTCCATCAAGGTAGAGAATATTAAGGAAACTATCTCATTAGGAAACCGTTTTTGAGTAATTAGTAGCATATATCCTATGAAAACAGAATTCCTATTATGACCACACTTCTAGAAAGGAAATGACTTCTGGTCCAAGTAATGAGCCTAAAATAATTTCCTTACAAATACTCCCTCTAAGGATTCACAAAACCGGCCTGAGTAACATGATTTCTAAGGAATTACTAAAACTAATATGAAGCTTGATTTGAGGCTAATGTCCCAAGTCCCAATCCCCAAGGACCAAGCTCACCAGACCTAACCACACCCAGTTAGCTTCAACACCAATTAATCCCAACCACTCAGTGCTAAAGAGCATATACGCACACTCATGACAGTAGTGGTTGACTGACTGTAATGGTAGTTAGTCGCCCACACGATAAAGTGTTTTAAGTGGCATTAGATTCCTTTTCCTAGACCAAAGACAGTGAGACTGCCAAACACCATACATGAAACACTAATTAGAGATCCATAGTCATGACTCATGATAGTGGTGTGGGTGTAGATGTCAATGCACTGTCTTTCATACAATAAAAATAAGGTAAGGTTCTAACCAACTCCCATGGGGGTGTTGATTGACTGTTTCTAGTTGTTTTAATCGATTGAGTTCGGCAAGAAAATGACAGGTTTTGATATGGTTTGGACCTTAAAAATTTCTTTATGGGATCTTAAAGCCCATCATAAGGCACTCTTAAGTCTTATCTTCTCTCTGCTCGGAGTGGGATCCCTGATTCAATGAAGCCTAGAGTGATCTGTCTTTCAAAAGATTTCCTTTATTCTTAAGGCGCCCGCTTCCATAGCTTCCACCAGTGGCGGATCCAGGATTCAAAATCACTGGGACAAGATTAAGTAGTAGGGGGTTGCCCCCGGAATTTTTTTTTGGGTTATTTATATGATTGCAAATGATTTTTTCTTCTTTTTTTCTTCATGCTTGAGAAAAAACAATACACAAAAAAAGTAGTGGACCTTTTATATACACTATCAGTAACTAATACACAGAAAGGTGCATTCAAAGACAGATAGTTTGTAGATTTCCACTGCATTGCAAATCATGCCTAACAAGGACAAATAGTGTGCAGATTTACCCTAAACCTTTTATATGAAATAAATATAATATAATAATTTCAAACAATAAAACAAGACATATTTATTTATCACAATTGTTCTCTACGAGTTTTCATTGGGGGGCCTGGTTCAATGTCACTGGGGGCCTAATTGATTTGGGCCTAACTTGGTATACATAAATTTTTTTTTCCAAAAAGTCACTGGGGGCCCAGCCCCTCAGTAACTATGAACTACCTCCGCCTCTGCATACTAATTTATCTTAACTGTTTTCAGCGATGACTGCTGTTAATTTTCCTTGGCATTAGCTCTTGCAGGAGACTGAGAACGCGGTGATGCTACAAGAAAGTGATTAAAACAATCAAAATTAGGGAGGACAAGAATATAGAATACCTAAAGTTAATATTGGGTTACAAAAATCCATTGGGGGGCCAAAAAATTCACTGGGGGCCTTATGGAAAAATTTAGTGGGCCCCACCAAAATTAGAATTGAAACTTAGAGATCCACTGGGGGCCTGGCAGTGGTTATATACTCCATCCGCCTCTGGCTTCCACTGGGTTTCAAACATTGGTGAGAGCTCTTTACTTCCTAGGTATGCCATTGTGCCAAGTGAGCAAAAAGGGGAAAAATATTTTCTTTATTCTTTATTGGATGGGAGAATATTGGTTGGAACTTTGAAGGGTGTTGGATGGAAAAGGGTCGGGTTCAGATCAGGTCCATAGTGTATCAGGACCCGAACCCATATCGCATGCAATGCTAGACTCTGGTCCTGATTATAGGACCTTTACAGATAACTGAATTTAAACTAAATGCAAAACTAGACCTGAATAAAGTGCCTGGACCACCTGGTCCCGAATCAAAGCCTAATTCCTTATAAAGTTTTTAATTGTATGAAGATAACATCCTATATATAATTAGAGTATATAAATATGGGAGATGCTCGTATAAGAGATATCTCTCCCTATAAATATAATATGGCTATCAAATGGTCATTGGATATAAAATAAATGGACATGAGACCAGGCCCAACTTTTATTTTGGTCGACACAAAACTCTTGTTAGAAATGGGTGGAAAGATAGTGTCAGTATGAAACATGAAGAGCTTGATAAGAGAAGCAATTGAGTAGCCAAAAATTGAGGTTGAAAAGAGTGGTCTTTAAGCTTAGGAGTGACAAAGAGGCTTTGTTATAAAACGAAAAATAGAATGCCGAGTGAGTTTGATAATAAGGAATAAGCTTCAATGAAGATAGAGATGTAAATGGGTCTCCAATTTTTCAATTACCAGATGTTCCAATCCGTTAAAAACTCGATCTGGGTTCTTATTTAGGCCCCGATAAGTAAATGGGTCCGGGTCCAGTCCAACCTTGGTTTGAACCCATGGACCTGAGACCCAACATATTACCTCAATTTTTGAAAATCTCTCATAAAAATAATATATTTTTAATCCCATTCTCTACATAGACCCAAACCTGTCCCATATATGGTTCTGGTTCCGGTTCTGGAGCCAAGAAACCGATTCCGAAACGGTTCCGGTTCCAGGTCCAGATTTGGTTTCTCTTTCTCCTTAACAGTTCCGGTTCCAGACCGGAACCAACGCATTTACAACCCTAAATGAAGACCCTAAGTGGCTGTGACTGCGAGTCAATGATCATATCATGGAAGATCCTAACCTTTCATCAAAGCAAAAATGTTTTGACATTTATAACAAAACATTATTGTTGAAATGGCTGTCACAACGCAAAAGGCAAAGCCCACTGAGGGCCTGTTTGTTTGGGTAGAATTAGGGGTGAAAGTGGGCCGGGCCATCCTAGGGCCGCCCGCGGACGGCCCGAGCTCGGCTCAAAAGACAAAAGAGCCGAGCTAGGGCCTAGTAGGAGGCCCGTTTGCTTAAAGGGGCCGAGCTCGGCCTTGATGAAGTCCGGCTCGTAAGCCCTAGGGCTTACATATATTATATATATATGTACACTATACAATATATAATACATATATCATATAACATAATCCATAAATCCTAAACCTTAGTTTTAATCAAAATAAATAATCTCTAAACCCTAAACACTAAATAATCCATAAATCCTAAACCTTAGTTTTAATTTAATATAAATAAACCCTAAACCTTAAACACTAAACCCTAAGCACTAAATAATCCATAAATCCTAAACCTAAGCACTAAACATTAAATCCTAATTTTAATCCAATATAAATAATCCCTAAACAACCTTGATGATGCATGTATATTAATGGTCTAGAAGACATTTTTTTAAGTCTTGTAACTTTAGAACAACCTTTCCTTTGTTGTTATTATTATTTATTAACAATGCTCTATTGTTGTTGTTATAGGTGATGCTGGAGACTTTATTTTATGATGCTAGCCGAATACTTTATTTTATTCTATGATGCTATTGGAGTTTAATTTGATTTGTATTATTGTTGGAGTTTGATAATGCTCATCTACATTAACATTGAACTATTATGGAGTGTTGGAACTTGACTCCCTTTGCTTTTATAGAGTCTTTCTTATTTTAGTTAATTTTATTGCTGCAATCCAAATTATGGGAATGGGAATATGGGATGAATGCATGTATTTGACTATTTTTTGTTCTGGTTTACATATGTAGATTTCTTTGAATTCCTACAGGATTTTTTTTCCTGAAAATATTTTCTTTCAGCTAGTGTTATATCATTAGCCGGGCTCAAAGGGCCGGCCTTAGGGTCTCATAACTTAATAAGAGTTGAGCCCGAGCCAGGGCTTTTGAGACCCTCTCGAGCTCGGGCCGAGCTAGGGCCTAATGAAAAATACTAGGGCCAAGCCTAGCCGTCAAAGCCCGACTCGGCCCGGCCCACTTTCTTCCCTAGGTAGAATACATAAGAATTCATAGTCAAAAGAGCTCCAATATTATTTTTGAAAGAAAGTTAGTGGTGAAGGATATATGAGGCGAGGGATGTAGGATACAAGGTAGCCATGTAGATGTGATCTTTGACTTTCCTAGAATTTGAATTATTTGGGTAATGACTGAGTGTTCATTTCTTATCTTCCCATGATGGTCATTTAAAGTATTTACTGGTGATTCTTTATTTTTAATCACTCATAGAAATACAGAATCTTAGAAATTTAAAGGATTTGATTACATGAAGCAAGGGCTGGGGTAAATACACCCACCCTACTTAGTATTTACACCCACTCTACCCTATGGCTACGGATGACCTGACCCCTATGTGACCTGTCAACTCGGTGGATAAATGAAGGGCTGAGGTAAATACACCCACCCTATTAGTATTTATACCCACCCTGCCCTATGGCTACGGATGACCTAATCTGACGTGTCAACGTATCACTGCAGGTCAAGCATGCAAGCAGCTACTGTGGGACTTCATTTTCTTCCGCCTCGGGATGAGCACCAGCAAGAGGGATTATGTCCTGGAAGCATCTGCAAACTCATCAAACAGTGGGACAACCTTTTTGGCGCTGGAAGTACAGGCTACAGGACCGTTTCAAACCTCCTTTGCAGTCAATGATCATCTCATGTGATCAAGGGGCCCACATGATGAACAACGGGCCACTCACTTTTCAGAGTCCGTACACTGTATTTTTTAGTCTCAACTTGGGTGTTTGAAATTGCCATCAATAGTGTTCGGTCTAAATCGTGGGGGCCATCTTCTTATAAATTTGAGCCGCACATTCCTTTTACCAAGCCCCAGTCCAATTAATTGATTACTTGGGTTAACAAGTGATGCTTTTATGATTCATTTCTTTCTTATTCTTCAATTGTTTTTATTTTAAGTCACATTGTAGATTAAATGGTCAATACTAACTATGGGATGGGAGAGAAAATCAATGACAATAAAAAAAAAATTGTTCGACAAAATACCCAATTTTCCATGGTCAACATATGCAACTCATGAAAGGTGCATTGTTTTGAATAAGGCCCAACGTAAAAACAGTATCAACCTATTAGATGATCTCACTCCTTTGATCTATGCTTCTCAAATTTAATGATGTTAGAAGGGTTCTTCATTTTTTTTCTTTAAATTTTTTTTTATTATAACGGTGAGTAGTAGTTAGATGAATTTTAAATTTAAGCTTGTGCCAATTTATGGAAATCCAACATGCTGGTAAAAATAAGTGCTCATAGATAATGCATACAAGATAGTAATCATCAGAGGATTTTCCCTTAACTAAATATTTAAGACTCACATATTGCCGAAGCACAATTTAAGTCTCACGTATTTTTTTTATTAATGAATATTTTTATTTTGACATCAAATCCAATTTATTTCAATTTGCAAGATAATTCATCTGTGCATCTCAATTCTCAAGGGCTTTGTACAAAATCAACCATGATTTACACACATATAACAGTCATTTAGTCCAAAAATGGGTCTCAGTACAAAAAAAAGAGAAGAGTGGAACTTTTTTGAATGGCAAACACATGCTGTAAAAATTAATTAAGTTTCTTAACAAGGGACTCGAACTCACATGCAGATCTTGCTTCAGGAGATTTTTACCCTCACTGCTGGTACACCTGCTAATCAATCTGGGTCCTTTGAACAGTGGGCCTCATTGTAGAGTCAAGAAATCAGGTAATGGAAGGACAGAAGTCACTGTGCAATGCCTATGTACGCATGGCATTGGCAAGTGAACAGTGCTTTTATTTTTTCCTCCAAATGATTATGAAATCATTGACAGGACACACTTCATTTTTATATTAAGGTGAATAGTATTTAATGTAGTTGGAATGGATTAGATGATAAGACAATACATGAATTTACTAGATAGACAATACATGAATTTACTAAAGTGGGTGCAAATACCACCGCCCATGAAGCAAACAGGCTTTAATCTTCTTTGCAGTGTACCCTCGGAATTACTAGAGATTGTCGGGACTCGGGAGACAATGAGCATGACTGAATGGCCCCCATATGTAATGCTGTAAATGAGCTAGCTGGGTCTGACCATGGACCTGGACCCAAGCACAAGTGGGTGCATATTGTTTACTTGGACCTGAACCTGGATCCAATCAGACCACGACCCATATCATCTAGTCAAATTTTTTTTTTTTTTTTTTTTTATAGATGTGTGGGCGGGACCCACCTAGAGCCCTCTATGACCCATCCAACTCCTTACACACCACTACCCCCTGAAAAGCACAGATCCAGTACTTTGACACCTATCCGAATGAAATTGACTATAGGACTGTAATAAAAAAATATGATGCCTTCTAGACGCTTAACTTTGAGGGTATCAAGGGATTAGAAATGATCTGATGGACTTGAAATTTTGCATATAAAGTGAGTCCCATCCAGGTCCATCCAACCCCTCACATACGAGGCCAATCTGTTGAGCAAGGAGCAGGCTGGTCTGTGAGGCCCACATAGAAGTATTGCAATCACCTTGGGGATATATAGGTGGTTTGAAAGGTTACTCTCTGATCTACTCCTTTGTGAAAAATGGTAACCATTTAATCATAGGTGGACATTTTTTGAGGGTCTTCAGTTTGTCTAAAATTTGCATAATCAATGGGAGGGCCTGCAAAACTTGGATGAGTGTCAAATTTGGTGGTGTGGAGGCTACTTACTAGTGTGAGGGACTAGATTTCCTCCTAGGGCGGGTCATATGGGCCCCATGGTCCAGCCTTAAAAATCAATCATTAACGTACCAACCCGAGCTTGGCTTTAGATTATAAATTCGGGCTTGAGCCTCGGCTTGAAAATCCTGTTTTATTCAGACTTGGGCTTACCAATGTGGATTTTGAGCTCTTCTTGGTCTAATATCCCACACAACCTTCCTGAATTGCAACCCGAGCAACACTTCACTTGTCAGTAGTCAATAAGAAAATCGAATTCGATGGTCCAATCACTCTTCATTACATAGACATCTGTATCACTAGATGATGGTTCCTCCCAATAATTCATGTTGGATATTCATTTCAACCTTTGTGAAAGGTACACGGGATAGGGTAGCCTGGTACACCATGAACTAGGGATATAAATGGGTCTCCGATGCACCGGAGGTTTCGACCTGTTAAAAATCTGGTTTGAGTCTTTATTTAAGCTCCGATAAGTAAATAGGTCCAAATATGGTTCCACCTTGAAACAAACACGTAGACCCGAAACCTGACATATTACCTAAATTTTCGAAAATATCTCTTAAAAACCATTATTTTAAAATATCATTCTCTACTTAGATCTGGACCCGTCCCATATATGTTCCTGGTAAACCAGTTCCGAAACAATTTCGGGTTTGGATCCGATTCCACATTTTCCTAAATGATTCCGGTTCACCTGGACCGGAACAACCCGTTTACAACCCTACCATGAACCCCACTTGTTTCAATTTGATTCAAACTATGTTTAGTTAGGTGTAGGCCCACTTCTCATTTTGTTATTAAATAGATAAATGGGATTCACCTGGCCTTATCAGGAACATGTGTTTCTCCAAATGTCAATATGCCAGCTGCAGATTTGGTTGTTAGAGCCAGCTAAGGGTCAACCTGATCCAGGCTACCAACAATAAACTTTGCAAACTTCGGCAGACCCAGTCCATTAAACTTTTCAAGCCGAATCTCAATCCACTAATCTGCAATTAAATTTAGATTATAAATCAAATGAATTGTTATTATGAATGTAATTGTAATGACAGGTTTCCCTTTTCCTGGCTAGACCCATTGGAACATATTGTGAGTCAGATCCAAAAAGCAAGTTGCGTCGGCCCAAAACAATTAGGGCGAAGGCCCATTCAGCTTGCTTGCTCTGGATTCATTGAGGCCCATGGTGGTTCATCAATGCTTAAATTTAGGCCCAACAGGTAAGCAGACTGGGCTTGGATGTTACCAAGCCGAGATCCATGCCTAAATACTAGGCCCAAACAGCATTGTGGACATCCATTTTTCTTCTCTGCCATCCTTATCGAATACTAAGCCACTAGTCAGATGGTAAGAAACTTTCAAATGAACCTTAGGCGTTAGAGCCATAAGATAACCAATGATTTGGATAGTCTGGATGAGATGCAATTTGGAGCATAAACAGTTTCACCCACATATTGTGTCTTATTCAGGTGAAACTGAAAGTACCCTAGATTATGTGTGACCAAGCAAGATGGTGTTAGGGGTACTCATTGTTGTCTTGATTTGGGCTATGTTTCTAGGTCTATTGCCTCGCCCATTCCTGATTTCAACCCTATAGCTAAATGGACCAAGTCTGAATACCTATGGATTATAGTATATGTCCAGCCCAACAAATTTAGCACTAGAGAATCCGGATCCTTAATGAAAGAAGGAATTTTCTCCTGGACGCTGATGGATACGTTTAATTCGATAGTCTTTTATTTTTTTAACAAAAACAAAAGAGGCATCCTCGAAAAATGGGTAATATAGGGATGTAGACGGGTTGGTTCCGATACAAGTCCATGGTAAACCCAAATCCAAAAATTGTTAATGAAAAGATGAAACCAGACCCGGATCCGGAACCGGAACTATTAATGAGAAGATGGAACCAGAACTGGTTTTATATATGGTCCGGGTAGAGAATGATTCAGAGCAAACAAAAACAAAAAAAAAAAACCTATCTTTTAGGAGAAATTCTAAAAAATTAAGGTAATATGTCGGGTCTCGGGTCCACGAGTCAAAACCAAGGTGGACCAGACCTAAACCCATTTTAACCAAAAAAATGAATTTAAATCCGGATCCAAATAAAAGCCCAAACTCGATTATTGACGGGTTAGTACCTCCGAATAATAGGAGAATAAGGAACATTTCCATCTGCAGAAGAATTTACCTTCCAGTTTAAAAGAGACGAAAAGGAGAAACCCAAAGTCGACCTTCAGCCACATTGGCTTTGGCTCTAAAGTACCCCATACGTGTGGTTGCTTTCTCTGACCTTGCCAAAAAGAAAGGATATAATAATGGTAGGCCAAAGTAAAGTCCCACATACACACCAAACTGAGTAAATGCATATCAACTAAAGTGATGCTGGCGATTTTGTTGTCTCAGACAAAACCAGTCGAGCGTGTGGTAGCCCTTCATCCAAAAGAAGAAACATGACATGTTAGTTGTGGCCTTCACAAGGCCCACCAAGTGGTTTACTCTTCACCCTAGATGTAGACCAATGAGGGTGTCCGGTCCAGTTGGCGGTAATCTTCTGGTAATCTTTGTGCACTTAGAATACATTTTATCACAAGAGCAGATCCTAGTGATGGGTTTTTCACATCCTGATGAGATTAAGTATCCAAATCGTACTTAGACTAGGCTAATAACAATATGTAATATTAACCTAAACTCCAACCAGAACTGGGAGAATAATAATATTAATATCAAGGCACAACTCTAAACACCAACTACATCTTCACCCTGACCTTCCCTTCTCACCTTGTTGATATATATTTATATTCTATGAACCCCTTCTGATGTGACATCTAGGGAACTCAATACCACACAGGAGAAAAGGACCCAGAAGAAATTTTTATTTATAAAATCCAAGAGAGTTCTTGAATTTAGTTGAACATTCTGTAATGAAAGAAGGGGCACGGCACATGCTTTCATATGTTCACGGATTATGAAAGCATATAATTTTTAGCTAATTTAGCACAATGCGTTCATAATATTATACAACATTCACTCATATACAAAGAAGAAGAAAGAGGAGGAGGAGGAGGATTACATGTACTGAGTGACTACCACCTAAGTCTTTGGAATGGTTGGCACAATACCTGTTGATTGGTGTAGCTGTTGATACAAAGCAGCCATCCTGTTGTAGGCATCCAAACTATATGGCTGCCATGTAAAACACAACACCATTTGCATTAATTAGAACTATGGAGAAAAAGGAAAATAATAAAGGAAAACAGAGAAAAAAAGGAAGTACAAACACACCCACACCTGCCCTGACTAAGAAGTAAAAGGTTCTAAGCTTTATAATTCATTCTAATGCTCGTCGATTGTAGATTCCATACTGGTAATTGAGAGACGTTTGTGTGTGTGCGTGTGTAATGTAACCTCTCTAATATGAAAGATTTTAGTGACGGCACATGACTTAATTAGAAGTATAAGGCTATAAACATCATATTGCATATGCGTGCCTGTAATGAAACCTCTCAAGTAGACTCTGAAGTTCATGGTTACTATGGAAATACCAATGCAACCCCAAACTAGTACTACTAAGATCATGGGATCTGCAGTCTACCTGTGGTTGGCAAGCCAGGAATGCCATGGACAGTGGATCGGGCAAGAAACTGCCAGGTGTCGGTAAGCGATCACCTGAGCCATCCCAGGCGGCGGTTAGAGGGAAGAAAGCAGCAGGGTGAAGCATGGGTGGAACTGCGGCGGCATGGCTAGTTTGGTGAAGGCGGTTCATGTCCATAACACCCATCATACTCATCTGGGCCATCATGGACATTTGAAGCTGTTGCATGGACATGGGCATCATCAGTTGGGGGATGCAGCTCATCTTGCTCATCATCTGGACCTGGGCCTGAAGCTGCTTCAGGTATTCGATCACTTCATCGAGCATCGATGCTTTGTCCGTCTATTATTGGAAGGCACGTCACACATGCATGGACCATCAGAATTAAATACTAGTTGCTTGAACATGAGAAAGTAAATAAAAAAGTTGAAGCAGATGGTTGATGTTTATGCTCTAGTACACACCTTGCTGGAATTTGGAACCAATTTCTGCAGTGTTTTCATCCTTTGGTTGATCCTGTCTCTCCTTTTCTGAAACAATTAGCAATTCCTCCATCAGTTAATCTCTTAAAACAAGAACAATAATACAACATCCAAATTTAATCTCTTAACGTTTCCCCTACTTAAAATCTACAATTAGACCCTTTTAATTTTGAGTTAATATATATCAAGGTTGAAATAGCAAGGTTATATATTGAACAGTGGAGATCCACCTTTGATTTGGTGAACAGTGGAGATCCACCTTTTGTTGAAATAGCAAGGTTAAAATCATTTAAGAGAATGTCTGTAGAGTTAGCATGTTATTTATCCATTCAGGCCTGTAATGGGTAGAGTACTAACTTGCCAAAGGCAGCCACCAACTGTGGTGTATTTAGGGCTAAAACTTTGTTCTTACGGCGAAAACTCGATGCTCAAACTGTCAAATTGGGATGGGTTCAACAATTATCACCTAAATAACAGATTCTAGCTAAGTATCCAGATCTTCTACCCTTCTTAACATAGAAGATCAGCATGAAGATATCTGCTGCATTTTAAGATAGAACAAGTAAGATTCCTTAAATATTATCTAATATTAGCTGATATCTTATTAGGTATATATGTTTGTTTGCCTAAAGTAAGGGTTAAATCAACAGGGGAAAAAAAAAAACTAAGTAACCTCTGTCTCATTTAATGCTTTTACTCTCAACCCCTTCTAATTTGTTTTTCTCTTAATTTGATATTTAATTTTAATTCATTCTAGTCGACATCCACCATAAAGCTGGGACCACATAAGTATTACTCTTTTCACTAAGCTGGGGTATGACACAGACAGAGAATAAAACGTCAAACATATATGTGGTTACTAAAAGAAAGAAAGAAAACAAAATCCTACCCAAATATCCAACGATTCATATCTAGGAGACATTGGTGGCCCACTGATGACCAGACAAGACATGCCGTTATGTGGTTCACATTTGAGGTCACGAGGCCATCCGAATTTCTCACAGCTATCAGGCTGTTTGTCCAATTAAAGAATCTTATCCATTTCACACACATGATACTTTGTTTGCTTTTGCTGACTTTAGCTGTGAGTGGGAACAAAAAAAAATCTAGAAAAGCTGAATGAAGGTAACAAAAGGAAAAAGTTCAAATCGTTCTCAAGGATTTTCTTACTCGTTCTGATTGGTTATGAACAGCAGCTGCCTTGTTCCTCTTAGTGGGAATGGAAAATCCATCCATCCTCCGCTTCTTGTCCTCTCCACCACCTTGCAATCTCTTTTCCCAAAAAAAATAAAAATAAAATAAATATACAAGAATAGAATAAAAGAGGAAATGAAATATAGTAAAACTAAGCCTCGTTTTGCTATCTCTATTTTCAACCTCTTACTTGTCTACATATCTAAAGGGGTAGAGGTTTGAAAAATAAGAGCATTTGTCAGACGTTTCCAGCCTTAATGCATTTTAGAGAAGTAGAGGCAAACCCTCTAAAAATTAAAGCCCCAGATTATAGGTTGTTGAAAAGCATGAGCAAAAAAGTAGAGCTCTATCCAAAACCCTCTAAAATTTAAAGCCCTAAAATCTAGGCCGCTGAAAAGCATGAGCAAAAAATTTAAAGACATGTGAACAGTAGATTGGGTGTTCTTTTGGCGCAGTTCGTTTTTCCTTTTTCTTTTTCAAGATTCTTGGACAATAAGTCATAGTCCAATCCATTTGAACTATTTAGAAGATCAGACATGCCTTAGGCCCAAATTTTAGCCGGCTTGATCATCGTAGGTTTTGATATATTTGCAAAAAAACTTTAGACAATTTAGATGTAGACTTTTTTATATATTTTTGTGGGCTCAAACACAAGATCCAAACTGTTAAATCTCTTTTGAAGGCTAAACAAGGCTTTCGGGTCAAACTTCAAAGTTTGATTCTTTATGGATCTTGAAAAATTTGTAAAAAAAAAAAAAATCAATTATTGATGTATCGTGCTAGGTTCTATATTGGTCTATTGGCCGTCCGGGTTTTTATCTTTTTTTTTTTTAAGATAGTACATCACAATCCAAACCGTTGAAAACTATTTAGAAAGTCAAACTTCACTATTGTTCCAAATTTCAGTCGTTTGATAATCACCAATCTTGATAAATTTGTAAAAAAAAATAAAAGGGTAAACCAGTTGAAATTATTTTCTGAATTCTGTGGGCCTCAAATACAATACAAGATCCAAACCGTTAAGTCTTTTTGAAAGGCTGAACACGCCTATGGAATTAAATTTTAAAAGCTTGATTCCTCATGGATCTCGAAAAATTTGTAAAAACTTTCAACTATAGATTTTAGTAAGTCTATTTAAAATAGATTCGTGCATTACCAAACGCCATTTGTGATTCTAGCCTCTTTTTCCATGGATCTTTGTTCAATGGCTCTGTGTACATGTTTGGTATCTCAATGTCTAAGTTTTACTTGTCTAAATATACATAAAATGGGTAGAGGTTTGGAAAATAAGATAGCTTTTGATAAATAAATATACCCTCTATGCGCTCTAGAAAAGTTTAGGCAAATCCTCTTAAAATGAGAAGCTCAAATTCTAAGTTTCCAAAATTTTATGGCTAACAAGTCAAAAGATGCTAACAAGATGCAGATGCGCATGAAGAGAAAGGGTAACAAGGAAAGTTTTACCTGAGCCCTGCTGTGATTAGAGACGGAGTCATGGTCGTCTATTGTGGCAGGCCTCGTGTGCGACGACATCGACTTTCCAAGGCTCGTCGGCTCGTGCGACCCAAGCGACACCTCCAAATCCATCTCATACGTGTCCTTGGTCGCGCTCGCGCTCGCGCTCATGCTCCCGGCCTCCTCTGCAACCCTCCTTCGCTTTCTCCTCCAAGAAGCAGCCGTCTCTATCCTCTCCTCCTCACCACTTCTGCTGAAGGCCCCATGTGTCGGATGAGGATCTGGGACACGTGTGGATTCTTCATCATCATCGTCACCGTCGACAGATCGAGTGCGGTTCGAGAGAGGGACGAGGGCGTCTATGGCTGTGGAGCGGTGATGGCACTTCAACAATGGGAGAAGCTCATCACCTTCTTTGTGGAGAGGAAGAAACGCGGCCTGGTCGATAATGGACTCGAGCGTGCCGCCGGCACGTGGCTTATCCCAGGGGCATTTGTTGGAGAGGGGCCTTGTTGAGGGAGGAGGAGGAGGAGGAGGAGGAGGAGGTCCTAGGCCGTGCATCGCGAGCTGTCCATTCTCCCACGCCAGCTCAGTCACTCCATAGTCGAACCTGCAGCGTTAAGCAACAACAGCTGCTGTAACAAGACATGATCATCATCACATAAATAAAAAGAAATGTATTGGCAAGAGTATGGTTTATGTACAATGAAGAGGAATTGGCGCTGGGATGGGCATGAAAGTCGAGTTTGGTGGAATTGTTGCTCTCTTCAAGGTCCCAGCCAGGAACGCGTTGGCTCATCTTTGATGCATATGAATCTATTTGAAGAAGTTCAAAAAGAAAAAAAAAGAACTTAAAGTTGCAACAGATCTTTAAAGACAGTTGCTAGCTAGTATCTACACAGGCACTAAGGAGGAAGAAGTGTAGAGAGAGAGAGAGAGAGAGAGAGAGTGGGATGCATTCTGATACATGATAGGATGGTGTGGGTGTTAATTAAGGAGAGGGTTGAGAGGGAAAAAACGAGTTGGCCACGTGTGGGGGGAAGGGAGGAGGGAGAGGAGACACGGTGAGGATGCCCAGTCCACACAGATTGCACATTGTATCAACGTCAAGGGAAATGCTCACTCCTTCCTCGTGTGGACTGGGTACTGGGTACTGGGTATTGTAACTATAGATATCTCTCTGGAATCATTGCTGAGACACCCAATCACTCACTGATTAAGACCCTTGGGAATCCCTGCTGGCTGTGTCGAGTGGGAGATGGCTACCTCTGAGCTACCAGTGCAGTGGTATTTGGTTACATATATGGTAAAGCGAAAACGAGTGGAAAACATGTGGTTTGCGAGTCTTGATCATCCTCTGTTGGTCCAAACAGGGTTTGGGGTTTGACATGTTTTATATTTAAAAAGACAGGGCTGGTTTTTAAAGACGATACCCGTTTATAAATTCAAAAAGCTCACGTGTCACCTCTTGATTGGCCTTGATTGGTCCAAACCGAGTATCTGGATTGGTGGTTTGCAAGCCATGATAGATATTAACTTATGAAAGAGCAGTAATGTGCTGGTAAAGCATAGATAAAAAAAAAAAAAAAAGTGGTTACTTTACTAATCTTTCTCACATTACCTTAAACTAAAAAAACACAAACATTTTTCATCAAAAAACTTTATCTTATCATTATTTTATCTTACACCTTTTTCGTAGATTCAGCATTTACTTCATCATTACTTTACCAGTAATGTGAACAAACATGCCCAAGTACATTTAATTACATTAGATCGTCTAAAGTTTCTAAATGTTGCCCAAGCCTTCCTTACTTAACAAAGGGCAAAACAAAAATGGCAGTGGTTGCCAATCCTGAAAACTCTTTTAGGGAGTGAAAATAAAAGAGCATTTTCGTAACTGTCATTCATCAAGGTGCACACCACATTTTAAGGGTACAAATGGCTTAAGGTGGAGTCTAGATCACTTATCGTAGTTGTTACATCTTTACCATCAGTGGACCAATAACAGTCCGCCACGTCATCTAAAAATTTAAGTAATTTTAAAATTTTTAAAAGTTTAAATTACCACTCACAGTGAAGGTATAACAACTGTGATAGGTGATTCGGACTCGCTTTGTTTGGCAATTCTACTATTAGAGTCAAGTAAGGTAAAGCATTATTTCTCAAAAAAAAAAATCCCACCAAAAACACTTTAATTCAAATTTCCAACCATATTTTTTCCAAAAAAGTCAAAAAGTAACCCCATCTCTCCACTAAAAGACAAAAAAAAAAACTTCACTTTTTAATAAAAAAAAGTAAAAAAGATTCCATCACAAACAACTAAAAACAAAATACCATCATAACTCACTTATATTTTATTATTTCTTCAAAATAACTTTTACTCCACTCAACTCTACAAGTAAAGCCCTCAAACAGACCAAAGGTGTGGTTATCCTATTTTCCATGTTAGACTTAAGCTCTTTTCCTGAGAAAGGTGCACACCACATTTTACAGGTACAAACGACTTAAGGTGGAGTCCAGATCCCTTATCATAGTTTTTACACATTTACCATGAGTAGACCAATAACAACCCCGCAAAAATTTAGGTGATTTAGAAGTTTAAATCATCACCGACAGTGAAGGTATAATAACTGCAATAGGTGATCCGGACTCGCTTAATATGTGGTTATCATGTTTTTCATATTAGGCTTAAGCTCTTTTCCCGGGAAAGTTATATCAAGCTTGAATTAAAGAAAAATAAAAGTGATTAATAAAATAGTAATTAATAATTATTCATTAATATAGCTTCTTTTAGCACAATGGGGCACACATTTGGCAGTCTGAATTGTTCAACAGATGTGTTGATTAATTTATCCACAATTTCTGTTACAAACTTCCAGCCATATTAATCGATCCAGTTACTTTCATTGTCGGATTGAGAATTTGAAATTTGGCTATATTTTTGGCATCTGTCCAATCCAACCATCAATCTCGTAATGATTGACTTGAAACTTGTGGTATGCATTCAAATATGTGTCAATGTCATGTGGTCCCTATTTTGTGCTTCATTATGAAAATATGGTTAATATGTAATTCAACCAAAGCTCTTCAAATTGTCCAAACCAAACAATAAATGTTACAGTTGATTGTGGACCTTTATATCTTTTGATTGTTCGGATTTTTTTTAAAGTGGACCACACTTATATAAGCATGATTAATTTAATCTTACTTGACTACATGGTGTATATTAATATTTTCTATATTAATAATATAACTAGCAAAATGTGGACGTACTGCTACGAATGAGCAAGCAATTGACTTAGATCATGTATATGGCAAACAGGTAACAATATTTGCAATATAAAATATCATTATGTATAATATGATATTTCTATCTGGAAAATATCTTTCTCTCATTCTTTTGTTCTGAACTTATTATATATTCTCATTTATAATTTAGATTTGTTAATATAAAATCTAAAATATTACTATGATTAAACCTTGTCTGGTATGGGGAACAACTTGTGTGAGAATATAAAACGTTTAGATTTAACATATAATAATATATTAACACTATTACTATCTATAACAAAATAATATATAATAATACAACTCAACTTAATTTCTAACTGAATCTAAGTTAGGCTCATCAAAGCAAGTCAAGGATGTATATATTTCAACTCTTCTCCTACCAACCATCACTAAGGTGACTTTTGGCGAGTGTCTTGCATGTGTTTATTTGGTTTAAAACTAATCCAAAGATATTTCCTCTATCTATTTGGATCGGGTTTAAGAGGGTTACTCACTTTTTCAAAACGTAGTGAACGAGGAGAAATTTTAATCAGACGTGAAACATATGAAGCGGGTAAGCTTTATATTTTCAGGACAAATTTGTTCATGAAACTTTTAGCATATGACAACTTTGCACATGTTTGAAGGAATCACTTCACTATTCCTCATTGAGAAACCCTATCAAAGCTAATTTCTCTCCATATTTTTTTTTGTCACGTTCATCTTAAAAGTTGAAACAGGTGCAAGATCTTTCTTTTATTTTGTTCTAATGCAACGGCCGACCTAAGAATTTTTATGTAGAAATACCAAAAGACTTAGAAAGCCATATGTAAAATCACAGAGTTTTGGATTGCATGTATTAACGAAAAGACTTTTATTTCTTTTCTTTTTTTCATTGGTTTTAATATAAAAAATGCTGCACACAAATAGGCTCCTGGGCTTTTGAGAGGGAGACATGAAGCATGGTAGGGAGGAGTATCTCTTTAACCAAATCAAATATCTTGGCACTTTCTTTTTCTTATGGTTATTTGGTAGTACCAATGCACAAAGATATAATAGTATTTTCGATGTAGTTCAACGTTTTGAAGTTATTTTTGGAAATAAGCCTGATTTCAAGGGGTTTGAGCTCTTTTGGGAACCTCTTTTATACTATTCAAACCATAATGGCCAGTTTCTTTACCCACACTTAAATTGTTATCCACACTTAAATTGTTTGAGTGGTTGGAAAGTTCAATAATGAGTAGGAGGTCCTGGCTTCGAAATGTTTAGGGCCTTACCCAATACACAGTGCTAGTAGATAAAAAAATATTTTGTCAGTTTCATTCAGGATTTTTGAAGGTGTACTGTTTTTTACTATTCAAATCATGAGAGATGTAGCTGCGATAGTGAAGAAGTAAATGGAGACGTAGGGTTAGAGATACAATTACAAATGTCCTTTAATTTCATCCATTTATGATGTTACTATTGGTATTTTTTTATTTCTTTCTTTTAGGTAACCAGATGACTAATTTTGTAAATAATTCGTCCATCGCGTTTATGAGATAGGTAGAGATACTCGAAATAGACAAAAATATAAGACGGTAGAGATTGACATAAAGATATCCTAACATAAAGGGAAACCAGGGATTTGATTTTCAGACGAGGGATGTAGCTGTGATAATGAAGAAATAAATTCAGACCTAGGGTTAGAGATACAATTACAAATGTCCATTTCATCCATTTATGATGTTATTATTGGTACTTTTTTCTTTCTTTCTTTTAAGTAACCAAATGACTAATTTTGTAAATAATTCGTCGATCACTTTCATGAGATAGGTAGAGATACTCGAAATAGACAGAAATATTAAGACAGTAGATATTGACATAAAGATATCCTAACATAAAGGGAAACTAGGGATTTGATTTTCAGAGATAATAATAGGGATAGATATTATTGGTACTTTTTTCTTTCTTTCTTTTAAGTAACCAAATGACTAATTTTGTAAATAATTCGTCGATCACTTTCATGAGATAGGTAGAGATACGCGAAATAGACAGAAATATTAAGACAGTAGATATTGACATAAAGATATCATAACAAAAAAGGAAACTAGGGATTTGATTTTCAGAGATAATAATAGGGATAGATATTGGTTGGTCACGAAACTTCAAGAGGGAGCGCCACGTGTCGCTCCTTCACGAGAACTGCTGTCATTATATATATATATATATATATATATAATAGTTATGACCATTTGGTGTTTTTGTTACTTAAAATATTTAAGCGTTCTGATGCCTATTGGTCGAAATATATTTGCCTCAAACAGACCTAATACCTATTGGTTGGTGGGGCGAGGCACCAAAAGAAAAGGGTTGACATCTACAAATTGGTTCTCAAACGAAATTAAGAGGATTTATGTGGCCAATGATATACCATGTTCCAATGTAGCAAAGAATTGAAGCTATATATTCCCTCACTATAAATGGAGGTTGAAATAATGTTTTTATATAAAAAAGACAATAAAAGGCCCTGATTGAAAGGAAAACCTCATGCATAAGTCGACATATCTTTTTATGAACCTGAAATATAACAAGGTTTGTTTCTTGTTACATCTGGTTTTCATGTTACTTTTCCAAATTCCTACATATAAAAAGGCAGCTGGTATTTACCATATCAACAGATAGAGGTGGTGCCCCTTGTGTTCAAAGAGAGTTTGAATTTTCTCCTTCAAAACCTCAGTTTGGAAAACTATTAAAAAAAAAAAAACCCAGTTTGGGAAAAAAAACTCTTTTTCCCGGATTAATTCAGTTTGGATATATTTATTTAATGTCAACCATGTTTCTCATAAGTCATAACCTGTTTAGTGTTTCATCTTCCCGTTAGATTTTAGCTGACCAACAAGAGCATATATATATATATATATATATTTATACTTTTCTAAGTTCAAGTTTAGGATAAAATCTCGTAAGGTCGTACTTGTAGGGCTCACCTTTGGTCCAAATTGACCAAACACATGACCCCTCTAAATTGCACATGTCCACCAACTTTCGGTTAAATCCGAAATTACTTTACCGTTGAATCGACTATGTATCGATCCGAATGGACTAGTAACCATTAAACTTTTTGACCCATATAGAGATGATAGAAATCACGGTTGTGGCTAATTTTTTACAGAGAGGAAGATTACAGGGAGTCATTGAAATCCCCCCCCCCCCCCCCCCCACCCCCACCGCGCGCGAGTCTTCAGATAGGTCTTACCACACACTTGAGCTTAGGACAACCTTACTCATATATGATGATAGAGTAAACAATAATTGTTCTAAATTTATTCTATCCCGTGACGAATAGGGTAAATCATCAAACACTTTAGATTGAAGAGCGTGCCACTGCATTCTGCAGTGCTCAGTGCACTCTATGGGGTTAAAATGTCCCCATCGTGTATCTTCCCGAATTTTGAATATTTTTGCCCAATGAGGTTGCAGGGCCTGGACGGGCTGGGCCTGTTCTGTCCATTCTCAATTCCGTTTTAGAGAAGCTTTTAAACCAATGTCTATGGGCTTCAATATTTTTTCTAAAGTCTTGTATTTTTAGGTTAGGAATGAGTCTGATCGGACTGGACCGGATATCCATTTTAACGTGCTCAATTCAAAAGCCTACTTGGGCTTGGGTATCTCGTTGATTTCTAGCCCTGAGAGGGCGGGCCCAAGAGGATCTGATTCACAACTCTCAAGAGTCAAGACCAAGCGGGCTCGCGGTTATAAGGCTTCGTGGCTTCGATGTTTTGATCTCTCCAAGTCATTCTCCGTTCTCAATCTTCTGCTTCTTCTGCAATGACGACGACAGTTTCACCTGATTCGAGTGAGAGAGAAGAGCTTTCGCTTCCGCTCGAGAAGAAGTTCCCAATCCTCCAAGAGAATCCATGGGTGGAATACGCACTCCAACAATCTCAAATCCTCCAAAACACCATCCTAGATACCACCGATTCCGCCCTGCGAACCGCCCGATCCCGCCTCTCCGAAATCCGCGACACCTCCTCCGCTCATTTCCATCAAACCCTAGTAAGAAACATTAAAAAAGATAACCCTTTTTTTTTTTTTTTTTTTTGCTTTGTTCTTCCATGAAATCCAATGCATTGAATCTCAAAACCCTCTTTGCTCTGTGTAGGAGAGTCTTGAAACGATCAAGGACCAGTTTGGAGCTTACGAGAATCTCTTTTTCGGAAAGATTAAAGGTTTGTTGGATTTATACACATGGCAATTTCAAATGCAGTTCTCTGGTGATTGTTCTTTCTTATTTTGATAATCATGATTGCTAATTTGCCCTCTTTTTGCAGAGGGCGTGTTCGTGGCGGCCTCGCATCCACTGATTTCCTGTGGGGTTGCTGCTGGATTGGGAATTGTCATCTTCAAGAGTAATCTTCTTCACACAGATTGGAATTTATTATAATTCTTCTTTTGATTGTGGTATTTGTAATTGTTGCTTAATTGTTCTTCTTGTTTGATGCTTTCTTGGGTGTCGTAACTTTACCGAATTCCAGTTTTACATATAGATTTAGGAACTAATGGCATTGAATGAGGAATTCAAAAATAGCTTGGACCGGTTTTTGGATATTTAAATTAGATGAAGAAGATATTGAATAGTCTGTGACGGAGTTCCATTGGAACCAATGAGATTTGTGTGTGTGTGTGTGTGTGTGTGTGTGAGAGAGAGAGAGAGAGAGAGAGAGAGAGAGAGAGAGAGAGAGAGAGAGAGAGAGAGAGAGAGAGAGAGAGAGAGAGAGAGAGAAGGTGCAGTGAGAACACTCAGAATGACTTGATGAAAGAGCCTTTCTTTGGATTGAAATAGAGGACTATGGGAGCTGCATTTGTTTAAGTGCAAATAATGGGAATTATGTTTTCAGTGGCATCGATGTGGCTATATGGGATTTCCTGTCATGGTTTTGGTTGGAGGAAAAAGTGTTTATTGTCTCTTAATTGCTTTATGGCAGATGTGGGTGAATGGAGAAATGGCTAGTGAGGAGGCTATTGATACTATATTACTATGTAGGGGGTTATGGAATGTAATAAATTGGCAGAGACTAGAGTTCCCATAGACGTGGACGTTGAAATTTGGATTAATGTGATGTCCTGGAAGGTTGCCCACTATATATAGTTTGTATTTAGAATTAAGAAAAATGAATTCGTAATTTGTCATTTATTCACAGAAGATACTGTCAATATATGTCCATCTACACATGAATTATGATATGCATTCAGAGGTCTAGTAAATCTAGCATAAATAGTACAGGCATTAAGGACTTCCAATTGAGGTTTTTTTATATTTTTTTTATTGCTTATGTAGATGCTTTAACTCTCCCAAATCTAAACATTAACATAGCCCTGCATGCAAAAAATGCAAACATTCCAAGGACCTCTGGTCCAGACATCCC
Organism: Cinnamomum chago; assembly: GCA_038049695.1. NCBI lineage: Eukaryota > Viridiplantae > Streptophyta > Magnoliopsida > Laurales > Lauraceae > Cinnamomum > Cinnamomum chago. The sequence continues at coordinate 115,615,150 of CP142453.1, read as the reverse complement.
GGGATCATGCTATCTTCACATGGCTATATATTCTTTTAAAATGTAGTCATTTCTTATTTTTTGCTACAATAAATGTTTCAATACACTGTGCTGCTTATATTGTGGAAAGACAATTGGATCTTAAGAAATGTGAAGTAATTCTGGTAAAGTTGACCAAAATTTAGCTAAAGTTGGCTGCTTAGAAATCCCATATCTTCTTTTGACCTATATTGAGTCCACATGACCAGAGCTTGCTTGGTTTTCATGTCTTACTTTAACTGTTTAACAACAATATATGTGACACTATTAAAAAAAAGAAAACAATATATTTGACACCGTGGGTTGGATGGTTATGGATTCCAAAAGCTCCCTTTGATTTCAGAGGGAGGGAGAGGGGGCGGGGGAGGTAGAGATGGTTCCTTGGGTTATTTATGCATCAATGTGTGTTTAACTCAGAACCATCTATTTAACTAATAAATTTAAAAGTACCCTTGATAGTAGGAATGCTATAGTAACACGTTTTGCTTTTGTCTAGGTAGAATGCTCCACCAGATAGGATCCATGGCTGGACTGAAGCAATCCAGATCATGGGTTGGTTTGCACTGGATCTTAATAATTAGTGATCTCTAGTTTTATGGGTGATAATAAAAAACTGGAAATAACTAGAGATCTGTATTACCAATAAAAGAAGGAGATATCTATATCATATTGGATCATAGATCATCTTTCCGTAATTCATGACCCGAGCTCTTTCGAATGTATTTTAATGGGGATTCAAATTTGTATATATGGGGTTGACTGTTTCATGATCCAATCATATGACAGTGCTGTACTGTGGATTGTTTAATGAGAGAGAGAGAGAGAGAGAGAGTACTAACCCTTCAGCTGGGTCCAGACTATAGACTTTAAAGAAGGAAAGACGGATTCAATAGAAAGGAAAGCCAAAGTCCGGATGGATAGGTTCTTACTTTCTGGTAGATTTGTTGTGCATGAGTCATGTTGACGAGTCACATTAAATGGAAATGTTATCCCATCTTGCATAACAAGTCGGGATCATTGTGCATCATGACCCTCGACCATTGAACTGCAAAATGTGATCCAGGTAAATCTTCTTATAATGTTATGCATTAAGTTTTTATTTTATATTTTATATTGAAGGTCCGATCTTTAAAGATGAAACCAATTGTTTATGAGAAACAATTCTATACAAGCTAAATTACAACAAGTTATGGTCAATGTGAGCAAGATTGGCATTGAGAGTCTCTCTTCTCATTGAGGTTGACCGTTTATCATAACTAACCCCCATGAATTATGAATGGCCTGAATATAGATCAGACTTATATTCTATTCATCATTTGATTAAAGTGATCTTCCTTACTCCTGGTGCAATGAGAACCACTGTGTGAAGAAAGATATATTTGATCCAATAGTGGCTCACTTTGATTTGAGCAATTCTAGTCACAATTCATTTGAAAAAAAAAAAGAAAAAAAGGGAGAAAAGCTGTTTCTTTTTTTGAAACGTGGTGGGGGTTCTGTTCTATAGGGCCTACGTTGATACAACGTGGGCCACAATGTTTATAATCCTCTCCATTTTTTTTCATTTTCAAATTTATTTCATGTTGTTCTGTCACTTCGCATTCTATGTTGTGACCTTCAGCTGTTTTTTTTCTTGTAGAGCCAAGGCGTTCCTTATTTCTCAGTACACAACGAATATTTCTGAGTGAAGAGGTAGGTCTGAAACAAATTGTTTGTGACTTCAATTTGGGATACATATGTTGATGATCTGTACACTGTACACGATATTTTCTTTTTTCAGTGTTGATTATCTGTAGACGTTTATTTATTTTTAGATTGTTTCTAAATTCAACGTGAAGAGGCAGTCCTGAAAGCTAGTACTTGCATCTTCAACTTATAGTACAGATGCTGATAAATGGCTTCCTTTTGTTGCTTCTCAGGCTATGAGAACCTTCTTACGCAATGTTTAAAAGGATGTGACATTGAAAAGTTGAGTGAGTTTACAATAATAGTTGCAACACCTTAGCTTGTCAATGCCATTACTCGGCTGAATTGACCTGGCTCCACAATCAGGGGAGTTGACATAAGACACGTGACTTTTCAAAAGATTTGGGCAAGTGATTTTCATGGATCACTCCATGAAGCATGCCAGTGGACCATTCGTTTACTAATAAGTATCATTGTGGAACAAAGGTTCTTGCCCCATGATCACTTCCAAGTTTCCTGGTCAAGTAATGTATTTGCCTTTCAATCCATTCAGTAATAGGATTTTTGTGGATCTCTTAGGCCATCACTTTGTTCATTATCCCCATGAATCCTTGGTCTTCCACACTTCGAAAGTATCATTCTTACATTGAAACGAAGGGAAGACAATGCAGAACACTTGAGGCTTTGTTACCAACTGATATAGCTCAGGCAGCTTGGTCCTCGCTACATTTTTGCCCACCTTAGTCCACAATGAGACCTTTCCAATTCCATCATCCCTATGATTGTCATGCATCTAGGTTGACCCTACGAGAGATGTGTGCACGATCAGTCTTTGTACAGAATTCACACCCTCTTTCGCTCAGAACCACCACCCCCCTGTGGAGTTGGCACTCACCCCCCATTTGACACTCATCCAAATGTCATTTACTATAGATTGAAAACTCAATCGATTCATTGAAAACCATTAAACTTTCAGTGAGAAAGATCAAGTGGGTAGGATGATGTCTTGGAGCTGATTTTTGGCACAGCCTAAGGTGTGAAAATCTTTCCAACCCTCCACAAACCCCACCCCCTCCCAAAATAAATGACAGCTCACAGCCATGTTCACTCCTAATTTTTGTGTGACTGGTTTACAGAGGACCATTGTCCTATATGTGTGAAAGGTTTTTTTAGCTCTGCCTTTTTTTTTTTTTAATAATGTTTTTTTAGCTCTGCTTTACTCCACTTTTTACAAAATCCATATTGGTTCCACCATACATGAACCAACACTCAAATCACCTTAGCGCCTAATGAGTTGGCATTGACTCTCATCCAAGTGGGGCCTAACATTGATTGATCATGTGTAAGTAACACAATCAAGGAAGCCAATTCCTAATCACAGTAAACCCAATGAACCCCGATCTTCAATCTAATAGTCTATCAAACATCAAGGAGACATAGTAGATTTCGCTTGCCTTGATTGAAAAATCAACCATGTATCTACAGTCCATTGGAAAATAACTCAAACCAATGAGAAGGGATAGAAAATTGCACGGAAAGTGATTTTATTGAAGAGAAAAAAAATATCGTAACAAGCCTCTCTTGGACGTTCCACTACAATTGCATATGTACTGGTTCTTTCATGTAGTTTTTCTTTTTTTTTTAATATTTGGTTGCACTTTCTTTATCTTAACATAAGTTAATGTTACAGATTAAAAAAATTGCATATATAGAGACTTAAAAAAATTATTTAAACCCTAGATCTAATCACAGCCATCCAACTAATAACAGAATCCTAATCTGAATATTCCTAGTTACCTTAGAATAAGAAAGAAAGCTCATATAATAACAAAGAAAAGCAGGAAAGCAAAGAAATTGGAATTGGAAATAGTCTTGGATGATCGTCTCTTTTAGAAACTATGGGCTGCACATGAATATCTAGTATGATATCTCTCCAGCTCTTAAGAATCCTTAAGATGCTAAAATATAGGAAGCAATGCAATCTTGAAACCGTCTCAAATAAGAGTCCTTTGGCAACTTAAATTTTCTTTCAAAGTTGTGGGTTCATGTGATATTTGTTAAGACCAGTCAGTTATCCCTTTTTATAAGATTTCTTATAGGCAAAAAAGTAGGTTGAAGCTGCTCAAAATATTTGAAATATTGAAGAGGATTTCTGGCACACATCTTTTTGAACATTCTGCTTTTAGGGGCTCTGGGCCCATCTTATGCAGCTGTGGGACCAGCCACCTGCTTGACATGGACCTGGGCGACCAGTTTTGGCATGGTTGCAGTTGGGTTGGGCCAGGTTCAATTGGGCCAATTCTGACTATGTGCAGTCCGCTTTCAAGGGGCTATTTCACTCTTTTGGACCCCTTTGGGCTTAATTAGATGGACAATTTGACCTATTAAAGAACTGATTTGGATCTCCATTAAATTCAAACATCATTTTCAAATTTGATACCCATTACCATTATCAGTCCATCTTGACCATCCAAAATTAAATTTGAGGCCTTTTTTCCTTGATTCAGCTCCGATTAGGACGGACTAAAAATCCTTGTAATGGATCAAGATCAAATTGATCCATATAATAGAAGGTTTGATCATCACATATCAATTGGATCTAGGCCATACACTCCTGCATTAGTAGGACACATGATTAACTCCATTTACTGATGGGGAATCCATGCTCAGTTTTGCCACTGTAGGGGGACTTATCCCTATCCAGCCTGGTTCAGTACGATATCTTTACTTTTTGGTGGTTTCTTCTTTCATTCCACATTTATATATGTGTTCAACTGAAAATGTTTGCTTGTTCTTTTTTTTTTTTTCCTCTTTTCTAAATAGTCTCTGATTTCAAAAGCTGATGCTAGAGTGAAGGAGTTGCGGAAAGCAATTGACAATGTGAAGTTCGAAAGCAAAGTGCTGGAGGTATTTCTCTCCAGGCTGTGTTTATTTTTGTTCCATTTTATGTAGTATTTCTGCTTCTGCATATTTATTTTACTTTTATCAGATGATTAGAATACCTTCCAAAATGATTTTTTTTTTCAAATCATCATATTCTGATATGCTTATCTGACTTACTCCAGCAATGCAATTTTGATTCTTTAATTTTACATTTAAAGTTTTTGCTGTGTAAAAGGAATGCTTGGACTTTTCAGTGTGGATCTTCAGATCATTCTGAGTTTTGTTCTAATCTTTTTCCCCCTTATCAGCTATAAGCGTAGAAATATGAGTAGGATATTGATGAAAGTAGCCTTGAAAGAACCCTCTTAGGACAAACCTCACAATATATACCATTCAAAAAAAAAAAAAAAAAACCTCACAATATAATGAATCCAAATATGCTTCCACCTGGACTGGGGAGTGCTAACCCAAAACGATCCTAAAACAGCACAGATTTGGGGATTCTACAATTGGCAGAGTTGTTTAGCCTGGTCATAGTAGCTAGGTAAGAAATAGTTCTCAAATTATCTAATAGAACAGTCAACTGGGGCAATACTGTTTTATCTGGTAACTTCCATTTCTGGATCCCTTCTTTCAAACTTCTCAAAATCTGCGATCAGCCTGGAACTAGTCTGCATAACTGAACTGTAGAGTGCAATATAGTAGCAACAACCTGGTATGAAATGAATCTCCTTGAAACTGAAGAACCTGGGACTAAGAATCACGTCTAAAGTAGAAGTGCAGGACTACAATTTGTCTGAATTGCAAGACTTGAAAGAAGAGGCAGGTGCTGGATATTGGGACAGTCATTAATCCCTAGTAAACCAGAAGAGCGAGCTTCAGTTCAGATAAAATATTTTTTTCTGAAAGGTTCAAATAAAATAATCTGAACGTGAAAACTCACAGATTTTTATTGAAATTCTGTAAACTGGAGTGGTATATAAAGATTATCGATTTTGACCTTTTTTTCCATACTCTTGTAGTTCCATTGGAAGACTCAAATCTAGGGGGTATAAGTAAGCTAAGCAAGCTGAGCTTGGCCAGGCTTGAGCTCAACTGCCTGATACACGGCTTAAGCTTGATTTGAGCTCAAGATTGAGTTTGATTATAGATGAGCAATGCTTGAGCTTGGGCTTGAGATCAGCTTGTTCCTCATACATATGTTTATGGGACAGTTTTCTTTTGCGCTCTTGCGCTCTGCGGTCCATTCAAATCGGTACTATCTTCACGGAGAGAAAATTTTCCTATTTTAATGTACATTAATGAGCTGAGTTGAGACAAGCCCAACTGAGTCCTCATTGACAACCCTACTCAAATCCCTCTTTCTCTGGGTATAACTCAATTTAGACTCCTTATATTTTCTCCTATAATCTTCTAACTACAATAGAACTTAAAGAAAATCAAACAAACCAATTTGAGAAAGATGAGATCTGTATTCAGACTTTCACTGCGGTCATCTGGGCCTGTGGGACTTTGGCTGGACCATCTGGAATCTTGCTTAGGTTTGTTCGCCTTGGCCTGTGGAGTCCTAGTTTGAGTCATCTGGGCTACAACAACTTGTGCTTGGCACAACTGGCCATGCAGGCCGGACCTGGCTCAGCTGGACTGGCTGGGTCTGTCTCCTTTGGTTGACTTGTTGTGGTCTGGATGAATCAGAAATGATAATTTTGATTTGACACTGTTTATGCGCAAGTTCTTTTTTATGTTTCCTATCGTTCTCTTCATTTGGTACTCTTGATTTCTTTTCTTGCATCTGCCTATGTAAGATATCATCTGAAGTTCTTTCCAAGTCATTTCAGTAAGTAATCTTCTATATATTGTTTAACCTGATGGGGCATCTGATGTTCTTTCAGAAAGTAATATGGGCATATTTTCCATGGTTCTCTCAAAATGTAATCTTCTGTATTATAGCATAATGGTGCCGGCATCAGAAAGTTGGTTTGTGAAGGCTAAATAAATAGCAATACTGGTTGTAGAAAATAAATAGCAATACTGGTTGTAGACAAAAAAAAAAAGAAAAAGGATAACTCAGGGTATCTCCTGCCCAGCTCAGCCTAGGAGCCTTTGGCCCTGAGCCCGAGGGACTATTGATTCTGGACAGCTGACAACTAATCCCGAGGGGCACATGCAAACCCTCCTATCCACATGCACCGGGTAAAACTGTGGGAGGTGTCCAACGAAGGTAGGTGTCGAACACAAGACCTCTCCGCTTCTTGAGGCACATAGTACTTCACCAACTGGTTGTAGACAATGCCTAAGCATTGTGCATCATTGCACGAACTTCCCACTTAAACTTGCAGCTTCTTGTGAATTAATAGTTAAGTTGTAGGGAACCTAGTTTTAATGTCATAGTGATTTAATATTTCAATCAATTTTTGTAGAAACTTCTCTATTGAGGGGCCTATTCTACTTTGATTTTTTTTTAGTGTGGATCCTTTTTTAAATCTTGATTCTTCTTAGTCTCATAATAGTGTCTTTAATTCTTTATTCTAGTAGCATGAGGGTCTGTTTGCACATGTTTTCCTTTATGTTTTGTTTTGGTAAAATATTGATTTATCCCACTCTGTTTATTGTTGACGTTAATCTTACCAGCTTTTGTATTTTTTTATTATTTCAGGAAAGTACTTTGCAAGCTGAAGAGGAAATGGGGCGTGGAAGAACAAAACTTAGGTACTTTATGGTTGAAAGCACGAGACTGCTACTTTTCTATGCACCAGGTTGGTTTTTATTCATTTGGTTGACACCTTTTTTTTTTTTTTTTTTTTTTCAGACAAGCAGGACGTCAGATTCAAGGTGTTATTCGTTCAGCCTACAAGATTGAAAGACAAGCAAGGGGTATGCATACATCCTTCCTGACATTGACTTTTTTAAAGATTGAATTAGCATGAATAAATAATGATTTATTTTTGAGATGTTGCCTCAACTCTAAAAGAATTTACGTGTGTTTCGTTAGGCTTGAAAGATATTCTTGGAGAACTTCCCAGCAGAGAGGCATCCCGTTTTCGTGCACAGGTCAGTTAGGCTATTTGAATGGTGCAATATCATTATGGGGTCTTAATTCTTAAAACGATTTTGCTGGGTGCCGCCACCAATTTATATCATATCCCAGTATTTTTTTTTTTTTTTGTACCATTGTTTTGAAAAGAAAAAAAAAAGAGCAATTTGCTTCATAGCGTACCAAAACGGCATATGCTTTGCATCTCAAGGCACATTGTGGTGTTGCCATAATGGGCCGGTATGATCTGTATTGGTCAGCACATCAGTTTTTCGGCTGGCAAATATGTGGACAAGTATGATGCATGTATTGCATGATTATTAGCTGATACGCTGATAGGTATTGTGGATATGACGATTACGGCAGCAGCTTTTGACACCTCCAACATTCCAAGCTGAGTAATTTAATTTGCGATATATTTTGCAGTAACCAATGCAAATGCATATGGAAAAACCAATTGTTATATAGAATTAAATTATTCGAAACACAGGCCCTCTGAAAAGCACCTAGAATAAAAATTAAATAGGTATAGCTGAAGACAAAATAAAAATTAGTACACTACAGAACTCCACTTGTCAAGCAGTTTGGATTTTGATATCTTTCAATGTTTCAGCATTAGTGTTTGACACTTAACTAGTATTCAAAATTAACACGCAGATGGCAATATCTATTCTCCTGCAAACTCACACTCTAAACACGACCAATTCAAGAAAAAACACAACATGCAATGTCATTTATGGGAACGCATTCTGTGCTTTGCTTATCCAATTTCCAATCTGCTTGTTGAAACTGCCATATTTGTCAGCAAAATATACGTGGGTATGGGCTTTGAGGATCTTGGAAAGAATGCTAGATTAGTGAAACCCCAACTACTTATGAAATGAGATCATAAGAAGGTAGACTTGAGGAAGCCTTCAATGGTGGGGTCATTGTTGCCAGCTGTAACTCTCATTGCCCGAACCAGAATGCCCTACTGGGGGAGAGCTGGGTATTGCTTTTTCGGGGTAATTTATACTAGTTTCTTTTATTTCCCATCCTTCCAAATGCATGCCAAAGTCTTGAAAATTACACGAGATCTACATTTGGTTTAAAACATCCTATAGGAGTGAAAGGATTGGTACGCACACAAAATCAAGCAGATAATCTCTAGAAATTTTTTTTTTTTTTTTGGGTTTTCCATTATTTGTGATATTGAGATATGTCTTTTTGTTTTTGAGTCATTTTTAAAATCAAGCTGATGTGGGGCTGATATGGATGGGCATTGGTTTTTCGAAAAACCGCTATGGATCTGATACCAATACCTAAAACCTTGAGCCCTGTGCCTCGAGGTGCATCCAAAAAGTACATGCCTAGTGCCTTGATAGTTGATACACACAAAGGGGGACGTTGGTTCAGAGGAATTTCTGATTGTAATTCCATGTGTTTGGGAATTTCTGACTGTAATTTCAGTTCCTATCAATTGATCATATGGAATTTCTTATTTGATTGCTAGAATTAAAAAAAAAAAAAAAAACAGTTTTTTAAATTGTCACTTTTGGCTTTTCAAATTCATCAAATCCTAGCATCTAGAATGCTAGGATGTACTTGAGGATTTAGGAAACCTGTTCGGCACACAATTCTGAGAAATTAGATTTCTGCCCGATAGGAATTCTCTAAATCCCAGGAAAAAAAAAAAAGGCATATGCTATCCATCACGTTGAGAAATGCCTGTTTTTGCTAGGGATTTGGATTGGTTTAGATCTAAATAGTGAAAATAGATAAGAAGGCAGACAGATCTTATGCATTTGTACTTTTTTTTTTTTTTTTAAAGAAGCTGGCATTGTCTAAAAAGCTGGGATTAAACTTGCTGATTGTAGCAGAATTTTGACATTACTCATATATTACTATATCAAGTGGAGAATAGCGTGCTGGTTGAAAAATATTATTTTGTTTCATTTTAAATGCCATTTTTCTCACAAGTTGTTGCATTCATTGTATAATGTTTCATCTGGCTTGATGTGTTTGCCAGTTGCATTTGCATACTTCTTTATCATATAGTTTTCTTGCTGGGATAGTGAAAGGATGTTACTTCACTGTTATATGTTTTGCAGGTTTCTTCCCTTGCTTCTGATGCCAAGAAGGAAAAAGTTGTTCTCATCAAAGAGGTCTCAAAAATCACTAATTATGGGATTTCAGTTTGATAATTTAGTTTCATCTATGTTGTTGCGTGTACATTGAATTTTCCATAATCCCTTTCCATTATTATGGATTTGTTACCTATGATATAGGATATGCTCACTTCGATTATACATAAGAGGATAAGATGTCCTCATACCCGTAGAAAAAAGATAATTGACCAATGCTGCCGAGCTTCTTTTTTTTTCCCTTGCTCTCTACCATCATAGGAGGTCACTCTTCTGAGTTTTTGATTGGTCATCATTTTTATGTCATGTATAAATTGTGTACTGAATCCTATTTTCCGGCAAACTATAAAGATTGACGAGCTTTATTTGAGCAGCTCTTATTCTCTCATATGGTGTTTCTTGATAGTGTTGGTTGAGCTAAAAGGCTCAGATGTTGATGAACTGTTGGAAAAGAAATTGCTGTGATCTGATGATCCATGCCATTTGCTAATAACTATCGCATCAGTCAAGTTCGATTAATTGTTCTGTCTTTGCTGTTTAGCTGTTTTTGTTTTAATTGCTTGGTTGTTTGCCTTTGAGTTGGTCAGAGCTGTTTCAGTCGATTGGTTTTTTTAGCAATAAGATTTACTGTTATAAATAAAAAAGTTCAATCACTTTGATTTTAAGCACCCTCTGTTGCATGAGCGGCCACTGGGTTAATGATACCAGTTGTACACTAGAGGTGCATGTTCATGTGCAGGCGATGGGACTCTATTGTATTAACCACCACCCCAATTTGACACGTTGCAAGAGAGTAATTATTGTGGGAATTTAAAAAATATATATAGTATAAGACTTTTGGCTCATTTTTAAAAATAGTATAGCCATTTAATTAAGATAGTTTTTTAGTCATTTGGAAAACCATATATGCATAAACGTAGCTAAAGTGGGCCCTACTAAGTTATAAAATAATTTTAAAAAAAATGAGATGAGGGTGTTTTTGACATTTAAAAAGAATTAATGGAGTGGACTTGATTTAAAAACAGCTTATTACAACCTCAAGGGGCTCCGTTCTCCTTAATAGAAGTCTTTGGGGCTTCTTCCCTTCTTCAAGCGGGCTGCGTCAAGGAGACGCCCTGTCTCCATATCTCCTCTTCCTTGCTGAGGAAATCTTGGAACTTTAATGCACAGGATCTTCAATCAATGAATTTAACTAGGCATGTCTCCCTTGTACTCAACACCCCCTGCCTTCTTCTATATGCCGATAACCTCATGTTCTTTCTTTGGGCCTGTTTGGGGGCTTTACTTGTGGAGTTGAGCGGAGTGAAGGTTATTTTGAAGAAATAATAAAATATAAGTGGATAATGATGATATTTTGTTTTTAGTTATTTTTAGTTGACTTTCTTATTGGAAAGTGGAGTTTGTTTGTCTTTTAGTGAGTAAATGTGATTATTTTTTTGACTTTTTTGGAAAAAGTATGGTGGTAAATTTAATGTAAAGTACTTTTGGTGGGATTTTTTTCTTGAGAATGAGGCTTTACCTTACTTCACTCTACAAGTAAGGTACCCCAAATATGCCGCCTCTTCCAAGAGTATCCACTGTATCAACAACCTTCTACCCAAGTATGAGTTAGTTGCGGGCCAAGCGTTTAACCTCTCTAAGAGCCACCTCTTTATTGGTAAATGTAATCACCGGGAAAAAATCCAGTTTATCTTTGCTTGACATCCCAGTTAGGCATTTACCAATTCTCCCTCTTCTTACTTGGTGCTCCTCTTTTCTTTGGAAGCCCCAAACCCTATCACTTTGTGAAGTTATCGGATGTTATTATTGAGTAATGCTACATGGACAAACTTTTTGGCCAGAATTTTGGCCAACCCCCATGGTTTGCATTGAATATCATAGTGATATTCAATGCAAACCATGGGGGTTGGCCAAAATTCTGGCCAAAAAGTTTGTCCAAGTAGACTTTTTGTTATTAGAACAAGCTATCAGGTTGGAAAGCCAAAGCCCTCTCGTTTGTAGGGAGACTGACTCTTGTCAAGCATGTGTTAGCAAGTATGCGTCTTCACATTTCGCTTTCCACTCCCCTCCCTAGTCATTAGGACTTTTGAAGACTAAACAATACTTGGTTTGTTGGGAACACATCTGCCTCCCAAAGTCCGAAGGTGGATTGGGCATTGGTAGAATCAGCGAAGTAAGTGATGCTTGCATGCTGAATTTTGGGTGGACGGGAATGACTGCTTCTTCCATTTGGGTCAATTGTTTCAAAGCTACATATTTTAGAAATTCCTCCATTTGGAATAATAAGAAAAATCCTCATGCTTGTTCATGTATTTGGAGGAAAATCAGATCTCTCGCGGCTTTCCTTCGCCTTGGAACTCAGATGGCCTGTGGGAGATGGGGCTGCTATCAACCTCCTCCATTAAGTTTTCAAAATGTTAAAACCACAAATCCCCCCTCCCTTCCATTTTCTGGGTCCACCCCTGCCACCAAATGATACCGTTTCATTGTTGATTGATGGTGGACGATGGTTGATCCCAAATCACCTCCTTCCAATGATCACAAACAATACTTGCAGTCGGCTACCCACCAACATCACTATTCTAACTCCTCTTACTGTGGATTCCTCTTAACACAATATGGTATTGCAGAAATGAAGCCACTTTCAACAACAAATCAGTGACTCATGTCTGGGCCAAAAGAGGCATGTCTAGCCACCTCTCAAGTTATATTCGATGCTCTTGTCGAGGAACATTCAGAGGCCGACTAACGATGCTCTCCTTTTTTTTGGGTGATACCTCAACTTTGAGGGGATTAGTTGTAGTTGATTCTTTTGGCTCTTTAAGAGCATGTATAGTTTCAGGTTTTTCGCTTTTTGTGGTCTCCTAGCCCATGTTTTCTCCTTCTTTCAATACAATTATTAACTTTAAGCAAAAAAAAAAAAAAAATCTAAGGGTATGTTTCTTTCATGGAATAATCACCCCATTAATGAAAATGAATTCAGGAGAGATTGGAAAATGAATGCCTAGTCATATCCTTAAAAAAAAATTCAAATTGGGCCCGGCTACCTAATATCCTTCACCCTATCAATACTATGGTGGAACTCATTTCACCATAAATCTATAGAAATTTAATTCCATGCAAACAAAGAAGACCTAAAAGCCAATCTGCTTATAACTTGGTAGTGACTGGTGAAGCACCTCCCCTCTACCTAAACAATTTGAGACCAATCCCTATAGCACTGGTATCCATGTGATCATTGTTTGAGTATTTCTTAGACAGAAGGAGAAAGTCAGCGGAAATACAAATTTTGATGATATATCAGAGTATGACCTTGGACCTGTTGGGCCTTATTTTGGTTGGGCCTACATGATGGCTTCCTCTTGGGCTGTATAAAAACTCAACCTGGACGCTCGAGTTATCTACGTACAAATGCATGTGCCTATGTTGCATAATATCATATTTATGCTTCATACGAAGTACATCACTTTCTAAATTTAGTTCCTAATTTTGAAAATCGACTCAAGTTTTGGATAGCTGACCCTATTCAAAATCAAGTGAAAGCCGACTCGACACACGGATTGCACTTTGGTAGAGAATTTCACAATGTGGATAGTTATTAATTTTGTTCCGTTTTGACCGAAATGATATAAATTTTTCGTTTTGGTTAAGTAACAGAAATAAAATTTCACATAAAACCTTTTTTTTAAATTCCAACCGAAATGATATTTTACATAATTAATTATGTTTTTATTTTTTATTTTTATACAAATATATACTTTGTATTTCTTATTTTTCCTCAAAATTTCATTCCAAAAAGTTTTACTAGAATGAATTAAATCTATATTTATTGTTTTATTCTTCTAGATATATATTTTTTTAAATGTAATTCTAAAGAATTTTGCCGAAATTTCAAATTGGCCCGAACTTTCCATTTTAGAGGTCAAATCAAAATGGAGTCTAAAACCATATTGACATCTCATTGCATATAATAGAGTCTTGACTCGTCAAGTTTGAAGCTTACACGCTTGTTGTTGGGGGCCACACCCACACGGCACACCACATGGATGGATGAGAGGAATGACTGGTCTCACAATACAACCATTCTATTCAAATGTCATCATCACTTGTAAGTTGACTATTATCACATTTTCGAACGTGTAAGTGTGTAATAATAAGAAGGAAAGGTTTAGGTTGATACGGAATAGCAGGAATGAGTTTCCCATCGAAACCAAACCTCGTCATTGTTATCTATTCTCTCTCCTCTCATTTTGTGTATGCGTGTGTGTGAAACTGAGAACCAAACAAGTTGGGATGAGGAAAAATGGGAGAGGAATGAATTTACATGCTTGTGTACGTTCAAACTCTAAAGTCTCTTTTTTCATTACGGATTCATAGCTTTTCCTTCTGAGCTCTGACTCTCTCGCCTTGAATAACGTACAATGAATGGAAGCAGAGTGAACAGGGGTATCTCTCTCTCGACCCACAGAAGAAGACAAGAGTGCCAAAAACATCAGAAAGGGCAAAAACCTGAAGCCCTGTCCCGGGAATATTAGTGGGGCTGTACAGACTTCTTTTTTTTTTTTTCCACCACCATCAACATCATCATCATAATCACCACTAATATCATCATCATCAGTGGCGGACCCAATATTTTTGTTTGGGTAAGACTAAACTTTTTCTAAAACTCAATTTCTATAATTTTGTTGCTATTTACTTTTCTTTACAAGAAAAATACTAAAGCTTCACCCTCCAAAGAGCTCACTCATGCAAATAATCCACAAGGGTGTTTTATGAAAAAGAGTTTGAAGCCCCTTCTTTCTACAATTGATTTTATTTGTGATAGACATCATATTATGGTCTAAGAAAAAATTCCAAAAAAGAAGAAGAAGAAGAAGAAATAAATAGTTAAATTCTAGAAGAAGAAGAAGAAATAAGTAGTTAAATTCTATCTCCTAATAGTTCCTTTCCATCCTTAGCTTTTTTTATAATTCTGTTGCTATTTACGGATACAAGAAAAATTCTCCAGCTCCAAAGAGCTCACTCACACAAACAGTCCACAATGGTACTTTATAGAAAAGAAAAAAAAAAAGAGACTGAAATAACAAACAATTATAGGAATTGGAGGAGGGGTGAATCTGGCGGAGTTGGCTCAATGTGGAAGGCCGAATGGGGATGGGGTTCCAACAGAGTTGGCTCGATGTGGAATTGGAGGAGGGGTGATTCTGAGAACTTCAGTGCGGAAAGTGTTTGCTATGAGCTGAGAAAGCCTAATCATAAGACTGCCGATGAGGAGAAGCTTGATCCGCACCAAAGAGCTTGATTACAAATGTTGAAAGAAGTAACTTTTTACCACAAATGCGTTTTTTTCTTCTAGGGTTGTTTTTAACTGGTGCTTTTTTTTTCTTTCTTTTAATAAAAAAAATAGTGAAGTTTTTGTCATATGTGGCAATTATTATTATTATTTTTTTTGTTTCTGTTTTTGGTAGAAACATCCAGTTGATGTTAGATGTGAGGCAATTGTTGAGTGATACATGGGGCATGGGCCTGGCCCCGACCCCATTTAAATTTAATGTGATTTCTGGTTGTCGCCCTAGGTCCTCACATGGTGGCTCCACCCCTGGTGATCATCATTACCACCATCACCATAATCATTGTCGTCGTCATCATCATTGCCATCACTTCCATTATCTTAGCACCACATCATCGTCATCACCATCATTGTTGTTGCCGCTACGCCGCCATCGTCATCATTGTGTAATAAGTGCACTCCTTCATTAAGGGCAATAGGAGGGATTTTCTTTAAAGATTGTATTTTGGGAGAAAATTATCTTGTAGAAAATTTTCTAGAGGGTGAAGGTGTATGAGAAGACTTAATATTTATGAAAGAAAAGAATTGTATATGTTATATAGGCAAATTTGTTGGTTGTTAAACAATAACTTACAAGAGTATTTTAAGAGACCTTTCGCTAATTTACTCTAAAATTAGTACATGCAAATTTGTTATAAAGTAAATGCAGTCTAGGCAAACTTATCATGAAGTTTAGGCAAACATTACGTATGTTTGAAAATGTTAACATTTACTTGTTTTTGAAAAAGACAAAAAAGTTTTAAAGAAATCTATAGAAATTTTGTCAAGCAAGTCTAAAGCTTTCAGATATCTATTTGAATTACTTTTTTATGTCAAAAAGCCTATTTCTTATTGAAATTCGTAATAGATTTTTGTCTGTCAAGGAGTTTTTGAAATGTCTATTAAGAATCTCGTATTATTCAAAAGAGTTTAAAGAATTCTGAAATTTCAGGATTCCAAGTTGCTCAAAAGGAGGCATTTTCAAATCCCACCCCACCATCTAGCATTTTAATTATGAATTCTAGAATATTTTTTAAATTCAGTAGACTTTTTGGGTGGAAATCTAGAAAATCAATTTCTAAAGTTGGACCCAATACCATGAATTCTAAAGGCCCCCACATTATAATTCGTATAAAGATGAGTGATACATTTTCAAAAGATGGGCTCCAATTACCATATATAAATTTTAAAGCTGAGCCCATCATATAATTTCTAACGTTTGATCTCATGTTCATGATTGCAAAAGGTGATCCGTTGTAATTCATAAAAAGGTATATCCCATCTTCACAAGCATAAAAAGGTACGGTCATATTATAATTCATATAAATGTACATGCGTCCAATATCCTTCGATGTATGCATCAACATAATTCTAATAAGAAATTCTAGTAACTATAAATAATAAATTTATAGAATTCTAAAATAAAATATTACAAATGATAGATAGAAAAAGAAGTTTTAAAAATATTAGAGTTTAGAGCATTATAAAACTGCAGCATTTAAGATTTTCAAACAGTCCTAGAATATCAAGTTCAGAAGTTACAATAAAAAGGAAACAAGAGCCCAATGAATGCTACTTAAAACGAAACCCTTTTAAAATTTTAAAGTGAGTTAAGTTGGATGCTGACTGGGCAATACGAATCCTCTCATTTTGAATTCGAATCCGTTATTTGTACCAAATAAAAAAATCCTATTTAGTTCAATAAGGAGGACGACGCATGGAAAAAGGATGTCAAATCAGCTGAGAACTCATCTCCTCCTATCAAAAAAAAAAAAAAAAAAAAAAAAAAAAAAAAGGCATCTCCTCCCTATGTCGCCCTCCAGTCTAGTGTCGTGTCGTATCGTGTCGTCGTCATTTGCCAATCCTTATCGTACACGGCGCGTCGGCTAACGTGTATACTGACGTGTCTCCTGGACCATGACCTGATTGGGGTCAAGCCGTCAAAGTCTACGCGTCTTGACTTTGACAAAATCATCCCCACTCACTTACCTTTCCCTCCCTCTTCCTTTTGGAATTTTTGATTGCTCTTTGTCCCCCACCCCACGCAATGTCTATGTCAATGATAATTTTTTACTCTATATACTTGTGAAGAATTTTTGGTCCACACCATCCAAGATGAGGGGTCTGAGACCTTTAAAACAGGTGTGAAAGGCAGACTATTCCAACATGTTGTGTTTAGTACTTAATCAGCCACATATGGTAAGCTGGGTGATGAATTTTGTTAAAACATCTTCTTTGATTTTTTAGTATTCTATTTCAATCAGCTATTTATAAAGTACAAGTTTTGCTAGAGTTTGATCCCCCAAGTGATCTATTATTGTAGCTTTCTATGATTGGGATGTTTGAAACCAGGGGCGGAATCAGGATACATGCCTTGGGGGCTACTGCAAAATTATTGTAATGAAATTGACAATTAATGTATGGCTTTGTAAAAACACAAACCCTGCCCCCAAACTTTTTCTCATTAAAAACATTAAGCTGACTATTTCAAACCATGTTTGGAATTCTCAAATTTCCAATTTTGTTAGGGTATTATCTGAAAATTATCATTAAAATAAAAAAACAAATTTAAGTTAAAAAGTAAATATATAAGTAAAAATAATATTGGATAAATAATTTAAATACAGAAGGAGACTAGAAAGAATGGCATTTTGGTAGTTTACAGAAAGATTTTTTCTTTTTTATCTTTCAACAAAAAAAAAATCTGCAGTAAAAAAATATCATAATTATATGAAAATCTCCCTAAAAACTTTCTACCGAAGGGAAAGAATGGAAAGAAAAATAAGACAGCATCTCTATGAGTATTCTTGTTAATATATTTGGGCTTCACATGCGGAACCTCCTTTTCACCCAAAAAATTATGTACAAGGTTTTGAAAAAGAAAGAAAGTCAATCCTCCATTGATATTGACGTTAGGGGCCTTGTATTTGCATTTGATTATAAATTAGGTCATAAAAGAGGTTTTGTATTTGGCTTTTTTTTGTTGTATTTCGATTTGATTATCAATTGGATCATAAAGAGGGTCTAT
Source organism: Cinnamomum chago (assembly GCA_038049695.1). Classification (NCBI taxonomy): domain Eukaryota; kingdom Viridiplantae; phylum Streptophyta; class Magnoliopsida; order Laurales; family Lauraceae; genus Cinnamomum; species Cinnamomum chago. The sequence goes on along the minus strand of CP142453.1, from coordinate 115,597,052 downwards.
ATTTGGATATTTTGGGTCAAACCCAAGGTAACCAAGAAATCAGTGGTCCATTGCGCTTGTTTGGCAGCACTACTAATAGAGTCAAGTAAAGTGAATCACTCATTTAAATTGTTTGGCAGCACTACTAATAGAGTCAAGTAAAGTGAAGCACTCATTTAAAAATTAAAAAAAAAGTCATATCTAAAACACTTTAATTCAGATTTTTCGCCATATTTTTCAAAAAAAAAGTAAAAAGCAACCTCCTTTCTCCTCTAAAAAACAAAAAAAAACTGCACTTTCCTATATAAAAAGTAAAAAAGATTTCATAAGAAACAAATAAAAATAAAATATCATCATAACTTACTTATATTTTATTCTTTCCTCAAAATAATATTTACTTCACTCAACTCCATTAGTAAAGCCCCCAAATAAGCCCACGGGCTTGTTTGGCAGCTCTACTATTAGAGTCAAGTAAGGTAAAACCTCAATTTTTCAAAAAATAGTCACATCAAAAGCACTTTAATTCAAATTTTCCACCATATTTTTCAAAAAAAAAAGTAAAAAAGTAACATAATTTCTCTACTAAAAAACAAAAAAATTCACAATCAATACAAAAATTTAAAAAGATTTCATAATAAACAACTAAAAATAAAATACCATCATAACCGACTTATATTTTATTCTTTCCTCAAAATAATCTCTACTCCACTCAACTTCCTTAGTAAAGCTCCCCAAACAGTAAAGATAGGTGCGATATACGTGTCCTATATCCTTTCAAATTATAAATGCTCCTATATCCTTTCAAATTATAAATGCATAGGTTACTTGACACAATTGCGTGAAAGATTAAAATCCAAGTCCCTTGTGCGAATCACTAGGATGCTTGATGAACAGATACTTTACAATGGGCAGCCTATCATTTCATATTGTATGTGCTGATTTATTTATTTTTATGTGTAAAATATGTGTACGTGTTATGTAAATGGCATATTCATATTATATTCACATTGTATTTGGGCATCATCGCTTGGAATCATTTCTAATCATGGGAGGCTAGCGTGATTGATAGTTCTCATTGTATATATGATTTTGGACAAAAATTATCTCAATTAGATAATCACAACCACCAGTTTAGAGACCTTAAAATATAATAGTTTTCCCATGTTACATTTGTCATGAAATTTAATTTGATAGTGAGTATAATTCATATTAGTGTCAAATTAAAGTAAATGCTACTTCACAGCTTGTTTTATGAATGTGAAGGGGTTGGAGTTGTTATAGGGTGTCTCATGTAGGCAATGACAACTACTTCTCACGCAATCTATGAGAGAGATCTCTTAACAAAACTGTGTACGCGTACACCTGTATCCATGAAATTATCCAAATAACTCACATTTTTAGTGCCCTTTTTGAGTTTTAATACTTAGATACACTTTCAATTAACCCAATCCTTTTACACAAGCCTCCCCAAAATTGGTATCCATCCAAATTTTTCATTTTATTTGAATCTAATCAATCAGCCTCCTTTGTGGAAAGGAGGGTTTGCACGTGTTGCTACAGTTTAGTTCCGGGTCCTGGGCGAGTTTGGTTAGAGATATCCTTAGTTATCAAAACAGGATATTTTATATATATTCTCTTGGCCTAGTTTCAAAGTTCAAACGTTTTTATTGTTATACCTCCTTTTATTGTAATGCATTTAAGTGGGACAGGAAATGGGCTTTTTAATATTTTTTTGGCTATCTAGCAAATTCTTTCTCTTGAAAGGTACAAAACAGTTGGTGCAGTTGAGACACATTTTTGAGGGTTTTTTTTTTTTTTTGTCTAAATCCATCCACAATTATCCACATCAGCAAATGGAAGTGGGACCCAATTAATACATCTCAATTTTGAAAAAAAAAAAAAAAACCTACCTCATCTTGAAACGACTCATTGAATGGATGTGTCTCTCCTTTCTCTCCATCGAACCTCCTCTTTATGTCTCTCTCCTTTCTTAACCTCATCTTCCTCTCTCTCTCTCTCTCTCTCTCTTAATTTCTTTTTCTCCATTTCTAATCTTTAGTGCTTCACTCAATCTTAAATATTTGGTCCTACTTGTGATCTTTGATTTCAGCAAGTATAAAAGCAACTAAATAGGTACGTGAGATTCAAATTTTTCTTTCAAAATTGAGAAATTATTATTAAAGACATGACACTTCTGTTTTGAATTAAATGGATAAATAGCAAGGATTTAACCCGTTAATGCTAGTCATGTATAATTAGTATATAAAAAGGAAAAGCCCATGGCCTCTAGCTAGTCTGCGAAAACGACAGGAAGCTCCTTCCCCACTTTCCACACACGGAGAGATAATTCAAGTAATACCACATACATGAACATCCCATGCCGCCTCCTCTCTCTGTCTCTCTTTCTATATATATATGTTTATATCCCCTTGACCGACCGTCCTGACCTTCTCATTTGCTTCCTTTCTTCCTTCCTTCCATTTAACCTCTTCAGACTCTCTCATGCCTCAAGCACCGGCCATGGTCGATCACCCTTCCGTCTGTTGCATGTGCGGCGACGTCGGCTTCCCTGAAAAGCTCTTTCATTGCGCCAAATGCCGCTCTCGCTACCAGCACTCGTATGCTTCGTCTCCCTCCCTCTCCAACTATCATTCTCATCATCATCATCATCAACATCATACCATAATTGCGTTTATGTTAGTATCATATCTCAATCCCGTTATTCTGAATTCCCAGGTATTGCACCAACTACTACAACGAATCGTTGGAGACCACTGTCTGCGATTGGTGCCGGAGCAAGAAGAGAAGCGCGAAGCATGTAGTCCCTTCAAAAAGATCTGCAGGCAAGTGTGGGAGAGCCATGAATCGGTCCGAGTACTCAGGGGATAAAATCAAACGAAATGGTTCTTCGAATGGTAGAGAGGAGAGCAGCGACCATGTGAGAGGCACGCCTTCGCCCAGGCCTGTTGGCCGCAGGTACAAGCTGCTCAAGGACGTCTTATGTTGAAGATAATATGATTATGATGATGATGTTGAGTTGATTATTCTATGTATGTCTGTGCAAAGCGTAGTCACTGTAATTATCTCTTCTTTTCATGTCTGATGTTTCTTGGGGATGTTCCATTCCAGCAAGTAATTTGATGTTGAGTTACAGAAATTGATCAACACCTAAAAGGCATTTTGGTTAATATCAGTACCTCCATTTTTGTTAGAGATTCAAAATTACTTTAGCACCTGTTGGTGTGACCATGATCCGAGACTTGGTCGCTCTACCAAGAAGACGCGTTCAATGATCAATCAACTAAAGATACAGAGAGCCAATGCGTGTGCAAAGTTGTTCCCAAATAAAGTTGGGATAAGGCTTTGATGAGGGCCATGCAGATACTTAAAGAAACAGGAAATCAAGTTAATGACTAATTGCAATGTGCTCTTAACTTGGGTTCTCTATACAAAAACCCTTCGTTTTGCATTTCTCTCATCATCATTATGGATGTTACTAATTAGCACATTTATCCAATTGAAGAACATGCCTTTTCTTTTACTTTGATCCTAATTCTTACTATTATGGTTATGGTTATTGTTACCACTGCGAACCTACGACATACAATTCCACACAAATTGAGTTTACTTGCTGGGTTTTTTTCGGGCTGCATGGGTTCTGATTTTCTTTCACTGTTTTTTTTTATTTTCTAAATAACATGTACACATCACCTTGTGGCTGCGACAATTAGCACCTTCCAATTGTGCCACGAGCAAAGTGGTATTGAATTCACAATATGAACATTAATGCGTACATATCTAATCAAACAAGGCAAAGTTTATTGAGGGAGATCGAAATTTTTGAATAAATAAATTAAAAATGCCGATCTGGCTCTACACATTTGGCCCAATGCTGAAGATTGGAAGATGGTTATAAATCACTGATTCATATTGGCTACATGGATATATAATTCAGTTTTTTCATGGATTGTTGAATTCTCAATGTATTCGGAACAAGAGAACACTTCTATTGGAAGTTGTTACTTTGCATCAATAGCCTATCTTGTAGTGGAAAGTGTACGTAGAACGTTGGTTTGGGCAGAGGCGGAACTACATTGAGGCCAGGCCCCCCCCAGCCTTTAGAAAATTATTTTAAAACACTAAAATGCCCCCCCCCCCCCCCCCCCCCCCCCCCCCCTAGGTTTTTGTAAGGGCATCAACGGCTTGTCCTTCCAACAAAATCACTTTGTCCACCATTAACACAACAAAAAATCATTTGGCTACAGAAGAATAGAGAAGTAAGTAGTTAAAAACCACAGGTCCACAGCCACTTCCTATAAGGGAACTCAACTGATGACCTTTGCAAGTTAGAGGACGAGAAATTTGCAAAGAGGTGAGTGTACCTGAACACTGTCATGGTTCAGAAATTTGATGTTCACTCAAAGAAAACCTTACTTGTTGATGTTCACAAAAGAATCACTCTCTGCTTGAGTTTTTACCTCATGAGTTTTTATCCCTATGTCCATTTTGGGTGCAAAGTAATTGGTGAAATAAAATTTTATTCAAATTTTGGCCCCCCCTAAGATGAAATCCTGGCTCCGCCCCTGGGTTTGGGTCTCCTAAATTGAGGCTCTTAATTACATGGAATCCGTCCAAGGATTCAATGCACTGGAAGCAACGTGGGGGAAGGGTTCGCAGAACAAGGAACTGCTACATTTTCGATGTTCATCGAAGGCATTTATGAGGCTGTTACTGTTTCTACCTTCCCTGTTCGTATCTCCTTTCTAGGATCATATGTAGCATGTGTGGGGTGGCAAAACTTGACCTTACTACTTTCTGGCTCGAACCCTACTCAGTCACGGGTCCAAGATTTATTGACCTGCATTTAAATGTGTAACACACAAATTGACCTGCCTAAACCCTCTACATGAAACTATTTGAAGTGGGACCGGCCCACACATTTTTAGCAAAGCAATTGTCTGGACACCACTTTTGTATGGCAACACTTGATATGCAGGTGATGTCTTTGGGTACTGGTCCATTTATGATTTACTTGTAAAGAGGACAAGTCTGCTGTATAGTAACCTGACTGTAAGATGTGTTAATACTCCAAATCTGTCCTAATTATGTTCGTTGGTGCTCACTGCACAGGTAGGAAACACTAATAAAAGAAAAAAAAATGGAGACTTTAATGGTGGAAAAAAACGCTTTTAGCGGACTTTTTAGGGATGGGTACTAAGCCATCATTGTGCTTCCATGAAGTTACGGCTACGTTGCAGAATGTGCTGACAGACAAGACTGATGCTGGATGGTGGTCAGGTGTCGCTTTGATCAATCACATCCACGTTAATGCGAGGGGTCATCTCTTGATTCAACCTGACAGTTTTTCCACCTACCCCCACTAAGGGTAAGCCAGGAGAAAACCTCTACATATACAAGGGTAAGAATCCCTTCAGGGGTATGGACTAATATTATGTTCATCATACACTGCATAGCGCGTTACAGAACGCCTTGCATAAGAGCATACTTGCCTTTCATCCCCATCCTTTGTTCAGTAATAGCACTTACTCAGGCATCGGAGAGCCTTCGGCTGACGGCAGCCAGCGTCTCTGATCTCTAATCTTTCCTTTTAGGTCTTAAGGCGATCTATCTTCCCCAAAGAAGTTCAAACAGCAAATCACAAGTCTTACACCAACCTAATCTAAGTCCTTAACTTTTAGGCTCTCACAATCAAGTTGATCGCTTATATATTACATGAATAAAGTATAATGAAAACGCCAAGTGTTTTATTGTACTAAGTCTGACACAACTATTAGATTGAATTTGGGAAAAAGTTATACATGAGGAGGGCATTTATTTTGATTGACATGCGAGTTTTCATATGTAGGCCCCACTAAGGGACCTCACGTGAGTTCAAGCCTCGGAAGAAAGCCAATGTTGAAACGTCAAGGATTTCTCATCACCAGCGTCGCACATATGGTTGTGAAGGCTTACCTAGGAGTTGGTGGAGTGGCATAAGACATGGGTTTGCTCGCCATGTCTTGCGTTCCAAACTTACCTCAAATTTTTCAGGTGTGTGTTTGAAAAATAGTCTTATTTTGAGTGAACTCAAGAACGCCCGCGTCATAAATATATATATATATATATATATATATGGTTGTGAAGACGGTACGTGCCCATGATAATGTTAGGTTAAGTCCAAACGCTTTTTTTTTTTTACTATAAAGATATTGGTGGGAAAATATTGTAACAAGAAAGAAAAAACAGATTAATATATTAATAGAAATCGAATAAACAAATTTTACAATCAATTAGCAAATCGGACTCCAATTTCACAATCGAATCCTACGTCTATAATATATATTAATAGAAAGTCTAGATCATCCTAAAGCCCAAATCTTTGCATATACTTAAGGACTCTAAATAAATGGACATGGGCCGGCCCATTTCCTAAACAGTCAGACTCACATCCAACCACTGGGGTCTGCGCTGGATCCAAAACTGAGTCTGGACTCCTCAAATGCCGCTGGCCTGGAAATAGGTAAGTTAGAGTTCGGCCCGTATGCAACCCATTTTCTGCCTTAAGCTCTCAAGGAAGCTGCCCATTAGTTCTTTGAAACTATTTGAATCTGGTTCAAAATGAAGAGCTAAAATACTCTTCTTAGAAAACAAAACAGAAAGCCCAGACCCTTAAACCAAACCATCTCTTGATTCAGCCAGTAACTCAACTTAGCCAACAACTGAGCTACCTCATTCAAAAATCTTGAGCTTATGGGACTCGCCCTCCAAGATCTTGTTTCGGGCAATTGGGCCTAATTATTAGGTTCATAGATAGGTCGGACGTCCATAACCAGTCAGCTTATTTTACTTGCCACCCTTAGAGAGTTGTTTGGCAAAACCATGTGATAGGAAAAGGATTTGAATGTGCAAATACTACACATGTGATTCATTTTCATATGCAAATATCGTGTCCCATGAAAACACCTTTTATTGTTTGTCTTTTTTACATGTACCACAAAACCACTGGCAAAAGGGGTCATTATGCGTCAAATGGTTCACCATTTTTTCTCAAATTTCTCAAAATCCAAGATGAATCAAAATATAATATATATTTACCTAGCATTTTTTTTGGCAAAAAGGATCAATGATTTGGATTGTGAAGATGGACTCCACAGAAAGTCCAAAATAGGAGAATTTAGGGTCTGCAGTACTCTTTTACAAATATCTCAAAATCCATGATGAACCAATAGATGAAATTTAATCAAATTGCCATTTTTCGTCTTTGAAGAACTATTAACAAACCAGATCCTAGTTTTGAGGCCCAAAAAAGGACTGGTAGTCAAGGACATCCACAAAATGTCAAATTACTTGGTTCAATCCAACAGTCTATATATTTTTTGATGGTTTATTGAAATCCAGAAGAGTTAAGATGTTACATTTTCACCTCTAGCCGTTTAAAGCTTTCTAAAGAGGATTAATGGCGCAGATCATGAAAATGTGCCCTAGAAAAGTTCAGAATTGCAGATTTTAATGTTTGGACCTTTTTGCAAATATCTCAAAATTCATAATGATACAACGGTTGAGTCACTATCTATGTTTGGCCTTTTAAAGAGTCTAAACGGTTCACGTCTCGATTAAGAGGCTTGCATGAGTAAAAAATTCCCAAAATAAAGAGAGAACAAAGGCATTGATGATGCAAATTCACCATACCACTGCATTTTGGTTATGTCATTTTTCACATAGATGCGGTTCCTATTCAAATCTTTCCACGTGCAAAATTTTGGGGCTGAAAAAAGACATCATTTTCACACCTCATTTATATATACGTGTGATAAATAAATGAGTTTAGTCAAATATAAATTGATGTGGTTCCATTACGCACGTATCATTTTCACAATAACCAAACAGCCCCTTGGATTTTGGTTCAAATCCGAAAGCCCTGCTACTTAGGGACTTGCAATAGAGTCCATGAAAGCTATTCATCTCCCAGCTATCAAATTATGACTTTTTTTTCTATGCATTCAAAGGGACCATAAAGTTAGTGGGATCAGTAGCATTAATGTATGATGAGAGAGCCACCCTTTGACCTTTGTGAATCAAAAGCCATTTAATCAAACACCATTCCTCTGAATTGTTAGGCTCCCTGATAGCACCTCCATGAGTGGTGCATTGTGACGCTGATCACATGTAAACCATAAATTAAAATGGGAGAAGCAATTTCATTCAAATGATGTTTGGGGTATTCCAATTCATGCAAGAAGGATGTTGAACGATTTCAGATTCACAAAAGGGTGTGTTCTGTAGCTAGATTTTCTACCACCCGAATCCAACAAAAAACCGGTGCAAGATTTTCAATCCCAGTCGTCCACGTAAGTAAGATCCCAAATTAGAGATGGCGGGGACTGCAGCTGGAGAAAATCCCCAGCGTTCTATTATCATGGTCAGCTGATCTAGATTTTTTTTCCCTTTTGTAATAGATCTCTACATACTGCATGAGAACATGGGCTGGGCAGACCCATAGAAAAGTTTACAGAACAGTGTGAAAACCAAAACTTGTCCTCATATGTCATGCTAGCCTGCATCGACTGCGTGTAGCTATGACAAGCACTTACAAAACAAAAGTGGTGGCCTCCAGGATTGGGGTCAGGGATGGAGGAGGAATTACCTGTTTGGAGCAGGTATGAATCTTTCTGAAAGATAAAAAGGTAAGGTCGAATGTTCAATTCCTCTTCCTGGTTAATTTTAAGTTATCAAACTTGACTGAACCGACATGATAGGTATCCTTCATGGACAAGGAAATGCTCATATGAGAAAAGTGTGATTTCTGATATTGGCGGGCCCATGATTTTCATTTAACGGGGCGAACAATGGCCACAAGGTTACTTTCTTCATTATTTTGTCTTTTGAGGGGGGCAAGGGCTTATTTCTGATGGACCAAGGGCTGTTTGGGACTCAATTATTGATTGGATTTAAAAAAATAGAAGGCCTTGATGGATTTTTTGCGATCACCCTATTGATTGGATTTTTTTTAAAAAAAGGGCGAGTGTTTTCCCCAACTTGGACCAAACTCAACCTGTTGCCTTCCCTATTAAAAGTGTTGGGACCAGCAGTTTGAAAGTTTGTTTTCGTGACAAAGTTCAGGTGGGCCGGATTGAACTTGCAAACCCATGTTTGGGCCTACCTTGATACATTATCATCATGGTAACTCAGTAAGTTTTGCCCCTCATGGGATCTAGATACCATGAGGCAGTTTTTTTTAATATAGGATTCATTTGCTTGTTCGGTATTTAATTCATTAGATTAATTCAATGTGATGCATTGTAAGGGCCTAAAATTGAGGAGTTAAAAAGGTTAGAGTCATGAATACAATCAAATAGTCTTCTCTTAGGTAGTAAGAGATTCCCAAGCCATTACTCTAAATCAAATTGCATTCAAGTGAATTTTCTACTTTGTGCGATGTCAACGTATGGAAGAAAAGATAAAAAAAAAAAAAATTGCATCTTCTTGTCTTTGGGCCCAAAGTTCAGTCCTAGCCAAGGAGGACCGAGTAAGGGCCTTAGTAGTGCGGCCATTCTCAGGTCTTTGGCCCGGCTTTGAAGGAGGAAGAAGCGAGCGCGATCTTACTTGCAAGAGAAAACTAAAACAAAGGATTTTCTAAAATTCTCATCATGTAGGATGCTAAAGAAGTGATTAATGCTTTCAATGGTGAAGAGGAATGATATATTAATTCAGTTATTTTGGATATTAAGAGATTAGGGAGCTGAGTTTGATATCCCAACTGATGTTAATGGTGAGTGGTTTAACAATTGCCTGCAATGGTTGCAACCGGCCCCCCCACAAAAGAAAAAAGAAAAAAAACCGAAAGAGCTAGTACACTGGGTGCAGCTTGGGTTTGCCCACAACAACCGTACATCCCAACCTCAATCATAAGATTGGCTTGGGTTGGGATGGGATTATTTGTCCTGATGCTTGAAGCTTCTCAATGTGGCTATCTTTTGTCGTTGCCTCACTGGCAAGGGAATAACATTCCAATCTTTGGTACCAAGGATTCGGCCTTGGTTGTCTCTCTTTCAAAGCCAGGTCCCTTGCCTCTTAGCTTCTCAACATGACTTTTGTTTAGATTTGAGTGGGTTCGGGTTTGAGTAGGTGGCCTGTTTCTTCCCTATAATTCTCAACAGGTATTTGGGATGTTGGATTTTATTTGCAAATGTCTTATTTCTTCTAAGCATTTTAAAATTTTAGTCCCTTCAAAGATTCTAAGGCCCTGTTTTTTTAATGGAATTTCAGTAAAAAATTCACTACATTTAAAATTTTCTAGACATGATGTCTTCTGGAATTTCTGAATTCCATATTTCTTTACTAGCATTTTTGAATTTTAGTTAATTGAAAAATCTTTTTTAACCTTTGAAAATTCAAGAATCCCACTTCCTTTATATTTTGGTGGAATTCTTGGATGCTCAAGCCCAAAAGAGCATTCAGAAATTCCACCTTGCCTGAAAATTTAAAAATTCTTAGAATTTTAATAAAGAAATAGACTTAAAATCACATTTGAGAATTTAAAAATTCCAACCCAAATGCAATTTAGTGAAATCTTTAGATATTCAAATACCGAAGAGCATTTTGTACCTCCAGAAAATTCCACTGAATGTGGAAATTCCCGATGGTAAAGAAACAGGCCACTAATTAAGAAAAAATTCTTCAAGGGGGCTGACATGTGTACTATGTACAATGTTTTGAAAAAGTATGGTGGTGGTCAGGAAATTTTAGTGGGCCATGGCCCCCCTACCCAGACTGGGTTGGAAGTACTTGGAAGTTGGAACCCAACTCTATCAGCTGATCAACCCCGACCTACCTTGGGTTGATAAACTAGCACTAGGGGTAGAGTAGAGTTGAGTCAGGTAAGATATGCATTGTCGTCAGGTTGGTATTGGTAAGTGGTAACTGCTGAAATTTTACCCTATTCTCTTTGGCTTGGAGTTGGCGACAAATCCAACCCAGTACAGGACAGCGACCCCCTCTTCAAAACCCTTGCTTGCAACCCATCCAATTGTTTCTAACAAAATAATAATTATAATTATAATAAAAATTATAAATAAATAATAGTAAATGTATAACTCGCAGGGTTTTACGTTTTAGCCATCCATCTCATTGGGTTTTTTTTTTTTTTTTTCACTATCGAGGGTTTTTAAGTTCTTTGAGTTTGACTAATTCTTATGGACTCGGAAGGAAGCCATATAAAGTCCTATGTAACTTTGGTATGATAGTGCAGTTTTGAATATAGAATCTTTAGGTGCAAACTGTAGTCCTACGCTAACTAAGTTATCCCTTATATTGCACATCTTTTATGCTAACAAATAGGACCTCATCTGCCCTCAAAGAGGATAACCCCAATCTCTTCCATTTACATGAATACTTAACCTATGGTTTACATCATCAGATCAGATAGAGGGGTCTTGATGAGAAAGAATGCTAGCATGCCTATGGTGCTCTGTACTTACATCATCAAATATTGGATCCACCTAAACTCATTTTCTCTCCCTCTTTTTAAAATAAAGGGAGTTGAAGCATTTGGATTTCATGCTAAAACAAAATTGGATTTTGAGAGTGGGGCTGGCCTTAGACATAACATTTGTCCAAGACAGTCTAAGTTAATTTTTTTTTTTTTTTAGAGTGGTGTCGTACAACAAATATGCTATATCCTATGGATATAAAATATCGCACAGCTTAATACGAGCTATATCATATGACCCTAAGATAGTGCAAAGTGTGACATATATAATATATGCTAATAAAGAATAAGATATTGCATGAACAACTCTAAATGGATTTGTTAAACATCAACCATTGATGTACAAATGTCATATCTTAAAACAACCGTACGACCAAGAGCCTAAAACTTAGATATTACAAAAGTGCCAAGTCGCAGTAGATTGAAGTGGCGTGGCCTTATCATGCAAGAGATGAGACTGAGGGGATGGAAGAACATTTGTTCTTTATTTTATCTTAAGGAGTGGTCCAAAGATAAGTGAAATTGAGTTGAGATAATTTTATTACGAATCTAAAATAAAAATACAAGTTTGCTAAAAAAATTTCCTCTATAAAATCCTTTCATGAATAGTAATTTTAGTCCACCATTACACTTAATGGTTGAATATCATTGACGCCTTATTATCACATACATGCCCAATGATTTCTCCCTGTTACTTTAGTTTCAAGCATCACTCATGCCTACTAACCAGATTCTGAAAGGAAAAAAAAAACTACTTTGAACTAAAACTCTTGAATCATATACAGTGCAAATGTTCATTATGAAATGCAGCTGGTGTGAGTTATTTCTAGTGCTTGGTCCCACGGGACGACACTCATTGGAATCATCTCTGCCAGCTTGATGTTAAAAAAAAAAAAAAAAAAAAAAAAAAAGCCAAAGCCTTTGGCTGCTGTCTGCTAAATCGATCAAATCCAACTCATCCTCCCATCCCCTTACACACATTTATCCATAGGATCAAACACCAACTCTCCCCAAAAGACATGGGACACTAAACTGTCACACCTGAAGCACAACATGTCTTTGAAACAGCTCAACAGTCTCCACTCTATAATCTGTTCACTCGAGGGCCCCACTAAAAAGGTCCCGTATTATCAACTATCATCATCCATCAGTCCCTGCCATCTTTTGATTTGATAGGATCATGCTTTTTCAGTTGGCCTCCATTAATGACCACACCTTCACCTGTCTTGTCACCTTCCCTTCCCACCCTTCTCTTTTCCCAGCAACTACACACAGCTCCCCCAACTCGCACGTCCACTACCTCACCTTACACATGTCAACACCCCCCGGCCCCACCTGCACGTGCTTACATGACACCCCACACGCGACACCGACGGTTCCCACCTCCTTGTTGCAGCCTTTTTCATTTCCCCTTTTACACCCCTCTCTCTCTCTAGAGCTCTCTCTTTATTTGGATGGAAACGAGAAGCTCGGGTCATTCTATTTATCTACTATATCTATCATTGAACGAAGGAGAGTGTGTAGAGATAGAGAGAGAAAGAGAAATATATAGAGAGAGAGAGAGAATGGAAGATGGAGGCTATGGAAAAGGGTTTAGTAGCCATCAATGGCCTTCAGATTGGAATGGTTTTCTTCCAACTTCGTTTGTGAACAGCAGCAGCGGCTGCGACGAGGGTAGGAATATGAGAATGTTGTATAGTGGGGGAGAGAATGGGCAGCAGGTGATGGGAGGGGGAGGGGGAGGGGGAGGGGAGAACGTGCATTTGACGTGCCTGAACCTTGGGAAGAGGCACTACTTTGAGGATGGTGGGGAGGCGCTTGGAGGAAAGAGAGGGAGAGGTACGGGCTACTATCAGACTTCCTCCTCTTCCTCTTCTTCTTCCTCGGCCGTGCCGAGATGTCAGGTGGAGGGATGCCACGTGACGCTCACGGATGCTAAGGACTACCACCGTCGTCACAAGGTGTGCGAGGCGCACTCCAAGGCGCCCAAAGTCGTCGTGCTTGGGGCCGAGCAGCGATTCTGCCAGCAATGCAGCAGGTCAGCTCAGTGTAACGCCTGTTTGGAATGAATGTTTAGTTTCTGTTTGATTTTGTGAATGAAGAAAAACTTTAAACTTGTTTGGCAGGCATTTGCTTCTCTCCTTTTATCTCTAGATTTTCTCTGTGCAAAGAGTGTCTGACAAACAATTTTTTTCTTCAATCATTCTCAAAAGAATGAAACATTTCTGAAGGATGGATGATGCCAAACAGGCTTTTAGAGTTTGTTGTTTTCTTGTTTTGGCTACCAAATGCTTCTCTTTTGGGGTGGTTTTGTTATTCGTTGATTGATGGGTTTTGTTTGTGGGGGTTAGGTTTCACGTGGTGTCAGAGTTTGATGATTCGAAGAGGAGTTGCAGGAGAAGGTTGGCTGGTCATAACGAGAGGAGGAGAAAGAGCGCCAACGAGTTTATTGCGAGAAACCCATCTCAAGGTTCTTCTCTCTCTCTCTCTCATTCTGGGGCTGTACTACGATAAAGGACGTGTGCTGCTGTTGTTGTTGTTGCTGCTGCATGTTAATTTTATTAGTTAATTATGGTTGTATGGTAGAAGGAGCAGATCAGGCACATGCTAAATTAATTATTTACAGAGAGTACTTTCTGGAACTGGATTTAGAGCACATGTGACATAGGAGGGACTAGAATAACTTGCTTTGGGTGGGTTTTTTAAGGATCCAACTAGATCTGACATGCTTTATTAGCTTTTTTTTTTTACTGTTAGGTTGAATTGTAGTCATCATCATCATCATTGCTTAATAGCAATGTAGGGGGTTTGACAAGGGCTTAAGAGTCGTCAATTTTGGCTCCGTCAGCGTTGTTGGGATTCGGCTAAAGCTGATGCAGATTGCCCCATCAAGTGGTGTGAATGATCAACTTATAGAAGCTGATTTTGAACGGCATCTTGTACAAAACCATGTTAATTTGTTGGAGCTAAAGATAGGTTTTGTTCTTCATTGGCTTAAATATTTGTCCCATATGAAGGAGTTGACCTGGTTGACTATCTTGTGTCCTCTGATTGGATCCCCCAAACAATTGATCTAGTTGCATTCTAATATGTTTTATTTTTTCTAACACACCAAACATGCGTAGAATACGTAGGAATTGAATAAATGGGATTCATACCAGTAAGTGGTTCAAAGTGAAGATCCAAGGTGAAATACACAAGAATGACCATCAAACAACCTCCCCTTTAATGGAAAGGTGATCAAAGGAAGATGGGAAATGAATGCCCAATCTTCATCCTAGTAATTCAAATCTTAGGTTAGTCAAGGTCTCATCGACATTATTAAGTATCCTTCACCCCTGCCCTCATATCATTTACACTAACCATCCTTTGGTGTAGAGCTCATTTGACTGTGAGCTTAAATCCCTATGTATTATATTGCAAACAAATAGGTCCGGATTAAGGGAAATTCTATAGGCATTAGGAAGCTATCCAAAATATCTATTATTCTTGAAGAAAGGCCCACAACTTATGAGTGAAAATCCTATTTGATCGGGTTTCTCTATCTTCAGATCATTTGCTTTTATGGAGCTCACAAACTCGTTTGGACATCACAAAATGTTTCATTTGTGTAGGTTCTTTAATAATGTATTGGAGATGAACAATTTTTCATAATTACGATTGTCATCTTAGTCATATCCCATCCTAAGGGTCAGCTTTAAGTTTTTTTCCTTTTTGCTTTGACCCTTCTTACCAATCAGGAAACGCTGATATTTCAATGTAGACATTTTGCTTACATTGAATATTTCAATTTTACTTGGCACCATAGATAAAACAGGTGAATCACCACCTAAGAAAGCTTGCTTGTGCTTTTCTTAGATTTGGGTGGGTATGGATTTATAAATTCTCAACCCAAGTCAAGGTCAAGGTTGGTTTGGGTTTTGGGCAACTGGTGTTGTCCACTTTACATATTCGGTGGGTAGCAAACATCACAAAAATTGAATTGAAGTGCTGTGGGTTAAAACACTCCTATATTCAAGAGAAAATCATCATCATCAAAGCCTTGTTCCTACTATGTTGGGGTCAGCTGATCATGTTTGGGTTGTGACAAAAGTTTATATGGATTGGCTTAATATAACTATTTTGTTAACTATTTAAAATTAAAACATTCAACTGGGTTCAGAAACTCCTATATTCAAGGGAATCATTAGCGTAAAAGCCTTGTTCATACTATGATGGGGTCAGCTAATCATGTTTGGGTTGTGACAGAAGTTTATATAGATTGGCTTTCAAGAGAAAATATGTAATAGAATTATTTTATTAATAGTTTAAAATTAAGACTTTCAAGCATCAAACCCGGTCTGAGTCCTTGATGTGTACCATTCACTCACTCGAGTTTGGGATTGCATCTCATAAACCTCTTGTCAGTTGGGTCAGTTACAAAGTGAAGCCGGGTTCGAGTCAAGGGCAGGATTGGGTTTAGGCTTAACCCCTACCAAAATGTACCTTTTGCCATCCCTATTTCATGGTATCCACATCCCTATGCCACAAATATAGTCGATATTTAGTAATTGTCATGATAGGATCAAATCTTATTGAGATATTATCAAGGTGGATTAAATTCATTCTTAAAATGTTTTGTATTGTGATAATGCATCCTACTGTCGATTTTTTAGTAAACAAAAGGCCAAAGGAAATCTTAAAGAAAATGCGCCTTAGAACTTAACTGTAATTGAGCTTGAATTCAGAATTGAAAAGCAACTAAATAAGAGGCCTAATGCCATAAGGAAATTCTATTGAGACGCTAAGGATGTAAAACCTCTATTTGAGTTGAAAGAAGATTTACATTTTGGAAGATGTGAGTTTTCACAACCCATGCCATTTTAGTGGACATGCAGCCTTATAATTAGAATTGATTGTATGGTGAGATTAAATACGAGAATTAAAATTTTCCTTGATCAATTCCTTTAATCTTCTAAGGCAATGGCAAATTCAACTTGCGATTTGAGATAATTATCTCTATTTCTGATACTATTAACAATTGTTTTTTTTTTAATATTTTTATTTCCAACAATATCTTCCTAATATATCCCATTAGGCAACCCAAAACTGAAGTATCACGATTCTTCCCTTTGATATTACCTTAATAGTGATGTTTGTGGCAATTATCCATGCATGTCATTGCAATGGGGGAGCAAGCCAAATAGAAGAACTCGCATTGCATTGGGTTTAGGGATAGTCAAGCTCGAACGGATGACTTCCACCATGTCAAGGTGACAATAGCTTTGAGTTAGATCCCTTCCTTGCTCCTATCAAGAAATAGAACTGACTAACCCTAAAGGCTTGAGAAACTCAACACCATTATTCCTGAACGTCTCGGGGGACCTTCTTTTTGCACTATTACGTATACAAAAAAAATAGAAAAATTGGTTTTGCTTGTCAACTGCTCCAATAAAAAATGAGATTGAATACGGATTTGAGCCATAGCACATGATTTCATATTTTTCCAATCTAAATTGAGTATGTTTTATGGGAAGAAGATTTTGTTATAATGTTCTATTCAATACTGGTAGGAGAAGAACCCGACTCGGTATTGTTAGAAAAGGAGAGATCAATTTTACTTGCTCAATTTATTGAGCCTCCTTTTTGCTTTGAACTAGGAGATTCTTCAGTTTGATAAATTCCAGTCTATTTGAACTATGAGATTCATTGGCTGGCATGCATTGAGCACAACTCAAACCTTGGTGCTCCCTATAGGAGTAGATATACCTATCACCAAGCTGTTCTTGCAAGCCTCAACTCCTCCCTAAAGGTGCGGCAAACTAACTATTTAAAAGCAGTTACTCCTATTTTCTTATTTGATTCCTCCCTTAATTTCTTGGCATCTAACATTTCACCTTATTATCAGATCCTCTTTTGTGACTTCCCTTTTGAGGTTGTATTTGCCACAAAGATTGAATACCCTAAGATGTCCCTAGCAAAGAATACTTTTACACCTGCCAGCTTGGGTAGACTACAGAACTGGGTACAAAGGAAGTAACTCTTTTAAACTTGATGGATGCATGTAGCTCAATGACACAACTCTCCTCGTCCATCTTTAGTGGTCTACACCACTCCTAGATGCAACCTATAATCAGTACAAATTTCTCCAGAATAATTTTTACTTCTAACAATGTTTTTCCAAGAAAAATTCTAGGATAAGATAGGATTTTTTTTACCCTTAGTGCATATAGCTTGAAAGCATGATCTGACGATTTCAAGCAAAACTTTGAACCATTAAGCTAGGCTAAGATTGGCTAGGTTTAATTTATGTTTACCAAAATATCTCAAAGAATCTTAATACACTTTTTTTGTAGTATATGTTCTAAACAATGTCTTTTATAATTTCAGTTTCTTTTTCATTTCCTCATCAGTTTTTTTTTTTTTTAATGAGAACTGTCCACTGATGCTGATATCCTAATAAAATTTAAGTTTTTTAAACTTTCTAATTTCTGTTTGAGTTGAGAAATTGCTGAGATTGAGACCCATGACAATACTAGTGAAATTTTTTTCAAGAGATTGATGACATGTACACATGCATTGTCACAAATCATTTGCAAGGCTAACAGCTCAACTGATTTACAAAAAGAAAGGCCAACACCTCAAGAGTGCCTTCTGCAAGAAGAAAGCTGCCTAAGAAAAAAAACTCAAGAATTATGATGTGTCTTGTCTCATAGACAAAATCATAAAGTAAATAACATATTCTAACTGGACTAATACGACAATAAATGCCTTTTGGGGATAGCCTCATTCTTGTCATGCAATCCTGTTTGGTGGAAGGGCTGGAGTCAAGCAATGGATATGAAATTAGGGTTGCATTGTTTGATTCCTATATAAATGGAATTTATCTTTGAATTTGTATCCTTCACACTGAATAGACTGGAAGATTTGGTGAAAGACGATAGGGAATGGGGTGATGACAATGTTGTTCTCTTTGATTGGGAACAATTCTAGCTTTGATACCAAATGATGTAGACAAGATTCAGGTTCTTGCAAAACCTCTTGATGGCTATGGCCTTCTACAAGAAATCTTTCCAAGAGAAGATAATCTTAAAAATTATAGACCAACATCCTACTCATTTAAACCAAAAAAACCTCTTAAATAAAGGCTCAACAAATATGATTTCCTAATTAGAAGTAACCTGTCCCCAAGCTATACCTCAGCTGGTAGGGACATAGGTGTGAGTGAGAGTGAGGAGTTCAAGTCTCCAATGTAGCCAAAAAAAAAGAAAGTTAACCTAGGCCTCACATCTAACAATTCTTAAAGCGGACAAATAAATTACCTATTTAACTGATGAGTGCAACAATGAAGACCATTTTGGGACAGTGGCATTCTTCTCAGGTGAGCCCATCTGGAAGCTGGGCTGAGCAAAGACATTTTGGGATATAGCACATTCTTCTCAAGTGAGCCGACCTGGAAGCTGGGCTGGATGTAACGCCCCAATTCCGAATACCGATAAAGTCGTTGGAATACCCAAAGTTGGCGCGCTACTTTTCGGAAAATCCGAGAACTTCCAAGATCGTAGGCCCGCAGTGAGGTCCAATTTAAAACTTTTGAACATCATAATAATAACGATTAAATTTGCGGAAGCATAACAAGTAAAGCGGAAACAATTTGGTATAGATATATATATCAAGTAAGAGCAGAACAGTAGTCTAGTTTAAAAGTGTCAGTTGTTAAACAAAAGTTGATTACATAATTGATAACTACCCGGCTCACTTACAAAATTCTCTCAAAACCCAAAATAAAGTAAACTCTCAAAACCCTGGTAGTAGCTCTCCACCCTCCGGCTCGACATTTGAATCGGCCGGGCCCCACGCGAACTCTCCAGCTACGGGCGCTTCTACTAGCGCAAGCGAATCCTCTGCGATCTCTGGGTCCAGGCCTAAGCACCAAAGATGGGTCAGATCTAAAAGATCTGGCAAGTCACAGTATACTAATAACATAGGACATATATATCAAATGAATAGAGACAGGTATATAAATTAAGAAGTAACAAGGTAAATGAACTAGGCAGTTGAGCAAGGTAAGCATAAAGAATCAGGATAAGATATACAACATCTAATCTACTACAAAATGGCACATTCACACGAGTTGGAGTACCGCGGAATATTATGCTGCGGCCCTCCCATACTGAACACAGTTGCGGCGGGGAAATCTCACCAGTGCTAGAAATTACTGATCCCGCAAATCACTCATCAATCTCATCACACTCATCACTCGAAGACCGGACCCGGTATCACACCGTCCGTCTTAATAACATAGCTCATCATGATAGCTTCTCAACACTCAATAGCTCCTACCGGGGATGATCAGTCCACAGGCTGAGCTTAAATCAACCGAGTGAATGTCCATGCCGACTCAAGAAACTCTAAGGGTCTGTGTCTGTCTAGGTTTTGCCTTGCGTGAACAAGGTCCTAACCAAGTCTCTAAGAGGTTCATATATAAATCAGTCTATGGATTACACTCCAAGTCCAAGCCCACTCGTTGGATCCATACCAAGGCCCATCAATCACATGGCTTGGTCTAAATCAGTCCAAACGAGGCATCATATCCATTTCTACTGATAAACATCTCATTCTCAATTATCATGAGTTATAATCCCAATATAAACTACCTCTTCAATCTAAGGGTTCACATAACCATACTTAGGCCCAATAAGGGCCCGCCTAGCTACAGACACGGGTCAGTGTTTTTCTATTCATAACATCAGGTCACCTCTAAGATATCCTAGGTTCAGGTCCTCCATTTATATTTAATTAACAGTTAACAGCTACACTAAAGATCTAAGAATGATAGTAATAAACAAGGTGAAGTGTGAACTTCAATATGAGAATCAATAGGGAAATACAACAGTCCAATCCTAAGTAATGGACCACATTCAGATTCAGGTCCATCTCCGGTAATTAGATCTCTAAACAAAGTCTCAGATGCCAAAGGATACTGTGTTTGGTGCTCCTGAGGTTACGGGCATCATTGACAACGTTTAAGGCTCTAATCATCTTAGATTAAACGACCAAAACCCTAATCAGTGGTCCCCACGAGTCAAGGTTGAGTCACACCGTTGACTCGGGCTTAGTACATTGATAAATGTCCATTTGGATGGTCAATGGGCCCCGCAACTAATCATCACTCCTAAATGTTGAAAACCTGAAAATCAGGGTTTCCCAGTGTGCTGGGTCGACCTGGCACACTGGGGGATTGACCCCCAGGTGGACCTGATGTGTAGTGTGCTCGGTTGACCTCCTGGCCTGGTGGGTCAACCGAGTGCACTGGAAGAACCGAATCAGGCCTCTTGGAAGACTTAATTCGTTTCCAATGGTTCCCAATGGATCCGGTCAACCTCCTGGCTGGGTGATTGACCGCATACACCAAAAACCATGGAAAGGGTGATGTCCCGGCTTTCAGACACTTTCTATTGCAAATCCTAGGTACTAGGTCGATCTGAATATAGGGTGCCTGAGTTCCAGGTGAAAAACCAACTTCCAGTTAATTTCCTGCAAAACAGTGGGTACTGGGTCGACCTGGGCAAGGCTAGCCCGATCTGGTATACTGAAAATCAGTTCTGCAAAGTTTTGCTAACTGGGAGCTGTTTTT
This sequence comes from Cinnamomum chago, assembly GCA_038049695.1. Taxonomy (NCBI): domain Eukaryota; kingdom Viridiplantae; phylum Streptophyta; class Magnoliopsida; order Laurales; family Lauraceae; genus Cinnamomum; species Cinnamomum chago. Next base: position 115,575,969 of record CP142453.1, on the reverse strand, counting down.
CCCAAATTTCAGTGTGCCCCCCCCCCCCCCCCCCAGGTGGACCTGATGTGTAGTGTGCTCGGTTGACCTCCTGGCCTGGTGGGTCGACCGAGTGCACTGGAAGAACCGAATCAGGCCTCTTGGAAGACTTAATTCGTTTCCAATGGTTCCCAATGGGTCCGGTCAACCTCCTGGCCTGGGTGATTGACCGCATACACTAAAAACCATGGAAAGGGTGATGTCCCGGCTTTCAGACACTTTCTATTGCAAATCCTAGGTACTAGGTCGATCTGAATATAGGGTGCCTGAGTTCCAGGTGAAAAACCAACTTCCAGTTAATTTCCTGCAAAACAGTGGGTACTGGGTTGACCTGGGCAAGGCTAGCCCGATCTGGTATACTGAAAATCAGTTCTGCAAAGTTTTGCTAACTGGGAGTTGTTTTTCCCAAATTTCAGTGTGCCCGGTCGACCGGCCTGCAACTGAGACAGATCTCTGTAGAAAACTAACTGGGAGCTGTCTTCTCCCAGTTGTAGTGTGGCCGGTCGATCGAGCTCTGCAGGCCGGTCGACCGGGTACACTGCAGGTGGACTCCCAGGTCGACCTCGTGCACGAAAACTGGGAAAAACACAGTTTCAGGTACTTTTCCATTTTTGCTCGTTTTTCCTCCAAACCACTTCCAATCAGTCCCAAACTTCACCAAATCATCACAAAACATAGAATCACTCCAATGCCCATTAATCAACATCATTTTGGCCCATTGATCTTCCAAATGAGGGTGAAACCCCCATCCATCAATGTCCAACCATCCAATCATAACTAAGCTCCATGGTAGTTCTATCATAATGAAAATAACTGAACTAGAAATCAAATGAATCAATGCACAGAACATACAACCTAAGTTAAGAGTATGATGCACTTGCCTTAGCTTGAAAGAGAAGGTAGTAGAGAAAAGAGAGAGGAAGAAGAGAGAAAATGAGAGGAATAGTAGCTAGGTTTCTTGGGAAATGGGCTAGTTTTATAGATTGGGGGAGGTGGCTAAAGACTGAAAAGCCCTTTAGGGTTGCATAGGGTTAGGGTTAGGGGCATTAGGGTCTTTTGGTTGGAAGGTTCTAGAGGATGCCTTTTGCAATAACCCCCCTTTAGTTTACTAAAAACCCTAGTAAGGGCCTCCCTACACTAGTTAACCCTAGAATTACCCAAAACACCCTACTAACCAAATTACTAACTCAACTACAACTTAGAAAAATCTATCTAATAACCCTGATTAACCCCTAATTAACATAATTAGCTAGTAATTAGCAATAATTAGTAATAATTAGTATTTAAAATATAAATTAGAGGGCCCACAAAGGGTGGGGCCTCACACTGGAAGCAGACCCTGGCTCCCCTAAATCTTTAAGCCGTTGATCTGGATCACAAACTGTGTGTTACTGTTAGTGTCTGTGTTTGGTGGTATTAGCCATAAAGATAGCAATCAACTATCCAGTTCTACAGGATCCAAAAATCTTGCCATTCCACCCATCAGGCCATTGCAAGTTAGCAACTTACAAATAGCAAATGATCCCTCCTAACAGATCATAACTTGATTGTAATCCTGTGTTGTTAACCCATCAGGAAGATCTTTTTTTTTTTTTTTTTTAAACTCTTCAATAATCATATCCAAGTACATAAACAGTGTCAGAAAGATTTTAAAAAAAAATGGCAGAATTGCAACCGATTTTATGAATTCTATTTTTATTCATGGTGATATTGAGAAAGGATGGCCATGATGGTCCATCACTCTACACATGAGTTCCAATCCAAAAGTTAACTCATGCCACATTGTCTGGAATATGATCAATTGTGAAGGTTAACTAGGATAAGTGATCAGTCAAATCTGACATTCAAACTGATCAAAGTAACAGCAATCAAGTACCAGTTGCATATACTATGTTCAAAAATGTTGTTTTAAAAAATTTCTGGTTTACTTGATTTATGTTACTGCTGTGTGCATGTGTGCGGAAGCGCTAGTACCTGTGATTGAACAACAATGCCACACGAGAGACTAAAGGATATTACGTGGTTTGGCAAACTTGCCTACATTGACGGGGCAACTCATTAACGATTATAAATCCTCTAACGCTTAGCCTACTCTCGCCTCATAGGTCTCAATCTTGCTCTCACAACCTCTCCCCTTTAGCCCCACGTGATTTGGATGGCTCCGACACCATGGGAGAGAGAGCTCTCGCCTCTCACAGAGTCTAGGGTTACAAATTACATCATACATGTAATCTCCGCTTTCTTGGCCCTGAAGAAAGCCCCGGTACAATGACCAAAATAAACTTGACCTGTACCCGGTCATTGGCTAACCCAATGAACCAATCCGGTAAACCCGCAATACTAGACATAAACCCAACAATAACCTATGCAGCCTACCTTTGAAAATATTGTCCATTGCTTTCTCTTGACTATGTGTCTGCCCTTTTTGGTGAAGAAGCCAAATTGCAGGTATGAATATGATGATGAATGGATCCAGGCAATCTTTGGTTTGCATTTGTCAACAGAAGCCAGGATGAGCAGTAACATGTTGGATCTCTATATGCATTAATTTGAGTTTTCATCTGCCTTTTTTTGCAATTTAAGCATTTGACAGTTTAATGTAGAATAGAAGTAGACTTGTGTCAATACGAGCAATGGAAATACTAAATAGATAAGATCTCAGTGATAACACTTGATTGAATGGAGAATGACTTCTTGTTGATGATCTACACAATCCTTGATTAAGGTGTGATTTTTTAATCAAATTCATTAGTCAAATTGAAAAGCTTGAACCACATGATGCTTGAATAGACATTGCGTCTTGATGATGATACTTATTATTACTTGAACATAGAAGACACAACCAAAAGCCTTTAAGTTACTTGCTAGAACATAAAACCAGAAATCAGCGACTGAGATGAACATCATTTAATTCTCTATGATTCTAAATTTCTGTTTTACAATCAGACTAATTCTCTAGGCACTGATTGTTTGCTTAGAATACATAGGAATTGAATGCATATGGATTCATGGTCAAATGAGCTACACAGATGGATTATCCAAGGAGTGAAGGATTTAAGGTAGAGAAGTAGATCAGGCCCTTGACTTTTGTATGATTTGAATTGTGGGTATTCATTCCTTATCTTCCTATGATTTAGTTTCCATTAAAGGGGAGGTTTATCGGATGGTCATTTCTTATATTCACCTTCGGTTCTTCATTTTTAACCTCTTACAGAATTACAGAGTTTTTGAATCACAAGGGATTTAAATTACATGAAACAAACAGGCCTAATGTATAATGTCATCACCTTATCTTTATGATTGTGTATATATGAAGTACTTGTATAATTTCTCTAAAAAGGTAATTGCATCATTCCTCACATATTTCACCTTGGCATCCAATTATTTTGTAGCATATGTTTCTAGACGTTACTGGATCACATAATCTGATATTATCCACTAAATGTATCTTGGTTCTGTGTATGTTAATCAATTCTTGCCTGGCTGGTAGTCATTAGAGTTAAACCAAAGCTGACAGTTCCATGTTTTGAGTTTTCAACTCCAGCAGAGAATAGTACAATGGATCGCAGATTTCCATCCATATCATCGATGACGGGATGTGCTCTCTCTCTTCTGTCATCTAAAACCTCTTGGATTTCTTCAGCGGACCTCTCTTCTCGATCCAGTGCTGCACTTCGTGAACTTATTGCGGAGAATCGTGCCAAAGTCCTTGCGAAGCAGCTTTTCTCAGATGGGGACCTGCACTATGTGCATAATAGCGCAGCCGGGGCTCAGGGGTACTTCACCCATTCTCAGCATAACCAATTTGATCCAGATCGGTCTGAGGCGTGCCGGTTGTTGCCTAGTTGGAACCACTTCCATGAGCCCTCAATGCATGTAACTCTGGACCTCATGCAGGCGCCGGATTCATCTTTTGGGTTCATGTCAGGAAGGAGCAGACCCAAGGAAGAGGAAGAGGAGTGCTGTGCGATATGGAAGTCTCTAGAGGATACTCATGTGGTTTGAACTCTCTAACTAACAATCTTGGCATGTTCAGAATTTTTTTTTTTCAATTCCAATTGTAGGCCTTCTTCTGTAATTTCTTTGTTCAGTTAACTTTATGGTTGTGGAAAATATTGGTACACTTTGAGCCTTGCATTTGTTAACAGATGGTTATGGCATGAGGCCTGACTTTGCCTGGGGCATGTTTGATAGCAGAATCTGGATAAAGAATGATCTCTGATCTGATGAGAAGAATCTTGGTTGGAATGCTTTTAAAAACTCCATATTTCAGCAAGAGTGGGGGTGAATGGGAATCCCATTTATTGGATGATTTATAAAATCTAGGTGTTTCATTCCCACACTAAAGAAAATCGATTAGTAATGCTTTCTTCTACCAAATTTTTTTTTTTTCACTGCACAAACAGTTCTAATAATATCTTGCTCCCAAGGATGTTTTAGAATGACTGTATTATGTGAGAGAACCAAAAAGTTTGATGCTTTTATTGGCAGCTAGAATCTAGATAGTGGTTGATACTTCATACTGTTGATTAAAAAATGAACAAAGTTCTATTCTTTTGCTGATTGGAATTTTTTTTTTCTTGGATTTCAATATCCGTCAAAACCACACTGCGGAGTTCCCTGAAGCAACTTGTATGCATGGCAGATTTTGGATATGCTTAATGCATGCATGGTGAATGGTGGGTATCAAAGCTAGAATGCTGATTGCATATGAATTCCAAATTCGTTGGAGTCTGGAGATCAAGAGCAAGTGAGTTGCGCAGTTAAATTGTTTTAACTGTGAATGTTGGAGACTTGGGGGGCGCCTAGTAATATGATCATGATCATTCAATGAAGATAACTTTTAGCCTGTTCACAATCTCTGCAAAAGTTCCTTCTCAATTATGAGCCATGCATTTGGCAGTCACTTGGGCCATGGACTGCAGTTCTGTCAGTGGGAACATTTCCCAGTCTCTCAACTTAATGAATGATGAGTGGGTTTACAATGTATTGAGTGTCTCCATCTGGTAGTGAGTGTTTGTTGGCATTATCTCCATCTTATAAAAAAAATACTACCACCTGTAGTCAAAGGCGCCTGTGGACTTCTCTCTCTTTGTTATAACAGGGAAAATGACCAAGGGACAGGTTCAGCCCTGTTTTATCTGGCAGTGTCACTGATGGCTGAGGCATGCAGCATGATGGCCTGAGTTTAGACCAGATTGGGCTGGTCCTTGAGCTAGACTTGGGCCTATTTTTTAGGAATTTTGTTTCTGCAACTATCGCTTTCCAACTGGGTCGACAACAGGTTTTGGAATAGGAGGAAATAAATTGTTGACCCTATCAAATTAGTTGAAGTAGCTGGGCTGAGTTATATGTAGTGCCCTTTTGCCTCTTGGTTCTTTTAGCTGCATGAGCTTTATTTATTACATATCAAAAGCAAAGTACAAGGGTGCATATAACTGCACCATCTAAAATCAGAGAATGCAGAAGAGAGTAAAACATCCCATAAGTTGAACCAGAACGCCATATGCCCATATCAGCGGCCATAAATGTGAGAGTTTTCAAAAGTTCCTCTGGAAGGCTCATAGCTGATGCTGTATGCCATCAACTGCATCTGGATGTGACCCTCTGCTTGCACTTTGCAATGCCTACAAGTACAGAGGCTCAAAATGTTGTAAGGCAGTAGTGATTATTGTTAAAGATTGTGTGGCGAGTTATTTGTATTGCCTTTAAATTGAACTGTGAAGTTGTTCAAATTCTGTAAGGCAAATCTTCAATACCTCTTAAATCTATGGGCTGCTAGAACTAAAAACTTCTATCCCTTCTAGCTTGTAAACGTCTGCTTCATACCCTTTGATTGGGCTAGAGATGTCAAATGGGCCGGCAACGGGTCATGGCCCGCCAGGCCCGTGGGCTGGTCATCTGGGCCTGCCAGGCATGATAGGACTGGCTCGCTAGGCACGGCCTGCCTGGCCCACCCAAAAATGGATTTTTTTTTAAATCTTTATTTTAACCCCCCAACAACCATAAAACGGTCATATAAGGGGTATTTTATATCATTTTTCAATTTTATAAAGTATATAAATACTCTAACCCTCCCATTCTTTTTCTTTTAATCAAAGTTTTATTTACAAAAAAAAAAATACAAAAGATGTCAATCATTATATAACAGGTGGGCCCATTGTGACAAAATCACTGTGGAAATTGGGCCCAAATAAAACACAAACTTCTTCTGTGCATTTTTTTATTTTGGCACCTACCAAACATCACTATTTGCCCATCGTATATTAATACAGCTCATTTCCATACAGAAATGTGGAAATGATAATAACAATGAGAAATTTTATGGAAAAAATTGTAAACAAGGTAATAATATGCAAATAGCTGCTTTTAAAATCAATGCATTTCTGTTGATTAAATTAAAAGTATGAGAAGCAACGCTACAATCGTGGACATCTGGATCAGCATTTAACTCGTGAACTTTCTTCACCACCTCCTCCTCAAATACTTTCTTTTATGAACCTGTCATCAACATCATCATCATGTAGGCTTGTTTGATTAACTGAGATCGGCTTTAAGAGTTCTATTATTAGACAATAAGATATATTATTAGACCTTAGCTAGGAGGTGTTGGTTTTGATTTTGACAATCGATTATAATTTTAACCCATGGTTATATAACTATTCATGCAATTACCCACCTTTTTTTTCATCAAACCACCCATGTTTTAGTTGTTCCTATGTGACTGTATCTTTTTGGTTGATTATAATTCTTACCGACGGTTGTGTAACTCCTCATGCAACTAACCGCTTATTTTTCCATCAAACCACTTATGTTACAATTGTTTCTAGTAATTATATCCCTTTTAGCTCTTATTTCAATATTTCTATTTTATCCAACTTATTTCATGGAAAGAGGTAAAATTTTTTAATATGTAATTATTTATTTTGCAATACAGTGCAGTGTAGGAAGATACCGAGCTGAATACGGATTATTGGGCTAGTATGTATTATGTAGGGTTTATCTTGGATCGATCAAATTAATCTCCATTCACTTCATATTTCCTCCTTGACTTAAAAATTATGATAAATTATTCTAGCCCTAACCTAGCTTAATCTATTAATCTAAGGTCAATTCGGCAGTGACTGACCCATAATCTTTGTGTTTGATTTTAGAGGCAAATTGAGGATCTTCGCATAGATTTTAAAGTACAGACTTCCCAAGCACACACCTCCAGCTTGTCCTCTACCTAAGTACACTACTTGGGGTTCCTTGACATGTGAGTGAGAATTGAGAAGTACTGCTTACTTTATTTTAAATTGTGAGGTAGAAATATGATTGGAAATAATTAGGTGGACAATACATTGTCTCACAATAGACCATAAGATATATATATTAAAAAAAATGAAAAAATTAGAATAAGCCCGCCTGGCCCGGCCCGCTCCAGCCCGCCCCATGACGGGCCATGCTAGTGGGTCGTGCCGTGTCAAGGTAATTCCCTCGCGGGCCGTGCCGTGCCAGGGTTTTACCCTGGCGGGCTGTGCCAGCCTGTCCCATGGCAAGGGCGGGCCTGCCCATTTGACATCCCTAGATTGGGCCACCATCAACATCTTATACATCTTATAGTTTTTGTAGATTGCTAATCTATGTAGACTCCTGTATTCTATTAAGGTCGCATCTAAAAAGAATCAGCTTCCTTTAGAATACTGTTCAAGTCTGATTGGACTTGACGTAGGATAGGATCCCATGAATTCGATTTTATTAAAGAGTTTGTTTGTTTGTATAAATACATAGAAATTAAATACATAAGAATTTTTACGAATATATAAAAGTAATTATAAAAAAAAAAAAACCCTTCTCCTCTAACGAAAGTGCATCAAGAAAAAATTAAAATCGAATACTCTCAGTTGTCACGTTAGTAATCCAAAATCACGTCTACATTGCTACTATCATATCTTTAACCACTCATCTCATATGATACTGGCTTCACACATTTGATCAAAAGTTGTTATGCATTCTAGATTTTGAATTTAAGTTCTAAACAAAGGGGATCCAAAGTCTTACAGCAGAGGGGTATTTTGACTGAAACAGTTTACTCCTCCGAGTCATCCTCATTTACGTGCACTGCATGTGCATGTTTTGCAGTTTTCTCTCCACTAATTAACCTACACCTACCATGTGGCATCTGCTACTTTGCAGTGGTTGGGAGGGCCCCACCACACCCACCCACTCATTAAATAGCATGGCAGGGGTAGCTCAAGATGTGGGACCCACGGTGCAGAAATGGTCCTATTGCTACCTTTGAAGGGGCAGCCTTTCTTGTCGGTTGTGACCCAACAAAGTCCCCATCAAGGACAAAGTTAGGCCCGCATGTCTTTCTTCTTCTTATGTAGACAAATCTAGTATAGAAGCTTAAAGCTTGGTAGGGGTGTTCATGGCCCAATCCGACCGGGCCAAATCAGGCTCACGCTCAGCTCAGTCACAAAGTGAACACTCCTTCGACACTGGACCTTTAAGCATACAGCAAGGCAGGACCAGCCCAATCAACTATAGGGCAGAAATTAAGACAGCTTCAACCCACGATCCTTTCAAAAAAAAAAAAAAAAAAAGCCCTAATCCCGCGGCCTCCATGTCACTGGCCCATGACCACCCCAAGAAATTATAGCTGAAGCCCAAAATAAAAGGCCACAATGGTTCATTGGTTCGTCCCAAACTATAGCTTAGCTGGGAAGGGATGTGAGGGCTTGTTCATTTACTAGAATTTCGGGAATTCTTGTTTGGGGAATTCTTAACTTCTTAGACAAAGTGGAATTCCTGAATCCTCATAAGGACATGGGCATTTTGGAATTCCACCCAAATGCAAAGAAAGTGGAATTCTTGAATTCCCAAAGGCCAATTGAGACTTATTATATGCTGAAATTCATAAATTATAGTCAAGAAATAAAGGATTTGAAAATGCCAAAGGAACATGATCACATTATGTCTCAAAAACTCCAAACCACTAGAATTCTAGTCAAAAATTCTAATAAAGAAACAAGTCCTAAGAGTGAGTTATGACTTACTAGTACATGAATTCAACTTCCCAATGTATCAAGAGAGAGAGAGAGAGAAAGAAAGAAAGAGAGAGATTTTCTTCTAAAGAAAAACTAGTCTTTGGGCTTGGCAATGAACAGGTAGCTATTGGGCCCGGCTCACATGGAAGATACTCGGTCAGTCACACCGAGTGCACTCATATAGTGGTCATTAATCTGTATTTAAGCTGATGGATTGGAAAGTACATAGGCGAGAAGGGGTGTTTTTGTAAATTTATGGAACTTTTTGGTTATTGTCTCATTGGGAAAAGGGATAAATGGGATATACCTAAGATTATAATGGGACCTTGACCTTATCCCTATTTTGTTTGTTACTAGCAATGTGTATCATGGAGGTGGGCTGCATTAGGTCACAATTTACATCATTGAATGGCTCAGGCACCATTTTGATTCCACCACTAGGTGTAGCCTGTAGGGGTGGAATTAGGGAGAGGACCATGGCCCTCCATAGTGGAATAAATAAAATCATATATTTATCATGATATGTCAAATATGATTTTATTGTGATTTTATTTATCATGATATGTATTATTATAAATATTTATTGTATAATGTTTTACACCACACTCATCAAAATTTATCAAAGCTCCAAACCCTAAATCTCTTTCTTCTTCCATGTCTTCTAGAAGACTGCATCCACTCTACACCCATCAAATTCTCAAAACATTAAATCCTAAATCCACTTCTCCAGCTATTTCTTTCATATCCATATGTCATGTCTTCGTCTTCTTCTTAAGTTGCCACAATCTCACCTCTACCTCAAAATCCATCCCCAATCTCTCTTTGTTCCTTATGTCTCTTCATTTCCACTCCTACAGTGGTACACCATTTAAATTGCCTCATTTTCCTTTGAAGATAAAAAAAAAAAAATGAGCACCTGTTTCGTATTGAGGGTGACACGCGAGGGGGTAAAGGAAAAAGAAGGTTGTCGCCCCCTCATCCGCCCCTTCATGTGTCGCCCGTCCAAACAGGTTCTCCAATTTGGATAAAATAGGTGATTTAGATTCATAAAATACGGGATAAAGACCCGACTCTATATCCAATTTCAAGTTTTCAAAAACCAAATGAATTTTAGGAAAATTTAGAAAAAGCTCCAAATACTTATGAGCCAAAAATCAAATTAGCACTTATTAAGATTAAAATTTTAATTATTTCTCTCACTTATTTTTTTTGGTAAACAATGTAATTCTTTCTTTAAATGGTGGTATAGGTACCCAACAGGAATCCACGGTCGGCCAAAGTATTCCCCGTGGCTCGAGCATCCATGCAAAAGTTCAAATCGTGGATCGTGCAATTCCATTTGCATTCAAAGTCAAAAGGATGTTATGATTCAAATTTTCGGCGCGAGACGCGCGGCAAAAGCATGACCGACTGAAGCTGTAAAGCATAGCCTTCTGTTAAGCGGCATTTGATTTGGACACCTTTGTTTTTCTTTTCCTCTTTAACTAATACCAAATGTATGGTCAGGATTTCATGCCTCGTGTAACTTTCTTTTATCTTTTGGCACATCAAGTGTAGTGTGGGGGCCACGGATTCCTTGATTGACGCTAATTCGTTTTGTCTTGTTTTCTTCTCCACTCAGATGAGGAGATTAATCCCTGGCTCCTGTGTGAGTGGAGACAGTGGAGAGTGGAGTCCAACCTTTAATCTGAATCAGTTGCACAATATGTAATTGGGAAAAGCTTATTCAATTCCCATACCCAATTTCAAAATTCATAATGGGCATTGCCAACCAATGTTGCAAATATCATTATAGAGACAATATCAGGATAATTATGAATTCTCTTTAATAAAAACATTATTAAAATTTATCATTAAAATCTAAAAGGAAACATATAGAAAATATTGTGTGGGTAAATTGAATATTAGGAGAGAAAAAAACATAAATAAAGAACAGACTATGAGAGGAAAGTAATTTAGAGAAGTAAGAAATAACAGATATTGTGATATATTTCAGGCAAGGGCATTATAAGGATTGTTCCTTAATGTAATGTTAAGGATACACTATCTCTATAATTTAATTAGCTCAATATTTTCTAGACTTCCAATCCATGTTGAAACTATTTTCACCTTCCTGCCTCTTGATTTTCGTGCCTCTAAGTAGACCCACAAGAGGTGAGTGTATTTCAAGGAAAAACTACTAAACATTTTTCAACCATAATTGTTATCCTTCAAACAAAAGTGTATATATAGAACAAATTTGTGACTAAGGCCATACAAAATCCTTTTGTTAATAGGACAATTTTCTATAATATGGGGTTGCTCAATTGGTCAGCGACGCTGGATATCACCTTGGTACCTAAGGATCCATCCCTAGGCATGCCACTCTTCCCACTTTTGTGAATTGCTATCTTTCCACATGGGTGGGCTACTTTGGGTCTCAAAGCCCTTGGTTGGGATAAAAAAAAAGGCACAATTTTCACTCCAAAAGAAGGAGAAAGCACATATATTTACTGCCATTGTTTTATGTATTTAATCATGTAGTTTAATTTATTGTAAAGCCAACTATAGCAGAGTTAAATTTGGCCTGTAGCCAGGATAATTAGATAATTTGCTTAGACCATTTTCGATTTTATTAACTACCCCATTATTGGACTTAGCCACTACTGGACCTCAAGATTTAACCCTAAAAATCATTATGTGACTGGCCTGGGAGGAACCCAACTCAGAATAGATGGAAAATGCAGTTTTTTCTTAATTTTGCCACTGAAAAAAGATTGTGTGTAATCCACAAGATAAGTGCCATACTCAAACTACTAGAACTGTCCATGCTAGGCAAGGTCCGCTATACCATAAGGCCAATCCAATAAAACCTTTGTTTTAGGCCCCAAGAAATAAGGATAAAAAAATGCCTTATAATAACAACTGATATCTTTTGAAAACCCCCAAACAAATCAAACCTGTAAACTTTCATCTCTTTTTTTTTTTTTTTTTCTCCCTAAAATATAAGGCCTCATAATAACTCTCTCTTGAGAAATACAACCAAGATTTTCATGGGGCTTAAAGTGTCATTTATGACCTATTATATTTCCAAATCCGCCCCTTATATTTCTATTGTTAGGAGTCCATTAATTGATTTTAGCACACCATTATATTTCTAGTAGTCCATGTGTATCAAATCTCAGTCATACATTCAGTCATGAATTTGCTTCACAAGCCTCTCTCATTATTTTTGTGTATCATATTTCAATAGGGGTCATTCAAATTTGATCCATGATGTGGCTGTAATAGATCCATAGCTTGAGATTTTTAACCATAATAATAGATTTTAAAATTTAAGATAAACAATGGGCTCCCGTCGGAATTTATTCACTTGCCCATAGTACATATGAGCATTGTGCATCTGGAACATCCAATACGTAGGGTATACCTCTGAAGTCCATCTTGGGTGGTACTAACTCATGGTGCATATGTGCAAGTGAAAATGCTTCGAGCCCCACCAGTAGCAGACTCAAGAACTTTTTTTTTTTTTTTTTTTTACAGGGGGCGGGGGGAGTGGGTCAAATAGGTAGTTGGATTTTATGACCTAAGATTTCCATGTGAGTTTTGGGGATGGGCACAAGATTTTCACATGGGTTTTGGAGGTGGACTTAAGATAGGCTAGCAAAACTTGAATATAAAAACTTAATTAGTAAATTTTTATTACAAAAAAGCAAAAAAAATAATTTAAAAAAAAATAAATTTATAATAATTTTAAAACATAGAAAATACCTTATTTAAATTATCGCTTTAGGCCTCGAATTGTCACGCGCTGGCATGACGATATCAACATCAAACATAGTCCACTATTGGGGAGAGTCTATGAATCCCAAATCAGTATCCTTGCTAATCAATGCAATTAAAGTAAGTCCAAACTACATTAATCACGGAAAAAGAAGGGATTGGACATGCCCTGATTCCATTTGACAATGACGTCTTTGAATTTGGCTAATCTTACAATAAATAAGAGCAAGAATTTTAAACATTTTTGAAGGCTAACGGTTAGCATCTGTTACAGGGGCCCACATGTGATTGCACGTGGGTAGGCCCCAATCACACATTAACTTTCTTAATTATAAAGCAACTTCTCTTTATTTAGAGGATGAGGAAATAAACTTTTGCTCCCTATGCTTCTTATTTTGATAAGCAAGAGGTGCACCTCTCTCTATGAGGCTATAGGCTATTTTCTGTAGGTTAATCAAACCTGCATCTTCTCTTTCTATGATTAGGGTTTTTTCTAATTATCCTAGCCCACCTTGTTACAATTTTCTGGTGTACCTCTTTGTATTGGTCCCCCCATCCTTAAATGAATCCTTTTGTTACCATAAAAAAAGAAAAAAATGAATTTGAATCTCCACAATAGGTATTTGATCCTAACCAATATAAGGTCCATCTTCACATTCATAGCGGCCAAATAAATTTTGACTTAAGCTTCCCCATTGCCAAAGTCCAACATCAACCTCATTCATTAACTTACAAAAATTGAGATTATCATGTAAGATCTCAATTCATCTTTTTATATGTATATACATGAAATTAATTACTCTGGATGGTGAATGAATCCAATGAAAAATCAAACTTGGTGCATGCTAGGGCTGCACAGAAAATTCAATCAGTGCTAAATCGAACCGAGCGGTTCAAATCGGTTTTTATAGTAGATATAGTAGATCAGGTCGGTCTACGGTTTGGGAATCATAGAAACCACTTAAATTGGTCGGTTATCGATTTGAATCCGGGTTCACCGCCTAAACTGAACCGACCAATATATTACGTAATTTGCAGTGTATTGAGACCGCAGAATCATCATAGTCGATATGGATTTTTATCTTTGCCCTAAACATTGGAATAAATGCAAAGGGTGAGGGCGTCATCATTTTGAAAATTTCAATTTCTAATTAAAGAAAAAACAGTTTAACCAACTAAACTGAACCGAACTAAATACTTCGGTTCGGTTCGGTCTAAGCTTTCTCCATCAATCGGACCAAATTGATTAATTAAAAAACCCATAGGTTTGGTTTGGTGATTGGTTTTGGTGTTAAACCGATCCGAATTGCCCAAGTGCATGCCTTGGCCTATCATTGGAAGTGCAGAGTACTTATCTACCTCAAGTCAAATAATTTGTTTGAGCTAGGGAAACAATATATTGCTACCATTAAAAAATGCTCGATGGGTTTTATTTTGTTTATATTGTTAATCCCAGCCGTCTTATATTTAGTGGGGCCTCTGAGGTCAAGCCATATACAAAGCGAGACTTGCCGAATTAGATGTCTTGACTTTTGCAACAAATGCCAACTTTAGAAGAAGCACGAGGCACCCCAATGAAAATGCAACTGTCACCATGGGCTTATTATTATCATAATCATTATTCATCCTAATTCTATCTAATCTTCTCCTCAAATCACTTATGTATGTTAAGACTCACCACCATCATCTTTCTAATTAGTATTATTATCATTGTAAACAAAAGGAGTAATTAAGAAGTGTGAAATGAGGGAAGAGAAATGAAAAGAGAAGAAGAATTATTTTAATTTGGATACAAGATACTAGACTTCAAAGGGTCCTATGACATCCCTTTAAAAGTGATAATCAAAGGGAAAAAAAGAGAGAAAAACTAGATGAAAGCTAATAATTAATTCTGATCTCCACACTACAACTTTCAGCAATGATCAATATCATTTTTTTTTTATTTTTCAGATTTAATCTAAGACCCAAAATGAAATTGAAAACCAATCTAACCATATTTATATCAAATTCTATTATTTTATTTACATCTAAATTACCTTGGGGGTGATCAGAACATGGATCAACCCACTAAATGGACCCACAACCAATTCACCAAACACAACAGGCCGACCACAAGTCAGGATAAGTACCTGACTCAAAATTAAATGGTCACTGCAGGGCTGATCCACCAAAACAAGTCTAACACTAATATATGATATAACCCAATTACCCAAAGCCCTATTTCCTATTCTTCATCTCTCGCTTGTCAATTGCTATGCACAAACTCTCTAGTCTACAATTCCCTTTGATATCTAAGTCTAACCCATTTAAAATGTATCAGATATGAGAGGGCCCTCTGCTTATACACTCCTCTTATCAATCTAGTATATACAGAGTCCAATTGACCCAAATGGAAGATTCTCGATTTCTATTCTCTGGTCAATTCATAAAAAAAAACCACTTTTTAAAAAATATAAAATAATATAGATTTTTTTTATATACCCCTTAAGATTTTTATGATTTGTAAATAGGTCTCTGTAGTTTTAGTATTTGTAAATAGGCACCTAGTCTTTCATTTATATATCTTTCATGTCTCCAAAATTAGTATTCCTAATGAGAATGTGTAACCAACATGAGATTTGTATTGAGCTTTTAAAAAAAAAAGACAACTTTGCCCTAACATCTATTAAAAGAAATCCATATATTTATTATTTACGAAAACAAAATTATTTTATTTCAAGTCCTAACGGTCTCTCTCAATAACTCTTTAATGCACATGAAGCCTAATAATGTATTTTGAGACTTTTCATCAATCTAATGGTTGGTCGTCCATGAATTTGATCAATTATAACTAATTATAAGCACAAGAGTTGATTTTCATTATAATTGATTTGGATTTAATGAAATAGACCTCATATTGTTAAAAACAGATTTACGTACGGTTATTCTCTTCCACTAAATATAATTATTAATGTTACAAGATTTATACAAAAATTAGTCAAAAGAGCTTTTGAATTCATGTATATAGGGATGAAGAGATGTGCAAAAGTGTTATCTTACTCAAAAAGTTTTTGGTGGTTGGACGGCTACTAATTTTAGGGAAGTGAAAGATATTAAAATGAAAAGGCAGAAACCTATTTACAAATTCTTAGAACCTTAGGCAGGTGTATATATATATATATATATATATATATATATATATATATATATATATATATATATATATATATATGCAAAAGGCTCATTAATATATCCAATAGGTTTTGAACTTCATATGCTAGAATTAGGTCTAAGAATCAGATGGTCAAATGACATTATCAGACAAACAACCCTAAATCTCCTCTAATTGGGGCCCTACAACAAGTCAGTGTCCTCACTCTCCAGCAAAGAAAATCTGACAATGAAAACAAAAGATCATTTTAGAAAAACAATGACAACTGACGTATTATCCCTGAAAAATCTTACCACTGGTAATGTGAATGTCCCTCTCACTCCTGCCGCCCTTATCACTTCTCACTTTTTCAGACCCAGGAGGAGGACTAAGTCCATACCGTTGTCACTTACCAGTCGTCCACCTGGACCCACCATGTGTCACTTGTAGCTTTTCACTGTCCAGAAATTTCCACACTGCACCCTTCCAACCGTCCGATTAAAAAGATCCTCTTTGTATTAACGGTGAGACGCGCGCGCGTGGCATTCAAGTCGCCGTTATGATGATTATGCATCGGTCCTAATCTCTAATCTTCGTATTCTAATATTTAAAAAACCCCTGTCGCTCTCTCGCATATCTCTCGCATATATTCTCCGTTGCGTTTGTTAGTTGATGAAAGGGAATTCTCAAATAAAGCGTGGACCTTTTGCTTTATTTAAGTTAAAAAAAAAGATTTTAATTAGTTCTGTTATTTAAAGTTTGGGAATTTCAGATTTCTCTTTACATACTCGCACCTACCATTGAAGTTTGGGAAATCCAGTGTTTTCTGTGCAAACCCCACTAATATTAGCACCGTCGAGAGAGGAGAGGGAGCAAGCGAAAAAGAGAGAGAGAGGGAGCAAAAGAGATGAGGGAGAGGGAGGAACCACTTGGCAAGGCGGAGGGTAGAGGAGCGGGTGGGAGGGTTGGTGGTGGAGATGGCGGTATCTATTATTTCTAAGACGAGGGTTAAGGTTTTGAGGGCGGTTTGGTCGGAGGAGGTCTTGAAGCTGGTAGCGTGGAGAGTTGGCATCGACAGAAGTCAGACAGGGAGATAGTGTCGTCAAAGAAGGAGGTGGCGTAGCTAAGGATTTCAGTAGGGTTGACAGTGGTCATGGTGATGGACGAGAGAGGGTGACAAAAAGAGTGACCGATGGAGGAGCAGGTGGGCGGCGGAGGGCATGAAGAGGGAGACAACGGTAGTTTGATAATTTTTCATAAGGGTATATTCGCAATAAAATCATTTTTAAAATGGTGAGTGTAGAAAGAAAAACATAGTGTACATTTAGAAGATCTATTCCCAACAACTCATTTCCACAAAATTTTTGAAATACCCAAAACTGCCTTTCATTTAAAGCTATGGATATGTCCGGCAACTACTACTTATTGTCGATCACCCTGAAGATACTAGTTGACGTCGTTCACCGCAAGGATGCAATAATGAAAAGAAAGCAAAAATAGCAAAAGTGAATGTGAGTTTTATTTCATTGAAAGTTAATCTTGGTATTTAAAAAAAAAAAATTGACGGAAAAAGTCGCAGAAAAATGCCTTTAAACAAGTGGTTGTCCTTATATCCTTTCTTGAAAATTTATAAAACTTAGATCATATTTTAAAATTTTATTAAACTTATATCCTTTCTTGATATAGTGCGAAAACATAACCGCTTTTTTGACATTTCCCCTTGTTTCATACCCTACATTACCGCGATCAACGAACATAACATAGTTTAGACGCACACTCCCACACTCCACGACAAACGGCATATTCAGCTACCCTCTCCCTCCCTCCCTCGCTCCCGTTTATCTCTCCGTCCGCATTCGAAAATTCCCTGAAAAGTTAAACAAAAACAAACAAAAGAACCCTTCCTTACCCGACTTGGGAAAATCCAATTCCAATAAAATCTCCCTCCTCCATAAAAGCCGGCATTTACATCGAGTACAGAGAAAGAGAAAGAGAAAGAGAAAGTGAAATCGCCTTTTCCTTTACTAGAACTAGAACCCAAACAGAAACAAGTTGCTCTGTTTTCTCCAGATGACTCCAAACTTCCATGAGAAGAAATCAATCATCATCGCAGTAGAAGTAGAAGTAGAAGTAGAAGAAAAAACGTTGGTTTCCATGTCCTCTATACTTTTTCTCTCTTCTTCTCTAGGGTTTTTATGAGACCGGATTCTCGTCTTTTGGAGATAGATGGGAGAGGGAAAGGCGCAGAAATGGAAGCTTCAAAGCTTGCGGATTCCTCCATCGAAGCTTGCGATTTTGGCGACGGAGAAGCAGCTGCTGAGATCGCAGAGAAAGGCCATCTCTCGCTACTTCTTGTGCGGATCGATGCTTTTTGCGCTCGGTCTGATCTCGCTCTTCACCGGCCATGTCACATCCGACATCGAGTGGTATTCGCAGCGTCTCGTCAAGCGAGCTTTCTACTCTAAACTGGTAGGTTTTCTTCAATCCTTACAGCGTCTAAAATCTAAATGTAGTGTGTTTTGGAATTAGAATGCTTTCTGGTTTTTGTGAATCTTGATGTTGCTCTTTCGATTTTAGTAAAGTTGATGTGAATGTGATTTCGTTTTGGATCTTCTGTTTGTGTTTGGATCGAGTTCTTACTTTATTTTGTGTGTTTTTCTTCGGTAAAATTGGATTTACTTTTACGTAGAATGTGACTGATGTTAAAGAATTGCAGGGCATTAGTCAGGAGAAAGTCGATATATGGAAATCTCAGTCTTCAAAGTTGTACTATGGTTGCAGTGATAGAGGTCCTCGTTTTCTTCGTAAGTGTTCTCTTTTTTCCATGGTTTTTTGAGAATTCTCGCGAGAATGGGGGGTTTTGAACTTTTGAAATTAGTGGGTATCTTCTACCTTGCAATTCTCTGCCCTAATTTCCTTGGGGAGGATGTAGTTATGCTTGGTTGGTTTACTTTGTGGAGTGGAAAAATTGCTTCTTTACATTTTTCTTCTGGTAGGATTTACCAAAATCAAGAGAAAAGTTTCTATTCTTCTGGAAGGGTATGGAGTGGAACGAACTCACAAAGCCCTGCATAATTGACTTGATTTGTGTCATTTTTTTTCTATTAGAATGTGGGTGTTATATTCTGGACTAGCGTTTTTGTCTGGCTCAGTTGGTTGGTTGATTGATAGAATGGGGCTATGAAAATATTGAAAATGATGATTTCCGTCAAGCCTTTCTCCCCAAGGTGCTCATGTGGACAGGAATTATGACCTCTTTGGTGGCTGATTGTTGAGCAACGTCAGCTGAATCTTGAGAAAATGAATTCATCCCTGAGAATTTGGCTGAACCGCAGCAAGAAGTAAGCTGTCTTTCTACATTTTAAGCTTGAGTTGCCAAACAGCTCAATTGATGAAAATTGCTGAGATTCAGCTGGTTTCCCTCAAATGAATGTGGCCAAAATGAGAGGCCCTTATTTCTTTCTAGACTGGGTCACAGGATGCATAACAGACACTTGGGGTCTTTCTGATGGAAAGAATTTTGAGTTCATGTTTGGAGAGTTTCAGATAACTTCAATTTCCTGTCTCAATGGAATTCCTCAAATGCTAATATATATATATATAAAAAAGCATCTTAAATTCTGTAATTGGGAGAATTTCAAAGGCTATTTGAGACACTTTATTGCAGCAAATTTTGGTGTCTCCTGGATTCTCTCCATCAGACACAGAATTCAGAAAATTTGGAGTTACATGGTTTCACGGGAATTTTATTCCTGTCAGCAATCCTGCTTATCAAATGGACCCTCAGAAAGTTTTTGAGTATTGAGAATGTACTTTATAGGCTTTTTGTTGGTCACTCTTCACAAGTCTAAGACATATGCTATCTGGTTGTTCATAGTTTCTTGTGTCTCAATCATTTTTTTTTGTCCATAATAGTTACCAATCAAATATAATAAATAATAAGATCCTTAATTCTGTGATGCTGATATTTGCTAGTACAAGTGAATTGATTGATTGCTAAGTCAAGTTACATTTTCAGAAACTAAATAACGTAATGTCTGCCCATTGCTCTTATTCATACAGCTGATGGGTCTCTATTTGCTTTCTTCTAAAATTCAGGTCCTGCACGTGAGAGATTGTCTAATGGATACTTGCTCATTGCAACTAGTGGAGGACTAAACCAACAGAGAATAGGAGTAAGTTGAGATTTTTCTCATGCACAGAACTGAAGTTCTAAATAACATAATTCTCTCCTAGTCTTGATGCCCACCTTTTAACTAGGTCTAATTCTTCAATGGAAATGTAGTATCTAACCTAGTAATCTGAAAGAATGCAGAATGAACATGTTACAAAAGCTTCATGTGAATTTATATTAATTCTGTAAGATTTTGACACAAGTTGGGTTATGCTCAGAAAAGAACCTATTCCTTATTTGATGGGTAATCCAGGATTTTCCAACCTTGCTCGACAGATATCATCATTAATGTATGGGCTATGCCCCCTCAGAAATAAACCTTAACATTTGCAGCCCTTAGGGTTGTACCAAGTGAACAGATTAGCATCTGTTCTTTCTACAGTGGATGTTGGCATCCTGCTATGCTATCCCTAGAACTTTAACTATGCACAGCCAATTCATTTTTGTTGGCAATTTAAATTCTTCTAGTGGTGCAGTATCCACCCTTTCTTATTTCGTCATGATACTGCGTAACAGATCAGGCTTCTATTAGTTGTGCACATCCTTAGTGTAAAATGATTATGGTATATGGCAAAAGCATATTATGTTGCAGATCTTTGCATGTTTTAGTGCCTTCTTAGTTTTGTTTTGAAGAAGCCATTAACCTTTCTCCACATAGATTACTGATGCAGTGGTTGTTGCACGGATTTTGAATGCTACACTAGTCATACCTGAGCTGGATCATCATTCCTTCTGGAAAGATAATAGGTGACATCAGTTTCTATGAGATATTGCATTGTACAATTACCATAATTATTATATTTTCTATTATTTAATGAAAGATGCCTTGAATTACAGTGACTTCCTCAACATCTTTGATGTTGATTGGTTCATTTCCTCCCTCTCGAAGGATGTTACTGTTGTCAAAAGAATTCCAGATAAAGTAATGAGATCAATGGAAAAGCCGCCGTATACAATGCGTGTTCCAAGGAAATCAACTCCTGAATTCTATATAGATCAAGTGCTGCCAATACTCTTAAGAAGACGTGTAAGGGACCATGCAACATGTTCTTGGATTTGATTTCCTTGTATTATATCCTTTTCATAAATGAATTTCTGGATATTCTCCCCCTGAATCTTTTCATGCGAGCTTGCAAATGTTATATTGTCTTGAGAAGTTACAACTTACAACGATCCAACATTGTGTACAGAACTGAGATATTTCTCAGAACCCATTTTGTGTAGGTGGGAGTAGGGATGAAAGTGGGCCGGGCCGGGCCGAGGCGGGCTTTGACAGGCCCTAGGCTCGGCCCTAGTATTTTTTAGTAGGCCCTAGCTCGGCCCGAGCTCGAGAGGGCCTCAAAAACCTTGGCTCGGGCTCGGGTCTTATTAATTTATGAGGCCCTAGGGCCGGCCCTTTGAGCTTGGCTAATGATATAACACTAGCTGAAAGAAAATATCTTCAGGAAAAAAAAAATCCTGTAAGAATTCAAAGAAATCTACATATGCAAACCAGAACAAAAAATGGTCAAATGCATGCATTCATCCCATATTCTCATTCCCATAATTTGGATTGCAGCAATAAAATTAACTAAAATAAGAAAGACTCCATAAAAGCAAAGGGAGCCCAGTTCCAACACTCCATAATAGTTCAATGTTAATGTAGATGGGCATTATCAAACTCCAACAATAATACAAATCAAATTAAACTCCAATAGCATCATAGAATAAAATAAAGTATTCGTCCAGCATCATAAAATAAAGTCTCCAGCATCACCTATAACAACAACAATAGAGCCTTGTTAATAAATAATAATAACAACAAATGAAAGGTGTTCCAGAGTTACAAGACTTAAAAAAATGTCTTCCAGACCATTAATAGACATGCATCCTCAAGGTTGTTTAGGGATTATTTATATTGGATTAAAATTAGGGTTTAAGGTTTAGTGCTTAGGGTTTAGTGTTTAGGGTTTAGGGATTATTTATATTGAATTAAAACTAAGGTTTAGGATTTATGGATTATTTAGTATCATAGATTCATATATGTATTATATACTGTATAGTGTACACATATATATAATATATGGATTAATATATGTAGGCCCTATGGCTTACTACTTAGGTTTAGGATTTATGGATTATGTTATATCATATATGTATTATATACTGTATAGTGTACATATATATAATATATGTATTAATATATGTAGGCCCTAGGGCTTACGAGCCGGGCTTCATCAAGCCCGAGCTCGGCCCGTTTAAGCAAACGGGCCTCCTACTAGACCCTAGCTCGGCTCTTTTATCTTTTGAGCCGAGCTCGGGCCGAGCCTATAACGGGCCGTCCGTGGGCGGCCCTAGGACGGCCCGGCCCACTTTCACCCCTAGGTGGGAGATGGTCCATATCAGAATGAAGTGACTGTCAAATTTGAATCCTTTTTGTTCGGATAATGTCTTATGTTATGTATTTGCTACAGAAGCTTACACTATTAATGTTTTACAGGCCGTGCAGTTGACAAAATTTGATTACAGGCTCACAAACAGACTTGACAATGAATTACAAAAGCTACGTTGCCGAGTGAACTATCATGCATTAAGATTTACAAAGCCTATATGGAATCTTGGACATAAAATTGTGAAGAGAATGAGAAGGATGAGCTCACGTTTTATTGCAGTACATTTGAGGTATCTCATTTTGCTGAATTGCAAACTTATAGACACGAAGCCAACATATCTTAAAAATTAACCCTATCATGCAAAAGACTCTAGCATAAAAGTGGATTCTGGACCCAACTTGGGCTGGGCAAAGCCTGAGCCTGCATAGTTTATCCTGCATTGAAACCCACTTCGGAATGGGTGTCTTTTGTCTCGGGCCTAGATTTTGAAGCTCCATATAATTCAGGCCATGCTTGCACTCAGACCTCAGATACTTAAATTGGGTCCACATACCTGTGTTGCATCTTAAGCTTAATATGTTGGCTGTCACCTCTTCATTATAGCAATTCAGAATCAGCATTAATTCTCTTAATTTATGAAGAGTAACAGTAATGAGGATATGAAACTTCTTGTATAGAACTATTCATTTTGGCCTATTAAATAAGGAATAATCCACATTAAACAACACATGCCTCACAGCAACTTCCCTAGATGTCTGGTGCATCAAAACCATTGAATCTGAGTATTTGCTATTTAAACTTGGATGATCAGCATAAAATCCATGTCTGCTTTAAACAAATGAGTTGTTTTGATTTTATACCATTGCTCCTATTATCACCCAGGCTAGGGCGTGCCAATTCAGGCATTATCCTGCGTCAGGCTTACTCACATGCAATTTAGGTTGGGTTTAGGCCAGGTCATGTCAATACCAATCCAGCTTACTCAAGTTGTACCTCTAAAATGTTGGGAAGTCCCACATCCTTTTTTTTTTTTTTTGGAATGTGGGACTTCCCAACATAAAATGGATGCTCGGATTGAATCAAAGCACTTAGTCTTTGTTGGATCCTTGTAACACTACTGCGAGAATGCAGTGCGCGGATATATTGGGATCAGTGCTTTGGTGCAATGGTAAAAGTCTCAGGTGTCATGTGTGACAACGAAGGTTCAAGACTTGCAAGCAGCCACTTTGTGCAAAATTGCCAAAGGTTAGGTTTGTTTCTAGTTTGGACCCTCCCAGGACCCTGTTTCGGCGGGACCGCACTGGATGATGACCTTTAGATATATATATATATATATTATGAGACTCGGTTTCTGGCTGTTGGATCTCAAACTAGATCCAATGGCCATCTTTATTTCATGTGAAAGGACAGACAGCTGAAAGGGTTTCCTTCAATGATCTTCTCTCTTTCGTTCTGCATACCTACACCTATGGAGAGGAAGCAATGAGATAGAGGAAGAGGAGGGGAAAAAATGCAGGGAGAGAGGAAAGGAAGAGAAGTGGTGTTGATTGAATCCAAGTTCAGTAGATTCAATGGTTTCAGGGGTTCTGTATGCAATGAGAAACATGAGCTCTCTACCTCTGATCATCTTGCTGTGGGGAATTAAGCTGTACACCGGAATTGAGCTCTGGCCGGGGAGCAAAAAGATGCTTGTTTTTTGGGTCGAAATTCATGGTGAACAGGGCGAGTCTTAAAGAAGAGTGTTTGGGTTTTTCTGAATTCTCTTGGCAGAATTTTCTCAACCCTTCCATTTAACAGGCTGTAAAGAGGAATTATATCCCATGATATTGAGTTTTAGCCTTGGCATTTTATAAACCTTGAGATCATGGTTTTTCTAAAAAGAAAAGAAAAGAAAATCACTAAACTATATCAGATCGTGGGTACTCATTCCCATATCCATGTTGGATTTCATGAAGTGAGGAGATTTATGCCTCACTCTTGTCGACATTTGGCCAATTTAGGATAATAGAGGCCAGCTGTGGTTCTTCAGTAAGACAGCCATGGATGTCGCACGTATAATTAAAAAAAAAAAACTGCCAGTGGATGTCATGCATAACCATGTGATTGCCAATTGTTGTGATGTTTGTTCTTTTGGATGCAGGCTGACTATGGTTAAGAGCCCTTGAGCTTATTTTATGCTGCTAACTCAAGAGGATTTATACTTGAATCACTATCACATACAAGCTCATTTCTGAGATTTGTCTTCTGTGTCGCTCTTGTGGTGCTAGCCAAAGTGGTGGAAGTTGCACCTCGCGCACCTCTCGGGTTTCTCTGGCTTTGTCAGCTCAACTGAGACGACATAGGTTTTGTACACAATAAGTCCAAATCTAAACTGAAAGAGAAAGTGACAAGAGTAGAGTGGTAAAGCACTCTTAATTGCAGAGAGTTCTTTTTCCTATACCCTGATTGTCTTTCTTAGTTATGACTCATGCCCCCACCAAAAAAGAAAAAAGTTATGACTCACGAAAGTAGATAAGTTTGCATGACTCGCAGAAGTAGATTAGAAATTTGCATGCTGTAAAGTACTTTGGTACCTTCACTGCAAACTTGTCACTGGCAGCAATGATTCTTCAGTCCCACCTGATTATTCTTGCAGAAATGGAATTTCTTACTGAAATACCCCAAATGAATCACGAAGGGTTATCTATCACCTACTTTTCAATCTTGATACCCATATGATGCAGGCCCTAGCCATAACCCTAGGGCCTGCATCACTCTCTCTCTCCCTCTCTCTCTCTCTCTCTCTCTCTCTCTCTCTCTCTCTCTCTCTCACCTTATTGCTTCTTCTCCAAAGGTTTTGGTATGCAGAATGAAAAAGGGAATAACGTTGAGGAAAATCCTTTCAGCTGTCTGTCCGTTCACATGAAATAAAGAGGCAGATCCAATGAGTCTTGTGAAGTCTCTCATGAGAGTCATGTGAGAGGGATCCCCACACGCACGCACGCGCACACATATATATGGGTTATCAATGCGCCTGGTGCATAAGTTGCGCACTGGAGATGAGGCCCACCTAGGGGTGCATTCAAGTGGACCAAAAAAATCCCCCCTATAGTTCACAGGTCCCACTGAGTTTGCACCCATTCGAATGGATTGTACACCATTAAACTTGTGGGCCCTGGATGAGGATGATGGGATGATTGTTTGGGGCTGGATTTTTGCATAGAGGGGCCCAGCGAGATATTTTGATCCTCCCAGGTCTTAGCCACATGTGGGGCCCACATCAAGGTGTGTACAGTCATCCAGTGTGTGCACTGGATTTCTCTCTCTCTCTCTCTCTCTCTCTCTCTCTCTCTCTCTAGCTATCTATATATCTATTTATCTATCTATCTAAACTGCTAAGAGGTACTTCTCACAGCTTGCATAATTGAGACCCACTTGGTTGCATTCCATTCCTGAGAGGATGGTGTGACAGAAAGGTCCTCATTGTGGATATGATTTTAGGCAAAAATCATCTCAGTCAGATAATTGTAACCATTTATTTCCTTAATGGGATTATCTCTGTAAGGATAGATATAAATTCATGCTATTCACTGTGATTTCTTGAGAGATGTACCAATGCCTCATGAATTTTATTTTATTTACTTTTTTGAACATTTTGTTGTTCTCTTCACCTGGAATTGATGATTATTGTTAACTTTTTTTTACAGATTTGAACCTGATATGCTTGCATTTTCTGGTTGTTACTATGGTGGAGGCAACAAAGAGAGAAGTGAGCTGGGTGCAATCAGAAAGCGCTGGGTGACACTGCCTGTGAGATCGCTATCCCATGGAAAATTTTGTTTTTGCTTCACACAAATCAATTCTGGGACAGCTATAAGTTGCTTTTATGGAGCTCCAATGAGCACTCTTGTGAAAGCAATGTTATGCAATAGATGTTCTATGCCCATGTTCCACCTCTTATTCCTCCGGTTTGGTTTTACTTTACGGAGACAAAGACCCTGGAAGGGATTTAAATCTGAATTTCCTTTGAGATTAACCTTGCTATCACAAAGCAACATAAACTGAAAGACGTAACTTGTGTAGACAATGATAATGATAAAAAGCTTTAAGTCCTGGATCACATTAGCTGAAGCAACATGCACACCAAAACAGTTTAGGTTATTGCCCGGGTTTTAATAGATTGTTCCTTATACATACATCAAAACAGATGATAACTTGGGTAAACAATAATAATGATGAAAACCTATGAATCCCAGATCACATTAACTGAAGCAACATGCACACCAAAACAGTTCAAGTTCTTGCCCAGGTTTTAATAGATTTTTCCTTATATATAAATCAAAACAGATTAGACCTCACATATGGACAGATGGTTGCTGCAATTGGGAATTGAGAAACCAACTGGCTTAATTATCCAGATTAGATTTCCAGGAACGCATGCATAATAGTGGAAGAAGAGATATTAGCGTATGCCCTAATTCTTGTCCCTCCATTCATCTAATGTTAATAGTTTGGTATGAGAGCCCTTAAGAACTATCCAGATTCTGTCAATATTTGAAATAACTAGAAAGCATTGTCCTTTATTTTTTATTTTTTTGGATTGGTAACGATGAAATATATTAAAGGATGAAGAAAAGATTAAAAAAAACCCCACTATTAAGAAGGTAAGAGGGGCACAATGGTATAAAAGCATTATACCAATAAAAGCAAGTTATATAGTGAAAGCAACCAAATTAGAAGACCTATCCACCCCTTGCTTAGCCGGCCAACAACTCAACATGTTGAAACTTGAAAGACCACTTGAATTAAAGACAAAAGAGCTCTAATCTTATTCAAATAAAACTAAAATTTCCGAGGGAATATGGCCAAAGACGACACGCATGAGATATAGCTTAAAGAGAATCACTTTCTACCACTAATCTTGAATGAAAAGAAGACGAAGTGAAAATCCGAATTGCTTCTTAGATAGCTACAATCTCCACTTCATTAGACTCCATACAACCCACATGCTTCAAGAACAATGCTAGCAATTCCTTCATTATTGTGAAGCACCTTACCAATACTCACCAGTCCAGGCTTTCCCTTAGCAGCCCCATCCACATTGAACTTTAGCACACATTCAATAGGGGGAACCCAAGAAACCACCTTTTTATCCTCCTTAACCCCACAAAATAAAGAAGCCTCCCAATTATTCAACACATCATCTACTCTTAAACTATCAAATTCACTCTTGAAAGGGGCCCTTTGGCAATTTTAGCATCTTGAGCGACAAATCCTCCACCGACAATGAAGACCCTCTAAAGTCTAAACACTAGCATTCTTTTGTTGCCACCTCGATAATAAGATAGCGAAAGGGATAAGTCTCCAAAGAACCAACTTGTGCCCATAAAAGCTAGAACACCTCCAAGCTTCAATCATCCCTGCTAAAGACCCTAGGTTGCACCAAAGAACACCACACCTCACAAGAAGCCAACATCACAAAGAATGAGAAAACTCACAGTGCACGAACAAGTCCACCGTCTCCCTCCCCTACCAGCACAACATGCTTAAGTTTGAAATAGGTTTAGAAACTAAGCCTCTCCTCTTAAGGTATCCGCCATAGAAACTTTCCCCAAGACTGCAAGCCAAGTGAAAGCCCTAGATGGAGCAAAACCCTACCAAGCCAGCAAAGAGGAGATTTTGGCTTGTGGTGAACCTTCTTACTCCCTAGAAAAAGACTTACAACTGAAGCCACCAGATGGACTTTTCTTCCAGATACAAGAATTTGCTACATCCCTACAAATGAAAATGTCAGAAAGTAGACTAACCAACAACCCAAACTCAGACTCCTCATATTGATGCAAGCCTCTCTTGAAAGACACATTTCGGGGCCCAAACACCCCCTCACCCGGGCGACATTCTTTAATTAAAGCCCAATTGTTGACCACCATCTTGAACAACCTAGGAAATGACAAAAATAAAGGACCTACCTCCACCCAATCATCAACCCAAAACGAACTTGACTTCTGTCCCCCACTTTGAAACCCAAATCTCCACAACCATCCATCCAAAAGTGCCCAATTTTTAAATTCCAGGTTTTCCAGCCCCGCCTTAGGCGTAAAAACCTCCATCTGACTAGATACAGTTTTCTTTTGTTACTCCCTCTCCACAGAAACTCTCTCCTTAAACGATCTAGCTTCTCCCTAACAAACGATGACATCCTCAATAAGGAAATAAAGTAGTTCTGCAAATTGGACAAAAAAGAAGCCTTGAGTAAGGTACTTCTCACACACAAACACACACACACACACACACACACAGAGAGAGAGAGAGAGAGAGAGAGAGAGAGAGAGAGAGGGGCTTTTAGATCTTGCTTTACCCCAACAATAGGCGATCATGCTTTACCTCAACAATAGGCAAACGGTACAACATTGACACATTACCAGAGAGAGAGAGAGAGAGAGTTGCTTTTAGATCTTGCTTTACCCCCAACAATAGGCAAATGGTACAACATTGACACATTACCAGACTAACAGTGAACCGTCAAAGCTAACAACTGAACCTCATCATCTGAAGTTCCTACCACACCACCATGCTTTTGGTTAAATTAATCCTTAACCTTGAGGAGAATTACTGATAAAAAAAAAAAAAAAAACCCTTGAGGAGAGTTAAAAGCATCCTCTTTAAGACTACAACCTCCTCCCACCTTGAAGAACTAAAAACGATGGTAACACCTGCAAACTGAAGATGAGTGATAACTTTTGCCCCCTCTACCAACCTCAAAGCATTTTGTGAGACCACAATCTTTAGCCTTAGAAAATAATGCGCTAAGAGCCTCAACCACAATGATAAAATAGAATGGAGAAAGAGGACCCCTTGTCTTGTTAATAACCGGAAACACCAAAAGCTCAAGGTATCAGTGAATGTCATAACACTGTATATCAACACCACCCCTCAAACGAACCATGTTAATAACCGGAAACACCAAAAGCTCGAGTTATCAGTGAATGTCATAACAATGTATATCAACAGTCTAAGCCCCTCTACATTGCCCTTTATTGTTTCCATTGTGAAAAAGGAATGGATGTTTTAATTATGAATGGATGTGTTTTTGGAATTTATGATAATATCTTCGCTTATCTCAATAACAGTCAAATACCCGTTAATACTCGCAACATTATTCACATTCTGATCATTAAAAGTTTTTTTTTTTATTTTAATAATTCACCTATTCTGTTTGTGCTGAAGAATTAGAAAATTCTCAAATCAGATGTTGAGATGAAATTAAAAGCACCATGTCTTCGTTTCCCTTTGCTTTACAATTTTTAAGTCTTATAGGATTCTTTTTTTGTATCATACACTTATTCTCCTTCAATCCTATAAGAGGACACGTATTTGAAGAATGTATTATTGACAGGATTTGAGCCCCGAGGGAGAGCGGAAACGAGGGAAATGTCCACTTACTCCTCATGAAGTGGGTTTGATGCTCAAAGCAATTGGTTTTGGAAATGACTCGTACCTTTACATTGCATCAGGGGAAATATATGGTGGAGAAGAAACTTTAAAGCCTCTTAAAAACCTATTCCCAAACTTCTATACCAAGGAGATGCTTGCCAATGAAGACTTGAAACCTTTTCTTCCCTTCTCTTCTCGACTCGCTGCCATTGACTATATTGTTTGTGATGAGAGTGATGTGTTTGTGACCAATAACAACGGCAACATGGCCAAGATTCTTGCAGGCCGAAGGTATCAATCCAAACTTCATTGTTTTTTTGCTTGTTCTGCTTAATCCAATTAAAATCCTTTGATTTTGTGACCTCTGTTCTGATTTTTTTATATTATCATCTTTTGAATACACAGGAGGTACATGGGGCACAAGAGGACCATCAGGCCAAATGCAAGGAAGCTGAGCTCTTTATTCCAGACACGCCATGAGATGGATTGGAAGACATTTGCCAAGAAGGTGAAGTCATGCCAGAGAGGTTTCATGGGAGAACCAGAAGAGATGACCATAAGAGCGGGAAGAGACGAATTCTATGAATTCCCTTCCACTTGCATCTGCAGGAAACCATATAGAGCCAATTGCCGGAACTCCAATAATACAGACATGCTTCATAGACCAGTAGCAGTTGAACCAGAAAGTGACAGGGAGAATGATGAAGGTAAAGTAAGTTTGGGTAGACCTGATAAAAATAGTACAGGTGAAGAGCATGCATCTTCGGATGAAGATACAGACCAAGAGGAGTTTTTGCCGGATTAAAAACCATCTTGTACATCACATCACATACATGAAAAGGAAAAGCAGTTCGCAGCACCAATATGTGCAATGCTTCTCAACTGCCTCATTAAGTCCAATGGAGGCTTCAGCATACCCAATACCAGTCATATCATTGGCTCGGTTGCTTTGGTTTGGTTCATTCGCCACAAATTCAGAAAGTCGGAGCCATGTATAGAAGAAGTGGCTGGTATGATTAGCACTTGGTCCTTATATCTTTTTGTAACATGGGTGCAAGTGTTTTTATGCCGCGTCTGCTCTTGGTAGACGGCTTTTGGCAGCCTCAAAGGAGGCCTGTCCTATGATATGCTACGCTACAGTAGTGTTATATGGCAGAATTTCTCTTCTATAACAGTGAATCGCGTGCATTTTTCTAATGGGGGGCCTGCTGTGAGCTTTCTTGCTTCACGCACACTACCTACCATGAATTGGCACTGGGCCCTATTTGACACTTACCTTTCGTTACTCACAACTGGGTTGATTCTGACCTAGGCTGAAAATAGTCTGATCGCTTTAAATGTTATTATTGCTTTCATCCGTGTGGGCCACAAATCTCTTGGGACAAGTTCACATCATAAGGTTTGTCTAAGAGCCCAACAAACAGGAAAAAAAAATAAAAAAAATCAATCGATTGGATAATTCCTGTCTATTTGATGAGGAAAGTATCTCGATGGTGTAGGAAGTAATCAGCTGGAAGAATGTTGTCCATCCACAGTGCAACATGATAAATGGTTCGGGTCCATATGAAGGTGTGCCAATCTGTCAGATTTGATCTACTGATACATGAGGACACTGTTTATCTAGTGGTATGCATGGGCCAGGCTGAGACATAACACAACGTGACCAACCTTTAGAGCTGAAGCACCTATCCGGCCCTAGCTTGACATGGGCTATAAAAGCCTGGACTGAACTCGGCCCACCTTAAAGAAATTATCAGGCCTGAGCCCAGCCATCTATAAGAAAGGCACAAGCCTGCCCATTTAGTGGGCCCAGAGTGGGCTGGGCTCGGTTGTTCTACTGTATCAGGTATTAAACTACATGCACTTTTTCAGGCCAGCTCGTGCTTCAAGCTTTCTATCACGTTAAGACAAACCTGACCTAAATATTAAATGCGTCTGACCCAAGTACTGAAACCCAAGGCCAAAAACGTGACTGGCCCTGGATAATACCTAACCCCCAGACCACTCTATCCCGGATTCCTAGCAAATTGAAATTGCATTGCATGCTGTGGCTCTTCAAATCATAGCAAGCATGCTTCCCTCAACGGAATAACTTAAAACTGCAGCAGACAGCACAGAATTCATCTTCTACACTCTCACTGCTGAGTATTAATCTGGTCTCGAACTCACTCCTGGGAAGGGAAAAAAGATTACCCTCTTCATTTATTTTTCTGTACGAAGACGTTCCTGAAAAGCATGCATGCAACAGTCCAGTGTTGGGAATTAAACAAAATCATATGTCCTAACTACAAATACACCTTGAGAAGAAAATAAATTTTATTAAAGGGTGACCCCATCAATTAAACCAATTATCTACCTACCTTGGGGGTTTAATCACAATAAATCACCACTTACAAAACCCCTAAAATCATGGGCTGGGGCAAATCTTATTAAAACACAATCCACATCATGCCCTCCACATCCACATGGCTCCCAGACAAACTAAGGCGTGCATGCTCAGAAGAAAACCACATTTTTATAAAGGCAAACTTCCCGAGTGGAAACCTGATCCAGTAGCCTACCCTGCACGGTCCACTCGTATTCAAACCATTGGATGCAAGTCATTCAATTTGCCAGTGGAGACCCTTAATTTCAGAGACCAAAGTGTCGATGACGGAAAAGATCAATAAATTAATGAAGTCATTTGACTAAATCACTAGTATTGTTTCATGGAAGGATGGTAAATCTAAACAGGATTATTAACTCTAATGACTCATTTGCTCTTGACAAACCAAGCAGTGCCAGAACTAGCAGGATCTGCAATAGTCCATTATACTCAACTATATGGTCTTCATGATGAGCATGCAAACAGACTCTACTCAATCCCATAAGATGGAATTACCATGCATTTCTTTAGAGGGCTCATCATTGGCTACAGATTCCTTTCAGCTAAAGGATAAATCAGCAGACTATCTACTCTGTTCAGTTACCGATCTTTTTTACTTTCTAACACACAAACTATTATCAGAAGAAAAGAAAATGAAACAGATACATACAAACACACCGTTGGTAGAAAGGATGATGTGCTACTATATTTGTTTGCATTAATCAACAATGCCTAGTAAACTTGGTAACTTCAGGATAGAAAAGGCATTGAAAAAGGGTAAGATAGAGAGATACCCACCAGTAAAGTTGATGAACAAAATAGCATGTGCACTAATTGAACTCCGGATGCTCGACTCCTGCAAATTCATGAGACATTGGCTCGGGAAGCATCTCTCTCTCTCTCTCTCTCTCTCTCTCTCTCTCTCTCTCTCTCTCTCTCTCATACACACAATGTCTCGACTCCTGCAAATTCATGAGACATTGGCTCGGGAAGCCTCTCTCTCTCTCTCATACACACACAGGTGGGGTAAAAAACTAAATGATTAATTAATGTGAATTCTATGACATATTACATCTGTACCCAACATGGACAGTGGGCTCTATCTCCTAAAAACTACAATTGTATATACAAAACAGTACACGGGGTTTTTCTTCAACAGTCATCTGTTCCTTTTTTTTTTTTCCTACCACCCTACTTTCAAAGGACGAGTCATCTGGTTCTCTAGAAAAACCTTGGCCCTGCAAATTTCTACTCTCATCCACGGTTATTCCCTGTATAAATGTACAAAGTAAGCTTCCATACATTACTGATTCGAAAAATGCAAAACTCGAGCATAAATGTGATTTACCTCTTGAAGATGATCCACTTCTGTAATGTGCTTTCACACCCTTGTCATGTGAAATTGGGGGAATCTTTGTGACAATCAAGGAGCTTTGTAGTCCTTCCAATAGCTGTAGAAGGTAAAAAGACCATGCTTATTTCACAACCAAAACCATGACAGCAAGCAGGTTACTTGCCAAACGAGCATGCATGCAAAGAACAAAAAAGAAACAAGAAGTCAATCCTGTCCTTAGAAGAGTTTTCCTCTACATCAGAATCCCTAAGCATGCCTGTGTAATGCTGAAATTCTGCTATCTGCAGAATTCTGCTTTCTCAGTTCTGCAGAAAAGCAGTTCCAAACTCACTCATAGGAAATGGATTTCCACATACAAGAAGAGAAGTTATTCATTCTTCCTCTTTCCACACGGAAAAGAACCGCATCTGTCTGTGGAAAAGTACCGAGCACGGAAAAGCGAAATCTTTTCAGTAGAATTAGTGTTACACAAACATGCCCTAAAAGACAAGACAAAAGGGGAAAAAATACATCATTGTTAATTTAATTCCATTCAGCTGTGCCAAAACGCTCAGTCTTTGTACATGACTGGGTACACCCAGCATTCTGGTCCCTGTTTCAGTCTGTTTTCATTGCTCCAGTCCGATTTGTCCTTTTTGCCGAGATTTTTTTCAGGAAAGGTTTTTGTATTATTTTTATTTTTATTTTCAGATTTTGAGACTTACGTAAGTCACTACCATTAAAGCCTTGTCCCAACTTGGTAGGGATTAGCTACATGAATTATGTTTCGCCATTCCAGTCTATCCTGGGCCAAATCTTCAAACCTATCATTACTCTACTTCCATCCATATCCTTCGGCCTACCACTTTCCCTTGAGAAACTATCAACCTGCAAAGAGAAGCTTTTCCTTTCCAGCACCATCAGCGTCTTACATTAGACATGTCCAAACCAGCTCAAACGAGTCTACTCTTAATTTACCATCTACTGATGCTACATCTAAGTTCTCCTAAATGCACTCCTTTCTAATTCTATATTCCATAATTTTACCACATTCATATCAACATTCTCATCTTTGCTTCACTCATTTTTTGTACATGTTATTTCCACATTGGTCTAATCGATATATCATAAAATATTCCCTTCATGCTTTATTGGTAATGCGCCGATCACATAGCACTCCAAAAGCAAGTATCCAATGCCACCATTCAACTCTAATCCTGTATTTGACATCCTCCTCCAACTCCCCATCCTAACTAATTACAAAGTAAAGGTACTAGAAAGACTCTTTCTTCCAGTATCTTGATCTTTATTCTCAAATGAGTTACATCTCTGTGCACATCTGCACTGAAATTGCAATTCACATGTTTCATCTTTGTATGACTTAAATTTAAATCCCTTGGATTCTAAACCCTCCCACCATCT
The DNA here is from genome assembly GCA_038049695.1 of Cinnamomum chago. Lineage (NCBI taxonomy): Eukaryota > Viridiplantae > Streptophyta > Magnoliopsida > Laurales > Lauraceae > Cinnamomum > Cinnamomum chago. The sequence goes on along the minus strand of CP142453.1, from coordinate 115,540,948 downwards.
TTCAAGTTTCGCATTCAAGCTATTTCTCAATTCGTCTACTAACACTATATCATCTACAAACAACATGCACAGGATACTTCCTCTTAAGTAGGAGCAGTTAACTCATCCATAAGGAGTACAAACAAATGAGGGTTAAAGCTAAACCTTGATAAACCTATGATCACTCAAAAATCTCTCTACATGTAGTTCTCGCACTCGTTACTACTCCTTATAAATGTCTCTAATGATATCAATACAACCTCTTATCTGTCTCTCTACATGTAGTTCTCGCACTCGTTACTACTATATAAATGTCTCTAATGATATCGATACAACCTCTTATCTGTCTCTCTACATGTAGTTCTCGCACTCGTTACTACTCCCTTATAAATGTCTCTAATGATATCGATACAACCTCTTATATGTCTCTCTACATGTAGTTCTCACACTCGTTACTACTCCCTTACAAATGTCTTTAATGATATAAATACAACCTCTTAAGACACTCCTTTTTATTTGAAACCCACCCAATCAATCTATAAGTGCTCTATCGTAGGCTTTCTCTAGATCGATTAAGACCCTATGAAAATTTCACTCTTTTTTCTCGGTAATTTTCCATTAATAATCTCACGGAGAAAATAGCTTCCATATTTATCCTCTATCCATCTCCTACTCTTGAAAATTCTACCAATATCTATATACTATATTAGAGACATTTTAGTTAAAGAACCATCCAGTTATTCCCCCCTTAGCAGTGGACCTTCAATCCATCTAATAAGCCACCAGCTATGAGAGAGAGAGAACTTTCATGCACCTTTGGAAGGTAGAATATAAAATGACAGCCTATTTTATAATGAAATAGTAGTAACTGATTAAGCCAACTCCAAATCGTTAGAATAAGGTTATACCTTCTTTGCAAATTACATCCTAATTAGTCAAAGGTTATATCTTCTTTGCAAATTACATCCTAATTAGTCAAAGGTTAAATCTTCTTTGAAAATTACATCCTAATTAGTCAAACAAGAAATTAGGAGAAGGTTATATCTTCTTTGCAAATTAAATCCTAATTAGTCAAACAAGAAACAAAACAAGTAATGAGCTAGAACTCTAGGTAATCTTTTGGGTTAAATGGTTTGAAAAATTAGCACTATGGTAATTACTCCCTCATACATTTCTTTGATGATGTCTAGCTAACCTAAATTAGAGAAGTAAAACACGGTTGCATGAAGTTATGCTTCATTATATTAAACAATGCTACACACATCACTACAAGCTAGTTGGCACAAAAACCCATATTAGAATAAGAACATGATCTCAATAGTGAGGGGAAAAAAATTAAATTTGGAAAAAAAAAAAAAAGAATGAAATGAGAAATATCTTGAATTCCCTCAATTTAGAAAGCCAACCATTCGTTGTTATCCATCCACACCATATTCTCGACTAAACCCTCAAAAATTAATTTTTTTCTTTTGGAGAGTAGTGTGATTCTTGTTTCTTTTTTTACCTTCTTTTTTTTAAATGGTGACTAATAATTGCTCATAGAAAACTGTACAGTGTAAGATATATACGGTACTAAAAGAAAAAACCCAAACAAACTGGAGAAGAGTGACCAAAACAAAAGGGAAAGGAGCTAAACGCCAAAAAATGACTGATTTTTTCTTTTTGTTTAAAAAGGAGAGATTTTAGGAGTAGATGGCATTTTAAAATTATGTTTTTTCGCCCCTCAAATTCTTTGCTCTTTAAAATGAAAAGTGAATCTGAAAAAATAATATGGGCAATCGTCTTTGGCTTTCTTCTAAAAGATGAGAAGGAACAAACTTTCTATCCCCTTTTTTTGCAGGAAAGCTTTTCTCATTATTCTCCTTCATGCATGGCAAAAGAAGGCACCCCATATCTCAACGATTCTTTTAAGTAGAGAGTTCCCTTTTTTTTTTTTTTTTCTGGCAAGCCTTCAAAGTTGAGTTTAGTGTTGCTCTTAAGTAGGGCTTAATAAAAATGAAACTAGGCTTAAAATATGCATCCTCTAGGGCTTATTCCTTGAGTGGGGCCCGTTAGAAATAATTTAAACCTAACAAACGAAGTGCCCAATTCTCCAACTCAATAAAATATGGTCCAAACATCAAGTTGGTCTACTTAAAATATCTCAATTGTTTATAATAATTTAGTTGAGTTTTCTTAAAATTATCAATTTTATAAATGGGCCCATTGTCGTGGAACTCTTCTATAATTCATTGCTTTCTTTTATTTATTTTTATCGTCTCTATTTCATAGATAACAAAGGAGGCTTGAAATCATTAGTAGGTCATAAAAGAAGTGCCTCCTATTCTATGAGATATTTCACTCAAATACAACGTTGGCCTACTGTCAAATTGATATCTACAATGTATTTCTATTTTTATAATATTTATCTAAATGTTCTAAAAGTTACTGTTGAACATTTAAGTCAAATCTTTAGAAGACTATAAGGGAATGGGCCATTTTTAATGGTTTAGGTTTTTCATAAATCCACTAACATTATTGGTTGATTGCCTCCACTGTCCACCTGCACAATTGGGGCTGAAATATCCTCGTTGACATTATTTTTTGAATCCAAGCGCACGCATGCGTGACACACAAATAATTGGGAAACGTGCTTGTGATGCTCAGAACAAAACAAACATAAAAAAAATTTAAAAAAAATAATCAAGAGTTAGTTTGGGTCAACCACTTTGTAAAGGTGGGACAAATCTTTCGATGATCCAGATCATTTAGATCCCCTATGCATGGATAATGCAGCAAATGCTTCAACAATAAGGACATCAAGATCCCTAGCTTGCATGGATAGTAAGAAATTTTAAAACAAAAAACAAAACAAAAAAAAACCCATACAAAACGCGAGAGAGAGAGAGAGAGAGAGAGAGAGAGAGAGAGAGAGAGAGAGAGAGAGAGAGAGAGATGATGATTATGATTTATGGGGAAAGAGTTCCTTGCTTGTCCACAGTGGTATAGCATAGGAATGATCTGCATCACTTGATGATGGCACTGCACTTAAAAAATGACAAATCCAAACAGAGTGCAGACTCCATGGTTTAAAATCCTGTTTGGCAACAGACAGACTCGGTGTGCCCTGTTCCAAGTGGGGTCAGGTCTCAACACCACGTTATGTATTACATATCGTGCTTGTATACAAAAGCACACCCATAGCTCAGTTGGGAACATGGTTTAAAAAAGCAGCCATTACCGTTTCATAACAGCCGATATGAAATGGTTATGAAATGGTAACAGCCTATGTTGTTATGTTATTTTCAATATAACAATCATAACAGTCACGGTCTCAAAAAAAAAAAAAAAAAAAAGTGAAAATAAAGGCCCGTAATGGTCACAACAGCAGCTAATTTGAAAATAACGGTCATAATTGTCAAAAACTCAAAATAACAACTGACAATGTTTTTTTTTTTTTCTTTTCCCTTCTTTCTTTCCCAAACCATTTGTGGAGCTTTCCGAGATTGTGCTAGAGCTTCCCAAGCATTCTTTTTCACCAAAACTCAAGTGATTTGCAAGATTTTGGTGGATTCTCGTATAAAGGCTTCTTCCCTCCTCAACCACAATATCCCTATGTTCATAATCCAATGTTTTAATTAATTAATTCATCTTGATGAAGTAGTAAATGTTACTAGAAACTTTAAATTTACTCTGAACTCACTTGCCAATTGAGTAATTGAGTACTACACTGCTACTATTACTAGTTTCTTGAGTTTGAGTGTCTAACACTAATGGTTAGTTCAAAATTAAGGTTACAATGCATACTCTAAGATTTGTGATTTTTCAACTTATTTTAATATATATACATACATATGTAAATTATTTTTTAATTTAGAACAGAACTTACAAGTTTCAAATAAGACAAGACAATGATCCAGGATGTTATGACTTAGGACTGATATTTTGCTTTAAAGTGTTTACTAATAGAAATTTTTTTTATTGTTTTCTAGCATTATATAATATTCTAGATTTTTAGATATTTTTGAATTTTTTTGGGGTAGAATAAAAATTTGCTCTGCGATGGACCACGATGAATGCAAACCATGATGCAATACCGCGTCATAATGGTTTTCCAGGTCAACTGCAATGGTGACCGCAACCACAGTTTTAAACCATGGTTGGGAGTGGAGGTATGGCATAGAGTTTGGTCTATATACCATAATCAAGCGAGTTCAAACCCTTCCCGTGACAATAATGTTAAATTTTTCCTTGAGTCTTTTTTACAAATAGGTCCATGTACTTTCACACAACCTCAAAAAAAGGCCTTAAATTTTGCATATTTCATAAACCCTCCCTCACACAACTACACCCTCAATTTTTTTAGTTATTATTATTTTATTTTTTAGGTTTAAAAAGGGCCTTACATTTTGTGTTTTTACTATAACCTCCTCAAACTAGACAAAGGTAACTAGAGTCCAATTTTTAATTTTAACCAATTTATCCCTTGTGTTAAAAAGATGATTTTGCCCTTTAAACTTTGAGGACCAAAAACAACGGTTTGGATCATTTAAATGGCTTGATATTATATATTTCCTAATCCACATCCAAGCCTTTCAACCGTCATGCTCCATTAGTCTTCATGTATCTAGGTGGGCCCCACTCAAAGTAACTTGAGTTAATGAAATTTGGTGAGCTTAAATAAAGGGTATTGATATATCGATAAAAATTAGTAGTTACATCTTACACTGCCATCGACTCGGTGCTCAACAATATTAAACACCACTATATATGAGATAGGATATCGCTTAAAAAGCTGAACTTTCAAACTTTTACTGGCTTCATATTATTTTCTATTTTTATTTTAAAAACTACACTTGTAGGACCGGCACAACCATACCGGTCCGGCATGAGCCGCACAGACTGGCAGGGTTCTGAGCGGCACAAAGACCGATACTGAGATTTTAAACATGGTAGACTCTCATATGTTGTGGATTGTACAGCACCTTAAATTAATAATAAGATATAGATGTTATGATAGAACATTACTAAAGATGGTGATTTACCCTCGAAGTTGGTTGAATTCTCCGATTAGACCTTCGGGGTTCAATTGTATCAGGATTTGTCCGTCCAAGATTATTATCAGTGCTCCTTTCTTCATCTCTGGCCAACTTTTCACCAGACGGTATACGGTTGCCTTTTGAAGAAGTTTTCTTCTGAGAGGAAAGAACATCCGATGGAATCCCCAGCGATGAAAATAACATAGGAGCCTCAGCTGCTTTGACAGTATTAGAAAAGGAACCAGCTACATTCAGGTTATGTTTATTTTTTTCATGATGCAGGGAAGAAGCTTTCGTATTCAGCAAAGTATCTTGACTTGAAGTAGAGACCACTGACAAAGAAGAATTATCCTTCTCAGGCATGCTTCTACCCTGAGCGACATGAGCTTTCCCTGATCTTAACATCTTGGGCTTCAAGTCGACAGCCGCCTTTCCCTTAAAGTCAACTTTATGAGCGTTCTTCAATCCACGGGGTCCTTGAGGCATCAAATATTTTGTAAACTTAATTGATTCAGATCCTTCACTAATCTTCGGAGCCCGATCTGCAATATAATGTTTGCTTACTTCCATAAATTTTCTTTTCTTTCCAGGCTTAGGAACTCCAATAACAACTCTTGATCCTTCCTTCTGGAGGCCAGTTCGTTTCATTTTATGCAAATTAGAATTCTTATCTTCTATGGTCACCTTCCCAACAGAGAATATCCTTTCTTTTTCAGACAGAACAAGTGACCTGGACTCCTCAGGTTTCTCTAAATCCTCATTGCATTGAATCCTAGACAGCTTATCTTCTCCTCTAGCAGCATCAACTTGGGGATCAACCCCAGCTTCATGCATTCCCAACTTTTGTCGTTTATCCTGAGGGGCATCACCCTGAGCATCAAAACAGACAGGAGACAGCAGAAATTGCAATCAACATCAGATCTTTCTAAAAATAAATATCAAACACTACAGTCAAACACAGTATCAGATGCAAGGAATAACTCACCTCATGCTGAGATCTATTATTTTCTCTTGACCATTCCATCCATTGCCCATCCTTCCACACAAGGGAAGGCCGAAGATTCCAGGTTCTGACAATTGACGACTCTCCCCCAGCTAATAATAAATCCAGAAAATAAACGATAAATACTTATGAAGGGTCACAGCAGTTAAAAAAAAAGAGAGAGAGAGAAGGAAACCAAGACGCCTATACTATTTCTTCATAGCTATTCTTAATAATGAGAAAGAGACTCATTATGCACATGAGACACCTATGAAAAACTCATAAAAGAGGAACAACCATCAGAAGAAATGGTCAAGTTGTACAAGGTATTTGTAATACAATTAAGGGCACAACTTGAACCGGGCCAGGCCTGAGCTTGCATGTCTTGGCTCACTTGAAAGCCCAAGCTGAGCTGTACATTTGCAGGTTTGGGATTGGCCTCAGGCTTGGATTTTTTTTCCTTTTTTTTTTAACACCAACAAATCAGGCTGGGCTCAGTTACCCATGTGCACATGTTTATGCAAATGGTTTTTATATACTAATATATGATATATAAAAATTCTACACACTTTATATGTACCTTTATATCTTAAAAGAGTTATTACTCAGCTATAATTACGTTCTTGTAAACATCTAAATGTCCACCTACAATATTACCCATAAGGATTACAATTATAGCAACTCCATAATTCCCTCAAATTACGTCTACAATTTCTCACACATCTCATTCCCATCTAGTGCACACCAACACTAGCGCTCATAAGAATTATGGCTATAGCCAACTTAGAAATTCCCAAAAAACAATCTCAATTTCTATCCTCTCACATCACGTCTCTTCATGTCTCCTCTAGTCCTCTTCATCTTCTCCTTAAATCTCTTCTACTGCTTTTCTCTCTATTTGATTTCTTTTATCTCTGACTCTCTTCATATCCTCATCCTATTCCTACTCTCCACTGAAGAAGACAGACCTCCCTGTCCCCATTCTCCACAGAAGTCCCCTCTACCAGTCCCCCCACTTTGGGAGAGAGAGCAACTACTCTCTCTCTCTCTCTCTCTCTCTCTCTCTCTCTCTCTCTCTCTCTCTCTCTCTCTCTCTCTGTGTGTGTGTGTGTGTGTGTGTGTGTGTGTGTGTGTGTGTGCAGGGACCCAGATACATTGCTCTACACAGCTTGCAGAGTTTTGAGTGGCACGCTGGCCCTAAAAGATATAAGAAGACTCCATGAACTAATCATCTACCAAAGCAAAATCAAATGTATGTTGATAGTCATCGGACGGACGGCAAGAAGATATCGAGGTGAAGCTTCCTGTTTTATTTCTATTTTTTTCCTGATAAGTAACATGACTCAAACCACAACCTCAAGGTGGCAATAATGAAGCTTATATGTTGGCTACTACTTTATTACCTTACATCAAATGGCTATCAACATCCACTAGACTACTACTTTCTCTTTTTCTTTTTCATTTGTATATAAAGAGATCTGTGCTATGTTGGATCATAATAAACAGGCTTAGCAAACCCAAGGGCAGATAAACTGGCCATAACCCTTATCAGTATCAGGTATCCAGCCCGGACTGAGTCAGCCCAACCAAGCCCAAATTGCAGTCAGCTTTTAAATGCAACACGGACTCTGGCTTGCTGATTCACAGGCCACATCCAGGCTCAGGACCAGACATAATCCAATGTGGGCCAGGCTTGGCTATATCAATATTCCACGCTGCTCACCTAAGTCACACCTCTAAATAAATAATCAAATGAAACTTAAAAGGAAATAGCTAATCTAAAGGAGCAAAATATAGGTGAATTTTATAAGCACCTGTAAGTTGAACAGTCAATTTTGTTTCATCTTCCTTGCTCTTTTCTGTCACAACTCCTTCCCACCAACTGAACATTAAAAAAACACCAATCAGATTAGACAAGAACGCTCAAAATCTAACAAGATACTTTTGGTCTGTTTGTGCGTATGCATGCATACATAAACCTAATAACTTTAAGCTTTTGTGACAGCTTGTGTGTGCATGCACGCGCGTGTGTGTATAAACCTCACAATCATCATGATCATGACCAATACATGCAGACAGTGGAGAAAAATCACATGCAATTGTAAGCAATGAGAATACCTGGGTTTTATGGACTCAAATTTCCCTTTTTTCCTTTGTTTATTTAATTTGTGACATTAATGGACGTAGGCATCCATACCTGGATTCATTTAATTGAATATTTAAAAGAGAGGATGAGGGACCAGGCAAAACAGTCTACTAGTGGAGGTTTAAAAAACGCGACCAATCTATACTGGGAAATGGAGTCCATCCCGAAGACCAATGCATCTGATTCAAAGTTTCAGAAAGTTCACTTATTGAAGCCTATTGTAATGGCCTGCTCAAGTGCAACACATGCCACACAATAGTGTATAAAGGCTAACCTAGCCTCTCCAAAGATTCCAGAAGATACTTGAACATGAAGGATACTTCTAGATACTCTATAAGACTCAAGGCCACAAGTTCATAGTGTAGTGTAGAATATTCCGGAAAGGCTCTAGATAGATCCTAACTGTTAAACCAGATGTCCTGTGGAAAGATCTTAGCCATTCAATGTGAGGCCATCAACTATAAATAGGTGTTGGCCTTCCCAACTTTTGGTCAGTTCAGTCTTGTGAAGCTCTCTCTAGTGCAATAAAAGTTCTCTTCATTATCCTAGTAACCTTGTACTAATGGGAAGGTTGACCTCAGAGCATGGGGACAGGCTAAGAATTAGGGGACTTGTTAGGTCTCTGGCACTATGCAGTGAATGTAAAAATTAGTGTTTCAACAATAATGAACAATATGATAAATACATATCAATCAAGCAATTGTCGATGTAAATTCACAAACTAACTTAAATGTTCACTTTCTCTTTCAATCATCCACTTAATGTGAGAAAGCTTTAGGGGAAAACAATTTTGGCTATCCTTTCTCCAATTCTCTTTCTCCTCCAATCATCCGCTTTATGTGCAAAAGCTTTAGGGGAAAACACATTTGGCCATCCTTTCTCCAATCATTTATCAAAAATAAAATTTGGAACTTCATTTCACCAAATTGAGCCTTGTTAGGGCCTATTTGGATGTATGGTGAATTGAAGTAAGGTGAGGTGAAGCATCAAATCAAGAGAGAATAAAATATAACGTGTTATGATGGTGTTTTGTTTTTAGTTGTTTGGTATGGAATCTTTTTAACTTTTTTTTTATAGAAAAGTAGACTTTTTTTGTCTTTTAGTGGAGAAAAGAAGTTGCTTTTTTTAATTTTTTTTAAAAATTCGGAGGGAATTTTGAAATTGTGTACTTTTGATATGACCCCTTGTCATTTCTTGTCTGGATTCACTTTACTTTACTTTAACTAGTTAATTGCCAAACATGCCCTTATAAGCACAATGATGACCCTCTTTACAAAAGGTTAAAAATCTCAAATTTCATCAAAGGAGATGTAAATGTATTTGTTTAAACTTCAGGCAATGGAGTGGAGAACTACAGAAACTCAAATCTCCTTCATGTTAGAGTCCAAAATGCACTTGGAATTATATATTATTTGAGAATGGGGAAGACACTTCAGAATTAATTGTTTTCTGCTGTTCTAAAAAGGATGTACAGTTTCCCATACTCTTCAATTAATATATGGTCTTTCACATTCTCCACACCTAAAAATTCAGTGCTATAGTATGATAAAGCCGATACAACAAACATATCAATTTTTAATGGATGAAATGGCAACCATTAACTGCTAAATTTTCCCTATTAATGGCATAGACTGGAGGCGTTTTCATCACTGGTGTAATGGTTTCTGATGATGTTGACAATAACAATTGTTAATGGCACGCTTAAAGAAAAAATGGGGTAAAAACTTAGGGGTGTCTTTTAGAGAACAAAGCATCTGAATTTTTTTTTAACAGAGTGCCAACATGAACCACACAGGATGATCATCACTTTTAAAATAAATAATAATAACAAAAATTAAAATTATACACACAGTTCATCAACCCAATCTCCAACATTTAGTTTAATAAGTTAAAACATGCAAGAGTTATCAGTATGCACTTTAGGAAGTTTGTTATGTGTGAGTGTAGGCCATCCTACAAAGTGGGAAAAAGAAAAAACGCCCCCTTTCAGTGGGGCTGTCCTGCATACATGAAAATTAAGGGAAGCATGGCATTGGAAAGGCTTGGATCTAGATGAGGAGAATATGAGATATCAGGCTGATCAAATGATCCTAACCCTAAATTTAAGCCCTTAAAGTTTAATGGCTACACACCGTGAAATAATGTCTAGAAATGGGTATAAAATTTGGATTGGTGCCAATTATTAGGTTGCTGTGTGAATGGATTGAATTGATTAAAAGTTAGTCCTCATTATGAAAAACTCAAGAAAGGCCATTACGAAAGTGGGTTATCTAGAGAATTCCACTATATATATAATATTTATATATTTACTTAATTAAGTTACATATATATGCAATAGCAAGCTTACCCATCATGCATCCATGCATCAACCTGGTCCCCAATAGACCATACATAATTCCCCATTGCCTCTCTGCGTCGCTTCCTTGTTCCTTCAAATTTCATGGCAGTCACAGGATGAGCAATGCGTATTCTAGGAGCTTTATTGCCCTCACCTTCAAGTGATATCCACTCCTTGAGCTTTTCAGAGCCTGAACAATGACACAGAAAGACAACATGGATAATGAATAATAATAGAAGGTCCCTTGAGGGATGTAAAATGTGTAAATAAATATAGCTTCTTGATCTGCTCTCATAACAGTTTCGAGACTTGTATGAGTTCCAAGTATGATAAATGATTTCTTCTCACCACTAAAAGCAAATGATGGGATAGGCTTCTGTTGGTTACCTTCATGTTGCAGAAGTTTATTGTGACAGACATAAGCTTTCCCATCCTTCAAACTCAGTACCTTGGCCGAAAACCAAACCCCTTGAAGACCAGTTTCATCAGAAGCAACCTATGTAATGCACGCATCATTGACAAGCAAATAATATAAGGTAACCACTAACCAAACTCCAGCTACGAAAACGCATGAGAAGGCTTACAAACTGATACCAAGATGAAACTAGACACTCAAAAGTTAAAATAAAATTACGTTGCATTCCACTCATTAATTAATTTCAAAACTCGCAATTATAGATACTGAAGACAAAAGGATTAAAAGTTGGTCAATGTGAGTTTAAGACACACACCTCAACATCAGAACCCTCCATAATGTTATTATCTTTTGGCATCCCCACCTGCTGATATCCTTCATATTCATCATTTTGGGAAGCTAAGGAAGCTCCACCCAATCCCTTTTCACCAGTCACAGAATCCCAACGCATCCCGTTTACTGATCCTGCATGGTTCCCCGCCGGAATATTAGCTACTTCCTGTAAAGGCATATATCCTTCATCAGAAGATCGCAGTGTGCCTTTCTTGTTTGATGGCCGCCCATGCAAACGTTTTGCAGGTCTATCAAGTCCCTGATCAGAACCATCTATATTTGAATGCCCCCCTCTGCTTATATCATTTGGTTTAACTTGCTCAGAAGACGCACGCTGCACTCTCCAATAACCATCCGAACCAGCTTCAGCTAATTCACTTAATGTCAAAGGTATAGGGTCGCCCATTGCAATAATTATCCCTGCCTGTGATACAGCTTCCGCGGCCAGTTCTGCAGCTTTTACTACTGCATCCAAGTTCTCTGCTCGTTTTGCAGCAGCTGAAGCAGCTTCAACCCTCTTTCTGGCAGCCTCCCTTGCAGCTAAAATAACTGAATTCGAACTGTTGATTTTGTCATTTCCTATCAAGATTGAAGCAGGACTGATCATTCCTAAATTCTTCGCACTGTCTAGTAGACTAGTTTCAGAAGCCTGAATAGAATTCCCCATTTTAGACATACTCATAGCTTCATCAGCCATCAGTTTAGCCTGCAAAGCAGCATCAGATGCAACCTTAGCAGCAGCTGCTGCAGCCTTCGCTACAGAAGCAGCTGCAGCTGCAGCAACGGCTGCAGAGGCCAATTTTAGTTCAACCTCAGAAATTAATCCTGAACTCTTCTGGATAGCTAACTGATTCCAGATTCCTTGGCAATGCTTAACTGCAGAAGCTGCTACGGTAGCAGCATCTTCAGCATGTAGCTTAGTCTGGTCTATTCTACTGCATGTCTCGTCGGAAAAGATAACCCTCCGCTCCATGTCACTGCCACCTACTACCTGATAATGAGTAGAGGGAGCAATGGGAGAACTAACTGGTAAAATGCCACCAGAAGCAGCTCTCAATTCAGGGTGAGCAGGTGAAGAGACGGTTATTGATGCAGTTAATTGTTTGGCAACACCAGCAGCAGAAGCTGGTTCAGTTCGAGGTAGGATACTCGAACTGACTTGACCATGCTCCTCAGACATTAAGTTCTTTTTCCTCTTTCTAGATTTATGATCAGCAGACACAGGCTTTCCAGATGATGCCACTGTCCTCTTTGCCTCCATCGATACAGAAGTACCTGCAGGAACACTAACAGAACCCCCAGCAGTAACCAAAGGACTAGACGTGGCAAGTGGCATATTGGAAACACGTGGCACAGACGAATCTCGAACTGGCTTTACTTGAACTGCTTCTGCACTAGGCAATGCAGAATAATGCACACTGGCATCAACTGCTGAAGGTTGAGGAGAGACAACCCATGGTAGAGGACATGGAGACTGGGATGGCCAATGAGTAGTGCTTCCTACATAATGCCGCATCTGTGGAGATTGATAAGGATGCAGTGGTTGTAATTGATGATGAGAATCCAAGAATGGACCTCTTGGCATGGTACTGGGTTGCAAGCCATCTCGAGAAGGGGTAGAAATGTTCCATACAGGGGACATCACCGAACTTGCAATAGCTGAAGGGGCACCCTTGTTGCCAGTTCTACCAGCATGTGTACTTAAGGTTTTACTCTGAAGGGGAGTGCTCTTTGACAGTTGTTCAGAAGTCCAAATGCCTGCAAAAATCAGTACTCCAAAAACAAGAAAAATCAATCAAGAGACTCATATCTCACTAATATTACTGTTTAAGCAAAGCGATGTACCTGGACGAGAATGAACTGGGGTCTCAGGGGTAGCGACTGGTGATTTCTGGTTGTGAAATCTTTCTACAGCTAGACGCCACACATTCTCCCACAAGCTCTTTCCACCATCTGGACATTCAAGACTGTCAGAACTTTCAGGCTTCATTTGAAACTAAAAATGTTCAAATAAAATAGCATACCACACTGAATACAAATAATTGCAACATAAATGGAGTACAAACCCCGGCTGGTATCTCCAAAGGCAGATTGCATACATGCCTCATCAGGTGGAATACCTTGACTGCAATTAAGCATTGAACAGAAGTAAGGTACAAAGGGAAATGACAGAACATAAGAGTTCCGCAAGCATGACAACCACTTGTCCGATGGCAACCTGACAACTTTTGTTAAAATGGCATGTTGTAATGCCCACTTGCCCCCATTAGATAAAAGAATATACTAAAAATCAGCCAACCTAGCCATTTCAATCCATATGTGATCCGACTAAATGAAATGCATGGCCTAAAATAAAAACCAGTCCCCATGTCACAAACATCAACTTAGATCTGATAGTTAGTAATGACCAATGGATTAGTTTCCAATTAGGGATGCAAACGGGTCAGATCTAGGAGGGAACCATGACAGATCAGGACATGGATACATTTTTATAGTTCTGGATCCGACATGGAACTTATGGTTGTATCAGATGTGGTATCAACTTAAAGAAGGAGAAGGGGGGGGGGGGTATCCAGTTCCGGATTCAAAAGATGTTGTGTGCATTAGCATAATTGAATAAAAGAGCTTGAAAAAAAAAAATTTAATATAAGTGGGGCTATTAAATGGTATAACATTAAAACTAAGTAGAGTCTCAAATATGAATATAACTGAAGCTATTTAGGCTCACAAAACCTATGTACATTTAATATCAACCCTATTTCTAATAGACACCTAATCCACAAACCTCTATCTTATCTAGTGGGGCCAATGGACCCCACCAACATGTCATGTGAAAGAAAGAAGTTATCAGGTGCACAGCGACAGCTGGTTTCATGCCATGTTCCAGCCTATTTGATTTGAAAACAAATATCTAAAATAGTTGGATGGTATAACTATTTAAGCCGAAGCCAGATAAAACAAATATCAAAAAAGGTGTTCTACTCACATCAAGGATCCATAAACAAAGATCTGAGCACGCAATTGGAATTGTTGTAAATCTGTGAAAGGCTGGTGAGATATTGTCAAAGCTGATGAATTCAAATCAGGCAGATTAGATGCTGGAACAGCCGGAACACAGGATGCCTTAAGACTACTGCCTTCAATACACGAATAGTGCCTCAGCTCTTCAACTGGCATGGACTTGCTAGTCCCAGCCAAGTTTGTTAATGCATTGAATGGGCTGTTATCCTTTCCCATTGTCTTCTTTTGATGGGATGATCTTTTACTAGCCTTCTCATGCGTGCCAGTTTTCTTTTCAGTAGCACTCCCAGATACTGACTTAGTCCTATTTTCATTGGTAGCCTTGCTACTCGAATGCGCTTTCTGTACATCAGATATTTGATGGCTTCCACAAGAAGCGCCTTGTACATTTTCAGAAGGAGCATTTCCTAAACCAGATGTTGCCAAACCTTCTCTAGTCTTTAGAGAAAAAAACATGAAAACAGCAATGAAATAACTAAAATATTTTTTAAAAAAATGCAATCAACAAATTTAGGTGAAGACTGCTAAAAGACACGCGATACCTGAGATAACACAGATGGTTGAACAAGAGAAAACGGTTTCCATCCTTTGTCATTTTCACTTTCAGATGGATCTTCCAGTGAGCCAACCTTAAATGTGAAGCCTTTGTCATCTTCAATGGTAGATTTGACATCATTAGCATGAGGATGAATGTCAGATGGAATCTGTGCATGGTCATTAGAAATAGAGACGTTTTGCTGTGAGGGCCCGCCATTGCCACCCTCTTGATGATCCTTTTTGCTCTGATTGGGCTCACTGCAACTAATGATAATGGGTGAACCACAGTTAGGTTCATCAGAAGTAGGATTACCAGATTCAGCTTCCAATGGATTTGATTCAGTATTGTTTTCAGATGAAGTAAGAGGCTTTAAAGATGTTTCTTCGCGACAATTCAAAGCAGCACCTGAAAAGACATCCAGAATATTACAAAAGAGGGCTTGTGCACCAAAGCAAGATAGGATTTCTACGTTTTATCATCCTCTTAACTTCAGGATGCTAACTTGGGCAGAAATTAAAATTATAAATTTGATAATAAATTTGGTGAAAACGATAGCAAAGCATGTCAAGCATCAGTAATACAGATAAATAAAGATAAATCCAAACTTGAATTGGCATTTAATCTGAAAAACCAAGATACATGCCAAATCTGCTCACATTGCATCAATCACCAAAAGTTTTTGGTGAAAATTCAGTAACACATGGATACAGATCAGTGAGATTCTGAACAGCCCAAGCTAAATTGACCCAGCCCAGAGATTCACCAAAAAGAAATAGCTGCGCTCCAAAAAAATTCAGGCCCCAAAAAACAAAAAAAATCTAGCAATGTAGCAAAAATGTCTATTGAGAGTAGTCAATAGCACAAGAGACCAAGCCAGAATAGTAGAAAACACAGTTTTAATTTCTAAAAGATCACCCAAGTCTAGGTTTACTCAAACTCGACACATGCCACGTTGAGTCAGCCCCAAACTATGATGCCCAGATATGGATTCAAGTACGGACACAGATAAGGGGATCAGGGTTATGAGTTACGACTCTTGCACTTTGACATGGATACGGATATGGGTGTCCTAATTTTTCTTTTGATCACTATTGAATTAATGAAATTATAATTTTTTGTTCCTTTCTAACTTTTTTTATACCGAGAGCTATGAAAATTAAAATAACTATGTAAACTAAGGGCTTGGTAAGTAGGATGTGCTAAACTTGTACCATAAAAGTATCGAAGCAGCATCAGATACCGATATGAGTGTCGTATCAGTCCGACACAGATAAGTTAGGCTTGTACATATACCCTGGTATCATAGCCCCCAAGCCTCCTAATGGGCCAAGTCCAATGGTTTTTTGGGCCCCTAACTTGCTTATTTCCCAATTTTTCTATCCAGAGAAGCCTTCCACGGCTCTTAAAATACATTTTGCACTGATCATGGAAGAGCAAAACCACATTTTTGGAAGATTTAAGTACGTAAAGATTGGAAATATTATTCATCAACTAAGTAAATATAAACACAAGTCTTAAAATTATAGATTCGTAGAACAACATCGTTTAATTTTTTAGATGCCTTTCTATTTTTCGTAATTTTTTTTAAGGCAATTGGCCTCTAGGTGCAATCCAGCCGAGTCCAATGCGACTCAGGAGTCAACTCAAGTCAAGGGTGACCAAGTCGCAACAAGTTTGATTTTTAATACCTTGGTAAACAGAAAGCCAATTGGCCTCTAGGTGCAATCCAGCTGATGAGTCCAATGCGACTCAGGAGTCAACTCAAGTCAAGGGTGACCAAGTCGCACCCAGTTTCATTTTTAATATCTTGGTAAAGAGAGAGCCAATAACAACTCAAAGGTTCGAAAATCTACAGCCCGGAGACTTTGTAGCAGTTAACGGGCAAGTACACAAACAGCAGCTCCACAATATTCTAAGCCAGGTAGTTCATTGTTTGACTTTGTTCGCACACAGGAGCATAATGAAGCGGAATTTCTTGCCTTGACTATTGGGATGCTAAAGGCTTGCAATCAGGGCCTCTTTCCTCTGAGGTGGAAGGCAATTCCACCTGCGCCTTTAGGTAGGGTGAAGGGCAGTGGTCTTTGGAGTTTGGAACAGAAGACAATTGATAGAAAGGGTTAAGAATCTCATCATCTGCCTCCAAGTTTTTCTCTCAAATGCCAAGGACATCTAACTCTGTAGCAGACCTAGCTAAGAACAGTGTCTCACGTCCAATTCTGGTGCTCAAGAACAGTGTCTCATATCCAATTCTAGTGCTCTATTTTTAATCCAATCAGGCTTCTTATGTGAACCTAGTTTCTCTTATTCTACTTTCCAGTTTAATTTTCACGCCTTGGGAAACGTCCTGCAAACCCCTGATGAAGCACAACCCGATGCACATGGGAAGTCAGGATCAAGAACCTAATGCATTATCCCTGATTGAAGCATGTATCCTTGATTAAGCACACCACTATGTACATTCAATAAGTCACAACTACCAAAACACTGGAGCATCATAACATATAAAACTGACCTTTTCTGGTGATTAAACAGTAATGAAGCAAAACATTCCGACTGTTGTTTCAAAAGATGGAGAGAGAGAGAGAGATCTGGCCTCACTTCATTTTCTTATGAAAAAGGAAAATGTTGGGAAAAGTCAAATTTGAAGACCAGGGCATCTCATATAAGCCCATTTTTATAAATACCTGTAATGTGCAAGGCTGCCACTTCATCCTCTTTAGATGAAACTTCCAATACCTCACAGCTACCCAATTCCTTCATTTCAGGAGCATGAGCGGTAGGGACAGACTTATCCACAGGGGTAGAAGACTGGGTAACACTCACCCCAGGTTGCAGCTCTGCTGCACTGTTACAAAATGAATGCTTCCCAGAATCAGAAACAGAAATCGGACTATTAGATGCATGGGACTTGCAGTCTCCCTCAGCACCAGATGCAGAAGGATCCGTGGAGAGCATCGCTGGCCCTTCTTCCTTCCTATTCAAGATAACAGAATCCAATATGGGTACATGCGATATTCCAACTTTCTGGTCAACAATTTCATCTGTGACTTTGCTATGTTCATCCAATTTTCCTAAAGAAGCCAACTTGGCAGCATCACCCAAGATAATTTCAGTTGACGCTGCAAGAAAAAAAAAAAGATTTAAGCAATTTCATTTGTAAACCAAACTCCACCCCCAACAAAACCAAACAATAAATAATAATAAATAAATAAATAATGGAAGAAAAAAAAAACCCAAAACAAATTACACCGAACACACCCAAAAAATAATAATAAAATAAAAAGAGCTCCGAAATACCTGCAGCCGCATCCCCAATAACCTGCTCACACTGCAATCCACACACATCAGAGGTTATTGTTGTGGTACTCACTCCAGGAGATGGGGTTTCTGCCCTCTTCTCCGCAATAGGAGAACCATAAATTTCAGTTTCACTATTACATGGACCGGATGATAGTCCCAAGTTCTCCTTTTCAACAACAGGAACATCCGGGTTTTCACTATGAGCATCAGTCGCACTTACTTTATCTGTCCTTGCATTTCCTGTTACTGCAAATTCAGAATCCTCTGCTGAATGGATTCCTACACCATCATCACCATCTTTTATTTCTACTATCTCCAGTGGAGCATGAGTTGTATTGGCTGTGGCATTACCTTTTGAAATTGAATTAGAAAGATCTGCATTTTCATCATTGCTACTTGCAGCCAAATTAGGCTCAATATGGTGCTTTCCTTCCAATACTATCAAAGATGTGTCATGCGCATTTCCTTTTAAGTCATCACTCGTCTCAATGTCTTTTCTCACAACTCCACTTTCAATTATACTGGTATCAGCTTTCAAGAGCTCAACAGGCTTCTCAAATAACACATTGCCATCGTGCCCTATTTTATTTAACGAAAAATCCGCATTCAGCGCCAAACTGGAAGCACTTTTTACTTCATCTGTGCATCCATCTGCACGGTGTTCTCCAAAATGCTGACCATCCATCAGGACATCTTTGCTGAAAACCGCTATTTCCCCTGTCTGAGTGTCGTCTTTCTGTAAACTTGCTGACTTGCAGCAAAATACAACCTCACTGCAGCCATCTGTCCCTTCCTGTGGATTCTTCTGATCGTTCAACACCCCAGCACCTACAATAGAATCCTTCATGGATGCAGCCAAGGCATCAACACACTCCACGGCATTATTATCAGGACTGCCTCTAGTCATTCCACATGCGGCAGGACCATGGTCATTAGGAGCACTCTTTTCCACTGAGGACAGCACTATATTTTTCTCCATGTTACAATCCTCAGCAGTAATATTTACATATGTCTCATACTTTTCACTAGCAGAGATTGGATCCAAGTCGGACAAATTTTCAAATCCAGAATTTTCATCTTGTTCGATATGTTGCATATCATTAGCTTTAGGGAGATTCCATGCCGCATCTTTACTAGGACCAGGTGTGCTTTTCGGTCCTCTGTCAGAAGGAAGCATACTATCTGTATCTATGGCATCCTCCATCTTTGAGGGAAGAGAATCATCATGATTCAAACAGAGATCCATTTGATTGTCTAAGCTACCCAATCCTTCACAGACGCGTGATTCCTCATTGATATTTTTTTTAGTATTCATCTCATCATCCCCAACAGATTTCAATAACATTTCAACAGATTCAGAGGAAGTAGCCTCAGACCACACATTGTTACGCATTGAAATGGAGCAAGATTCAGCAGCGCTCGAACTGAACTCTATTCCACTATTTCCCTGTGAATAGTCTTCAATCCAGTGATTTTCTTCTTGACTTGGGATGCCGAGTAAAACCTCTGTTTCAACTAAGCTATCAAACTTTAAATGAAGTTGCTCATCTAGATCGAATTTAGGAAGAGAATATGATTGTAGCCCTGGAGGAAATTTGTTGTCTTCACCACCTAACTGAAAATTTTGGCTCTGAAAATCACTGTCATCATAATCCATGAGTGTATCCCTGCAATGACAAGCAGGGGAAAAAAAACGTCCGAAGAAAAACAAAATTTTAGTCTTAATATTTTCGTAAATAACCTAAAAACTCCGCTGGTTTTGTCCTAAATGTCGGTCCCAAGGCCAGATAATGTATGAGGGTTACGTCAGGTAGGTTGGCAGCCAGCGTAAAACTTAAAAAGCTTTTGTCGCAGCTACAACATTTAGAGGCCTCACAAGTTACAAATCCACACCAAAAGATATTTGTTCAGTTTGGCCTTTTGGTGTATTTCTTATTCAGACAGACTTTCTCATCCCCACATCCCCGTCCCCATTAGAGAAAGGCCGAAAAATGTCCGACGTGTAGATTACTGGTGTAGTGTGTATTGAAGAAGGATTAGCTTACATTCAAATGGTAAAGTAGGTATATCAAGTTTTCAGTTAATCACAAGTAGACCCACCCTACTAAAAAGCTTCTTATGGATCCCTTTTAGCATTGTTCCAACTAAGAATACTTCATCCACATACACAGAATCAGACTAAGTGGGAAATGAAAAGTGGGTGCCAATCACCAGCAGAAATCACTTCGCTCTGAGTGAATTCTGTGATGAGAAGTGGCCCCACCAAGCATCACTTCTCACTTTCATCAGATTCAGATGAAAGTAGAAGATTTAAATTTTTAGACATGACACTCGAACTAACTCACCAAAACCCCATTGCTCAACAAAAAAAGTTCAATTTTTTTTTTAAATGAATCTTTCAATTTGAAAAACCCTAATTTTGCACATCTTTAACCAATTCAGAACCCCAAGAAGATCCAAAACAAAAGAAAAAGGCAAATTTCACCGATTGACTTTCCCACTTACACGAGCATATGCGGCGCAGAAAGAACCAAAGTACTATAAGAAAACTGAGAAACAAGGCCATAAAACACTACATGGAAAAGAAGCAGCAATTCCTAGGATCCTACCTCCCTCCATCCGGAGACGAAATCGAGGCCGTTGATCCTCCAAACCCTCGATCCTACGGTCCACAGCGGGCTCATTACCCTAGGGCAAACCGCCTTAAATAGCAACAAACAGCGACAGAAGAAACCCTATCTCGGCCCCCTTTCGGCATGAACTCGGGGAGGCGGACGGTGGCCGGAGAAAAGGAAGCGGCCGGCTGACGTCGGATTCCGAGCGGTGACGTGTGTTTCCCGGCGACGGAGAGGGAGTGAAAAGGTGGAGGAACTGCGGAGGAGGAGAAAAAGATCGTCGTCGCTTTGCTCGCGCACGCGTTCTTCGCACGGAGGCGGAAGGAATTGTGTGACTGAGAATGGGATTTTGAAACGGGCTTTTGAATAAGGGTTTCTCAGGTACAAATGGGCCTCGATTTCACTTGATTTACGGAAATGCCATCGGGTTTGGAGTCGGACAAGGTGGTGCGTACTACGCACGCTAGCGAACTGCCAGAAAGGGTTTTTCCGGGTGACTGTTGTCCAGTGGTTCTTGGACACGTGGCATGTGTGCACAGAATCAGAGCGGACAGGGGTGGGTCCCATTATAGAAGTGCCCAGTGGGAAGAAACACGTGGATCGATTATACGTGAGCCGATGTGGGTTTGGGTCTCCGTGGTGTAATCGGGTTGGTAGTTTCTGTGGCGGCCCACTGAATTCATGCCAGATGCAAATGCTAGGGTGATCAGAAGCCAACATATGATGTCAAATCATCAGAGGTGGCCTTTTTTATTTCTTTTTTCTGAAGTTAGATGGTGACCATTAGTCTTTTGAGGTTCACAATTGTAATTGTTATATAGAAAAAGTTGTAATTTTTATTTTCTTTTTAATTTATGCTAACGAGAGAAGTCTCGAGCGAGGGAAGGTGGCTTGTTCAAGGGTCGATCAGTGGACAGTAAATTGAAAACGGACACATCTTACTATTGGAGCATGACATGATTCTTTAATTAAGTGTTTGTTCGAAGATTGAATGGATTGTAGGATAATTTTACTATTGATTTCTCCCATAGAGTATATTAATTTATTTTTACTAGTGGAGCCCTACACGTGCACCGAACACACAGTTTTACTAAGAAAATTTTTAAAAAATAAAGCTTTTAAAAAATTTAGTAGAAACTGAAATACATTTAAAAATCAACTTTCAACAGAAAATGAGTGATTGTAAATTGCAAGGCCCGTGCAATGTCCAAATACAGCTGACAATACTTTTTTTATATACATTTGAAAACAATAAAACGATGATATAGTGAGAAAAATGAGTTCTCAAAAGACCATCGATATGGAATTTATATAACTTTTTGAGGATATAAATCACATATTTCTAGATATTTTATCATGAATGTGTACTAAGAATTTTAAATTTACTTTATTTAATCTATCAGGTCGACTTCTCAGTTTCTTGGTAGACTTAACTTGCTAAAGTTGGAGTCCAGTCAAAAGCATAGTCAAATTGATAACCTGCAGTTTTATAAAAAATAAAAATAAAAACTAAGAACCAAATGAGCTTATTGTTTTAACCAATTACCATGAACATGATATGTTCACTACAAAATCAAATTCTATTAAGGGAAAAAAAATAATTATATCCTACCTAAGGACATCATAATAAAAAAAACTGAGATGGTGGTTTTAGTTTTAACTTACAATGAAGAATAACATCTCACACAAATCGTCAAGAATAATGAAGTAATCCGGCTTGTCCTTAAGCGACGGGAATCAACAATGGCGGAACTATTATATGAACTCTGACGAGTAAGATTTACAGAGCACATGTTGATCAATATTAGTATTCAACATGTGCGTTGTTTTATTTTATAAGACATGCTACTATCAGGTAAAAAGAGGCAATACCTCTCCAAAAGTCAACATCTTCTTTTTACTTGATATAAAGTGCTATATTTTATACCCAGTAATAAAAGAATAATACAAAGTAATCATATAAGTTTAGTTAAATGGAAGCTCACAAATAGAGATATCCATAAGGAAAAAATACCAAAAAACAAAAAACTATAAATACAAATCTGGCAAAAGAATTGGACCTTCCTCTTAAGAGATGCATAAGAATGTAACCTAGGTATTCTAGATAAATTATTCTGCTCTATTTTGTATAGAGGATGGGAGTGCTGATCAAAATGAGAAAAATTCGAAATGAACAGAGACAAACTGAATTTGTTGCAGCTTAACATCAAATACTTATTTTAGTTGTTTACACTTAAAACGATCACTTCATTCATTGACTCTGAAGTCAGTAGTAAAGTTAGCATAACAAGCAGTTTCTATGAGATTCTCGTTTTTCCTTTAAGGAAATGCATGACGCTTCATTGAAATATATGAAAAGAAGAAGAAGAAGCTTGCAATGATGAAAGAAATAAATGTGTTAGAAAATGATCAAAGTTTTTCAATTTAAACCTCATGAGTAAGAGCAATAATAAATAAATAGATTCATGCCCCTGAAATGCCCTTTTATAATAAAAAGTTTCACAAAAGTTATTTATTAAGAAACTAAAAAATTGTACAAAACAACAATAATTTTACGATAGCAATCTATAAGACCTACCACTAAATTGAATTTATGGAATTATTTTTAGCAATCATTAATATTAGAAGAGAACCAATATTTAGTAGTAGTTATCACATTATCCAACTTGTGATTATTCTTCCAACAGGGGTATAACTACTATGTCAGATTGAAAACTCAATTATTCTAACTAAATAAAATACAAACACATGAAGCAAAAGGGAAAAGAATATTTAATTTTTTTTTCATGGTAACTTTCATTAAAAGAGAGAAAAAAATAGGGCGGACATAAAATAAGTTTAAGTTTGTACATTTCACTTTCTTATTTATGATATTTTTTCAATTGTTGCTTTTTTCTTAAAAAAGAAAAAGAAAAAACTAAACATAAAGCAATAATGCAAACGTAGTACTTGTATATATGGGATTTGCTTATAAGTTTTGGAGGTCCCTATACCTTTTTCAAAGGCCATAATAAATAATATACAACTGAAGGAACATCAAATTACAAATATTTAAGGTTAGTGCACAAAAGATTAGAGGGTTAATAGTTAAAAAATAATAACAAAGGGTTACATCCATACAAAGAAAATAATCTCATATCTTCTAGAAACTTCCCGGAGCTCTCTGATGTTCTTAACTCTCAAATTTCAAATCCAAATACCACTCAAGTATATTTTACTTCCACCAAAAAACAAAAATAAAAATAAATAAATAAATAAATAAAAACTATTTGCACAATTAGCATTGTTTCAGGTAAAAAAAAAAGAGAATGTTAATTCTCTCGTATGTAGTCAATTTGATATTTGAATTATAACACAACCACCAATTGGTCACCAGCAATAATAACAAAAGTAGCAAGCTAGCTAATACCTTTTGTCGCGACTTTTAAACTGATTTTTAAGCTGATGGCGAAGTATTTAAAAGTGCCCACAAAATTATAAGTATTGAACACAAAAAATGTAGTAAGTAAAATACACTTGATTCCTTTTCTTGCATTTTGTTGGGCAGGTGTATAGTGAAAAATAATAATACTAAGAGGGGCCCACATCGTGCAGTTTATTGGGAATATCTATATATATATCTATAATAATACTACGTGGGGCCCACATCTTGCATTTTATTGGGCAGGTTTGTAGTGAAAAATAATCATACGAAGTGGGGCCCACATCTTGCATTTTATTGGACAGGTGTGTGGTGAAAAAATACTACACTTTAGTGAAAATTATAAGTGGGTCATGGTGTGTAGTGAAAAGTATTGTCATTTTGTTCTCTTTTATAAGAGTAGATAGATAGATAGATAGATAGATAGATAGAAAGATAGAGATAGAGAGATAGAGAATACTAAGTGGGCCCACATTTTGCATTTTATTGGGCAGGTGTGTAAGTGAAAAAATATTATACTTTACTCTCTTTTTTATAAGGTATAGATATAGATATAGATATAGAGATAAATAAATAGTAATAATAATAATAATGTATAGATTATATTATTATTATATAGGTGGGGCCCACACAAGTTCTTCTCTTTTAGAAGGGTAATAATAATAATATAGATTATATTATTATTATCCAAGTGGGGCCCACACAAGTTCTTCTCTTTTATCATCTTATTATTATTATTATCTTAAGTGGGGCCCACATCTTGCATGTGATTGGGCAAGTGTGTAGTGAAAAAAAAGTAAAAAGTTGTGCATCTTGCTCTCTTTTATAATAGTAGTAAGTATAGTATAGATATATAGATTAAAATATTATTATTATCCAAGTGGGGCCCACACAAGTTCTTCTCTTTTATCATCTTCTTATTATTATTATCTTAAGTGGGGCCCACATCTTGCATGTGATTGGGCAAGTGTGTAGTGAAAAAAAAGTAGAAAGCCGTGCATCTTGCTCTCTTTTATAATAGTAGTATATAGATAGTAGTATAGATGTTTGATGTTTTTTAGCCATCTGTGAGTTGGAGATTAGAGACTAACGAGACTCGTTTGTTGAAATCATTTCATGAGAGATGGACTACTGGCATGTTTATTTGGGGTGATTTTAGACTAGAGTTCTACTTTTCTAACACCATTGTCAAAAAGTTGTATACGGAGTATTTGTAATTTCTTATCTGACAAGTTGAATTTCAAAACTTTAATCTTTTGAACTTTACCTTTTCTTTTGAGCTATACATGAGCATTTAGAATTATACATTTTTAAGCATTTGCGAAGAAATGTAACCTAAAATAGAATACGAAGGTTTTATATGTAAAAAGAATATTTAGATAAGACATGGATTTACATATGAAAGCTTAAAAAGAATTACATATAGAATCTATAATGCCCTTATTGATTAAGGAGATTCCTACTTTCTCTTTATCACTCAACTCCCTGAGTTGCCGTCGTCGACTTCATTCTTCATTTCAATAGCATTAGAAGGTCCAAAGAAATAAAATAAATAGCATTAGAAGGCTGGGCTAATTCAAATCTGGAAGACATGGTACAATTCTTGCCCCCAAACACTTCATCCTAAGTTATGAACACTTCCCGTGCCTTTTCGCCCTCTAACAATTCTCTATTCTGATCAAGTTGTTATTAGTACCACTCGACCACCATAAACTTGATTATCGGCCACCATAGACTCGATCATCTTAATTTGTACAGGTGATGAACCTGAATCTCCAATTGATTATTGTGACGCCCCGGAGTCCCACATCGACTATAGAGAGGAAAGTGAATGGGGTTATATGTAAAGTTTACACCCTTACCTTGCATGAGGCATTTTAAAACCGTGCGGTCCCGGAAAAACGTAAAAACTCCGAGGTTAAGCGTGCTCGGGCGGGAGCAGTACTAGAATGGGTGACCTCCTGGGAAGTCCTCGCGCCCGCACGCGGGCCAAAGCGGACAATATCATGCATGTGTGAAGGGTGGGGCGTTACAAATGGTATCAGAGCAATGGATGGTTTCTCAAGGTAAAAATTGTAGAAACCATAGGACGCGTGTGAGGATTCCGTTAGTTAGTAGGTTGGCTTGGTAGTTCTTTCTTTGCATGATATTGTTAGATTGAGGCATTTTGAAACTAACCTTGAATGTTTTACAGGACAATGACCGGTAGAACCACCCGAACTAATAACGGACCACCGCCAGAGGGTAGTTCTTCTCAGAGTGGTCCTGAGAATCAATTCCACCAATTCATGGCAGCATTTATTCAGTCTCAGAAGGATTTGGCTGAACAGAGTACTCGACAGAACGAGAGTCAGGCTGTATTTCAAGCTCAGATGCTTGAGGTAGTGCAAAAAGTGGGCCAGCCACAGCCCAAGGAATATGATCTCAACGAGCTGGTTGAGAAATTCAGGAAGAGGTTCCCACCAGAGTTTCATGGCATTGAGGACCCCGCTATGGCAGATGAGTGCGTGGTTTAGATGGAGAAAATCTATGAAGTCTTTAAGTGCACGGGTGTCCAACAGGTGCAGTTAGCAGCCCACCTGTTCCGTGGGGCAGCCGAGAGGTGGTGGAAAACAGTTAAGCACCCTTATGAGACAGTCGAGGAAGAAGTAGCTTGGAAGACCTTCACTGAACAGTTCCAAAAGAAGTTTATCCCTGAGCACTATAGGGATCAAAAGATGGAGGAGTTTGAGAGATTGGTTCAGGGTGATCTCTCTGTGCAAGACTATGAGATCTCTTTCACCCACCTATCCAGGTTTGCAGGGAATTTGATTCAGCCTGAATCGGAGAGAGTTCGGAGGTTTATCAAGGGACTGCGGGCAGACATTAAGATGCAAGTTCAGCGCAGCAAGTTGACTAATTATGATGAAGTGGTCAAGGAAGCATATTGGGCGGAGGAGTCCTTGAAGGAAGTGATTGCGCTTGAGCAACAGAGGATCTTGGCGTTGATACCTCAACCCAAGGCACAGGGTTCTTCGTCCCAGTATTACCAACAGCCAGCACCCAAGAGGCTACGGTATGAACCAGTGCTTCGACAGTTGCCACAACGGATCACTTGCACTTTTTGTGGAGGAAGTCATCATGTTCGCGATTGCAGGAAGCAGACTGGTGCATGTTTTCATTGTGGAGACCCTGGGCATAAAGTTCGCACTTGTCCAGGGAAGACAGGAGTGGCACCACCAGCATTCCCAGCTCCGGTGCTCAGGCCTCCACATCCTGCGCAACCGTTGAGACATGTGCCACCTGCACAGGCCAGACCGCAGTAGCAGCAGATGATTGTCAGACCACCTCAGCCACCACAGCAGCGTCCTCCAGTACCAAAGCAGCGTCCTCCAGTACCGCAGCAGCGATTCCAGCAGAGACCTCCAGCACCACCTAGATTCCAGGCTCGTGGTCCTAGGCCACAGCAGCAATATCAGCAGCAACGTCCCCAGCTGGTAAGGAGAGCTTATGCTCTGACGCATGAGGAGGCAGAGGCTGCAGGCAATGTCATAGAAGGTACACTTTCAGTTTGTGGATTTGATGCTAAAGTTCTATTTGATCATGGATCCACACACTCATTTGTTGCACCAGCATTTGCACTTCACTTGGGGGAGGATAAGGAGATACTACCATATGATTTGATAGTAGCCACCCCTGTGGGTTGATCGGTTCCTTGTAATGTCATCTACCCTAGATGTAGTGTTCAGATTGGAGAAGTTCAGCTGATAGCCAGTTTGATCATCTTACCTATGTCGGAGTTTGATGTAATACTTGGTATGAATTGGTTAGCAGCAAACCGAACGGTGTTAGATTGTTTTAACAAGACTGTGAGGTTGCAAGGTGCAGACCGTAGTGTTGAGTTTGTTGGAGCTAAAAAACCCACCTCCACTCGGTTAATTTCTGTATTGAAGGCAGAACGATTGATAAGGAGTGGTTGTGAAGGCTTTATCGCGTTTATCGCGGAGGACAATGAGTCTAAGACTGTGGATGAGATTCCAGTGGTGCGAGAATTCCCGGATTTATTTTCGGACGAGATTCCTGGTTTGCCACCTGTTCGTGAGTTGGATTTCACGATAGAATTGCAGCCGGGTACAACACCTATTTCGAAGGCCCCGTATAGGATGGCTCCAGCTGAATCGAAAGAGTTGAAGACTCAGATAGAAGATCTGTTGGATAAAGGTTTCATCAGACCTAGTGTTTCACCGTGGGGAGCTCCGGTGATATTTGTGAAGAAGAAGGACGGGACAATGAGAATGTGTATAGACTACAGACAGTTGAATCAGGTGACTGTCAAGAACAAGTATCTGTTACCGAGAATTGATGAGTTGTTTGATCAGCTGCAGGGAGCTCAATTCTTTTTGAAGATAGACCTGCGTTCCGGTTACCATCAGTTGCGAGTCAGGAAGGAGGATGTTCCTAAGACTGCATTCCGGACGAGATATGGTCACTTTGAGTTTCTCGTGATGCATTTTGGGTTGACTAATGCACCCGTAGTTTTTATGGCATTGATGAATAAGGTGTTTGCTCCTTTCCTGGATTAGTTTGTGGTTGTCTTTATAGGTGATGTGTTGGTATACTCGAAGTCTAAGGCGGAGCATGAGCATCAGTTGAGAACATCATTGCAGCTTTTGAGGGATAACCAGTTGTATGCTAAGTTGAGTAAATATGAATTTTGGTTGGAGAAAGTAGCATTTTTGGGCCATATTATTTCAAAGGATGGATTAACAGTGGACCCTAAGAAGGTAGCAACAGTTGTTAATTGGGGCAGTCCACGAAATGTAGCGGAGATTCGCAGTTTTCTTGGACTTGCAGGCTATTACAGGAGGTTTGTGAAAGGGTTTTCTACCATAGCATCTCCACTCACTAAGCTGACAAGGAAGGATGTTCCATTTGTGTAGACAGAAGAATGTGAGAAGAGTTTCCAAGAGTTGAAGACCCGGTTGACTTTAGCACCCATACTTGCCTTACCCTCAGGAAGTGGAGGATTTGTGGTTTATACAGATGCATCAGGTATTGGATTGGGTTGCGTTCTCATGCAGAATGATAAGGTGATAGCATATAGGTCCAGGCAGTTGAAGGATCATGAGAAGAAGTATGCCACACATGACTTGGAGTTGGCAGCAGTGGTTTTTGCATTGAAGTTGTGGAGGCATTATTTGTATGGAGAAAGATTTGAGGTGCATACAGATCACAAGAGCCTGCAATACCTGTTTACACAGGGTGATCTGAATAACAGGCAGCGGAGATGGATGGAGTATATAAAGGATTATGATTTTCTGATTAAGTATCATCCTGGTAAGGTGAATGTGGTAGCAGATGCTCTTAGTAGGAAGGCAGCATTCAGTGGATGTGTAATGCCTGAATGGAGATGGATGGAGCAGTTCAGAGATATGGACGTGGAAGTATGACCTGTCAATGAGAAAGTTTTAGTTGCTACTATGGGAGTTTGGGAGCCAGAAATAGTTAACAGGATCAATAAAGCTCAGAAGGATGATCCTGAGTTGCAGAAAATCATTGACAACATTGATGGCAATCCAGAGTTCCGATTGATTGAAGGGATTCTGTATTGTAATGATAGGTTGTGTGTGCCAAATGTTCAAGACATTAAGTCAGAGTTGATGACAGATGCGCACCACACCAGATACTCTATTCACCCAGGGAGCACCAAGATGTATTAGAATTTGAAGAATCACTACTGGTGGGTGAAAATGAAGAAGGAGATTGCAAAGTTCGTTTCCAGGTGTATGACTTGTCAACAGATTAAGGCAGAACACAAGAAGCCTCCTGGTTGCTTCACCCGTTGGATATTCCTCAGTGGAAATGGGAGAACATCACTATGGATTTTGTGTCAGGGTTACAAAACACCAGGAGGGGTAATGATGCTATTTGGGTGATTGTGGATAGATTGACTAAGTCAGCACACTTCCTGCCATTCAAGACTGGTCAGTTTATGAACAAGATGACTACATTGTACAGAGACAATATAGTTAAACTACATGGAGTGCCTAAGTCCATAGTATTCGATCGAGACCCTAAGTTTGTCTCTCGGTTTTGGTCTTCTTTTCAGTCATCTATGGGTACTCAATTGACATTCAGTACAGCTTACCACCCTCAGACAGATGGACAGTCTGAGCGTACCATCCAGACATTGGAAGATCTTCTCCGAGCATGTGTTTTGGATTTCAAGGAGAGTTGGGATGAAAGCTTGCCTCTATGTGAGTTTGCCTACAATAACAGCTATCATTCAAGTATTGGAATGGCACCATTTGAGGCACTATATGGACGGAGATGCAGGACCCCAGCATGTTGGGAGGAAGTAGGAGTTCGGAGTTTCCATGGACCCTCAGAGATTGCTGACTCCAGTGAGAAAGTCAGAATTGTTCAGATGAGAATGAAAGAGTCACGTGATCGACAGAAGAGCTATGCAGATAAGAGGCGGAGACCTCTAGAATTCCAAGTGGGGATAAGGTGTTTCTGAAGGTGTCACCGATGAGAGGAGTTATCAGATTTGGACAGAAAGGAAATCTTGCGAAGAGGTTTGTGGGACCGTTTGAGATCAAGAGCAGGATTGGAGACGTGGCCTATCGTTTGGTGCTACCGCCTGAGCTAGCCGGTGTGCACGACGTTTTCATGTCTCAATGCATAGGAAGTATATTCCAGATCCTACTCATGTGTTACAGCACGAGCCACTTCAGTTATAAGCAGATGCAACTTATGTGGAGTGTCCGGCGCAGATCATCGACACCAAGGAAGTGGTGTTGCGTACCAAGACCATCAAGTGGGTCAAGGTACAATGGGAGCATCACACTCCGGAGGAAGTTACGTGGGAGCTCAAAGACCAGATGCAGAAGGCGTATCCTTATCTTTTTCCCGATGAGGTATGTTTAGGCATTTGGGGGACCAAATGTTCTTTTTAGAGTTTAGAGATGTAAGGTCCGCGACCTTACTGGGTCAGTTGGGCCCAATAACAGGCCCGTTGACCCGTTTATTTTATTATTATTATAATTAATTGTATTTTAGATATTTAAGTGGGTTTAGTCTTTGAGTGAGTTTCTTTTAGTATTAGGATAGTGTCTGCGAAGTTTCGTTCGATCTCGAGTTCGTTTGATCCTAGTAGGGGGTAGTTTGCTAATTAGGGAAAATTGAGTGTTTTTCCGGAAAAATTCATGTCACCGTGATTTTAGGTTCGTTGGAAAGGTCTCGTCGCACTGATCATTTTTGTCTTCTAGCTCATCGCGATCCGATGATCAGAAACCCTTCAAATAGTCCATTCTTTCACCGGACCCACTTAACGGGCAATTCGGTCTTTTCCTCCCTCTCTTCTTCTTAAACAGGGATTAGCCCTAATCTTATTATCACTTCTGCAATGAGAGTTACAGCAGCCCTCATTCTTCCCCTTCTCTTCTCAAGCCCAGATCTCCCTCCGGGAGAGATTACCTCCGCGATTCGGACCGCACATCTCCTTCCTTTCGCTCTCCTCTCTCCATTGATACTAGTTGGTAAGCATTTTCTCATCATCAACTTTTCCATTCGTTTTCTCTTTTGTTTAGAATTGGTTGGATCATGATCTTTTTCTTTCTTTTCTTCTCCGTTGCGTTTTAGATTGCGTTTGGTCGGATTAGATTGTGGGTTTGCGAAAGAGAGCTTCTCCTCAAGCTTTTCCAATTTTTTAATCATCTTCTTAGTTGAGGCAAGTAGATATGCAATTATCTTTAATCATGTCTGTATTGTCTTCTTTTGATTGCAATGATACTATTGTTAGATTACCCAAATTCCAAGCTTATTATGGGTATTTCATTGGGATTGACATGTTAGGTTAGATTTGTGGTTTGGATTGGATTAAATGTTATAATGGTAGCTTTGGAAGTTTTTAATTTGATAGAATGGATGGAAAGAATGATTGAAATGATTGGGGAGCATGGAGACTCGTTTTATGTAGGAAAAAGGAAGAAGAAAAACCCATTTTCGGGCTCAGCTACAGTGCCGATCGATCGGGCCTTCAGACCGATCGATCGGACTGAAATTGCTCTCAGATGTTGTCTGATGAGCCACCAACGCATGGGATGAGTTGATTAAAAAAAAAAAAAATGAGAACGTTGACTGTCAGGACCACCTTAGCATATGAGTGAATAAAAAAAAAAAAAACAAAGGGGAACAGAAACGTTGATGTGCTGACTGTCTGACATGCATATATGAGTATGCTGGTTTATCAATCCGATGAATCGGACACGTGTTGGTCCGTCACACTTTATATATATATAAAGGGTTAAACTTCTATAGGCCATAACTTCTGAACCATACGTCGGAATTTCGCGAGCCATATACCGTTGGAAAGCTCTTTGAGCGTAGAATCCAATGATACATGTCTCGTGATGATTGGGGATCAGGTAGGGAAGTAGTTAGGAGATTAATTATTAGACCACTTTCTTGTTAGTAACGAGATTGTTAGCCTAGGTTTGGGCCTTAAACATTGGAAACCATGAAACCACTCTCACGTAACCATTAATGGGGTTTTGAAATCGTAGCATGTGGGTTGGTGTGCTTCGATGGGTTGTCTAGGTATTCGTGTATTGTGTATGGTTAACCGAATGCGTATGGAATTGAATCAATCGATGCTCAACATGATTGCACACCAAAGAAATTCTTTATAAGCATTGATTATTCGAATTCCCCACGCACTCCGTTAAAACAGATATGGTACATGGATGACAACACTTGCCTAGGATTGAGTTGTAATCTCTCATTGATTTGTTAATCGTATCCGTTGATTTTGTATCCTTGTACACTCTCTTGGCATAAAACACCTAATTAATTATGAAACATAATCCCTTGTAAAATTAGGACTTGGACCTGACTTAGAGTGTACCTTAGGACCCCGTGTTATGTAATTGATGAACATGACTGGCTAGACTGAAGGGATTACCATGTGATTGGTTTTGTCTTGTATTGATTCAAATGAGATAATCCCTACGAACGTGTCTTGTAAATTGAGTTAGCCAGACTTGCTTGTCTTGGTCTATTCTTGTGTCAACACCACATTATTATTATTATTTGCATATCATGGCTAGCTGCAGTTTGGGGGTTTATTGATGGGTTGGTTACTCGGACATCGGGGTGGGTAGTCGGCTTTTGACGGCGTCCATGGCGTTGAATAGTTGGGAGCAGGCTAGGACCGTGCTACTATTCCCAGGACCGGGAGCTGGGATCCCCCTGGAGCCGGACTTTGGTATCAGTAATCCGGATAGGATTGTTACTGGTACCCCGTGAGGTGGCTAGGACATCCACGGAGTCTCCCTCTTGTGCATTGCATTATATTGGTAGTGGTGATTGTTAGTATTGCTAGGATTTCTATTTATGATCCTGATGGTTATTTATTCATGCTTTATGCCTAGATTCGGTTCCTTGTATTCTCTTGATTATTATACCTGTCATTACTCTTATACTTGATGCATGTCATGATTATTTATATATTGCTTATCTATTGCTTAACATGTCGTTGACTCTATCCTTTGGTGTGCAGACTCCTCTGGTGAGTACTACTACGAGGAGCAATCAGGTGAGGAGATCCTCTGGTTGAGGAGGAACGAGAGTGGCGTGCAGATGACGTAGAGTAGCGTCATCATTCCCGGCACGAGAGTGATTCATCGGGACTTCCTTAGATTTTATTTCTTCATTTATTATCTCTCGTTGAACTTTCACACTATTGACTCCACTATTGTTTTAAATGGCCTTGATTAGTGGGATGGCCATTAGATAAATTAATTTCCTTGTTTAAGTTTATTTTATTATTTGTTCAACTTTAATTTATATTGAGATTCATTATTCATTGTTGATATCCAAATATGCCTATAATTGTATGAGTTCCGCAAATCCTTATTTTATTTGAGGCTTGAAATATTATATCATCACAGCGGACTTACGATCCTTGGGCCTAAAGGGCAAAATTTTAAATTAGCCCTAAATTTCACTCCCCGGATCCGGTTTATTCTCTAATCGGGTTCGGGGGACGTGACAATTATCTTCTTGGATGGAGAACTTTGGAAAGAAACACTTTCCATCGATGTCACTCCATGTCATTAAGTGTGCTGCAGACCACCTTCACATTGAGGATTAGCTAGCCTTTGAGATCCATAGGTCATCCAGTAAGGCATGAAGGTCCATAGATTGCGACTTCAATGATCAAAGCTCTGTGTGTTTTGACGGAAGTATTAGAGGGAGAGATTTGGAGTGGCCCACATTAAATCCAAAGTTCGGTGTATTTTAATAAGTATTTTTCTAAAAGGAGAATTCATGTGGGTGATGACGTGGCACTCCTCACAGCCCTCCTCCCCTTTTGCTTTAATATATAATGGGGAATCAAAACAGTCTAAGTTCATCCCCTTAATATTTCAAGAATTTGACCTACAAAATAAACTTTGAAAGATTTTGATTCCTAATGAATTACTCTATTTACTGAAAAATCTAATAATGCATTGATTGTTACATATTAGAGATAAGGTCATGAAGATTGTAAAAGATATGCTTCAAAGATTTTGCTTCTACATGGGGAGTGTGGAATGTAAAATAGTAGTCTAAGTGCTTCCCTTTGTTTTTTGGGGCATTTGGCGACAAGTCCCTCAACAGTATGTTTCATGGCCCGTGGTCCAAGTCATTTTCTCATAAAGGCAGTGGTCCCCTTTTAACATTAAATGAGTCAAAAAGACAAAAATGCCCTCTCTTTATAAACTCTATACGTTACCAAACACGTACTGCTTTAAAATATTCCATCATACACTCTGAAATCCAAGCAAAATAAAGATTCTGAGAGCGAACATGAAGGAAACTGCAAAAAGAAGCAAAATCAACTCATCGGTGACGTCAAGCAACCGAATCCTCTTTACTTAAACTTAATTGAGTTTGATATAAGTTTATCTAAGTTTTTGTTTAAGTTTATCTAAGCTTGATATGAAATTATTTGACTTTGACATGTATTTACCTAAGTTTTATGTGAAGTTATCTTAGTCTATGATCAATTAAACAGGACTTAAAATGAATTTATCTGTATGTTGCATGATTTTTATGAGTTTGATTTCAATTTAATTATATTTGTTATCAATTAAACAAGATTTCAAATGAAGTTATGTGACTTTGAAACGATTTTCTCTAAGTTTTTACTGAGTTTATCTGAGTTTCTTATGAAATAATGAGTTTGGTATGAAATTAACTAGATTTCACATGATTTTATTTGACTTTAAAATGTATTCGAATTGGTTTTAAATGAGATTTTTTTGAGTTTATTGTGGATTTATCTAAGTTTTGTATGTGCTATCTGACTATGGCATAATGTTATCTGACTTTGGCATGATGTTATTTTTGTTTGGTATGAATTTTTTTAAGTTTGATATAAATTTATTTGTGTTTGCTTTGAATTAATCTGAGTTTGATACGAATTAATTGAATTTATCTAAGTTTGATGTGAATTTATCTAACTTTGATGGGAACTTATCTAACTTTGGCGTGAGTTTATATGAGTTTATCTGTGTTTGAAATCATAGCCAGTTTGAAAACAAGTTATGTCACTTCGATATGAGATTATCTAACTATATTTGGTTTGGTATGACTAGATTTAGTTTGAATTTATCTAACTTTGATAAAAATTTATCAGAATCTAATATGAAATTATCTGTGTTTGAAGTGAATTTATATAAATTTGTTATGATTTTATTTGACTTTGCTTTGGACTGTGATGAGTTTGATATCAAATTTATCTGAGTTGTATATGTATGTTGACAGCCAAAAGCACCCAAAGGAGGGAAGAGGATAAAAAAAAAAAAAGGCAGCACCAAGCAAGCCACTCTAGGCAAAATTCCATCAATTGTCGTTCCCTCTAATTTAAAACTTAAAATTTAATCAAAAACTCATCTTACTACATTTAAATTGGAAAAATAATCCGGGAAAGATGGTGAGTTGAAGCTAAAACCCAGATTTAAATTGCATGACACCCATTTAAATGGTTAGAAGGGCAAATGAGTCATAAAAAATCTGATGTCACATGCTTACGGACCATCGCCCATTTAAATGGTTAGAAGGACAAATGAGTCATAAAAAATCTGATGTCACATGCTTAGGGACCACCGCCTGAATTAATCTCATGCACAAGGGACTGTAGGTCTTAAACATTAATGTTGTGTACTGGAGACTTTATAACACGGTACGGAGGGATCTCTCCCTAATTTACCCTTGTTTTTTCAAGATTGAACCATAGGTAACGTTTGAAAGATTCAATTTGAGCTACAAAATAATCTTTGAAAGATTTTGATTCCTAATGCATTACTCCATTTGCTGAAAAATTCAATAATGCACTAATTGTAACATATCATAGATAAGGCCATGAAGATTATAAAAGATCTGGTTCAAAGATTTTGCTTCTACATGTGGAGTGTGGGATGCAAAATAGTCTAAGTGCTTCCCCTTGTTTTTTTTCAAGATTTGATTTATAAATAACATTTCAAAGATTAAGATTCATAATGCATTACTCCATTTTACGGAAAGATCAAATAATGCATATATTGTAACATATATCGTGCATATTAGAAATAAGGGCAAATGAAGAATGTAAAAAATATGGTTTAAAGATTTTGATTGTAATGCAAAATAGTCCAAATCCATCATCTTCCTATTTCTAGATTTTGATATAATATTTGAAAGATTTGATTCGTAATGTGTTAACCGATTTTCTGAAAATCTTAATATTGCACTAATTGTTTCATATCTTATGCATATAAAAAATACGGTAAATAAAGTTTGTGGATGATTTAGTTTAGAGATTTTGATTCCGTTGACGGAGTAAGGGGTGTAAAACAATTTATGTTCATTCCGTTGTTATTTCAAGACTTTGAACCCCAAATAATGTTTGGAAATTGTTTGTTTCTTAATGCATTATACATTTTCTTTCAATTGTACCATCAATTTCATCACATCGGATTGAATAGCTAGAATATGCAATGAATAAAACTTTTGATACATTACTAATCTATAACCCCTAATACATCTAATAGGGTTATTGCAGTGACAAACAATACGGCTAGGCGAAAATAGAGCAACGGGGAGGATCTCAAATACTTTAAAAATTACATTGTACATTTTACATAATGCCCGCTTGATTTTTTAGGTATCTTTTACATATTGGACCTCTCAATTTTTATATTTATATGGCCCTTCTCAAAGAGATTTTTCCTTTCGTGGCGGCTATCAAGATGTCACATATTTAGTAAATACTTTTTTTTGGTAAAGGTGTACCTTCAACAATTGGAAAGTAGCACACGATCCGAATGGTCCAAATAGGTTCAGGGGGTGCCACATAGGGAAGAGGATGGAAAATCAGGGGGTGCCACACTGAGAAGAGGATGGCAAATCAGCCACATCCCATCTCCTCCAATGAATAAAAAAAATCTCTTCCCCATGTGGCACCCCTTGATT
Source organism: Cinnamomum chago (assembly GCA_038049695.1). Taxonomy (NCBI): domain Eukaryota; kingdom Viridiplantae; phylum Streptophyta; class Magnoliopsida; order Laurales; family Lauraceae; genus Cinnamomum; species Cinnamomum chago. The sequence goes on along the minus strand of CP142453.1, from coordinate 115,503,363 downwards.
GGTCCAAACAAGGTTTCCCTGTTTGGTCCAAACAGTGGATCCATTTCCATATATTTTGTATTTTGTATAGCTGAAAATGTAGTTGGGCTACTTTAGAAAGTAGTTTTGAAGTAGCTTTGTCCTATCAAAGTCAGCTTGAGTTGGCAGGTCATTGTGTTGGTCGTGGGAAAACAATGACCTAGAGATGAAAATGTGATAGGTTCAATTAAGACCTTAGTACTAAATCCCAAATCGAGGCCAATACCTATTTAAGATCTAGATATTACTAAGTTACAAAACTATTCGCATATTTAATACTTAAGTTTAAATTAATGACTTCTCCTATGCGAGGAATCAAATAGACTAATATAGGATCCGACAATCTACTTGCAGCCCAAGTGTTGAGGCTTCTCCTTATCCATAAAGACAGCTAGGGACCGATCTTTGGGTTTGTTGGATACGAGGCCTGAAGAACATTAGTATGTGTGTGTATCAGAGTAACAAAAGGGGTAAGATCCAAATAGTTATATTATTAAGACGATGCAAGCTCATCTTTCGAGGCCACCAGTGGCTATGCCAATAACGAGGAGGGGGATGGAATGATCTTAATGAGACCTAGGGAGTGGGAAATATCAACCACATTATATTATTTGAGAACCCGGAACCATACATGTAAGTTTGTGTTAGATTGAATGGTCTCAATTCATCAGTCGATGTAATAAATTGATTAATTTCTTTATATATCAATAAAATCATGATTTCCTTTCATGATATGAATGATATTTTATTACTTAATACATATGACATAATGGTTCATGAGATGAACCGGATCCCATTAGTATATTAGATATGATATATGTATATGGATGAGATCCACATACGAGAGACATGTGTCACAAATCTTATACTTAAAAATATTTTCACAACCAGTGATGAGACTGGGCATCTCATCTGATAAGGTTGCAGCACTTTGATCACTATGTGATAGTGTAATTTGTCTCGATCATCAGAATGAAAGATTCTGGATCATAGTGCTGGTACATTGGATGTATTGAAGGACCATGAAAAACACCTTATGAATACTGTCTCGATTTTAAGGTCTGCTCTTATAATTCCCTAGCAATAGACTCTCAATCCCGAGACATTAATGAACTCAAGTTTCTATCTATTCATTTGCTTTGAGTCGCCAATGAGTAAAGCCAACTGTAGGTCAACACATCGGTGTCTTAGATACGTGGTAGTAGGACTGTGGGAACATCCAATGGTCAAGATGGGATCTATCTATATTATTCCCTTGTGCCAATTAATGGATTTATCATTAGTAAGTGCGCACCCATCTCGATTAAGAGTTAATTGGATGATACTGATGATCACTGTGATTAATTGAGGCTCAAGGATAATAAGATGTGGATCTAAAATTAGTTGGGACAGATTTATTCCAATTGATCTATGGATAATGATGGAAGGGCCTACTTGTGGTAATGTGGAAGTTTAGGGTCTTCATTGTAATTTATTCCTAAAACTGGAGTGCAATTGCATTTATATAGTGGTGTTATTTGCAATTAACTGTGGGCCCGAATTGCACATGAGATGTAGGGTCGCGGTGTCCCAGTTGGAGCCAGCTTTCTAAGGAATCCCTGGTGGTCCCCACGCTAGCCCAAGTTATTAGAAAGATACTAATTCTGCTTTAACTCTAAAATGAAAGAATTAGAAAGTTACTATTTCTATTTGAAGTGAGACTTCTAATAGTGGTAATATTAAATTACTAATTAATGTGGAAGTGAGACTTCTAATACAATTAGTAAGAGAGGAACAAGAGGAGACTTGAGGACTTTAAATAGAGGACTAACACCCTTCTTGGACGTCCAATAATGTTGTTGCACGCCCAAGGTTCTTTTATGCAAGAGTTGCACAAATTTCATTCCCTTCTCTCTTTTCTAGTTCTCTTATAGTTCCTTGGAGTTTCTAGTAGAGTTTTCTCTTGGAGATCCCACCCATCTTCTTGAGAAAAAAGATCTGATAAACGGGTCATAACGTAAAAAATCAAAAGGTCCAGGGGCGGACCTACCCTTTCATGACCTGGGGCGGTAGCCCCAGGTCAGAAATCTGAAATTGCATGATATTTGAATGGGCTAGAACCTCTCCCATGTATGTCTAGTAAATAGTTGCCTCACGTCTAAATATTGTGTTCGCCCCACGTCACAAAACCTTGGGAAAAACACTCATCTTCTCTTTGGACATCTTCTTCCCACCGAGAGTACCATATCCTCTTTGCACATATCTCTTTCTACGAAGAGTCTAGGATCCTCGCTTCGATTGAGTTCTCGTTGTCGGTTCTCTTGTAGTTAGTTTCTCTCTTACCAAATAACACTAAATAAAGCAATCTTCATCTCTCTTCAAATGTTGTATAATCATAATTACTCTATACCTAAATTTGAACCCTTACTTTTCAAATCCTAATTTCAAACTCTAAATCCTAATTCAAACTTTAAGCTCTAAATCACCATATCTAAGCATCTCTATAAGTCCTAAGATGACCAAATCACCATTGGGCACACTTTAAACTTCAATTCATATATAAATCAAGCCTTATGACTCATATGTTTGGATAACTTGAGTTGCATTTATGTGGCGATTTTTCTTCTTTGCCACGAGCCCATGATCATAGGGAATGATTTTTATAGCTAGGTAAGTGCAGGTAATCAAATTCCTTAAATCCAAATAAAACCCCTTCGGAAACCCAAATTGGTTACATTGGTGCTCACCCAAATCATTGTTGCAAGGTATCCAAACACTAGGATTAAAGGAAATGCTATCTTAGGTTGTTTTTGATGATGATGAATTGATGATCACTCGAATTTGGAAGAGGGAGTGAGAAGGCACTTCAATTGGGCAAGGGATCTAAGCATGGAAAATTTTTTGTGTCTATTTAAATGCAATACATTTTTCGTATTGTTAATGTGAAAAAAAGTTAGCAGAGTCAAGTAAAAGTTTAGCCCCACCTAAATAAAAATCCTGGGTCCGCAACTGAAAAAGTCTTGGAGATTCTTATTTGATACGTGAAAGAGTTTCATCATAAAAAAAAAGACGCAAGTTTTCTATTAGAGCACAACCGAGCTCCAAATGTATAATCTACTTCATTGCATGTTGTAGATTTTATGGATGCTTGTTGGCTGCTGTTCTATTTTCTTGATAGGTTTATTTGCTGATCATGATGGCTGAGATTGAAGACATGGATCCTGGATTGGCTTTTATAGCCTTCTGGATATGGTTTATGACCTTATGGATACTTTATCCCTGAGTCAAGTGGGTCAAAATTTTTGAAAATCCATCCACGAGACCGACTTACTTCTAACAGTTTGATGGTATTAAGTGCATCATTATTTGGATTTCAATCCAATAGTTATTTCAATTGAACACCATTTCTTCCAATTCAATTTTTTTAGAGTTGTCTGTTATGTATTCATACATGGGTATAATCTATAGATAATGTGTTTCTTCCAAGTCTACTTGTGATGGTCCCCATTGGATCCAATGGAAAAGACCTTTTTTTTTCTTTTCGGTATTCCTTCTAAGGAGGCCTTGGAGCCCGAGATACTCGCACACGCGAGGAGAGAGCCTATGCACATGGGGATTGAGAGTGTGAGACTCGCACATGCGGGAAGAGAGAACATGCATGCCCAGGGAATGAGAACTCACACACGTGAGTAGATAAGAACTTGCACATGTGAGAAGTGGGGGCAACTAGGGTCGATCCCTAGCTACCCGGGGGAGGGGCGGCTCCCAACCAACTGAGCAACCCTTTGCTCTATATTCAAAGAAAACTACAAACTATTCAAGGAATCCAAAGAATCATAGGTTAGCATATGGAGGCTTTACGTCACGCATTGTATATATTATTGACAACGGTAGATCATGGGTCCTAAGTGGAAATCCATAAAATATGGAGGAAGGAACCATGGCTATTCGATGAAGTGATCAAGGGTCCCTAGCAAGTCATTGACCACCAAGAGTTTTGATGAAGTCAAGATGGATGTTCTCTCCATTTGGATCCTCCCGCTTCTTCAAAGAAAACAAAATTGTGAAAATCAACAAATGGGTGTGGGGTGTTCAAGAAATATGGTTTAAGGATGAAGGTGCCTCATAATAAAATATTGTGTAGGGTTGGGTAGTCATGGACACCCATAAGGCCACATTTCAAAACCAAATCCTCAGGGAAATTTTTTTTACTTTCCACAAAGTTGTAAAAGACCTGTGTTTGACGATTTTAGATTTTTGAGGATTTAGACCATATGAGATCCTCATGTCTCTTCCCCTCATCCCCAGCATATAGGATGTGAAAATCCTTAGCTGAAAGGGAGAGTATATAAATCATCATATCTGTGGATTCGTGGATTCCTCACTTGTTATCAAACATAACCTAAGTATTCCTTAGCATACAAATCCTCAAAAAAGAATGCCCTGTTTCAAGGCAACGAGGAATGCTCGAATCTGTAAACTCTAAACCCATGACCAAATGTGACAAAAGTGTTCATCCATGCCATCAATAGCGCTACAAACAACCCAGATCTAGGATGGAACCATCTTGTTATCTAGATCTAAAACCCATTGTGTACTGGATGGCTCCAGATTTGGCCGAAATCTATCAAATGGATCCATATTCATTTCCAACTTCAAGAGGGATATTAAGGGGCATAAAAGGCGAAGAGGCCATATAATAGATTTTAAGGGAAAATCATTAAGCGAGATAGGGAGATGTTTCCAAAAGCAAATAAAAAATAAGATATTTTAGTAGAGATAGAAGAAGATATTACCATGGATGAGTAAGGGTTGCGTTCTATTAAGATCCCTCGTGTGGAGATCGTCCTTTGAGCGTGGCTTGAGTTTTGCAATCCCATATCCATCTCATTTTGCATCTTTACCTCTTTAAAAAAGAAGGCTCTGAGAGAGAGAATGAAGGCATGTTTGTGTACACACCCTTTCCGTGGAAAGGGGAAATTGCCACGTCAGCAAAATCCATAGAAATCGAATCCTCGGAAAAGGATTTCCGTAGAATTTAGAAATTCATGTTTGGTGTGATTTTTTTTCCTTGCTGAATTGGTGCTAATGTTGTTTAGTGCGGGTATGGATTCCTTGCTGAAAATCAAATTTCCTTGTTTGGTGCAACAATTTTCCGCGGAAAAATAACATAATCTGTTTATAATTAAATTATCCATTCAAATTGGCACCCTCGATTAGCCATTTGGACTGTACATTCATTGAACAGCAGAAATTTCAAGATTGGTGACACTAAACACCAGATGGGCACAGCAGAAATCGACCAAGACTCCAGGAGGGCTGAGAGATGCAGATTTTGGGTTGGAGCAGTGATCAGCTTTAATTGGGGGTTGGGTTCTGCAGTAGACTGCAGGATCAATTACAGGTAATAGCTGAGGGAGAGACTGAAGACAGTTGGCAGCAAGACAGACCACAACAAAAGGGATTAACAATGAGCCTGACAGCCGTCTTGGCCCTTGTGCTGGAAGGGTAGTGGCTGGGGTTGGAAGCCCATAATCAATAATGTGATGGATGGGTCTCTGCCCAGCTCTCATTGACTATAAATGAAGGGAATGGTTCGATAAAATTGAAGGGAATGGTTCCATAAACTAGTTGTATTACATCACAATCATTCAGTCACAAAAGTACTCTGGTAATCTACCACAATCTAATGAAATTGTTATTATCCTAACGTATACTAACAGTAAGGCCCACTATTTCATCTTTGGACTTACATTTGAAGTCCGGAATTTAACATATATAAAATGTTTCTACCTATGTAGTGCTCTTCTTTTATCCATATACAAATCACTAGAATATCAATATAGAACTTCCTACTTGAAACAGAAACTTATTCCACGCACTTGCATGTCTCTTATGGCAAGTGCCATCATGCCCACAACAGAATATTACAATCCATGTTAAAATCTCACCAATACCTGTATATAATCCAACATCCACGTGTGTAAAATCTCACAACACCACAAAAGAAGTATATTATTTTCAAGACATAAATAGTCTTAACAACCTGTCATTCTACAGTCCATGAAAACACATCCAACATAAAATCATTGGCAAATACATATATTGTTCCATACTCACAAACCGAGCTATAATACAAGAAAAAGTGCATAAACTGAAAAAGTGCATAAACTTCATGAAAAAAGAAAAAAAAAACTAATTAAAGATCAATAATCATCCCACATTTGTTGAGCAATTGCATCTCGAAGTGCACATGCATATCGGGTGTTCGCATCACTTGGCACGGATCCAACTTCCGTATCTTCCTCGACATTTATGTTTTCATCAACGTCCATCTCTAGCACCGAACCTTCTTCCAACTCATCATTATAATTCCACTGTTTGATATAGTTGTGCATGACACAACAAGCGACTACGATTTTTGCTTGTGTGTTAAGAGGATATCGTGGTGCTATTTTTAAGATTGGAAAGCGTTGTTTCAATACGGCAAAAGTGCGCTCCACTACATTGCGTGCTTTCGAATGTCGTAGATTGAAAAGTTCCTAGGGTGTTTGTGGTGCTTGTGTAACGCCCCAATTCCGGATACCGATATACTGTTCGAATACTCGAAATTGGCGCGCTACTTCCCGAAAAATCCGAGAACTTCCAAGATCGTAGGCCGCAGTGAGGTCCAATTTAAAACTTTTTGACCAATATAATAATAACATTGAAATTGCGGAAGCATAACAGTTAAACAATGCGGAAGCAATATGTATCGATATATAAAGTGTGAGCAGAACAAAGGTCTAGTTACAGTATCAGTTGTTAATCAAAACTTATACATTTGAATCTACCCAACTTGCTACAAAATTGTCTCTCAAACCCAAAACAAAGAGAGTCCCTCAAAACCCATATAGATCGTCTCCACCCTCCGGCTCGACATCCGTGTCGGCCGGGCCCCACGCGTACTCTCCTGCGACAGGTGCCTCCACTACAGCTAGTGCATCGTCTGGAATCTCGGGATGAAGGCCTAAGCACCAATGAATGGGTCAGATCTAAAAGATCTGGCAAGTTACAGCATACTACTAACATAGAACATACATATCAAAGGAAGTAAAGACAGGTATAAATTAAATGAATAGCAAGGGAAATGAACTAGGCAGTTGTGCATTTAAATCATAAGGAATCAGTATAAATGAAATCATCCAAACTACTACAACAAGGTGGCACATTCACACGAGCTGGAATACCGCGGGATATTATGCCGCGGCCCTCCCATACTGAACACAGTTGCGGTGGGAAAATCTCACCAGTGGGAATAACTAATCCCGTAAATCACTCATCAACTCATCAGCTCAACACTCCAGATCGGCACGGCATCACACCGTCCGTCTCAACCATACAGCTCATCATGATAGCTCTACAACACTCATCTAGCTCCTACCGGGGATGATCAGTCCACAGGCTGAGCTTAAATCAACCGAGTGAATGTTCATGCCGACTCGAGAATAACTCTAAGGGTCTGTGTCTGTCTAGGCTTTGCCTTGCGTGAACAAGGTCCTATCCAAGTCTCTAAGAGGTCTACACATCTCAACTTAGTCCATGGATTTCATTCAAGGCCCAAGCCCACTCGTTGGATCCATACCAAGGCCCAACAACACATGGCCTGGTCTAAATCTGTCCAAACGAGGCAACTAATCCACTATTACTGATAACAGTTCCAATTCAATTCATAACAGCTTAACAGTCCAAAAGAAACTACCTCTTCAAGCTAAAGGGTTCACATCTCCACACTTAGGCCCAATAAGGGCCCGCCTAGACACAGACACGGGTCAATGAACTCCGAAATCACACTATCGGGTCACCTCTAGATACCCTAGGTTCAGGTCTTCCATTTATGTTAATTAATAGTAAACAGCTATTCTAAAGATCTAAGAATGACAGAGTAATAATAACAGTGAAGTATAAACTTCAATCAGAGAATCAACGGGAAATCCAACGGTCCAATCCTAGGTAATGGGCCACTTTAGATTCAGGTCTATCTCCGGTAATTCGATCTCTAAACGGTGTCATTAATGCCATAAAATACTATATTTGGTGCTTAGTTGGTTAAGGGCATTGTTGACAACTCTTAGAGGTCGAATCATCTTAGATTATCAACCAAAACTCTAAACAGTGGTCCCCGCGAGTCAAGGTTGAGCCACACCGTTGACTCGGGCTTAGGACACTGATAAATGCTCATTTGGATGGTCAATGGGCCCCACAACTGATCACAACTCCTAAATGTTGAAAACTGGAACAATCGGGGTTTTCCAGGTGAACCTGATGTGTTGTGAGCTCGGTTGATCTCCTGGCCGGGAGGACCAACCGAGTGCACTAACTAATCTAAATCAGGCTTCCTGGACAACTCAATTCGTTTCCAAAGGCTTACAGCGTGTCCGGTCAAACAACCTGGCCTAGGTGATTGACCGCATACTCTAAAAACCTTAGAAAGATTGATGTTCCAGCTTTAAACACTTTCTAAATGTTAATTCTAAGTTTCAGGTCATCTTTTCCATGAAATTCCAGTCACTGAGCTCGGTCCAGCACTGAGCTCGGCCAACACTGGTCTCGGCCATGCACTGAGCTCGGTCCTGCACTGAGCTCGGCGATGCACTGAGCTCGGTCCAGCACTGAGCTCGGTCAACACTGGTCTCGGCCATGCACTGAGCTCGGTCCTGCACTGAGCTCGGTCCTGCACTGAGCTCGGCCATGCACTGAGCTCGGTCCAGCACTGAGCTCGGCCAACACTGGTCTCGGCCATGCACTGAGCTCGGTCCTGCACTGAGCTCGGTCCTGCACTGAGCTCGGCCAACACTGGTCTCGGCCATGCACTGATCTCGGTCCTGCATTGAGCTCGGCCATGCACTGGTCTCGGCCATGCACTGAGACCAGTTTTCAGGTTTTCTCCATTTCAACCCGTTTTTCTACCAAATCACTTCCAATCAGTCCCAAACTTCACCAAATCATCTCCAAACATCAATTAACTCCAAATCCCATCCATTAACACCTTGTGGCCCACTGATCTTCCAAATGGGGGGTGAAAACCCCCATCCATCAGTGACCTTTCCATCCATAGACACAAAACAGAGCTCATATGCAAACTAGACTTAACTGAACATATTATGAACTGAAAACTAATGGAATCACAAAAGAAAACACACATCCTAAGTTATCAGTATGATGCACTTGCCTTTTAGCTTGAGAGAGAGAGGATTGTAGAGAGAAAGAAATCAATAGAAGAGAACCCAGTTTCCAGCTGAAATGCAGAGGAAGGAGAAGAAGATGATGACACAGCAGAAATCAGTAGTAGCAGCAGCAGTAGCAAGGCTTCCAAGGATTTTCCAGCTCAGTAACAATAGTTCAGGTGGAGAAATAAGAGGGGAAACAGGGAGAAGGAAGAAGCAGCTGCAGTAGTTTCAAGAGGAAAGTCCCAGCTGAGTATTGGTTCCAGCTCAACAGTAAGAAGGAGAAATCGCTGCTGCTCCCAGCTGAGGTTCCAGCAGAGAAATGGTTCCAGTAGGCAGGGAAAATGAGAGGAAAGGAGAGGGGAAATAAGAAGATGAAGGGGGGGTGGCTGCTCCAGCTGAAGTGAAGAAGAGGAAGAGCACAGCAGCAGTATCACCAAGATGGAGTTTCAGCAACCAAGCTTAGCTCAACGTAGGAGAGGAAGTTAGAAATGGAAGGAGGGGAAGAGAGGCAATGGGAATGAAGTAGTTGCTGGAGGTTTTCTTGGGATGGGGGCTGATCTAGGGATTAGGGTTTATCTTGGGATAAGAGATGGTTTTATAGGTTTAAGGGGGAGTGATTAAGGACCAAATTAGCCTTAGGATTTCCATGTGGTTAGGGTTAGGGTTAGGGGTAAGCTTGTCTTTTGGTAAGAAGCTTCTAGAGAGGGGCACCTTTTGCACTAACCCAATCTTAATTAATTAATTAAACCCTATTAAGGACCTAACAAGCACTAATAGCCTAGGTTAAACACAAACACCCAACAAATTAAAAATACTAACCCACTAAGCTAATCTAACTAACTTAGGAAAATCTAACTAATCTCTCTATCAACCCCTAATTAGCACAAATAAATGGTAATTAGCCAAGATTAGCAAAGATTAGCAAAGATTAGTAGTAATTAGCAATAATTAACCAATAATTAACATAGATTAGCATAAATTAGTCTATAAAATAGCAATTAGAGGGCCCACCAAGGGTGGGGCCTCACAGCTTGTGTCGTTGACCACTCTTTCAGATGATAGCGAATGCCCCGATAAGGTGCAACAAATCCACGGGTGTTCGCATAACCCCCATCCACCAAGTAGAATTTGCCTATAAAAAAACATTTTCAAATTTAAATGGAAATTTGAGAATATTAATTAAATATAACATATAAGGTTTCACATTTACCCGTTGGAACTTGAAGCCTATTATATGGTCTTGACAACGCATCTTGCAAAACTTTTGAGTCAGACGCCGAGCCTTCCCAGCCAGCGAATACATATTGAAATTTCATGTCAAGGGAGACAACAGCCATTACATTTTGTGATAGGAACCCCTTCCTGTTTCGGTAACGCACCTGGTCTTCTAAACGAACCCATGCCGGTATATGTGTGCCGTCAATTGCTCCGATACAATCCTAATGGTAAACAAGTTATATTTAAGTTTATTATAACATCTCTAACAAAGTTTAATGAACAAAGTTATATAAATGATAATAAAGTTTACCTTCAAGTAAGGGTAGAATGTAGGATTCGTAGCAATTTCCAATGGAGTATCACTTCCTGCGGGCTTAATATAATGAGGAGAAAGGTGCAAAATTGCACTCAAAACTCTGTTGAAGTACCTGCTAATAGTCTCACCGGAGTGTTGGAATCTATTTTGCATCACTCGATTGCGCTCATTATGAGCTATGGTGAACAAAAATATCGCAACTTGTTCCTCCACCGTAACATTTCGTGAGTCTGCTAGTAAACCTCTTTCTCTTAACTCATTGGATAGATTTATATAGCATCCTTTGCTCACCCGTAACAAATCAAAGCAACTACGTTCATGTCCAATTAGTAATTCATTAACAAAAGAATCACCACTTAGGATAGAGTCATGGACCCTATCCCTATAACCATATGAATAGTAGTATCCAAGGATGCAAATAAGAGCTAGAGACTGGGCACAGAAATAAAAGAATTCCATATCCTCATCCATTTTGAAACAAAGTAAGGATCTGCAACACCATAATTAAGTGAAATGATATAAAATTATGCTCATGAATAAAATATAAGCAACGACATCTCAAATGGAAAAGATTGCCAAATAATTAAAACACTATGACATATCAAAGTTAAACTTTGTCATATTCATATAGCAACAATTACATTTCAGTTTCAAAACATTCTTTAAGGTCCATAAGTCAACTATGACAATTCCAAGAGTAAAGCTATTGTCAGTTCTATATGTCAACTATAACTATTCAAAATTAGAGCTATTGACAATTTCAAAAGTCAAGCTATTGAAAATTCAAAATTAGAGCTATTGACAATTATATATGTCAACTATGACAATTAGAGCTTGTGTCAAAATAATTCCGACTACTCTGAATTCCAAAATATCTTCAAACCATTAGAAGTATCCTTCAATACTCAAATCCAAGTTGATCCATTACCCAACCCTCACGATCCATTGGAGGCAATGCCACAAAAAATTCAGCCTTTCTTTCGTTCTCCAAAAGACGGAGTGCTTTGTAGTATAAACCACTTGGGAGTCCAAGCTCAGCTAGGTTGCTGATGCACTTATCAACAGATGGACGTTCTTTAGAACGTTTGTTAGCATATTCAGAAAATCCATTTGCGATAGTCTCAACTGCCCCAATTATAACCTGACCCGTATTGGCACGATTTTTTGCAGTATGACGAGAGGTCGATATAGAACTAAATTGTTGTTTCCTTGTATTGCCTACCGATACATCATTATCTTCTAGTCCATTTTCAAATACATTCTCCATTTCATCAGCTTGTGTCAACCCTATGTCATCATCCGCTTCTGCTTCCATTGGCTCAGGATCATTGCTTGCAAACCCATCCCTACCATCTGCCACACTATCCCCAAAGATGATGGCCAAGGATGCCCAGTCCGGCAAGCTCTTGCCCTTATATTGAATGGCTTTAGGGTGTGCCTGCAAATAAGTATAAATCATTCATATTTTTAATAAGTTTTTGTATCACTATGTTAATAAATAAGCTTTTATTAGACTTATGGGATATGACTCACCGCCAAATATTGTTTCCAGACTTCAGGTTCAGCAGTGACCATTTTTCTAGTATCATCCCAATCGAATCTGCTAAGATCCAACATGGCTTTCATGCTTGCATATGTTTTCTTCAAAGTCTTAAATCTATTCTTAAGCTTATCCTTGGTAAATGATTCACCAAATTCAGATTTCATGTTCCGTGTCAATATGTTCCATCCTTCGCATGTGAAACCTCCCTTAATACCACGACCCTCCCGGCATTGATCTACCATGACTTCGATGAGCTTCTCATCATGGGATGGGGTCCATTTCAAATTCTTTGCTAAGACATCGGAATTATCATTTAAGTTTTGATCTCCCATTCCTACAAATTAGCCGGACGATACATATTAGAATATATCCGTTAAATGGATATAGAGTTGCATTCATTGAATAACATCAAAAAAGGATTCAATAGGATCCACACATAATAATGGATTCAATTCCCATAAACTGCAATTCAATTGGACTCATGGATTAACATCATCCCATTTGAAAACCCATAAAAAAACTAATTAACATCATCCCATTTGAAACCCATAAAAAAATTAATTCACTCAAATTAGGTTCCAAATCAATATAGAACACCATATCTAATGGCTCCAAAATAAAGCAACACGAGCACCATATCTAATGGCTCAAACATTGTTGTTTGAAAAAAAATAATAATAGAAACAGTAAGATGAGGGCAGAAGAAAGAAACAATGAAGAAACCTACTGCCTCTCAACAGGCTGAGCCTTAATGTATCGATTCAACTTATAAATTAAATCAATCCATCATGCTGAGAGCTCAACTAATTTAAATCAGAGGCGAATGTCTACTTCAAATCAGCCCCTTTTCATCTTTATGTGGGTTGAATCAGATATGGAAAAAGTAGCTTCCAAACCTACTAAATGCATTGCAAATCTGTTTTAAGACAATAAGATGGTAGAAATAGACTTCACAAACAGGTCAATTAAATCAACCCATCATGCTGGGAACACTCCACACCTTGGGTTTCTCTCCATGAGCTAAAAGAATAGTAGAAGAGAGTGGAGTGTCTTTGTGTTTTGTGGGGTTGTTGTAAAATTGCATTGAAGGTATAGGTATATATAGTTGGAAGAAAGGAATAAAAATGGAGGGATTTTTGTAGGAATTGAAGAGATGTGGATCTGGGGTCTTCTCATTGGCTGATTTGCAGGGGTGTTCTAATATCATGTAGAGAAAACTGGGAAAATAAATCCCAAACCAAAACGGGTTGACCATTCCAAATCCGTCCCTTAGCAAATCTACCTGAGCAATCCCTCTGACTTACACACATGCCTCGCCAGCTCACATTACCTAGAATCCAACACAGACCCACCCCCTTAAGTGTCGCCTCCCATCACTACAGTGGCCACCAAAGGTCACGAAGGTAGCAATACCAAGTAGTAAAAGCTAAAAACCCATTTATCCCCATAATCATATCATGAGAAAGATTGACCCCAATACCCCCAAAAGACCAAAACGGAGAAAAAGTTAACACGACCACCAAACATTCAGGTTCTAAGTTACGAAGGTAGTTGGCCGGCGTTGGTGGAGACAGGGAGAAGAAGGGGTATTTGGCTTGGAGTGGCCTGAGGCCGGTTCGTCGACGTTCGTTTGGTTGAGTGGATAAAGAGGAATGAATGAGACAGTAGGATTGGTTCATAGGCTATGGATGAACTGAACAGGTCGTTGATGGGGAGCTCAACGAACTTCCTTTGTTACCACAGATTGAGAAAAGAGAGCTCACAACAGGGGAGGTGAGAGAGAGACAGACGGGGGGGGGGGGGGGGGGGGGAGAGCATACCCGGTGTAGATCGGCGACTCGAGACAGGTTTTTTGTGGATGACGAAGATCGGTCTGCTCCAGGAAGTGAAGAACAAAAATAGGGTTTGGTTGGGGTAGAGAAAACAGTGTGGAAATGATCTTAAATACTTATCATGAGTTTTATGTGGAAAAGCAATTCCTATGCCCCCCATCAGAAATACATTTCCTCACTTTTCAAAGAAAATGCTGACTAGGATGGAAACTGTTTCCATGGAATTTCTCTACACCAAACATAGGAAAATTGGATTTTCCACGGAAAATCACACACTTTTCCTCGAAAAAGTGTTACACAAACATGCCCTGAGAGATTATACCGGTGAGAAACTTAGCGGCATGAAGACTAGAAGAAGAAAAAAAAAGTATGAAAGAATTAACGAGAAGGGCAGATTTAACCATTTCCAAAGGAGATGTCTTCCGTAATTGTATAGGCACTGATGACATGTAAACTGAGCTAGAGGAGTGCTAGCTTTCATCATTAAATCACGACGTGTACTCTAATTTCTCTCTCTTATGAGTGCCGGCTATTTGATCTACAAGTAGAGATACAGATGGGTTGATTATGAACCGAAATCATACTAGACCCAAAACTGGAACCATTTCACAAAGGTAGATCCGATTTTGGATAGGAACCTTTTTTTTCCTTCGGAACCTATTTTCCTAAGTCAGAGCTCGGTTTCATTGAAAGAGATGGTTCCAACTTCTTTTTTCTTTTTTCTAAAAATGGGGGTATCATTCAACCCAAAACCCAAAAAGGGATTTCTTTCAACCGAATAACAGTGTATTAGTCTACTTTCAACAATTAATATATCCAAACATCTTCCAAACTAATATATAGGTCCTTAAATGAAGTTTTTTACATTAGTCTGCCTTCCACAACTAATATATATATGTGTATATATATATATATAGAGGTTCACAGTGTGGGATCTTACCTTGTCCACATATGTCCACGATAAAAACCAAGTATTTTAATGGCCATTAAAAAATTGCACATTTGATGATTGATTTGTTGGTTTTTGAAAATCAATTTTGATTCAAGAAATAGAACAAAATAGGATTATAGAACACCCCCAACTGCTACCCTTTCCTTTCTCACATACTAACAAGGTCAACTATGATTGACTCATTTCCTTCATATTGTACTTAAATTAGCATGGCTCATAATTTACACAACTTGAACATTAGACGTTATTATCATTAATTTTTTCCCGATGAGCTAATCCACCGTTGAATCTTGTCACGATAAACCTAGCTACATGATGAATTGCTACTAAATTATAATGAATTTTGTCACAATAATAGGCATGTTTAGCAAGCAGTAACGTACAGGTGAAGGTTAACTCACTGGTCACTTTTTCTCTCTTTGTCATGTTGGGTGAGAAAAATAAACACCAGCCACAACTTTTTTCACCAATAATTTTACGGGAAGTCACTTTTTTCACTTCTATAAAACTGAAGGTTAAGTATGGTAAAGTAAATTAATTCAAGGCAAAAACCAACTACTTTACCACTTTCTCTTATTTTATTTTACCTTATACAAAGTAACCATAAACATTATTTCACAATATATTTTATTTCATATTTATATTAATGTATGTGACATTTATTTCACCTTTATTTTACCATACCTGTAAATAGACATGCCATAAAAGTTAAGGCCAAGATCATTTGATTGTATTGAAAATGTGAAGTACCCCTGATCCACATCCAAACCCATTTATTTCCTTGCTATTAGGCATCAAGGTGGAACCCACACGACCGCGATGTTGTCTGGGGTGATTCCTAAATGGGATTTAGTTCCAGGTACATTGATCAATGTAGGACTGTTATGAGTGGGGCACACCATGCAAATAGGTTCCACCTTTTGTCCATCTTTATCTTTTTAAAGGCACTATTTTCACTTAAAGTTACAAGCTTCCCAAACTTGCTTTGGTCCTCCTTTCATAAAAACCTTATTTGCTTTTTAGTTCATATTTTCTCAATTTCATTTAACATCAACACACATGCTTCGAGCATGCTTCAAGAACTGGCTGTTAAAATGCAAAATGCTACTCCAGTCACTAATTTATTGGAAAACCCCCAAAGGAAGCATAGTTTGCTGGGAATACGGCTTAAGAGCCGGATGTCGTGATTTTGATCTCACCCTCTCTCCTCGGGGTCGCTTGCCTAGGCAAAAGCCTGGGTTATTTGGTGCGTGGGAGAAATAGGGATTTCATGTGCTCAAGGGAATGGTCGGTTCTTGAAGAGGCCGGACACCTTCGTTAGAAAAAATAATAATTATAAAATTTCAGGATGAAGTGAAAATAAATTGGGTTGTACGTTTTTTTTTTTTTTTTTCTAATGTAATGAGAAAAACAGTCACTTTTTTTTTTATTATTAAGAAAAAGTAAAGTAGTCACTTGAATAACCTATAGGAAGAAAAGTTTGGATCTTCCTTATAAATGCGACCATTGCGATTTATCACTTTAAAGTGACAAAGAGGGCTTGGATAAACTGACTCAAATCCATATCAATGAATTCATCAACTACATTATACATCTTTAACCATAAGGGATAGCTCGGTAGGTTTATGATCACGATTTGCATTCGGAGGTTGTAGATTTAAAACTGCACTATTAAAGTTGAGTTACATGAGAGTTTACTTGGCTTCTCTTTGTCATCAAAGGATGAGTCCAGTCCACTCCAAAATTGGGGGGGCGGGGGGGGGGGGCATTATACATCCTTGGAGCTTCTTTGGATGCCACCATTATTGACCCATATGCATGGTTTGATGAAATTGTAATTAGCTCTTCTCACGTGTACATTTTGGTAATTATATGAATATGTCGTCTCCATGCTAGAATAAAATGTCTCTTTCTTTGCTGGTATACTTTTTTCATGCTTATCTTTATCTTCCTCTTTCCTTCTAGTAAACTTCTCCCACTCTTTGTGATAACTTTCGGAGTCAATGACAAGCTTGACTTGCAAAACCTTTCTTAGAAAAGCCATTAGGTGAGATTAGAATATTGGTTTTTTTTTTAAGACTAGACTAGCAAACTTGGGGGAAGTCATGTTGTGAAAACATGTTTTGGGTTATGGTTGCCTAATTCTCAATTCAATTAATTTGCGTTCGAATTTGCACTTTCTAACTGAACACATAGCTTGATTTAAAAAAAAATATATCATTAGAGTTGGTTATTTTAATTGCTTCTCAGCTTGTCTAACTCAAAATCTTAGTTCCACAAGTTTGATGAACTAATTAATTTGTGTCACATACAATAAGTCCATCTCTAAAGTTCACATCTAAAACTATAAAAAAATAGTTGTTCTTTGCATCTATTTTAGGCAAAGAATTACTCAAATCAGAGTTGGGCTCATAATTAGATTGATTACATGTAAAAAAAAAAAATTAAAATAAGAATTAAAGTAAGATTGATTGTATGTAAAATAAAAAATGATAAAATTAAGAATCAAAGTGAAATTTCACATTTTACTTGTGATCGTGTTTTTAAGGTAGGCAAAACTAATAGTGCCCAAATGAAATTAATAGGTTAGAAAACCAATAGTTTTGCCTACCTAAAGCTCCAATGTATGTCTTAGTAATATATTAATTTGATTTTGTGCCTTGCTGATACATACCTCGGAATTTTAGGTAGGCACAACTACATGAAATTAATACGCTAATCATTCCCAAATAAAACTGTAAATTATTAGTAATAAACAATCAGTAGCTCCAAGGCCTTTCAAGTAACCCCAAAGGGTATCTCAGTTGGCTTAGGACCCCAGTTTGCACCCGAAAGTTGTAGGTTCGAAACTGCACCACCACACTGGAGCTATATGGGAGTTTATCCGGCTTCCCTCTTAGTCCGAAGGAATTAGTCTAGCGTAAAGCGTTGAAAACCCTCTGATAGCAAATAAATAAATAAATATATATATAAAGGCCTTCCAAGTGACCTAGGTAACCGTGTTTTGGGGCTAAACATATTTTTGGCGCTCTCTTTTCTCACACATAATTGTTGATTTTACTTTCGTGGATGGTTTTGACTTTTGAGGTGTGAGCTTTTTTTATTTTTATTTTGGTTGTATTCGATTGATGGTTGTTAGTTGTGACCTTTAAAGTTTAAATTTTAAGGTGTGATTTTTCAATTTTAAGTTGGGATTTTTCAACTATGCCTTCTTCTGTTCTTCATAGGAATCCAGAAAAAGAAATTTGCATATTGTTGACTTGATTTGTCGCTTTGAAAAAGAAATTGGCCGACATTTCAACAGAGGAATTCTGTTTGGGATAACTTTCCAAAAATAACTCCTGTGTTTGTTTGTTTGTTTTTATTTTTGTTTTTGTTTTAAACTCTCCTTATAAAGAGATATCTCTTCCTTTTTTTTATTTTGTAGAAATACCTCATCCATGTTGATGTAATATCTTCCCATATAGTTACTACCCATGATAAGTTTAGGCAAGATTGGCCAGCCCACTTTGCAATGGTATGGGCTTATATTTAATCCCAATGGACTGAGCCAAACCCACGATTTTGTTTCCAACTGAATGGACTAGCCGTTCTCATTGGTAAGTGGCAGCAGTTCTCACCTTGCTAAGCAAGGTTCAAACCATGGGTATGCCACTTCTTTCCACTTGTGTGGGCTCCTTTTTCACTTGTGCGGGCTTTCTTCCCACTTGTGCGGACTGTCTACCCGTATGTGTGCGGGCTCTCTCTTAGGTCTTAGCTCCCTTTACTGGGTTACGAAAAAGTTAAATAGAAAAAGGAAAAACTGAATGGATTGGCCATGACATGTCCGTTAAAGGTCTGAATAGATTGTCCCGCGAAAAATGAAAGACAGGTGGGTCCAATTCCACTAATGGATTGGGCCCATTCCAATATTTAGGCATGGGACTTGATCGAATCATACATATGATGCGTGTACAAGTTTTTTTTTTTTTTTTACCTCGGCCAAGGGAGCTGGGACCCAAGAGAGAGCCCGCATACACACGGGAATGTAGCCCGCTCAAGCGAGAAGGAGGCCCGCACAAGTATTGAAGGAGTCAACACAAGTAGGAAGATGTGATGTACTCGGGGTTTAAACCCCGAGCAGGTAGGAAAGAACAGACGCTCCTTACCTAAGATGTGTACTCGGGGTTTAAACCTCGAGCAGGTAGAAAAGAACAGACGCTCCTTACTACTTAGGTAAGGAGCCGTTCTTGATGCATGTACTAGTTGGGATAGGCTTCGACTAACTTTTGTACCGGTGAGAAGAGATGGTATTGGGTTGGGCTTAGTGCACGGAACCTCCTCTCGGCCCTCTTGATCCCACTCTGAAAGCGCGGATCAACGCTTTGGAGCGGATCCGTCTTCGAATCGCGATTCGACCATTTTTGGAGCGAACCGTGAAGAATTTTGGATTTTTGTGCATATTCTTTTTTTGTAAGCTTGATATTTTTTTTTTGAATAAAGAAAAATCTTTTGACTTATTAATTATTGTATATTTTATGTGATCAAATTGCAAAGTTAATTTTTTCTCTATTTTTTATACTTGGATATATGGATAAGATATATTTGTGCTCATTAGTTAATTGTTTATAAACCCACAAGCACTATGTTGTATAAGTGTTCCGGAGGCGCTTCAAATATATAATTATTTTAGAATTTAGGGTTTCTGCGCTCCCGCTCCTTCGCTCTTGCTCTCGCTCCGCGCTAGGGGTTGAGTTAAAGAGGTGATTTGCCTCACATGGATAGTGGTTTTGATGGATATTAAGCGGGTATTTTATATTTCAACCCAAGTCAGGATTGGGGTTTCTTTTTTTGTTTTGGTATGGGGTGTGGGGATATATATTTCAACAACCCAAGTCAGATTTAGGGTGAGCTTCAGGTTTTGGCCTTCACGATCCACTCTGCGCACATATTTATGTAAGGATAGCATGTCAAAGTTTGGTGTAGGTTGGGGGAAATATGAACTTAACCTAATTCATACCTGCCCGACCCCAAACTTGACTTGTGATGGGTTAATGATATGTGATATGAAGCCCAACTTTTTTTATATTAAAAGATACGAAACCCACTTTCCTGCCCCCATTGGATTAAGTGTGGAGTTTTTTTTTTCCATTTAAAGTCATTAAGCTTGTGGGCAACAGTTCAAAGATTAAAATCATGAGATTGATTTGAAATTTCTTATCTAGAGTGGTCTCCTTTGAATCTTTGGATCCTCAACTCTCCCATGATCCGTGGGGCCCTAGCAGAGGGAGTTGTCTTAAATGGCATCTTGCTCGAGTCCGAATCACCTATCGCAAATATTACACCTTCACCGTGAGTGGACCAATAACAGTCTGCGACGTCATCCAAAAATTTATATGATTTTCTTTCATTGATTTAAATTTTTCTAAATTTAATTTTTTCTTCAAAATCACCTAAATTTTTGGATGGTGTGGCTGACTGTTATTGGTCCACTCACGGTGAAGGTGTAACAAATACGATAGGTGATCCGGACTCATCTTGCTCGCGTAGGAGTACAGACCATATATAGTATATATAACTCAATAATATTAGTGAGGATTAGGATTTGAACCTACAACCTTCAAGGCTTAACTCTCCAAATGTTCTATACCCATTGCATAATAGAATCTTGTATATACTGTTATAATGAAAATATACAAACTTAATAGCGGTGAGGGACATGGGTGTGTGAATTCAAATTCTTGATATGGTAAAAGAAAAATAGAAACAATGTAAATAAAGCATGTTAGGCCAAAAGCAGTTAAAAACTCAAATTTAAACCCAACTTGGTTCAAACATCTATAAACCCATGCACCTCGAATTTAAAAAAGAAGAAAAAAAAAACCACTATTACCAGACTGCCCATACCAATTTTATATATAAAAAAAATGATAATTTTAAAATACTCAACACTTCTTTATCTTTATAATTAAAAAGAGCCAAAACAGTTGTGGTTGAGTGATGTCGGCACTTAAGTTTCACACACGAGCATGGGTTCTTGACATCGAGTTAAATTATCACTCCTAGACTGGTAGGTACTAACCCAACATAAAAATATAAAATAAAATAAAATAACACTTATCAAGCCCAATCTAATCCTCACCCATCGTGGGCCACATTTGTTATCAGATATCCTAAATCCACCCTAAGTAGGGTTAGATAGAGTAAGTTGTAAAAGTTTGGCAGGGGTGTTTATGGTTTTTATCTTGCCATCCAACCCGTGTTCAACTTTACTCATGTCATCTGCTGTGAGGTCTTGCAGTTCAGGATGCTATGAGCCTCGGAGAAATTATCTGTTGGAGTGGAGGAATGATAAGAGGTGAGGAGAAGAATGATACAAGAGGATCTTCACTTTTCTACGATTTGAAAAGTGATGATTGAGTATTCACTTTCGATTAAATGAATCTTATTTGACGGTCATTTTTATATATTCACTTGAATCTTCACTTTTAAGCACTTGTGTCATTAATTCCTACGTACTCAAATTCCCATGTATTCTATTAAAACAACATCTAAACCACCCCACTGTTAGGGGTAGGTATCTTTAAAGTCTACCCGGTCCCACTATAAGTTTAAGCATATAAGAAAACGATAATGAATAATGCATAGGATTTTGTTAGACACATTTTTAATTGAATGGATACTCTTTAAATTTTGAGGATATGCATATAATTGGAGAGTATGTATTTTGACTGCCCTAATGCAAGACGTCCAATGTGCCAAAATGTTTGGATCTAGACCCAAGGTGGACTTCAATCCAATCAAAAGCAGACCATGTTTTGTAGTTTTGTGAGAAAAATGAAAAAGAGAAATAATCTGTTCTTGCTGTGGTTAAACAGAACTAGCCTTCTTGTGAGGACCTGTACCTGGAATTATACTTTCAAGAGCGGCGAGGCTCCTAATTAAGCTTATGGGGCTCACCTTCTTCCTTTAAGAAATATTTAAGCTCTTCACAGTTCACACTCATTATTAGGCTCCCTAATTGATCATGCAAATTTTGACAGTCGTCAAATTTTTCTTAAGGTTCAGGCAACTTTAACTAAAATAATAATTTCCCTTCACCGCATTCTTTGGATTTTTTTTTAACAAAAATAGATCATGATGAAACATTTCAAACCTTGATCCGTGATTATTGTTAGTTAATACTTTCGTAAGAGCATACAGATAAAGCCACACCCAAATTGGGGAACAATTTGGCCATTCTAGAAGTGCCTTAATACTTAATGGTTATGTTTTCTCCACATGATCAGTGGCCAAGAAGCAGTTTATAACCCTAATCGAAGTAAGACTTGAGCCAGTTCCTATATTTGGGCCCTATATTAGATGGCCACGTTAGATGGAAAAAGAAGTGAGCTCCACATTGGTCAAATATGTAATTAATGCCATAGGGAGTAGATGTAAAGATAGATAACATCGTTCCTCTCAAGTTCAAAAAAAAAAAAAAAATACCAAACAAGGTATGACGGATTCCATTTGTGCCGGTCGAAATAGGAGGGACTTCTTCATGCAACGGTCACCTACCATAAATTTTCCCGTAAAAGCTCTCTTTTATTATCAAATAGATTGGGCATAGGTCCAATTTCAGGGCCTTTGGTCTGGTTACCAACTAACTAGGTGAGGATCTGAACCATAAAATCGATAGAGGATGAGCCAGGGCTCAAAATTTGCAGCAACCAGAGGTCCCATGTGTTTGTGTTTGTTTGTTTTTTTTTTTTTTTCCTTTTACTTTGTTCAAGTTCTTGTAGCTGCATCACTAAAGTTGTTTTAACTATCGAAGAAAGGAGAATAGCTCCTTACTTTAGTGGTAGGAAGTGACGGTTCTCATTGGATGGTCTTGGGTTCGACCTTACAGGTTGACAAGTCTGCTTTTGAGATAAAGTTGATTCAAATAGATATTTTAGTTCTTCGTACTATTTTGGTGAAGTTTACATGAAGGTTCAATTTAATGAACTTTAATACATTTTGCCTCTCTTTCAAAAAGTAACAAAGAGGTTAGCTTTTTAAGTCAACTTAGCTCTCTTTCGCTAAGTAATAGGGTTGCACAAAAAATCCAATATCACCATAAAATCGAACCGACCTAACCGGGCGGTTCGGATCGGTTTATAGTAGATCGGTTCGGTTAACGGTTTGAAAATCATAAAAACCGCTTACATCGGTCGATTATCGGTTTAAGCCCACGGTTAACTGCTTAAACTGAACCGACCGTATATAGTAACTTAAGTGTTGCTTTTTTATTATTTTAGCTTTAGGGTTTTATTTTTTACTACTTTCAAAGTTATATTCCATAATTCAATTCTCACATAGACTCAACCGTCAACAATGCCTCAGTGCATTTCCTCTAATCTCTCAAATGCTTTTTGATACTTCATTGCAGATGAAGAGATTACTGTACAAGGTGTTTTCCTTTCATCATAATTCCTACCTCGTTTTAATGAATTTTTTATCAGAAGGCTGCACTCTTGAGAATTCTAGAAAAGCCAGTAGAACTTAGCCTTTTGATAGTTGGTTTTGATATCACCTAACTAATGTGTTAAGAAACCTTCATTTTTGAAAAATATGATGGGTTCTAATACAGATTTCGTTTGTGTGTGACTTTTCTTGACATGAACTATTATTCTATTGTAATTCCAAATGGTATCATGTGGAATGAATGTTTCACTGCAAGCTGGTCATTGTTTTTTTTTTTTTTTTTTTTGTGCGTTTGCATTTAGTACAAACTCTCTTTTTGACGTAGAATTATTTTTATATGCGTTTAGTCCAGTCTGGAATGTTGGATTTTTATGTTTGCACAAAACATTGGAATAAATGCAAAGGACGGGGTATCATCATTTTGAAGTTTTCAATGTCTGATTAAAAAAATAAAAAATAAAAAACAACGGTTTAATCGACTGAACCGAACTGAATCGAACCGATTCGGTTCGGTTTGATTTAAGCCCTCTCCATCGGTCGGATCAGATCGGTTAATTAAAAAATCGATTGGTTCGATTTGGTTTTTGGTTTTAGTGTTAAACCGATCCATACCGCCCATGTGCAGCCCTACTAAGTAACGAAGAGGTTTACCTTTTTCAACTCGACTTGGAGCTCTAAAGCAATCCGACATATTCTTATTTTCTTTTTTTAAAATTTTTTCTTATAACTTTTACTTTATACAAGTTTGTTGATAGTACTTCTTTCATGACACGTTAGCTCATACAATTTTTATAGAATGGGTAGTTTGTTTTTTTGTTTTTTTTTTTTCTCTCTAATTGAACGAGACATATCAAACAGTGCATTTGTAAAAAGAGTTATATTGAAATAAATCCTATTTCAAATGAATCTAGAATCGAATCAACTCTATTTCAATCAAATCAAACTTACCAAGCATGCCCTTTTATTCTACTATTTCTATAAATAGGTGAAGCTAATGGGGTGTTTAAAAAAAAATCCCTATTGGGGATTGTTTCACAAATCATGTGACGCACCGGAGTCCCACATCGACTATAGAGAGAAAAGTGAATGGGGTTATATGTAGAGCTTACACCCTTACCTTGCATGAGCCATTTTGATGGGTTGAGGCCCATCAGAAGCAAAACCGTAAGGCCCGTGGGCCAAAGCGTGACTGACAGATCTCCATGTGGGCGGGGCAAGAGGGCTGACAGGCTACTGCACAGGGACGTGCAGCCTTAAAGTGGGTGGATTGTGATGCCTCGAGTCCCACATCGACTATTGAGAGGAAAGTGAATGGGGTTATATGTAGAGCTTACACCCTTACCTTGAATGAGGCATTTTGATGGGTCAAGACCCATTAGAAGCAAAACCGTGAGGCCCGTGGGTCAAACGGACAATATCATACATGCGTGAAGGGTGGGGCGCTACAAATCCTGCTCCGGATTAATTTCTTATGGGTGCTTCCTCACCCCATGGGAACTAGGGAGAATCTCATGAGAATGAGAGCCCCAAAGGAGCCCAAGGTGGGAGGGAGGTCTTCAATTTCTAGAAGCCCATTTATATTTTAGCAATGTAATAGGTTGGGCCTTTCCAGGGATAATTTTTTTACATAATGCCCCCTCAAGGATAATTGTGGGACAACTTTAAAAGTTACAGCATGCTTTTACTCTATATTGATCCTTATAAAGTATGGTCACGATATATATGACCACCCATATGGAATAACCATATAAACTATAAACAAAGAAATAATCAACTAATTACAACTAAGTTAATCCACATGAAGTGAGAAGACACCCAACCCTCTAATAGCAAGGGTATTATAAATGACAATGCTTTTAAAATATACTTAATCTTAGACCTAACCTACCACTACGTTTTAATATAATCAACCGCATAATATATATGGGAAGTGATCCCATGTGCTTATGGCTCCATGCCCTTGGCATTGTGGCCCCCACCTGTTGAAGAACATGGAGATGGGGCTGAGGGGTTAATGATCTAGTTGGGGCCCTCCTATGTATAAAAACTCGGCCCCATTTGATTATCATAATCCTTTCATCCACCACTAATAAAATCTCACGATATAAAATGGCTGCACAGTAAATCCAACAGTCTAGTCCATCAATGGGTCCCACCATAATCAAATGGGGCAATGTTCTCATGCATATGACTCTCACCATCTTATGGCAAGAGGTAACTTGATGGAACCCACCTTAGGCGGCCCTATTGATCACGGGACTAGGGGGATGGAAAGAGCCATATTGGATGGGCTCAAATATCAAATTTGGGCATTTGGGGTCAATCCCAGGCCTCTAAGTCCTTTATTTATGGCCCACAAGTATAATGACTTTATATTAAAGAAACACTTTTCCTTCGATCCAATGTTCTAGTCCATTTGGATCGTCGAAGACTCAATGGATCCAGTGTAATTCATAGGGTCCTGTGTGTGTATGGTTAGGATGGATTATAAGGTGGCCCATTATATTGCCCTCACTATAATACGGTGAAAGGCATATGCATAGGAAAATTTCCCAAATATAAATATATAGAAACTTAAAGAGAAAATCACTAGTTCTTAAGTAGAGATACCATGAACAATGGAGGCCACTTTGACTTAAAGATGCTCTGCAATCAATCAGTAAATTAGTGACTAAACCCGGTGCGAGTTTCATTTTTTTGGGTTCACCTCGATGTGTATCAATCATATCATCAAAATGGTTCCAAAGCTCTTAATGCTAAGCATAAAATTGATTCAATTTAATGCCAATCCACTGGTAGCCCAGTGATAAGGCATCTCTCTATCCACATATGTAACTAGGTGTCAATTCCATGTCTCTGTTTGGCTAGGGACTAGCATTAGTGTGTCGGATGTTGGGTATGTTTGAGAGCAAAACGATTCGATTAAAAGGATGCAAACCTCTTAATTCCTTACATGTATAGCCATTAGTTATAATGATGAGGCCCCCTAATTCCACCATATCGCTGTGGTTGGTCTGCATCAAGTTAGTCTTACAGCTCATGCACTTACTTTTTTTTGGGCCCCTTTGTGATCCAATGTAAGGTTTTGAGTATTGGCATATTTCATGGGATTGAACAAAAGTTGGGTTTGCTTTATGTATCTTTCTTTTTTCTAGAATGGACTACAAAATTTCTCATCAAGAAAATTCTCAGATTGCAAGTTTTCTTAAGACCGTCAATGGACATTCGAACGGACCAGGCTGCAAACCAAAAACCAGAGAACCCCAGAATTCGAACTCTTAACAGCCACATTCGAACGTGCTTGTTTTGAGCTTTCCAAGCCAAATTACCAAAGAACTCCATAGTTCGAACGCTCAATATGTGCATTCGAACATGATTGTGCACCGTCTTTCCAAGCCAAAAGACTAAAGAGCTTCAGCGTTCAAACGCTAAGCAACCGTGCTCGAACGTAATGTTCAGTGCATTCCAAGCCAGACAGTGTCAGAGTTCGAATGTGAACGTTCAGTGGGAATGTTCGAATGGTCAAAGTGCTGAAGTGTCTATGAGTTGTTTCGAACGTCTTTTAAGTTGCTTTCGAACGCACGTAATTGTTTCCTTTTTGGACAAACCCTAGTGGAACCAACTATGTAAGAATTGTTATGTTTTTCCCTTATTGCTTCTCTCTAACATTCTAAGGACGACTGCAGACAATTTTGAGATGGTTTTTCATTCTCTAGAGAAATTTATTCCTTTTGTACTGAGAACACCATTTCTAGAGCCTAGATATTCAACTCTTTGTCTTGTTCCCATCTTGGAGTGGCTTCGAGGTTGAAGACGAATAGTCAAGCACGATTGAAGATGAATGGCTAGTGGCCGGCAGGAGGTTTTGCAATCCTTGGATTGAAATACAATTGGGGAAGGGCTATAAGTTCTCTTGTAATCTTCTAATTCTTAGTGCTTGATTATTTTTTATGGACCGGGTTCGAAGTCCCATGGTTTTTTTGCGAGTTTGGGTTTTTCCACGTGTATCGTTGTCTCTCTCTTGTGGTGATTGATTGTTGTTTGTATTGTTTGAATTACATATTAGAAATTTGATTGGGGTCCTTAAACCCTAAATTGGGGTTTTCAAACCTTCATCCAATTTCTCCCATCTATTCTTCTTTATATTTCTCAACTATGAACATGATCCCCTCATGTTGGGCTTTGATCAACATGAAACACTAAAATAAAATGAGCAAGAAAAAACATTTAATATGTGAAAACTAAATATACACTTATATCATCTGAGGCAAGAAAGATACAGAATAATTCAGATTATAGATCACTCTTGATATCATCGAAGATCTTGAGAGGGTACTTTTTTGGTTTTGTTAATGAATGAATGATGGAGTGTAATGCACCACATGATTTGAGGATAAGGGCACCGTGCCACTCTTCCATTAGCTGGAAAATGTGGTCAGTTTAAAATTAGGAAGTTCATGATGCACATGACACAATGGAATATGCTCTTTAGCAACATAATTCAAGAATCAGAAAACTCAATTGATAATAAGCAGTGGAACTGTGGTTGAACATGATTTGGGGTCGGGCTCCTGCTTTGTGCAAAAAGTAATGGGTTGACATTAGGTTTTTTTTTTTTCCTCCAGATAATCCAGTTAAGGGGCTGGTCCCTATGAGACTCGCACATGCATGGAGATAATAGCAATTCATATATGCAAGAAGGGGGGAGGCTAAATTCGAAGCATGGACCTTTCCGATGAGAACTGTCGCTCCTTAGCAATGGGCTGACATTAGTTAATACTTGTATCATAGATAAGAAATGCATATCTGATATCGCAATTAAATATACAGATACTACAAATACAGCCCCGGGGGGGGGGGGGGGGGGGGTGTTCGTCATAGAATAATTATTTTGGCATTAATTTTTTTTTACTCTAATGCAAATAAAAGTGGTGTGGGGAAAGATATTAATAAATGAACATAAGATGTTTGGGATAAATTGTGCCCACATCGTTGAACGAGCACCTTTTTTTTTTTTTTTTTTTTTTTTCTGATAATGCAGGTTCTCAGTCCTTTGGACCAGATTCATCCCTATGGGCCCAGGAGAGAAAGCCGGACAAAATTCCCATGTGGCCCCAGTGTGGTAGTACAATTTCGAACTCATAACTTCCAAGTTTAAACCGTGATCTTAAGCCAACTGAGTTACTCTTCGGGGTTAAAATATAATTAAAGTTGAACGAGCACTACGTTTACATTTATAAGGAGGAAATCAAAACTCCAATTACAATCCCTTGAATTAAAGATGATAGATCTAATCAAATAGAGTCTATATCCTTTGAGCTCATGAGGCTTCTTAATTGATCCTACTTATTAAAAATCAAAGCTGCTCAAATATATTTTCCCTCTATTTTATGGGTGTTAGCCAATTTCACTTCAATAGAAGTTGGTCCCAATGATTACTTATGACATACATTAATTTGTAATAATATCTTATTCATATCTTTTGAAAGCAATCATTCTAGCGGTGCTCTGACCTCTTATTGAAGTTAAATTTACATATAACCCATAAAAAGACAACATCTATATCGAACTCTTTAGATTTTTATTAAGTGGACCTCACTGAAGAGCCTTGTGAATTCTCTTGGGTCTGAGCCATATAGGATCCAATGCAATCAAATTATATAAATAGCTACCCTCAACCATCCAAAAGATATCTTATAAATATAATACAATGAGAGAGATCTAAATAATGTAGTCCATAGGATCGATACAGTATCATGTGAAGCACACATCTGGGCCTGTTTGTTTCTTTTAATTGAATTCTCAAAAATTCTATGGTTTTTTTATTTGTATAATAGGTAAAAAGTAAAGAATTAAAGTTGAATATCCAAAAAACACCATAAAAAACTCCTCTTTGATGGAACAACTTGAATCTAAAGATGGGAAAGGAATACCCAGCCATCATCTAGTACTTCAAGTCCTAGGAAATTTGAGGTTCTATATTGATATTGATAACATCCTTCACCCATTACCTCTTTAATAATCTTTCAATCACGAGTTCATCTTACCACATATTACTATATATTCTATGCAAACAAATAAGCCATTATTTGATGGCTACATCAGTAAACCTGAAATGTATCAAAACTGGCTCATATTTAAAGCCAAACCCAACTCAGTCCAACATAGGACCATGACACCTTTTTTCTCATCCTAAACACAAAGGGACATGGTTCATATTTTTTTATTGGCTTTGTGTTCCTGTCATATGCCTTCACCTCTTAAATGTCGATTTGTCGACCATTAATTACTACTTGAGCAGTTGTCTTGACACCCATAATTTCAATAAATCATTAGAGGTCGGTGGGCGGCCACCAATCATTTGAATCACTCCACAAACTTACATGACCTCTCATCATCAACATCTTATTATAGTACTAAATTGTTCACGGTCGGTGCCGGCAAGGCCCATTTATCTCTATACCACTCTCCAGAGTCCAGACTATAGTTGTATAAAAAGGGCATAACATACAGATTACAGACACCAACACAAGCTCTCTAACTAGTTATCAGCAGCAGAGAATTCAAGATCACCATCTTCTCCAACATGGTCAAGCTCTCTATAGGCAGCTTAGGCGACTCCTTCAGTGTCGGGTCGCTCAAGTCCTACCTTTCAGAATTCATCGCGACACTCCTCTTCGTCTTCGCCGGTGTTGGTTCTGCCATTGCTTACAGTAAGTACATGAGTTTTACTCCTGTTAATTGTGGAGATTGTGATGGTAGTTGTAGGCTATTGGGTTGACAATATGGCCCTTTGTTGTGCAGGTAAGTTGACGTCTGATGCGGCGTTGGACCCGGCCGGGCTTGTGGCGGTGGCGGTGGCTCATGCCTTTGCGCTGTTTGTCGGAGTTTCCATGGCGGCCAACATCTCCGGCGGTCACTTGAATCCAGCTGTCACTTTGGGATTGGCCATTGGTGGCAACATTACTATCCTAACTGGCATTTTTTACTGGGTGGCTCAGTTGCTGGGGTCTATTGTTGCATGCCTTCTGTTGAAGTTCGTCACCAATGGCAAGGTGAGTTAAATTGAATCGAGTTTAATGACAATTTAGTCTTGAATTGTTTCGCTTTAAAAGTATCTTTGTGCATTCCAATGGCCAAAGTCACTGCAAAGGGACTCTGGATGCTAAGGATCTCTGGACAATTTGAACCAGGGTACTCATAATTTTGCGAGGGTCAAGCTCTTCACTAAGATGGAAAGATAAGCCACACGAGTTAGATGCCTATCTAAAACTTTCTATTGTTTGATTCAAATCCAAACTCTTTTAGATCATGGATTAAGACAGCAGGGGATGATCACTCGATAATTAGCCAACTGCTTAATCCGACGTGAATGGCAGATGAGCCACATAATTTCTAACCTTATATGGATCAAGAGCTATTGAAATAACTATACAATTTAAGCTTTGTAAACACTTGAAATATGAATAGAATTCGAGTTGCATATAATTCACAAAAACTAAGAATCATCTTTCTTGATGTTGCACAATACCCTCCTTGGGACAAATGAACCCTAAACTTTCTATCATTTTCCTCACTTGGGTCTCTTTTTACTTTGCAGGCTATTCCTACACACGGCGTGGCTGCTGGGATGAGCGATTTGGAAGGCGTAGTAATGGAAATTGTCATAACCTTTGCACTGGTCTACACTGTCTATGCAACAGCAGCTGACCCAAAGAAGGGCTCCCTTGGTACCATTGCACCCATTGCAATTGGGTTCATTGTTGGGGCTAACATCCTTGCAGCCGGTCCCTTCAGCGGCGGTTCGATGAACCCGGCCCGGTCCTTTGGACCCGCTGTTGCTAGTGGAAACTTCGCAGGTAATTGGGTGTACTGGGTGGGCCCACTCATTGGCGGTGGCCTGGCCGGGCTGGTCTACGGTGAAATCTTCATTGGGTCCTACGCCCCTCTTCCAGCTACCGAAGACTATGCTTAAAGAATTTTCATTCTTTGTTTTCTCTCTGGCTTTTGTTTCTCCTGCTGCTCCTGTTAATTTGTGTGGTCATTTGTCAAGCTCGAAATTTTGTGAATAAAGCAAGTGTTCTCTTCTTTTCCAACCGTATATGCTTGATGATATGATATGAAACACTTCTCTAAATTGTGAACATAATCATCTGAGCCAATGTTGCAAAAAAATTTCTTTTCTGGTTTAGAAAGGATTCAAATTTACACGCCCATGAACACCAATGTCGCAAGATTTGTGATAAGGATAGCATTGGGATAATTATTTTGTGTTCTTATTATGGAGAAGACATCAATATAATATAAACAGGTTTTAAACTAGAAGTCAATGTGCAAGGTCATCTCTTTTGTTAACAGCTCTTTTCACCTAATATTGGTGCAATAATGAGGTGGAATTCTCATTTTTTAAACAGTCAAGATAATCTTATTCACCTAACCCATCATGAGAATTGTTCATGGGGTTCATTACTTATCATGAAAGTTTGTGTGTTCATTGGCACTACATGAGTTGTCCAAATTCTCAATCAAGGTATCTGGGTTATCAAGGTGATCAATTGACATCACTAGCTGTAGGGAACTTGGACTTTGAAATAGAAAAGGAAGGCTGTGGGATAGGTAGGTTAAAGTCTTGGACCAGGCCTTTCCAATGTTCAAGCCTTTTCATGTACAGACATCACCCAAAAAGCAAGGGCTGATGAGCACCAAACATGAGGATACTCCAAAACTAGGCTCTGTTCACATCTCATCACATTTGATAAATGGCCATATGATCCACTTTGTTCTCATGTTACTTCTATTTTATCGTGAATTAATGATTAGATTAAACATGTTCTAGTTGCATTATTTTCAACAATCAAATATCTTAGTATTTGCGATAGTAACCACATGTAGGTTCCAATTAACACAATCATACTTCTTAAATAAAAAGGACACTGTCCAAATTAGTTGCAAAGAAAAGGGATTAGCCATAGTGAGAAATTCATGGACTAGTGTTGATTTTAGTTTACAGCTCATGTACAAGGTTTATGGGGACTATCACATGGACACTACACACATGGATCCAATGTCACGATCATATTTTCAGAAACAAGTATTTTATTTTGGATTGCAACAAGTAGGTACTACAATGGTGATACGATCAATATCATAACAACTGCAAACAAATCAATTAAGAACCCTGCTGCTAGTGGGACTGAAGTAATTCTTTCCTTTTTTTCACCGCGATGGCAGGGAAATGTATATTATATGAAAGAGGATTTCTTGAATCAGCTATCTATATAAAGAAAGGGTGTGAATTTTATGAACTAGCACTAGTGGTCCAATCAAGGAAAATAAAAATGAATGGTAAATATGAAAACAAGTGAATTTTATTAAATTATCATCTTTGATCACAAATGTCTAAATAAAGTTGATCTCTTCTATGTACTCAATTCATCAAACCTCTTGTATATGGTGAGATCAACTGGCCATACCTCTGCCATGCATGCAAGTGTGCCATCACTAGCAATTTTCTTAAACATCATCACTAGGAGAGGGTTGGATGGTTGGCGGGGACAAGACATTTTCATATAAAAGTCCAGCGATCCCTCCCCCAATCAAGGGCCCTACCCAATAAACACCATGATTCTTGAAATCCCCAGTGATTAAAGCGGGCCCAAAAGAGCGGGCCGGGTTCATCGAACCGCCTGTGAAAGGACCAGATGCTAGGATGCCTGCCCCAACTACAAATCCAATTGCAATGGGCCCCATGATCCGCAGTGGCCCCTTCAGTTCTCTCGTTGCATAGACAGTGTACACCAGAGCAAATGTTGTCGCACTCTCCATCACCACACCTCCAAAGCCAGTCATCTCCAGAGCTATGCCATGAGTAGGAATTGCCTAAAGCAAAGAAGAAAGCACTCACTAAGTTATCAAGAATATTTTACATGAAAGCAAAGAAGAAACTACTCACTCAAAGTTATATTAAGCACAGGAGAAGCATGATGTAACCCATGTTTAGAATTGGTGAATCTGACTAGGACATGAGAGAATTCTTTTAGGCCTATAAATCCAATAGATGGGGTCTATTTGTTTGCATGGAGTTGAATTAACAGAAGTGGATCATGGTAAAATGGGTTAAGATGAATTATTAAAGAGGCAGGGAGAAGGATACAAGGTGAAGATGTAATTTGACGGGGCCGACTTTTCTAAGAATTGATTTATTATAGTGACAGCTAGATATTTATTTTTCATCTCTTCTTATTTCATTTTCCATCAAAGAAAACATTTTCTAATTAAAAAGGATATCATTTATATATCTTCAGTCATTCGCCTTTGATTCTTCAACTTTAACTACTCTGAAAAATACTTTTGTTAGAGAGTTTCTTAAAAAAAAAAAAAAAGACCCCATCATAGGGCATAGGGCAACTTTTTGTGGGTTGCCAGAAAACCTGATCCCATTTTTGTGTTGTAACCAAGTGCCCACCCCTCCATTGGAAACGGTTTTTCATGAAATTACGAAAACGCCAATTCGCTTTTCCTTGTGGCTGTATGAAAAATGGAATATACTTTTTTTTTTCCTGTGGTAAAATGTGTGCACATATATGACCTCGATGTCGTCTTTAAGTATTACAACTGGGCCAAATTTCATGATTTATTCAAAGTTGGGGTCGCTATCACATGTTAAACACCCGATTTGACTTCATTTGTTTGGTGCATTATAATTATATTTTACGTTATCAATTTGGCGGTGTGTTCAACTCAAATTAAACTATTATTTAGCCTCACATCAGTGACATCACTAAATAGAATATTATAGGTGTGCCATCAGATATTTCACCATGGGGGAGCATCAAAGGATTAAGCATATGGCTCTAACCTGGCCAGCAGTAACCAGCATGAGGAGGAGGCACGCCATGGTGGACCCCAGCAACTGGGCCACCCAATAAAAGATGCCATGTAGGATGGTGACATGGCCACCAAGCACCAACCCAAATGTCACGGCAGGGTTTACATGCCCCCCTGACAAATTTGCTGCAGTGTACACGGCCACGAACAAGGCGAATGCATGGCCCATTGCCACAGCCACAAGGCTAGTTTCATCAGAGGCCACATCTGATGTCATCTTACCTACACAAATTGAAGCCCATCATCAACATGAGACTCTAGCTGTGTGCCCCACCACACCAGATGGACGGTAGAGATTAAAGGAGGAAGTCCCAAATCAAAGAAAGAAAAAAAAAATGTCTCACCTGCAGAGATTGCAGATCCTACTCCAAAGAAGACAAAGATGAATGTAGAGATGAACTCTGCAAGACATGATTGGAGTGTGTTGGGGCTAAATGCTTGTTCTATCACATCCAGTTTCATCCCCATTTTAACAAACAATCTTTCCATTCCATGCATTTCGTTCTTAATGTCTTCTTATATGATGATGATGTCGATGAGATTGATGATTTTATGTATTTATATGTGCTAAAACAGTTTTCAGTTTCTGTATAACTGCTGTATATAACTGCTTGTAACTTCCAATAAAAAACGTGTTTATCAGAAAGAGGAGAGAGATGATGGATTGGGATGTTTTTCTTGGGATGTTTTTTTTTTTAATCTTGAGCCATACATTTAATGGCCACTAATCGGACGGTATGGATTGGCCGATTAGCAACCCAAATGGATTCACATCTATCGACAACGGCCCCAGTCGGGCCGAATAGGAAAAGCATTGCAAGAACGGCCATGCTATTCAGCCCAACTGGGGCCCGTTGTCGATAGATGCAAATCCATTTGGGTTGCTGATCGGCCAATCATACCGTCCGATTAGTGGCCGTTAAATGTATGGCTCAAGATTAAAAAAAAAAAAACGGCCATGCTATTCGGCCCGACTGGGGGACCGAATGCTGGCCCGGCCCCCGGGGGGGCCGTTTGGATCCCAGATTGGGGACCGGGCCAGCACTCGGTCCCCAAAGTCGGGCCATTTAGACTTTTTGTTGCAAGAAACTGAAATAAAATCAGAATGATGCATTCATTCTAACCGAAGTGGACAGGCAGTCTACCAAAAAAAAAAAAAAGGAAAAAACCCAAAGTGGACAGGGTACCTGGATGTTTGGTATCCATACCTGGAATTTTGGACTTTTTTTGGGCCGGGTCTTTCAAGTAGCCAGGTAAGTGGGAGCCCACTAACATCCCTACCTCCTTTATGAGTTGGTTGGACTTAGAGGGCCTGCTTGGGCCAGGCTGATGGTTGTATTAAACGTACAATGATTTAGTTTCCAATTAAATAATACAATGTTACATAAGAAATATATTAATATATATAAGGTAATTCATTCTGCGTCGTGTCTAACAGACAGAACTGAGTCAAAAACTGGACCTAGACCTATGGAATCAGTCTAACCCAAAAAATAATAAAAAGGAAAAAATAAAAAAATATATATTCCGTTGCCGGGACTTGAACCCGGGTCTTCCGGGTGAGAGCCGGATATCCTAACCAACTAGACTACAACGGATTGCTGGACATGGCTCATGTATGATTATACTTAACTACTATGAATTTCCAACCCAACCCCTCACGCTGAACTTGGATGAGAACGCAGAACATATTGAGGAAGAGAAGGAGATGACACTAAAAGTACTGACCCATCCTTGTGGTCTTTCCCGTTCTTTCTTTTTAAAGTTGAATGTTGATTGAATTTTTTTTTTTTTCAATTCTGGCCTTAGGAAAAGCCACATCAGTTTCTTGGGGCCCATTTGTGAATGTGTCCTTTTAAAAAGATATATAATGTTTGTATTTTCACTAAAATGTGTCTCTTGGGTTACATATGTGCATTTTCAATAAAATGTGTCTCCTGGGCCAATTTGCATGGATGTGACCAAATTCAAAAGAATGCCTTCCAACTCTATAAATTAAGGTTATTTTCAAAGTTTTGATATTGTATTCAAAATGAGCAAATGCATACGAATTCTTTATTTTTAAGATGAAATATGTATACTAACGGGGATTAAAGATTTGGTTTTCATTTCTTTTTTGGGTGGATTTGAATTTTTTAATTATTTTTTCAGATTTACATGAAAAAGATATTAATTTTAATATATTATTTAAGCCGCACAAGCTTCATGCTAGTCAGCACTAAAAGGGGCACCCGTTTATATAAGTGAAAGAAGAGGATGATGAGATGCACAGAAGCTAAACGCTGGGTACTTGAAGACGCTACCACACCAGGGTATGGCTGCGTGACTAAAAGCACAAAACAGAGCTAATTCGTCTTGGCAACTGATCTACTCCTACTCCTACTGGAGTGAAAGGAGACCAACAGGATTGAGATTTTAATTTCAAGGGGTTTGGGTTTGAAAGTAATGATCCCCCAATGGGATTTCTCCGATTTCCAGCATTACTGGATCTATTATCCAAATTTGAAACTTTCGCTTTTGTTGGTATAAACAATTTTTTTTATCCAATTTGTTAAGTTGCCTATGACCTTGAATAGAGACAAGCTTGTGATTCAATTTCATGTCTTGGCAAGATGTGATGATATTGGCTAATTTGCAAAAGAATGAGGATTGTATGTGTCAGCAGCATTGGTTGGGGTTGTGTCATAGATAGGGATGTAACAATATATAACTAGCATAAGAACTCGTGCTCTAACCATAAAATTCAAACCAAATACTTCGCACAACAGTAAATTTCTTGAAAGAAAATAAAAAAAAGAACATCTATGACTGTACCTATTTTCGTAATTAAGTAATGAAGAAAAAAAAATTAAAAAATATGTAGAAATGGGAATAAGAGATGTGAGTAGAAAGAAACTTTTGCAAAAACTATAAAAGAAAAATGGGGAAGTTACAAGAGACATGATAGTTGCGTGGGTAGTGAAAAAAATATGATTAGTGTTGCATGGGATAAATAGTGGGCAATTACAAGAGATAAGGGAAAAGAGAATAACTGATAGTCAAAATAAGAAGAGAAGGTGAAAATTAGATTGAAAACCTCTCAACTTAATATAGTATAATGGAGAGTTTTTACTAGTACATGGGAATTTACTCTCCCCACCGCAGGAAAAGAAAATCCCTTAGGGCACGTTTGTGTACACACCCTTTCAGCGGAAAGAGGAAATTGCCACGTCAGCAAATTCCATAGAAATGAAAACCTCGGAAAAGGATTTCCGTAGAATTTAGAAATTCATGTTTGGTGCAAAAAGAGTTTCCTCATTGAATTGATGCAGATGTTGTTTGGTGCGGTTGTGGATTCCTTATAGAAAATCAAAATTTCTTATTTGGTGATATAATTTTTTGAAGAAAATAACATAACATGTATATTATTTATTTAACATTAAATAATAATTTATATAAAAAAATAAAAAAATGAAAGAGTTATAGGGTTTTTGGGTTGAAATGGACAAGAGTGGGGAAAAGAGGAAGAAGTTTTCCGAGGAAAACCATTTCCCATACCCCCCATGGGAAACCCATTTCCACAATTATCAAGGAAAATGCTGACGAGGCAGGAAAACGTTTCCGCGGAATTGTTCCGCACCAAACGCCGGAAAAATGGATTTTCCGCGGAAAAGTGTTACACAAACATGCCCTAAAGTACCCCCCCTCCTCCCTCTTCTTTACTCCCTCTCTATTCCCTCCCTCCCTCACTCCCTCCCACAGTGGGGCAGCCCAAATTCAAAACCCCACAGGAGGAATTGAGCAGAGTGAAGAAGAAGAAAAGAGGAAGAAGAGGAAAAGGACAAATTCAAAACCCCACAGGAGGAATTGAGCAGAGTGAAGAAGAAGAAAAGAGGGAGAAGAGGAAAAGGACGGTGGGGAAGTGGGTTGGGTAGAGGGAGGAAGTGGGTTGGGTAGAGGGAGGGGGTGGGGTGACTGGGCCCGAGGGAGAGGGAACCGGATGGAGGGAGAGAAAAACAGGAAGGAAGATAGAGGGAGAAGGAGAGAAAATAGAGGGGGAGGTAGGAATGGGGCGGCCGGGCCCCAGCCAGTGATGGGGAGGGGAGACAGAGAAGAGGGAGGAGGGTAGTTTGGGCATTTTTAAAACAAGAAAAATTATGTGTGTGGGAAGATTATTTTTTGTTGTGCCAATAGAAGCTCCCTATTTAATATTAAAATAAAAAATTTAATTTCTATTCAAAATATATTAAAGTGGAAAGTTGTGGATCTAATTTTGATCGTACTTTCTATTTTCACAAGAAGTTACTTTCAGTTTTATAACTACGGTGTGTTCTCTTATAACTCCCATGTACCCCACTGCTTCCAACAATACCTGTATAATTCTACATCTTCCTGCTCTCTCATCAACCATATGCAGCTCATGAATACAAAATGAATTTTTGAATTACAGTATATTTGATTTTGATCATATTGAACATCATAATTACATGATTCACATATAGTATTCATGAATTTGAATGTATGATATTCATTCGCTCTTTTTGTTATTTAGTCTCTTTCGTATTTTAGATTTTATTATGTTCATTTTCAGCTTCATCATCAGTTGCATTTTTATAAACTTAGACAAGGACATACAAAAAATCATCTGTCGTCATCATCATCAAACCTTATCTCAATTATATTGGATTCAGCTACATGAATTCTAGACTCTTCAACCTCCATCCATCGACAAGAGGTTTACAGATTTCAACTCCCAGGATTCTTTCAGAACGGGCGAACACTACAATTTTTTCCTTTCTTTCAAATGTCTCAGGTTGGAACCTCTTTTCTTCTGAAGAGGCACGTCTCAGGTTGGACCTCTTTTCTGCTAAAGAGGCACCATCAACCTTCACACATGTTATCCATCTTCTGGTCTATAAGCATGCTTTACCATTCAGGGAACCAAAAGGGACTTTTCAATTATCCAAAAATAATAAGCAACAGCCCAGGGCTCAGCAACATGCACCAAAACAACTTAAGCTTGGAAATTATCCTAAATCCGCTACCACCAAGCTGTACCCGGAACTACTACCATAGAAATAAAGAAACCGAGAATGATAAATTTGAAGCATGCACTACCAGCAACTGAGAATGACAAACGCCATTTAATCACCCCCGCCCCCCCACCCCAAAAAAAAAAAAAAAAAAAAAAACCCCACCCAAATAAATAAATAAATAAAAAGATAAATGCCAAATAGGAAATAAAATTGCAGGACCCTCCACATGAAATAAAGAAACTACTACAATAGAAAGTACAGTGCCATTTAACAACTCCGCAAAGCAAAAGAATTTGTGCTAGAGTCAAAAATGATCAATTTGAAATCCAATCTCTAAAACATAGCATCGAATCAAAACAAGTTTCTCTAGTCTTTTGACCACATAAAATAGTAAACCAACACACAATTCCCTCTTTAACACCATTCCTACAAAGGATTGGGCAAATATCCAAAACAAACAGTAAGAGTAAAGATCACCAGGATCAACGATAGCGGCGAAGGGACAGTGTGTTGTTTCTTTTCCAGGTTGCCCTCCGTGATGGCCTTGCTTTGTGATGCAGGTGGCCTTTTCCACGAAGACCCCTGTACTTCTTCCCAGCAGAGGTAAGACCCCGGAGCTCCCTGTGTTTGTGAACTGGATTGCAGATCCAGTTAATTCTGGGATCATTGCGGATAGCATTATGAGCTGCATCAACCAGGATTATCTCAAAATACTTGTATGTCGAATCCTGCAGGAAGTACGTGAGAATGACATCAGTGGACAAGTCAACAGCTAATTGGAAGAAATGGTGTGGAAGGGTGACAAAATTCTGCCCACCTCATTAATCCAATAGGAGTTGAGCACCTTCAGACCTCCCAATCTCCGGCCCGCTCGTTCTTCTGCTACTGATCTTTTGTTGCGTTGGAACTTCAGTTGGGTGATACCCTGGTTTTTGGGTTTACCATACACAATACCCTTGGGAACAGGCCTTTTGCGACCACCTCGTCTGACTCGGACACGATAAATCACATATCCCTAGGCAAATAATAGTGGGGAAAAACACAGAATTATTCCTTTATCTATCAATAAAACCAAACGTTTGTAAATTTACATGCAGTGGAAAGAGCATGGATCCAGCAAGTGAAACAAACATGACAATCAATGCATCAAGAACTAACAAACAGTGTAACATATAATTTCAAGCGTAGTTTTATGACCCCATGGTTCACAAGTCAGAAACTGCCTGAGTAAACTAGACCCAATCACCTACTCAATGGCCAGGTGGAGTTGACCTCGGTTGGACAAGATTTAGCCCACCCAACTGGAGGACTTGCAACTCACTTGTCTTGCAACTCCATTACTTACAGGCAACAGCTACAGTAAGAACAAGAAGGGAACCAATAGTTTTTTTTGGACGTAACAAAACTCCAGAGAGTTTTGTGAGCATTGCTGACAAGGGCCAATCACTTAAGTCCATTTAAACATTGCCACCGCTTGAGAAACAGTATGTTTCATAAGGCTAAAGACACGAAATATATAGTTTTCCCCCCTTATTCTTAATTATGTTGCAAGA
Organism: Cinnamomum chago; assembly: GCA_038049695.1. Taxonomy (NCBI): domain Eukaryota; kingdom Viridiplantae; phylum Streptophyta; class Magnoliopsida; order Laurales; family Lauraceae; genus Cinnamomum; species Cinnamomum chago. The sequence continues at coordinate 115,462,414 of CP142453.1, read as the reverse complement.
TAATAAACTCCATATTTGTTACATTATGCACCTCATAATCAGTGATTGGTGATCCATAATTCCATACCCTGAAATTTGAATTGGCAAGCCCGTCCATGAATCACAAGAATTAGCTATTGCAAGGCAATACCGGTCTGTTAAACTATTAACTCCTACACATGTACATGTGCACACAAATAGATAGAGATATACAGAGAGTTGCTTTCTAGAGTCCCCTTACACAACAACCAACTTGGAGCATAGTTTTCAAAATTGGAATCGAATCCCAGATCGTTCATACCCATGAATCGAATCGAATCGCAAATCGTAAGATTTTTCGTTTTTCTAATAAAAATGAAAAATAATTAAAAATTAAAAGGAAAGGGCAAAAGCAATTATTCATAACCATCAATTTTCCTATTTATAGTAGTATAAATATAATAACAAGTAAGTCTATCATACAATCATATCAATAACATTATGACAAATATTGAAATATATAAGTATATATGAAATAAATGATGTGTAAATAGTTAAATAAGTTTAAAGTATCAATATGTATTTTTTATTATCTTTAAATCAAATATAAAAACAAAATAAAATCCAAACCATCAATCTTACTCAATCATATATCTCTTAAAAGTTAAGAAAGTATTTATGAAGGGAAAAAACAAAATGGATTAAAAAAAGAAGAAGATATAGACCAGTACGTACAATCAAATACTTTAGTTAAATGCATGTTCTTTATTCATCTTTAAAACCTTATCAAAGCCGCAAAAAATTCTTACGAGGTTTCGTTAACTACTTAATAACTTTTTTAAAAAACAAGAGATAAAAGAAAGAGAAAATAAAAAAAGAATATTACTGTTAACTTATTGGCCGTAGCCATTCTCGCTTAGCTGAATCGCGATAAAACGAGTATCGAACCGTAAGATTCACACCTAAATCCTAAGATTCATTTGTAAATGGGATTCATTACATAGATACGAATCATTTTCCTTAAGCTTCGAGATATGAATTGGGATTTGGGATACGAATCGTAAGATTCTGATAACTATAACTTAGAAAAATGACACTAGTGAAATCTTTATAGATTCCTTGGTAATCAACTAATGTTTGAACTTCCCATCTTAATCTTTAATAAGCATTGTTATTAAAATCAGAATTTGCAAATCATTCAAGGCCCAAATCTAATTGTTAATAAAATCATATTGAGCATTTTAGGATTTTAAATTGTTTATAAATAAATAATATTAAAAATCGGCAATAGGCATTGGTGAGGAAATGTTTTTCTATGCAGGTGGATGGCCGGAAGGAGTAGGCCAAAGAGATTTGGATTATCCAAAGATTTGGCTTTGGATAGATCAAAATGGAGATACATAATTCATTTAGCCGACCCAAACATAGTTGAGACAAGACTTTGATAACGATGATCACTAGCTACTCAAAATCCACCCATAATAGCCTTACTATAGTGACAAGTAAGACTATGATACAATCATATAAAGAGAGTAAAAGTTATCAATACATCATGTATGATATTTGTGAATGGTTAAATGTTTAAGATATCGTCTTAAAAAAATCAAAATAATCAATGTTACATGGTTAGTCAGTGCTGCCTAAAGTCAAGAAAGTGATTCTGGAAAAAAAAAAAAAAAGAATGCGTAGTGAAACTCATTCCTACAGTCAAATTCTCAAGTTGCATGTCAAGCATCTCCAAAATCCCACAAATTCCTCTCTTAAAAAAGTCTTCTTAATCATTAATAAACTCTTATGGGCCGTTTGTTTACAGCCATTTGCATATGTAAATATTACACATACATGTTTACGTTTGATTGAGCTGATTTACGCATGTGATGCATAAATGAGGTGTGAAAATGGTGTAAATAACACCACTTTTGCATGAAATTTTACACAATTGAAAAGGTGGTAAAGTGGTTTACACATGGTACTAGAGCAAAGTGTGGGTACATGCACGGTCACACTCAGCTGACCTGGGTTCGAATCCCACCAACTTTTTTTTGGAGTTTTGTAGGCCCTAATTCATGATCGAAACCGTTCATCTTCTTTATATGGCTAAAACCAGCTAGGAGGTAAAATTTCTTATCCCATCATAAGAAATTTTATCTTCTGGCATGCTAGGCATGCAAGGTCCTCTGATGTTAGATCAGGGCCTTACTACAGAGATAGACATGGTAGCCATAGGGACAAGGTTCAGCACCCTGAACAGTTTGGAATGGGAGGCCCTAGGATCAAGTCTCTTGCTCATCTTCAGAAAACCATGTTTCCAGACAGGTATGGCGCTCTTAATCTCTAACTCAGAAAACCATGATATACATGAGCTGGAATGTTAGGGGAGTAGCACGTAATTGCATGCTAGGTCATCTAAAACAAATGATAATGGACCATAAACCAAATGTTTTAGTGTTACTAGAGACGAGAATCCATCAAGATAGACCTGAATGAGTGTTACAGTTCTTTTGGCCTCTTTTTTCCAAGAGTGAGATAGTGTACGGTACCGGACATTCAGGAGAAATCTGGGTTTTCTGGGACGATATTGTCCTGGATCTTATTCCTCTTCAGAGTACAGATTAGTACATCTCCTTTAGAGTACCTTTCTTTTTTCACGGCTACTTATGCATCCGTTGACTTGAGAAGACAGACAATTGTGGTCCTCCCTATACCAGTTTTAGTCAGACTGCGTAACTCAGCCAGATGCATGACTCATGATTCGGAACTTTAATCAATAGTATTTTGAGGAGTCATGAAAAAGTGGCAGGAAAGACAGACCCTTGAATAGATGCAAATAAGGACTTTAGAGTTCAGAGACTTTACGGACCAAACCCAAATGATTGACGTTGGATATAGAGGTCCCCATCTACTTGTTTTAATAACCAGTCGTACCCCCATCATATTCTAGAACACCTAGATGGGGCTTCCGGCAATGCCACCTGGATTCAACATTTTGGGGGATTTGTGCATGAAACATTTGGCTCAAGTAACATGTGACCATCATCTCTTTTGCTATCGAAAGGTCAGAGTCACCTGGACTTCCAACTCAGTTCCTATATGGAAATCTTTGGGCCCTTCCACCAGGTTTTAGAGAGACCGCCTATAAGGGCTGGAACCAATCTAAGGACTGTAATCTTCCCTTAGGATGCAAATTAAAAAAATCTGGAGAAAACTCTAAATTTACATGAGTTTAGGGATTGGTAGAAGGGAATCTTCCAAGTCAAATTTGTCTTCTAAATAGAAGAACAGAGGGCATCCAGCATTGCAACTACTACCTGTTCCCTCCTTTTTTCCAGAACTTAGAATGGAATCTACATGCAGAATTCCATGGTAAGCAGGCCGAACTATAACTTTCTTGGAAGCAAAGACCAGGAGTCCTTTTGGCTAAAAGAGGGTGACAGTAACATGAAATTCTTCCATAGAATTACGAAGGCCAACTTCAGAAGGAATTTCATACACTTCTTCATCAATAAGGATGGGAAGGAGATTCAAGACAAGTATCAGTCAATGAAGACATGCCGGAGTTATTTCAATAATATCTTCAATGATCAGGGGGAAAGTTCTGGCCCTATGATAACTTTTCTTACCCCCATCTTCTCTCAAGAGGATAATGATAAAATCATGGAAGTTTCATCGGAGGAAGAAATCTAGAAGTCCATCCTTTTGATTGGAAAGGACAAAGCTCCTAGCCAAAATCTTTTTTTTCTGGAAAGGGAACTTATATTAGAGAGAGAGAGAGAGAGAGATTATCAAGGATGGCCAACCTATTGTCAAGTGATGGCTGGCTTGTGGCAAGTGAGTATGATTGCGAAAAACTTGGTATGTTCTCTTTCTTTTGCTATCTAATATAAGTTCCCCTTTCTAGGCCAAAAAAAAACCTTGGCCATTCTTAGTCATATGAAGAAGATGAACTGCTCAGATCATGAGATTGGGGCCCACAAAAATCAAAAATAAAATAAATGATGACAGTGGGGTTCTAACCCCAACCTGTTTAACATCACGCACAATGCTCCTGCTTTGCTACAGCAAGGTGCTTAACTGGCTTTACCACCTTTCCATACGTGTAAATTTTCAAGCAAGAAATGGTGTTATTTTAAACAACGTTTTCACACCTCATGTACGCTACACACGTAAATCAGTGCAAACAAACATAATCAGGCATAATTGTTACACATGTAAACCATTTACATACGTGAATGACTGCAAACAAACCACCCCTTACCAGTAGAACCACCAAAAAATGAAAAAGAGTCAGAAAAATTACTAAAAATCGTAATTCAACTGTTGTATTTCCTTTCTAGGTGAATTGCCTTAAGCACAGGGTTCGATACAACATGTATCAAATCCTAAATCCACGTGTGAATGGGATTCATTGTATAAATATGAATCTCTTTCCCAAGATTTGATACAAATTATAGGGAATTTATATCCAAAATCTTACAATTCTAACAACTCTACAAGGGCGAATTGAATCCCTCTACCACTAGGTAAAGTAAGCTAAACTTTAATGGAAGTGCCCTGTGAAACACCTTGTCTGAACGAGTGGGAAGAGTTCCTCATAATAGCCCCTACTCAGTTTTTACAGAGTATCTTACCCAACCAGCTCCGTCACTGATTGCATCTGAAATGAATCAAATGATACTCAGCACATCAGATTGTTAGTAGCCTTTCGTCTGAATGTCAGCAAAATAATCATAGACGGTGATTTCTCTTTTGCCCATTATTCTGGAAATTGGAATTGTATTACAAATATTTCATGAGGATGAATAGAATCGTATCATGAATAGTAGGATTCTTTATGTTTCTTATACAAATATAAAATAATAAAATTTACAAAAAGAAAAAAGTAGTTATTTATATTCATCTACTTTGCATCCATTGCACCATCAATATAGTGATAGATAACACTAGGATACAGCCATATGAAGGCCATTGACATATACATATATAGTTAGGTATGATTAAGGTATCAAGTTGCAAGGAAAAATAAACAAGTAGCAGCGGGCTTTTTCTTTTCTTTCCTTTACTCCAAAAAATAAAATAAATGCACATCTCCTGCCCTTACATGGTTAGGATTTCTCTTTTAGTTTAAAAAAATTGTTCATAAAGAGAAAACGCTGAAAATATTAAAAATGAACGCAAAACAAAACCAATACATACAGTTAGGCACTCTAGTCACAACTCACAAGTTTGTTCCTTGTTTATCTCTAAAAGAACCCCAAAATTTCAAAGTTTCTTAAGAAGTTCCGTTAATCACAAGAAAACCTTCTAAATAATAGAAACGCTAAAAAAATTAGAAAGGAAGTAAAAGGAAATTCTAAATTAGCCTTTCAGCTACAACTATTCCCACTTAGACAAAATGCACGAATAGTACGATTTGATACAACAAGTATCAAATCGTAAGATTCACAATATTCACTTGTAAATGGAATTACAAAAATGATACAAAATTTTCTCCTTAAGATTTGAAATGAATCGTAGGATTCGGACAACAATACTTGCACCATTCAATGGGAAGTGGCAATTGTCGATTCCCATAGGGACACACAGTTGAAGTGGTTGTAGACTCGACTCGCTCTTTACAAGCATCGTTTACACATGTCAAAAGGTGCAGTAACAAGGCAGCAAACTCTTCAACAAGAAACTGTCATGTGTCAAGCACTATTTAGCAATGGAATTATTATTATTATTATTTTGCGATGAAATTATTGTGGAGCTATCATGGGCTGGTCTAATCCTTGAGGTGTTGTTCTGCAAGTCTACTAATTATGTCTATTTTAGGTAAATTTGATTTAAATAGATGTTCTTAGTGCTTTAGGCCTGTTTGTTTGGAGGTATTTCTGACGAGAATTGCAAGTGGTGGGGATTTCTGACACTGGTGTCAGATAATGTCTCGTTAGCATTCTAAATGCAGCACTTGATTGTGAGGGTTCTTAAAAATCAATCAAGCTGAATAGCCACTTTTATAGCCTTTTGAATTTTTAGAATTTTAACTTTCTAAATGCTAAAATGTACTTGAGCATTTGAAATTCCACTTGAGAGACAGCATTTGGAGAAGTCTTCCGGACAAGAATTTTTAAGATTTTTGCAAACAAAGGTCCTTACTCCTTACACTGTTTGGCAAAGTCTGTGTATATGTTCAATTCAATTAGCTTTAGGGCCTTTTTTTTTTTGTTTGCAAGAATTTTGAAATTCATGTTTAGGAGAATTGGAAATTCTCCAAATGTTGTCCCCCAAGTGGAATTCAAAATGCTCAAGTACATTCCAGCATTCAGAAAGCTAGAATTCTGAGAAATCAAAAACATTGCAAGTGACTTTTCAAGTAGATCGATTTTCAGAATTTTAGCAACCAAAGACAGAATTCCAAATGCTCAAGAGACACAATCTTCCAAGCATCAAAAATCCCCTTAACCACAATTCTTGTCAAAAATACCTCCAAACAAACAGGCCCTTAGGACCTTTTTGCCTCTTTTTCAAAAAGCAACCCCAAGGTAACTTTTTAAACTGTGCATGAATGTCTAAAGCAATTAGACACTTTTTGCTCTCCTTTTTTTTTTGACGAGCAATCATATAAAGTTTGCTTGAACTATTTTTACAGTTTTACTTTACAACAAACTTGCCTTCAATACTTTTACTAGAAGACAAATTTGCTTGTATTAATTTTACCATAAGACAACTTTGCCCATGTAACTTTTTCAATATATTTGTTTTTTCTAATTGCAACAAACATATCAAAATCTTTATTTGTAAAAAGGTCTGATTGAAAGAACTCTATTTCAAACGGATCTATTCAATTAACTAATGAGGGTGTTTGGAAACTCTAAATATGAGCTCTTATTTTATGATTTAGAATTGTTTACCTATTAGAGCAGTCGGTAAACCTCTAATTGCATTTTCTATTTTTAGAGCTCATTTTTAAATTAGAGATTTTACCTCTAAAAAAATAAGCTAAGGGGGGTGCTAATTTTTAGAGTTTTTAAGCTAAAGCAAATGGGGGTGGACAACGGAAATTTTTTTCAAATATTTTGGAGAAAAATGAGCTAATAAAGTTTTCAAAATAACATAAATGGTGGGTTCTACATTGTACTCTTTATAAGGTGTGCCTAATTACCCACCCCCACCCCCACCCACCCACAACAATAAAAAATTAAAATCACTGAATAAGAGTGTTCTTTTATAATTGTAAGTTAGAAATTAAAAAATAAAGCTCTTATTTTATAGCTTAATCTAATTGGCTCTTATTAATTAGACTAGAGTTTCCAAACTGTCCCTGATACTTGCCAAATAGGCCCTCTTATATTTTTATTCACAAGAGGGTCCTCTTACATTTGTTTCGCAAGAACTGCAACCTACCCGAAGATTTAGCTGAAGACGACCGACAAAGGCCGAAGATGAGGGTCTTTCACTACTTTTGCCAGTGTATATAGAACTCACTCATTGTCCGGCTCTTAGTACTAAGTTCAGATCTTTCCAAACCAACATAACACTAACAATAATAAAGAAAGCAATGTACCATAAACCATAACATAAACAGTTCAATAAAGAAGTAACAAAACCTACCTGCTTCGCTTTATATCCCAACCTGCGAGCTTTATCGGGACGGGTCGGATGGGTGACACGAACAATCGCCGGATGTTGTCTGTACTCCCAGCAACGCACCCTCTGCAAGAATCGCATCACATCGGATTGTTTCTTCCTCCAGAGCTCCGAAACATACTTGTAAGCCCCTTAAAACCAAAGCATCCAAACAAATAAATAACTACACACACAGAAAAGAGACTAATCCAGAACTAGAGCAACAGTCAAATGTTAACTAAAAACCCCATCAATGAAACATCAGGAAACAATCAGATGTCACCAGGAACAGAAATTCATCGATTGGCAACAAATAGTAGCAGCAGATCTGAGTGATTTCGGAGCAGATCAACAGAAGGGGAAAAGATCCGATGGAAAATGAAAGATCATAGCCCATTTCAAATGCCAAAACCTCATAAAGATGAAATGATGTTCAAAAACCCTAATCCTAGATGAATCATTGCATCTACGAAATCTTTTGCGGGAAATGGAGAGAATCAGATGCATTGCAATCAAATCTTCTTCATGAGATGATGAGTTTGAAGCTTCTTACCCATCGCCGCAGAGATTTGGTCCTGAGCTTCTCTAGGGTTTTAGTTGCAGAGGGGGCGGCGAGTTATTTGATGCCCTAGGCATTATAAAGGGGAGGTTTATGGATGAGTGGGGATCTAGATCTAACTTCTAAGCCGTTCATTTTGGACAATCTTGACCGTCCATGAACACTAATAAAATGGAAATTTTATATATAACCACTTGAGTTTTGGTGCATACTGAGAAAAACACCTGGGTTTTGGATTTTACATTTAACCCCCTGTATTTTTTTTTGGCTTGCATGATCAGTCAGTTTTAGACCTTGGCCAGCACCCAGCAGGGTCCATATGTACAAAAAAATGCTCTTTAATTACAAGCAAGCTCTGTAGTTTTTCCTTAACTAAGTTTAACCTTGAACATAAATTAAGAAAAAAAAAAACATTAAAGTCATCTAGTTAAATGGGTTGGGTCAGGTTGGCTAACGCATATCCAAGCATAGCCTAACTTTTAAATAGCTAGGTTCATATTGAGCTCAAATCTGACACAAGCTGTAAGTGCTTGGCCTGAGCCCAGCTCCACTTCAAACGTGTTAGGCCTGAACCCGTCCATTTTGTCAATTAGGTCGAGCCGACTCCATTACTAAGATGAGTGAAAGAATATCAACATACATCAAAATCTCAAATCAAACTACCATATGTAAATTGGAATGAGATTTATTAATAGATGAGAGGTCACTCTCTCCTCAGGAGCGGCCAAATGGAAGGATTTGGGACTTGAAGGTTAAAAAGACAACATTTTGGTTGGAACTTAAGAAGGAAGAGAAAATAAAGGGAAGACAAACCCTAAAAATCCATTAACCCCTTGTGTTTGCTCTGTGCTCATCATGCGGCTGCGTAACCCCTTGTGTTATTTATAAAGAAATAAAAGATAAAAATGAACTCTGCCTGTGTCTCTTATTTGGGAGGTTCAGGCTCTAAGTTTTATATCCCTTATTTCAAGCCCAGCTCTAATATTAAACAGGCCCAACTTGGGACCCAAGCTCGACCCTAGAATTGAGGCCGAACCATGTTCCATGGACGCCCTAGGTCTATCCAAATTTCCTAGATTTTTCAAGGGTGTTAAAATGAGACACATAGAAGAGGGGCTCAATTGAGAGGGGCCTAGCCCCTAGGTCTAAGGCCAAGTATTACAAGTATAAAATGTATGCCAGACGTTGAGTCATATCAAGAAATGGCTAGCCAATTCTTATCTTAGGAACTGACCAGCCATTGGGGCTCATCTAGAAAGACAATTGTAAATCCTTTCAGTTTTAACCTTTTGTCCATAGGGATTAACTTTTTTTTATTTTTTACAATGTAGTCCTTTCCAGAAAATTTTAGAGATGTGATGAAGAATTCACATTTTATTTGCTCTTCCATTACTAGATTATAAAAATTATGTTTAATGTTGTCCCACATTAAATGCTTTGAATCAAATCTCATTTCCGCCCGTTATCCATCTCTATCCATAATTCCATAATATAAAAGCAACAGTTTGGTCCACTCACTCATTTGTCTTTTTCTGCACTTTGATAACTATCACCCACCTACCACCCCTTTTCATCTCTCCGCAATGTCTCTCTCTTTCTTTTTTCTTTCTTTCCCTTTTCCATTTTACCTCTTACCTATATGGAGAATCCATCCATCAATTTCATCATCCATTTCCTTCATCATGTTCTCTCTGGCCTGCTTCCAGCCAAGATATAAAAGCCACAGTTTGGTCAACTCACTCGTTTGTCTTTTTCTGCCCTTTGATGACTATCACCCACCTACCCCTTTTCATTTCTCTGCAACGTCTTTCTCTTTCTTTTTTCTTTCTGTTCCCTTTTCCATTTTACCTCTTACCTATTTGGGGAATCCATCCATCAATTTTATCATCCATCCCCTTCATCATGTTCTCTCTCCTGCTTCCAACCAAGAAAAAAATGTTCCGTATCCTCAACAAAACCCTCCAACAAAACCCCATCAAACCACGCCTCTCAATCCGTCTCCTCCAAAACCCATCTCTCAAAACCCTCTCCCAAGCAAACCCACCAACCCATTTGATCCAATACCTCACAGACTCCTACCATCTCTCCCCATAAAGCGCTCTCTCTGTATTACATCTACTTGGTTTTTATTTTTTACTCTCTACATGTTGTTTAACTTATGAAAATTTCACATTCCTCATTTCTTCAAACTTGATGTTTTGGAAAAACATTATAGTTGAACAACAGAAATCAGAGTAGTCAATAGAGCTGGGCATTAGCTAAGATTAAATGAAATTTGCCCAAAATTTTAGTTGAAGTTCTACGCATTGTATACTGGTTTTTATAGTCTTTGGTGTTTTATTCAATTTGGAAACATTTAATGTTGCCTAAATAATTTCTTATCCTACTCGCTATGAATTGCTTTAGCTTTAATTTTTTGTATTAGCTAATATCAAATTATGTACGATGAGAAGAATGCCTATTAAAAATAATAATAAATTAGAGAAGGAATAAGAGAACCTGTAACTCTTCAAGGATTAAATAAACAAACTCACAAAAACCTAAGTTGACATTTCTATAAAATTGTCTTTTCGTTCCTATAAATTCTGTTAGCATATTTCTTAAAAATTATAAATATATACCTCAATCATATTCAAAGTTGGGATTTTCTTATATTGAATCGCTTAAATAGTTTAGTTTTTCTCTCTCTTGTACCTCTCCACTATACCTTAGCTACACTTGATTTAACTGCTTCCTTTAGGACTTTAAAATTATATATTGATGGTGTTGGAGTTCAACTTCATGTATGCTTGTTATTTCTCCGAGATAATATGTGTATGTCACAAAATAGAAAAATGCAGATGGTAGATTCAAACGTTAATATTGAGTAGGGATTTAATTGTTTTTTATCGTAGTTAAGCTTTGTTTTTTTAGTTAAATGCTATAAAGGTTTTTTTCCTATGATGAAGCCTTTACATGAGTCCCCGCTCTACGTACTATAAGTGTGTTTGCATATTGATTTCTTCATATTTGTCTATATATTTTTGTATAACATGTGTAAAATGTGACTATGAAGGCTAGTTTGAGTTGTAACACTAATTAGATAATAAGTCTTATGTCATTTCAGCAACCTTTGTTACCATTTTATTATTTGTAAGTTTCGGTTAGGCTTTCAAATTTCTCATAATTTTGATGTCAAATATCTGGTGAAGATTATATTGGACAGGCATGTTTGATGTTCTACATACTATATTTTTTCCCTTTTGTTCAATAGATTTAGTCATGCTACGATTAGCATCTTCCATTTCACTGATTGATCTTTGGCAGAATACAGGCTTATGTTAGTATATCTTATAATGCATTATTAAGTAGAATGAGAATTTTATTTTATTCATTAATGAACTCAAGCAGACATCATAAGAACTAGAATCTTCATATATGCAAATTCAGAAATAGTTGAAGTTGTTATTATAGTGAAAAAAATGCATATCTTATACAATGGCTGTTATGGTTTTAAAACACAACTTTTAACATTTTTGCTCTCTTACGTGTCCATCCCCTTGAGAATATGATCACCTGATCACTGTCCCTCAAGTTACACTCATGTGATTGTTGCATGGCTGATCATTTTTGAAAATATGCATTACTGGATAAATTCCCCCCTTCTTTTATAATGCTGAATAAATTCACTTATTTTTTACTTCATTTTTGCTCTCATCATTGTCATTACCATCATGATCATGCAAAACCTACTGCATATACTCTTAAATTTAAATATTACTAAGTTTGGTGCTCATAGATAACCATATTTATCCACTTCTCTTTATTGAAAACTTGGATTCCTCTTTTAATATGGAACCAACAGACTGGAAGCTCAATGTTTGAGCCTGGCCATGACATAGAGCTTGAGACTAGCTTATGATAGGGCCTTTAATTTCTGAATGAGCCTAGCCTAAGCTGGCCATGGCTCGCTTCCCCTTTTATTATTCAAGTTGTGTTTGAGTTGAGCTCGTGCTTGATCAAGTGCTTCTGAGCCAAGTTAATCCAACTGGAGTTTTGAACAGATGCATCTAAGCTGAACTTTGATCTTTAGTGATCAAGCACTATAGATCATTAAGTTGTTGCACTTGACTAATTTGATACTAACAGAGCCTGAGTTAAATGAATCTGAGCTCAACTTTGCTACTTTTCTTCCATAACGATAATATATATTTTATCAAGCAATCATGGAACACTCTTTTCTGAACACACTTTTTTATGGTAGCTTAGTCATATAAAATGGCAATTTTCTGATTAAAAAAAAAAACTTCAGTTATGCCTTTATGCTACTAACCACTAATCATACTCTATATCTTTATGTTGTATAAATATGACAGAATAATAGTTTTTCCCCCTTTCTTTCTTTTTTTTCCGCCAAATTTTAATGTTTTATACATCAAAGGCATAAAAAACTGCCAAATTTTAGAAGATTTGTAAGTTCAAAGTTGAGAAGGCTTGTTGCGCAAGATAAAATTGAAAAAGGTAATTGGACTTTCTCCATCTCTTAAATCTTAAAATCATTTGAATTCAGTAGTAGTACTTTATTATTCTAAGAAATAGAAGGGAGCATAGAATTATTGCGAGTTATTCAATTCAATCTTCTTATGTGGTACTTGTGAATTGTTGCACAAGATAAAATTGAAAAAAGGTAATTGGATTTTCTCCATCTCTCAAATCTTAAAACCATTTGAATTCAGTAGTAGTACTTTATTATTATGAGAAATAGAAGGGAGCATAGAATTATTGCGAGTTATTCAATTCAATATTCTTATGTGGTACTTGTGAATTGTGATTGACTATTTATTTTTGCAGTTTGTTCTTGTCTGATTGTTGTACTAATATGCAAGATGTACAGGTCAAAAATCTCTACAAGCTAAAAGATCCCACATTTGCAACAAAAACATGTACTCCGAAACAAAAGGATCCACCTGTCGACTTGACAAAGCTTCCACTAACAAAACATAGAATGTAAGTATATGTTAGTATCCTATAAAATGTTATTTTAAATCTTTCAATTGCCTAATTTGATTACAGTATGTTGAAACTTCTATTTCTTTTATTAATAAAATCAGAACATGCACACTAACAACTATATAACTGTATACTTACCATTTTTCATTACAGTAAATATCTAGCTACAACATAGACACTTTTGGTAACAACTACGTGCAACGCATGTACCTCCCACTAGTAATATATTAAAGCTAAGGGTTTTGGCTTTAACTTTGATAGGCGGTTATACTACTTTCTTTTTAATCTTCCTTTTTTTTTTCTCCCCACTTAACAACTCCTCAATTATTATCTCACTCCACCCACCTTTATCTTTTCATGAAACGTTCTTCCATTTTATCCTTTATCTTATGTTACCACTCATATAACTACATAACTTGCTTGTCTTTTTCTATATGTAACTACTCTGCTTTTGAAAAGGTTCGAGTTCTTAGTTTCCTCGTTTTCAAAGAAATGACGATGAATATCAAAGGTATAGGTTTTTTTCCAAGTAATTTATTTATCATGATTTCCTAACCTAGGACTATTGTAATTAAATTTGAAAACTTTACATTTACATGATGCCATCCTAATGCATTCAAGTAATATATTTAAAAAATTATAAATCATTAACTTTTGTCATAAATTTTTGTTAATTAATTATTTCTACAATGACTTTCACATCTCCATTGCCGGTGCTAAACACGAGCATGTTTTGCTAGTATTCTCTTAAGGGCATCTCAAATGCTCATTTTGGAGACCACTTGCCAACTAGAAGCAAAGAATCCATCCATACATAAAAAAAAATGTGAGCATAAAATGCACTATTGTAGGACTCAATGTAGGAAATGGATGATATCGGGTAAGAAAATCTTTGGTCGAATTTATTTCCAACTCATCAATTAGATGAAGGATTTTTCAATTCTCGGATAACAGAGTTAACAATTCTAGATTTGCTTCGTGGGATTTGCTCTCCTAATGATCAACTGTGGTAGACTTTGTGTTTTTAGGGCCTTTTTGTTCGCGTATAATTAAACAGGCGAGGGCAAAGGTTTAAAGGATATAAGGCACATATGTGCATGGACTTTGACTTTCTTAATAATTTAATTTGTAGGATAATGGATGGGTATTCATTTTCCATCTCCCTTATATTTATTTTCAATTAATAACCTGATATGTTTTATGCTTAGTATCGATATAACTTACGATGTTAAATGTGCGGAAGCAAGATCATATCATGCCATAAGCCCCGGTTCAAAGGGAGAAATACTTTTAGAGCGAAATCTCATCTTGCTTAACATTAGAAGTTCTATTATGAGAAAAATAACATCAGAAGTTATATTATGAGAAAATTAGGAAATGATCAAGCGTGCACAGCTAGTGGCTGCACTAGCATGCATATAGTATCCTTAATTCGGTCTATCTCCTCGTCATGGCCCCCATTACAAAGGAATGAGAAAGGTCCAAAGGTTGACATGAAGTTTCAAAAGAGTGTTATGCAATGCAAAGATGTATATAATATCGTAAAAATCTACGTTCCAAAATAATAAAATAAGCTAATAGTTTGGTGGCCGGGTCAAAGATCCAAGTTAAATCATTAAACCCCTTGGGAAAATTATCGATCCCAGATTTTAGCTTGTATAAGGATGTGGCCTTGGTTTTTACATATGCCTCTTTTAGAAAATCTGATGGAAAATGTTGTTTCGATTTTTCTATTTGGCTCAATGGTAATATTTTTCATGTAGGTTCAATGGAAGGTCCAAATGTCTCTTCCCCTAAAGAGGCTGAAGCGAGAGCCATTCTCGCATCACTTTTAAAGTTGAAGGAATGGGGCTTCAACAAGATTCTTGTATTGTCGGATGCTCTTGAAGTAGTGCAGGCTATTAAAGGGATTTCTGATTGGTCCATCAATTCAAGTCTGTTTGATATCAAGGCTACTTCTTGTCTTTTTTATTTCATAAATTTTCTTCATATTCCTAGAATGTTTAATCAGGTGGCCCATGAGTGTGCTAAGCTAGGTAATGTATTGAGTTCGGGGTCTTTGTTGTAGGGGGTCGTCTTTTTGTATGTTTGTTGACTGGCCCTTTGCCTTGGTTGTCTTTTGTTTTCTTTTTTTCGTTTAATGAAGCTTCTCCTTTGAAAATAAAAATAAAAAACAACGCAAAAGCAATGGCAAAAACAACTGAAACCATGGACAAGAAGTTAATGAATGATATTTTTTCTGCCTCCAGAGAAGGAAAGGGCAGTTAAGATATATATATATATATATATTTTGGGAAACCATCATATCCTTATTCATGCTACCCATCATGGTGTCATTGCACATGTCCAAATTATTTAGATTAGAAATTGAGAACCTGAATTGGGTTGGATATAAAGCCCCAATGAATTTTTTGTTTTGTTTTAAGAGAGAACTACCAAGAAAAGAACCCTAGCTGGCCACTAATCAGAAAAGATGCCACTAGTCAATATTGCACGGAAGTGGTTCCCTGTGACCACTTTTTTTTTTTTTTTTTTTAAGCTTTAAACGTGTGACGACATCGTCGCTTAATATCTCATTTACACGTGTGACGACGTCGTCGCTTAATCGCCTGAAACCCCATTTTTCCCTTCTTCTTCCCATCGTTTCTCCCCTTTCTCTGACGGTTTCCTTCTACCCCTCCTCACACTCTCCCACCAAGCACCTCACTCCCTTCCATCAAGCACCTCACTCCCTTATCCAATTCCTCAGCTCTAACCCACCTATCTTTCTCACAATCCACTTCGAATTCCATCCACAATGTCAAATGATATCCTACCACACCACCATGAAAACACTAACCCACCTATCTTTCTCACAATCCACTTCGAATTCCATCCACAATGTCAAATGATATCCTACCACACCACCATGAAAACAAAACAAAAAAGCTTAAGGTTCGAATGTGTGAAAAAAAAAAAGAGGGCTCTATTTCAAAAAAAATTCAATGATACGGAATGGAGCACTAATTACATCTCTAAAGTAGTGAATGGATATGAAAGTGGGGGATGTTCTTTTAATTTCAAAGCCCATAACGGCTGGTAGCAGCATGCACATGCTATTGGTGTCAAGGAAGAAAGGATAAAAAAGAAGATGCCTCGTCCAGAGCATTCACAGCACCAAATATGACACCAGAGAAACATTTAAGAGATTGCAACCGATGTAATTAAACATACTTGCAAGCCACTCAGAATTCGCTCTGTGGATTCGTTTCGCATTGTGGATGGAATTCAATGTGGATTATGAGAAAGATGGGTGGGTTAGTGCTGAAAAATTGGAGAAGGGAGTGAGGTGCTTGGTGGGAGAGTGTGAGGAGGAGAAAGGGGGAAAACGATGGGAGGAAAAAGAGGAAAATAGGGGAAATGGGGTTTCATGGGATTAAGCGACAACGTCGTCACATGTTTAAATGAGATATTAAGCGACGACATCGTCGCATGTTTAAATCTTTAATAATAAAAAAAAAATGCGCAAATGGTCATAAGGAACCACTTCCGTGCAATATTGACCATTGACCTCTTTTTCGATTAGTGGCCATCTAGGGTATTTTTTTGGTAGTTTTCTTTAATTTATTTTAATTTAGTTACTAGTGCAATAGGCCTACGTTGAATAAAAAAATAATTAAAGTTTTAATTAATTAAAAATATTGATAAGTATTTAAAATGACTTAAATGTGAATTTTGAAACCAATCGGCTTTGACAGTGGGCACCACAGATTAATAAAAAACAATAAAGATGAAATCGACTATGATCTATAAGTGGACCTTAGATCTTTATAATTTGGATTTGGTATGAGGGTCCCCCAAATTGATCTACATTAAAATTTAATACATACATATCCACCTATCATAAAAGTCATTACCAACTTGATCTCTATATTTCTCATCAATTTGTAGGGCCCACTATTCAAGCCAAATAACCTTTCTTTTTTTTTTTTTCCTTTTTTTGTTTGTTTAGTAATCTGTGGGACCCATTGAATGTAACGTGTGTATAAGGAAAGAAATCATGTGATAAGGTAGAGATTTTAGAGGTAGAGGGAGAATTTTTGGGGATTAATTAAGAGAAATCGTGTGTAGAAAGAGAGATTTTGGGGGAAGTAAATGAAATTGATTAGGGAGGCGTAGAGAGAGATTTGAGGGGAGATAAATGGAATAGATTAGAGAGAGGTGAGTTTTTTTTTTTTTTTTTTTTTTTTTTTTTTTTTTTTTTTTTGATAACGTAGGGTTCCTAGCCCTTTGGGCCAGAATAATCCCTACGGGCCCAGGAGAGAAAGCCGGGTAAAATTCCCCTGTGGCCCTAGTGTGGTAGAGCAGTTTAGAGAGAGGTGAGTTGGAGGTAGTAGAATTAAAGGTGATGTTAGAAAGTTTAAAATTGAATGGGAGAAATTTCAGGGGAGTTTGAGAAGATTTAGGACTTTTATTTGTTATGCCACGTGTCATTTTTTTTTTTTTGTCCACATAGCGCCCTTGAAAAATTAAAAAAATGGAGGATGTGCCACGTGTCACACTCTCGCGAAAAGGCTGCTGCTTTTATATATAACTGGTGCAGCAGGCCTGCGCCCAACGCATGCCATGTTCAAAAAATAATTAAAAATTTAATTAATTAAAAATATTTATAAGTATTTAAAATGACCTAAATGTGAATTTTGAAACCAATCATCTTTGACAGTGGGCACCACAGATTAATAAAAAATAATAAAGATGAAGTCGACTATGATATATAAGTGGGCCTTAGATCTTTATAATTTGGATTTGGTCTGAGGGTCCCCCAAATTGATCTACATTAAAATTTAATACATACATATCCACCTATCATAAAAGTCATTACCAACTTGATCTATATATTTCTCATCAATTTGTAGGGCCCACTATCAAACCAAAATAACCTTTCTTCTTCTTTTTTCTTTTTTTGTTTGTTTAGTAATCTGTGGGACTTATTGAATGTAACGTGTGAATAAGGAGAGAAATCGTGTTAAAAAGAGATATTAGTATTAGAGGGAGAATTTTTTGGGATTAATTAAGAGAAATCGTGTGTAGAAAGAGATATTATTAGGCGATACGCCATGTGTCACACTCTAACGAAAAGGCTGCTGCTTTTAATAATAATAATAATAATAATAATAATAATAATAATATGGCGTAATACCTGACAGTGAAATGAACCTGATATGATATAACAACACTTTCTTCATGTTGAGCTCCAATCAAACGATGTTGTGGATACGATAATGGGGCCCATAGATGCTTCCTTCTGTAGAATAAAGGTCTTTAAATTATTGTGGTAGTTACTAACAAACACATGCTAATTTGACTTGGGCCGCCGCTCGGTGCATGGAATCCACAGAAATCATTTGATTCTTAGAATCTGAACCCAGGGGCCGCCAGTCAAGCCCTAGGCAGCCACATATTGGCCTGGCTCAACAGGCTGGAGTTGGGGCCCATCTTCAGAAACCATGAAACGTATTTGTGGATTTTGAATCTTCGGGTTAGTCAACTTGGTTCGACAGATCACCGAGTCCAACTCGGTATTGAGACATTCATACTCTGAGACAACTGGGTTACTGGAATAATTAACTTTCTCAGTTGAGTTGGGTGGGATCCGCACTAGGTAATGTCTAGGATGAAAACGGGACGGTTTCGGATTGGAACCATAGTAGATCCGGGCCAGTTTCTAAATAATGGTTTCGGTTCCGGATTCGGTTTTAACCCGGAATCTGTTTTGTTTGTTCCAGACCCGGTTCCGATAAGAAAACCCAGATCCGGTTTCGGAGCCGGGTCCATTTAGAGGATTGGAATTTAGTTTTAAAATCAATTATAATTTCTCTTTATTCTTCATTTTTCTTAGAATAAACATATCATTTAACTTATAATAGTGCATCAAGTTTACTACCTCCAATGTTTTATATATATATATATATATATATATATATATAAATGTCAAGAAAAAAGTTGATTGAGGTACAATTTGCAACATCAGTCGGAATTTATGTGGACCCGAAACCGGATCCGTTTATCAATTTGGAACATAAATTGGGTTCCAGACCCGGACCCGTTTATGAATCGGAATCTAAAATAGGATCCAGACCCGATTTTTTATGGGTTGGAACTTCCAGGTAATCAGAAAGCGGATACCTATTTGCAACCCTAGTAATGATCTTTACTTTTCGTTGAGTTGGGTCCATGAAAAAACTCTTTTTTGTTTTGTAGGATGAACACAATCTGGGCTTATTCTTTCTAGCAACCTGCCTGATTCGACTTTTATTTGGGTACCCCCACCTAATTCGAAATAAAAATTGTCTCCAAACCAACATTTCTCGCAAGCCATCCAATAATTCAGTTGTTCTTTACAGAACAAATAGAACTAGTAGTTCAAACTTCCTCTAATACTTAACTCCTTGAATCCAGACCAACCCAATAATTCAGTTGTTCTTTACAGAACAAATAGAGCTGGAAGTAGAAACTTCCTCTAATACTTTAACCTCCATAAATCCAACACAGTTATATTCGTAGATTTAAATATGTGCTGCATTGGGCCCCTAGACATATCATGATTCTCTTTGTCGACCCAGATGTGCAATCAGTTACACCAAATCATTTAGTGGACCCTGTCATTTGTTCAAAGATGGGGCCCATGTGTAAATCATCTTGAATGTAAAAATCAAGCCTATAAAAAAAAAATCATCAACTGGTCATTGCATATGAGGGCGCACCATATAGCCTTCCAAGAGCCACTTAGACTTGGGTGAGACCAATCATCACTTCTAGGGTTGCAAATGGGGCGGTTCTGGATCGGAACCATAACCATCCGTTTGGAAAGGGTGGAAAATGGAGGGAGGAAAAAAAAGAGGAGAGAGTGGGGGGAAAAGTTTTTTGGAGGGTGTTTGGGAAGGGGGGGCGGGGTTGGGGGAGGGGAAAATGGGTGCAAAAATTTCCCCCCCAAAACAGGGGGAAAGGAGGGGAGAATGAAAAAAATTATCAAATTGCCTTTTATATGTAAAAGATAATCTTGAACTTTTTACAAAAGTAAGGACAAAACGGTAATTTTCTCTCTATCTCACAAACAAACAAAAACCTACTTTTTCACTTTTCTTCCCCTACTTTTTGACTTCCCAAACAAAAGGAGGTAAAATTAATTTTCCCTCCCCTCCCCTCTCCCCTTCCCAAAGGGAGGGTAATGAACCCATTTTTAAATAACGGTTTCGGTTTCGGATCCGGTTTTGAATTGAAACTTATTTTATTGGTTTCGGACCCAGTTTCAATAAGAAAATCCGGATGACCTGGACCCGTTTTTAAATAACAGTTCTAGTCCCGGGTCTGGTTTTGAATTGGAACATGTTTTATTGGTTTCAGACCCGTTTCAATAAGAAAATCCGGATGACCCAGACCCCTTTTTTAAATAACGGTTGCGGTTCCGGATCCGGTTTTGAATAACAACCTGTTTTATTGGTTTCGGACCCGATTTCAATAAGAAAATCCAAATCCGGGTCTACCTAAAAGACTAAAATTTAGTTCCAAAATCGATTATATTTTATCTTTATTCTTAAAATAAGCATATCATTCAACTTATAACAATGCATCAAGTCTACAACATGAGTATTATATATAAAAATGGCCCAAAAGAGTAAGTTTTAAAATGCAAATTGCAATATCAAAGACTCATATGCTGGGTCTCGGGTCAGAACCTATATGGACCTGGAACCAGATCCGTTTATCAATCGGAACCTAAATTAGATTCTGGATTCGAACCCATTTAACAATCGGAACCTAAAATAGGTTTCAAGCCCGATTTTTTGTGGGTTAAAACTTCTGACTAATCGGAAAATCGGATTCCCGTTAACTACCCTAATCACTACCGTAGGCAGTTAGGCACACAAAACAGAGTTTATGGAGGGGCAACGTTTTTGCTACTGTGACATATGTATTGTATCATGGATGCAGATTGCAGAGAGAGAGATAGAGAGAGAGGAGACACGTACAACAGACGCAACCATGTGTGGAAATGGACACAGCACGTTGCAGTCTTCTTCTTCTAGGGGATTGGAATCGTCGGAATGCCTAACACGTGTGCACTTCTTTCCTCTTTAGCAGAAACGCGTTTGGAAGTTGCATGTGACCGTTGAACTAGAACAATCCACTTATTTCTCACTAAAATGACTCTATTACCCTCGGAATGCACAACGCCCCACTTCAGTGGGCCTCGGACGGATTCTCCTTTGAAGATATTCCTTCACCACCATACATCATATAACGATTTATTTGGGCGTACAATGAGAGGGTTGCATGCTGTGCATATTTCTAATTTAATAGGGTAAAAGAATCTCTACACATGTCCTGTAAGAAATTGGAATACTCCACATGGAGAAAAATAATTTCTTATTTCACCTTTTTAATTCAAAACTTTTCACACCTAACAACAAAATAATTGGTATACAAAATATTAGAACAATTTCTCCGTCTATTGTAGAATTTGGGTGACTTCATGTGAAAAACAGAATTTCTTGTGGAGTGGCAATTTATAGAAAAACAGAAAAAATCTCCCATAAAACTGGCGGGGGGGGGGGGGGGGATTCCATCAACACTCGTTCAAGATTAGGAAATTATAATATATTAAGATGGAATGTTTTGAATCTAATTTTGACCATAAGTTATTTTCGATTTCTACATTTGCCAATATACTCTCCTTCCACTTTCCACTAATATACTTTCCCTACTTATGGGTTCTCATCTTCTCTCTTTCTAACATATATGGAATCCTATCTCTTCAGTCTTCACGTACTCGTGATTAGCACAGGTTTTTATGCTAATAAATAATTAACAAAACTCATAAAAAATGAAAATTTGTTGAAATACTCTTATACTCTACGTGCATATTGATAGCTTGTTGAAGCATATTTCACAATAGCAGGGACCAATTATTTGCCTTAATGTTGATTTTCTTCCATGTTTGACCAATTAACCCATATATTAAAGTGGGTCTGCATCATCAAAAGAGAATCCAAACATGAAATATAGGGCCTCAAACAAGGCTACTAGCCAAATGCGTAATGGACTGACGTACTATCACCCTTCACATATCCCTAATTAGTTGATGTTTTTTTTTTTTTTTTTTCATTTATGCATTTATAAGGTTGACAGATCCTACTCAGTGTGAAAAAACAGTATTGAGACTTGGTCATTTAAAAAGAATTAAGTTGGATGAAAACTCACACTTTTGCTTGGATCACTTGCTTTCAGGTAAAAGTCTAATTTATACTATGTGTGATTGAGAAGGGATTTAATGTGTTTGGAAAAATAGTCGGTTTTTGAAAATGCAAAACTCCTCTTTAAAAATAACAGATGAATTATAAAGCCACAAAATAAATGTTTCACAGAAAAAAAACCCGGGTATTGACAAAAAAAAAAAAATCTAAAATTTATAAAGAGGGCTATTTTGCATTAAAAATAAAAATAAAAAATGGAAGCGAATCACCAAAATATAGGAGGTAATGCACGCAGTCCACGCTTCGTGGCATCATTGTAATTTAAGGCAAATATGAGGGCAAAACACGAAATGTTCGCGCACTTTTCCTTCCCTCGCATTCAACCGGGGTTGGTATTTATCCTCTCTTTCGGTCTTTCCTACCATTTCCCGAAGGACCGAATCACTCCCGTTGTCTTCTCTCTCAAGCAAATTCACCGTGGATTTCTCTTTCCTTCTCTCTCCCTCTACAACCAAAAACAAGGAAAGAGAAATCCTCCCTATTCGGCGATTTGGCAATTCCTTTTCTTCTTCTTCTCTCCTCTGCTTTCCAATCAGATTATCAATTATCAATTAAAGGTATGCACATCTTCCTCACTTTCAACGCCAAATTATGCAGATTCTTTCACATTCTCCATCACTTTCAACTTCTCTAAATATCTCAGGTACTTGTTCCTTGCGTGAATTCTGATCAGACATCAATTTGAAAGGGCACTGTTTAGCTTTCTGCCTTGTTAGAATATTGTCCTTTTGTAGAATAGAGAGAGAGAGGGAGGGAGAGATGCATATGGGTAGATCATTACAATTGCTATGATCCATGAGAGCAAAGGTCCTGGTTGAAGAACAGGAGATTGGATGATGAAATGAATAACATTAAGAAGATTTCACGCAATATGGAGATGGGATTCAGACGCCATTGCCGAAGTGGTGGTAGGATCAACTGGAGGAAACTGGTATTGGCTGCTTGTGCCCTGACCACTGCTATCGCCGTTCTTCGGACTGGGGCAACTCCTTATCCATTGACCATATTTTATCTCTTTCCATCCGTTACAATTTCTTCATTCAAGACATCAAGCAGAACCATTCTAGTAAATGAATCTATGCCTCCGCCGCCTCTGCCTCTGGAGGTGCTCGAACAGTTTCCTCATTCAATTGCTCCGCTTGGTTTGATGAATTCTACTCTTTCATATGTATCGATTTCAGACATGGAGAGAATATCTGGAGTTTCTCAAGAAGAGAAGCTTCCTCATGAAAGAGAAGAAAAAGCTGTTCTTGAGCTGTCCCCAAATATCTCAATCGCTCCATCTAGTATGGTGAATTCTACTGTCATAATAAATGTATCAATTCCAAATGCGGAAGAGAGGTCTAAAGATTCTCATTGGGAGAATCCTGCTCATGGGGGAGAAGAAAATATTAAAGGGGAGAAACTCAGTAACCCAAAGGATGTGATTCAACCTCCTCCAACTGTCTCTGCTCCTCGGAAGGGTTCTCGTCCTTCGCGCCGAGAGGTATAGTTTAGATTTCATGTTCTTCTGTTTTAAAATTGTGGGGGATGATGATGACTCTTGGACAATCTCTTTATGCTGTTTTGTTTTGTTTTACAATATGTAGAAACCTGCGTTGTCCTTATCACCTGATCAAGAACTTTCATATGCCAAAAAGGAGATTGAGAATGCCCCTATAGTTACTAATGATCCTGATCTGCATGCTCCCATATTCCGGAACGTTTCAGCATTCAAAAGGTGAGTTCCTATATCAACAGCCTTTGGAACATGCAATACTACCTATGTTGCATGATGGATCCTTTGACATGAGCAACCTACCTGTGTCAAACTTCATTGAACTAGATGGGACACAACCTCATCATGGATTCTTCTAGTACTCATTCATACATTGTTTTGACATTGATATGATATTGTCAAGCCTTTCTTCCTCTCTTGGAATCTAAGTATCACTTGATTGTGTAGAGTAAGATTTTGTATTGTATTTTTGTTGTTGTTATTCTATTTTGCATATTATTATTTGAATATTGTTTATTTAAGTTTAAATAAACATTATGCTGGTTCTACAAACAGTATGTTTTGGGATTTTCCAATTTGGAGTTTTGGACACCTCACAAGTATTTACTTCAAATAGACTAGCCTGTACTCATGCAACTTAGCTTATAACATTATGAAATCAATGGCCCAGTGATGTAATTTTGGGATAATCCTTTCCTTGCTTCATCTCTGCCTTCATATTTTTGATCGATCTACAGTGGGAATTGGGGGTGTCTCCGCAAAACAGACGGCACTTCAACATCTCAATCTGCTAAGAAACAACAAAACACAGGCAAAAGTCATGCAAACTCAGCACCAAATCACTTGAAAATCACCACATACCATGAGATCCGCACACCAAACTGCTGTTACCTGCACAAAACCAAACTGCTGTTACCTGCACAATGTCCAAGAATAGGGACTGTTGCAGAGAAAATAATGAAGAAAACCAGTCAAAAGAATGTGCAGGCTATTTTGTTGTTTTCATTTATATTGGTTACTAACCAAAGGAAGCCCTAGGCACAATCCATCCAAACTAAAGAATCAGAAAAAGGAAAAAAAAAAAAAAATCCAACCATCAATTTTTTTGGCTCAGTAATGATGACTTGTATTTAAAAGAAAAGATATTACAGACTACTCAAAATAGAGAACACAATATGAGAGTAGCCGGTATAAGAGAGAAATACTAGCACGCCCAAACTACACAACAGAAGCACTAAGATTACAAAGATCGAGCAAACACTTGCTTGGCTAGAGTCTTCCATTCTGTTCGCAGACCTATTGACATGTCAGACCTGAGACTTGGATGCTAAACTTTATATCTCATTGAAGTAGAAATGCATCTTCCAAGGGCCCCTAAAGTATTTCACCCACGAAATTGCATTGAGCAAATCGCTCTTCACAATATAACTGTGTTGATAAGCAATGCAAAAGATACAAAGAGCTTCCAAAATGGCGCCACCATCCCCGGTTTGCCACGAGTTGCTCCATCCGCATTGAAATTTATAACACCGATCGGGGGAGCACACCAAGCTGCGCTCTTTTTCTTTCTTTTTTTTTTTTTTTGAGAGTCCCATCCTCATGCACCCCAATTATGTAACAAATAATCTATCTTCAAATCTGAACATTCTTTCCTCACAGAAGCCCATTTAGCAATCCTCTCTTTCCAACCGTCAATTATTAATTTTTCCTGAATAAAGAAGTCAATAATATCAAGAAATAGGAAATAAAGGGGGCTTGGGCTGACGCCTGCTGTAGTGCAAAGTCTCTTTCAATGAGGCTGTCAACCACCTGTGGCTTGGGTGTGGGCCTGCTGGACCATACTGACTGGCCATGCCTACTCATAGGCCTGGTTTGATCATGTCACATGGCTACAGGGCCTGGTGGCCTGGTCAGCCCCCTCTTGTGGATTGTTGACTAGTTTTGTTCCGTTGGGCCCTTGATTTGGTCCCACATGTGCATGTAATCAAAGGGCCAATTTGATAATCTCATCCACTAAATCTGCATCACTTTAACAAGCATAATAGGGCTGTCATTGTAGAATTAACCGTTAATTAAATATCCTGGAAAAGTTGATTTTTTCAAGCAAACCTGTATCTAGTGTGATTCTTTTACATCGTTCTAATTGGAGTAGGGAGCTTTAAGATTGCTGTAAGGTGATATATAGATTTCATCTCATACTTGAATTCGAGGGGAGCTTTAAGATTGCTGTAAGGTGATATATAGATTTCGTCTCATACTTGAATTCGATTATTGTGAAGTATTCTTTTGCCTATCATAGTTCTGCGGTGTGTGTCCGGACAAACCCACTGATAAGCCTGGTGCTTTATAATTCTTCTCCTTCCATTCTATTTAGTGAGAGAAGTGTTATGTTGAGAATATACTAGCAAGGCAGGCTTGTCAATGTGTTGTCTCAGTCATTCATCTTGCAGTTCCCATGGATGGGATGTGTAAAAATCCAGCCAATTAAAAAGTGCCATTGATGAAGATAGTTAACAATTCTAAACCACTGATTCCAATCATCATTTTGATGGACTGTGTGGTCTGTTAAAATCTGTAGGCACTGCAGATTTTTGGATGTGACTCATATAAATGTAAGATGAAAAGTTCCAATTACTCCTATGTGAGGACAAGAGGTATGCAAACGAGCTGAACCTATATATGCATTGTATGCGCACGTGCGTGGATGTGAATTGGTGTGTGCGTGCGTGCGTATGTGTGTGTGTCACCGTGTCTATGTCTGTGTCTGTGGTGGGAGGGGGAGAGAAGATGGGTTATGGGCCCACCTGTGATTAGTCCAGCCTCCAACCGCAGCAAGTTGGCACTCACCCCAGTTTTGCGAGGATATAAACAGACAGAGAGAAATGATTCCATATGAATTGCACTGTATGGTTTTACCATGTGAGCATATCCGCCAAAGGGAGGGCCCAAAAAATCAGCCTGATTAGATGGTGATAGCCATCAATTAAAGAGATAAAAAAAATCTAATGGTGTAGAGTAAGGGTGACACAATCAAATTTGACTGGGATCAGATTTAGGTGTATGCCAGTACTCATGTGGGTGGTTGTATATCAATAGTTTACACTTTACATTTCCATTGGTGGGCACCATTGGCATCTATTTGAACAATCCCTGTAGTACAATTATTGCTGTGCAGTGCCGACAAGATGGTTGTATTTATACAATTGATTGAGGAAAGTTGAATTTTGACTCAATTCTCATTTTGCAGAGCGACCATTATGCTGTAACCTGTAGGGGTTATTCGGAGAGATGTTTCTTCAGTGAGGAACTATCAAACACCAGTTGAAACTTAATTACAAATTTTAGCCAAATAAATCATTTAGTTCTTTCTTAGAAACCGAAATCTTGGCCACTACATGAGCATCTAGTCCACCCCTAACTTCTTGCATGGAAGATCACTGTCCAGCGGGGGAAATGTATAGTTTGCTGCTGTATGCTATTTTTGCCCATACCCTAATTGTTATATCTTGTGGAGAAAATGTCTCCCTGTATCATTCATAGCACCTTCCCTATTGTGCACCTTTTGGTATTTGGGTACATTATTACTTATATTAAGCTCATCCATAGGGTCCTTTACATGTCCTTTGGCTTCCACTTCCACCAAGGAGAAACCCATAATCTGTATGCAAGCCTACGATTTTGGAATATCTGTTGGAAAGTTAGACAACATGGATTCTCCTTTTATGTTAAGTCAATTTTCCACATTGTGAACTATCTGGTGTATTTATTCAAGGTTTGCCATGCAACGTCTCTAGAACCTACTTCCGCACTACC
Source organism: Cinnamomum chago (assembly GCA_038049695.1). Lineage (NCBI taxonomy): Eukaryota > Viridiplantae > Streptophyta > Magnoliopsida > Laurales > Lauraceae > Cinnamomum > Cinnamomum chago. The sequence goes on along the minus strand of CP142453.1, from coordinate 115,434,696 downwards.
AACTTCACAAGATTTCATAGCATGTCTTTGAAAAATCATTGACAGAATGGGATGCGATTATTAATAATAATTGTCTAGTTTGCAGAGTTCCATCAGTGTAGCATGTATATGAGTGTTTTGGTACTAATTCTTGAATAGTGATTGGGAAATGTCATTAGCTTCTTATCTTGTTCCTAGTTGGATTTGACCAGCTTTTCGTTGGATGCAAAAAATTTCATGAGTCTCTTTTTAGGTCATGGAGAAATCAAGATTCCTTTTTGTAGTTCTTTGGAATTTTCTATTTTGCACGGCTCTGTTGATCCCATTTTCTCCACTTCTTTTTATTTTTATTTTTAAGATCACTTTTTGTGGTAGTATTGAAATTTTCACTTAGTGGCACTAATTTCATTGTCTCCCATTTCAATTTGCTTTGTCTCTCAATTTTGTTATTTTTGCTTCTATGATGCTGATTCGTCATTTTACTTATTGTATGGTATCGTTGAACTATTATATGTGCATGCATGCACCGTGGTTATCAACAAGCATGCTTTATATTGTACAAGGTGATACTGAAGCAGTTCTTTTTTCTGCTTTATTTATATGTCATGTATACCAATATATTGAAGGATTCGGAACTGTTAAATTTTCAGGAGTTATGAACTGATGGAAAAATTACTTAAAGTTTATATCTACAAGGATGGGGCAAGACCAATTTTCCACACGCCACAGCTCAGAGGCATTTATGCCTCCGAGGGATGGTTTATGAAACTAATGGAGGAAAACAAGCAGTTTGTTGTGAAGGACCCAAACAAGGCCCACTTGTTCTATCTACCATATAGTGCACGCCAGTTAGAGCTTGCTCTTTATGTCCCTAACTCCCACAATATGCGGCCACTGTTACTCTTTCTTAAGGACTACATTAACACGATCTCTGCCAAGTATCCTTTCTGGAACCGCACGCGAGGATCCGACCATTTTCTTGTTGCCTGCCATGATTGGGTATACAATATTTCAATTTTGTTTCCTCCTGCATTGCTCTGGTTAAATTGTATCTTTGGATTTATGAATTGGATACAACATTTCCTTCCATCCTAAAGAATTATCACTATCATGCATATAGTTTGAAATATGACAAAACTGTTGTATAACTGCCTGACTCCTGTGTGGCATGGTGTTAAGGTCGTCACTCTGTTTGGGGGAACTTCTACTTGGTAGTGATCAACTTAGCAAGGACCCATTAAAAAAATTGCTGTTGCTTAACTATCAATTGTTTAACAGTGACTTGCATGTCCAAACATTGCATCTCATGCTTTACATTCTGATAGTAGTCAGAAATTGTCAACCCAAATGTGGGTGAAGAGTTCTGAAATTTTATTTGAAGCATCATTTTTAAGCTTTGTAAGTAGCTTCTCATCTATTTGTGCCATCTTCTTTAGGGGCCTTACACAACAACAGAGCATGAGGAACTGTGTAAAAACACCATCAAAGCTCTATGCAACGCTGATGCCTCAGAAGGAATCTTTACACGTGGAAAGGACGTTTCATTGCCAGAAACAACTATCAGAAACCCCAGGAAGCCTCTTAAATATATTGGTGGAAAACCCATCTCTCAGCGCTCGATTCTCGCATTTTTTGCAGGAAACATGCATGGTCGTGTCAGACCGACACTGCTCAAATACTGGGATGGCAAAGACAAAGACATGAAAATCTATGGTCCCCTACCTAATAGAGTCTCAAGAAAGATGTCATACGTAGAACACATGAAGTCGAGTAAATTTTGCTTGTGTCCAATGGGCTATGAAGTAAACAGTCCCAGAATTGTTGAGGCAATCTACTATGAATGTGTGCCTGTGATAATTGCAGACAATTTTGTGTTGCCTTTTGATGAAGTGTTGGATTGGACTGCATTTTCAGTGGTCATTGCAGAGAAGGATATACCCAAGTTGAAGGAGATACTTTTAGGAATTTCTTTGAGAAGATACATTTCTATGCACACGAATGTTAAGCAGTTGAAGAAGCATTTTCTATGGCATAACAAACCAATTAAGTATGACCTATTTTACATGATTCTACATTCAATTTGGTTCAATAGGCTGAACCAGATCCAGCAGCAATGAGGAAAATTCTTCTGAGTTCGATTGGTGCATCTTAAAAATTGCTTGGTGTAAATTGAAGACGGTGCAGAGAGTAATATTTTGGCAATGACAAACAAATCTTACTTGGAGCTGAAGGAAGGTTACTTCTTTTATGCTTTAAACAAGCAGTAAAGTTTTCTTGTGAAAATCTGGTGGTATTCATGGTAACTAGGATTGCCAGTCTAAAATGTATTGTTGAAAGTTCAAAGATGGAGCAGGACATCAAAACATCAGGAGGCCGAAGTGGGAGCAATCAACTTCTGGTAAAATAATCAGTCAGATATTGGCTTACAAATTACAATGCCGTATTTCCAATTGCATTATGAATTGCATGTTCCTCATTATTTATGAGAAGTCTTGCACAGAAATGGTATAAGATTCCAATAATGTGCAATGTGTTTTCTATATTATTATGATAGGAGCACGGTGTTAAGGCTAGGTCACACACATATATACCCAAGATCACGTAGGCGTGACATATTCCCCCACCAGCTTGGCTCTGATACCATTTGTAACAACCCGGGCCCACCATCCACAGGATATTGTCCGCTTTGGCTCATGGGATTCCAACTCAATCTCGCCTCATGGTTTTAAAAGGCCTCATGTGGAGTTAAGGGTTAGGTCATACACATATATACCCAAGATCAAGACTAGCATGTTTCCGATGTGGGACTTATGCACAATTGCATACCGTGGGACTCATGCACCCGGATCCAACGTCCTTCTACCGTGTGGGGCCATAGGCATGACATACTCATCTACCAGAAAACAGAGTCGTCCTCGGCTCTGATATCACCTGTAACAACTTGGGCCGCTGTCCACATGATATCGTTCGCTTTGACTCATGGGATTTCAACCCAATCTTGCCTCACAGTAAAGGCCTCATGTGGAGTTAAGGCCAGGTCACATACATATATAGCCAAAATGTGTTTCTGATGTATGACTTATACACCACTGCATACCCAATCCTCGTCGAACCCAACGCCCCCATAGGTGTGACATACTCCCCAACCGGAAAAAAAGAGCCGTCCTTGGCTCTGATACCATGTAAGATCCCATGTACTAACCTATTAGCTTAAGGTTTTGGGCTGGTACATGCATCTTACAATCTCACTGAATCAACCCCAATTCCATAATTATGTAATACTGTCCTCGACAAGCTGACTGATATCATGTGTTTTATGAACAAGGTATGATGACTGTCAGTACATTTATTAGAAGATAGTAGTTCATATGAGTATGAAATCTATTATAAGTGGAAAAAAAGACGAAAGGATTAGATAAATACCCAGTCCTCGTCGAAACCAACGCCCCCACAGGCGTGACATACTCCCCAACCGGAAAAAAAGAGCCGTCCTTGGCTTTGATACTATGTAAGATCCCATGTACCAACCTATTAGCTTAAGCTTTTGGGCTGGTACATGTTGTACATGCGTCTTACAATCTCACTGAATCAACCCCAATTCCATAATTATGTAACACTGTCTTGGAGAAGCTGACTGATATCATGTGTTTTATGAACAAGGTATGATGACTGTCAGTACATTTATTAGAAGATAGTAGTTCATATGAGTATGAAATCTATTATTAGTGGAAAAAAATAAGAAAGGATTAGATAAATACATAGAAATATCTACATTTACACTTGATGAATCATTCCATGCAATGTGTGAGATGTCTGCAGACTGACATAAGCAGTTCCTACCTAGTACTTCACCAAATTGTCATGGAATATTTCTAATGAAATGAGAAGTCTTGCACTGTGTTTCAACTTGGCCTTTTCCCCCTTCTACGGAATTGGTGTAGTTTCATTCTTTTGTCCCTGTTTTAGTTTCTAAGTCTTTAACGGCTGAATTCTTTTGACTGGATGGTGGTGCCTTTTCTATTTCTTTGGAATTTCTTCAAGTCTCGTGACAGCCTTGAAGCTGTTTCCTCTTTCTTCACCTTTTGATGGATTCTGTTGTTTCTAACTGCAGGGACAGAAGCATGGGGAGGAATAACAAAAGAAATGATAGAAGCTGATGATATTCTTTTAATCCCTGGAACTCACAGTTCCATTTGAGACTACGATAAAATTATATTATGGTGAAACTGGTCATGAATCTCAGCGCTCTCTCTCTCTCTATATATATATATATATATATGGAGATGCTCCTATGAGCATCTCTCATCTTATTATAAGAGATTTGTGAGGGCCCCACCCTAGCTCTCCCTATATGGGAGGTGCTCTTGTGAGAGACACTCTCACCTTACTATGAGAGATAGGGGTGAGGGCCTTCACATTTAAGTTGTTGGCATTGGATTTGGATGTGAGGGCCCCCTACCTTATCTCTCATAGTAAGGTGAGAGCATCTTTCATATATATATATATATATATGGGGTCAGCTCTCCTAAGCTCAAGCTTAGGATAAGGTAAGTTCAAGTGAATGGTGGGCCTCACCTGGGGACCCACTTGAGGATGAGGGTTGGGGAGGGGGGGTTTCAAGGACTCTTTAGGATCTTCATCTCTATAAAAAACTCAGTTCCAATTGTGATTTTTATCATCTCCATATGGGCCCAAAAGTTTTATGGTCAATAGTCCATTCAGATCGATACATAGTCAATCCAACGGTTCAGTAAATTCGGATCTAACCGAAAGTTGGTGGACATATGCAATTTAGAGGGGTCATGTGTTTGGTTCATTTGGATGGACCAAAGGTGGGTCCCAGAAGCACGAGCTTACGAGATTTTATTCTAAACTTGAGCTTAGGAGAGCCTTGCTATATATATATATATGTGTGTGTGTGTGTACGGTACAAGCTACCTAGTCGGGGCATATTACTGGTTCATCTGAGCAGATCATTCAAACCCACTCCTATTTACACAAGTGCCACCGGTCTTTGATAGATCCAATTAGAGTGAATTGTTTGATGAATGGTAGATTTTATTATTTTATATAAAGCTATTAAATTTGTGGACTACAAATGAATGTGTTAGAGTGTTTTAGATTGACTTCAAATTTGATATCTAGGTTGGCTCCACTTGGATCTTTCGATCTCCCTTTGTTTCATGATTTGAAAAGATTTGTAACTTTATCCATTTGAAAAGATTTTGACATGTTTTAAAATAACATAGGAAAATGAACATGCTAAGATAATGTGGTTGCTGCCATATAAATTAACTAAGAAGAAAAGTTTAGGGGATTTAACGGGAAAAACCCTCCTATACATGCATTTCTTTAATTTAGCCCCAATAAAAATGGGCAGACAGAATGGGCCCTAAATGTACATTTCTCTTTCTTTTTTTGTCTTTTAGCGCTATAGTCGATATCGACCATCCCTGCATATCTACTAAAGACCAAAACCCCTTTATTCGTCATCCGTCTTCTTCCTCTTTTCCCCTTTCCCCTTTCTATTTTTCATTGTCGTTGTCTACACCTCCTCATCCCCATTCAGTGTTGGTTGGAATTCAATGGGGACATTCTTTTCACAAATGAGTTAAAAGAAGTCAAATCTTGAATTTTCCAGATTTGAAGAAGAAGATGATAACTTTTGAAAACGGAGATTGGGTTCCGGGAGAAGAGCTGCTATATTGGAAGGGGCGTTGAGGAAAATGGGATTGGATTGCGACATGAGGTTTTGGGGGGTGAATGGAAGTCGAAAAGAGGGGATTTTGTTGGGTTTGAATCGAAGAAGGGTAAAAGATAAGGATTTTTACAGGCATTACTTAGAAAGTTGGGATTTTGGGAGATGGGTTTTCATCTTTTGGGCTGTAGTTGAGTTTGGGCTACTAGTATTTTAAGCTGGCGGCGTTTTTCATGGATATAGTTATGGAGAATGAAAGGCTCTTGTTTTATTTCAGAGGCTCATGGAGATGCGTTTTTCCCATTGCAAAGAGATGTAAGGAATCAAGTGGAAAAGGGAATGGAATGCAAGTTCGGAGTCCTTAAACCGGTCATTTAATTATATCCATATCCATATCCATATCAAGCTGGAAGGTTTTTTAAAATAAAGCCCTTGACAGAGAGAAGTAAGAAATTTAGAGAAGACCTAGAAGAGAAATATAGTGGAATCTTGTAAGAAATTTAGAGAAGCAATGAGCCACAAATCTGTATTGGGGTAGTTTCCATGAAGGTGTTCGATGAAATGACAAAGAGAAAGGAGAATGAAATTTCACGCTCATTTCTCTTATTTTTCTCATGGGAAAGAAGTCTGCTGCTGTTGTGGGGTTTGTCTTTCCTTGATTTTGCTCACTAGGAGATATTGGAGGAGAGGAATTAGAGAACATGAGTGGGGTTTTCATTTCTTGATTTTTGTAATTTTCAAACATATTTCATGTATATATATTTTGAAATGTAAGGTCAAGACACAATGAACTTGTAATGTTGTGAATGGTTTCCCCTTATCTGAGATGTTTGAAATGTGTTTGAGGAGTTTGAAATGTATTTGAAATGTCCGAACTCTTGAGCTTTTGAAATGTCTGAGTGAAGGGTCGAAACCTCCCCACCAAAACTCTCTACTATGACGTCCAAGGATGAAATTGGTATTGGTTGAATCGGTGGAAGCATTTTTTGGAAGGGTGATGCAAGAGTCAATGTGAACTCTTTTTTTGTTGGTGTTAATATTTGGTGCTAATGCGATAGAAGATGTAGTCGTTCTGGACAGTGTACAGTCCACTGGAGCATTTTTTGGAAGGGGGATGCAAGAGTCAATGTGAACTCCTTTTTGGTTGGTGTTAATAGTTGATGTTAATGTAATAGAAGATGCAGTCGTTCTAAATAGTGTACAGTCTACTGAAGCATTTTTTGGAAGGGGGATGCAAGAGTCAATGTGAACTCCTTTTTTGTTGGTGTTAATATTTGGTGTTAATGTGATAGAAGATGCAACCATTATGGATAGTGTACAGTCTACTGAAGCATTGTTTGGAAGCGGGATGAAAGAGTTAATGTGAACTCCTCTTTGGTTGGTGTTAGTATTTGGTGTTAATGTGATAGAAGATGTAGCCGTCTGGACAATGTAATCTCCACATGGAAGAGATTTTTTAGATGGGGGATGCACATGTTAATGTCATCATGTCCATTTTTATTGGTGTTAATATTTGGTGTTAATGTAATTGATAGAAGATGTAGTCGTGATGGGCTTGCACATTTTGTTGAAGCATTTTTTGGAAGGGCACAAGTGTTAAACATACTTTTTCCTTTTGTAAAGATCACCCTTTTTTGGGGTTATATGTTGTTGAGAACTTATCTATGATAATATAATGGTTGTTTGTATTGTCCCGCTAATGATTTTTTATTTTTTTCCATTTTTATTATTGAAAATGATTAGCAAACCCCGTCTAGAGCTACACTTAGTAAGTTATAGTATTATAACATAGTTGATATCGACTATCGACTATGACTGTGTTTTTTATGTTTTAGCTAAATAGTCGATATCGACTATGACTGTGTTTTTTTATGTTTCAGTTAAATAATCGATATCGACAATGACAATAGTCGATATCGACTATGACTGTGTTTTTTAGGCTTCAGCTAAATAGTCGATATCGACTATTGGTCATATTAAACAAACCAGAGAATGATACATTCCATTGTACTAAACATTGTTTTGAATACATTGGTACATTCCATTCACACATTCAATTAACAACCATACATTAACATACCATTCAATTTCAAATAATGATACATGAAGTTTCACAACATAAATTCAACTGCCCAAAACCATAGAAGTTCCACAACCACTGCCCACAAGTTCCACAATTTCAATTACGAAGTAAAGAAAGTAAGTATCTATGTTTGGCCTCTCCTTCTACTGCCCAAAAAACCTTCCCAAAACTTCTTCTAACCAGTTAAGAAAATTACATCAAACTAGTATGTTCAACAACTAAGGAAGATTCAACCTACTAGCATTCACTTGTCAACTTCTTTTGAATAACTCAATGACAATTCTGCTACGGAAGTAAGGGATGTCAGACTGTGTAAATGTGATAGGACGACAGTGAACACAATGCTCCGCGAATGCAACAGCGAAAACTTCGTAGTCATTACAATTGTCTTGATGATGAATGTCTTCCTTGAACATGATAGTTCATAAAAATGGATTCGTCCAGTGCTTTATTTAAATCGTTGCTGGATACCATGGTACAAATACTGGCTAGTTCATCATCTCTATATGAAAGAGATGTTTGTTAATAAAACACAATGCTACAGATATTAATGAAGATGGGTACTACATGAAAGTAATGGGGAAAACATTAGTATAGAGTTTTGGTGGGGAAAGTTTCATCCGACTCATTACGCAACTTCCACTGATTTAGCCAATACCAATTTCATCTTTGAACGTCATAGTTGAAAGTTTTGGTGGGGAAGGTTTCAGTCATTCACTCAGACATTTCAAAAGCTCAAGAGTTCGGACATCTGAAACACATTTCAAATATCTCAAATAGGGGGAAACCATTCACAACATTACAAGTTCATTGTGTCTTGACCTTACATTTAAAAAAATATATACATGAAATATGTTTGAAAATTACAAAAACCAAGGAATGAAAACCCCACCCATGTACTCTAATTCCTCTCCTCCAATATCTCATAGTTAGCAAAATAAAAGAATGACAAACCCCACAATAACAACAGACTAATTTCCCATGATAAAAATAAGAGAAAGGAGCGTGAAATTTCATTATCGTTTCTCTTCGTCATTTCATCGAACACCTTCATGGAAATTACCCCAACACAGATTTGTAACTCATTGTTTCTCCAAATTTCTTACAAGATTCCAATGTATTTCTTCACTAGGTCTTCTCCAAATTCCTTATTTCTCTCTCTCAAGGGCTTTATTTTGAAAACCCCTCCAGCTTGATATGAATATAGTTAAATGATCGAATTAAGGGCTCCGAACTTGCATTTCATTCCTCTTTCCACTTGATTCCTTACATCTCTTTCCAATGGAAAAAACGCATCACCATGAGCCTCTGAAAGAAAACATGAGCCTAAATACTAGGAGCCCAAACTTAGTTACAGCCCAAAAGATGAAAACCCATCTCCCAAAATCCCAACTTTTTAAGTAATATCTGTAAAAATCCTTACCTTTTACCCTTCTTCGATTCAAACCCAACAAAATCCCCTCTTTTCGACTTCTATTCACCCCCAAAACCCCATGTCGCAATTCCAATCCCATCTTCCTCGACGCCCATTCCAAAACAGCAGCTCTTCTCCTGGAACCCAATCTCCGTTTTCAAAACAATCATCTTCTCCTTCGAATCTGAAAAATTCAAGATTTGACTTCTTTTAACTCATTTGTGAAAAGAATGCCCTCATTGAATTCCAACCAACATTGAATGGGAATGAGGGGGTGTAGACAACGACAATGGAAAATAGAAAGGGGAAAAGGGGAAAAAGAGGAAGAAGACGAATGACGAATAAAGGGGTTTCGGTCTTTAGTAGATATGCAGGGATGGTCGATATCGACTATAGCGCTAAAAGACAAAAAAAGAAAGAGAAATATACATTTAGAGCCCATTCTGTCTGCCCATTTTTATTGGGGCCAAATTAAAGAAATGCCCGTGTAGGAGGGTTTTTCCTGTTAAATCCCCAAAAGTTTATTAATTTTGATTTTAAATATATAAAAACTCTTCTGTTCTTAAATATTTTATAAATGAATGAGAGAATATTTTATAAATGAATGAGAGAGAGAGAGAGAGAGAGAGAGAGTGTTAAGCGATGGCTGGCTTGTGGGGTCCACCTGTCCCATCATCAATCCAACCCGTCACCATTATCTTTAAATTACCACGATCCCAAAAACTTATTGCAAAACAGCAATCCGGAAGCTAAATTCCATATAAGAGAATTCTCCTTGACCTAATGGTGGGGCCGCTTTTTAAAAATCATGGAACCCACCATGAGGTTAGCCATTTTGATTAATTTGTAAATATATGATTAGAGTACATGAATATCTCAAGGAGAATTTTCATATATAAATGGAATTTAGCTTTTAGTATTGGAGTCTTGCAGAAGACTGCAATTATAAGTCTGACAGTTTATGATATTATTCTATGATATCATAGAATGCTATTATTATTTAAAATTAAAAAACAAAAAAAGAAATGGCCCACCACCAGCTTGGCCATCTTGATTGATTTGTAATATATTAGTTAAGAGTGCATGAATATCTGAAAGAGAATTTTTTGAAATGAGATTTTGCTTTGGGTTTGCAGTTTCACAGTAGACGGCAATTATCATCAATCAATAGTTTCATCATGCATTTTTTCTTTTTTAAAAAAAGGTCCATCCATTTAAAATGAGGACCAGGAATGAATTTAAACAAATTGTATTCATGTAAAGATATTTAGGCAAAAGCATCTAAAAAATATTCATTTGAATTTATTCATTCATTAAATCGTACTATTGAGGGGAGATTAATGAGACCACGTACCTCATGAATGGATTAGAAAAGAACACACGGAGACAAGGCCGAAAAAAGAAGACAACTCGAGAAATTTTTTTCATAAAAAGGTGAAAAAAGCCCCACAAAAAAAAATAAATAAATAAAAAGATGAAAGAAGTGAAATAGAAGGGTGGTTCAACAGACATTTAAGAGGTTTTAGGAAAAAATGATATTCCATGATATCATGGAATGAGGGCAAAAAGGTTAATAAAAGCTAGTCGTTTTGATGAGTTTGGGTCCTTGGTCGATTTTTGGGGTTTTAAGGGGATTTTTTTTCGTAAAACTACTTTTTTTTTTTTTAAAGGAATGTACCTCTGATAATTAGATATCCCATTTAATCAATTTGGACTCCATCTACTGACTCAGGTAGATTTGGGCTGGAGCTAGGTCCATTCATAGTCCTACCCCCAATAGATCCTAATTAACAGTCCTACCCCTAACAGATCCTAATACCAGTCAATGGACCACGGTTGTCAGTGGCCCAGATTTAGGCTAGAGGCCAGGTCTAGGCCCCCAAAAGAGTTATAGAGCCCGAATCCAATCAGGACCCAAAACTGTTCCTGGGTACTGGCCCAATCCAATTTGATAAGAGTTTGATGAAGGCCCGGCCATTACAGAATTTGGGTCAAAATTGTAGTTTTCTTTCTTTTCTTTTAGCTGTCTTTGGAAAATTAAAATTATATTATACTATTATAATATCTAAGGATACACAAACAATGAGTCTGAATCCTCTGAGGCTTTGCCCCAGCATAAGCCATGACCCATGGGCTTGGATCTGTTGGGTCCACAAGTTGAAGGACCCAAGCCTATTTGTCGTGTTCCTTCATATTAGGTATGTTGCGGCCTTTTATGGGTCAGAAGCTGACACCCATTGAATCAATCATCCAGCGATGGGTCGCACTCGGGTATTGGGTGGGTCACCAACTGAACAACCTAAGTGAGTCCCATGGTGGGCCATCTGGATGGCAGTGGCAGTGTACGGCTGCGATTCAAGGCAAGCTCATTCTTTTTGGGTATGGCCCACCACAACCTGCCCAACTTTGGATGCTTTTTGTCCTTTTTTCCCCACATGAAGACATGGAATCTTACAAAGGAGCAGTGGGCCATGGCCCAAGTGTGTTTTCCTTTTTGGCCCAATATGGTAAAACAGTGTGTCAGCTTAATGTACGGCTCGGAGACATGTCTCAACAGGAATTTCCAAACTGAGAGGAAACAAAATAACAGTTTGGCAAATAAGAACAATGAACATGCACCAGCCGTTGACAACATTTGGGTAAAGAAAACCATTTTTTTTTTTTTTGTAATTATAAAATTTAGGGGATTTGAGCTAATGGAAATCCTCGTTTTCAACTCAGAAACCTTCATTTTCCCAAATTCACATATGCCAATTCTTTTCATAGGGATCAGTATACACGCTAATATTGGTGTTAAATCTTTAACCATATAAATCTTTAGCGAGGAGTTCCCAAACCACTTTACTATTGGTTGATCTTTACATGCTCACAATTGATTGTCATCGATTGAATATATGGTTTCATTCTTTCTTCCTTTTTACTGGATTCCTTTACTAACATTTTTCTTGTTTTCACATGCCCTCGTCCTTTTTCAGATTTTTTTTTTCTTTTTTGTTTAGAAACCCAGACTTTTAACCTGTCCCAGTGAAAATCCTATATACGACTCATCATGTTAAGTCGTTTTCAGAACTCTTTTCTAATGATACTTGTGCATATATATCAATATGTTTTGCATATTTCCTTGTATATTCGGAGGACCCATTGCTTCTTTTAGCTTTATTCCCACTTACCTTTGTCTTCCAACACCAATAGTCATTGATGAAATTATGACAATGATGAAAAAAAAAAAAAAAATGGAAAACAAGGAACTACTGCTACAAGATTATATCAAACGCTCTCAGATCATTCATGCTAAGACAAGAGTTGACTTTTAATGGAACACTTAGTTTTAAAATTGATTAAGGGTCATTTGATTTAGAAAATTCGAGCAAGCAATGTAAGGAGAAATCCAAGTTGCCCAAATTGCTTGTGTTAGAAATTTCTTGGGTCTGTACATAGGCAAAAAGTTGGAGCTCAACCTATTTGGGAATTCTAAAATTTTGTCTGATGTTGAATTCCTCAATTTCTATGTTTGACATTGAGAGCTACCAAAAGAAAGAAAGAAAAAAAAAAAAAAAAAGCAGCTACAATAAAAATAGCTGAAGAATGCTCCAAATTCTGAACATCCCAGTTTTTTTTTTCTTTCTGAAATTGACATCTGATATGATAGTTCAGACAAGAAATCCTCATACTACTGCTATCAAACAGACCCCAAATGTCATAGTTGTGTCAAAGGCTAAATTAGCTACCTTTTTGAATTACTTTTCATCAAAACACACAATTTAGTGGGCTGGTGTGAGAGAAACTCAGAAATCTCCAATAAAAGTGAAATCTTTACAGAAATTCCACTAAACAAGCAGGTGATAAGACTTGGCACTTGATTGTGGACAAATTCCAACATGTGGTAGTAATGGCTTGTCTTGATTGCATGAGGATGAGTACAGTAAAAGACACTTAAGAGAGTAGAATCACATGCAAATGATTGCTAAAACCTGTCTGAGAAAGATTCAGCAATGACAAAAACAATTTTGGTCATCTCAACTATTCTTTTGAGGGGGCATTCTATTAATCAGATATCCCTTTTTCCTCATATTTCTACTCTTCGAATCCTAAACTTTAGTAAATCAGATTGTTCCTGTTCTCCTTTGTATCATGAAGCTTCTTGCCTTTGAGACCCAAAAGCGCCCAAAAATAAAAGAACTGTGCATCAAAAGCATACAAGTATCTTATCTCATAATTTGGGCAAAAGCATAGGAACTTGCTTCCAACATAAAAGAAAGAGAAGGCTGGCCCTTACAAAACTCGATGCTTTGGCTACGCTGACTCTTTATATTACTCCTTTTCATCTGCGTATCTAAAGGAAAGATCATCACTTTTATATTCTCATTATCATATAAATACTTTATGATTTAAAGTTAAGCTATTGCAAACCATAGTGTAGATTGTTGTAGCACATGATGAACGTGACATTATTTTATCCATGCCGGGTAACTAATTGGCTACAACTACAATCATGTCTTGGCACAACTTTGCTCGATTTGACTCATAAACCATCAATGAGTAATTCTTGAGATAGCTCACATGTAAAATAAAAAAGGAGAGGAAAAGTAATCCTAACCGTCACCCACCTTTACTTTACCTCTTTCGGTAGACAAAAAAGAATGGAGTAATCTCCGACCACTAGACATGTCAATGAGAAGGGCTGAGCCTGGGCATGGGTTGTTTAATCCCATCCTGAATATTGGACGGGCCTATCGGGAATTGTTCAATTTCGGCCCTAAATTGAGTGGGCCTATGTCAAATCCTATCCCGTGAGAGCTCGGGCTAGGCTTGGGCTTTAGCATTTTCATCAATGGAGACATCTTATTTCTTCTTAGTGAAGCTCTATTAATAAAGAAAGGGTGGACCAAATTTTAGCTGGATCAAACTTCAAAAGTCTAGATACTAGATAGTAGATATCAAATCTTTAAAATGAAGGGTGATAAATCTACCAAAAATTTCAAACCTAATTAATTCATTAGTGGATCCAATCCAAGTATCAAATTGAGTCCACTGCCAATTCATGGTGTAAGTTTTTTGTGTAGAATGGGAAGAGATTGAATTCATGAGAAGTGGTGGATGGAAGAGACATTTTGGAGGGAGTTTTTGAAGGATACCTATTGAAATATATAAAAATTAGTAAAATAACCTTACGGGCCGGGCCAGACTGGGCATGCTCTGCTCATTTCCAATCCCATTTTGGTCTGGCTTTCAAATAATTGTCCAAACCTAGCCCGCTAGGGTCAAATTTTTTAAAAGTCCTGTGCTTTCGGAATTAGAATGGGCCGGTCCGGATACCCATTTCAACGGACTAAATTGACAAGCCCACCGACCACCATCCACTTATCACAAACTTAACCAGCTGTCACTTGTTTTTTACCTCGAAAAAAATGAGGTAATGTGTGATATTATATCCAAGGCAAAAATGCCTACTTTAGCTCTCTCTCACTTTATCTTATTCAAAAAACAAACGTAAGCATTACTTTATCAAATACTCACTTCTAGCATTGATGTTACATTTACTTCACCTTTGCTTTTATCACATGTTTTACCACATATGTAAACAAACAAGTGGTGCAACTTAGGTCGGGTCTAACCCTATACACTTTAATGCCCAACCTGACTAAAAGGGAACTTCACTATTTAAGCATAGGCTTGTTCAGGTTTGATTGAGTTTCGGGCCTGAATTTTTAATAGGGCAATAGAGTTCAGTTTGGGATTTGAACACCTAAATATAACTCTAGTATCTAACTCTTTGGGTGAGGCTAGGTTTGGGACAGGTTGCACACCTTTGGGTGGTATGTATGGGCTCAACCTGAATCAATTCCATTTCTTATTTGGGATGATAACATCAATCCAAACCCAACCTGGGGTTCAACTTGAATCATTGATTAGAAGGTAGGATTCAGGCTGGTCAGTCATAGTGCAATCAGTTAGGTTGAGATATGAGGTTGATAGGTAATAACAAATGCCGACTGAATCAAACCCAACCCATTTATTATTAAGGGTTCTGAGACATAAATCCAACGTGAAAATGAATATAAACTCAAACCCAACATAAAAATGAGTCACCCCGACCCTAAATAACCAAGTTGGGTATACTCTATATGTTTGCCTGTCTTATACATAAAATATCTATGGGCAGCGCTAGCAAATGCTGAGGCATTTTTTTGGAGAAAAATGCCCCTCTCAGTGGGACACACTAGGATGCATGACGACTATGAAAGTCCGTTAGATGGAAAAATCTATATGATGCTTACCCAACTTGTTGATCCATGACCCTAAAATTTAATGTTTTTGAAGGCATCAATTTTCTCGGGTCTCAATCCAAACCAAATCAACCCAAGTCAACAAGGCACAAAATGAATTGCACACCGGTTAGGGAATTTGCTTACAATAAGGGTCAGACATGACTTGTATCATTGGGGCTCACATTTCAGTTTGGGCTTAACCCCAATACAACTGAGGTTGGGCTTGTGTTGAAAGTCTAACTCGCCTTTATCTGGTCTCTATCTCTTAGCATTCCTGTCCCTATACTTTTTTGGCGACAAAGTTGCCATTGATGGAAAGTAATCTTCCTGGCTAACGTGCTTTTGTCCCAAGTGGAAGGGAAAAACCGCGTAAATAAAAAGTCAGTGATTTCTAATCAGCTTAACTAAGTTGTCGAGACCCATTAATGGAGGACTCCAAACGACAGCTGTATGATGCTGAGTGATGATCAGGTCAAGTGGTCCCAAAATCATTCAAGCCTTTGCATACATGTATAATATAGTATGGTAATAATGCTCAATGTAGGTGATTAGGGAATGATGTTGACATATAACATAGACAAGCACTTCATACATTTTACATAATTATCTATATACAAAAAGGTCAATTCGACGTAGACGTTGATGAAACTAAGAAGGATCCAGATCCATGCAGCTTCTTGGGGAAGGTCCAACATGTTCTTTAAAGTGGAAAACGTGTGATGAGAGGACAATGTTTTCAGTTCCTACTCGATATAAGAGAGCTTTGAAAATTAGATTGATCACTTTTAAAACAGTCCAGCTAAAATTTAGAGTGAAATTTGGTTTACTGCCTTCGATCTAGAGCAGTATGAATGTAAATTTGTATTGGCGATCTTGTGATAACTGCACTAAAGTATTGATGTTGACATGATGAAAGATAATGGAGCAGATGCTTCAGCAAAGTGATCTGCTGGTGAAGGATACTAGGAAATGTAAAGCTGAAAGTACTCTTCAGTACCTGTAGCCTTTAAAGCCTGGGTTGGCCTCCCTTCATCTTTCCTGTCTTCTTCATTGCATGAGTCCCAGATGGGAGGATGTATCCTCCACATTCATAAATTTGCTCAACTACCCTAACCACCGTGCTGTTAGCCCCTCAACACATATTTTCCAGCTTAAAATGGAGGTGATAACTTGATAAGAGGAAACTGGGCTTAAGAACGGTTGTGGGGATTGAAATTCATGAATCTTATAGGTTCTAAAAGCTAAAAGGTTCAATAAATGATTATATAAATTTTAAGGCCATTAAATAGATGATCATAACCACATGCTATAGATGCCCACAATTGACATAAAGAGCTCGCCCATTTTTGTTTTTTTCAATTGAGAAAGCCAACCATGGTTGTAATGAATCACTAGCCCCCTTTACCATTAGGTTTATGTTACACTTTAACAATCTAAAATTAGATGAGTCCATATCATCCTACAGCCAAGTGCAGCCGGTAAGGAATGTAAAAGTCCTCTGAGGGGAGGAACGTCAGCTAGGTTAAAACTATGCAATTTATGATGTCTATAGGGCTCTCCATATTAACTAGTTGATTAACTATCTGCCAAAGCATCCTAGGCAACCAATATATCACCATTGGAAGAATGATAAAAGTAAAAAGATTCTCATTCTAGTTAGTTAATTTTATAGCTTTACGTTGAATATATTAATATGATTTTTGGGAGATGGCTAATTTAAAGACCTTCATATATCCATTAAATAATCTAAATGTATTTATATAAATCTTTGTCATTTTTAAAATATATATAATGGTTATGATTGTATAATTGATATTATTTTGTTGGGCCCCTAGTACATCTTGTCTGCTCTCTGTTATCACCGGATCACCTAAAAAGCTTCCAATAATTTGTGCAGATTGCATGCATGGGTTCAAATACTAGAATGTGATGTGGACCAACATTGCAAAAACAATACATACTGCCAATTGATATCAGTATATATTACTGTATTGGAATAATTTCTATTTCAAATCGACCACATCTAGCTAACTACATCATCCTGTATCAGTTTCTTCAAAACCTTATATTTATAAATTAGTATTATTTGTTCTATCTAGCCAATATTTAGAACCATGATTACATGACTTCTTATTGGTGAAAAAGTGACGAATCTTTTACCTTTTTCCCTGTGGAGGAACCATCTAATGAACTCATGACAAGTGGCAAGTAGAAGTAGGCATTGGATAGATATGGTAGTGATTGTGAGGTCATGTGCCACTTAAGTTTTTGAGTGGCTCATGTTGGGCTAATTGAGAAATGTGCTTTTCCTGTTCGCCATACACACTCCAGAGAAGAGAAAAAAAAAAAGAGAGCATCCAACCTACAAATCAACATTATAACAAAGAAAAAAAAAACCTACAAATCAACAAGATTGTGATTTTGTCCTGTTCCCATGGAGGGCTCCCACATCAATTTCCACCCTTGGGAGGATCTCATGATACTTAATCATGGTAGGGAAGGTGATGTAGTTAAATATATTAGACTCAGATCCTACTTTTATGTGCTAGATTGGTTCTGCAACTTACTACATTTTAAGTAAGTAAAAGCTTAGACAATGGAAAGTGGGTGCTGCCACCATCGATGACCTCCATATCTCTAAAAGTTTTTCCAATACAGGGAGGATCGCCTTGGAGACAGTGGAGTCAAAAGACACACATTTTCATAACATACTCTCCAAGACTTGTTAGCAAGGGTGTCGGAGGAAAAACCATGCTCCATCCCACAAAATTAATGCGAAAGATAGAGAGTAAGGGAACATCGAAGAAGCAGAACAACTTGACAGTTGCCTACAAAATTCAAATTTGAGTGAGGCTGAGCTTTAACATTTGGGGTTTCTGATTTCTTTCCTTTTCTTTTTTCTTCGACTTTCGATGATGTGTCCCTTGAATTTCATTATTAGTAGATCTCATTAAGCCGACTCTAGATAGATTTGAAAAAAAAAAAAAAAAAACTAGAAATAACGAAAGGTAAAGTCAATTGTATACATCATATTTGAAGCAAATATACAAGCTATGGCTCCCAGAGGAAGGGATCCTCATGCCGGAATCCAAAGTCTAAGGCAGCAGGCAGCAACGGCGACGGAGAGAAGAAGTGGTGGGTGGGGCTGTTGAAGTAAGCCACATCGTCGATAAGATCCGGCAGATCAAATAGAGAGTCATAATCATCTTCTGTCAAGGGAGATGCTGAAGAATCTGTTGACAAACTTGTGTCAATTGCACAATGAGATTGGCCCGGCCGTCCTTCCCGGCTAGGCTCGTCAAATGCAGTGGCCGCTGCCTTGGTGGCGGCAGCTCGAATGTCCTTAGGGGAAGTGGTGGCCGGACGGGGTAGCTGTTGGGCTAGTTCCGGGAAATTAAGGTAGGCGGCTCGGCCTTTGATTGTGAGTGCAGCTACATCATGGGCTCGAGCCGCCATCTCCGGTGTGGGGAATGTCCCAAGCCAAATTCTTGACTTCTTCCTTGGCTCGCGGATCTCCGACACCCATTTGCCCCAATTCCTCTTCCTCACACCGCGATACATCGGATGCTTGCCACCATTGCTATTACTATTCCTTTCCTGCTGCTTCTTACTCTCATTGCCATTTGTTTCAATCACCTTATTGTTGGTGCTGCTTCTCTTTGGGGGCTTTTTCGAAATCTTCGAATTCGGGCCGGACCCCGATACAGCATGGAGGTCCAGAAGCCCAATAGAAGAGGAGGTGGTTGTGGTGGAGGGGGATGAGGAAGAGTAATTGGCTTCATCTTCAATGGTGTTTGCCTCTTCCATATGGCAGAGGGAGAGAATTGTGATTGAAATGGTGCATGAATGGAAGAAGAGAGGCTTTTATGGGGGAGTCCAGAGAGAAGGGTTGATGGGAAATAAAAGAGTGCATGGGTCCACTGCATAAAAGGAATTGGGGTGTGCTGTTTCTTACCTATGATGATTTTTTGTGTAGTTTTTGCTTTGAATTCTTTCTTTCACCTTCCTATGGACGATTCTCATTTGATGATATCTATCAATGTCAGTGAATGTAACTGATGCTTTCTTGATACATGAGAAGCAGCGAAGGTGTTTTTCCATCATGTGTCTCTATTGCCCTCTACTGTTCTCTCTACCTCGTCCTGTGGAAGGCCGTACGATGGTGGGCCTCAATAAGTTCTCTTTTGCCAAAGGCAACAGCGTGAGAGAATCTTTGCACTTCCTGTTGCAATGCAGTAGACGTGTAGGAAATCTGTCCCATTTATCTAGTGCCTTCCAATGTGATTGCCAAAAGTGCAAGAAGGACCCGTTTATTAGATAAGAGTCGGGTTTATTGTATTATTGCTCGTCTGTTTAGGGACATGTAAATCTAATTAGAAAAGGGGGAAAAAAATGTAGACTAAAAAGTAGAGAAGATGGGTCAAGCTTAAACTGGCTTAGCTCGCTTCTCAACCCTAATTTTTACAAGCTCGAGCTCAATTATAAATGACTGAGGTAACCTGGCCTCAGCTTGGCTTGTTTTTTTTTCACCAATATTACGTACCATATGTTATGCAAATTATATGTTAAACTATAAGTATGTTTATTACATGTAGATCCACTTAAATATAATATATATATATATATATATATATATTCTCATAGGGGCATCTCCTATATAAAAAATTCTCAAAAACTCTCCTGTCTCAAACGGGGAGTTTCTCCTCTATCTAATAGCCAATGATTTGTTAATATTTTAAGAGATCCACCTTTGTAGGAGAATATTTAGGAAAGAGAGTCGTATATGTATGTCACTGATGACACGTATCATACTTTTATTGGCTAAAAGATAGGCGTTTTTGTTTAGAAAAACGCCTGGGGAATTTTGTAGCTTAACTCATATATAATAATAATAATAATAATAATAATAATGTGCAGAAAGAATATCTCTGATTAATCTTGTTAAGAGCCTTATCTGCTGATTGATAAGCTTATCTAAAATCAAATCTATAGATCATTTCATGATGGAAAGGAAATATCACATAAATCCTATAAATAGGATTAAGGGGTTATAGCTCCTCTCTACACTAATACCTTGATGCCCCCATCGATATCACGTATGAAAGTGTAGTAAATCCTCAAGAAAGGAAGCTGTCAATGGAAAGAGATTTGTACGCATGACTTTCATTCTCATGGAGATCTGTCCTAATAACAATAGATCAAATGATTGTATGTTAATTAAGTTAGATAAACATAATTATGTGAAGTATATATGCAAATAGAAAAATCAAATGATCCAACTGAAACTTGAGTCCACGCTGAGCCCAAGTCAAGCTCGAGCTGAGGAAAGTGAAGCTAAATGGGCTCTAAGTCCTTTTGATTAACATGACATGAGCCGAGCTTGAACACAAGCCTGCAGATTGAGTTGAGTCAGGCTGGCTTGTGATTTAATATATGTTATCAATATATTCTATATACTGATAAATATAATGCTTGTATTATTTTGTACAATGATTGACCAAAAGTGTGACAGAAAGTACTTTTAGCCCCATCAAATAAGGACTTTTAGTTTATCTTTATCTTTTTTCCTTTTGTAATGCATTTTACATTTATTTTCTTTTTTTTAAATTGAGGCAAAAATTGAAAAAAAAAAAATGTAAAATGCACTACCCGAAAATAAAAAAGAACTAAATTTGTGTATTCCATGGGGGCTAAAAGTTCTTGTTTTTGTCGTAATAAAACAAAATCAATTCCCCTCCTCTTCCATGGTATAAGTTTAAAGGCACGTTTATGTAGTTTTTATGGAAATTAAAGCTCGTGGACTTTTGGTTCTTTCTTTTTAGTTTTTCTTGCCTCCCAATTAGAAATACATTTCCATGGACTCATGCAAAACTGCTTGCTTTTGATGTTTTTACCAACATAATGTTTTCACTAAAAAAAAAACAAAAAATGGAAAAGCCTTTATGTAAAAAAGAAAAAGTCCCATTTTTTCTTTTCTCTTTTGCGAAAAATGGTTATACAAGCGTGCCCTAAGTTTTATAACTGTATTTGAAGTGGCTTGGCCACCAAATCCTTTGTCTCACTCACTCTTTCGTAAGTAAGAGAAGTGAAATTCGATAATGGATTGCCTGCTGATATTCTGAACCGATCAAAATAAACACCCTTATTATACATGAGATGTTGAAGAATTTCTCCCCAATGGGAGTTGGTTCTCTTATTCTACCATAAAACTTAGTATGTTATAAAACATAGAATAACTACAGTAAAATCAAGTATAAAACACAAAATATAATATAAAAAAGGAAGGAGGGGCATTCATTTTGACCAACTCAGATCTTTAATATGCCCATTCCGCTTTGAAAATTTAGTTCTTTCCCTCATGGAAAACATGAGTAGGATATAAGATTGAGGATGTATAGAACATCTAAGTAAATATAAAAAAGAATCACAATATCATGCTAGAGAAAATGCTTCTTATGGAGTGGTTCAAATTTTAGATTGCAAGCTGTTGCGACTCAGCCATGGTGGATGCAAGCTGTCTTTTTGCTCCGAAGGCACTCAAGTCAAGTCCTCGTAATAATTACATGCACTTGACAGTCATATAGCATTCGCCGGTTTGAACCAGCTTCAGTCATGTTTAAACATTTGAAATGCATAGACTTCTGTCATTTACAGTAGTTGGAAATTAATGAAATGTCATTGAGTTGACTAATCTTCTCTTTCGTTTTCATTTCACTCGTTAACTTTAGAGGCCAATGTCTTACATGCATTTGAATAAACTTCTAATCACAGGTAGCTTTGGTACATGATTTGCTCATATTCATTGGAGACTACATTAATTTCATCATTAATATCTAACAGTACCTATTTCCTTTTTATCATTATGCAGAATGGTGCTGCCTTGATGGTTTGCCTCCCTTTTCACACAAAGGAACTTTGTTGGTGTAAGTGCAGAAAAATAACTCACAAGATCAAGGGAGGTGCCTCAAGGGACTTATCCAAACGACTGGAGGGAGTTGATCGATCTTCGGACCTGAAAGGGGAGAGGAAATAGTCAGAGGACCCTGGCTGTGGGCAGCACAGGGCTCTCCGATGCCTAAGTTAGCGCATGGAGGCTAATCGGAGAAGAGAAAGTTGTGTGTGGTTGCATGCCTGAGAGTATGCGTACCTCTTTCTAGGTCATGGATCTCCTTATATGAGAAAAGCTTTAGGATATTTGTTGGTGGGCCTCTTGATTTGACTGCTAGGGATACATTAGCCCATAGAGCCCTCAATGGAGGTCCAACATAGCCCTCATTGCATTAAATGAGGGTTCAATCAGCCCATGCTGCATTAAATGTCAGTCACATTGGGCTTGATCTTGCATTGACTTGTTGGCGGCTGGGGTTCCATCGGATCCTTTCTTGGACCCTGTCCCGATATGGTCGCAGCCATCAGATGTGGCTCTGTCAGAGATTGAAAGTGGACAGGTCGGATGTCGTTTATATCCCATCAGCGCGTGCCCAATTCCTGCCACGTGTCCGGATGTCAGGTGTGGTTGCCTCTGCCTGTCTCGGACAGAACTTCTCACCTCTGCTGTGGCCGAGACAAGCATCCCTCTCTGGCACAACTACTTGCCGAGACGGGGAGTGTCGGTGGTGGTCTCGGCAAGCACTCCGGCTTCCTGTGCCGAGACGCCTGCAGCCGAAACGGGCTTCAGCAGGGATTATCACCAGTCCTTGCTTGACCCGCGCATTAAGGAATGCCCCACACAGTTGGATTGAATGATCAATCTCTATTCGAAGAAGGCAAACAATAAAATCTCATTTTCAAATTGATATGAATTCTACAGGTGATCAATTTTAAAGGTAGGCCAAACTTAAGTTGGAGTAAAACTTACATGTGGACTACATCTTGTAGCGTTTAATCTTTTCCTGTGTTTTCTTTTTTATTATAGAACAATGTTATCGGTAATAATATTGTAAAGTATTTATATTGCCTCTACTAACCTCTCTAGATTTTAGTAGGAATGGTTAGCTAAAGAAACTTAATATGATATCAAAGCCAACTGGTTTCGAGTTCAAATTTAGAGAGGAACGACTCGATGGGAAAAAAATATGTGTGTCACCAATAGTGTGCGATTGGGTTCTCACATGAGAAGAGTGTTGAAGAGTGGGCTCCACCCGAGATCTAGAAAAACATTTATGTTGCCGCTCGTAATGCCTTGAGGTTTTGACATGAATGATTAGCTAACGGAATTTAATAATAATCATCTGAATGTCGACTACAAAACCATTAATAAAAATATATAAAAGGTTTCTTGAAGCCTGTATTTACCCTTTTTCTTAACTCAGCAAAAAGGGGTCAGGATTCATGAGACTTTAGCCACGGGGATATAACGTACATCCATTCACACAAGCAAAGGAACCTTATTATACAGGGAGAGAAGAGCAACTCACATGAGAAGAAAAGAACCTGCTCATGTAGGGATAAAACCCTAAAATCGATCCCTAGGCAATTAGTGAGAAATGAGACATCCAACCCACTAGGGTATCCCTATGTTCTCATATTTTATGGATCTTGTTCAGATCTGATAATTGTTCCATGTAAGTTTCACAATTGATCTCATCTTAATCTTATAATTTATATTACGCTAAAGGCATAAAAATGTACTTGGATTGACAAACCTATCCACCATCTCTTTCATTTCTTATTCTTTGAAAATTCCCCAAGATAAACTTCAATGAAATAAGGTAAACACATGATAATAGCAATGGCTGGCTGTCACGACCCGAGCCCGAAATTATGATTAATCCAAGGTAACCCGAGTCACGTCACATACTTACTCCCGTGAATTTCAACGCATTAAAATTCACAAGGGATATCAAATATACATTATGCGGAAATAGTTATAAATATACATTGCTTGGATAAAACAAAAATCCATTTACACTATATACAAACTAATCACTTGCCTATTTAAGTACAAGGCAATGATTAAAAGTGTAAAATCCATTCAAATCTAAAACAAAGTTCTCTTATCAACTTTTCATTGTTTCCTTTTATTTCCATTCTACTAATCCTCCTTGAGAAACTGTAGTGGGATTCTCCGGTGGCGCTGTGGCCTCAGAAGGACCGGCAATGACAGCTGTACTTGTAATGCCATCAATAACACTATGAATTTGACAATTCAACAATGTATAAACAATTACATGATTAAACATGCTACTGATACATTCAATTCATCTAACTTATTGTTAGACTGGCTAAATTCCAATTTCAATTCATAATTAATAAGAGTCTTTTTATTTGGCAAACTATAATAGTATCTCAATTCATATTCAATTTCCATCTTCCTTAAAAGGAAGAATTCCCTCTTCCATACGGAAGGATTCATTCATTGTAGGACTTATCAGAGTCCGGGCCAGGGACAACTGATATTACCACGGAGCTCCGGAACGCCCCCAAATAATCTGCTGCAGCAGTATCAGCTCAAAGAGCTTAAAGAAATCACTATGTAGTGCCAGACTCAATGAACAACTCAATTATCATTTCAATACCGTTACATTTCAGTTAACGATTATAATTCGATAACAATTCTTAAAGAATTTAATTTCAATTACATTTCATTTTGAATACTAGTCAATATACAATTCAAATTAAACAATATCAAATGAAACAATACCAACCATTCAGGTGTAATCCTCAATTATTTAATGTACGTGTTATTTTCGATGAACATCACAATATATATAGATTTTGTATATTAAAGTCCCCTTAATCAACACCAATGGAGGTAGAAACAACAGTAACAGCCTTGAGATAATCAATAGGCTCTTATACTATAAATTTAGGATAAATCCAGAAATTTATCGAGCTTCGGTCAGCTGTTCGGTCACCTGCTGGTCGACCGAATAGCCCAACTCGGTTAGCCGAAGTTCACTTGGCTAGCCTACAAGCTAACTTTTCACTTACAGTCAAAGTTAGACTGTCGGTCACCTCCCGGTCAACCCTCGGTTAACCGAAGTCTGTCGGTTACCTCTCGGCCACTTGTCGGTTCACGTTTCAGAGACCTGAAACCTCACTTAACTTCAAGAAGACTCGGTCGACATCTCGGTCGACCGAACCTAACATGTCGGTTGACCGAACATAGTTCGGTCACCTCTCGGTTCGCAAACCAGAGAGTGATTTTTCTACTATTTACAATGTCGGTCAGCAGTTCGGTTACCTGTCGGTCAACCGACCTGCATACAGAATCTCTTCAGAATTCTGAAATGAATTCTGTGTCGAACATCAATCTTCATAACCTGAAATAAACACTTGGAACATCTTGTTCTCTTCCTCAAACATCATTTAAACACAATACAACACTTCTATTTCATCATTAACCACTACAAACATCATTCAATTGATTCATATATCACTCTAAAGCTATACAATTCCAATAGATTCACACTTAATAATAAAAGTGCATAACAACATCAATTTAATCATGAGTAATGTCTATACTTGCCTTTTGCTGTGATTTAACACAAAAACCACTTGTTCCTTGACTTTTGATATCAAAATCACCCACCTCCAAGCACAAAGCAGTCAACTTAGTGAAGAAGGCAATGGGAAAGAGATGAAGAGTCACTTTTTCCTTTTCAAAATCACTTGAACAATCTCCTTTCCTACACTTGATAGCAAAGAAACAAAGAAGAAGAACTAAGCTGCTGTTTTTCTCCCCTTTTTGTCAAGTTGCTAAGACGAAACACCTAATGACATGCAGCTTAGTTCATTGACACATATCATATGCATTTTGCATATGAACCTTATAATCTCTACCCATTTACAATTTGAGTCAAACTAAGACCCCCTTGACTTATTTCAAGTCAAATGAAAACGTGCGTATTATGAAAATTGTTGTACTCATCGAGATACACACGATGGTATCAAATTTTACTGCATTCGATGAAATACATACAAATCCGTATTTACGGAAAAGTCCTTAATTCCATTAATTTGAGTCTAAATTTAATTTGCGTAAGTCAATCTCTTCCAAACTTGTTCATTATGCGAGTTCATCTATTCAAAACTAATTTGATCCATTTTAGTCGTTAATCACTACTAAATAGATTAATCACACTTAAACCATTTAATCTTGATTAATTAGAGTTAATCGTACTTAACTCGGGACGGAGTGTAACACTGGCGGGATACATCTGGCCCCACAAATTATATCTAGGCGAACATAAGGCGACTTCTTTGTCATGTGATAGGCTGGATTGCGTGTGTTTGCTATGTAGAATGTCCTCCTTCACTGCATGTGTAGTCCAGCTCTATGGGATCTATTGAGGCCCACTTGTGATTAATGCAGCCCCTTTGATCTTATTTTCATATCATGATAAGACATCGGGACCAATTTCACACTCATTGGTTCTTCACTCACCGTTGAATTGAATCTAAAACAAACCTATTGTTAAAATATCACTAAAATTCTATGTTGTTAGATCAAGGGCTAGGATAATCTAGTGATTTTTTTTCTCTCTCATAAGGGACCTTCCATTTTTCCTCTTTCCATTGAAAAATATATATCTAAGTGGGTGTCACGAGCTGGAGTACATATTAGCTATATCATATATGCAGTGTTCTCATAGAACATTGTCACTGTGTGAGACATTTTCCTAATACCGAGATTATGCTAGTTTCAGTAAGGGTACCAGCTAGGCATATTTGATCTCGTCCCTTTTCCATCTCGGCAATAGTGCCAGAATGGCTCCATACCGAGGTTACACCCGACCTTGGCATCATCTTTAGTTCGGTTCGGTCAACCGAAACTGGCACTGACTCTTAGTCAGTTGTGACTATACTCTTATAGAGAAGACTTAACTATGTGAAGGAACATGTTGATTGATGGTGACATACCTTGGATCAAGATAAGAAGTTATCATTACCCGGCGGCTACGTCTACATCAAGGTAAGGTCCGATGGGACTCTGCCTCTAAGATCAACCAGGGTAAGGTCCACTGGGACTCTATTCCCAAGGTGTCAGGATAAAGACTGATGGGACCCTACCCCCAAAAGTCAACTCTTGGCCTATATATAATAGGAGCAACTCCAGAAAAGATACACTAATGCAATACGTACATACATGACACTTACACCCATACTCTAAACTCCTTCTTCTCCACTCACTCTTTCCTAGTCTAGTTGCTGAATTAATTAGAGCATCGGAGTACCTTTAGCTGACTGCAGCTAGGGTCTCTGATCTTTGTTTTTCCTTCACTTTCAGGTTCCAGGCATTTGATCATTCCTAAGAAGTTCTTTATCCATATAATCAAGCATGTAAATATTTAGGCATTTACAGTCAGTTTGGAATTATAGAAAGTAGAGGTGTTCAATGGCACCTCCAAGCGAGGCCTAAGCTAGCACAAGCTCAGTCCATGTATTTATAGGCCTCGTGTGGGGGGTTGATTTTGGTTTTTGATTTTGTTGGGCTCCTATTCTTTTTTCTTGTCCCTGTGGCGTCCTTTCTTTTGTTCTTGTTCCTTTCTGCTGGATTTAATATAAGCTTATTTACAAAAAAAAAATGTATTTATAAGCCGCATATTTAGGCCTCCTTCACACAACCCCTCTATGTTAAATGACAAGCCAAGTTAGGCCCTTAAGCATGTATGGACCTAGGCATGATCAATTTAACGGGGGACATTTATATGCATCCTTCATTCATCATATGGTGAGGGACAAACTTAATAGGGCCTACCTAAAGCCTTACTGATCATGGGAGTTGGAGGGATGGAAAGAGATATCTTGGATGGGCCCATATATCAAGTTTGAGGTCAGTCTCATGCCTCTAACCCCTTCACCCGTGTCCGACAAATTTAACGAATTTATATTAAAGGGAAAAATCTGACCTTCAATCTAAAGGTCCAATCCACTTGGATAAGTGAAAACTTAATGAATCTAGTATATTTAAAGAGGTCACATGTGTGTAGATGATTTAAATATATCATAAAGTCAGCTCCGCTATGTTGTCCCTCACCCTAATGTGGTGAGAGATGGATGCCTGTGAGTATTTTCCCCATTTAACAATCAGGACCGGATAAAGCCTATGGTCGAAACGTTTTATCTAGAAATGATGGTAGACATTTGTGTACGTGGGTATTTGATAGTTTAAACCACTAAACTGGTTTCCTTTTTCTTTTAATTTTTATTCTTTGAACCAGGCTAAAGTTTAAGCCCACTTGTTCTATATATTGATATGTGTCCCATGGTTGTAGAATTTAGAGTTTGTTTTTTTACAAAAAGATCCCAATATTCTTACAAAACCTAAAAAACGCCCCTATATTTATATTCTTTTTGACTAAAATCTCCCTTGACTAATAGCCTAATTGTACAAAAAGTAATTTGACATTTCAATGTTTTATTTTTGACTCATTTACCCTTTAAGAAAAATATGAATGGCTCATCTCTTGAATTAAAAGATAAAAAGATAGGGGACTCACCAGAGGTTTACTTCCCTCACAAGAGGACTGGGTCTTAACCTCCTAAGCTGAGCACCAAAAAAAGATAAGAAGATAGTTTTTTCCCCAAGACTTTGAAGACCTAAAATCGAAGGATACGATCATTTGAATGGCCTGCTATCTTATTTCCAAATCTATATCAAAGTCTTTCCATTGCCATGCCTTTCCCGGTTTCCCCATCATCATGCATTTGGTGGACTCCACTCAAAAGAACTTGAGTTAGTGATACTTGATAAGCTAAGTAAAGGGTGTTTTTGTCATTTATTAGGAAAAACTAATGGTCACAACTCACATGTGTCACAGTCAAAGCAGGGACCTTTTTGTAAGAACATAGACAAGGGCCTTTTGAGATTTTCTGAAAATAAAGGGGCCTTTTTGTAAGTCCTATGCTCTATGCTATTGCGTCGAATTCTATGTAAATAAAGTTAATATCCAGATGATATGCTTTACCAAATCCTAAGAATGCAATTTCAAGATACTTCCTTTAGTTGTTAAATCTTGTGGATATAGTGTCAAAATAATGTTGTATAGAAATATGAAAAAAATCGATAC
This sequence comes from Cinnamomum chago, assembly GCA_038049695.1. NCBI lineage: Eukaryota > Viridiplantae > Streptophyta > Magnoliopsida > Laurales > Lauraceae > Cinnamomum > Cinnamomum chago. Next base: position 115,405,238 of record CP142453.1, on the reverse strand, counting down.
TAACTTGTAATTAATACTCAAAATAGGGCACCATAATTCATACAACTAAAAACATCCATATCAACATAGTACATTTATTATTTTCCAATGTCTTTATCCCTAGTAGTTGCATATTAATCATAGTGTATTTTTGAAAATCTAATTATGATACGAGTTTAACAGGACTTCCATACAAGAACTAGTCCTCTGGCCGCAATAATTTAAATCCTTTCTTGGGCCGACATGGTTTGGATCATGGTCTCTATTCTTAGTCAGTGATTCCTCAAGCCCCAGCTGGCATGGGGATGACCAATGTCTTGTTGCTATCCTGATTATTGGGTTGTTGAAGCCTTAAAAGTCCCTCTCTTTTCTTTTTTTTTTCTTCATTCATCCTGCTGTACACTTGGCGGCCCTCTATATTGATTAGGTGTGCAAATTCATATAATCCAATACATTCTCTTGCCTGAAGACCCCTTTCATGATTTTAGAACTCCCTCCAAATCAATTCCAGTAGGTTTTGTCAATGACAGGTTGCAATTTCAATGTGTCTAGTCCCATGTCTAAAATGAGTTGAAACTCTATTGTCACCGTCTTTGCATTCTATGTTGACTTGAAGAATAGGAGATTTGAATTAGTTTCCAGTTCTTTAGATTTTTGTTGCTTCAATGATAAGGGCTGAAACAAACTAATCAACCAGTGCATTGCTGCTGTATATCAGATGATAAATAGGAACTATCCAGTTCACCCAGATGTCATACTCCTGGTAATTAAGTTGTTTTGTTGTTTGCTACTTGGAGTTAAATCAAGGACTTATGCGAGCTTAAGGTGTTTTCTAGATTTTAAAAGAGAATCCCATGAGATTATGAGAAAGTTCATCTGAATAAAGAAAAGAATCCAGTGTTCCCATGTGGTGTTTAAGTAACAGATTAGTGCAAGACATTAATATTCGTCCATGTATAATTAAAGATTGAAAAGACTGAACGCGACTCTGATGTGGTTGCTTTGAGGAATTAAATGAATTGCCAACCAAAAAACTTCCACCTACTGTGTAGAATTAATACTATAATTTGGTAGATGGGTTGTACATTTAGATGGTTGATATAGTTTTTAGCATAGCGTAAAGTGTAATGAAATAATTTTTTTTTCACCGTCTTTTAAGTCAAGCCCCGTTAGTTATAAGAAATTTAAGCTGCTCAAAATAAAAACCTCCTCTTGTATGTATTACCGCAGTAAGATTTTAATCAAGGAGTCAACCCCACCAGATAGAACATTCTATAATATACTTTTAATTTGCTTACCAAAAATAATAATAATAGTATACTTTTAAATATTATTAGCGAGAAAGTTGATTGGAGGCTCAACTCGTATCAAAGTGAGATTTAAGAAGATTTTTATAAAAAAAAAATATTTATTCTGAGTGGTCTAGATTTTCATAATTTTCATTAGTGTGCTGCATAGAAGATGCTCATGAATCTCTCATCGATTAGTATAACCCTCAAAGTATCCAAGAGTACTCTTGATAATATTAATCAACAATTACTATTAATGTTACAGGGTTTTCGCAAACTATTAGATTTAGCAGTTTGAAAGGTCGAGGGTTGAAATCATCCCGCTACCATAAAATTTTTTCCACATATATCGATTGCAGATTCATTTCCATTCCACCTGATGAAGGATAGGGGGAGAGCTGCTATTTTTATACAAGAATTGCTAATCGTTGATTAAAGCATTGTTTGCTGTAATAGGTCACAAGTTGATCATAACGCATTTGCTTCGTGAAGATAAATCCAAATGCCTGCCTTAAAAGACCATGTCGTGGAACACATTTTCAAATGTCTCATGATTGTTTTTATCTATATGAACAATTCAAGAAGACATTTCAATATTTTAAACAATGACACCATCAGAACTTGTTGAATCACTATAGGTATTGGTTTCTTATTTCTTAAAATGCAATTCCTTTTTATAAGTGTTTGTGCGGTCACTGGGAGATGAGGTAGGAGGAAAATGACAATTTGACTTGTATAATTGAGACAAGACTTTGATGATGACTATATCAATGAACTCCTCTTATAAAGGGTATGTCGTGTTCAGTATCTATGTCAAGTCCTATGGGCTATGAAGCCCAGATGCAGTATGGACACACCTTGAATATGGCAAGGAGACCGACTTTATGCATAAAGAGTGAATTATTGAATATGTTACTACACCATACGTTGTCTATTTTAGGCTATTTTGGGGGTTTCCGTGTATCATAATTTGAATCACTAAGCTCTATGTCTATTTTTGGGGTTTCCGTGTACCATAATTAGAATCACTAGGCTCTATGCCCCTATGTTCTTATTTAACTCTTTCTTTTCTCCTGTTTGGTTATAGACTTTATAAACAACCAGAAAGTCCAAAAACCCATTAAAGTACAAAGATCAAGTCTCAAAAGATACTTTATCAAGGCCTAAAAGCTCCCAAAAGATGCTTTGTGCCAATATAAAGACCAATTATTGGCTAATGGCACATCAAGTAACTAAAACGGAAAAGAGAAAAGCCCATGTGATAAAAGCAAAAAAACAATAATAAATAGCCAAGAATAATTGCATAAGAACAAAACACTGAAGACAACTACAATCCACATATAACAGATGGGTAAAATGGATGTCTTCTTTTATTATTTTATTTATTTTGTTAGATCAATTCCTGAGTAGTTAGATGAAATTTCAGCCACTAAGCTATCAGTGCGTTGGCAATAGATATTATAGACGTTGAAACTCCATAAACTGACATACAAAATATTAAGATGTGAGAATTTAGTTGCCAACTTGTAGTATATCAGATCAGCGCCATGCGATGGTTTATTTTCATCATGGACAAAGGATAATAAATTGATATCTTCACGGGAGTTTGCAAGTAGATAAATTTTGTAAGCTCACGGAAGTACTTAACCCTACGCATTCATATTAAATATGGGGCATTTTCACCTACGCATGTCTGCAAGCATTTTCACAAAGAGAAAATAACTTTCGCGCTCTCCTGCTATTGGACCCACCATCCAACACATCCAACTCCTGGTTTTCACAAACGAAGTCCATTACCAACGTCGTCCGCGGTAAAAAAATAAATGAAATACTATTAAATACTATCATTGAATTTGCACTATTCAAAATAAAATTGTACGTACATTCTTACATTTGATCAATTCAACAGCACATAAACTCATAAACTTCATATAGCCTTCGCACCTGCTTTCCTTTGCATCAGAGGAAGTGCTTTACCACTATTTCAATAATGGGTTGGCCATTCTACCGAAAGGAAAAAAAAGGGTTGGTCTTTTATTACAATTATTTCATAATATTAACTGTTTTTCCACCTAGTTTTGAAAGAGAAAAAAAAAACCTTCAGTTTTTCAGCAAAACACGGATGATCATGACTCTTATTTCAACCTGGTTGTTGAAAACTTGGAGAGTCCTCCAAACGGAGTCTTTATGCAAAGTTGTCCTTGGTCCTTATAAAAAAACGGGGCATCAATGAAGGCAGATAAGGGTAGTGAAGGCTAGTACTGCTGATGGATGAATAAATGTGAGATGGTCCACAAGTAGGTTAACTTTTAAATGATGATTGTTATGCTGATGTGAAGATCTTCAATGCCATTGCCACCCCACGTTGGCCCTTGTATCTCCTTTGAATTTGAATTAAATGGAGAGGTGTAGCTGGATAAGAAATAAGAAATCAGTACTGACTGTGACTGGTGTGTCACGACACTTCACGATCTCCTTCGGCGACCTATGCGAGAAATCTCTCTTTCATACATGCAATTATGCCAATGGCCTTGATATATTTGCAGAGACGACTAAGACTTGATGTGTTGTTGCTACCGTGTTCTGAATGAGACAGCTCGTCACCCATCTTACATAATGCCTGCCTGCCTCGTGTTGTGCATTTTGAGGAGTGAATTTCTTTTCATATTCTCAAGGTGTGAGAGTTTTACTGATTTACATCTTTAGCAAATTCTAAATGTTTGTTAGACTTCATTTAAATTTAATATTCAGTGGATAGAATTCTAGAAAACCTGATAGAGTAAAACTGACTTGAATAATTTCTAAGATATTTTAAATTCTGAAATTCTTAGATGATTTGGAGAGGGTGGAATTTAGGATTTATCTGTTTCTAAGAATTATGAGATTTCTTGCGTGTGGGCGGGTGTGTGTGGGTGTCGTTGTGGGTGTTGATTTATTAATTCCCCAAATGTTGTCTCCCGCCTAATTTCACAAATGCAAAGCGCGATGTAAGTTTTAAAAATTGGAATTCTTAGAATTTAATCGGCCAAATTAAAGTACCATTTTATTGTATGCATTTTATGAATTCTTACTGATCAAATAGGAAACAAAAGTACCTTCAAACAAATGGGTTAAAGCCCATTTACGACTTTTTATCAGATTAGTGGTTGAGGAGGATATAAGTCAATATATTGTTGGAACCTACCTCTTCTAGAATTTGATTTTCATGACAGATGGTTGTATAAGATATGTGGAAGGTCCAAGTAGGTTTATATGAAGCATTTGCTTAGGGGATTTGGGGCTTTACTTTACCAACAACACGGTGGGATGTGGGGCTTTACTTTACCAACACTTGGTGTGTTGGGATCTCACATCCATTGCTACTAATCTGGTATTTCATGAACATACAAAATATATAGAAGCAAAGGGGCAAACAAGAGCAGGGCATCATTTCCTTCAAGACAAATTGTTGCTTCAGTCTCTTCCCCATCAATTTGGTTGGGGGGTTTGGTCTTTGTCATCACTGACATGGATTAGATTGTACCATATTAATTAGGGGATACCAGATTAATTATGAAGAGGTGACCTCTCACAAAGAAGGCACCTTATCCATTCTAGCAACTACTCTCTTCTTACATACTCTCTCATATTTTACTATCCCTTGCTTCTCTCAAGTTAAGAGGCTGAGGCTGAGCAATCATTTTCTACCACAATAGAGACTATTTGATGTCCATTTATAGAATTTCACTTATACTCCTTTAATTTAAGCTTCTTATATATGAAGGCATTTTCGTAGAATCTCTAAAATCCTAATTTGAGATTTAAAAGCAAGCTTTTAGAGATTGTTTCCTTACATTGAATAAAGTTTCAGAGAATTCTAAAAAAATGTATTCCTAAGAGTGGCTAAAACTTAAAAGAAAACAAAACAAAAGTGAAGATCGAGAAATGGTTATATGATTATGTATCGTTTAGTGAAAATTAATGAAGGGATAATGAAAAATAAATACCAATCATCACCCAAATAAAGCTAATTCTTAAAAAGCATAATCTAATCTACATTTTCATCTTATATCCTTCAGCTTTTTAATAATACTTTGCTAGAACCCATTTTACCAAAAAATCTTAGGAATTCAATTGTATGCATATGAACCCAAGGGCACATGCGGGACTGTGTTTTCATGAAAAAGGTGTGAAGAATCTGATTTCTTTTTCACCTTGAAAGGTATTTTTTACATTTGGTGCGGCCATTTTTCCGAAAGAAAGGCAAAAGGTCTAACAGTAGGGCCCATAGGGGTGGCAAACAGTTGAATTGGTTCAAACTTCAAAACGAGTCAGGTTAACATAGGTTATTACTATTGAAATCTTACCCATATATGCAGCCCTTTTATTAATAGGTAAAGTAACTTCAACCGGTACCCAATTCGGTTCAACCCGAACCGTCCCACATAACCTACATTTAATATAAGCCAACCCATCTAACTCGACCTAATCTGTAGATCCTTCATCTAAACACAATCTATTTCAAATATTAAAGCTTATTTGAGATAAATAGCAAAAAGGCCAACACAAGCTCAGCTCATTTTATATAAATTAAAAAATGATTTAATTTTTTTATTTTTGTCCGGGGGGGGGGGGGAGTTCTATTTTCAATAAAACTCTACAATGGAGCCCACCTATTGAAGTTCCGACCATTAAAACTAAATGCCCTCGAGGTATATGTGTTATCTTCAAATGTTATTTATGTCAATCGAGGATTTTCCTGCATTGGATTGACTACTTGAAGTAAACATCATAATGGATGTATATAATATTGTGTTAATCATGGTTTTTTATGGAACAATCAATCCTATGGCGGAATGAAACAAACTAAGATCAACTCATATCATTGGAGGGCTTTTATTTCACTAGGTGTGCCCCACTGTAGAGTTCCACTAAAAAAAAAACTTATCTTCAAACGAACAAAAAAGAAATCAGGACTCTTTTTTTTGGGTAAAAGGAGAAACTGAGACTACTTATTACAGACTTATTACAGTACAGCCTCCATTAAGTGAGGTTTATTGAGATCTAAGACGAGATAGGTGAGGCTTTTGTCAGGTGCCAAAGCATTAGGCACAAGTGATTTTCCTTTTTCTTTTTCAAATACATTGAGAAATTAAGCAGCTCAGCCGGCCGGCATGTGGTTTGGAAAAAAAACCCTTCATTTTACCAGTTAAGTAGCTGCAAAACTCAACCTTTTTTATTTTTTAACCAATGTGGCCTTTTCATTATATAAATAAATCTTTCAAAGCTTTTGAAAACAGGTATTTTTTTAATAATCTTCTTAAAACAAATAAATTACAAACTAAGTGCACGTGATCCTTTTTTTCTAAAGGTGCATGTCCTAATTGGAAAATTCTAAGGGTGTGTTTGTTTGTTTGCATAGAATATATATGAATTGATTAAATTTAAATGAGCTCCGCCGAAGAATTGTTAAGGAGATAAGCTTCATTGAAGGATTATATAAGAAATGAGTTGAGGAGTGTACTAGATGCAGCCCTCACTTTTCTAGAATTTTGGTGTGGTGGGGATGCATGGGGGATTTTTATAAAAAAGTCTTACAATTCTTATATATTCAATTACATGAAACAAACACTTAAAAGACCCGAGCATTTGGTGTAGGGGAGTTTGAATGACAGGTGATCCAACTGCCTCACTAGAGATATGAGCACATATGAATTTAAGTTATTGCAAATCAAATTTCTAAGATAGGGCAAGGCTAATTAATATGATAAAAATGAATAATTATGAAATCAAGAGGTGGGGAGAGAGACAACTCCTTTCATTATATCAATGTACGTAGATGGATTGATGACTAGGGATCAATCTCTAGGTCCTGCAAGTCTTTTCTCCCCCACATATGCAGGTGTTCTCTTCTCACTTGTGCGAGTGCACCCTCCCTAGGTGTGTGAATGTATTTTCCTCACTTGTGCAGCTGCACTTTCCCCAACATATGTGAGTGCTCTCATGGGTCCCAACACCCTTGGCCAAGGTAACAGGAAAAAAAAAGGTTTACGGTTTACTTCAAAAAAAAAGGGCATCTGGATTACAAGAAGTGGTTTGTAGGTGAATATGCACCATGGTCACTCTTTGTGCCTTGCTCTCCCACAACTGGGGAGTGATGAAGTCATTACTAGTGCTCAAATTGAACTGAGTCGGGACCATTTAGATTTTAGGTCTAGATTTGAGTCCACTGAGTTGGTCCTTGTGACATAGCTCATTTGTTTGCATGGGATCGATCGAATGCATTCAAATGTATGGTCAAATGGGCCTTAACAAAGGAGAATTAACGGGTCAATTGTTTGCGCTCATTTACGTAGGTCAATGGCGCACACACATGAGATATTTATGCATGGAGTTGATTGTTTGCGTTCATTTACATACGTAAATGAGGTTTGTAAATGAGGTTATCTTTATATGAAAATTTGTACACCTAAAGATGCATGAAAGTGTGTATCTCTTAGGGTGTCTACTTATAGGCCGCGGTTTTCAAAACTTATTTTATTTTTTACGATTATTGTGGGCTCCAAAATGTTAAACCCAACCATTCAACTTTTTGAATGATCCATTAAACCCTACAATGCTTAATTTCATGTCTTAAATACTCATATAGTTACCACCTACTTGTGAGCCTAGAAACTTCAATCCAAATTTGTCACGACCCGGCCCGAGATCAGAGTCATTAGGGTTAAACCCCGGGTCGCGATGCTCATACTTACTCCCGTTAACTCCGAATTAACCAAAGTTAAAACGAAGTTCACAAGGGATCTTGCATATGTACCTGTCAATGTACAGTTGTGCGGAAGATACTAGAATATACATTGACAACCATTAAACAAAATGAATCATATTCTTTACTTTGAAATGTAACGGGTCACTTTACATCGTTTCAATTCTCCTACTATCAACCACTGCATATTCAAAATACAATGCAAGGGATATTACTTACAATACTAAAATGAATATACAAAATACTTTCTAAACAGTTTCCAAAATATCCTACTCAATCCGCTCTCAGATCATGTTCATTCAATTAGACCTCCTAGAGATATCGAATGGGCCTCCTCCGCTGGCGGGACGGTCTCGGAGGGACCGGCACGGGCAACTGAGCCTGTAATATCATCAGTAATACCATGAACACGACGGTTCAACAAGATATATACATATGATGATAGCATGTTTGACAATTCCTGATAATTCATTGAGTTCCAGTTCTAGACAATCAATATATATATATACAATCCTTGTGCAATTATAAACACAAGTAATAATGATAATAACATTGGCAACTACACTAGTATTGGTTCCAACTCCATTCAGTTCTTCCAAAAGGAAGCATTTCATACTCATTCATTCATTATGTTCAATATTTATTAATGGCTTATCAATATATGGCTTTTCAGTCAATGACCTTTCGGTCCAATAAGGTGGGATCTTCCCAGTGTCTTGATCAGAGATCACTGGTGTCACCACGGAGCTCCGGAACACTCCCAATTCCATCTACTGCAGTAGGATTAGTTAATTCATTGTTACTTTTCGTAACTGTTCATTCTTCAATTTATTCAGTTCAATTCAATAATGAGTTCGGAAACCACTATGTAGTGCCAGACCCGTTAACCATTCCTATTAATCTCATTCAAATTCTAAACTAATCTTTTAACCAACCACTGAGTGAAACGGTGGTTCTTAATGCACGTATTACTATTGATGACATTACTTAGTTAAGTTTATGCATTAAGATAACCCTCGTTAACCCTTATGGAGGTTTAAACATGATTAATATTAGTCTATATGCTTAGACTTTTAATTCCGGAAATTCGGACTTGCACTTTATAAACATTTTCCAGTGGGCCAGGTCGACCTGGCAAGGCCCGGTCAACTTGCAGTTGTAAACGAAAAAAAAGTGAATAGTGTTTTGGAACCTGACCATGTGTGGCCAGGCTTGGTCGACCGCGTGAACTGCGGCTGCCCTGCAGGGAAATGGATCTGAATCCATTTCTTGTCTTTCTTTCACCTCTTTTGAACCTGATAGACAATTAAATGAATGAATATATACAAGAGCATATAAACCTCAATCATTCACCTAATTAAACCACAATTACACAACCTATTTCTTGATTAGGGTTTCAAACCCCTAAATGCATCATTGAGCTATTACCATTTAAATCTTCATTGTTTCTCATACAATGAATGAAGATAATACAACAAGCATAAACATATATGTATACTTGCCTTATTTGAAGCTTGATAAACACTAAACCCCTTGTTTACTTTGGATTTGAGATGAAATTCCTCAAATTGAAGCTTTAATTCCAAAAAGATGATGAAGAAGAGGAAGGTGATGGATTTCCCTTTCACTTCAAGCACCTTAACTCACTCTCAAGGAAGAAGAAACGGAATAAAGAAGAAGAAAAACGATGGAACAGGAGCTGCCTAGAGTTTCTGGAGATGAGTTCATTCAAATGAATTCATCTTAGCTTATATAAGAGATCTTTTTGCAATTAAGTCCATTAAACTCCTTCAATTACAATTCAAGTCAATTAATGCCCTATTTGATCCAATAGTCGTCGAATAACTTCAAGTCTTATATGAAAATCATCATACTCGTCAAGATACACATACTGGTATCAAGAGTTTTCGTATTCGATAAAATACGTAAAGATCCGTATTTATACTTAAGCCCTTAGTTTGCATTGTTTGAATTCCATTTCTATTCAATTCATTTTCTGAATCTTGATTACTATTCCATTAGGCCTACTTTACCCATTGTTAGGCTAATTCACTTTCATTTAGTCATTTGTTCAATTAAACACGTTTAGTTAGTCTTAATCTTACTTAATTAGAGTTAATCTTGATTAACTCGGGATGGAGCCTAACCAAACTATCCAAATTATTTATTGCATGTGAGAAAAAAAAAATCTAAAATCCACTTTCTGATTATCTGCATTTCTATGGGCATCCATCCCATTCATGGTCCAAATCATTAAATATTCTCATAGATATGATAACTCCAATTAAGACCCACTATTCTCCCCCCTATAAACGTTTTGTTAGTTATGGAGGCCATTAGATTTTATAAAAATATGATTAGACCCATTCTTTGTCTCTCTTTCCACCCCTCTATTATTTAATAATGTAAAATGGTGCTTCCAATTTATGACACACATACTTCAAAATGGACATCAGATTGTATCATATAGTATTTGATACTTCAATTTATATATATAATTCGTGTCTATGCCGCGTTCATAGCGTGTCCACTGTCCAGTCACATCCGTGGTATATGTGGGTCTGATAGCTTCTTCCAATGCATATGTAAATTCTATTTCATATCCGATGCATAAAAGGATGAACAACTTAAAAAATAAGTGAACCCAAAATAGCATTCATGCAGTACATACTATTCTCTCTCCTCTTTATGAGACATGACTTGGATTTGGACCCAAAACTAGAATTTTGTTATTTCGGTTTCGATGATGCAGACAGACCCAACCAACCATAACAAGAACCATTCCAATTATTAATTTCTACGAATCTATTAGGGCATGTTTAGATGCAAGAATTTTGAAAATTCTAGAGAGGAAGAATTTAAAACAGAGCATTTAGAATTTCCTAGGGACATGTAAGTAAGCCATTCTCCTAAATAGGGGCAACAATTTATTGCTCGGCCTGCTTAGATCCAACCTCGAAATTTAGAGTTTGGCCCATACTTCGTTGGACAAACACTGGTTTTCACTTGTGTTAATCGGTTCAGTAAAACGCATTATTGTTTTTTTATTCTTTAGAAAGATAATAACTGCTTAAAAAGAGCCCTATTATAATTCTCATCATTTCACGAATTCTTTTAAAACGAACATAAACCCTATAGTCATATCAATAAGTTCTTAGAATAAGAAACAAACATAACCATCTCTTTCCACGCAAACCACAGATTAGTTCGCCAAACCCAAAAAAAAAAAAAAAAAAAAAGTTCACTTGGTTGTATCAATATCACAACTTTACTAAAATAACTGAAATACCAACATGGTAGTATATTTATAATCAAACTATAACCACAAACAGTAAACCATTGTTTTTCTCATAATAAATACAGCATTTAAGTGTAACAAGAATGCTTCAATTATTTATATTATGTAAGCAACCACAAACTGTCATGTCTTCTACTAAGGCCTAAGGGCCAGGGGGCAGGTTGAATGCAACGTAAATGATATAGAGAAGAATGGCAGCCGGAGTGAGAAGCCCAAAGAAGAGTGGGTCTATCATCTGGCTCAGTGCCACCAAAAGAGCAATGGCCATCAATGCAAATGCTATGGTTGTTATGCTGTCCATTCTCACTGCTCGCTGGTGCAGATAGACAAAGACTTCCCAATTAGAGAGAAGGATGATGATATGGATTGAGTGGTGGGGTTTCGCTGGAATGGATTTATTTATATATATAGGAACGGTTGGGATGCATTTGGTGCCCCATTGGACATGAGTCTTTGATCAAGATGACGTTTGGGAACGGAGATACCGATCGATGCTTTGGTTTGCATTGGGACACTTGCATATGATGAGATGGGGAAGTTATGTGAACGGTTTGACTGAAAGTTGTTTTGAATGCCTCTTTGTTTTTCAAGTGCCTCTTTGTTTGTCCGTTTACTCTTTGTAGGATCTTTGGCCCCGCTTGACCCGGACAATAAACAACCACCATGACCTGATGAGTGGCAAGGTACTGATATAACTTCATGAAATATAGTCAGTACATCCATGGGAACTTGAAGCCCATCAACATCCTCTTTAACCCAAGCAAATTGCACCACTTTACATGTGGAAATGCACTACACCAAATTATAGAAAAATCTTGTATAAAGACAATGCATTAGCGAATCTTCAACCATACCATTGTGACAGTGAGCTTCGCAAAGAAAATAAAAACCACCAAGATGATGCCTGAAAGGAGTCATCCGAGGTCGAAATCGTGGATTTTGGGCTCCATGTCAGGGCTTAAGTGGCATGTTTATGGGCTTGAGTTTCCCATGGATGTACTTCTTTTCGTGAAGGTATGTTAGTCCCCTCAACACTCCTCTTGCTATCAGGCTATGATGTGTTTTTTTTTTTTTTTTAATTTTTATGTCTAGGTCTAGGCAAGCCTAAGATTGTGAATCATGACCCATTTGGTGATCAACTGTGAATTTAGGATCGCAATCAGCCATGGCCATAAAATTAAATCAGAGGCCCATCTTATTTTCACAAATCTTACTCACACTAAATATGAAGCCGGGCTAAAAATTTAGGCTCTGGTTCAGCCCACAGGCCTAAGAGCACGGCCCAATTCCAATAGAGTGTCGGTCGTGTCCAGGTTGAGCTTATGCAGGCTTGACCCAAAAGTATACCAGCGTTAGTGTAAAATAACATGCAACGACAATATGAATGTAAATACATCCCCCAACTAATTATCCAGTGTGCACAAAGCTTAAATGCACACCTCGATGTGTGGCCTACTTGGGGATGGGAACCAGGTGGGGATCTCTTCATCTAGTCGGGATCTACTTGTGACAAGAAATGGGCCCAATATAATCTTCCTATCCCCTTTTATCGGTGGCCAACAAGTTTCCGACTTTTTAAAAATTTACCCATCAATCTAATGGCACAGACCATTCAAATGACTGTAAAAAATGGAATCAGTGTAAATCAGGGGTGTCCTGCATGTAGTCCGTTCAGATGGGTCATTAGCCGGGGCCCATTATGATGTGTGTGTGGTGTGAAAAAGAAGTGAACGGGGCAGCTACCCTATGTCCGCTTAAGTAAAATTAAAAAAAAAAAAAAGAGGAAAAAATAGCAAACCTAAATGAAGCCCGGGTAGGAGGGTCATAAGTGCGACGTTTCTTCTGTTAAAAGTGCCGGAAAAGTTACATTGGTAGGTTTTCCGTTGCCTGAAACGGCGGAAAAGTTATATTTGCATTTGTAGGTTTTCCGTTGTTTATATTTTCTGATTCTTCCCCTCCAAGTCTGGGTTGTATATGTGGTAGGGTCCATATCAATATGCATGACTATCAATACATTATTTCTACTTAACTTCATAGTGGGGCCCATTTAATGTGATCTCAAGATCCCATTGACCTTTAGGTAGGTGAGCACATGACATGTCAGTTGTGTATTCTCGAAATCAGAGAGCCCAGATGAAACCAAAAAAAAAAAAAAGCCAAATCCCCTATCAATCAGATGTCCTGCTATCAATTATTAAAAACGGCAGCAGGGACTTTACTTTTATACATCATGATTAAAGAAAACTTTGGGGGCTTTACGTGTAGAGTTGAGTGGAGTGAATGTTATTTTGAAAAAATAATAAAATATAAGTGGATAATGATGGTATTTTATTTTTAGTTGTTTTTAGTTGACTTTTTTATTGGAAAGTGAAGTTTTTTTGTCTTTTAGTGAGTAAATGAGGTTACTTTTTTGACTTTTTTGAAAAAAGTATGGTGGTAAATTTAATGTAAAGTACTTTTAGTGAGATTTTTTTCTTGAGAATGGGGCTTCACCTTACTTGACTCTACAAGTAAGGTGCCTAAACATGCCCAGGTTTACCACAAAGAGGCTTCTACCCTGATTTGGTGCAGCTTAGGCACCCGGGTCAAGTCCTTATGAGCATGGTTTAAAATCTCGGTCTCGATCGTGGTATTGGCTCGGCCGAAAAACCTATATGATATCGATATCGGTCGCAGATATCGGTCCGTCGCAGTTGTCGCAGTGTAAATTTTTTTTCAATCCAAAAAAATTTCCAAAAATATCCAAAAAATCCAGAATATTAGAAAATGCTGGAAAACAATATTTTTTCTCATTAGTAACAACAATAAATCAAAATCTCTGTCACCTTAAGTTATGAGTCCTATCTGTGTCGCAATTCATTGTCTTCTCCAGTATTTTATATAATGCAACTATTATTGATGCTCATGATCAACTTATTAGTGTAAAATATAAGAAAATAAAGATAACATATTAAATATCATTTAATACTAACTCAATCATCAAATAAGTTGTGAAATCCAAGACAATGAAGATAAAATATTAAAATCTGAAACATGATAGTGAGATAAATAAATTAAAAGGCACCTGGACATCAAAAGGTTTATGGTTTACCTGAAATTAGAGAAGACTAGAGAGAGAGAGAGAGATTGATGAACATGACAGCCTAATTCCAAGTGGAGTGTCGCCCAGGCTCGATATCATCATCATCATCATTTATTCGGTATGGATTGTTAAAGAATACATAATAGTTAAAATAAGGGAGTATGTTGATTTTCTTACCAAAATAAAATGATTTCTTCAAGAAATAGTGTTGGAAATATGCAAGAGAATGAGCTAAGGAGGAGGGGTTGCTCTAAGGAGATGAGTGGAGAGGAAGAATGTGAGGGAAGAATGAGGGAAAAAGTAAAAAATTTAGGGTTTTTTTTACCATTATTCCATCTTGGCCGATATTTTGATCGAGATGGACCGATATATCGGTTAAACCGATATTTACAAAATATCAGCCGAGATGGATCGATATTTTGGTCTGCGATACCGAGACCGATATCACACCAAAATATTGGACCGGTATCGGCCGATATTTTATACCATGCTTACGAGTTGACTTCCAAGCAACAAAATGCTTGAAATTTAAATAGCCATTTGTTACAAACCGAGATGTGGAAATCATCATGGGGCCCATCTACTGATTATCAAATATGTTAAAATTGAATTCAATGCCTAGCATATTCTTATATTTTACTTGAATAGGATTTGGTCTTAGTATAAGATCGAAAATCTAATTGATGGTGTAATTAATGCATGGAAATTAGGATGCATAAGACTGTGCAAATCACATCATCAATCCCGTGTTCAATCTTATTGCATGATCAGATTCTCTATTGAAGTAGTTTGAGGGTATGCTACCAGAGGTGCTTAATTTCAATTTTAACAGTTTGAATCATCAATATATGGGCGCCATGGTGAGTTCCACACATCCTACTCATCGGAAGCCAGTAAGAGTCCACACAGGGGATCTGAGCTCATTGTATGATCGCACTCAAAGTTTTCACAGTGAAATTGGATCAAAGATCACTTGGAATGGATCTTTCTGGAACTTGGCAATGTTTGTCTTTCAAGAGGTAAAGTAAAATCCATGGGAAAGTATTTTCGATTGTCAAAAATTTACTTTAATCAAGGAGTAGAAAAGTAAAGTCCCTACTGCCCTTTCTTCTGATTGATGGTGGAACATCTTAGCATCTTTTTGTTTCCTCAGGGCTTCCTGATGTGGAGATTACACAAGGATCACAAGTCATGTGCACGCCTATCCATATGGCTAATCGGATTTTGAGGTCACATTAGGACCCATTTGGCATCATTTAAAAATATTGCTGCACTTCTATTTACCAAATTGTAGGGACTAAGGTGGCCAGAGTCGGATTTTTGGCTAATCCAAGCTAGACTCGAATTATAGAAACATTGTCCCGAATCTGAGGCAAACCCAATTTCATTGAACTAGAATTCAACTCAAGTTCGATAAGGGTCAACTTATAACCCACTTAATGAAAGTTAACCCCTCGTTAGACCTATAAGTCTTTTAAGCTACACCCAAGAAAAAATGAGTCTAGAAGTGTCTCATTATTGCTTCCCATGAGTTACGGAGTGAACTCGGCGAGAGGACCTTGTTTTCAAAACAACTCTCTCAACATGTGGTTTATCTCCGAACTTTTCTCCAATCAAGGGGACTAATTTTTATTAGAGTAAATTTGGGGACATTCCATAAAGGGAGAGTAGTTCACTTTAAGAGTTCAATTTTTTTTTTAATCTTATAAAAAAATGAGTTTAGTTCAATAAATGGGCTCCACTGTACATTTAAATAGAAATCATGTATTAAAAATTACGTATTTTCATATGAACCATACCCCAAACCCAACCCAAGGCCGAAGGGTTGAGAAAATTATAAAATATGAGGTTTGCGGGAGCCATACCCCCCCCCCCCCCCCCCCCCCCCAATAGAAAATCGGGTCGGTTTTCCTCTTCTTAGAGAAGAGCGGAGGAAAACCTACAAAGGGAGAAAAGTTAGGCGGAGGAAAGCTTGCACATAAGTTATACAATTCGAGCGGAGGAAAACTTGCACAGGGTGGCAAACGTGCAGTTTTGACAGCTTACCTACTTCTTCTCACTTCATGTCATTTACGCCAAAGTAGGGATACTTCTAGGCCAAGTCACCATAAGCTCAATCTGAACATGACGGACACTAAATTTGAATTGGGCTCTGATCTTAGGCCTGTGGGCTACACCAGAGTTTAACTTTTTAGCATTGTTAGCATATTTTTCTACTATTATAAAAGAGGCAAGGTTGGTTGGTGTTTTCACCACACCACTGTGCCCACCCAAAATATTATAATAAAATATATCTATCTACTATTATAAAAGAGGCAAGGTTGGTTGGTGTTTTCACCACACCACTGTGCCCACCCAAAATATTATAATAAAATATAATCATATATATATATTATTATTTCTACTATTATAATCTATAATCTACTATTATAAAAGAGGGAAGGTTGGTTGGTGTTTTCACCACACCACTGTGGGCCCATCCAAAATATTATAATAAAATATAATCATATATATATATTATTATTTCTACTATTATAAAAGAGGCAATGTTGCATGATTTTTTTACCACACCACTGTGGAGTCCACTGAAAATATTATAATATAAAATATAATCATATATATCTATCTACTCTTATAAAAGAGAAGAAAATGCACTTTGCTTTCACTACACACATGGCCCACAAATGACATAACTTGTGTGGGCCTCACTCATATAATATAATAAATATATATATAACTTAAGAACAAATGACATAACTTATGTGGGCCCCACTCATATAATATAATATAATATATATCTATCTATTCTATAGATCTATACACTAGATTATAAAAGAGGAAATGTTCATAGTTTTTTCACTACACCATTGTGGGGCTCACACCAAAATATTATAATAAAATATCATAATATATTATTATTATTATCTACTATATGCTATACTTCTATCTATCTATCTATCTACTTCTACTATTATAAAAGAGGAGATATTGCAAACTTTTTCACTACACCATTGTGGGGCCCACCCCCAAATATTATAATATAATATAATAATATATTATTATGAGAAATTGTAAACTTTTTCACTACACCTTTGTGGGGCCCACCCCCAAATATTATAATGCAAACTTTTTTACTACACCCTTGTAGGGCCCACCCCCAAATATTATAATATAATATAATAATATATTATTATAAAAAATTACAAACTTTTTACTACACCATTGTGGGGCCCACCCCAAATATTACCTACTATTATAAAAGAGGAAATATTGCAAACTTTTTCACTACACCATTGTGGGGCCCACCCCAAATATTATAATATAATATAACAATATATTATTATGAGAAATTACAAACTTTTTCACTACACTTGTGTGGGGCCCACCCCCAAATATTATAATATAATATAATATCTATACCCTTATTATAAAAGAGAATAGAGGTTGCATACTTTTTCACTACAACTTTGTGCCCCCCCTAAATATTATAATATAATATAATAATATATTATTATTATTATATTATGATAATAATAATATAATATCTATACCCTTATTATATAAAAAGAAGAAAGTGTTATGCTTTTTCTTTACACATCTGTGGGCCCCACTTAGTATTATTATATTATATATATAATCAAATAGAACTACACATATGTAGGCCCCAATGAAATAGAAGAGCTTGTCATGCTTTTTCTCTACACATCTCTTGGCCTCACTTAGTATTATGATATTATATATATATATATAATAAAAGAGAACTGCACATATGTGGGCCCCACTTAGTAGAAGAACTTGTCATGTTTTTTCTCTACATCTACACATCTGTGGGCCCTACTTAGTATTATTATATTATATATATAATACAAGAGAACTGCACATCTGTGGGCCCCACTTAGTAATATTATATTATATATATGTATCAAATAAAAGAGTTATAGACATCTGTGGGCCCCACTTAGTAGAAGAACTTGTCATGCTTTTTCTCTACACATCTGTGGGCCCCGCGTAGTATTGTTATAACATCTGTAGGCCCCACTTAATAATATTATTATTATATATAAAAAATAAAAGAGAACTACACATCTATGAGCCCCACTTAATAGAAGAACTTGTCATGCTTTTTCTATACATCTACACATCTGTGGGCCCCACTTAGTATTATTATATTATATATATAATAATAGAGAACTTCACATTTGTGGGCCCCACTTAGTAGAAGAACTTGTCATGCTTTTTCTCTACAAATATGTGGGCCCCACTCAGTATTATTATATTATATTAGATTATATATATATAATCAAAGAGAACAACACATCTGTGGGCCCCACTTAGTATTATTATATTTCGATGAAATGCTTAGCACAAATGTTCATCTAAAGGGTTGTGTTTGAAGAATTTGTACATTCACTGCAATAACTCAAATGAAGATTCTCAATTGAGATTTTCATGTGTAGAAAATTTCAACTTCAATCTCAATGCCTGTAAAGACACGATTTGCTTGTCAGAGAAAGATATGAGAATGCCAAAGATTGCTTGGAATCCTTGTAATTTGTTGTTAATCCGTTTAAAGCTATGAGTTGGGTCCTATTCTGGTTGGTTGGTATTTTGTTTCATTGAATTTTCAATGTTAGAAATGAAATATGTGAAATAGAATTGTGACATTTTAAACATTTAGTGCTCCAACAACATTCGACAAAGTGAACTTTACGACAATAGAAAATCTATTTTTAATGTTGGGCCTTTTTTTTTATGTTACTGAAATAGTGAAATTTATTTAAAATTTTTATAAGCCATTAAAAATGAAGAAAAGTTGAGTATTCAAAAATGACCAGCAATGTTATAAATGAAATAGAATTTTAACATTCAAGGGAGGTAGTGACCAGTTGGGCCTTTTTTTTTTTGTTGTTGTTTTTGTGTTGTATTAGCCAGCTTGGTGGATTGGTTATCCTGTATGTCATCTTTGACATTAGTGGTTTTGGCAGAAGGTTTGGCCCATTTATGATTGTTTTTTAATCTTTTAATGTGTTCCCCTCTTTTTGGAAAAAAAAAAAGAAAAAAGAAAAAATAATTGTAACATATTACACATTTTAGTGCATCAAACTTTATAAGGAATGACAGAAAATCGTTCATGTAGTTCCTAAGAGTTATAGGGCTTCAGATTTTCATTAGTGATTAAAATGTAAAATCATACATGACTATTAACAAAATGACAATCAAATAACCTCTCTTTTAATGGAAATTGATTTGAGGAAAAATGAGAGATGAATGCTCATCCATCACCCTAGAACTCAAATCCCACGATGGTCAAGTTCCCTTTTGCATCCATAACCTCGTGTTTCTCACCCCTCACTTCTTTAATAATCTTTCAGCAAAGCTTATTTCACTATGAAATCTGTATATGCTAGCAAATATGTTAGGGTGCAGTAGAAATCTTCAATCGATACAAAAAACTATGCAAGAGTAGATCTAACCAAATAATCACTCTAAAAAATATAGAAAAATATTTTATGTGGTTTGATAGTATGCTTGTGTTAGATCAGAAAAAGAAATATTGGACATATATATATCCCATTTACTAAGAAAGTATGGTGTTTTCATGCTTAGTGATGCGGACTTGGGTGATATTATTGGGTTAAAATGAGGAAGATATTTCATTGACGTGTGAGTGCACTAGCCAAAGATACGGAGATGTTATGGAGAGGCTTACGGTCTATTTAGATGCTTCATTTTCTTAGTAGCCAGATAATCGAGGTGTCATGAATTTTTTTTTTTAATATGCAAGCGTTTGCAGATTTTTGTCATCTAAGCCTTTTCTTGATTTCTTCATTCCATGTAAGTTGGTTTTCTTTTAAATTTTATTACTATATGTCAAACCAACATCCAATGCAAGTGACTAATGACTTGTCTTATTATTTCTTGAATTATGATAAGGTATTTTATTTTTCCTTTCAAGTTTTTATGAGTATGATGCAATGGAACCCATCATTTTGATATGCTGACTCATGTTTTTAGATCCACCCTCTTATATTGATTTGAAGAGATTGCTTTAGGGGCCTTATTTTTCTTGTTTTAGGCAATTCTGGCAACATGCATTCCTTCATCATCATTCTACGTGCTAAACTGTGTTTAAGGGTGCTAATTGTCTTTCTTTATGATTTTGCATGCTTCATCCAATGCATCATCTTAGGTCGAACCAGTATTACTCTTGGACTTGATTCCTGTCCAACATTGCAACCACATTACTGTAATGCTAGGATAATGAATTTTCCATTAATTTTTCTTAGGAAGTTTGAAGGAAGTAGTTGTGCCTGCCCTGAGAGTGCCTGAGAGTGCATGCCTAAAGATCGCTTTGTAGTTGGTTCTCTTGCTTCGAATTATGATATTTGTTTCAAAGATTCACTTACTACAAAATTAGAATGTAACATAACTGATTTATGATACATAAAAAGCTAACGGAAGTGCCACAAATGTACATGATTCAAAATTTGGTAGTGGTGTCATCTTAATTCAAGAAAGCTTTTTAAGTTGTTGCTCTGGCCCTCATCTTGACATATCAATCTTGTTTCTTTCCATTATATTCAAATTTCTTTGTATTTGTATTACTGTCATTCGATGCTTCTCAACATGAATTTTGTATGTATCTGGCGCTAGGTTTTAGACAAATTTTAATGGGAAATAGGCCGGACTATTGATCTATATTGAAATTGGTGAGTGTTTTGCCTAATCATGTATGGCCAGAAAATGTTGGTTTTCAACTTTTTTTCAGTTAGTTTCCTTCCATATATCTTGTTATTCCATCTTCTTCTTACTTTTTTCTATTGAAACTTCTACTGAATTTCATAGGAACAATTAGTGATTGTAAATTGCTTAATTTGCCAAAAAAATGAGCTATATGTAAACTGGTCATTCTCTATTGGGATTGTTAATATTGAGTTTTTCAATGACTTTATTTTTCCAAATTATGAGCTATATGCATTGCACGTGCAGGGCTCCACTAGTATTATTATAAAAGAGGCAAGGTTGGTTGGTGTTTTCACTACACCACTGTGGGCCCACCCAAAATATTATAATAAAATATAATCATATATATATATTATTATTTCTACTATTATAAAAGAGGCAATGTTGCATAGTTTTTTTACCACACCACTGTGGAGTCCACTGAAAATATTATAATATAAAATATAATCATATATATATTATTATTTCTACTATTATAAAAGAGGCAATGTTGCATGGTTTTTTCACCACACCACTGTGGGGCCCACCGAAAATATTATCATAAAATATAATCATATATTATTATTATATTATAATAAACTTTTCACTACACCATTGTGGGGCCCACCCCCAAATATTATAATATAATATAATAATATATTATTTTTAGAAATTATAAATTTTTTCACTACACCTTTGTGGGGCTCACCCCAAAATATTATACTGCAAACTTTTTCACTACACCATTATGGGGCCCACCCCCACATATTATAATATAATATCATAATATATTATTACAAGAAATTGCGAACTTTTTCACTACACCTTTGTGGGGCCCAACCCCAAATATTCTAATGCAAACTCTTTCACTACACCATTGTGGGGCCCACCCCCAAATAGTATAATATAATATAATATAATATTATTATAAGAAATTACAAACTTTTTCACTACACCATTGTAGGGCCCACCCCCAAATATTATAATATAATATCATAATATATTATTTTGAGAAATTGCAAACTTTTCACTTACACCATTGGGGGGCCCACCCCCAAAATATCTACTATCTAATGTCTACTATCTATTATCTATTATCTATTTCTATTATCCATTACTATTATAAAATAGGGAAAGTTGCAAACTTTTTTTACTACACCATTGTAGGGCCCACCCCCAAATATTATAATATAATATCATAATATATTATTATAAAAAATTACAAACTTTTTCACTACACCTTTGTGGGGCCTAATCCCAAATATTATAATGCAAACTTTTTTTCTACACCATTGTAGGGCCCACCCCCAAATAATATAGTATAATAAAATATAATAATATATTATAATGATAATATAATAATAATATAAAATCTATATATATACCCTTATTATAAAAGAGAAGAGAAGTTGCATACTTTTTCACTACATATTTGTGGTCCCCCCCCACCCCACCCACACACACACACAAAAATATATTATAATATAATATAATATCATAATATTATATTATTATATTATAATAATAATCATATAATATCTATGCCCTTATTATAAAAGAGAAAAAAGTGTTATGCTTTTTCTCTCTACACATCTGTGGGCCTCACTTAATATTATTATATTATATATATATGAAATAAAAGAGAACTACACGTCTATGGGCCCCACTTAGTATCATTATATTATATATATAAAATACAAGAGAACTACACATTTGTGGGCCCTACTTCGTATTATTATATTATATATATGTATAAAATAAAAGAGAACTACACATCTGTGGGCTCCACTTAGTATTATTATATTATACCACTTAGTAGAAGAACTTGTCATGCTTTTTCTCTACACATCTGTGAGCCTTACTTAATATTATTATATTAGATATATATATATATAATAAAACGAGAACTACACATTTGTGGACCCCACTTAGTAAAAGAATTCTTGTCATGCTTTTTCTCTACACATCTGTGAGCCTCACTTAGTATTATTATATTATATATATAATCAAAGAGAACTACACATCTTGGGCCCCACTTAGTATTATTATATTTCAATGAAATGCTTAGCTCAAATGATCATAAAAAGGGTTGTGTTTGAAGAATTTGTTCATTCGCTCCAAGAACTCAAATAAGAAATTTCAGTTGAGATTTTCATGTGTAAAAAATTTCAACTTCAATCCCAATGCCTGTAAAGAAATGATTTGCTTGTCATAGGAAGAGATGAGAATGCCAAAGATTGATTGGAATCCTTGTGATTTGTTGTTGATTCGTTTAAAGGTATGAGTTTGGTACTGTTTTGGTTGGTTAGTATTTTGTTTCATTGAATTTGGTATGTATTTGGCGCTAGGGTTTAGACAAATTTTAATTAAAAAATAGGCCAGACTATCGTTCCATATTAAAATTGGTGAGTGTTTTGCCTAATCATGTATGGCCAGAAAATGTTGGTTTTCAACTTTTTTTTTTTAATTAGTTTCCTTCCATATATCTTGTTATTCAATCTTCTTCTTACTTTTTTCTATCGAAGCTTTTACTAAATTTCACAAGAACAATGAGTGATTGTAAATTCCTTAATTTGTTACATGGTCATTCTCCATTGGGATAGTTTATATTGAGTTTTTCAATGATTATTTTTTTCAGATTATCATCCTGAAAGAGTATGTTCCTTGCACGTGCACGTGCAGAGCTACACTAGTTGTATGAATAAAAGTACATATAAGGTGTGGTTGGAACCTTAGGCCTGAAAACCAAATGGGTCACGATTCACAATCTTTGGCCCGGCTAGACCCAAACAATAAAAAGCCACCATGGCTGGATACCAAGAGGAGTGGCAAGGGTACTAACATAACCTCATGAAATATAGTACAGCCACGAAAACATGAAGCCCATAAACATCCTCTTAGGCCCCAGCTTGGAGCCTAAAATCTCCAATTTTTGTATTGAAAGACTACTTTCTGGCATCATCTTGGTGAGTTTTATTTTTATTTTCTTACTGTCATAATGGTATGATATGAAGATTCACTAATGTTGCATAAGAGGTCATAATTTTATTGGGACAAAACTTTTCTAGAATTTGGTGTAGAGCATTTTTGAAAATAAAGAGGTGCAATGTTTTAGAGGAAAGAAATTAAATTAACTTTCCTCACGTTCATAAAAAAAAAAAAAGGATTATTACATTCATACAAAAATGAATTAACATGGAGTGCAAAGTCCCAATATTAACAAACTAGTCTCAGCTCTTGCGGAAAAAAGAAGAGATATTTGTAAAATAATTCCAGCTCTCACATAAAAGGATTGTGAGATACTTGCAAAAAATCCCAGACCATTTGATCTTCAATTCTGGTTTCTGTGGGCCTCTTTTTCCCAATCCAAACCATTAACATCCTCTTTAGAAGCATTGAATCGAATCTTATCACTTGATTAACCATGGATTTTTCAAAATTTGTGAAAGACATGTGAACCGTTAGTTGCAATCAGATTCACATTTGAAGAGGTGTTAAAACGATAAACAATGGATTCTGTTTTACATGTGAGTCATTTGCATATGTCTATAACTCACATGTGAGTCATTTACATATATGTAAAGAGTTTGGACATCACATGTGAAATTAACAAACGACCCCTAATTAAGGTGGTGCATTCTAAGCCAACTAGTTCACTAGGGGATGCAATATTTTATTCCAGTGCCATCCGCAATGGCCCCAATTTGAAATCTGAACAGCTAATAATAAATGTTTCTCTTGCATGGGGAAAGGCAAATTTTTGCTCCTAAGTTCCTCTTCCTATTAAATGTCGACCCGTCCAATTGCTACTGGGCATTGAGGGAAGTGTTAGTGCTCATCCAGACTCGTTTTTTGAAAAGATGCAGTCACCAAACGATGAAAGATGAAGTGTGCAGAAAACCAGAACAAAACACTTTTCCATTCTTTTTACACGGAAAATTGCGTTATAAACATGCAGGTAATACCCAGGCGCTCTGAAGCATCCTTCATGCATGTGTGAATGTGCAATAAATCCACAATACATAAATATTCATGTGAGAACCATCTACATAAAAACACACCCCACATGTTTCAATGCTCTTAACGTTCATGTAAATTAGTGTATAATAATACCCCAGATGGTCCAACAGATAATGAATTATGTTCACACAAATTATTCACCTGGTGCTTTACAATGACTCGGTTTGATTTTAACTATATGTAAACCCCCCTCACTGTAAACGTGAAATTGCATCAGTGTTCCCCCCAAAATGTTTAAGCATAAAGCAACAGTAACAATTATTAAGCATAAAGAAAACTACATATGTTTTCACTTGCAAATATCAACTGATGGAGAGATAAATAACCTCATTTTAACTGCCACTTTCAAAGCTTTGCTGTCCGTAGTTGTTGCTTCAGCAAAGGCCGAACATATTCATGGTACCCGTCAGGGACAACTGAGTCATTGAGTGGATCCTTCCATGCTTCCTCGTAAAGCTTTGGATACACATTTCCGTCATAGCGACCAAGAATGGAACCGAGGAAATGGTCGGTGTAGTTAAATGCATCGACAAGGGCTATGGCATTCGGACGGACCTGCCAAAGAACCATGAACTTGTTAAGTTAAAATGAATAACTAGCATCCACTATGCAAGTAGCAGATTTTGTAGACACATTTCACCAAGGGAGCAGCACTTGAAATCAAGTTCCTGAGGACAACCTACTGCTTTCATTTTTTGCCTGAACCAATTATGCAATGACCCAAAAAGATTGAACATATTATTAATATGGAGTTCCCACAAACCAGTTTGACTTGGTTGGCATACCCAAACTGTGATTGGATTGGATATAATTTGGCAGCATTTCTGCCTTGTCTTTATAAGACCAGAGTTTGCAACCACATTCTGTATGATACCATCTTGCCACCTTTTCTCTATGTTAATGCATCACTAGCACTGGCTGATACTGGTCTGGGGAGAAAATGTCAGAAGAAACAGTATCCTGCCTGTGTTATTTCTAGTTACTGAACTGCTTCTATTCGCAATATAACAGATGACATCCAGTCTGTCACAATATTCGAACTACTTGTGATTTGGGGATACATCAAGCATTCCCTGAGTTTAAAACAGAATGATAGCATTTGAAAAATAATACGCTCAGAATTTGGAACTGTGAATGTCTCCATATAGACCTTGGCATAAAGAGATCTCAGCTTCTCATTTGCAAGAGCAGCTTGCTTTGGAGTGATGCACCCAGTTGAAAGGAATTCACCCAGATGCTTGTGAAGCAAAGAGAGTGCATAGATGCCACAAAGAGCCTGTAGCTGTTCTTTTAATCCCATTCCATTGATGTCTCCTTGTATTTTATCAATGAATCTGAAGAAAATAAATTTGTCAAATAACAAGTGCATTGAATGCAGCAATGACCAATATGAGACTCTGAAAAGCACGACAGATATGGCCTTGGGATCTGAATAGAAGAGACGATGGAAAGTGAAACAGAAAGAGAGGAGAAGAAAAGGAGAAGACAGAAGAGAACAAAAAGTTGTTGAACATCCTGATTGTCAGCTTAATGCTTCCAATTTTAAATTTTAAATGAGGTGGGTTGAAAATAGTTTGAAGGGGTTCTCAAAAAGAAAATGTTTTAAAAACTCATCAATAATAGGTACTAAAATAGATTATCTAATTTTGTGTGAAGCAAATGGCCACTAAAGGTATGAACAAATTAGGTTAGTCGGTTTGATCTTCAGGCCTGGCACCACATGGGCACTACAGATGGGTGTAATACCCATCTCTGGCAACAATTTTACGTACAGAAGCTGTTCCCAATATGTCCTGTTGCATGTGCAGTGTGTACCCAGGTAACATAGGTCCTGCTGGTGCACAGGGTCAGGCCTAAAGGTTCAGGCCCAATTAGAAGCCCAACAGGTTGTTCCACTGTGAAAAACATAAATTCATCAAGTCAGCAGGATGGGCCTAGTAGTGTATGATTATAAACTACGTTTTCATTACCTAATTAGAAAGTGCATAGTCAGCTGGACACGTGTATCAACATTCAACAACTTCTAATACGACTTCTTGTTTTCAGCAAACAAACAAAATCGGAGAGGCATTGTACAGTTGAAATCTTCATTAAGAATGCAGGCATAACAATTCAAAAAAGAAAAATGTAAATAAATAATGCAGGCTAGCTTATATAGACACACACAAAAGGAACTTACTTGGAAACAACAATCAACTGGCAGTGAGCAACTGCGGCCTCTGCTAAATCAGCAGAGAGTCGGGAAAACCCTGAATAAGAAAGTACATAGCATTATATATTTGCCTCAACAAACAAAATACCTTCTGAGGTTCAAGGCCCACGTTATTAGATATACATCATGAAATGGAAAGACGATCCACATGGCACTCAATACACAGATTTGTCATCTTTACCATAGTTTTCCAACCAAGTGGGTTTGACCAGAAATGGTTATTTACAGATCACAAATTGGTCAGGATGTTTAATGGGTCAGCAAATTAATTTCTTATTTTTTCATATCTAGAATATTTCATATTCAAGTTTACAAAATTTTGCAGGTAAATGAAGAACAGATTAGAGTCAGAAACATTACTAACTCCAGTACAAAAGATATTCTATGGATAGAAATCATTTGCAAAATGAAAAAATCCTTTACTATATATCCTTATTAGTGATTCAACGTCACAAACAACACCTAGAAACAAATGGAAAGCATCATAAGGACTATAGTCTGTTCAGGAAGCATAAAAAATTAATTTAACGTTTGAGAGAGAGAGAGAGAGAGAGAGAGAGAGAGAGATGAACTCTTGCTTTTGGGATAAACTGCAAACAGATTAGAATTTTCAATTTAGGTATGGAGCAAAGTGCAAACAAAAAAGGAGAAGAACAGCTTCATAAACACATTAATTGAAAAGAAACAAAATGGGAGAATGAAAATAAAGGAAAACGAAAAGGAGAAGAACATCTTCATAAACACATCAATTGAAAAGAAACATACTGGGAGAATGAAAATAAAGGAAAACAAAAGGGTGGTTTCATTCTACTCACGAAAGGCGGTGAGGGGATTTGCAAGAGGAATTTTGAGAGCGAAGTAACAAAAAGGTAGGGTGCAAGTTTTTGAACCTTTCACTACAGTTTTACTTGAATTCGACTCGGCTAGTAAGTCTCAACCAGGCCAGGTCAAATGAGCACCTAGTTGACCCATGAGTCAACAGTGTTTGAGGCAAAACTCACCCCAGTTGGGTTATTTCTGACCCATTCACCCAGTTAGGGATCAGGCCCATCAACATAGCCAAGTTCCTAGTTGATTGCCAAGTGTGAAAATGACACATCTTTACAATGAAAAATTTAATAGGTAAATAACAATAATATCAACACTGCACAATGTAACAGCCATGTTCTCCTTTTCTTTTCTGAAAGGTAAGCTATGCAATAAGAGAAAACCAAAATTGTCTACAGAAAACAAAACAAAAAAAAAAAAGAAAAGACATAAGCAAAAAAGAAGAAGAAGAAGAGGTATATTTGGCACATAGGGATTCAGAAAAGATGGTCCAAAGTCAGAACCACAACATGATTCAATAGAACTGGAAACATCAGAACAAGTCAACCTTGCTTCTCACATTTTGCTCTAATAAAGTGTTGAAATATGGAAAGACAGGCTACCAATTAACACAGAGAGGAAACAAACATGGTCTGGTTCATACTAAACACAGTTTAAGGCACAAGTGTGAGAAAGAAGAACTGAAATCAAATCACATGGTACGAAACAGGCAGTGGCATGAAGATGTCGTGCATTTAGATTTCAAGAGAAGGTTAAATGGAAACACAAGTACCTTCTTCTGGATTAGGTGCCTTGCTTATATTTTTAGCACAAGCAACAGCTAGCCTAAGAGCCCTTGCTTCAAACGCCTCCAGTATGAAAGAAGGCTTCAACCAATCCTCAGCTGCATAGCAGAAACCCAACACATGTAAGCAACAGAAACAAGATAGCAGAAGGTACTCGACCAAAATTATCTAACGGGATAAGTGAAATTGTGAATTATGATATGATGCACAAGTCTAACAAGCAATAAACATTTCAAAGTTTCAATACCTAAAAAGGAAACAAGGAGAGAGAGAGAGAGAGAGAGAGAGAGAGAGAGAGAGAGAGAGGACTTTAAACATTACATAGTATGTTGTACTTTTGACAAAAACGATGTGTGATATTATGAAAATAAAAATTATTTTTAGTTGCAATAGTGCCTCGTGTAAATATTTGAAGTTACAAGATATACCACTACGAACATCAGAAGTACACTGCATTAAGTGTTCTGCTCTTTGCATATATGCTGTCGTCCCAACAAGCTGTTTTCCAGATCCCAGCTGAGAAACGGTCTTCATGAGAAACCTTGCAACCTACAAATAGACAATAGCAGCACATCAGGAAATAGCCTTAACAGTGAAATATACAGAAACTAGGAAGTTTAACATTTTCTCATGAGTTCCTAATTAAAAAAAACAATAAAAAAAGGTGTCAGGCCATTAGTAAAATTCCTGAGCTTAAAGAAGAAAAAGAAAAGAAAAATCTCAATACCATGCTTGGGCTTACAGTGTTACATCAGGAGAAAATTTTGACAAAGGACCTTACAGAATCAGCAGTGTGAACCCTATCCACTATAGAACAGCAGCTGCCGTTTTTTTTTTCCAACGGTCAAATACAACTCCAGCATTTTTCTTGGAAATCATGTTGGTAAAGTATTTACGAATTTTTCCAGTCCTATGGTGGTTTTAGCTCAAAAGAAGCAGAAGAGGCACCCATGTTGTCATGATCTATCAAATTTTGAAAATGGTGTTGTCAGTACTATAGTGTGACAGACTATATCTAAGACAAGATTAGAGTGAAGGACATTTTCAAGCTTTTTTATTCTGTAGGAACAAATAAGTTTTTTTTTTTTTTTTGATAACCTGAAATGATAACGAAATATGTAGGAACAAATAAGTTCACATGCATTTGGAATAACCACATTATCCAAACATGATTATCGAGACATCAAACAAAATTTCCCAATGTGACATGCTGAAAACATATTTTTTCTTTTAAAAGGACATGCTGAAAAAAATTTCTCTCCATGTCTCGAGAATCTATTTTTATCAAAGTTGAAAAAATGCCATGTTCATTGTTTCACTTTCATGTATTATTATTCTCTGCAATAACATGAGTACAAGCTCCAATTGTTGGAACTCGGCATTTTGATGATGCCCTTACTACTGTATGGCTATTTATTTTTTATCAGCCATTTTTTTCTATTTTATTTTTCATTTTTTATGGCTATCTTTTTTGCCATTTTCCCCTTTTTTTCACATAGGTATTATATCTAAACTCATAATGTCTAACTTTCTTCTTAGAGTGCAGTAATAACATATTTGCCTATTTCTCTGTTCCATATTTAGTTATCATCTTGCTTTATTTCTTTCGATTTTTTGTAATTCATATTTAAAATAGTTTTGTACTTCTAGATCAGGTTTTTTTTATTTTACTCCTGAACAAAATGAAATAGCATGTTATTTTCAACTGATGAAATTTTTATTTGTGTTTTATCCAACAGAGAGTGGATAGAATCAATTAACCTCAAAATATTCAACAGTTTAGGGTCAAGCATTTTGATACCCACATCAATTGAAAAACCAGAGATTTGGTTCTGGATCAGAGACGAGATGTGGGGCTAATGAGTATATACTTGGATAGATGGTCCCGAAACAAAGACATCTCGACATACAATTGGGGTTCTTAAAACTGCAGTATAATATAAACTCCGTATACTCTCAAACAGAAAATTAATCCAAATCTTGTGGAGTCTTATGACCTATATTTTAAAGCACAACTACAGTCTGTTCCGGATCTGAGGAAGATTGTAGCACAGAATGATGCAGATACAGAACTGGAGACTTCCAGATTCAATATGCATGGATCTGGATACAGATCCAAATTTCTTCCAGATTGGAAAACAGGTTCCATACCCACTTTTTCTCAGATTGGAATTCGATGCTTCACTTATTTGGGAAATCAAATACCCACTGGCATCCCTAGCTATGACTGATGAACACTACATATAACAAACATGTATCGCTTGTTTGGACCTCCAGATACGCCCTTTGATACCACTATTTTGAGCCGTGCTCTCACTCCCAGTGGTATGATTCGATCCAAAGGTGAATCTTTCTTGTCTGGAAACCATGACTAGGACTTTTCATATTGGGGGAAGACAACCAATTATTTTCCCTGAGGTTGGGTGGACCCACCGTATAGATTTCACAAGTATCTTTTTCCATACTCGCTCTGATATGTAATCAATCCTATATATAAAAATATCATTGTTCTATAATTGACTATTATATATGCTCTGAATGCGCAAATACAATTACTAGCAGTATAAACTAACTGTTATATACTGCTTACTCTTTTGGAGTTCTCCAAATCAGAACAATATTAGATTCAAATTAACTATTATTAAAATTGCATTAATTGCAATTGGTGGGTAAAGATTTCAAATCCATGTAATCAACATTTAAAGAACTACTTAGCCAAAGATGGCTGAGAATTCCAGCATAGAAAGATGCAGTTGGTTAAGCTGCTATCTAACCCACATAACTCACAAACCTGCAAAAGCAGAACAGTATTATCTCCCTCGTAAGTGCAGGCAGGGACATATACAGCAAACAGCTCCGGAAGCCCACTGCTACAAAGGTAACCATGGCCACCACATAGTTTCCGACATTCTTCTATCCCATCCTGCAAGTAGGATAAAAATAAAACATACCAAATATGTTAATTGCATACTAAGTAACACCAATACATTTTATCTACACAAAATGCATCTCTGAAATTTTAAATCTAGTCATTCCAAAGCAGAAGAAAAAATTAAGAAATAACAGTAGACTAAGTCCACTTTAAGCTTTGATGCATCTGAATGTAACCCACAAAGAAGAATCGGGAGGATATGGGAGTGAGACACCAACAAACAAAGCAAATATCACATAAGGTAGGCTAACACTTATCCCTCTTTCTGGCTGAAAACGAAAGTGGGTTTGTACCAGATAAAACATGATACAATTGACAATTACTTCCAATTAGTTCCACCTGCATGTGGTTCTTGAGACATCCAAATATAATCTCACAAGACTTGCATAGAATTTGACATTTGAAAAATGTAAATGATTTGATAAAATTTCTGAAAATGACTAAACCAGACAGTTTTTTTTTTTTATTTAAACAAATGCAATACTTCAGGGGGGAAGTTTATTTACAGCAGTGGCAGTGGTTGTCAGAGACTTCAAGCCAGCAGTGCACGCATGAACTTCAGGCAACGTTGAGAATTCATTGGCTTGCAATCGTTTAGTTACGTCCATGTACAGCCATTTCAACCACTCCCCCGCAAATCTAAAAGCATATGCAGAAGCCAACAGTGGGAAGAGCCTGCTTTGCTGAGTTTTGTAGTCAATCACCTAAGCAAACAAAGGGGGAAAATATACATATATCAGTTACTACTAGACAAGCATAATGAACATTAAAAGCTAAAGACAACAGCACATCTACAGACAAACCTAGCCATCTATTTGTTTTCCTTTTCTTTTTGACAGTTGCTGTATTTCATTTTTCTTTTCTTTTCATTTTTCCACTACTGTTGATTTATATTTCAAATACTGACCATTTAGGATCTTTCAATCTGACAGATTTATGAGACTCGTAAACTTTCTAGACAACCAAATTACAGGACCCACATGTATGAAATGCAGATGCTACATCTTTAGAATTGGGCATGAACAGAATTTGATCGACATTCTCATCCTTCCATATAATGCACGAGTGGTGCAGTATCGACTTAACAGAGCTCTCAAAGTCTAGTTCTGATTTGTGCACAGTTACAAGATCTATAGTTTTAGTGTTTCTCCGTAGGTAAAATTGGGGATCATTCATAGTTTCTTTCACAACATTGGACTCTCACAAAAAAAAAAAAAAAAACATCGGTACATTGGACTCTCTCTCTCTCTCTCTCTCTCTCTCTTATATTTGAGTTATCAGGTGCGCCCGGTGCGCAAGCCCACTTGATGGTACATCCAAATGGACCACACACACACACCCTGAATTTCACATGGTGCCCACCTTTGCACCCATCCTATGTACTGTACACTCTCGGATCGACTGCACACCCATTTGAATGGGCTGTATGCCGTTAAACTTGTGGGGCCTAGATGGAGATGATAAGAGTCGGGCATGGGGCTGAATCCAAACCCAAGAGAGGTGTGTGTAGCATCTGTTCACTGAACAGTCACTGTTCTGAACAGATGCAACCCCCCCTGAAGAGTCCTGAAGCAGGCTTATATAAAGCATCTTGTCCATGCAATTTTGATCATCCAATTCACTACTGTTGCATTGCATTTTCGAGTCATCTTCATTTTCAAAGAGACAGTCCTGCTGCTACACTTTTGGTTCGCCCGTCACACAGTATATAGTGCTGCAACTGTTGTGAGACCGATCATTGTATCCTGGGAGGCAATCGCTGTTTGACCCCCCTAGTCCCAGCCCCATGTGGGCCCCACATTGAAGAGCGCGCACTAGATATATATATATGGGAGATGCTCTTGTGAGAGTTACTCACACAGTGATGTTCTTGTGAGAGTTACTCGCACAGTACTATGAGAGTAAGGGATGCGGGCCCTCACAGTTCAGCTGTTGGGATTGGATATGGATGTGAGGGCCCCCTCCCCTACTCTCATAGGAGTATATAGGGAAAAACTCCCATGAGAGTTACTCTCACGGTACTATGAGAGTAAGAGAGGGGGCCCTCACATCCATATATATATACATATATCAGCTAGGGCGTGTGAATCCCACGTGTGGAAATTTTCATATAGACATTTCTAACCTAAATCGAAACGGGATTCCCTCTTTCGCCTCTCTACCCTTCAGTCTCTCCCTTTGTCGCCTCTCTCCCTCTCACGCGACAGTGCCCGCTTCACCCATCCCAGCGTCATCTCCTCTCTCCCTTACCCTTCTCTCTCCCTTACCCTTCCCTCTCGTGTGTCCGTCATCTCCTCTCTCCCTCTCTCGTAATCTCCAAGAGGCACAAAAAAGTCCTGCGGGACAACATCTAGGGAATCACAAAGCCTGCGATTCGAAGGCTGGCTCGAAGAGATGGCGTGAAGTGCATCAACGGCCTCATCTACGAGGAGACGAGAGGCATCTTCAAGATTTTCTTGGAGAATGTCATTCGGGATGCAGTCACCTACACCGAGCATGCCCACAGGAAGACTGTTACGGCCATGGATGTTGTGTACGCCTTCCTCAAGCATCAGGGTCACACCATTTATGGGTTTGGAGGGTAGGTTTGGGTTTTAAGGGTTGGGGTTAGGATGTAAAAAATGTTTTGTTTTGATGTTTGGGTGTTTTTTTTTTTTTGTTTTTTTTTGTTTTGAATGTTGTGATTGAATGGTTGAATGAACAAATCCATGGATGGATTTGTGATTTGTTGTTACTTTAGGTAGCAATTTTCAAATAGTTGAAGCTGGTGTATGTGCAAAATATCCAGATCTTTTTTGTGAAGATGGTAATCCATGCATCGATTGATCTGACAGAATCTCAATCTTATTTTCTTATGTTTAGAAGATGTAATTGTGCTTGAAAATATGCTCTGCTTCTGCAGATCTGGCACTCAAGAGACTTATTGCTTGATTTAATTCATCTGGATCAAGACTCATGTTAAAACCTTAGTAGAACACTTGAGTATTGTGTGGATTGAATGCTTTATTTGGGATTGGGAATTTGAAAGAACTGGACTGAAATGGTCTGGTTTCCAATGCATACATAATCAAATATCGGACAAAGTTCATACGTGCCAGTCGCACGCTCCAGCTAATGCTCTCCTAAGCTAAAGCTTAGCTTATCCTAAGTTGAAACAGTGCCGGTCCCACAAATCAAAGTCGACTATCATTGTTTTTTGCATGATGATCGTCTCCAAAATCAAGATAATTCCAATCAGAACTGAATTTTCCAGTTCCATCATGCAAAAAACATATATAATCAACTTTGATTTGCTATTTTAGCTTAGGATAAGCTAAGCTTCAACTTAGGAGAGCCATATATATATATTTATATATATAGGGGGATATTCAAATGAGGGATTCCCTCACCATACGGTGAGGGACACTCCCCTTTTTGGGTATTTTCAAGTACAACTCTTTTGTACTTGAAAATACCCAAAAAGGTATATATATATATATGGGATAGTTTCAAGTGCATCTATCCCTCACCATAGGGTGAGGGACACTTCCATAATTGGGAATTTTCAAGTACAAAAGTTACTTTTCAAGTACATAGGGCGAGGTACACTTCCTTGTCTTCATGTGCAAAAAGGGAAGTGTCCCTCACCCTATGGTGAGGGATAGATGCACTTGAAACTTTCTATATATATATAGGCTCTCCTAAGCTCAAGCTTAGGATAAGGTAAGCTCAAGTGTGTGGTGGGGCCCACCTGGGGACCCACATGGGGATGGAGATGAGGGGGATTCTCCCTGTGATCTTCCTCTCTGCAAAAAATCAGTCACAACCATAATTTCTATCATCTCCATATGGACCAAAAGTTTAATGGTCTACAGTCCATTTGGATCGATACATAGTCAATCCAACGGTCCAGTAAATTCGGTTATGACCGAAAGTTGATGGACATGTGCAATTTAGGAGGGTCATGTGTTTGGGTCCATTTGGATGGACTAAAGGTGGGCCCCACAAGCATAAGCTTACGAGATTTTATCATAAGCTTGAGCTTAGGAGAGCCTTACTCATATATATATATATATATATATATATATATATATATATATATGCTCCTATGAGAGTTATTCTCACGGTACTATGAGAGTAAGGGGTGGGGTCCTCACATTTAGGCGGTTGGCATTGGATATGGATGTGAAGGCCCCCACCCTTACTCTCATAGTACCATGAGAGTAACTCTCATAAGAGCATCTCTCATTCATGACAGAGTTACTATCTAATAATCCCAAAACCAATTGGCGATAGGAAACTGCACAAACAACTACTTAACACCCCCCCCCAGGCGGGGCACCGCCCAAATCCGAAGCACACGCCCGTACAAGACTATAACGCGGCATGGGGCCTTCTTGCCCTACACACTTGCACCCGCACAAACACACAACGCGGCATGGGGCATTTTTGCATATAAGGCCTCCCAAGATGACATCTGGAGAGAGCTCAATCCCATGGAAATAGGTGTTGAACGGCTATCGGTCCCTCCAACGAATTCTCCTGCTCCGCCAGCCACCGTACCTTCCCATTTTCCAGAAGAAATTGCAAAGGATCTTGACTTACTGAGAATATATATCACTAAGTCCACTTGGACAAACTGGGGGGACCGAATGGTGGCCCGGCCCCCCCAGACGTCCGTTGGATCCCAGAGCTCGGTGGCCCGGCCCCCCCAGACGTCCTGGGATCCAACAGACGTCTGGGGGGGCCGGGCCACCATTCGGTCCCCCCAGTTTGTCCATGTAGCATGACTCAATATATATATATAGACAACGCTTGACAGCTCCCGCGCATTTTTTAAGAGAAAAACCTCCTCTTAATAGGACCCACTAGGATGCATGATGATCATGAAAGTCCGTAGGATGGAAAGATCTATATAAGACGTACCTATATGCAAAATATGGACTCTAAAGATCATCTTAACACTTTGATCCATGGCCCTAAAATTTAATTGTTTCAGAGGCATCATTTTCTCATGATTTCAATCCAACGGTGAAGAAAAGTTGGATGAGTTTCAAATTTGGACTTGTGACTATTCATGGTGGGGTAGTGTCTGTGTGAAAAGACTAGATTGACTCAAGGTGAGCCCCATGACTAAAAAAAAGAGGGGCATAAAAGGGGCATTTTTAAAGTGGGGTGTTTTGGAAAATTATCGTATATAAGGATGAACTCTGCCAATTTTATTTACTGCCAGTCCTAGGCCTGGGTAAAGGAGGAGGGTTGCGTTAGGTAGGTTGACAGCTAGCGTAAAATTTTGTCACAATCCAAACATGAATTCTGAGATTACAACATTCCAAGATCATGCTAGGGCATTCCCCACTTTAAGCGACACATTGCAGCATCGCCCAGGTTGCAATGGAAAGTGGGCAAAGGCTACCACACTATTATGGACAAGTGCAGCTAAAGAAGTTAGTCCAGCAGCAGAAGAAGAGGAAGATTCGACTTGTTACTTGGAATATAGAAACTTTGACAAGCACAAGTATGGAGTTAGTCGAGGTAATGAAAAGAACAAGAGTTAGTGTAGCCTGTCTACAGCAGACAAAGTGGAAGGGGGATAAAGTTAAGGAGCTTGCCGATGGTTATAAACTTTTTTTATGCAGGATGAACATAAGAAATGGAGTGGGTATAGGGGGTAAAGAGATAGGGTGATAGAATTATAACCATTAAACTAGTGTTGGGGGAAGACATAATTCATATCATTAGTGCATATGCTCCCCAATCAGAATTAGATAGAAGTGTCAAGAGCAAATTCTGTGAGGAGATGGATGGTTTACTACGAGAAATCCCAACTAGTGAAAAGATTTTCCTAGGAGGGGACTTAAAACGGCATGTAGGAACAGATAATAGAGGATATGAGACAATGCATGGAGGACAAGGATTTGGGCAAAAGAATGAGTTACGAGACACGATCTTGGAATTTGCATTAACATTTGACCTTGTAATAGCAAAACACTTGCTTTAAAAAGAGAGAGGATCATTTAATTACTTATAAAAGTGGAACTAGCAGGAGCCAGATAGACTTTTTTCTACTTAGAAAATATGAACGATTGGATTGTAAAGATTACAAGGTTTTTCCAGGAGAGATTTTGACCATGAAACATAGGCTGGTAGTTTTAGGTATTTTCATTAAAAGTAGAAAGAGAGGGGTAGTAGATAAAATGTGCCCTAAAACAATGTGGAGGGATTTGAAAGGAGAAAGAACGACAGTATTTAAGGATCTAGTGATTGATGAGGGAGAATGGAATTTTAAAGGAGAAACTACAATGATGTGGAATCAAATAGCTAACTGTATTAGGAAGGTTGCTAAAGAGGTGCTTGGAGAGTCGAAAGGGAAGAGATGCGATGCTATAGAAACCTGGTGGTGGAGTGTAGAGGTTCAGGAAGTTGTTCAGGAGAAGAGACGTTACAAAGATTGGCAGAGTAATAGGAATGTTGAAAACTATGAGATGTAGAAGGCGGCACCGAAAAGAAGCTAAGAAAGTAGTAAGTGATGTAAAGTGCAAAGCATATGATGACCTATATAATAGGTTGGGAACAAGAGAAGGGGAGAGATATTTTCAAGCTTGCAAAGATAAGAGAAAGGAAAAGTAGGAACTTAGATCATGTCAAATGTATTAAGAGCAATAACCAAAAGGTTCTACTGAAGGACAACGATATCAAAGAAAGGTGGAGGGAATATTTTAGCATACTTCTAAATGAAGACTATATAAGAGACATAAGAACAAAAGAGGATACTTCATTAGCAAAGCATACTTTTTTCGTAGAATTAGGGTGGTGGAAGTGAGGAAAGCATTAAAACAAATGAAGACAGGAAAGACTCCAGATGACATCCCGATTGAGGCTTAGAAATGCTTAGGGGAAGTTGGGGAAATTTGATTAACTAGACTCTTTAATAAGATATTAATGACAAAGAAAATACCGGATGAAAGGAGAAGTGTTGTAGTACCTATATATAAGAAGGGAGATATACAAAACTGTACCAACTATCGCGGAATTAAACTTATGAGTCATACTATGAAGTAATGGGAGAGAATAATGAAGCAAAAACTTAGATAAAAGACCAAAATATCTAAAATTCAATTTGGTTTTATGCCAGGGAGGTCAATGATGGAAGCTATCTTCTCACTTAGTCAATTGATGGAAAAATATCAAGCAAAGAGGAAAAATCTACATATGTTCTTCATTGATCTAGAAAAAGCCTACGACAGGATACCTAAAGATTTAATTTGGTGGGTTTTAAATAAAATGAATGTTCCAAGAGGTTATATTGAAATTATTAAAGACATGTAAGAAATAGCAGTAACGAGTGTGAGAACTACTTGCGGAAAGATAGGGGAGTTCCCAGTGACCATAGGTTTGCATCAAGGTCAGCCCTTAGTCGTTATCTCTTTGCACTAATTATGGATTAGTTAATTGCTCATATTCAAGAAGAGGTACCTTGGTGCATGCTATTTGCAGATAATATTGTATTAGTAGATGAATCAAGAGATGGTGTGAATGCAAAACTCAAAAGATGGCGAGAGGCTTTAGAATCCAAAGGCTTTAAAATAAGCCATACAAAGACAGAATATATGGATTGCAACTCCAGTGGGCATATAGAAAGAGCTGAAGCTACTATAAGAATGGACGACCATGAGATACCACAAAGTGATTCTTTCCATTACCTTCGCTTTATAATTAGTAAGTATGGGGAGATTGATGAAGATATCGAACATAGGATAAAAACGGGATGGTTGAAGTGGAGACTTGCTTCTGTAGTGCTTTTTTGCCCGACAAATGCCAACAAGATTAAAGGAAAATTTTACAGAACAACAATTAGACCAGCTATGACCTATGAAGCAGAATCTCGGTCAATCAAGACGCAGCATATGCACAAAATAAATGAAGTAGAAATGAGAATGTTGAGGTGAATGTGTGGTAAATTTAGGAAGGATAAAATTAGAAATGAATGCTTTCGAGAGCATTTAGAGATAGCAAGAATAGGGGATAAAATTAGATAACCCCTTTTGAGATGGTTTGGGCATGTTCAACGCAGGTCGACAACGGCGCCAGTAAGGAAAAGTTTGGCTGTAAAGGTAGATGGCCCACCAAGAGGAAGGGGTAGGCCAAAGATGATGTGGATGGAGGTAGTAAACATAGATATGAAGTATAACTTATCTGAGGATTTGACTCAAGATAGATCGGCATGGAGAAATAGAATTCATGTAGATGACCCCAACATAGTTGGGACTAGGATTTGATGATGATGACCCTATATATGGATAGTAATTGGTATCATGACTTCAACCTGCAACCTTGTCATTGCAATAATGATTACCTTCCAACTATGCTACAGGCTTGTCTAAATAAAAGCAACACTACTTTTCGCACAATTTTATTCTAAATAAAAGCAGCACTGTTTTTCACACAATTGTTTTTCTAAATAAAAGCATCATTTTCTCTATTATATGACTTAATGGCATATTAACTTTGCCACTTTTTAATGCCAGTACCAAGCCTAGATAAATAAGGAGGGTTGCGTTAGGTAAGTTGACAGCGAGGGTTAAATTTCTCACGACCCAAACAAGAAATCTGAGATAACAACACTCCAACCTATTTGTGACAAGGCTTTGATGATGATGACGACGACGACAACGACTTAATGACATGTTACAGTGCTTAACCAGAAGAATATGGTCAATATGGGTTTCGCAAAAAAATATATATATCACAAAAAAATGGAAAAACTTTGACCATGTAGAAGGAAGAGTTCACTGAAGATAAGAATTTATCAAAGCCACAAAATCATTATCATTTGGTGCAAACATGTGGGACCCTAGGGATGGATCCAGTTGTCCTTGGGACTCCTCTTGTAAACTTTTAAAGCTCTAGCTACTCCATCGTGGTTGGTGCTTGATGACAGACAATCTCTTCTTTGTGGTCAAAGCCAAACCAACTTAGTGGATAACTTTCATCTATGAATTTCTAATTGATTAGCCATTAAATATACATCATGTAGTCTTTCTTTTCTTTACTTTCTTCCTTTCCTTTTTTAAAAGGTGACGGATCCTTCATGCAATCATTGGACAGCCTGAATATCACATACAAATTTGGCCACGACTACCAAATAAGGTCACAGAAATGTAAAGTGCTGAGTACTTTTTTATATGCGAAATATACTTTTGTGCAAAACCTATCTAAGGATTTGGCCCAGGATAGACTGCAATGGCAAAAAAGAATTCATGTGACTAACCCAATGTAGTTGGGACAAGGCTTTGACGATGACGATAATAATGACACGACCTTTGTGCACGTCCATGGTATCAACAGTTGTTGGGCTATGCTATTGAAGATTTATCCTCCCTAGTTACATTTGACAGGCTGCCCTAAACTAAGAGGTGAACCTAGTCTTCTAGAGTAGTTTTGTTCAATTAGAGACCCACAATTTTCTTTTAGAACTGTCCAATTTCAGGTTTTTGCACACTAATGAGTGATATTAGTTGTGTATTCACAAGCACGGAGTGCCCAATTATGAAGCAGATAAACCTCAAGGCACATGTGTAGGGCCCAAGTAGATTTAGGAATTTTTCTATTTGTTTAATTGC
Organism: Cinnamomum chago; assembly: GCA_038049695.1. Classification (NCBI taxonomy): domain Eukaryota; kingdom Viridiplantae; phylum Streptophyta; class Magnoliopsida; order Laurales; family Lauraceae; genus Cinnamomum; species Cinnamomum chago. Next base: position 115,363,743 of record CP142453.1, on the reverse strand, counting down.
TATTAGTTACTAGTTTCCTTTGAAGAGTTGTATTTAGGATTAGGTTTCCAATTTATTTAGTTTCCTAGTTTAGTTAGGTTCCTTAGGCCCTAAGTTATGCTTTCTTATTTATATGGCATTGTAGAGAAGAATTTCTGAGAGAGTTTGATTAATTGAATTGGGTTTTCCCATTGAAGTGCGTCCTCGTTATCATCTCTGCGGAGACTTCTTGAAGTGTTTTCAGACAAGTGCTTCGGCACCCTATTGTGCTTTGGCACTCCACACAAGCCCTAACCCTAGGGCCTACATCAAATTAGCTGCTTGCTTTTTGGTGCTCTTTGGATCACCTTTCGTGCTGAAGTTGAACTTTAAGTTAAGATATTGCTTGGTTGCCACATGCTGCTAGAATTTCCAAACCTATGACCTGTGAATAGTTGGGTATCTATTAGCTTATTGCTGGATTTTCTTTGCTATTCATTGTTGAATTTTTTAGCATGGGCTGAGTATGGAGGGAATAGCTCGTCTGATTGGTCTGAACCAATCTGGACGAAACTAAATTTGGTCCAGATCAACCTGATTTGTATTATAAAGCGTATAACAATAACATAATAAAAAAGATTTTAACATATTTTCCCATTTTACACTTCCAGTACAGTCCACTTATATTGAATAGCTTTTAATCGTATCTTTCCTTATCTCAATGAAATACACTGTTACCAATTTTATAAAAAAATTAAAAATTAAAAATTTCACATACAGCCCTTTTGAAAAAGATGTCTTCTATTACCTGAGTCTCAGGACCACCGTCCTGAGAACCAAATTGTCTTCGAACAGCACTATACCTAACGGCAACGCAAACTGCCCGAGATAAAGCACATGAAGCATCTGACACAATGGTTTGGCGCACGTAAACCATTGTACCATAAACCAGCTGTCTGGGAACATCAGATTGCACATACTTTCCTTCTCTTGTAACCTGAGAGACACTGCAGCATTTGTAGAACTTTAGCAGACAGTAAGAATTAAGCAAACAATCATTCTTGTAAGTGAAGAACTAAGGATGTGAGGACGACAAACATATCTGATCTACTAACAAGCTTCTTTCGGTCTAGTACATGTCAACATTTATCGATGGGAAAGGTTAAGATGATGATGACGTACCAAACTACATATTAACATGTAAAATAAGCAATGTGTTTATCACATGTATAAGATACTGTAATTTAAGTAACAGATCAGCTTTTTCCAAGTCAAATAGAATGATGTAACGAGCATTCTTTGAATGAGCAACTTACCCGTGTGGGACATGACTCGGACATGACACTTTCAGATTCTTCATGGATTCTTGTACTACTAATTTGGACATTGATTTGAAGTTATTAAAACATAATTGCATGCTTGCTTTTAAAAACCAACTAAAACATCAAATATATATTAGTCGATCATTGAAAGCAAGATTTGGGCAGTATTCTGTTGGTGTTATTTTTGCATTTTTTTTTCAAATAAACATTTGTTCATTTGAATATTATGCTGAATCCAAGAATCCTATGTTTTGGGGTTTGTCGAATCAAACAACTCATACCGGTACTGGATTCCAACACATCTACCCGTAATTCATGCAAGTTAGATTCCAACAGACAGCTACTGATATAAATGATAGCACAATACAATACAATAAAGATGTGCCTTTCAAGTAGTGATCCATTTACCAGTAACAGTAATTAGTAACATGAGCCATAGTGTAATTCTTTATTCCAGCAGGATGATGTAGGTAACATGTGAATCAACCAACCTTTATAGATCAAAATTATTTGCAGCAACCAAGTTTGAAGGAGAAATTGAAATAAAAGACCTCCACATGTTTAAATTTAAATGAACCAACCATTTATAACCATTTTAGATTCAAAGCCTTCTAATTTAAGGGAAGGGGTTTGAATGGTTTGTTCAATGATCAATTGTTTTCACTAGAGTTCTTTACAAAAGGGCCCCTGTATTTTCACGCAAGCTCAAAAAGGCCGCAAAACTTTTGTGTTTTTAGTTTTTACTAGAACCTCCCCTAAATAACAGTCAAACAGTACAAGAAGTAACTACCTTTTCTGCAGGATTTGATTTTTTTTTTAATACTACCAGTCAAACGATTTGATTTACCCCCAAGAAAATGAGTCAAATAATAATTTTGCCAAAATGCCCTTTTCACAAACATTACTTTTTGGACTTTAAAACAAGGGGTCCACCTTTGATCAATCCAACTCATTCACACACAGCGAGACCTTTGATTAGTACTAATCCCATTTAACACTATTTTGGGCATTATTCACCATTGGATTTTATCATAAGATGTTTGCATAATGTATAGCCATTAAACTTTCAGCACCTAAAACTAAGGGCTAGATCATTTGATCGTCTTGATATTACAAAGTTTTCTAATCCACATACAAGCCTTTCCATCGCCATGCCTCCCTTGGTCATCATACATCCATGTGGGCCATGCCTAACTTGAGTTAAGTTAATCAGATCTACTAATTTTAAACTCAGGGTATTTTTGTCATTTGTTCGTAGAAAAAACTAACAGTTATTTGTTTCACTATTAGAGTATGGAGGCTTTAGTAAAAATACAAAATACAGCCAAGGGGCCTTTTGAGGTTGTCTGAAAATACAGGGGTCTTTGGGTAAAAACCTCTTTTCACTAAAAGGACAAAAGCAAAACTGCAGAAAGGAAAAGCTTTTGTAGGGCAAACATGTATGTGAAAAGCCAAAGGTAGTTAATAAAACAAAGAAACAGAATGATTGCAGTGTAGTAGATTATGATTAAACAAAGTCAACCCCAACGTTCTCCTCTGAATTTATGTCTAGAATTCAATATGAAACAGAAAGGGGATAGAAGGTAGAAGGATATAAAAAACTAAAAGGAACCATAACAAAAGGTGAATGCTGAACAAACCGCATCAACATTTGATTTCTTGGTATGCGGATATGATTAAACTGTAGAACACCATTATCCATAGTGTTGTATGCCCCATTTCCAAATTTCATTCCAATATCACCAATAGTGATACCGGGAAGAGGCAAGTGATCGTCTAAACTCCGTAACTGAACAATGAAACCTGTAGATTAAAATTTTGAAGGTTTACTACAAATAGAAAAGAAACTTCTAGGGACTGGGATCTAAAAAGAAAGTACGCCAGATACTTACCATGCACTCCATGGTCCCGACCATCAATGATAAGACGAGCATAGACGACTGCATGGGTTGAAACTTTACCAAGGCCACCAGGCCACCACTGCACAAAAAACAAGAAATGAGAATAAAACATCTAGACTTCAACAACAATAAGATAACTGTACAAGCTGACCGCCTGCTCTTGACACACAAATCAGATAAAGTCCATTCTTTTGGAGTACAGGACATCAGTTCGAAAGCTGTGGTAAGGTTGTCGATGCTCTTGATTTAGAAAATCCCTGCTGCCCCTTAGGGGCAGAGCAATGGTAGGATACCACTGCCCACTAGGGACAATGTGAAAATTAGTAATGATAATAAATAAATACTGAAAATAAGTATAAGCATATTTTTCTCTTAAGAGGCAAGTCATTAATCCATACATGCCAAGAAAAAGTATGCGGCAAGCCTGCATTAAGAAATCTAGGGGATGTTTGTTTGAAGTTTGAACCTACTTACATAGGTCTCCCTTTATTATGTGAGTGGAGCAGTGTCCAAATTCCACCAATGAAACGTGAATGGTGGGCCCATCCACAAAGATGTCGTA